>CM042237.1:6776386-8108053 GCA_023566465.1 Cottus gobio
CAGCAGTGTGTGTTTTCCCTTTGGCTTGACACCCGTAACTTGTGCTTTTGTGGCCTTTAACTGCCTACTTGTTTCTGACCAGGGCCTCTGATTCCCTGTTGAGATGAAAGGCATCGAGGCCAGTCATTTGTGTCAGTGTGTGGTTTCATCAACTCTGCCAGGACGCTTCTCGAGCTCCTCTGGTCCCTGTAGTCACATGCTCCACCAGTGGAATGGCTATTTTAGCAACTCTGAACTGCAAAACCCACAATCCTCTACTGACCAGCACCCTCTCCTCTCTGCTGTCCATAATAATTATGTGGATATTGATAGACCAGGGGGATTATTATCATTCACTGAATGTACTTTTACATTGTCCCACATGTGTCTGGCTCAATTTGGGAAACAGTAAACAAGTAATCATGAAGGATGGCTGTATCCTAGAATCTGTCTCTCTTTCTCTCTTTTTTTGTTTCATTCCCCTGGGACCTGAGGTCGGCCTCCAGGATGGACATTCAGAGTATTTTAGAGGAAGAATGTGTCACTATACTTACTCACCGTATCATACAGTAATCCCCACAAATGTGCAAAACAATAATCCAAATAATCCAAAAACAATATGATGGACAGTTTTGGAAAATCCATAAAGAAATGTGATTTATAGTGAAAAAACTGTCAGATTTGCTTGAAGAAAGAAATACAAATAATGCATTTTGTTTTCTGTTTGGTATGCTCTGACTTTCGAATAATAAATTAATGAAATCCGCCGCCAAAATTGACTACTCTGTGGATCTGAGGTCAACACCATGAACTTTTCTTCAAAGAGCAAAACATCATATTTTTCGGAGTCTAAATAAAATAATTTGAATACATCCACGCTTGGCTGTAGTTTTTGGCCAGTGGTTAATTAGATAGCTGTGAGTTGGAAACAGACCACTGATGAACCAACATGCAATGTTTTATGCATTTTGTTGAAATGTTGAAACTGAACAAAGTGTGTGGTTCTGGAGAATGAAGTACTGATCTGAATTGTTGAAATATGTTCCATCTCACTGAAAACTAGGAAATGCAACAAAAAAAAATTATTTCAATTTATACAAATAATTGTATGGCACTATGGATGGCAATGTCTGCTAGTTTGTTCTCAACAATCATTGGATTGCAATTGCAACAACTCAGGAAATGCAGGATTGGAGCATTTATAGGCTTGCAGACAGACAGGTAGGGACAGGACCAGGATGAGGTCAAGGTAACAGAAGCTCGAAAGCAAAAAACACAAGGCAAGGAGGCAACATGGCAACTTTGACAACCTGGCAGGGATTAAGTGGAAATGGGCCAGTTAAAGGAAAAGTGAAAGCAGGTGAGCATGTGGATGACTGGAGGAGAAGGGAAAGGTTTGAGGGCACCTGGTGGACAAGCATGGAACGGGTTTGGGGAAGTTGACCTGGCTGGAGGATGGTGAAGGCCACAGTGATCCTGTGACCACCATCAGATCAACATTTTTACATTCAGAGTCCCCAGACTGTGTGTCCATATCTCTGGCTTGTCATGAAATATAGCGCACACATCCATGTTCCCCACAGGATGAACTGTGGCGATTCTCATCATAAGGTCAAAGATTCACTGCTGTACTTCATTCTTATAGGCTAATATTAGCAAGCTAACATGCTATATCGCCACAAGCTAGCATGGCGGTAGACGAGTTTTGTTTAAACATGGAGAGAGCACAAAGTCTGAGTTTGCTATTCCCTTACAAAATTGAAATCACATTTGTTTGCTCTCATTTGCTATTCAGCGCACAATTTCTTCCAAATTTGACACATACGTTATATTTGATGTTCGATACTGTAACTTGTGGTGTCTTGAAATCCCATGTGGGATAAGCTATATCTATCACAACACCAAAAATCCTAAACCTAACTAACTGGCTAACAAACTGGATTATATTATAGGCTCTGAGACACTGGGAGACAAACAGCAGAGGAGTGAATCTGCTGAGACCCACGGATTGATGCTGTTTCTGTTTCAGGACCCCGGTGAGAAAACCACAACAGACGGATGGCGGGTATTGAGACCTGCAGACACCATAACCTTTAAAGCTGTCTCTCTCTCTCTCTCTCTCTCTCTGTGGAGATGAATTAATCCTACACCACATCCTGTTAACCCCACATCTTCACGGCTTCGACAAAACTGCTGCAAAAACAGTGAGTAATGAACAAAAATGAGCAAAAATGTGGGCCAGCAGAGGGATCGAAACTTGCGAAAGATTTTTTTTCATCAGCTGAAAGCAAAGCGAACGATCGCAGAATCATTTTCACATTTCCTGCTGATTAGAAACCTTCGTCAGTCATCTCTTTAGAGTAACAGCCGTGCTGCCTGTCCATCAGTGATGGCGTTATTGCCCACCCAAAGCTCTCCCACCTCCTCTCTCAGTGGGTCAGCTGGGCCCAGGGTGTGTGGGATGTTGCTGTATGTTGAGGGAGAGGGAAACTGTGTGAAAACTGTGTAGGAGAGGCTAAGAAAAACATCACGGCCTGGCAGCAGTATTTGTAGGGAGTGGAGGACGAGGAGGAGATCGGGGGAGCAAGGGATAGGAACGCTGGGGAGGAGGGGGGGGAGGCATGGGTATGACAGAGGGGAAGGTGGGAGTGTATGTTTGTGTGTGCATGTGTGTGTAGGGGTTGGCTGCTGAGGTAATATCTCTGGAAGTGTGGTTAGATCATATTCCTCTCCCTGTCTTCTCATGCTGTGGGTGGGGCTTTGTGGTGGGGCTGGCTGGAAGAGAGGGAGGGGATGGAGAGACAGAGAGAGAGGGGGGAGAGAGAGGCAGAGGGAGAGGAAGAGAGGTGGGGGAAGTAGGAATGGATATGGTGAAAGACGAGTGGAGGGGGTTGTGAGATGGGCAGCGCCGACGTTTCTCACAAAAGCAGCACCAGAGTCACGCCCCTGAAGTGGCAAGACTGGTTCACACAAGCTCCAACTTTCCCTGCTTCCTTTCTGTCATTATCTTTCTCTGGCTTTCTCCCACTTGTTCACGAAAAAGACGATTACTTTTTACAGCTTAACACAAGCTGAATAGCTCAGACTGATAGACAATGAAACATAACAAGACATAAATCACTATTATTAGGCTACTTTAGGTCTCTCAGACATTTAATTCTATATACTCTTCCTCGGGTACCAACTACTTAAGATGATTTTAACCATGCCAGTGTTGGGGCTCCATGGTCGGTCGGTCGGTCGGTCGTCCACCACTGAGGTCCAGATAGAAATATCTCAATCTGGATGGAGTATTGTGATATTTAGTACAGATAGTCATGGTTTCAAATGATGACCCACTATGACTTGAGGGAGCCTTAGAGATATGCACTGTAACTGTTTACCAGAGGGAACCCAATAGGAGCTTAGGCTTTACAACAATTGACCTCAGACAGACTGCCAGACGCTGCCCTGGGCTCCTGGTGGTTGGTCTTTTTGCCGACGTGAATCTATTCAAACCTTTTCTTGAAAAAGTTCTATAACTGTCGTAATATGTTTTGTAGGCAAATATTTAAAACATTTTGTGCCGTTTATTTGTCCAGCCCCCAGTGTGCAAAGGTGTAAAGTCTTCTTTATATGTTAAATAATATTTTTATTAAAGGGGCAATAAATTCCTGAAATCAGAATGAATACGATTTATTTCATATATAAATGTCTAAGCTTCTTTATCAAAGTAAGCCTTCTGTAAGTACTGCTGTATTTTATTGTGAAATATCTGGTTTTGCTACATTGGATGTACAGTCATTGTAAAAACAACGGTAATCCACACCGAAGACAGAGGACGCACTCTCATTCCATGAGCTGGGAAACAATGAAACCACATCCAGCATTTTATTTTGTTATTACCAGCCATAACAGCTTGCAGCTAGTATTGCTTTCACTTTGTGAGTATGTGTGTGTCATCATGGCAAAATGTGGCCCTGGAGACACCAACTGTAGCGAGAACTGCCACAAAAGGGTTTTTCAGTTCTCTGACAGGTGTTTATATGTGGACAGATTTGATCAACAAGATAGTGTCACAACTGTGCAAGATGCAGTCCTGAACCTTTACAGGTGTGTAGTTGAGATCAATACAAAGGCCTGGTTTGAAGATGTGATCTGAGCAAGGCTGCAGGAAGTGGGGAAGGCGCCGTTGGCCCCATCGCTTTACGCCCTTGGCCAAATCTGGTGTTGAGGCTGATGTGATGCAATTGCAAGATATAATCTCTCGTGTTATTTTATTGTAGATACAGTATTTGTTCTAAGGGCTGTTTGTTTTAGACCCTGTCAGAAATATTAACAAATGTTAGGAGAGCAAATACAGTGCCTGTTAGATGAACATGAACACGATCTATGTCACGGTTTGCTATGTAGCTCAATAGTGATGCAAGACAAGACAAGCTACCTGGACAAAGATTATAGATATAAAAGATGCATACAAAATAAGGATAACTTTCTGTCAGTTGCATGGGTCAGACCAGGACAGACAGAATCCCTAACATAGTGTCATCCTATTAAAACATGACGATAAGTAAGCAACCAATCTTGGCCAGCTTGAACTGTTTCCAGATTCCTGCTGGCTGCAAAAGGTGATTGTCTTGTTGGAACAAGATCAGATTGCAAATTACCTCCCTCCCTAACTTAATCTAAACAGCATTGATTAAAGCAGGAAAAATGGTAGCCTGCGTTCCAGTTGATGTGTTCAATAAAGTTGTCCACCTTCAAGTGCATAGTGATGAAGTGTCTGATTTCCAGAGAGCCCAGTTCATATCCAACTATCAGCTAAATTCCCACGGCTGCCAGTAACATCCTCCTGGTTTTGCCCAAAGGTAACATTCTCTGCCTAAAACACAAGAGTAGTGACAATCTTCTCATCTGATTAAGTATCAGACACAAACACGGGTGTTACATTGGTGATACATATGTCCTGACAGTCTCCATAGTGACCAGAAAGGTACTAGCAGAAAGGTACTACCTTCTCAGCTGAATTATGCTGGAAGACGTGACGAGCTAATTTGTTCAATTGAGCTCAATTATAGTTGAGGTCAGGGAACTTCAAGGATTAAAAAACAAAGGTTTGAAATAGGCAGCACTATTGGGTGAAAAATACAATGTTGTAAATATTGTAATATAAAGTAAAGTGTTTGAGGAGTGCTTGTTATGCTCTAAACACAATGTTCACTTGATGCTTTTTCTTTTGCTTGTGTTGCCACATTTCATGTGCTACGATCCTTTCCCCCCAAAATGTCCTTGTTTTCTTTGGCAAAATGTAAGATGGCGAATCTGTGCAACCGTCTGCAACGTCCTGTTGATCGAAGTGAGTCGGTCCAACGCAGACGACGTTAAGACAATGTTCTTCAGTTGAGCTCTTTAATTCTCCCTTTCATCCTCGCCTTTCGCCTCCTCTCCCACTCCCATGTCTGTTGTGACATGCTCGGCATGTTAAACTGGTTCTGTGATTGTCACAGGTGACATGCTTTGTATAGGTGATGAGTAATGGTGTGTGAGCCCCTAAAGCCAACATAAACCTCCATTAACCAATCCCACCTCGCCATTCACACTCACATCTCTGGGTGTGCGCTCACGTCTGTCTATGTGCGTCTACCATGTTGTTCAATTACATAGGAGGGATATTTTATCCACTACCCCTTCACTCTGTTCCGAGGGGCTCTACATTCAGGGGTATAGGGGTATAAATAAGAAATGGGGTTGCTCATTTCAACTATTCAGGATCATTAAAATTGTATCACCCTCTCTAAAAAAAAAAAAGAAGGAGGCATCAGGCCACATATGTTTTGGAATCAGAGAGCTGCCAATAATGTTGGAAAGTTGTTGCAAACTGACAACTCCCACACACACCTACACACCTCTGACCCACGTTACTGCCTCTAGTTTTAGTTAGCTATAGATGGAGCAACTTCTGCTCTTCACTCTCCTTTCTGTTGACATTTAGCGTCACATTTATACTGTTATTTATGGAATTTAACTGATATCTTAGCAACAATGACTTGTGCTATTTCAACATGGCAACCCTTTGGGTTTGATGCGACGAGAATTGATCATTTTGTTCCAAGATATAAAAAAGACCAGAACAGAAAGTTATCGATTATATCGTTATATGAATGTAAGGGTCATTAGTTTACCGTTAAAATATCTGTAAAAGCAAAACAAATTACCTAAATGACCACCACTTAATCATATAACTACATCTGCTCTTTTTTAATCACTGTGTGGGGAGAGGAGAAGAGCCTACGACAGCATAACACAACATATCACAGCACAACAATGCTATTCATAAAACAGATTCCATCAATGCAGAAACAGGTCTATCTGACAGATTTGGTGGATTGGATGGTCACACCCACTTCACAGGTGGCGGGATGAAAGCAACAGAAGCATGTGGGTGTAACGTGGAGTTGTTGCTCTGTGTACTGTAAGCGTTTTCCTTTATTATATTCAAAGGGGGTAGGTAAAACACACACACACACACAAGGTTAGCAGACACACTCATAGACATAATTAAAAACCCAGATTCTAATCAGTGTTGGAGGTAATATGTATGCATGCCGGAGAGATTTTATTTTTCTACAAAAACAGAATTTGCACAAAATTAACTTTTCATTTGGCGAGAAATTAAAAATTCTAAAAAGTCTGCTTTTTCTCTGCTACTCTGACCTTGAAGTGTCTCCTCTTGCTCAAGCTTCCATGTAATTAGCAGGGTGGCAAACTTTTCCAATGACTGTGGACTATCCCATAATGTTCTAACCAGATACAGAATGAGAGGAAGCTCAGGAAAATATCAACATTCATGATTCATTTAAGTGTTAAAGTGTTAATGCCTTGTATTGTGTGTGCTTCTGGAGATATCTTATAGACAATTCCTTCTGTTGTGCTCTAATGGAAACTCTGCATTACTCATGGGATGAATCTGGCAACAACAAAAATAATACTTTCTGGCTGAGAGTTAAATGAGAAGATTGACTCTTACGTTGGAGATGAGATTAGTATTGATCTTCTCAGCCATCTTTTGGCGAGATAGCAAATGTGTGTATTTCCCAAAATGTCGAACTATTCCTTAAGTATTAAGTCTATGTGAGTATTTATGTACTGTAGTCGCACACTCGTAGCCACGATGCAAGAGATGTTTAATAATTTACCTTGTAAATTATTAAATTACGAGTGTGCGACTACCTTGGCCTTGTGTTATACTGCCATGAGCTGTTATACAGTTCTTCTCTTCTAATGCTACTCTGTTCACCTTAAATTGCTTTGCACTTTCCAGCCTGTTCATAATGAAGGTATATTATTAAAAGAAAAACTGCTTGAGAATATGTGCTTGGGCTTTCAGAGGCCTGTGCATTTGGTTTAACAATGCACGATCTCAAGTATATTTTCCTGAATTAAACAGACCTTGTCATGGATTATATAAAAAAGGATCTATAATTTGCACTTATTTCTCAGCCCAGGTGTAACCTTGTGCGACCCGGTTCAAACAACATCTTGACTGAGAGCATCTTTCTCTGGAGCATGTTTGAGAATCATTGGACCCCATGGTGCCCACTGCTCTGGCATCACCTGATATGACACTTGAAGCAGCGTTTACATCACTGATTACACCCTCTTATTATATTCTCATTACGCTGCATTAAAGGCTTCAGAGCAGCACAATGGTTCTTACGTCTTGCCAGGTACGTGCTGGTACACTGAAGCACACACCCAAACACACTCTGATACTGTCACCGGCTCTATCACTCCACCTTTCTTCCACTCTTTTCATTTCTCCCCTGATATGTCTTTTGTTCGATACCTGATATGAACCCCTCTAGCTCCTGTTTGGCACAGGCAAAGACCCACCCACTGGTCCAACCCTGCATTATACTACAACAACAACCTCTTCCTCAATTCCTTCCTCTAGTTTGAACTCTCAGTGCAGTGGTCCAGCTGCACATCGGCCTGTTTGACTGTTTCATGAGCACTTTCTCTGGCTCCAGGCTCTAGTGGAGGTTAACAGCAGAACCCCCCGATGTCGTCCGGCCCCATTCACAAGGCTTCAGCTCTGCCATAACCATACAACCCAGTAAGCTCACAAGCAGGTTTTTAGGCTTGGCCCAGTGAGCGGGTGTGCGCGTCACTCCCCTCCCCTAAGCACAGGTGGACTTGGAGGGAACGTTGCCAAATACTTTTGGTTTAGAGGGAGGGAGGGGTGTTGGCTGAGGTTGGTGGGCGTAGCGCGCAGTTTTTGTTTTGTTGTGTTTCTTAGATAACCGTTTCATGGAAGGGCACCTTTTCACTCCTTGCAAATCACTGACACACCTTCAGAGCAAATGTGAGTCTCTATCTCGCCTGCTCTCTCACGTTCATAAGCCTGCCGGTGCAGAGACGGCGCTGAGTTTCCTGACAGCGGCTGAGTGCGCTGGAGAGGAACTGAAATCAAAACTGAAATCAAAACTTCTCTTCTTAAAAAGGTCAGTAACATCTTACTGTTGCTTTCCCTCTCCTTTCCTATCTGTTTTTCACTTACATGTACTACAATTTCGCATATTCCTAAAAAAGTCATAATGAGAGGTTCATATTTTCTGTGTGTTGTGGGAAATTGTTTAAGCATGCAAGAGCTGTCGGCTACCCAGTGAGTGCCAGAATCAGACTAAAGGATGGTTGACCTTTTGTAAAATCAGGTTCCCCGTGTTCCCATTTTAAGTTGCAAATCGATCCACGTCTCAAACATTTTATCATAGGGCGCGCGGTAAAAAAAAAAAAAAGGGATGTCCAGCTATTCTCCGCGCTGTACAGAAACTTCCCTGCCTGCATGTGTGTGTGTGTGTGTCTTGCAACAGATGTGCTCACGAGGAAAGCCTCCCTTTTCACATAACAGCAGACACTGAGGAGGAAGCAAGTGAACGCATGAAAAAGCTGGAACAGATTGAACGATTTTTTACTTCGACTTGTTATTACTGCAGCAGCTTGTGTAACTACATGATGAATGGATGATTGTGCACGCTGATATATTTCTCAGAAATCCTCCTCGTCATAATAATCTGCCAGAGTGGCTGTAAGTCAGCATGTAACCGTGTCACATCTCTTAATTAATTGACATAGCGGAGACGAGCTATCTGCCTTCTGCGAATCCATCTTGAAATTCACTTTCATTCTCAGACGACATTCATAAGATTCAGCACATGTGGGGGCAGAGATGTGACATTCAAGATGTTTTCACTCTTCCTGTATGTGACCCCCCTCCCCACATGAAAGCATGAGCAACTGCTGACCTTATTATTATGGTATTATTAAAGGGTGATGATCCGTCATACTGGCTGATCTATCAGATAAAGGCATTGCATCGCTGAAACTGAGATACTATAACTGAACGATTAGTAGAATTATCAGAATTTATCAGCGACCTACAAGTTCCTGTTAGTGAGAATTACATTTCCTTGGTGACTACACATTTAAACGTTGATATTAAACTAATTGCAGTTATTCACAAATCCTATCAGAATATAATTTAAAAAAAAAGAAAATAGAAAGGTAATTTTCTTCAAAGCCTTCCCCATATAGAGCAATGTATAGCTGTGAGGCCACGACACTGAATGGTAGCCTTCATCATTAATGGAAAAAACCAACAAAGGCAGAACCTATAGAGCTCTCTTCCTGTCACAGCGGCAGTCAGATGGGGATAAAGTCTCGTAGACGTTACCACCTCCTCTTGTCACACACCCTCTGTCTGCAGGATTATCTCAACTGAACATGATCCTGGCAGGTCTTTTGTATCATCGGTATGTTTAACAAACATTACCTGAGGCACATTTCATTCATGTTTGCACAATCTCACCTGTAGTATACTGTATGTGATGAGCCACTATTCAATACAAAAGGAACTGAACTTAAGTGCATCCTATAAGGGGAAACGTGTGCGAGAGCGCAAAAGTACTCGATCGAAACACCTCAAGAGTCCTGGATGAACGTGTCAGATGAATGAGGACGCGGCTTCATAATTGCAAAACGTTGCAATGTGTTCATTATGAGACTGACAGAGCGAATGAGTCCACACGCCTTCTTCCCACCTGACAGCGTGTGGGCATGCCTGTGTAACAGCATTTACACGATCTGACTTTAACCTCCTGTGACACAGATGTCCTCTTGTCAGAGTCGTCCTAAAGACATCATCTCATCGATGCCAAAAGCCTCCAATCAGCCGCCCTCAAGTACCCCGCTTAATTCAGGTTGACGAGCGTGTGTGCACACAATGGGCCAAGTAGCTGTTTGTGCGTGTGTGTGCGTGTCCGCCCACCTCCGTAGGACCGAGGTCCAGGTTTTGTTGTGTGTGTGGAGTTGGGCTGGGTGAGTAAGCCGCCCCTCACAGATGAATAGAGGATGGGAGGAGGCTTGAAGAGGCTGCCGTGGGTGGGAGGCCCGAGCCCTGCCAAAAAAGCTCCTTCTGTGGGATTTGTGTACTTTTGCGTTCCTCACGAAACGCAGCGCTCGGCTCAAACGACAAAGCAGCCGGGGAGGCAGGCACTCGCGCTCCCAGAGGTCGGCTCGATCGCACCCTCTCTGCTTTTCATGCTATATTATTTCTTTCCGCTTACAATTTCTCCTTTCTCCTCTTTTTTCCTCCCTCTGTCGCTGCTGCTGCTTTTTTTATCAGGTTTCAGCATTTTTCTTGAATAAAGTGATGATGTTACCCACGCCCCCTGGATAGAAACACCTCGCCCCAAACTAGCTCTTTAGCAGTTAGGAGGAACTACAGTAAGCCTTTTGAAATACTAGAAATGTGTTAATTTTATTATTGATATGCATTCAAATCCCGTCATTTCAACTTAAATTGCAACACACCGGCCATTGCAGAGACTCAAACATTTCATGAATTATTTTTCACTTTTCATTGAATATGAATTCCTTGTAACACTATCCCTGTTATACGAGCATTATCTTTACTTAATCACAAAGGAAGTGTCTCTTGAGTGTTTCTTTGTATTCCCTAACAGGGTCATTATGAATTGTCACACATATCTACATCTGAAATGTCAGTCGTGGCCACAATCTGCGTTGTGCTTGTGCAATGAAGCATTGAACACACAAATTGTGGGTGTTTCCTGAATGTTACCTCGATAATAGAAAATAGGCCTCTGTAACCACTGGCAACCCACCAGCCTCAGCCGAGTGACAAGTGCAAAGAGACATCACTCTCAGCTTAGCCATCTCTGAATTAAAACTCCACTTTGTAGAGCAGGTCTGCAGGAAACAGAGCGTCGAATGTCATTCAGCATTAGGCTGCTGGATGAAGAAAAGAAGGCAGGAAATAAAAAGAGCACGATTTCATAATGTCTAAAAGAACCCAAAAAGATCTGGGTTGAATAAGTGGGTCCACCCACCTGTGTGTGAGAGGCAGCGAGAGAGAAAGCGGGGCCCGATGGTAGTTTTAGAGACATGAGTGTGTGGGTTAGGCTAGCTGGCCTGCTTATGCTATCTAATCACTGGGAGAGAACGGAGAGCAGCATGCCTTGATCCACCCACCCACCCCAGACAAACAGCGGTTAGCCTGCTAAGTACTATATGTGGTGGCCTGCAGCTCAGGGCTGTACATGGGGGGGGAACAGAGATACAATGTGACACACTCGGCAGGTAACAGACATGCAGCACAATTATGTCTCATTCTGTGCTGGGGAGGAAGAGAGATGTGTCAATCTGGAAGCCACTATGGGTCACAACTGCATGCGAGTGTGTGTGTGTGTGTGCGTGCGTGCGTGTGTGTGTGTGTGTCACTGGTGAGCGCGTTGGCTGAACTCCAGCAGGTTTCAGGTATAAAACTAAAAGAGAGCTCATTGACTGATTTGTTTTACTCAAATGTTTTAACAGGAAGGCTAAACACTGAAAATAAGTAATGGATTCCCTCGTGAAACTCAAATATGCAGGAGTCAGGTAACAAAACAATCACGCATGTCAAAGTCTTCTTTGTCTTGGATTATTAGCGGCCTTATCAATATGAAATATGTCAACGCTGAGTTGATTTCACGGCTTCTCTTTTGTCATGTGGGTCAGACAGACCCGTTACCTGTGTGATACCTGAGTGGGTGGGATGAGATTGGGTGCGAGTCCAAAAATAGCTGACCTACACATCACACTTGTGTATTTGTGAGTGTGCATGTGGTCGAATGTGGTCCACCACGTTGTGCATGTGAAAGTGTGTGTGTGTGTGTGTCTGTGTGTGCCATGACAGGCATCTGTCTCCCCTGCCCTGCAGCCTGACTGGTTTTAATTAGGAGGTGCCAGAGTGCCCGAGGGCTCTCCTGCTGACACACACACATACACATGCGCGCACACACACAAACAGGCATACACACACACACACACCTGAGGGCAGACAGAGGCTGTCCCGCCAAGGCTGGCCTCCTTCTCGTTATCACCACAAGGAGTTGTCCTCATTCACCCCACGACCCTCCCAACACACACACACACACACACACACACACACACACACACACACACACACACACAGCCACACACACACACACAGCCACATTCACACCAAGCAAATCAAACAAACACAATATTGATATTCTGAAGCAGCAACATTAGCTGGCTTAGAGTTTGACTAATCGCACATTTTGTTTGCATTTTCCGATCAAAAATAAATTTCCATTTCGTAAAATTGTCCTGAAACATGAAGAATAATTTGTCTCCCACAAACATCACCACATACATCCACGCTACACTCACCCTCGGCGGTGAGTTCATTGCGGCCACCTGCGAAACACTGTAGCTCCACGCAGCTTGTGTATTTAACCTCCCTTCTGGCAAAGCTTCCGATACTGATTAGGGTGTTTGAAAAGAAGACGAAACAGGAGAAAGTTAAAGCACAAACGGACAGGTCAAGAGAAAGGAAACGCCCTCACCTCACTCACCCGCATGGCATGCTCCAAGGTGAGTCCTAATGACCTGACAGATAGGTGTGTGTCTCTGTGATTGAGCGAGGCACAGCGTACGACGGGTTTCACACATGCCTGCCTCCCTTTGTGTTTAAGCAACATTGTGTGTGTGTGTGTGTGTGTGTGTGTGCCTGTCTCCGTCCTTGGACTGGAGACAGGGGGTGTAGCCCTGGGAGGCTGCTGCGATGCTCTATCTCTGGACTGTTGGGGGATGATTGCCTCCCTTTCCTGCTTCTCTCCCACACCAGGCCCCACCTGGGCACACCAGGGTGAAGGGGGCCTAAGTCAGGCTGCTTGTGCTTATCTGTCTCTGCAGTTATTAAGGTCTCATAACCATGAACTCCACATTATTTTGCCATCTACACAATGCCACATGACTTTAAACCAGTTGTGAACGTCTCTCTCAAGCTACTTCTGATGTGTACAAGCTACTGGAACAATACGAATGCCTTCCAAGAGACGTTGTGTGAAAATGTGTTATTTTTCCCAACAACTCATCCAAACAACAGAACGCGTCATTTGTTTATAAAAACCACTGTCGAAAAACACTATTGTTCAGCTTTGGTTAGGTTTTGGCAAAAATAATTCTTCAGGGAAAGATTTTGGTTTGGGTTAAAATGACTTTGTTATCAAGGTTAAAGGTCCAGTCTGCAGTCTTTATGGGATCTACTGGATCAAATAGAAAATAATATTAATACATGTATTTTCTTGAGTGTTCGTTACCTCTCAATGAGCCGTTTTCACCCAACCCTACCTCTTGCCTACGCAGACTTTTTTGCTCTGACTCTTTGTCGTTGCTAACGACACACAAGCCGCCATTACTACGGCCACTAGAGGGCACTGTCACGTGAGTGTAAACACATCGTCACATCCCCATATTTAAGTAGTGAAGCGAACCAGTTTTTTTAATCAAAGATATTCCACGACAAATTATATTAACAGCTTTAATCAGTATTAATGGCTAGAACAGGTCTTAGCGTTTAAGCAACCAAATTGCTAATGACAAACAGCCTGTAAGTGAGACCTTTGTTTTACTGAAACATGCAAATGAGTGCTCTATGCTGGTACGTGACTGTATTGCTGCTACAATAAAGTCTGGCTTCTTACTGCTTCTGATACTGTACAGCATCAAAGTCACCGTGATATCAACCTCATGTAATGACGCTTCACACCCCCACCCACCCCCCCTGCAAAGTGCCAATCTGGTGCCCTGGTACATGCGTCGTGCTGGGCGCAGCAGGCGGCGGTAAACAGGTATGTTGAGACGCCAGACAGACAGACAGACAAAACAGATGACTCTCACTCAGCCCCCTTCGGTCCTGTCTTGTTTTGTGACCGTTAGCGCTCACCACATCTTGGTGAAGCCTAACACTCGCAAAGGACAGAGGGCGGGAAGGAACCGTCATTTAGCCCGGTGATTATATACGACAGAAATACAGAACACTGAAGCACCAGGATAATTGTTCTTGTTCATTCCACAATAATATCATTGATTTCATGCTTGTAATACATCTGCCGCGCTGTACTGAGTGCACATTGTAATTGGGCTGAAACACTTAAGAGCTGCAAAGCAAATAGTGTATTCTACATATTGCCCCAGTTTGCAGAGTTTAGTACAAAGCAGTCCACACAGGTACTACTTACAGTGGGCTGTGTGACGGCAGCGGCGTGTTGAGAATAGATAGCCGATCTTATGCGATGGCGAATGTTGTTTTTCTGGCCGTCTGGCCGGCCTGCTAGCAGTTAGTGGCTAACCCTGTTTATATATACGAGATGCCAATGTGAGCTGGCCTCAGCTTTCACCCAGTACAAAACAGTGTAAACCACCAGGGCATGGGCTGTGGTTTGCTTTAGTCCATGTTTTCCCCAAAGGGAAGTGGGCATAGCAGTCTGATGTACACTAGGATGTCTCCTTGTTTGTGGAGGTTAACTCGACACAATTTGACTGCTTTCCCTGTCTGATTGTTATGATTTAGATGATTCGGTTAGACATATTTTAGTAGATTTGAAGGTCGAGAAGCCACGGAGAAAAAAATTACTGACTGTATTTTCTACTTTTGTGAAGTAGAAGATGAGAGCATTTGTTCTTTATTGTATTTTAGATAATCTAATGTAGTTAGCATCTGTACCACTGTTTTGTTTTTAGGTCTGTCGGACAAAACATAGACTTCCTTAAGTGTAAAAATAGGCCACAACCTCCGGTTTTGGAAAATGAAGCCAACAAGGAAGTGGCAAAAAGTGCAGTTTTTTTTATATGGCTTTATGAGGCTCTCTCCAAAATGTACTCCATCGACCTCCATGTTAAGATGCCCAACTTTACAGCGGAAATAATAACATGTTTACAGCCGTGGACGAAACACTTTTTTTTGGTCTTTGTAGCTAATTTCCTCCTTCATGACAACTCCACGGGGGGACTGTTTTATTCAACTCACCCATTAAAATGAGGCATAGCAACAGGTGGGTGTCATCTCAGGACGCTAACTGCTAGCTGCTAGCTGCTAGCGGTCTTCTCAGCTCCACCTCTTTGCCCACGGGCGTTAGGCTGTGTCATCACTCCCAAGATGGAAGATCACAGAGAATACTTGCATATTTTTACAGTGTGTACCCAGGCGATAAAAAATTATTCAGTAATACAAAGGGGCGTGGTTTAATGATGTCACACGGGAAAACCCAATGGCTGTTTCAGATCCTTTGAATGAGCTATGTCATAACATGTGGCCTGTCTGTGGAAGCAAAGGAAACACTCTCTCTTTCTTGCTGTGTCACAAAACACACACACACACACACACACACACACACACACACACACACACACACACACACACACACACACACACTTTAACATGACCTGAGGAAGCAGTATTGTAAGCCATGCTCTGAACTTGTGACAGCAAACTCTCTCCACATTTTGACATTTAATATTGACCCAATCACCTGCTAAACAGGCTCCCTCTTCTCAAGTGAAGTGTATACAGAATGGCTTATTTCTACACCTTTCTGCATACAGGTCCGCCTCCTCCATGTAGAGGTGGTGGTGTGCTCACCAACTGTTACCCTGCTTCGGCAAATTTCTGACTCAAAACAGGAATCTTCAACCTGGCTTTTGAAACCTTGGTTAAAACAAAAAAAGCATTACACACAAAGGAAAATAGGTCTGCAAACAGGTTGTGGTATTTTTGTTTGTGGTTCAATTCTGTCTCATATATTGTCTGCTTTTAAGTAACATGTCCCTTCAAAATGAACAGCATTGACTGAGTCAGCCAGTTTTATAGGGTTCTGACAGCAGGGTGCCACAGGCTAAAGTGTGTTCATGTTTTTTCAGTAATTAGTCTGTTGTGACCGAGCGTTTATGGGGGCTACACCTCGGTGTCTTTAACCCTTCATAGTCTGAACACAGGCAAAGAGCTTGTTAAACGTTAGTTTGAGTACGGAATTTACTTTTGGGCGCAACCTTATTTAATAAAGAGAGAATAGGAGGACATTTTAAACAGGTGTAAAACTGAAACTAACAGGCTTTAAGTTGAAGCTGCCTCTGAGTGACTACTTTTAGTCCTGTACATCTCTTCATCTCAGCTTGAGACTCACCAAAAGAGGTGCACAAAATAGTTTCCCAACTTTTCCCTCTCTCACGCCTTCCTTTTTTTTTGTTACCCTCCCTCAGTCTCCCTAAACAACCCCTTTGAGTCTCTTTGCCCCGGTCCCTTTATACCAAGAATCCACTCTAACACAACTAAAAATTCATTTTGTCTGACCTAAATCAGAGGGTGTCTGCGCCATGGGCTTATTACACAGTGCGCTTAAACTTGTGTTGTGGAGGAGGATGGGGTATTATTATCTTCCAGCTACCCACCCTGCTATAAAAACTAGTGGTGCGACATCTCCACAGCGCAGTGCTGCTGCCCTCCCTCCCTTCCTCTCACTCTCTCGCTCGTCCTACACGAGCCACACACAACAGTGAGCCTGACTCTTAACTCCACACTAGCTACTCTGCTACACAGACAGACCCAAGAATCACACTCTGCTCTCCTCTGTTGCGCTGCTTTAGCTTCTCGCCATTGGATATTCCTCCTTGGGTGTTTCTTTTTTCTTTTCTTTTTTTAAATGTATTTTTGTGAATGGGCATCCGTGGCCGGTGTGGGGAGCCTGTGAATGGACTGATCGCCCCGGCTGACTGATTGACAGACTGGCAAAGAGAGAGGCAGCTGTGATTCAATTAAAAAAGGGCAATGCTGAGAGGTCAAGCAAGGAGCAACAGAGCCTCTTAGTAGTCTGGAAATACAAAGACACGTGAGGGGAATCAAGAAACTGAAGGCACGGTAGGTGATGGGTGCTGAAAGCTGTGGAATGCTGGCAAACGTATCAAGACATGTGTGAATTTATGGGGAAGCCAGAGTTTTGGGAGTATGCACATGGGTGTGTGTCTGTGCGTGTATGTCCACAATAATTTGTCACATTGTTTCAGAGTCTGCGAACAAGCTTGCACTTGTGCATTGTGTTACAGTGAGCACACGTGCAACACTTAGGGTCCCAGTTTAAAGAGCGTTGTAGCTGCAGATCATAAAGGCCTGGCAAGGTGTAAACAGGTCAATAAAGTCACTTAATGACTCGTGTAATCATTTAGGCTGTAGTGTAAATATTGTGCTGTAAAATTCTGGAAATAGCATGAGCGTTTATAGCATCACAGCCCGTCTTGGAAACGTCAAACGTAGTAGTTTAAGTGAGCTTAAGTATGTGTTTTGTCTCCAACAGTAATTATACATTGCTCTTTTAGATATTCCATATCTATATGACATTCTCCTTTGAATCCAAAATAAATACGCAGGTAATTCATAAAGATAGAGGGTATGTTTGTGAGTGGGGACAAAATAAAAACATGTTATGGATTTGAGTCTGAGCTGTAAATTACTGTTTACAACAGGCTTGTTGTTAGCCAGCTTATGGACCTCTTACCTCATGTAGTTACAGAATCCCATGACCAGTTTCATCATCAAACTTGTTAACCAGTTTTTGATTGTCATTCATGTATTAAGATGTGTTCTATTGAATTTATGAGCACGACAATTGTTAAAAATTGATACAATGGGGAAAAAATACAAGAAATTAAGCTGCATGTAAAAATGTATATTAAGGGTTCTGCATTTTGCATTGTGTCAAATACTGTAATATGTATTAGGTCACTTTAAAAGACTACCTTAAGTTAGACACCTGTAAGCAAATACATTTATTATAGATCAATGTTGTACCAATTACAAGTTCATCGAATAATATCTCATTAGCTACAGTTTTAACCGGCCCCTGCCAGTGTTTATTATAGGCGTATTACTTTTGTTCATTCACTCTTTTTTTAAATTTTAAACAAAGCTTGATTATAAAACTTCAATATTATCACTGATTTAGAAAATATATTTTCGTCTCAAAGTCTTTCGACGTCTTTATTGAAACAAAACAGAAGCGTAGAGAAACTTAAGGTCATGTAGAAACAAAAAGAAACCAGCAAAAAGTCTCGAAGCAACATCACTGAACCGATATTCAGCAGCGGACCAGAAACTTTTGTTTACTTTGGGGGTGAGAGAAATAATGGTGTGTAGCTGAGGGCCGCCCTGAAGGCTCGAGAGATGACATTTAGTGCAAGCAGGCTCTTTAAGGAGCAGAGCGAGTTAAATTGGCCTCCAGATCTCTTAAGACCAGATTGTTTTCTTCAAATATTCAATTGTATCACACTGATAATGCAACTTTAGTATTATTAAAGGCATAAATTGTGGATTAAGTGTGCAGTGAACAATTCAATCTTATAAATCATGTATTGGTACACACATTATAAGAAGAATCTCTGTTATTTAAAGTGAGATTTATGGTGCCACATATTAGAAATGTATTGAACTCGCAGGCTAATTTTTTTAAAACAAAATATCTAATAAAAGTGATTATTTACTTGCATTAATAATGACAGCACAATCATTTTTTTCAACATGTGTTTTATAAATGTAGAATAAATGTGCACCGACCTCTGTGTAAACCTCCCATAAATAAGTTTCAAGCGATCCTCAACTTTTAAGCAAAACTTGTGCAGTTAAATGCTCAAATTTGGCCCTGACATTTCATCATTATTGTGAAGATAAAGACTCAACCCAGTTTGTGTAACTGGCATCATATGTGCTCAAGTTGACAGCAATTAAGAATTTAAAAACTCCCCCAATGCCGCCTGTAGGCTCCAGACAATTGTCATTTAAAACTCAAACCAGGGAGGTGTCTCCTGGAGAAACAGGTGCACTGTTGTACTGCTGATAATGGACTAGCTTACACAGTAGGTCAAATCAGTGTCTTCTACTAATAAGGGGTGGATTTCGGCTGTCAATACTATAAATTATTGTCCATCTGTGACTGTTGTTCAGCAGGTGTTTGCTATGGGCAGTTGGTGACAGGGGTAAACTTTGGCTGCCGGTGATTTAGCATGTGGGTCAGGTGGATGCACTGGTCTGACAGGGATAAACTAGGCCTGGCTGTTGTAGCTTACAGGCCAAATGAGTGTCTGCCCGTGACAAGGGTTGAGATGGACATTAGCTGCTGATTTGTGGCCTGAGCGGTCAGGGCTGGGGACAAGTTAGCCGTTCCACTTGAGACATAATGATGATACAGCTGCAACAGGGACAGAGGGAGGAGGAGGAGGAGGAGGAGGAGGAGAGGAGGAAGAGGAGAATGATTAGGAGGTGGTAGAGGTGGTGGTGGTGGTGGTCAGATCCCGGAAAGCAGATGAAGTTCTTGGGAGAAAGACGATGCTGAATGGAGGTGACACATAATTTGGGGTGGGAGTGCTGAGTTGAAAGTGTTAGTGACTAAGTGAGGCATGAGAGGAGACGTGGCCGGGCGGAAAGAGAGACAGGACGGAAAGGCAAGGCGGTCCATTAGAGGTCAGTTTAATAATTGAGCTGATACTGAGGTATGAAAAGGTTTCACGCGTGGAACTGAAATTCCTGTTAAGTAAATTAATTCTGTGACGAACAGAAAAGGTGCTACAGCTGATGTCAGCAACGAAATATGATTCAGACTATTTATTTATTCAAAAATGGTGTCACCTTATGCTTATTGTAGGCGGACACTCGTTGACTGAGTGAGTTTTATCAGAAAGAAAAAGTGAGGTTGTCCTTCCTTGACTTTACTGGAGGAGTAAGATGGATAAGGGCTTAAACAGTAATTATCAGAGCCGTTTCACAGGGCGTCCCCACCCTGGCTGCTCTGTTGGGTGGACGGGGTGGGGTGGGGTGGGTGGGGGCTGGGAGGGGGCGTAAAGGGTTACGGCTGTTTGGCTGATGAAATGTCGCTCCAGGACCTTGTGGTGGGAAAGCGGTGCCCTCCTCCCCTCCCTGTCTATGTGGCACATCCTCCTTAGATCCTCTCCACATTGTAATTAGGGGGCCGGCCGCTAAGAGCTAGCGCTAGCTAGTGGCAGGCAAGCAGTGGGAACCGAGGGGAGTGGTGCATGCTGGGGCACCAGCCGAACAAACAGCAACAGCAGCACGTGCCTCATAGTTCCAGGAGTGGGTGGGATGGATCGAGAGCAAACGGATGACGGCGGGTTAGCCAAGCCCTCCCAGTCAGACTCTTTTTCTCTCTCTCTTATCCACTCAGTGTTGTTCCAAGCTCTGCACTATTGTTTGCCTTGGCAGGCTGTTGCAGGGAGGGGCCCCTCGGCTGGTGTTTGTGCAACCTGTTAGGGAACTTTTAGGGCCATCTGATCTCTCCCCTACTCCCTCACTGGCGATCCTTCCACCTTCTACCCAGGCTATAACTTTTATGTGTGTTGTGGTGTGAAATGTAATAGAAAACGGATATACCGCTCTGCACAACAGAGCGGTGAACAACGTTTTAACGTGGCGTGTGTTACCTGAGCTTATAGCACAGGACTTGATTATGAAACTTAATATGGATAGAATTCCCTTTCATTGTTTATTATTCATTATTTCAATTTCAAATACATAATTTCATCAGCTGGCATCTTTCTCCGCTGCTCTTTTGTTCCAGTTTTCCCATCGGAGGAGTTTGAGATAGCTCTACCCAGTAGGTCTGTGGGCCTATATCCTATACCACCACCCCCTCTATAGACATTTTAATTATGACCACCCTGTATCAATGGCATGAACATAGCAACAGTTACCTAGCAACAAGATGGACAAGAATAAACTACATGTAAGATTGGTATCCAAGTTGTATACCTGCAGGTGAACTAAGGGATTTTCTGAAAAAAAAAAAAATGTGTATATGTGTGTCTCTGTGTGTATGTCTGAGTGTGTGTGTGTGTGTGTGTGTGTGTGTGTGGCTTCAGCCCTGGTCCATTCAGAGCCAGTCAACAATGCAGCTGTGGTGAGCGGGCCCGCTTCAAAGTATTTATCTACACATGCCTCCAGTGACCACCAAGTGTGGACGGCTGAGTTTGAGCTCTATTCATAGACGTGAATGAATGAGCACCCGGCCAGTGGAGGTTTTTTATCACCGTAACTGTAAACAACAGCACAGTGAATCAACAGGTAGGAACTCAGGCAGCTGTGGAATGACGGCTTTAAAGAAGAAGAAAAAAGTGGACAGAGATTTGCGAGCGCATTGAAAACAATGTCGAGCTCTTGGTCCCAGAAAGAGAGAGAGAGAGAGAGAGAGAGAGAGGGTAGACTGCAGAAGTAAGCATTTTGACAGGATACAGTATCTAGAGTACAATCTGACCTCTTTTGGCTTTCTCTTCGTTTCTCACCACATCCCAATCGCACGCGGCATTGTTCAAATGAAGGTACCGGCGTGCTTTGTGCTCGTATCTTGGTGGAGACAGACAAGAGGGATGAGCGTCACGCACGTTATCACAGAAACTCTCACACACTTATCACCGAGTGCCGAACAGAAACCAGCAGCAGAAATATTGTTGCGAGAAAAGTCAACTCCGTTTAAATGTGTTATCAAGATGATGGGTTTCCCTAACTCGCACAGGCGAAACACGAATATCGTGATAGCACATTCAAGAGTAAATTTTACAAGACGTGATGTTTGCTGAAGACGAGACATGCTGTATTTACCGCTTGTTGCTTGCTGCACAGATGGCGCACAAACAAGCATGCCTACAGTATATTTTAATAAAGCGAGACTGTCACTCATTGTTGTTAACAATATCGGCTTGGCTCAGAAGCCTCCATCTCCTCAAATATTCTTAAAATCCTTCATCTAATGAAGGATGCTGCTTGTTTTCAGTGACAACGAGATGTAGAGAACTTGGCACTCCTATAGCACTCTTAAAAATCACTGTTTTAGGGTAATGAGCTGCATCATTATTTGCTTTAACGTGCCCTCATCACTGTCTTGGTGGCGCTTCCTCCTCAAGAGAATCACTGCGACCGAATCAAGTGCGATAACCAAATGTTTATGGTACCGACTCGTCTATGTGGATTTAGATTGTGAAAATGACTGTGACCAATCATCACCTGGCAACAGGAAATCAGAGAAAATGTTCAAAGGGACCGCTGTACAACGTTCTCCTTGTATTTTTAGAAGAAGAAAAAAACACTCAATGAGCAGCACAATAAGAACTTTTTTTTGTTGTACGTTTTTCAAGCAGAGACGGTACCCATTTTTTTTAGTGAAGCTTTATTTATTCATTATAATCTCTCTGAGGTCAAAGCCTGAGACCTGAGGACAAATTGTACAACATGAACACACATTTCAAAGCTTAATCGTATTATCTATAGTAATGTTGTTTTATATCTATAGCGATGTCATATCTAAAGGGGTGTACAGAAAAAAAAGCTTTTTTTTATTTTATCAGGAAAATGTATAAATAATATATTTTCTTTTGTGTGTGGCAGGCTGAATATTCTTTTATCCAGATAGACTAAAAAGTATTGAAGGATTCTCTAAAAACCTTGAAAACCGTTGTTGTTAAATGACCTTACATGGGATTTATAACATTGCACACACCACTAAAGGCAAGACTATTAGTGTAATTAAATAGTGAGGATTAATGGAGAGAGCAACATCTGGGTCCCACAGAATGATGTTTTTGGCAGTTCGACCTTCTCATTTTCGTGTCCCTGAACAGCTCATTGTTATTGCCTTCTATCTAGATAACAACAGAGGGGAGAATGGTTCATCACAGAGAAGAGGACCTGATTGGGATCCCCTTCCCAAATCACAGCAGCGACGTCCTCTGCAGCCTCAATGAGCAGCGCCGCGACGGGCTGCTCTGCGATGTCATCCTCATCGTCCGGGACCAGGAGTACCGCACCCACCGCTCCGTTCTGGCCGCCTGCAGTCAGTACTTCAAGAAGCTCTTCACAGTGGTCACCGCTGACGGCGGGGACCACCACCACGCGGCGGTGTATGAAATCGACTTCGTGGCCCCGGATCCCCTCACAGCCATCCTGGAGTTCGCCTACACGTCGACTCTGACCGTGACGGCGTCCAACGTTAAAGAGATCCTGAACGCGGCTCAGATGCTGGAGATCCCCTGCATCATCAACGTGTGCCTGGAGATCATGGACAGCGGGGGCGGAGGCGGCGGGGGAGGGAGAGCGGAGGAGGGAGAGGAGGAGGAGGAGGACGCGGAGGAAGACGAGGAGGAGGAAGAAGAGGAGGAGGACGAAGAGGAGGATGAGGGCTCGAGGAAGGACGAGCAGGAGGACGAGGAGGACAATGTCAGCGAGAGGTCGCTGCAGACGTCGGAGAGCAGGGGCGAGCGGACGCCACCGGGGACGGAGGACTCGCCGTCTCCCGGCACCTCCAAGTACCACCAGCAGTTTGACCTGCACAGAGCATCGTCGCAGTCTCAGTCTCCAGACGGCATGAGAGGCAAACAGGTAGTTCACTGAATACTTTTGAAAATTACTTATCTTGTATTTTAATGGAGGAAAAAAACTACTTTAAATTCAAAAAAATTGATGATGCCGTCTTGTGTTGCAGGAGAGTATGGAGAGTCGGGCTTTGAAAGATTTTTCCATCGAGTCTCTCCTCCAGGAGGGTCTCTACCCCCGCATGTCAACACTGGACAGGAGGGCCAACTTCTCTCCTCTCCTGCCAGGCTTCTACCCCTCCATGTGGGCCGCAGAGTTCCCGACCTTCCCCAAGCAGCTCCTGAACCCTAGCCACCACCAGCATCCCCACGCAGGGGCTCCACAGCAAGCCAGGCTCCCCCACGCCTTCCCCGCCTCGGCTCCGCTCGACGCCTCGAGGCCCCTCGACCTGGCAGCGAAAAGAGGGATCATTAAGGAGGAGATGAAAGAGGAAATCCCGCTCAGTCTGCTCCACGGCGACTTCCTGAAGGAGTTTGTCAGCTCGGGCCTCGGCAGCACCATGAACACTGGGTCAGTGGCGTCAGAAGCGCACTCTCTGGGTCCGATAAAGGACGAGGCCGACTTCCGGTCGTACTTGAGCTTCCTGAGCTCCGCGTCCCACCTGGGGGCGCTGTTCCCTCCCTGGCAGCTGGAGGAGGAGAGGAAGATGAAGCCTAAAGCATCGCAGCAGTGTCCAATCTGCAACAAGGTCATCCAAGGAGCGGGGAAACTGCCGCGACACATGAGGACACACACGGGGGAGAAACCGTACATGTGCACTATCTGTGAAGTTCGATTCACCAGGTATGTGAAGCAGCACTTCTCATATTAATAGGCCACAGAGATCATCTTGAGATCTTCCTGTTCCGGTGCGTTTTGACTTTAAAGCATCGGGTTATGATAAACAGCAGGGTTAACGGAAAAGTACCCCATGCTCTTTTGATTGAGGTTAAAGTGTTTTCACCATATCCGAATATCAAAGAGCTCAAAGTGGAAAGCCCCCTCCGCTGGTTTCTTTGCATTGGTGAAATGTCACTCACCAACATCCTCCCGCTGTGACACATTTTCCATATTTAATGTTGTCAGTGGAGACAGATTATCTGTACCATCTTTAAAGCTCACTTGTACGTGCAAAAGAAGATCTAAAAACAAGAGAAAAAACATTGTTGTAAAGTACGTGTTAACCTTTCCTTCATGTTTCACACAACATAAAAACATGTGGTTTTGTTCTTTTCTCAGACAAGACAAACTGAAGATCCACATGAGGAAGCACACAGGTGAGCGCCCCTACATCTGCCTCCACTGCAACTCCAAGTTTGTCCACAACTACGACCTGAAGAACCACCTGCGCATCCACACGGGCGTCCGTCCGTACCAGTGCGAGCACTGCTACAAGAGTTTCACGCGGTCCGACCACCTACATCGACACATCAAGAGGCAGAGCTGCCGCATCTCGCGCCCCAGGCGAGGCAGAAAACCAGCTGCTTGGCGGTCCACACCCACCGGCAACTTCCTGTGCCCCCCTGCTGCCGCCCCCAACCGGTTTGAGGAGAACGGGTTGAGCCCGGCGTACCAGGGAGTCAAGAGTCACGGACTTGAGGGGATGCTCGGCAGCAGGGGTCTGGGCTTTAAGAGCGGGGAGGGCGCCGGCCGAGGCAGCAGGGAGGACCGGCGAGCGGAGGGGAAGCGCGGCGCCGAGGAGGAGAAGGCGGGAGCAGGGAGGCAGAGGGGGGTGTTCGCCTTCGCCTTGGCGGGAGAAGAAGTGCTTACCCACTCTCCATTCTATGCCGCGACCTCTGACCCCTGGACCATGAGACTGGAGCGCGCTCCACCCATCCCTGAGCCGGCCAAATGAACTGTGGTCTGTGGGAGAGAAGAAACAAAAAGACACAAGAAAGGAAGTCGCTTGAATCTCTGTCTGTTCGGCTCCTGGAGGCGAAAGCACCTTTTTAAAAAGTGACAGTGAGATCAATGAGTCTTTTGAAGCCTGCTGAGTCGCAGTCGTAAATCGTTTTTATTTTGATGGTCAGACACAGTCTAATTAAATCATTTCAAAGATGTCACGTTCAAAAATTGTTTACAAATATTTTGAGCAAATAAGAGGAGGAGAAACAGTTTGACACTGCGAATGAGGAAAACATATCGAAACGCTGTTTTAAGTAATATTTGCATTATTTATCCACAAAGTTCTCTAAAATGCTGTTAATTCTAAAAACAACACAATTCTACAAAGTCCTATGAAGCAAGATGCGATGAGGCTTTTGTACTGAAAAGTCTTCATATGCAGATAAATATCAGAGGAGGACCTATTGCAATTATTACAATGCTGAATTAGTGACTATGATGAATGTAAAATAAAAGACAATGGTTCAAAATAGAAAATAAAACATTAATTGTAGAAAAAGGTTATTATAACATTTCAGTCTCATAACGAAAGCAAAGTTAATTAATAAAATACGATTTTAATACATTTATATATACAAATCACACTGATTTTAAATTTTAAATTTAAATAGTTGTGTTTTAAGTATTAAAAAAAGGACCAGTGCTTTAAAAAATAAAATAATAATACACATACAAATGGTTTATTAGAGCAGGGCATAGTCTGGCACATGTCCTGTAAGTATGTTTGATCCTGACATTGTTATTTAATGATATTCCAAAACAAAGGGAACCCACTTGAAGTCTAATAAATCAGGACATTTGATAACGTGTTATTAGCCTTTCACTGCCTTGTTCTGATTAAAGCTCCTCGTCTGCACTATTGTACATAGACACAAACCTTTTGGCCATGGTGTTGTTAATTACGGTTACGTTGCTGATGTAAAAATATATATATATATTGATCTTAAAAAGGCACCCATCCAAAGATGTGTACTTTGATATTTCACAGACTTGAATACGACTTTGTTTTAATGTTTATGAATATGTGTCTTCAGAGGATGTATATTTCTGACTAATCGACTGTCGCTTCAGCTATACAGTATGCTTGTGTTTTCTCTGCTGCAACAAATCAAGAGGGTTTCAGCCCCGTTTTCATATAATGTCCATCTCTGATTTGTGTATAAAGAAGTAAAAAAAATATTTGAATTGAAATGGGAAAAGTATTTTCTTGCTATTTATGCATATTTAAATGAATGAGCCTTGGCTATATTTTGCAAATCTGTTTTATAAAGACACTAAATGTTGAACTTTGCTCTTCTTTGGGAGTATTTTGTTTCGTAAAATTACCAAGTTGTGTGTGTGTGCATGTTTCTATGTATTGTTCTATCTTTGTGAGGACCAATATGAGACATTTTTCAGGATATTTTGGTCGTTTTTACTTCTCTTAGGCATCTCTCGAGGTCAAGTCTTGGTTGTAAGGTCCAGGGTGGGGTTAGGTTTTTAGTTGTGATGGTTAGGACTAAGAGCAAGATCATATTGTCAGTGAGGATCATGACAAGGGAATAGAATATATTATATTGAGACAATACGATTGCAAATCACCACTTTGCAACTATTCCACTTTAGTTTGGGTAAATAACCCAACAGTAATATAAAAATAACAACAACACACATTGTCCTGGTTCTAATTGGTGACCAAATGGTTTTCTCCTGCTGGTTATTGGGTAATGTGAACCCAGTATTGAGTCAGCGCTATATTAAACCAAATTGGGTCAAATTTAACCCATTGTTTAACCCAAGGTGTTTGATGTGTCGATTTTTTCTACGCTACATCTGCTAAATGATTTAAATCAACTGGTAAGTAACACTATTTGCTTTATTTTCATGGAACATATTTTACCATGACTCACATCAATCTGGGAGTCACTGATATGTATTTATTTATTCAATGTGTATCTCTATAGCGACAACACGGACCTATGCCACACACCAGAGCAGTTACACCTCTGATTGGGTCTTTCAAATATGCAAAACTCAACTAGAAAATAAGTAGAAAACAGCACAAAACCCAAACATTGATACTAAATTGATAATAAATGAATATAAAACCCTCTTTAAAAGCTTTGCCAAAAGGATCTCAATCATGACCCTGTGGTTGAGGAGCTCCACATAATGGGGATTTAAGATGACCAGCCTGAGAAACAGCAGGTCACTGGGCACCAGGTGGTTATTTAGGCGTTTATGGATGAATATTAGCAAATTCAATTAACATATTTAGCTTCTTAACAACATATCAGTGGCAGGATCGTATTGGCTTCCTATCCTAAATTTTAATTGCATGAATATATATATATATATGTGTGTGTGGGTGTGTGTGTGCGTAACTTCTTCATCTCCTACAGTCTTGCCTGTAGACTGTAGGAGACGAAGAAGTTACACAACAACTTAAATGTTAAAAAGTGAAGTAAAGTGGGTCCACTACCTGCCACTGTGTTTTGTTTGTATTAGTTCACACCCACACAAAGAAAACCTCAGAAGGAGCTATTTCCTCAGTTGGAGGCTGAGAGGTGGATAATATTATTGTGTATTTACTGTAATGTGAGGTCGCACAATGGCAGACATTCCTGCTGAGGCTTAAAAGAGTATATGAAATACATATTTGTCCTGAATAATAATGAAAACCCGCAGAGTGCAGATAAAATGTCCGAGGATGAAAGTTAGACGTTCAGGCATGAAATGATTCAATTTCATTTTAACATGAGAACACAGTATGATTGTTGATTATATTGTGATTATTGATTGCAGCAACATTTGTCTTCAAGACGTTTTGCTTAAGTTATTGAATGATCAAATTTAAGGATATCCGAAGCAAAGTAACTAGTGAAAAGGGCAACACATACATCATTTGTGCCTCTCATTGTCAATGAGAGGTGTATTAATGGATCAATAAATAATTGAATATTGATGATGATCACGCTGATCAAACCTATCTTGTGGTTTTCTTTTTGAATGAGTTTTTTTTGTCTTCTAACTGTGTGGTCACCACAAAGCAAGTTGAAGAGGTTTTTCCAAACATTTTGTTACAACACTCTTGTTTTCATGACTTAAAGTGCTAATTTCATTGGCTGTGCTTCATACTGAGTTCGTCTGTTTCTCTGCCCTGACCTCTAGTGGAGGACAAGTGGTACTGTAACCGGCCCTGTTTATATTTCCTAATCCAAAATGATATGTTCATCTCTGAATATAAATAAACAAACAAAATGTCTAAGACTGGTGCTGACGTGACACAAACTCATATCTGATTATAAGATTAAAAACACATTGAAAACCACTGCTGCTGAAGTTTTCCCCATTTTAAATGATTTTCCACCCAGTGGCTCATTCAAGTAATAAAATCTCAACGACTGTTTGAAACATCCCTTCAATCCTGATATGGCCTTTCCCCTCTGGGTGGCGCTAGAGATTTAAGTTTAACCTCGGACTGACAAGAATTAATTTGACTTTAGATTTCAAAGACAAAAAATATTCACAAAAATATGTGTTGCAGTGGAAGATTATGTGTTTCTTTCTTTTCTTATTTTAAAATGCTGGTGAAAGTCTATGAAGATCAACTGAGGGCATAAAATAAAGGGCTTGTGGTGAAAGTTTTTTTTAAGACACACATACAGAAAAAACCACATCCTTTTATGTGGGGCAGAGACGGTCTGCAGCAGCTGCTTCCTGTTGGGTTTACTTGTTTCTTGCTCAGGGTTTATTGATGTGATGAAGGGTTGCCTTGATAAGCTTGTGCACCAGCATTGATGGAGTGACAAGTGACTCATGACGTTTCACAGGAAGCAATAACTTAAAGCAAAGTTCAAGTATTTTTCTAATAAATTCAAACTCTTTCAGTAGAATATTTCTCAGTAATAACACGTTAGGATGTCAGCCAATGTCTAATGTCCTAATTTGTGTTGTGAACTGAGTTGATACACCTTGCTGCGATTAAAAATGGGGTTCTGTGAGCTGTGTCTGGTGGTCTCAGTCGTCAGTGACAACTGGAGTCATAGATAGACAGTTAGATGTGGAAATTGCACACCCACAATACAAATTGTAAAATGTGTGTGTGTGTGTGTGTGTACATGACTTCCTGAAACCCAACCCTCCTGAGGTGTGACTTCCTGACCCATTAACCTCCAGTCCTGTCCGGGTTCCTCTCACTACTTCTACTTGGTCACCACCCTGATGCCCCACTAAGGCCCATGTTGGTACACAAAACAGTTCTTGCCCGGTCTGGTTGTGTGTTTGTGTGTGTGTGTGTTTGTGTGTATGTGTGTGTCTCTAATGGACATCCTCTGAGGAAGTTGTGTGACAATGCAGCTACACAATGCAGCTAGTTAGACCAGAGGGTCTGATGTTCTCTGTGGGGTTTCTGTGGGGCGATGAGGAAACACCTTCAGAACAAAGGGCCTTGGAAAAGCAACAGTTTGTCCGTCACAAGATCTTAAATAAGAACTAAATGTACGACATAATTAGAAAGTAGCTGGCTAACATTCATATCAGCAGCTCCTAATTTACTGAGCGCTCCAAATATTTAAGTGCGTTAAAGAGTCAAACTGTTTCATCTTTTTTAATAGGCATATTTATAGTTTTTGTAATATTCTGATTCAAATCATCTCTGTTTATTTCTGTGTAGTGTACACACTATTAGCGCCTTGTCCCTCGATGCCATCGTCGAGTTGAGCACGGTTAGCTGGAGTTCGGTTAGCTTAAATTCCGTTAGCTTGCTAGCTTAGTTGTTGAACTGGTTTTCTCCAGGAGGAAGGTAGGTAAGCTGTTCTCTCGGTGGGGTCTTCAAGCGCAATGAGGAGAAAAGAGGGACACATTTCTCTTATAGGAACACGCGTGTTCTATAGAAGCTCTTAGAACGTTCCATTTAGAACGGTAAATAATGACGTTGTAGCCAGCTACCACTGGGCCACGCCCCCTGGCTGCCGGAAGTCACTGACTGCACCACCTAATTAGTATTAGATATATATATTATATATTATTCTAATAATACAAGGCTCTATATATAGAGAGAGTGCCTTTTTTGAACTTCTGGTTTCCTGTGGCTTTTTGACTTCACAGCAACGTCTTGCAAGACCATTCCCATCACGTTACACATTACCAGAAACTCAACACAGACACGGCATCTTAGTCATTGACTGTGTGTGTGTGTCTGTGTGTGTGTCTGTGTATATGTGCTCTGAAGCGGCCAGAGTCAGGAAGGCACCAGTTATATGGCCTCTAATGAAATATGTATGCAGTTTGGGGAAAGGGATGCATAGCTGTGAGGTTTTACTGTACAAAGCATTTTCACCTGTAAGGTCAAGTCTCCATTTAATGTACGACTAAATCATGCCAAATCCCTCAGCACACATTCATTGACGAGGACACATCTTAATAAAGTGAATGTCTCCATCAGGACTGGTTATGCTTTCATAGTATTTTCAACAATGAAGTGATGAGGTCACATTAAGTGACAATACTGGACAAAGTATTGTTCTCTCTAAGGAACTATAGGCCTAACCACATGACACGGCTAAAATTAGATTTCTCAAAGAAGAAACCACTGATTGTCAGATAACAGGGTGCATGCTGGTCATAATACTTGTTTGTCTGACATCCTCCTGTGTAAGGTCAAACAACCTGGACTAGCTTCAGACATAACTGCATAACTGCACTTTTTAGCAATCACTAAATCACACTTCTTTTCTTTTTAAATCACATCAGATTGATCTTAAATAAAAAATACAAATTATTCTCATAACTATGATGCTGTGCGACAAAGGTTTACATACAAATATTGCATAATGTTGAGCACCAACACCTACCATGGTGTTTCAATACGTCAGCGTCCCGTGGATATAAATACAGGACATTGATCCAACAAAAAATCTACTTTAGATAATGTTATTACATGGAACTGATGTTGTCTCACTAGTGCAGATAAGTAATATGAGCGTGATAAATGAGGCTTTCTTTGGTAACATAATTTATTTTAAATATGCTTTTATGGTTATAGCACTACTTTGGTGATAACACCGACGGACAGCATGATCTTTTTATTGGGTTAACATAACATTTGTATCTGCATCAGCAACGGCTGCAGAGGAATGGTGTAGGTTAACCACCTACTGCAACACAATTAGATGATAAGGTTAATGTGGAGCCGCCTAAATCATTGTGAAACTGTGAAAATAGAAGCCAGGATTAAAAATAAATAAATATAATTTAACATATAAAGAAAAAAACAAGATGAGTTTTGAGGAAGCAGCTTTAATCAAAGATCAATAAATATCATGCATGTAAGACATTGATATTTTGGGTTGTATATGAACTTTGCCCTCGGCTCCACAGAATCCAGACTCCTCTGGTTAACGATAATGTAATAGCCATCCATTCAGCCGTAAGCCAGGCAATGACCAATGACTACTGGACATCAATACAACACACTGAGTATACTGCAGACCTAATGGGCCCAACCTTGTGATAAATGGACTAATGCTGCACACTCACATTAACTGTCTGGAAGGCCAATGCAATATTGCACTCAACTAAAAGGAAAAGGGTTTGCTCCTTACCTAATGCAGTTATGGCGTAGTAGCCTGACTTACAACTCATCAGGGCAAAAAATATAATCTCAACATTAGGTCAATACAGTGTTATAATGAATACTAGCAGCTGCATTTACAATGTGGAGAACTGAAGGGACTCATCAAACTTTACTTTTATTCTACAACTGTAAGATGAACCACATTTTCATTACATTTAGCTGACGCTTCTATCCAAAGGGACTTACATGCTCTACAGTAGACACAGCAACGGTGAGCAATTGGGGTTAAGTGTCTTGCTCAAGGACACATCGACATGGACTAGCAGAGCTGGGTATCGAACCGCCGATCCTCTGATTGAAAAACGGACCTGCTAACCACTGAGCCACAGTCGCCCTTGGAACCCCAGAAAGCCATGACAGCATCACGACATATATAATAATAATAATAATATTAATAATACTTTTATTTTGTATAGCGCTTTTCAAAGTACACAAAGACGCTTCACATACATTTGAGACAAATGGATCAAAAACAAAACACAGAAAGACAATGGAACAAACAAAACTAACAAACAACATCCCCGGCACAAGAAAGCTGTTACTCGTGTTGCATATCTTTACTGAGATTAACCACTTACTTGTAGGTTCTAATTACTCAAAATACAAGGAGAGTTTTCTTCAACAAAATGTTATGTCCTGAAAGGAGCACACAATGCATATTGAACCACTTTCTAATTAGACATCCTTATAAAGAGTTCATAAGAGGTAACTAATGACTTCAGTGATGCTTTATAAGTAATCTACTAATGCTTTATCTTTCAGTTATATGTCATTAATAAGAACAACTTTTGGGCTGGCTCTTTAGACCATTTTTTACATTGTTATTTTTTCACATTGTGACTTCATTTGACTTTTAGTATTTATTCAACGCTTTATTTATGTTACAATTAAGTATTTTGTAAATTCTTAAGTTGCCTTGATTTGTATCTCTGTATCTCTAGTATCTTGATCGAGGCTGTTTGCCGAAATATTGATCCATATCAAGTGAAATAAAATCCTCAGATTAAGACCAACAACTGCCTACTTGATAATTACAACCCTGTATTAATTGCAATAACATTCATACGTATATTAGAACAAAATAGAAATGAAAAACATATGCCGACGATGGTTTGTAACTCTTAATTGCCCGTTAATTGACTGCGTCTAATCGGCTCTGCAAAAACGACCGGTCCAAGGTGTGCTTTGCCATCGCCGAATGTCAGCTGGGATCAGCTCCAGTTACAGATAATGGATGCATGTATATATATCTTTTTTGTCATACACATGTATGTGAAGGTGAGGAAAATAGGATGTGTCCCAAAATGCAGCTCAGTAGGGGAACCATGCAATTATCCCGGAAGGCATCACATGAGTCAGCTCCAGAAAAACTGTGGCTTCTGGGTTTTTCCCATGTTCAGTGTTAAGTGATCTCTTTTCATTAAATGTATGTTTGTACTGTAATGTCAGCCAGTTTGACATTGGAGAGACTGTTGAGGAGCCAATGTGCTGATGTTGAAGTCAGACGCATTGGCAGAACTGACATCAAACCATCCGATTAATCCCTCAGCTGCACGGAAACAAAGGAAAGTTTAAAAATCTAAGAAGAACTAGAGGTAAGTCACTAAATATCCTGCGGCAAAAGGAAGTGACAGAACTAAAAAGAACTATTTCAGTTTGTGTGGCCTTCCGAAGTTGGCCGATCCTAGACTAAACTGTGCCACAGCTGAAATTACTCCTGAGTTACGTCTCCGAGGCCTTGTTCTGTCGAGTTGCATGCAAGAGACCGCCGTGCCTAGAAATACTGCCGCCACAAAGCCACAGGGCAGGCGGGGGACCATCCGCCTCAGATTCATAGCCCAGACTCTCGGGGCGTGTTTTGCCTCAAAATGGCGAGGGTGAAATTAAAGGCAGGGTTTCGTGTAATTGCACATGGATGTGCCCACTGCCCACGGCTTTGACCCCACCGGCTCTCGCACTCCTTTGAAGGGTTGAGAGCTCGTACAAGGCAAGCCCGGGCAAAATAATGGCGGCGGTGATGCCGACCACATTTTGTAATGTGCTTACACTAGGACTCTTTATCTTTATGCTATCCGGCCATTCTCATTTAACCATAAGTTCTCTGCTTTGGATGAGAGGCTATTATGCTACCAGTCGTATATATACTGCATTATAATCAATTATGAATGTTGTAAGACTACTTTATATATGTACTTATTTGTAAGCACTGCTTTTATATTGCATCATGATTAATAATTAATATTCTAATATGCTCATATCCTGAGTCAAAGAAAGTTAGTTAAATGCTTTATACATATATCAAAAGACAGTAAGTAGATCCGGTAAAAAGCTCTTAAGTACAAAAAGAGATCCATATCAAATAGCACATATTCAGGTTATGTTGTATTTCATGTTAGTCAACAGCAAACAATGTCCAGCAATGCAAAGTAACTGAGTTCAATGTTCAGGTACTTGTGCTTTAATTGAGTATTTTATTGTATGCTGCGTCATGCTTCTCCTCAATGCATTTCAGACAAATATTGTATTTTTTACTACGTTTACTTGGCAGCTGTAAATATTGGTTACTTTGATGGCAAAATAAACACATGATCGTCCGATAAAATATGATGCATCAAAATATCCAACTGGATAAATAAGTAGTAGTTATAGCTCCAATCTGACCAGCTGCGACATTCAACTGCTGATTATATGGTAATACATGAATACCAACAATAATATACTACTGACAGGGGGAGATGCTGCTGCATAATTAGTTATTTAAGTATTTTTGCTAATGAAACTTGTGTTTGATTGCTACTTTTATTTAATAAAGAGTGAATACATCTTCCAACCAAACAATGTCACACAGAAACAGTACCAAAGTCCAGCAGGCTGCAGTCGAGCGGTGGAAACTTTCCCTGAGGAATGGTTTTACCAGCTGGCTAAACATCTTTATTGTACAGTACTTTCAAATGAGGGGTTGTAGCTTGTAGGTTTATACTTAAATAATATAGCATTATAATAGCAGGAAATCACACATATGGTGCATTGCTGATTTAGGGGAGAAGTGCAGCTCCCGATGCTGGAAAACGGCCGCTATAGACAACTTTAATTACTGTCCTGCTGACAAAGATGACAGGAACATTCAGCCTCACTTAAACCAAAGAAGTGGTAGTGAGGGTGGTCCTGCAAAAGTGAAAACCCTCCACCCATGCTCCTCTTCAGTAGTCTATGAATACCCATAGACATGGACTCACTCTAACCACATATTATGGGGTTGTACTTGCTGATGGTTTCATATTTGGCTCAAAAGTTTATGTAAATGCAGATGCGAGCCCCACATCACTGTAGTTTTCTGAAAAGCCCAAGGTTTTTCCAACCATGTTGCCGGTCTGTTAATCCAGCTGCCTTTACGCCGACCCGCTCTGTGATTGGTACCAGATTTGCTGCGGGTCCAGAGTAGCTATTTGGCTTTTTCCCCGAGATTTTCCCCTCGCCGCTGGCTTAAGCATGCGACTTGCAGGATATGACTGAGAATTGTGACTGTAACAATGCTAATGGACCAATGCCAGACCACAGCTGTTTACTTTACCACACAACACATTCCTCTGGGTTAATAACCACAGAAGAGATCTCATATTTAATGATTTTGTCTCTGACACAGTACAATATGTGCTTTTGGGGAAAGTGCAAGCTAAATGTGTGGCACTGGTGAAAGTAAAGCAATAAGATTCTTAGCGTTTGAGTCATAGTGCACAAATCAATCCAGTGCGCAGTGCTCAAGTTTATTGCTTTAGTCATGGTTTGGGCAATGTTATGTTTAGTTTTTGGGCTTCAAAATCTCTGCAGTGTTTTCCACCCTGTCACATCTATTTCAGAGAGTCATCATCTGTGTTGCTGCCTCTCAGATTCTCGAGTCCCTCTCCTTGCTGCCAGCCCTGCCCATCCTTCCTGGATATGAGGTCACAAAAGAAGGACCAGAACAAAGGATGGGATCAGTCATCTTAACCTAAACTCTTACTGTTTGTTGTATGCTCGCTCTTTCACTTTTTTTCTGCATGTCCAGGAAAAACACACTAGTAAAAAGAATGTTTTACTTCTACAGGCTATAAGCTAGGTAAAAGCTACATGTATGGTGTGTAAGTATCTACAGGGACAAGGCGTTTGTTGCATTTAGTTATTAGATTTTTAACTTAAGTTAAGTCTCTACTCTGATTTTTTTTAAATTCTAGTTCAATAGTTGTTTAATTATTTGTGGATTTTTATAATATTTGGTTTCTTACCTACCCCATCTGTTTTTCAATAATACAACAATTATGTTGATTGATTATTCTCCTGTATCTGTGTATTCTATATATTTCCATCTTTAATACAGTTAAGATCTTAGATCGTCTCATTCACAAACTCAAAAGCCTTAAGCAAAGCAACACAAATCACTTAATGAACCAATGCCTGACTCATGTGAAGATACATGACAAAAAAAAACAGTTGTTGAATGTCCACCAAACTATCTACCATTTTTGTCTACCAAAAATATATGCACAACTTGAATTAAATTAATATGGGAATTCCTCTTTAATGATTATGAAACGTATCCCTGAATAACTTCATTTTTTTAAACTATTAGTGCAACATATCTTAAAAACATGATGCATTTCCACCATACACTGTATATTATACAGCTCCTGGCTCTGCTTCATGCACCGACCCTCCGCCCGCCCCTGCGCGGCCTGGCCGGGGTGAAGGAGGGAGAAGGAGGGGAGTGACTTCCAGACAACGAGTCCGGAGTTTAGACATCAGCGAATGATGAGGAGCCGCTCTCACCCCTTGAGCCGAGGGAGAAGGAAATAAAGTGCATCGTTTAATCCGGGTATCACGGAGCAATGGAATGTATGTCTTTCAGGGCGCGTTTCACTTTCGACTAAACCCCGACGGCGAGCATCCCACGGTAAGTTGAGTCTGTCAGCTGGGAAGAAAAGAAGCGAATTAGCGCGACTCCGTCTGAACGTGTATGTCTAGGCATCGTGCATTTCACATGTCTAGGTAATATCTAAAAAGACGTAATATATGACTTTGTACTTGTAAGTGAGTCCCTGCAGTTTGGGCAATGGTCCAAGACTCCATGTAAATAAACATCATTTATTATTTATTATTTATTTAAGCATCATTGTGTATTTTAAGGTTCAGGCTGCATGTTTGTAAAAGTTTTCTGCAAGCATTTGCTCCACGTAAAGATCTCTTGTTTCCACCGGAATGAAGAAAACTAGATTATTCTGTTAAATGATGTCAGATAAACACATATGTTTATGTATTTGGACACATATATTGAACTATAAAAGTTGCTGCTTTCTGAAATAACGCTGCCACTCCTCACATCTCCCACTGCAGTCCAACGCAGTGGATCTGCTGACACTGGACTCCCTCGCTCACAGCCGGTGCTTTGAAGATGATCAACCCTCAGATATACCTCCACTACAACTACACAGGGAAGCTGGAGCACCGGCCCACCGTCGGCACACGCCCCGGCACCGTGGACACCAAAACCATCGTGTTCCTCATCATATGCAGCTTCATCGTCCTGGAGAACCTCGCCGTGCTGGTGGCCATATGGAGAAACCACCGGTTCCACAACCGCATGTACTTCTTCATCGCCAACCTGGCGCTGTGCGACATGCTGGCTGGGGTCGCATACCTGGTCAACCTGCTGCTGTCGGGTGAGAAGACCCTGCAGCTGTCGCCCGCTCTCTGGTTTGTCAGAGAGGGAAGCATGTTTGTTGCACTTGGCGCCTCCATCTTCAGTCTCCTGGCTATTGCTATAGAGCGACACCTGACGATGATCAAAATGAGGCCTTATGATGCCAATAAGAACTACAGAGTGTTTCTGCTGATAGGGGCCTGCTGGCTGATTGCTATATCTCTCGGGGCTTTGCCTATTCTGGGATGGAACTGCCTGGACAACCTCCCCGATTGCTCCACAGTGCTCCCTCTCTACACAAAGAAATATGTAGCGTTTTGTATCACGGTCTTCATGGTTTTGCTCTTGGCCATGTCAGTCCTTTATGCCCGCATCTACATCCTGGTGAAGTCCAGCAGCCAAAAAGTGAGCAAGAACAGAAACTCTGAGCACGCGATGTCCCTGCTGCGCACCGTCATCATCGTGGTCGGGGTCTTCATCGGCTGCTGGACGCCCATCTTCATCCTGCTCCTGGTGGATGTGGCTTGCGAGCAGCGCTGCCCCATCCTCTACAAGGCGGACTGGTTCATCGGCGTGGCTGTGCTCAACTCGGCCATGAACCCAGTCATCTACACTCTGGCCAGCCGCGAGATGAGACGGGCCTTCCTGGACCTGGTGTGCGCCGTCTGCTACCGGGGGAAGGCCTCCGCCAGCGGCATCAGGCAGTCTCTGGAGCCCAGCCGCAGCCGGAGCAAGTCGTGGAGCAGCCAGAACAACCCCAACCAGAACCAGCAGAGCTTCAGGCAGGCGGAGCTGGAGAAAGGGCGGGAGACGGACACGGCGCATGGCGAGGTCTCCGTGGTGGCAGGAGGGGCGGCTCATGCCGTCATCGAGAGCGACAGGAAAGACTGAATGAAGGGAGCACGACATGAACGGTGGGAAGTCGAGGCTGGTCCCAATGTGTGAGCTCATGGGCTCGTGCTGTTAGATGGAGACGAAAAGGAGTTTGAGTTGTGATTGATTCAGAATGAAGGATTTCTTGGACTGCAGGAGGGTTTCTCCTTGTGCTTGTTATTGATATATCTGCAAGTTTGGAAGCATAATACAATGTTCACTCTTGGCAATAGACGGATCAATGTATGAGGCCAGTATGTTCGACGACACAATCAGTACTTTGTGAAGTACATATTTCATCACTGTCCAGTGAGGAGCACGCACCTCCAAATTTGGGACATTTTACAGTTAACTGTAAACTCGTCATTGGTTGAGAACATAAACCGTCTAAAACAGTGTTGTATTATATTAGAGAAATGCATTGTCACAAAGTTGAAAAGGGTTTTTCTGATGCCGTGCATAGAGGACATATAGGTGCTATGTGGTTTTCACAGAACAATGACGATTTGGAAATGAATGGTGCAGAAAGAAAACCACTTACTTCTGTGGTTACAGACGTGACAATCTAAGACCAAAAAAAAATAATTAATTAAAGTGCAATTATAGTTCTGCAAAATAATGTAATGAAGAATGTAGACAATAATTACTGTAATGACAAACAATGGAAGTTATTTATTAGTCTATGCAGTCCTTTGTGTAATTTTGTATTTACTCAGAAACACCGTGCAGCTGCTGTATTGACAGCTGCATTATACATTGTAGATGTGATGTAATGGATCAGCAACATCTTGTTCATAATTGTGAATGTTTATTCACCATCAGCAGTTTTAAAGTGATACTGGGGCTCCATCTTCTGGTTCATAACAGTAGTTCATATTTGAGAAACGCTGACCTGATTTTTGAGTAACAATGCTGCATGATAAGTAAAGAATCTCATTTTCGGACCAAAATGAAGTTGTTGTGTTTTATCCGATTGTTCCAACACAATCAACTCTAGAAGCATGAAGCCGGAGAGCTGAAGGAAGAGGCACCTGAATGCAGCATGCGAAAGGGAAGTCGTTCACTACTATATATGCAGATGGTGATACAGTATTATTAGCTTTAAAAAATAAACCTCATGTTTCCAGTAGTGCAGTTCTGTCCTTGGCATGTGCACCGTCTTCCACATTCCTTTGAGAAGATAACTCTCAGGTTGATCCACACGAATTACAAACAAATATGTATTATTTTCTCACTTATGTTGTCGTGGCATCTGGCCAAGCAGGTAAGTAAGTAAGTAAGTAAAATGTATTTATAAAGCGCTTTTCACAGATAAAATCACAAAGTGCTGTACAACAGAATAGGTAGGACAAACAGTATAAAATACATACATATATCAAAGGAAAGGGACGCTAGTGAGAACCCATCAACCAAAAGCTTTCCTAAATAAGCAAGTTTTCAGGTCCTTTTTAAAAGAGACAACAGAGCCAGCCAGACGCATGGACAGGGGCAGGGCGTTCCACAGTCTGGGAGCAACAGACTGAAAAGACCGGTCCCCTCGGGTCTTATAACGAGTCTTAGGGACTGCAAGCAAATTTTGGTCAGAGGACCGAAGAGTCCGGCTAGGGAGATACGGCTTCAAAAGGTCTCGGATATACTGTGGGGCCTGACCGTTTAAGGCCCTGAAAGTCAGCACTAAAACCTTAAAGTCAATCCTGAATTTTACAGGGAGCCAATGGAGAGCCGACAAGACTGGAGTGATATGAGACCTTCGAGGGGCACCTGTTAAAAGTCTAGCAGCAGAATTTTGAACAATTTGCAGTTTGTTCAAAGCAGACGTATTGAGACAGGTAAACAGAGAGTTACAGTAGTCAAGCCTTGTTGATATGAAAGCGTGAATTATCATTTCCAGGTCATTCTTTGACAACAATTTGCGAATTTTAGAGATGTTCCTAAGATGATAAAAGCAATTACGGACGAGCTGTTTTGAGTGTGTCTCCAAAGACATGGCCTGGTCAAACATAACCCCCAGGTTTCTGAGGCTGGGTTTGACAGAGAGGCCCAGGGAGCCAAGGTGCTGTTTGATCAACGTGATCTTATGGTCTGGAGCAAAGATCATTGTTTCAGTCTTGTTTGAATTTATCTGCAGATAGTTATTGGCAAGCCAGTCTTTGATGGAGGACACACACTCTAGGAACAGAGACAAACGATGAAACTCAGCATCATTAAAGGAACAATACAACTGGACATCGTCTGCATAGAAATGATACGATACATCTTTGAAACAACCAATAATTTGACCAAGTGGCAAAATGTACAGTAAAAACAAGATAGGACCCAAAACGGACCCTTGTGCCACTCCGCAGGACAAATTGGTTACATCGGACTGTACATTGTTTACAGCAACGTTAAAGGTTCTGTCATGTATATAGGACGAGAACCACTGAAGGACAGATCCTGATAGTCCCATCTCATTATGAAGCCGATTGATCAGTATACTGTGATCCACAGTGTCAAAAGCAGAAGTCAAATCTAGTAGTACAAGTACAGTGTAGCGGCCAGAGTCTGCTGCCATCATCACATCAGTAGTAGGTAGGTAGTTTAGTGTACGTTCAGGATTCCTGCAGCCACCATAATATAATAAAGGAGATGTTTGTTTGTGTTGCTCACAACTTTGAAAAATAACTATAAGATATTCAACACCAACATCTTTTTACAGACACAGCATCCAGGTAAATAATCCCAAAAATAAATCTCTATTGCAACTCGTGACAGTGGATTATCCAGGACAATAATTGTTTATATCTTGTTTTTTTGTTTGTTTCAATACCAAAAACATTCCATTCTTAAAAAATATCTACATGGCAAAATATCTCGATAAGTCAGTGAGACGTTTTTTTTAATAACTTTGACATTTTAGAGGAAACTGTGATGACACTGTGATGACTCTAAATGCTACATCTAACAGAAACCGAAATATTGATTATTACATCAGATGCAACAACAGAGATTCTACACATTCACGGTTTTATTGCCAACAGTCATACAGAATAATGATAAACCCATACAACCAAAAGAGTAAATCTGTAAACATCATTTGGACTTTTTTGTTTTTATTTACTTTTTTTTCTTCTTTTTTGTAACTATACCTGTTCCAAAATAGTGAGTTTCTTTGTGATTTCCTCCGACAAAGATTTATATTTAGAATCTGGAAATGATACATTTATAATATATAATAGAGAGGGAGGGAGGGAGAGAAAGAGACAGATAGAGAGAGAGAAAACGGTCTCAAGCAGCAACACGCAGCAGGGCAAAACACAACCTCTAGTGAACAGGCATGCCCCATTGAAGATCAGCTATTGCACTTTAAAGAGAGAGAAAAGAGAAAGAAAAATACCATTTGTACAAATAAAAGGCACATTTTCATCAACAGAAATCTAGAAAGAAGCCGTGTTCTTTTTGTGTCCCAGCATGTTTGGTTGTATAATTTCAGCTAATCATCACGTTATCAGAGAGATTCAAGTATGGAGTTGCTTTATATATATATATATATATATATATATATATATATATCATTTGTTTAAAACTTTGCACATTTTGCCCAGGTGATTCTACAAATTTGCTCTTCGGGAATAAAGGCTAATCTCAAAAGAATTCTTGAGATTAGCCTTGTGTTTTTTATTTTTCTTTATATAGCACATCATTTCTTCTCCCAAGATATTAGATTTGATGAAATTATGTCACAAAGAATTCGACCAAAAGTTAATGGTGGATTACGGTAAAAAAAAAAAAAAGTGAAATCAGTGATTCTTTGTACCCTTTTCTTCACGCCTTTCTCTGAAAATGCCGAGACGTTCTTCCTCTCGTGCACTCAAAGGGACACAAGGAATCAAGGAAAGTCTTATCGGCTGAAACCAAAATGAAGCTGGTGGTGGATGTTTTCATAACGATCCCAAATACTGCTCCTTGCTAAAACGTGTGTTGTCGTGAGATGCATGTACTGTACACTCCCTCTTGCAGCAAAATACAGGCACGTTATATTACATTGCATCTGTCTTGTCAAACTCATTGAACACATGCTGATTTTGGTTCAATTGAAGTGGTCCAGTGCATATCGAATACAATGCCCCATTCATTTGGTATCCATCAGAGTACTGACAACAGTAAGGATGAGAGCATTTCAAAAGTATGGGTACTATATTTCTATCAGCCATTTCAAATGTTTGATTCCCACTCTACAAAAAATTTAGAACACTAAATACAGTAAACTGTTCTGAGGAATGATTGTGTACAGTGGACTGCAAAATACAAATGAACTCTGACCCGTGAGGCGATAATGTATTCCCCTGTGAACTATCCTTAAAGTAATGCAAAGTCAGCATCTTTTGCTACTAATAAGTAAAAACAAAAGATAACTGAAGTGAGTGGGACGGGCAGTGGTAAACAAGTGTTTCTGTGATGACATCTAGTGGCAATACAGTAGTCTTGCCATAAGACATCAGCACACTGAGAAAAAAATAGTTTTTTGTTTAACATCAATAAGTGAAGGTGATCCAATATTAAACATTAAATTGTGTATATCAAGTGCACACTGTTTGTCTAATTAATCTTAAGTAAAAAGTGTTAATTACATCTCAACACATTGATAATTCATCGTGGTACAACTGACACAGATGATCCGACCGATCCGACTTTCTGATTGTGCTATTCATTTGTGGTCATTCAAATAATAACTTAAAAGTTCACCAACAAAAAAAAAGAAGAAGCAGAAAACGCTAATCAAGAATGTGAGAATAACCATTTGCATGACTCAAGCCCCAAAACTAATCATTTACTACACACCTTAAAGAAGAATCCAGAGAAAATCAATTCAGAAATAATTACTGGTTTAAAAGCATAACTATTTTTTTACAGTGTCAGCATACACAAGCACCCCTTCCAAATAAAGGGGTATCAAGGTCTACGAACAATGTCCACAAGAACAGTTGATTTTAAGTCATGCGACTGCACTGACACAAGAAAAAAGTTTCTTTAAAGCCATTGACAGCACTATGAAAGGTGTCTGTTTGCACCCCAACACTTTGTGACTACTGCAAAGCAAAACACATTCAGGTTCCCCAATAAAAGCAGATTTCATATAGTGACTAGCTGAGTGAGCCTTCACGCTATTGGTGAGATTAAAGGAAATCATTATAAACAGCATTTGTTTGTGTGTCCTCGACCTCTTAGCCAACGGTTCCTGTAGAAATGTGGTTGTGCTTGACAGACAAAACTAAAATTTCCGATTTTTATTCTAAAATACTCTTGTTAACACCTCTTTGAGGTTTGATTTGCACTTCCTCTAAACTACAAGAACAATTGTCTTTGTTGTATCTTTTAAAACACCAAATTAAAATAGTATGTCCAAATGCACCTATGTCTTCTCAAAAATATAGCATTTCAGTCATCACAACAAAATAATAACAGTTCTATAAATATTTGTTTTTTTTCATCTTTAACAAATCTTGTGTCTTCCAGTTTCTCCAGTAAATAACCACGGGCCAATTTCCCAACAACACTGTCAGCGCACATCCTTCGAGCGTCTCCTCTTCGTGTTTCCCCTTCAAGTTTCAGAACGACAGGAAAGACTGTTCAGAGCTTCCCATTTCCCATCAGGCATTGCAGGAATCATTGTTTCCTTCCAACAGGCTGTAGGAGACACAGTTCACTCCCAGCGGACACAATCGGTAGATTGTTGTCACGATGATGGCCAATAAGATGGCTAATGCTGTCAAATATATGATCTTTTGTCCGTACCTTTGGAAAAAGAGACAGATATGTTAAAAGTCAGTTATGGCCTAATATGGAGGTTTCATTGAAGCAAAGTTGAGTTTTTCTTTCTTTCATCCCCTCTACAGTATCTCCCTGAAACACACTCGACGTGCCCTTTGACCCCGTCTTACCGTGCCCTCGGGGTCCACCAGCAGCAGGTGTTTGGCGAGTCCATTGTGCATGCCCGTCAGTACGAAGGACCCTGGGTTGGTCGTGCTCTTACGAACCAGGAAGTCCCCGTCTTCTTTCAGCAGTTTTTCGGCGTCACGGCGGCTCATTTTGCCGTGGTACCACGTCTGGCCCTCCAGCTCCTCCTGGGCCCGCAAGGCCACCGAGCGCACCAGAAGAGGGCTCGAGTTGTCCACGGACGCCGTCTTGTGGAGGCCGGAGACCTGAGGCTGGGCCGGCCCCTGGGACGGCGGATGGGACTGGGAATGAATGGCATCCTCGAAGGGCTCTGGTATAGTTGAGGGCAGGGCCAGAATGATGGATTAACAGAGGAAGGATCTCTAGCACAAGTTTTAACTTGACATCCTTCAGCCGGCTAGACGTGTAAACGTATTGGATCATGGATAATCCATGATATCAGCTAATAAAATGTTATGCGCCCCGAATGCCCCCAAATGGGGGGGTCTGGGTTTGACCCTCTGAAACTGATTATACCAATATACCACTAACACATATATGGGCTTATTATCTATCTTCACAAGGGTTTTCTGAATTTATAGCTTTTTTAATTTTTCAAATAGACCTTGTGAATGAGGAGATAATCCGGATTTATTATGAAAAAAAACATTCGCAATTTTGGCTTAAAAACGTTTGGGGCGCATGAGGTTAAAAACCTAAAGATGTCTCTGAAACACAAGGTCATCATCAGTGCTTACATTTAAGAAGTGTCTTAATTTCTAACTGGATTATTGGTGTTGTGGGAACAATGCAGGTTTTAAAATGTGTTTTCTTTTCACTATTCACTATTTCATTTTCTGCTCAAACATTGTATTTCAAGGAATTGAAATACATTAAAGAAATCTTCTATTTCTGTTTAAACCAAATGGAATAAAGAAAGAAAAGCCACTGCTGTGGTGCTTCACCATTACATAAAGACACATAACAGAAAGAACAAAACCCCTGAAATGCAAAGCATAGCAGCTCAAGGAGGAGTGCTAAATATGTCTAACCTTAAAACTATATTGAATATTATTTTTTTTAAATACCCTGTTATCCTCTTGAGGGTACACAAAAGTATGCATGCATGGCTTTTTTCTTAATTAGAAAAAGTAATCTTAATCTACCCCGCGACCCTAAAGAGGATAAGCGGTTCAGATAATGGATGGATGGATGGAATCTTAATCTATAAATATTTTATATGGACTATTTATTTTCCATCTCTACACTCAATTTGTATGTAAACATATATTTAATAAATATTGAATAACCTAATACATAGTACTGCAATTCATTACTTATTCAATAGCTCTACAAATCAAATAACTGAATTGTTCCACATTATATTGCGCAATAAGATTTTTTTTTAGTGGAGGAACACAGTGAAATGTGACGGTGGAGTAGGTGGATAATAATAATAATAATAATAATAATAATAATAACTCCTGCACTCAGACTTCAAACAATAACTTTTTTCCAGAAATTCTTCATACATAGTTAAACACAACTTTATGAAACGGGTCTTTTATGTATAATAATAGCAACGCAAAGGTGCAAGTTGAAAGGAGGAAAGAATATAGCTGTGCACTGACATTAACGCTCCTATTGTCTCCATACTGATATGGTGTTATTAATGCCATACCGACGTCACAGAGAAACAAAAGGCCACGAGTCCTCTATCATTAACAACTCTGATCAGGAAGTCATGACGATGTTGCACAGATACACGGCACAGATCTTCATGAACCAGCAGAACCCGAGACTTACTCATGTCGAACAGGTCCTTCTGCGGGCTCTCTTTGGCTGCAGCTGCCATGCCCTTGGTCACATGGTCCGCCTCTGCCTGGAGCGCTGCGAGCACCTGGGCGTCAATCTGCTGAGTGTTCACATACGCGGGCATCTCTCCTGATTTTGGAGCCGGGCCTTTACTCTCGGGCAGACCGCTGATGTCAAATGACCCTACAGTAGACATTTTGGAGAACCGACCACAGCCAAAGAGTTGAGTTGATGACATTCTGCAAAGAAACAACATGTCTCACGTATTCAAGTAGTGGGGACGCTTGGTTTTTCTTACCCTGTTGTATGAATATAGACTTTCTTTCATCTCCCCAGTTTTCCCCACAGTGTCGCCCTTGGTAATATGTCTGATCTACTGAACATGGGCCCATCTGATGACACACAGACACACAGCTATCAGTTAGGAGACTGTGATATTAACATTTACAATATTCTCAACATGGATTGTTAGTGAGACTGAGACACCTCCACATGAAAACTAAAGTTTCTCTGCTCAAGTTCCTAGATTAATGAGTTGTACCTGGCATCCATCTGGCGCTGCGTTCTGATTGGTCAGCCGGGTGTCTATAAAGCCTCCAGGGGGGGGCATCTTGCCAGGGATGTTGTTATAGTAAGGATGTTCTGCTGACTCCTCCTCTTCCTCCGTCCATGGCAACTCCTCCATGTTTAATACCCTGGGGAAAAGACGTAGTTTGATCATGAAACTCAAAGCTGCAAATGTGTGTGTGTCTTAGTGAATATGAACATTTGCGAGTGTGTCCTGAACATCTCACCTGTCGTGTGTGGAGGACAGTTTGGCTGACGGACACTGCAGGTACTGCTGGAAGCGAAGGTCAAAGGCCTGGCCAATGGTGCTGATGACATCCTGGGCCAGCCCGTCAGAGCACTCCAGGATGTGACACGCTGACGAGGGCGGAGCGACACATTTTAATAAGCATGTTGCGTGAGACGCTCTCTATAATGTATCAAAGGAATGAGCTCCTACCTCTTCTGTTGACGGGGTCCTTTGCTACATAGGCAACATAATCGGTTGTGTCCTAAAAAAAGACACAAAATACCCACATTTTTATCTTCTGGTTTCTGGTTATCAAATATGTTTGTTATGAAGCAGTTTTTAGTGATCACAAGACAAAGTTAATATGATACAGGCCATTGAGATACTTACAGGGTCTCCCCCTGATGCAAAGGAGATGGACTGCATGTGATGGTTTGCTATGATCTGTCAAGAACACATTTATGTAGCACATGTGAGTGTTTAAATGCCTCTTAACACACACGCATAGATGCAAATGCACATGCATGCATTCTGCACACATTGTGTAAAATGTGTTTCAGAAATTCTTTGCCTTTATCCAATAATAAAATGAGAGATAACTGCCTGGTATTTTGAGGCAGCCATATTGGAAGCATGCAAGGGTCAGATGAGGTCGGTACTTGTTTAGTTTGAATGATAACTCTGAGATAAAGAACAAAGACAGCAAAACTGATACTCAAGATATCAGGAATGTTATTCTGTCATGTCTGATTTAATGTGTAGGATTATAAATTATATTTATTATTTTCTAATTTGGCACCATCGGCTGGCAGTATCAAGAAATACACAAGGGTAGACCCCCACCACTTTGAAAACTATTTAATTACCCTTATAAGTAAAAAATAAATATATAAAAGTCAAGCTGCCAACCTCCTCCGGTTATTCTAGCAACATCTGGAGAGGTCATGTGCTCGTGCTTGTCTTCCTTCTCTAACTATTCTTTTATTACATAAACCTCCTTGAACAAACATCCTAAATTCTATTTAAAAGCACATTGTCATTAAAAATATGTTTGCCATTGCATCAATCTAAATTTAGAAACAAACTTTTTTTTGCTTTGGAGATTCATTGTAATCTTCACCTTGGAGACACATACTGCATGTGTGGTAAATATTCTAAACCACAAGGTCCCTTTATTTAGCTCGTCACGGAGCTTTCAAAGGTATCCCATGGCCTTCTTATTTTTGACCCAGTGTACCCCCCCTTCCACACACACACACACACACACACACACACACAAACAGTATATACGGTTTGCTAGGAGGTTTGTGCAGACCCCCTAATACGATGGTGCTAGAGTACTATTATCTATTTATTATTACTCATAGATTACAAAAGGTGGCACTCTGACCTGTTTGCAGTCAGGGGTCATCAGGTTGAGGCTACTGGTGGAGATATTTAGGTTGATGGACATGTCAGCAAACTGCAGGTTGCTCTTCCCCAAGATACTGGACAGAGCTTTTGACGGTGGCTGAGAGGAACAGAGGAAGACAGAGACAGAGACAAAAGAGACAAATTACCCCAACAACGTCACTTCTTCACCAGTTACACAGTATATAAAAAAGGAATAATACAAAAAAAAGTATTTGCTTTCTTGCTGAGAGTTAAGATTTATATTGGTCTGTGAATATGAAGCTTCAGTCAGCAGACAGACCTTAGTTTAGCATAAATAATGGAAACTGGGGGAAACAGCTAGCGCTGTCCAAACGTAGCAACATCCAACTACCTGCACCTCTAAAGTTATTTCTTCAAACTATTTCTTGCCCAGGCAAAGTGACTTTATGGGGTCTCCACTGGCCTCTAACCAGGAAATAGTCTGGCACATTAAAATATTGTGTAAAACCAGAACTTAGTTGTTTCATTTTTTTGTACAAATGAAATACATGAGATGTAACATGTTAATTATTAAGCTTCAGAGGCCCTGCTAACTGGATTTTGTTACCTGTGAACAGAGCCATGCTTGTTGTTTCCACTGGTTTCCAGGCTTTATGCTAAGCTAACCTGCTGCTAGCTGTAACTTTGTATCATTGCCATATCCCCACTAGCAAATGTATACAGAGGAAACATTATTGTTCAATATGTGTATCGATTACAGCAATGCAAATGCCCTCTCATAATAGTTTGATACTTAATACTGCTGTGAGTGGTGATTTCGATGGAGAGACGAGCCAAAGACGCCAGATAAAATTAGCCAAACCCCATTAAAAGTGCTCAGCATGAAGCTGATGTCACCACAGTGCATTTGTCACACAGCCAACACAACATCATCTTATGTCTTACATCTATTCTGAGAGAGAAACTGGTCCGTCCTGATCGTGTTCTACTCTTCTCTGACATTTGAACAAGCTCTAGAGAGCAGAGTAATGCTTCATTTCACACCCCACATTAAGACAGTCTCCTCGCACACCGTGGACACACACCATGTGCATGCACACGGAAGACAGGCGCTCACACACAAATGCACGCACACACACACACACACACACACACACTATGCTCAGCCTCCTGATCACAGATATTGTGCACTACATGAGTCACTAAGCACTGTGCGCGGTGTGCAATGCATCGTGGGCTGGAGCTACGCCCACGCACATGCAGTCCCATACCTCTTGATCTCTCTCCTCAGCCTCTCTCTCTCTCTCTCTCTCTCTCTCCTCTAAGTACAATCTCTTTCTCTCTCATCATTTCTTCCTCTCTCCATCTGTCTCCGTTTTCTCCCTCTTTTTACATGAAGGAAGGATGAGAGAAACTTACAGAGGCGATGCTATATATAGATCGTGGAAGGGTAAATTAATATCTAATGCTGTTTCCCTCTCTACTGTACCTTTCCTTTCACTAACATTCATATTCTCAGCTCCCTCAGTGTGGGCATCACTTCTCCCGTGCTCCCTCCATCACCCTCCCTCCCTCCCTCCCTCCCATGTACCTTTCTCTTCCGCAGAGCTCCTTTGGTCCCTGGAACAGCCTCACACACCAGGCTGATGGCTTCCCTAGAGGGAGGACGAGAGGAGGGTGAAGCCAAGATGGTGACCATAGACAGCCACAGAATCACTGTTATTTTGGCTGGTTTCACTCAGTTATTACTCATGATTATGTACTTTGCCAAGAACATTTTTATGTTGTTATCTTAGCCATGCTAGTGGTTCCATGAGGCTGTACATAATAAGCACAGCAGAACTCTCAGCCAAATGTCATCATGCTAACAGTGGCAATGCTCCATGATGCTGAGCCAAAGTTAGCATCATCACAAAGGACAGCTGATTTTAATCGATTTAGAAGAAGATTTTATAAGATGTGTTTTTTATTTTAGTGGTTTCTAATCGTTGATAATTGAATAATTCAGGTCTTTGTATTTTGTATTATAATTGTATCACTTATGTTTATGGCTAGTATTAGTCTAGTTTATTAATTACTTGACAGTTCAGCAAATACAATATTAGATAGTGTACATTTGTGTACTAATGTACAGTAAATGCAAGTTCTTATATTTGTTGTGCTTGATATGCACTGTCTTGTTCTTTTATTGAATATAATCATTTATTTTTGAATGTATTGAATAATTTACCTGTTGCTGCAATCTGTTTGGATTTTTTTGTTTATTGTCTATTAACACAAGAGGATGGGAGTTGTCAATTGATAAATGGAAAATGGACAAAAAGAACAACCCAAAAAAAGACTAAATTAATACATTTACCTCAAAGAAAAATAATTGTATTTACAGTGAGCCTGAACTCTACAGGTTGTTGCTCATAAAATTAAATCCCCTTGGCCACAAGAGACCCGACTCAAGATTCAATATCCAGTGTAATGTTTTATATGGTGCCATAGGGAATATTAAAAATGCAGAGCACCTCTCTAAACCATGCAACTAGTATACAGCGCTTCACATTACAGAGTGAAAAAGAAAATTGTCTTTCAGATGTGAAGTGAACCGTTTTATCTGCGCTATCGTTTTCATGTAAATGACAACAATATATGGATTAAATATTGGCTAAAAATAGAGCTGCTTTGATGCAGTCCAATCGAATTCCCCCCTGAAAAAGAAGTGAATTCGGTTTCATGACCGAAACAGAAACGTTCATCTCTGTAGCCTCTACGCGGATAAATCACACACAGCAGTAGGTTCTTTCAGAAAGGCAACATCTAATAATAGCAAGATCATGAGACATGAATGTTCTCTCTGTTTGTCTGTCTCTCTCTCTTTATTAGAGGCAAACAGAAACACACGTACAGAGAGAGAGAGAGAGAGAGAGAGAGAGAGAGAGAGAGAGAGAGAGAGAGAGAGAGAGAGAGGCTGCTGCTGTGTGGTTTTGCGAACTAACAGAAGTCTGGACTGACTTCAGGAAGTCGAGCATAAAAGTGGACATGACACGAGCCGATTCGCGGTCGGCCTTCGCTTCGCTGCACGTGGTCAATGATTTCAAAGACACACATGGAGTCACAGAAAATTCCATGCAAACGAATTGTGATAACAGGCACCTTAAATGTGCTCTGGAGTCTCGATACATACAATATCAAAATCATGTCAGTTTTTTTTATTATTGCAGATTGAACCTTATTAATACTGAGAACCAATGTTCTGCTTGTAGCTATACGTTTATGTTTGCGAAGGAATGACAGAGAGCAGTGATTTGTTTTGAAAAATAAAGTGTTTTAAGAGTAAATCGTTTTTAATACTAAATATTAACCAGTAAAACATTTTTATTTTAATGGAGTGATTTTTAAGTCAAAATGTAAACAAAAAACTGTCAAATAAAACCTCTAATAAATAATTTTTGACAATTAATAATTATGTTAAGTCTGAACAAATACACACCAGGCTTAAGTGTGTTATGTTTTAATATCAACAAAAATCTGCATTTAATGGCATCATTTTAAATTGAGATTTACTAGTTTTTGTTTAACTTTCTTTTTTAAATCATTTGAATCATGAAAAGTCAGAAGTGTGGCCATACCTAGTAATTTGTGATCTTGTGTTGAAATCCAGGGATCTCATCGACCGAAGGACTTCTATACAACCCAGATACTGGAAAGAAGAAATGCCAGAAGTTACATTCATAACAAGCACATAATCTTGTACAGAAACAAAATATGCTTGATTTGTTTGCATTACCAATCCAAACTCACTAAATTCAAATACCTGCAGTCCTTCACTTGATACAATTTAACCACAACGTAAACTCAATATCTAGAAACTAGCACTAATTCCAGAAAGGAAACGTTATGGTGGTTTCTGACCACTAGGAGCACTGTGGAGCAGCTCTTTTTCCTAGAGAGGCCCTGATTTGTGTGCCCACCTTCCTGTTGCCCGTCGTTGGCAGTGAGGCACGAAGAAGGCCGCTAACTAGCAAACATGGATGTAAACAATGAAGGAACTTTTTTTTAAGTAAAATCACTTTTGCAGATGTTTTATGAGGAAGGAACATGCTTGTTCGGACTAACGGTCACACACAACGCTTTTTGATTTGTTTGATTACAATACAACTCCACAAGGTAACTTGGAAAACCAAATACCATTCATCCAAAAAAATTAACATTTTCCGGTACATAAGCGCCAACTACATAGACATTACAGCGTTGTCTTTCACTGTGTCACTTCTTAATATACAGTCTGCACAAAACACACCAAGCACACATTCAAGTAATAAACACTACACTGATCGTATGAATGGTTATATAAGGGATGTGACTGGATATTCATTTGGTAACTTCATTTATGATCCTTTCATCCAACCTTCCAAATTGACTTACACCTGTATTTCCTCAGCAGATGTGTACCGTGGTTTTCTACTTCCTAGTAAAAGACTAAGGCAGCAAATGCCCAAAATCAAAGACTGACACAAAATTCATGCAACACCTCGTCTGATTAATATTGCACAGACTGAGAACATTGTATGCTGACGTGTTGCTATCGTTATCAGAATCACATTCATAATCTGTCTGTAAACAAAACAGACATCCTAACGTTTCCTTTTTCATATTTTCAGGTTATTAGAATCATAACTTTCACATTATGAGGCCCCTTTTGTCCAGTAAGCGTTTTGCAAGCAGCAGCAGACAAATAAAACTATTTTTCAACATGATGTTTGCACATTTTCTATGTTATCTATTTTCAGAACACTGAGTTTGAAGTGCACTCTTCAGCAGGCCCAAAAATATATCTCACGATTCTAAAATTGGTGGAGGGTTATTCTGAGCACAACTAGAGATGTGAAAACTGGACTTCAAATTATATATGAATATCAATGGATAGCCAGCTATGAAGAGGCCATAGCTGATCCCAGGGAACAATACAACCTCTATATTGTTTCAGGTCCTTTAGCATGTACTACTAAAAGTAAGATTAAGACACATACACACTTAACTTTATAACAAACAACCTCAAACATAGTCATAACATTAGCTGGAGTTATTGCCTACTGGAGTTTTGATGTTATGCTCATGAATTTAAACATAAAAAGTGTCGCTCTTATCATTTAGTTGCACTCAGGTGAAAAGATGTACCAAAACGTGTAGCTAGTCCATAATGTGTACAGTTGTTGAATTAGAAACATTGTATTAAACAGTCCAGTTGTGTGCAGTCTAGACAGGATACGTCAGGTCAGGAGGACAAAGCACTTATCCATAAATACTGCGCGGCTAAAGGTTAATGCAATGAGTATTAATACATGTTGAATAAAATGGGGGAAAAAAAGCACAGAATAAGGACGAGGAACAAATGTGAAATAAATAAATACAATATGCTAACAAACACTGAAAAAGATGGGCTTCATTATAGTTACCATGGGCTAAAAAGTGAGTGTAAAAAGTGTCACTGTCAATCAATGTCCCTTTAGAGTAATGGTGCATGATGCGCGAGGAGTGACCACATGACGCTAATTAAAAGTGCTGTGAGCATAACACCACATTGAACTCAATACACACAGGACCTCCAACCACAGGAAAAGCAGAGGGTGGGGGGAGCACCGACCGGACCCATTTCCCCTCTCAGTGAGGATGCTTTCAGCAGCATTGACTGGACAAATAAACGCTGGCGTCCTTAATGCAGTTAATGGAACGTCACGCTGGTCACATATACTGTAGACTTTGTTTGGGCGACTTGTGGTAGGTGTCATATGATGGCAATCAGACTGTGTAACTTGATTTGGAATATAACACGTCTCCAGTCCATCCCCCCGTAAACACATTGTTGTTTTATGTGCAGCATTCATAAAAAAAAAAAGATGCACACTCAACTGCCAAGTTATTGTTTCAGAGAAAATGGTTTGGTCCATTTTTTCATTCACTTTACACCTTGAAGAGCTAGGGCTCGGCATCATCACTCCTCATGCTAGTGACTCATTGCCGGCATGATGACATTCACAGCTCTGGTACTTGTGCTGCTTTAAATGATGTATGAAGGCTGAGCAACAACAACGTGAGGTACGGCTGCAACCAGACAAACAGTCTGTATGTTGTTTTTCCCATTTCCACCATTTCACTGTCTGCGAGCTGAAACCGCCATAGAGCTCATAGAGATGCACAATGTACAGAATAACACATCACCATGGTTACAAAAGCATAACGCTGTGGGTCCACATGCATATACAGACTGTATGAATTAAAATGTTTACAGTATCAAAATGACATTGATAAGCGCTGTTTTTCCTCTGCTTTCCCCCCAATGTTAACCTCTGTATTTCCTGAATTATTCAATGCCTATTTTCTGGTTGCTGCTGCTGCACCTTCTGGTGGAGCCAACCTACATACGCCCACTCAAGGGCATGTTGTTGTGTGCCAATAAAACATTATCTCTCATAAAACTATTACTCCCCCACCCCCCTTGCATGTGACTGAGCTTGAGTCATTGAAAGAATAGAGAGAATGGAAAAGAAGGTGAGGGCAACAATGGAAACGAGACGACCAACCTTCACAATGTATGTCACTCCTGGACCGGAGATCTTCTCGCTGGAGTGTAGCCATCCTCTGGAGGGTTTGATCACCAGTCCACCACCTCCACCTGGATTCCAGTCCTCTCCGCCGGGCGGGAGCTCGTCCAGCCTGCTCTTCTTGCTCATGCTCACGGCCAGCTCCAGCTGCGAGCAGGGGGTCGAATGAGAGGCCGAGCTGCACAGAGAGCCGCCCACACCAGAGGCTGCTGCCGTCGCCGCACTGGGGCTCGGGCCACTGGAGCTGCCTGATCCCGATCCCCCACCCCCCTGCAGCTTAGACACAGCCAGGTCCTTGACAGCCGAGGGCAGACCCTTGATGCCCAGCAGGCTGCCTGAGTTGCTGAATTTCAGGCCGGACACCTTGTTGATGAGTGTACAGAGGGTGGTGCCTCCATCTTCCAGGTGGTCAGAGCCGTGGCTGGTGGGGGTGCTGGAAGCGGTGGTGGTGGAGGATGGCTGGACCTCAGTCGGGGGTGTGTAAGATGTCTCGGCTGCAGACTGGGGGGTGGCCGAGACCTTGGGGTTCATGGACAGGCCGTGGAGAAGCTCATCGACGGATGTTACTGACTCATTCCTGAAGCGGTTGTATTTGGTACGGTGAAGCATACCCTTCTCTCTCTTGCTCTCTCCCCTCTCTCCACCAACCGACACGCACAGCCTGCCTCTTTCACAAGTGTGCTGGCAGACGTGGCTGAGCCGTGCTGATTACCCTCTCCTGTAACATAGCAGCAGCGGTACAGGCAGCAAACGCCTTTTAGCAATCACAGGCCACCTGACTGTAATTTTCTCTATTGAGGTTACAGTGGTGGTTGTGTTGAGCTGCTGCTGCTGTCGCCAAAGTCCAATCTACTCTCAGTAAAATCCAGAGCTGCGATCCAATCCGTCAGATAGAAATATACAGACACAATCCATGGAAACACAGCATTGAGGGAGAAGAGGATGGAGAGGAAAAAGGTCTCCAAAAGGTTGCCAGTGTTGTGGTGCAGCTTGTTTGGTTTCCAGCGGTGATGCTGCTGCTGATTTCCAGCCTCAAAAATCCAAAAAGTAAGAACAGAGAAAGGTCTATGTTGTCGATGATCACGGATACTGCGAGGGAAGAGCAAATACTCTCTACTGACTGCTGCCTGCCGGCTCAGAGCTAAAGCATGACTCACTGATCAGAGAAAACCTTCTCAACAAAAGGCTTGCTGAACACTGCAAATCACTTCCTGTCGGAGGGAAAAAAAACCTCCCACTTACAGCACACTAGAACCAATCAATTTTTAAATTCCCTAGTCTGATATTTATTCTCTTTAATTCTTTCCTTCTCATTTGTCTTTCAGAGCAAATGAAATTAAGAACGAGAGGAAGCTTGATTTATTAACTTCGTAACATAATTATTGAGAATAATCAGCTTGAATTCAAGTTATACGCAATTAATATCCAATTAAAATCAATAAACTGATTAAAGTTTAAATAAAAGGATGATACACACAATAAACGTATCACAGAAATTAAATGACTAGTGAAAACTAGCATCCATTTAATTGATAGCCACAATCCTTCAAGAATCTTTTAGCAAAATATACAGATGTCTTTGTTTCAAGAATTAAATATCTATTTAAAGATTTCATAAAGATTTCATTTTTTTCTAAATTAATGGAAAATATATATCTATACCGTAAGTCACTGAAAGCAACAATACAGTAAAATGTTAGCATGACCGGAAATACGCAACATCATTAATATAATGTCCATGTTAATTTATAATAGCTGCAGAATATGGGCAGACATCACTCCTCAGTTATGTACTAAAAAACCCATGACTTCTTAAAATACATGTGGTTTCTGCCCAAAATATGAATAATCAAGCATTAATGCAAAAATGAATAAAGCATTTTTTCCATTAAATTTGTTTTGATACCATTTGTCTAATGTGAAGCACTAATTCAGTATTCTGCAACAAAGGAATACAAAAAAATGTCACAACAAGAAAGCAGATTCAATCTCACAGCTTGTCTAAAATACCCAGCAATTGGTCCAGGTTGAATTACATGAATGACACAACTGAAAAAAAACACAGTGCGAACGACATGTTTCTCAGGCAGATGAGTCAATGAAACAACCAAACGGATAACAGAAAAAAAAGACCCACGAGTCTCCTTAAAACCAGCAGCAATGAAGCATCTTTGTCTCCCCGGTAGCGGAAAGCACACAGCCAGACACCATTCATGTAAAATGTCCTCAGGAGCATCTAGCAAAGCCGAAAGACTGACACTCATTCATAAGCAGCTTCCGCTCTCACTCTGCTGCAGATTTCGCACTGCAGTCCCTCCCAACATCTCTCTTTCCTGCCTGGCAAATATAGAAGAAGAAAAAAAAAGAAAAAGAAAGCACGTCTGCCTTCTCTCCTCAGAAAAAAAAAAGGCAAACACAGAAGCAGGGAAGAAAAGGCAGGCCCTCGCAAATCAAAAGAGGAGGCAAAAAGATAGAGGAAAAGAGCAGAGGACAAAAAGCATGCAATATTTAGTCTTTTATGTGAATGAAATAGCAGGCTGGCATACCAATGTTTCTGTGAATGGAAGCAAGGCCTTTCTGCCTCTGCAAGGCAATCCCTTGGGATGGCATGGTCTTATCCAATGAGGAGCTGGCTGGATGACTCATTCAGGGGAGGCTAGCAGAATAGTGGAAGAGACCATTCCAGACGCAGGTGTACATTTTGTTTTCTCTTGACTGCCCTTTAAAAACGTTACGTACATCATCAGATATGAGTTGTTAGCATGATTCAATAAGCCTATGTTCTGTTCACAAAATAAGAAAACCAAAAAATATCCAGAAAAATACCTTTAAAGGCAAGGTGCCACCCCCGTGATTTTGATTGTCACCATTAACAGCTTTTTTTCACATTCATGGGAACAGTTACCACCTACACATTTAATTAGCAATTTATTGTTTATATGCAAGAGGGCAGATAGTACAAATGTACTAGAACAACTGTACAACTAGAAAGTGTATTTTGGATTGACAAATCCGGTCGACATATTGTGGCAACATTTGTCTTTTGAAAATGTATAATTAGCATCCTATTTGATTTCATTATTATAATTTCATCCTGTATGCTAATGTTTGATATGTTCTTGTTGATATTTTTAATAATGTATAATACAAGACCTCTGCAATTGTATTATCCTTTGAGATGATGATTGTCTATAAGAAGAAACAATTTAAATTACTAGAATAAGAACAGACTATATCTCTAAAATGTGTGTCTATGTAATATCAAACCTATCAAACAGCAGACTATAAAAATCACCATCTTGCAGTTGTATGATGGTGTCATGTGGTTATTCGTCCTATTAACTTTAATATATGTCACGTACGGGGTTTCAATATTGTAAACCCAAAATAATGCATGTATGTATGCTAAGTTGCAAAGACTGCAAGCTGAGTCATTATGCCTAAAGTATGGAAGCTCAGGGATATCGATACTAAAGTGAAATAATTGTATCTATCCATTTTGTATTTTCTTATAAATAAAGCAGCAGGCTTAAGAGGGTATTCTAGATATATAATCCCTTAAACTCATTATGGGGCTACCTCTGGGCCTATTACCAGTTGAATGTGCCCGAAAAACATTTAAAAAAGAAGGCATCAGGATCAGATGCCAGAACCACCTCAGCTGGTCCCTTTTGGCACCAAGGTACAGTGGCTATACCTCAAGTTCCCTCCGGATGCATGCTTGTACCCGCAATCTCATTCTATCGGCCAAGCTCATGACCATAGGTGAGGGTTGGAATGTAGATGGACTGGTGAATTGCCCTCTTCACCACAACGGTCCGGTACAATGAACCCATCACTGTCTGTCAATCTCCCACTCCATTTTACCATCATTCGGGGACAAGACCCCAAGATCCTAGAACTCCCGCGCTTGTGACAGTGACTTACTCTAAACCTGTTGGGTGCAATTCATTTCTAACACAACCATGGCCTCCGAGTTGGAGGTACTGACTCTCATCCTGATTGCTTCACACTCGGCTGCAAACTGCCCCAGTTCATGAAGGAGCCAACAGAACCACTTCATCTGCAATGAGCCAAGGCATAATTATAAGGTCCCCAAAACGGACACTCTCCATACCTTGGCTGTGCCTTTAAATCCAGTCCATGGTAATCACAAACAGGATCGTGACAAGGGACAACCTTGGCAAAGGCCAACAAGGCTATACAACGAAGAGATGGCTTATAGCAATGACCTCGGTATCCCATATTCCCACAGTGCTACCCACAGGACTCCCTGAGGGACACTGTCGTAAGCCTTCTCCAAGTCCACAAAATACATGTAGACATGTAAAATGGGAACCACCACCACAGTCTGCCACTCCACAGGCACTGTACCCGACTCCTACAAGACTCTGAAGTGGCCCAAAAAGGGCCCAGCCAGCGGGTTCTCGGGCAGGTTGCCGCAACAACAGCCAACAATGACCACAGCTCCTGGCAGCCGCCTCCACAAGGGTAGGATGCCTCAAACTGACATTCACGGTTTACCTTCATTACACGTTTGGGTTAACAAGGTCTGTCCGGCAGCCTCCACCGACATTTGAGATCCAAATCACCACCATGTGTTGATCAGTTGACTGCTCGGCTCCTCTCTTCACCCAAGTGTCCAAGACATATGGCCCAAGATCTGATGATACAAACACAAAGTTGTTCATTGATCTTTGTCTTCAGGTGTTCTGGTACAAGGTACACTCATGAACAATGCTCAAACATGGTGTTTGTTATGGCCAATCTATGACTAGCACATAGAACAACAAGGCACCATTTGAGTTCAGATCAGACAAGTTAGTTCTCCCAATCACCCCCATTGGTTCCCATTGTTTCCCATTCCATTTCTCCATCATTGCCCATGTGAGTGCTGAAGTACCCAAGCATTACATTACATTACATTACATTACATTACATTACATTTCATTTAGCTGACGCTTTTATCCAAAGCGACTTACATGCTATACAGTATACATTAGACCGTAGACACAGCAACGGTGAGCAATTAGGGTTAAGTGCCTTGCTCAAGGACACAACGACGCAGACTGCCGGAGCCGGGGATCGAACCACCGACCTTCTGATTGAAAGACCGACTTGCTAACCACAGAGCCACAGTCCCCAGTTGGCCCACCAAGAGACTTCAAGAAGGCCGGTTAGTCTGAGTCTGTTCTGTGCATGAGCACAAACAACAGTCAAACTTGCACTCAACGACTCGCAGCTCTGTATATATATATATATATATATATATATATATATATATATATATATATATAAATATATATGGAGCTAACGCTTATTAGCTACAGTGGATACAATTGATAATCTAATGACATTCGCAATACCCTCAGCTTTACTTTGTGTATAGGGCTAATTACCAAATAAATGAACATTGTAAAAACTGCTAAACATCAGCATGTTAGCATTGTTGCATTAGATCTGCTAGCATGGCTGTAGGTCTTAGTTTATAACAATTTGTAAACACAGTTATTCACATACATAATACCGTAAAACTGTATGATTCTCCTCCACTATTATATAGCGGATACATGGCTAGCCTGCTTCAGATTACTATGTAGACATGGTAGTGTTCAGTGAACTGGTGCTCAGAGATCCTGAGGCACTGAAGGCCCACCCACCGTTTCCCTGCCACTGTGGAGAGAAACAGAAGGGGGCTCAGTTGAAAAGAAAAGGTGGGAATATCTAGATTCTGCTGCTGCTAGACTGGCCGTTGATGGCTGGTCACTGGGGGCGTTATCTGTGCAGTCGTCTGCAGAGGCCACAATGTAACTTCAGTGTATGTGGGCAGGTCTTAGAGTGTCTAATAAATAACAAAGAAGATTATCCTCTTCCAATGAGATTCTTGTAACATCTTCACGACCTACAAGTAAATGAGTTTTCTAAATATGAATGCCTGACAACACAAACATGAATGTGTCTTCCACTTATTTCATATATGATTCGTATTAACGAAGAATATTCACTCATCCTGTTAATCACCCAAATGTAATAGTTGTAAGAATAACTGCTTCCAGTGATTAGGAGCATAATGTTCTCTTGCAATCAAACATGTGATTTAACATCCGATTTTCATCTCAATCAGACATACATTAGGAGTGAATGGGAAAGGAGAGACAGAGGAAAAGAGCATCCATTGGCAAGGAAAGCAGTAGACACTTCTCCACTACTGTTGCCAGGTTACAAAAAACATTCAAAAAAGCAAGAGTTATTTTCAGACTAGCTAGAAGCAAAATAACCAATGTTACAGAAAGGGCGGACACAAGCAACTGGTTAAATCCAACCTTTTTTTCATCAAAAAGTCCATTATTCCACAACAGCAATGAAAAGCTCAAGATTTGGCTCATGATTTGAATTGTAATATTTGAGGAGACTTAATATTCACAATAAAACATTGACATATGATATAGATGACAATAGACTTAATAGCATATTGTTAAGTTAAAAAGCAAAAATCAGAATTACATGCATTTGTCTTGTCAAATATATTTTAAATTAAATATTTTTTAGATTAGATACGATGCTTTTGTTAAAGCTTAACAATGCACCACTCTGTTGACACTGATAGATTCTGGAAACTTAAATAATATTTTTTTCTGTGGCTGGAATGAGGAGAGCTGAATGGTCAGTCGGTCCATCTGTCTTCTGCATGATGAGACACAGGAACAAGACTTATATGATTGGGAATCTTCCTCTTTGGTTTACACGCAGAAAACCAATACATGTTTTATTATGGGGAGAGCTAGCCTGCTTTATGCTAGAATAAATATATGTCCACAACATCCATTGACTGACACTAGTTTGCTTTATTACTCCAACACTGCAGCGTTCATCTACTTGTCCTCCTGTGAGAGACAGGCCCCTCCTACTTTTATGACAAGTTATGCAAGGATGGAAACAAACTGTTGACCCCATATATATATAATATCTATTCATATTATGTGGTCCAGGGACACCTTCATATTTGATGAAAAATACAAATACAAAGTTACTCAACATTTGGTTACCATCGTCATCACACAGAATGAAACTGTTGTCTTGCAGCCATGACCTAATACGAGGCTGTTTGTGGCCACGATTCATTAACATTCCTGCCTGTGGTTACACAAGTGTGTAATGTTTCTTAAAAGCTCAATGTAACATCATAAAATTAATATCAAAAGGGAAACAATAATGATAGCCTACTTAAAGAGAGGCGCGTGATGTAAGAATTTCCTGTGTGGACAATGTGTAGCCTTGAGAGCTCATTTTCATAATCCGGTCTGGGGCATCATTTGAGATTTCTGAGAATGGTTCATTAAAAAGCGGCAGATGCAGCGGAAGTACAAGAGGAGCATATATGTTTGTATGTATCTTTAGACACAGTCACCTTATAATGTCCGCCATTCATCAATACATTTAAGTTAAATCACAATTTGATGCATTATATGTTTACGTAAAAACTAATTTGCATTGTTTAATGTATGAGATGACTGGATGTATGATATTTTGACAAGTAATTTACTGCAAAAATATATGCAGAGCAAAAGTTGCACGTAAATGTCAAGAGTTGTGGTTTTGTAATTTGGATACACTTTGAGGTTCATCTATGCTCTTAAAACTACAACTCCCAGAAATATGCTGTTTCTCCATTTTCTTTAAAGTTACAAACATATTTGTATTTTTCATCTAAGTCTTCGAACACATGAGACATTATATTTAAATATATTTTACTGACTAGCTTATATAGACTGGCTACACATAACAAAGACATTAAATGTAAGCATAAATAGGCCTGATGATGGTGTTTAGAGGAAAGCCAAATGATTATGAGAGGAAATGGTTTAAATTGAAATTGAATTGCTTTTATATAACACCTATTATAACCAACGCCACTTTTTGGGTTTGTTTGAGTGTATGGAATATGCAGTATAGTCTGTATAATTCCAGAAATGATTGTATTGAGCCTTTTCAAATAGAAAATAGGACATCATTTTCAGGGTGTTTGACAAGATCTGAATCATACAGCCAGAAATGTGTCTTCAGCATTGTCTGCAGCCTTTTATGTAAAGTCTCATTTCCTACCAGTTAAATCACCCCATTCTGTCTTCTTTTATGGCTACAGTTTTTTCGCATTATACAGTATTCTCACTTTACTATGACCCTGCACCAACTTAGTTTTCCAACCATCCTGTTGGAACAACACATGCACATTGCTCAACGAAGTCGTGGGCAACTCTTCCACAGAGCGGCTCATCCCGGAAGTAAACGAGCGCCGTCTGCTCTCCGTTGACGTGATTACAAGGTGGTGCAGAACCTGCAGGAGACGCACTGCTCCTAATGCAAAAATGCCCTGCAAACTAATTCATGCTCTGGAGAAGTCAATAACAAATTGGTTAAAGTTCCAAATCGGATTATTAGTCTGGGGCCTACAAAATGGGACATTAACTCAATTATGTTATATTTTCTTGGAATGGAGACAAGCCCCGGAGCACTGCTGCCAAATATTGACACGGGACGACAGAGGTCATGCACTCACTCGTCAGGAAAGACTTTGAAGCTATTGTGATCTCCACAAATTGGTGGCTATATCTTCATGTTCTGAGACAGTGTCAATGTGACATGTGACAGTCGTCCCAAAGGATATACTGTTGAAATGGAGTGCTGCAGCCTGCCCAGCTGTAATAGACCCATAGACACAGAAAATGAGAAAGGAGATCTTGATTTCCTTGTCTTTTTTTGCTTTTTAATTTTCAAGGTATGGTATGTGAATAAATGATACCTCACATTTTTGTTAGGACTGTATTTGTAATAAATAAAACAAATTAACCTCACTAGCCTACATGTCACACAGACCATGCACCAGTTTGTTCTCAAACTGGTCAGCATGATGACTTTAGAAATTAAAAATCACATTTTGTGGGAACAATGACGCAATGCAGTTATTTGTCCATATCATGTGTCTGTTTTTTCAGACTCGCACATCCTCCTCTTCATATTCGGAGCACTGACGTGATCTCACTGTCACTCGTCATAAAGAGTCCTCCTGTGAGTTTAGCATCCTGTGAATACTTTCATTCTTTTGCATTCGCTGTATTTTCTCAGCTAAGCAGCTTCGTTTGAATGAAGATCGGTTTAATTATAAACTTGTTGAAATAATCTACACACTATGTATATGTCTGATCCGTGTTTAATGATATGTTAAGTGTTTGCTTTAGTTTCAGGTTCACAACAAGGATTTCATACATTCAGTAGGAAGTCTTGTGACTTCATGTCAGAGTCAACGTGTTGGGAATTTATTAACTACATAAAATAATCGACATGACTTTTGCCACAGTTATTGTGTAGAGATTATAGATATTTAAGTATCAGACGATGCATATACTAAACATGATGTATTTGAGAAACAAATTACTCTTTTTTTTCTTCCTTTTTTGCTTGTGCTCCTTTATTTGGCCACATGAGGGCGATGTGACTCCAGTTGTGCTGATAACGCTGTGAAAAATAGAAAAGAATCACAGAGCTACAGCAACTTCAGGCTATAAACATTTATTTCTCAGTTGCATTTTCTTTGTGATTCATCAAGTATCTTCTACTGAACATTTAAGGGCAGATGTTTTTTTCTGATCATCCCATGTTTATTCAGAATACAATATTAAATCTCCATTTGTTTATACACCAGTGAGGCATAAAGAGCAGGTAAGATCTACAACCTACATCTAGAAAATAATGTTTTCAGTCAAGGATTATATTCTAACCGTATGAAAATGTCATAACTGGCTTCCAAGGAGAAGTGCACGGCGGTCGGTCGTTTAATAATTCAGATGGAAGGAAGTGTTTCTGTGGAAAAGGCTGACGTGCCACTCTAGTTCAGATCCCTCAGGAGTTAGAGTTGTTTATAAATGGGTGAATCAGGTCTGTGAATATTTAATCGCTCATCTGACATAGAAAGTGTGTGAACATGCTTCATTCAAACAGGGCAAACGTGAAACTAATTTATTTTTTGCTTCCGAGGACAACGGGTAGTCACATTTTCATTATGAACAAAAACTGCAGACAGAAATCAGTAAAGTGCACACAGGAAACAACCAATGCAAAGGATGCTTGGGTTTTAATCTGATGATGAGAGTGAGCCTCCTGTCAAACATCAGAGATATGCTGCGGTTGAAAAGAACCCTAAACATCCCACTGTAAACGTCTTCATTCCTGCAATCAAGTCTTTGACTCTCTGGAAGGAAAGGAAAAACACACTGTATAACCTCAAGAAATAACCTTGACAAATAAACCAAACTATTTTACAGCCCACAGATGCTGCATCACTTACAAATAAGCTCAGTGCTCCCCATAAACCATCAGTGTTTTTGTTCCATACAAGCACTGCTTTCAAGATGTTCATTTGTATCAATAAAAATAGAAATAAATGCATATTCGGTGAAAAGGCAGCACACACATCCTCTGACCGATGACCTTCATCTACATGTCAGCTGTGGAAGGAGTCCCAACACCATCTTCACAGCCAGGTGAGCCCCTCCCCTCCCCTGCTGCAGGTCGGTGTCGTGAATTCTCCATCAAACTCCTACGTATGACACCGTGTGTCTCAGTGTCAAAGGTGTGGTCCACCTGGGCTGAGCGAGGACCGCGTTCACAACCAGATTCAGCCGACACAAGTGAAGCTCATGACGTCTTCACAGAGCTCAGTGGCCATCACAGCTTTCCTGTGGAGGGAAACAGAGTTGTACTGTACAAGAGGAGGAGGATGTGAAAAAAAAAAATGTGAACAGATGTTCAACTAGCCTGGTTGTAGGCCTCTGAGTCACTGCCCACGTCTCCAGTTCCATCAGTAATTTAAATAATAATGAAAATAAAATATATAATTCAGTCTGAATTTCAGGCTAAAGTTTGGAAACTTGCATTGAGGACACTTGCATGTTTTTCCATTCAAACTGGAGCGAACTTGTTGCATGCAAGTAGCACATCTTCATTAAAATTTAAGAGACTGAACTTTCATGTAGAGTTATCCAAACCTGTTCATTACAGTTGCAGATGTGATGAAACATTCCCATAAGGATGGAGACTGAGTCCTATAAATACATTTAATGACTTACTATCAATAAGAAATTCAGTAATTTTGGTAATCATTTTTGTGTTTTTTAAAGAACTCTTTATAGTAATCCTTTTAAAAAGGAACATAAGTGTTTTGTTATCAGAACACAATTAGCTGAGTGGGGTTAATAGATCATGTGGAACAGAAAATGTGTTAAAATGTAATGCAGTTAAATGTGATGGCTCAAAGTAGTTCACCCAAAGAACTTCAGGAATGGAGTCATTTAGTTAAATAAGTGCGTAGTTTTTTTTTTTTTACTCTGACAAACGCCTCATACAAGAAAAAAAAAAAGAATAAAGGTCTTTTGCAGAACACAAACACTATTTCATGGAATACAAATAAGCTGGCTTTAGCTTTGTGTTCCTAATTATTTGCCCCAATAAATCTGGACTTTGCACTTCTCCAGTGCTGAAACAAATAAATAGCAGAGAGCTCAAACTACTCGCCTAAAGCCAAACATGCAGGCGGCTTAAAGAGTCGACCTGGGACAGTAACCATTGTGGCGTTGGGAGAAAACACACTCGCATGCATGAACATAGAGACCTACCCAGGTCTTTTTCCATCTTTTGAGCAGCTGCTCATGCTCTGTGAGTGCACCTCTCCACTGGTTCAAATCCCTGGATGGGATGCTCTCCTCATCTGTCAAATAATAACGTCTTTTATGGAAATAATGGCAGTGGCATTGCTGGAACCAATCCCAGGCACTCACTCCATCACCTCTTGACATGGATTACTCACAATATAGCTCACATTTTGGAGACCTAAGCGCTTTTTAATGCTCAAAATACTCATCGTCAAGGTGCATTAGGTAGACATTTTCACAGCCATACAAGCTTCAGGTCCAGATACCTCCAATAGTGAGGCGGAGGTCCAACTCAGACGTGGCATTCCCCTTGCTGGCCTCAGCGACACAGCGGTAGCGGGCGTCCCTGATCAGCGGCCCCTCTCGGAGCCAGCTGCTCACTAGCACCTCCCTCTGGCCCACCGGCCGGCGGTACTCCATTATGGGCGTGTCCAGATTGTGTCCGTTTATTAACCAGTGAATGTGCACATCACTGGGACCTGAGGGACAGAACAGGACTTCATGTTGATCTCCCCCCCATCGGTCGAGACACTGACACGCCACACAGACGTACGGGATACGGGAATAAGTGCCTTTGGTAGGTCCATTTGCGGCGGTCAAGGTTAGAGGTGTGACGTGATAGATATATATATATACATATACATATACATACACACACATATACACACACATGCTGTGTAAAAGTATGCCTGATCTCATATTCAGTGCATTTTGAACTGATAAAGCCAGATTTGCCAGAGCTGATACAGTTCACATAGAATTCATATCATTTGATTTTGTCAACCAATTTTTTGGGATTATATTTTCAGTATATGAAACAGGATTTTAACCTTTTGGCGACTTATCGTCAGTAACAAGTGCACATTCGCACATTTCAAAAACAATGTGACAAAGCAAGCCAGAGTTGAAAACAGTTGACAAGATTTATTTTGCCTCCCTACCAAGAGAAAGTCCCAAAACGTAGCCTAAATTTATGTACATCTTCAAATGGTATTTCTCCATATATACAACTATATTTACACTTGTTTACAGGCACAAAGATTATCCAGATAAAGTACTAAGATGTAAGACATTCGAGTCTCCAATAACACCCTGGATAAAAAAATTAAAAAAAAGATATTTTCGGAAATTTACAGGTTTTACGTCAGACTGTTGTTACATAATACTATAAACCAAACTGTACCTTTCGTTCACATATTTAGAATTGTGGGACAACCAGACCACTGAGAGGTCGACAGTTCAACATTGGACCGTCTGTTTTTAACATTCACTCAGGCATCTCACCAGACACCTAAAATAGAGAGGAACAGTTCTCCACTACGCCTTGAAGCAAGGCGTAAAAAGGACAGGCTTGTTATAAACAGATCCAAAAACACACAGACACACACTCTTGGTGAGTTCATGTTTGGGAAATGGTAACATGCAACGTGCAGAAAGAAAAAGAGAAAGAGTGAAATAGAGAGGGTTAAAAAGTGAGAGGAATGGATTTCCAGTTCGAGAGTCAAGGCCTCCGACACCACTCACCCAACGCCAGGCAGAAGAGCAGGAAGGCCTCCTGGGCATGAACCCCCAGGGCCTGGTCCTTCAGCAGGGGGGGCAACAGTTGCACCTCTGCCTCCCGGGCCTCCACAATGTGGGGCTTGGTGGAGGAAGAGGTGGAAGAAGAGGAGGAAGAGGAGGAGGAGGAGGAGGAAGGAAGGGCAGAGGGAGTGCTACTTCCAGAGGACAGGGAAGATGAAGTGTCGACAGGAGAGGAGACTGTGAGGGAGGGAGTGATGGGAAAAGAGAGAGTATTGAGGAAAACAGGAAGTCTAAACAAGGGGTGACATGCAACACAGAGAAGAGGGAGACTTATGGGCTGGGATTTGAAAAAAACTCTAAAACTAATTTGCTGTAATAAATAAAAGAAAATGAGGATGATCACAACTACTTACACAATGTTATTACCACAGATACGACTCATCTTAAATAATAATTATCTGAAAATGTTCTAAAACTGAAGGCTTAATTAAAAATAATAATAAAAAAATATTTTGTTGTTTGCCGATGTTTGAAATTATCAAGCATCCCGTCATATAGAACATTTATTAACAGTTATTAACAGACCACGAGGGGAAATGACTAGTAGGTTAATACACAGGACCGCCAGAGGTGCATCCACGTAGGAATGTCCACTTCACAGGAAGGAAATTAAATTAAACACAGAAACTCAACTCTACACGAGACAGTGGTTTGAATCTTTTCAAGCATTATTCTAACATGCAAGTGGTCGCTTTATTATTTTTTTCTTTCTCTCTGACCTTTAAACCCCACATTGCCCCTTCACTGGGTGAGATCAAGGCCCCCGTACCAGGTGAGGCAGATGGCAACACTGTACAAAGCTAGGTTATAACGTGCCGAGCAAATCTTCCCTGAGAAATGACTCCAATGTTGAAGCATTGACCCAAGTCCATTAGCCTACAAAAAAAAAAGATGCAAAAGCTTCAAGAGACTACCCCCCCCCTCCCCCAGGCTGTACACAAAAACACAACTCCAATTTGGAAAACATCAAGGTAACTTACCAATTTGGTAAACAATGTTTCCAATTTGGAATTTAAGAAATAGCTTTTCTTGCTGGACTAAGCTGAGAGGGTGTGCAGCTTCTGCGAATACAGTTTTTGCTTTATTATCGTAAACCCTAGACCAGACAGGAGTTAAATCTCTACAGGAAAGTGGGACGCTTGACGCCTTGTGATGATAAAAAAAAAAGAAACGTCATGTGATTCTGTACACGGAACATACTTTCAGAGAGGAAAGCACTTAGACTTGTGAGCTGTGGAAAGATGCACCGAGAGCGTGACCCCCCTTCCTAATCGATAGTCTGTGCTGAGAGAAACAAAAGCAGGGAAGTGGCTTCCGGCTAGCAGTAAGGTTCATCGGCATCTGCAAACTGGATGGGCTGAGATTTGCAGTCCACATCGAAGGGTTTCTCCTGGGACGGGCTGTCGGACGGGATCTGGCCGTTGCCGCACTCCGGCTCGGTCTCGTACCCGGTGTCGCGGAGCGCCCGGACGCTTTGAGTGGTTTGGCCGCCGTTCTGCGTCGGTTGCTCCGTCATGTTGATTTTTTCGGCCGCGAAGGATTCCGTCGGACCGGCCTCGCAGGCCAGGTACCCGGGCTGGTGGGCGCTCTTGTGACTGCCCAGCAGGGCGGCTCGCAGCCGCAGGCAGGGAGCCGGGAGGTACTGCATGTAGCAGTTGTACGCCAGCGCGGCCAGAAAGAGGAGGAAGAACAGGAGGAAGAGGAAGAGGAGGGCGGTGCTGTTGTTGTGCTGCAAATACTCAGCCGCCGGGTCCCGGCTGTGTGGGGGCGGAGCGTTGGAGCTCGGGGTATGATGCTTGGTCTGGATCTTGGTTGTGCTGCTGGGCGGCGGTGTTAGTGATGAGTCAGTTTGGGGTGGGGAGGTGAATTGGACTGTGGCTGTGAAGCTGGGAGGGGCGCGGGCCGACGTTAGTAGGGCTCTGTCCGGCTTACCATTACCTTCAGCTGCGCGTGTGCTCGATGTCTCCTGGCCACCGAGGGTTGTGGTAACGGGGACCGCCTGCTGCGGAGCTCTGGGCGGGAGATCCAGAGAGAGGACGTATCCGGCCAGGAGGCGGCTGAAGTTCTTCCCAGCAGCCGGGGCCCATTCCACCAACCAGCACTCGTAGTGACCTTGGTCCTCCGGGGCCACGCTGTAAATGAGGAGGCCGTTTTCGCCTACGAGGTGGAAGCGGGAGGCCTCGGTGAGCGCAGAGCCGTTGGCTTTCCACATCACCTGGGCGAGGTTGGAGTGGCCCAGGCACGGCAGCTCAGCAGAGCTGCCCGGTTTCACCGCCACGCGCCGGTAGTCCTTCAGAGACAGACTTAAATCTGAGAGATGAAAACCGAAAGAAAGTAATGACTTCTGGGCCCAGTGAGAGGTTTAGAGTGTCCGACTCAATAGAGGACCATCACACAATGTGGCGTATACTGTAATTAGGACGTTTAGAAATGTGATATTTGATTTCCACTCGTCTCAATTCAACAATAGCCTTGTGGATTAACGTACATCATTAAAGTTATTATTGTTATTATTATGACGACAATCAGTATCCAGTGTTTTACTCTCTCCATCTATGTTATAAAGCTTCTTTATTCGGCCGTATGTGTTGCACCCTACCTGATGGACACTTGTCTGCGTCACCGTTCAGGCTCTGGATTAGCTTCCTGAAAAAACAAACAAACACTCTCTGAAATGAAGAAATATTTAGACTGAGACAGTACAGCAGGTCAAACCGGATGGATTATCAGTCGGGTTGTCTCTTGATTGTGGTTTTGCTTTTGTAATCCAGTGTAATAATGCACCAGCGGAAACAAAAGGATTACCTGAGCTTTTGGCTGGGAGCATCGAAGATATTGACACAGGCAGCAGTGTGAGGGTCCCAGGCACAGTACGGGTCCCGGGCCAGGATGCAGTCGTCGCAGGACCGATACCGGCCACAGAAGGCTGTGGGGGACTGGACCACACCAGAGTCTGAACCAGCGTACAGGGACCGTGTCTGTGGAAGCACAAGGTTGTTCACATGAATATAATTTTAACCGTATAGCTTGATTTAGATTCTATTATTAATTTTGCTACTTTCAAAAGGTCACGAATGTCAACAATAAAAAAAAAAAAAGTAATCTATAACAGTAAAATGGCTCCTTGCAAAGGTTTAGTTTACCACAACATAAATACACTGCCTGCCGATGTCATGTATTTCTGTATTTCTAATTCTTTGTGCAGTTTGTGACTGACCTCCGAGGACAGCAGCAGGTTCTTGATGGACTCAGAGTTCTTCAGGAGCTGGATCTCCTCGACAATGTGCACTTCTCCTTCGTACACCACCGACTTGTGCAGGACGCCCTTATCTAAAGAAGAGAAGGGTCAAATGGAAATCATTCAGCCTCGGTGGAAGCCACAAATGAGCCTCTGCAGAACTAACATAACATACTGAATGATTCAGCTAACTGGTATCAGCTATATTCAGACGGGTCTTACATATTGTCTACTTCCTCAAAAAGATCAAAACCCATCATATAATAGTTGTGATGCAGTCTTAACGCAGAGCTATGCAATTGTTTAGATCAATAAATAATGACTACAATAGAAAATGTGGGCACCAGGGAGCACATAAGTAAAATCCCGTGACTCAGATCAGCATCATGTTGAATAAACTTTAACAGCACAAACTTATTTATAAAAATGTGTATTAATAACAGATGTGTTCTTACCCGTTCCAGTGAAGATGACGTCGTAAATGTTCTTATCGAGTGCACGGACCCTCTCTACAACTATCTGAGTGTAGTTGACGTCTTTGGTGATGAGGCGAGGCCGGTTCCCGATGGGGAGGACGGGGTCCTCCAGCAGGGGGTGGTCCTTAACAAACTGGAGGGTCTTGTCTGGCAGGTGGAGGGAGCTGCTGATGTTCTGCCGCCTGATGAGGTTGTTAATACACTGGTGGAGGAAAAACGCAGACAGGGGATATTAATAATTCATTCTTGGAAAATATATTATAAAAAAAAGAAAAATAAAGGAAAAAGACAAGAACGGGAATAAACCGATTTTTTCCCCATTAATTTCTTTTACATCTGTATACTAAATAATTAATAAAGCATTTCCTGGCACACAACTTTATACAATTTGAACAAGCATTCACACCAAACTGAGCTCAGTCGTAATTACTGGAGCGGTGTGCGAGGTACTTACAGCTCCAGGACGAGGAGACGGAGTGATGCCGTTGTACCGGACCCACTTGGTCTGGGACCGCTCCACTGTGGCCTTCTGCATGTACTTGCCCTTGGAGAAGACCTCCTCCACAGCCGTCATGTTGTAAGCGCACACCGCTGACAAGCCCACGATACCCCTGGGGGACACGGAGAGAAGTGAATTTAAGGACCAACCTGATATTGAAACATTTTCCTTTTTCTGACCCCAACTGATCCCCCTTCTGAAGATCTTTAAACCACTGACCACTGGGAGGTGAAGACCCCGTAGATGACGGTGTCCCTCCAGTCTGCCCCCTTCAGGATGAAGACGTCATGTACTACGTTGAAAACAAAGTTGAGCTCGGGCATGGAGCACACCAGCTTGGCTTTCAGGAACGACGTCCATTTCTTCTGCAGGGTGCGCTGCCCCCCGAGGTCGCCCTGTGGGAGAGAGGGTTATCAGAGTGTGGGGAGAGGCAGAGGAAAGAGACGGAAGGGAAAGGGAACGAGGAGGAGGAAGGGCAGGCGTAAGATTGTGTGCAAGAGCTTAATTTACACTGGGGGTGGGGGGAATAAGCCCCCAATACTTTTTCAAAATTGTATTTTTGCTTGAGCCACCTCCAGATATTACCATTTGTGAAAAGCAATAAGTGCTATGAGTGATTGGCAGTCATATTTTGCCATGCCAATGATGTTTTTCGGGTATTATCTTTTTTTACGGTTAATATTCTCCTAAAAAGATGCCAGATCTGAACATCAGTGACATGACGGCAAAGCACAAAGCGCTTTATAGCAAAGATGTAAATAAAAAATGATATATAATATTCAGATAGTCTCATAATCTATTCTATGAATTTAAGGTTAGTTAGCACATTAGTAGAACAGGTTTACATAACGTTTTTGTCATTAAAATCAAATTAAAACAATTATTATTATTACATAAATATATACAGTAGATTGTTGTTTATGTCATTGTGGTGATATGAGAGAGTAACCTCCACACCTTTAGACATAACAGACTTATGAATATCCCTGAACAGTAAAGATCTTTAAATGGACAGTTTGCATACTATTTTATGTAAATATTAATTAAATAATATTTCAAGATTATAAAAATGTATTTTGCGGGAGATTTGATTATTTAATTTTTTTAATTGAGACAGGACACAAGCAACAGCATTTTAGATTATTTTAATTGCAGTGGGTTGGGCATGACACAATACATGCCTTTCTAACTGACTAACTTGATTTGTACCTTGATATGAGCTCAGGTGAGATATTCAACCTGATAGAAAGAGGCCAACGCAGACAGCAGGTGGATACGGGCTGGAGGGAGACGCTGCTGGGACGGGCAGATGGTTCATGACGTGCACTGACCTTACAGACGCGCGCCACCCTGGGGATGAGCAGCTTGCCGAAGAATTCGTACTCCACCGACACCTCCGTGAAGAAGTAGTAGATCTTATCGTCTTCGCCGTCTACTCGGTTTCCTCCTTCACTGATCACGTCCGCAAAAACAAAACTGGGCTCTGCGAGGAGAACAGACAGAAAGGTTTTGGTCAAAGGGAGCATAGGAAGGACGATTGACCTGCTATTGTGAAAAGCCTCATTGGTGCTATTACAACTAATTCAGCAGAAACCTTTAGAAACGCCCTGAAATCCAGACACTAGAGATGACCTGCTCAAGACATTTTGATCCGACTCCCTTAATAATAAGCAGAGAGTCTGATCTGATGCATATCATAACCCAAATGTTGATTAAATATATATCAGGCACACTGAAATAACAGCTGTAGACTTAATCTGAAACACATTATGAGCCACTTGATCCAATTACTGGAGGGCCAAAGGTTGAAAGATATTAAGTTTGAGCTTCAATTATTGATGTGATATGAACGAAGGTTAAACTGGAGAATTTGACTCCTGAAACTGATGTGACGCGACGATGAGAGAAGACGTATCGGTCAGTCCACGTGTGGTTGTACAGTGTTGTTAAGGAGTGGAGTGCCTTTTACTTCATAAGCAAAGACATCGATGCCTGATATCAAGTTGCTCACAGAAGTCACATTAATTAGCGGCATATAAAATGACAATTTTCTCATTTCAAGTGCTGAAAGGGACTGTCAGTGCTACCTGATTGTATAAAGGGAAGGAAGGGCGAGGTGGACAAACACAGGCGAGTAAAGAAGGACCAATAGGCCCTGATCAGCACGGTTCGGTTATCTCGACCTTCTCTCTCATCCATTACTGTATTGACATTAATTAAGGATGTTCACGCCTCACATATTGATTGTCCCTACTCACCGTTGAGCCATGATGTGGAGTACTCCGTCCTCAGCAGGGACTGGGATGGAGAGTATCTCGAAATAATCGGTTCACTGCCTAAGAAGTTATAAGCCGTCCCCGAGTACAATTCTCCATCTGATAGAAAAGCAGGGAATGAAGCAAAAAAAAAAGCAATTTATTGTCAAGCCTCCAAAAATAAGGGATTATTGGGGATTATTGTGCTTTGTATTGCAGGGCAGACAACCAACAGACTTATAACTGGCCCCCAACTCACCAACCATGACAGTAGTGAAGCTCTGCGACGGGTCAAAGGAGCACTTTCCCCGGCCGTCTTCGGGTCGACCGTCCAGCGAAAAGTCAGTGAGGTTCTGAAAGAGTTCAAGACCATATTTTAGTCGCCGGTTGCGGCGATGATGCGAGCGTCTTGTTGCCAGTGAAGCGGGGATGCAGCGTTGGCCTACCAGGTAGTCACACTGGGGTTGAAACGCGTGCGTGCCGCAGACATACAGCCGCTCATCGTCTACGACCTGGAGCACTCTGATGTAGTTGAGGCAATCTCTCTGCAAAGCAATCCATAAGCAAATTAAAATGCACTTGTTTATTGTGTCGACACTAGAAAGAGTGATTCTGATTCATTCCCAGAAATGATTATTATTGAACAAACCTCTTTTGATTTGCCTTTTTGCGTGCACATCACCATGGGGCTTTCTGCAACTGTCCATTGAACCTTAAAATATATATATATATATGTTTTTTTTATTATTAAAATTGGACATGTTTTTTTTGCCTTCCTGTTGGAAATTTGGTTGTATTTTTGGTACCTTGTTGTTTTTGACGGTCACATTCTTCTTGCTGAGCTCAAAGATGGCCTCCCTGGCTCCCACGTACAGCGCATCTCTTTTCTCACTCAGCAACAGCGTGGAGTAGTTGAAGATCTCCGGCTCCGAAAACTCCATCAGATCTAAATCTAAGCACAAAACAAACTCTTAAAAACATTTGTATTCAATATTGAGCATTTTATTTTAAGCTGCTTTAATAGTCACGTTTAAACAAAAAAAGGTCAAACATGTAACCTGAGGTCCAGATACCAAAACACATGTGTCATTACTGTAGAGGCTGAACCCTCTCGAAATGTTTGCCTCTCTGAGAGCTCATCGCTTTTCACAGGGAGCGCTGTGAATGATGGCAGACCCAGAGGAGCGCTTGTTTCTGGCTGGCTCTGGCCGTGCCAGGTGCAAGTGGGTTCGGGTTGCAGGTGCCTGAACATAAGCGCCACAATGAGGAAAGCAAATAGCCTCAGTGACTCAGAGACACTGAGCTGGTTCTCACACAGCGACTGAGTTACTGCAGCTATTTGTGTAGATGGTAGCATGCGAACACAACGTCCGCCTGACGCCTCGACGCCTCGACGCTCCAACTTGAGCGCTGTGGTGAGGCTGAGGTTTGTCTGAGATACACTCAGGCAAGCAGGTGTCCCCAAACACTGTGAACCGAGAGTAGAACGTGTGAAAACATCACAGAGAGCGGAAAAGTGGGAAGGCGTGGCTCTCCGTGCATTGCTAGTGGAGCGACTGAACTTTACGTTAGTGTTTCTTGATTTCAGATTCAAGTGTCGGCTCATAACTCACTCATGAGTGTGACTTCCTAAATCGAGTGCCGGAAGACTGAGGCTCAAGCACGGTTTCAATTTTAATCAGCACGCGGTTTCACGAGAACATTTACCAGAAATGATCTACATATCTGAGAAGGGGATTTACTGCAAAGAGGGAAAAAAAACTCTAATAATAACTAATCTATTAAATATGTGATTAGTTAGTTGTATACAAATGAATTAATAAGAGAAGCAAATAAATAACACTTTGCAATTCAAAGTTACCAAAGCCAGAATTTACATATTTTTTGCATTTTATGTATAAGTAGTGGTGATGGCTAAATTAGGCTATTTATCATCAGCAAAACTTTGGTATTCTTAACTAATGAATGATCAAGTTATCCAAACATTATTTCATTCAATGCGTAACACTGTATCTGTTTAGTTACTTAGATATATTACATTTGACGTCTCTATATAATGACTTAAAGTCTTACCCTGGTGTCTCCAGGAGGTTCGAGGCACTGCGTGGGGTCCGTGGGTGGAGACCTCCAGGAGCAGCCCCAGAAACACTCCCAGCACGCTGAATCCCATATTGGACTCTGGTAACTTCGGAGCTGTGAAGTTTCCTCTGCAAGACAAAGAAGCAAATGCAAAACACTAAAACCGTGTTCATAAAGATGCATATGCTACCGGGATGTGGACGTGACTGGTTCCTCACAGGCTGGTATCTTATCTTGCGGCGCACACGCTAAAAAGGGGGCAGGCATCAAATCCACTTCCCTCATACTGAAAGCTGGCGGGACTGATTCATCCTCTTTCGGTCGCTTAGTGGGTTAGTGAAGCCAGCACACTCATTTCAATACAATCAATGGAAGAAGATATTTTGGACAGAAACTGAACAATATTTTAAAAAGCACTTTGACAATAAAAGCATTAAAGCAAATGTTTTTTTTTACGTGTACCAACCGTTAGCTGGCTTTTACATAATATGACAGTTGGTTAAATATCTGTTAAAATGCCCATCACAATTTTGTAGTCCAAACCGTCACCGATCACCAATTGATGAGTCAACTAATTGAGATAATAATCTGCAGATTAACTAACGACAATAATTGACAATAATTGACGACACTCCTATTTTTCGTTACTTTTTACTCATGTGCTTCACTCATGTGGGTTTTCAAGCAAATGGTGTGCACAGCAGTCAGCTGCAAAAGTCATCTATTAATCAGAAACTAATGCGACTCATGTCAGTTCTCTCTACACCACAAAAAAAGGAAGTTCACAAACAACTCTTGACAATTGTAATTGTGATACTTTCATTCCTGCTGTTGAATGACGGGTTGAGTTTGGATCTCACAAACATTCCTGAAATGCAAAACAACAAAGCTAGAAGGTGTGTGTTTGTCAAACACACCTTGAACTCTGGTGTGCAGATGCATGCATGTGTGTGTGTGTGTGTGTGTAAACTCCATTAACAGGGCAGTTTATGTTGTGCGTGTTATGACCACTGCGTGACACCTTCAGTTGATGTTGCTATAATAAGGCTTAATAAAAATCCCCCTTTATTTTGGGTAAATGTATTACTCTGCGCCGCACTATTGTTTGAACACAGTAGTAGGTGTATCCGTTTGCCTCGGGTGGTGATGACGACAATGAGGATGATGACAACATTCCTGGTATCTATCAGCTCTTGTCAGATGCAGGTGTCGTTTGCTATTTATCCAATTTGCGCAGCTTTGTGAGCCCGATCTGTCTTTTAGCGTCTGTCTCCTGGTGCGTTCACTCAGGATGCGATGCGCCTGATAAGGACTCCATTAGGCCGCTCTGGGCCTTTTGTGTCGGTGTATAGTTTATCCCTCCGAACCTCGGGAGGATGATGCTTTCAATGAAACCTTAAGTTGTCACATCTTATTTGTTTTTCTTAAATGTTTTGGTACGCAGCTGTAACGCTACATGGTTTTATCTTGAAATTATGTGCATTTTAGTTTAAGTAATTATAGCTAATAACATTGTTGTGCTTTCAGCCACTTGTTTGTGTCTAAAATGGTGATTGGTCTGGTTGACCGAACTGTAAAAGTGGCCTGTTTTAGGTCAGCAGAAAAGCTGGGGGGCTCATGCTTTAAAGCTTAAGTTAAATATGAAAATAAATCTCTAAATCTGTTCTCAATCCGGCTTGTAATACATGCAAGGTTTGCCAAATTTACTGCAAAGCCAGACACATGCAAAATAATCTTGAGGTCATTTATCACGACCGTCAACCAAATTGATTCTGACAGGGACGGAAGAGTGATTGCTCCGTCAATATTATCAGCACCGAAAGGCTATTACCGCAGAAAGGGATTAACTGGTATAATTCAATTGCGAGACTCAAGTGCTTCCCGTCTCTTGATCGGATCATGTGACTGCGGGGGCGTGTCGGCACAACTACAGCTTTTGTACCCCGACTTTCCTCCCTCGTTTAACGCGAGAGGAAGTTGGCATTTCCGATAAAGGCCATTGTTGTTTTAATAGGCAGGAGGCAGCCGGCTCTGGTTGGTGATCGCATGCAGTCCTCTGAGGAAGTAACGTGATCCGGCACAAAGCAGGTCATTCTGGTTTTACTGAAGTATCCGCAGCACACCTCCGCAAAAATGGGTGGGCCGGTCACGCGAAGACGGGGATAAAAGGTTATCGGATGTCTTGTAAGACGAGGACTGAGATAACAAACCTTTTCTCTCACAGTCTCGCCCCGACTCAGTAATATGCTACTGAACTAACTATTGAAGAGAATGGCGTAAACTCAAAAGTTGGCTGAAAGAAGGCGTGATGAATAAAAAGGACGTACAAGGGAAATGTAAAGCGGTTTTACTGCTTTATTTGGTCATTTGTCCTCATTTTGATTTTCCAACCATAATAACAGAACAAATGAGTCGAGGACTAATAAATCACTGTCAGCCACATTTTTGACTGACCTACTAGCACCAATGTGGCCCCTCGCACTCAAATATAGGTTAGTAATCAGTTACATAGCCGAGGGGGCGATATATCATGTGACACGGCACGTTCAGGCAATCAATGAGGGTCACCACAGCCAGAGGAAAAAGGTAATTGATTATTGATGTGGTTGTAAATAAGAATAAATTAGCCCAGCGCTGCGACCCTAATAACACTGGGATTGTTGTTTAGTTTTTTTGTGAGGGTTTCCACCGACTAAATCTGGCAAAGGTGGAATTCCATCCCGGCTTCAGCCCGAGCCGTGGACTCCACTCTGCTAAAGAGGGGGTCAAACACACAAGGACCTATTGTTTGCTGAAGATGAGGGTAGCCTCCACTCCAATCCACTCCACCCCACCCCCCTCCAATCCCCCCATCACATCCACATCATCACTGCAGAGTCAGCAACAATGAACAGAGAGAGAGAGAAGGAGAGCGAGAGAAAGGAGGGAGGACAGAGGACGAAGTACAGAGAAAGGCATCACTTCTCCCTCTCATCCTCTTCTTTTACAGTCTTGCCAATCTAAATGCCAGGACGGCTTAGCCCCGAGCCAAGCCAGTGTTTGCAAAGGTCGCACAAGCCCAGGAGATCTGGAAGCATGATCCATAAACTGTCTGATGGCGGCAGAAGAAACCGTTAAACGGAGACGGGGGGGGGGGGGGGGAGAAAGGGAGTGACGTAGGCACTGTGAATGGATGAGATGACAATACTAAATCCAGGATTCAACCCCAGACAGACAACATTCATCCCTTCTTCTCAGCCTCTACTTTTTGGCTAATTTCCTCCAACAGCACGCTGCATAAATAAAAGCCTCAAACTAGACTCATCCCTCCATGTGTGCACTCCTGAGGCCCTACATCAATCTCACCACTCCGAGCCTCGTTAAGGGCAAACTTAAAAAAAAATAAAATAAAAAAAAACTTTGAGAGTCAGTGTTACGGGAGCAGAAAAAGCAAACTGGCAGCTACCTTACGCTGCTGAGAGATTTAGAGGAGTGGCCACACTGGCCAGGGACATTTAAGACTGCTACCACGCTGGCAGGTCTCTTTGAGCCCTTTGTGCTCCTCGCTCGGCTCCTTTGGCGGAGCAGGGAGGTTGACACCTGCTCGGGGCCTTGGGGTTCCCAGCACTGGACTGTTAGCTGGGCACAGACATTGGCAGGTTGCCTACTGAGGACAGAGGACGTGGGGGTACAGGGGGGAGGGGGGGCTCTGCATATCTGCTCACTGTGAATGTGTTAGTGAGTATGAAAGTGAGAGAAAACTAAAATCTGCTGAGTTATTTCATGCATTTAATGCGCCAAAACTAAAATCATTAGGAGCGTGCCAACCGATTAATTCTGATTGAAGCCGATCATGATAATAAATCAGCGTATAACCAGACTTACCCGCTGGGTGGGGGTTCACGGCTATACACCTTTTGATTAATGCTCTCCCCTTCAGCACACGCTGTTAGCTAGTCAAGCACAACCAAACTGCCTGCTGCATTACCAAAGCAGGCCACTGCGACTACACGCTTCACTAATCCGACTTTTCTGTATTTAAAATAGATTTATTTTATAAAAAAGGAAAAGAAAAAGTCTGCATGCACTTGTTACTCAAGGCACACCAGTGTTATACAATAGGAGACACAGAGAGGCATCTTCACAGCAAATCATCTTTGTTTACAAGTCAACAGGTATACAAGACGTATCTTTAATAAAAGAGAAAAGCCCAAAGAAAAAGAAAATACTTCCCTCTGCTGAGTGTCTGCTGCGAGACCTACAGGAAAGATGAATATGGAAATATTGTTGAGGAAAAGTTGAGTTCACAGTTATGCTGTGTTGTATAACCCATCCCTCTCTGTCCATTACTGTAAATGTGGAAGCACTGGGGGGGGAAAGAAGCAACTTGACTTTCTGGAAAAGTTCTGAAAGTGTTTAACGTTTAGTTTGTAACACTCACTTCTAGAAACTGAGTAGAAGCAGTTGCAGCAGTGCTGGCTGCTGCTGGGTGTTTCCTCTTACATTCCCACCTAATCGATACCAGAACCCACACACTTCATAAAGGACCAAGATATTGAAGACAGTCAAGTCATTGCCGATCCGTAATAAAAACCTCAGACACCGCTGTAGTGCATGGATGTGCGCTTCTAAAACTATAATCTGATTTTTAGCAAAGCCGTCTGCACTTCTCACACAACCCTCGCAACGTAAATACAGTGATGGCGCGGAATAGTCTTCATTTTCAGTCCTGAAGTACTGCGGAAGCTTCCCACGGACTATAATTGAAGCTTGATACGGCCTTTATCAAGTGAGATGCATGCATTTAGTTTCGAGTGGCGCTAACAATGGGAGAAATCTGACACTGAACAATGAATCAAATCCTCTGCCTTTAACTCCAGTTAAGTCCTCGTGTTGACAAGTGGGAGCCGGCTGGGTCGACGGACTGGTTTCATTCAAATGAAATGAAGACACATTAAAAGTAATTTGATGTGGACTGAAGATGCATCAACTAAACCATCCTTGTCCGACTCAAAGACAATCAGATTCCCCGATCGATGACATTTGAAGACGACTTCCCCACCTAACGAAGCAGAGAGCAGGAAAGAAGCTCCCCGTCCTGCGAGCGGAGGGCGATGTGAAGGAGGTGGACATTCAGCGCTTGCCAACAACTCGAAGCGCTTGCTTCTTTTCCCTCGCTGGCTCTGTTTTCCATGCACAGAGATGCTCTTCTTCCTTTAGCTGCAGCGAGCCAAAGGGCTGCGTCTCATTTTGTTTTCTCTCCCTGCTGCTATGACACTGATGGGCCGAGCCACACAAACAAACTGCGTGAAGGGAAATGTGCTTTAAAGTAGTTCATTGTGGGTTAAGAAGGACTCGTTTGGGAGTTAAATGGGACATTAAAACTGTTCATCAAACTGTTTCTTTTGAGAGGGTAGACTAAATAACAGAAACACCTCTATGTGCAATGCAATTCAACAGCACCATGAACTTACAACCTACACAAAGATAGAATAAATAGGCAGAATAAACCGAGTGCATGCACCACATTTTCATAGTTGCATGACCGCTGACTTTATCAAAAGGACCATCAGTGCAGTGCATAGCCCCCGTTGATTTATTTTATTCATTTGTTTATTGAAGTGACACATGAGGTTTTTAGTTCTCTGCTTTTTAGTTTTTTATTAATTCACACTTGGATTCATATTGCGCCTCAGACTGACTTTGTAGTAACATTATGTTGTCCAGTAGTGCTAAAACAATTAGTCAATTAATCACACCTGTTGGTAATTGATCAGAAGTTAAAGCAATCTTTAAAGCTAAATGTCATGAGTTACAGCTTCTCAAAGGTTTTCTTCACCTTCTATGATAATAAACTCTAATAACTAATATTTGCACTGTTTGTTGTTGGACATAAGGCATATACAATGTCACCATGGGCTTAGTGACCTTGAAAGGTATTTAAATTCCCATTTGCTGACATTCTATTGACCGAATGATTATTCGATTGAGAATATGCTCTAGCCTCCTCAGCATACATTTAAATACACACTAAGGTAGGTGATTAGTATGATCCGTCAGTAATCTTTCCTTAGAACATGCACATGTAGATTTATTTCAGTGTCTCAAAGTCTTCGTGCTTCTCTCTCCAACAGCACTAAGACTTACTCTTATATTCTCCAGGGGGTTTGTGGGTAAATTGGAGCCGGGCCTGTATGAGAAAGAGAGTGAGCAAGAGAGCCCTCACTTGAAATTAAATACCGCGACCGAGGATGACACACGATGGGGACAGATGTGCGCTCTAATGTCATTCTGCAGATTAATGGAGTTTGGCTATAGATGTGGCAGAGACTGGAGCAATCTCACATGTGTACTAGCAATGCCCACCGCGGGCATCAAATCCCTCTTATAAGACCAGACAGGGTCCGAAAGCCCATCTTAAAACACTGCCAGCTGCATCAGGGTTTTGGGTTTCCCCGCAGACAGATGCCATGTTTTTGACATCTCTGGTATTGAAAGTCGTGGCTTTGTAGTCTCTCAGTATAAGCCGAGCTACTTGTATTACAACTCCAGCTGACTAATACACATCCATCTAATGATCGGTTGTCTTATTGCACTCCGATTTTATTGTCTGACACGATCAACAGTTAAAAAAGATCAAAACGCAAACAGCAGAACCAGAGATATCGTCTTCTCTGCCTTGTCAGAACTCAGCGCCTACATTACCAACAATGCAACTCAAGCGGAGATAAAGAGCGGGCTCCAGAAGTCTGAATGCCAAGTGACATCAGATGAATCAATTCATCAGACTAGATGTGGCTACCCTTCGAGCCACAAAAGGCTTTACACAACTACCATGTGTACATGTGTGGTTGTCACCTTACTTTTAATTATTTTTCTTAACTCCGCCAATCGTCTGGATAAATCAACCCCCCGGCTGTCCAACCTGCAGCTGCGGTCCGCGTCCGAACCATCTGGATTTGCCTGAAGATAGACATCAGCCTTCGGTTGTGAAGTGCAAAGCCCCCCGTGTCAAAGCCCCTCCGTGTTCACGTAGAGCCATCGGAGAGCCGGCGGACAGCTGACCTGCGCTGCACAGCTGACGGTCGCTCATACAGAGGATATCATCTGAAAGCTGCACCAGCTGACGCGCGGCAGTCAACGTACGTTATCCACGGTGAGCTCGCTGTGACAGATGGGAGGCAAAGTTTTTTAAAGAGCCAGATCCAGGATTAACAGCATTATTCAATAATTCACATGTCCGTTTAGGGGGGAATGATGACTTAGTAGCACATGATGCTCATTTCTGGAGCAGGCTGGATGCAGAAACCGCTTCTGGTTGTATTGCAATGAAGTAGCAGAAGTTAAATTGTAGGTAAACCATTAATGACAACCCAAATGTCTAAACTGAGGAAAAGAGCTTGTGTGAAGGCAACACTATACAGGGATGTTAAATGGAAACCCTCCTATATAATTACTACTTGTCGGGCCCCTGCAGAGCTAGCATGTCGACCTAAACTGGCCACAGCAAAGGCAAATGAGGGGTCAGGTCCAGTAAAGGGTATATTTAGTCTGCCGATGGCAAGCTTTTTAAAAACAACACGCCCTTTCCCTGAGTCACGTGGTTTTGGAAGATCTGAAAAACGTCCCTATAAACACACAGGCAAGTGGAGTGAGCTAACTAGAGGAACAAGGGTTGCTGTGTGGTGTTCCCCGGCCGAGGACCGAACGTCCCTCTGTAGTCCAACATGGAAACATAATCACCGTACACTTTTTCTTTTAATTAAAAAGGAGGAAACAGTGGAGGAGGTTTTACTATTGACATCTGCATTGACAAAAATAAATGAACTTAAGTCGTGAGGAGCACTGAGAAAAGAAGCGACTCGTGCGAATGCCTTTTAAGTCATCTTTAGAAGTACAGTTTATTTTTTATTTAAGCACTAAAACCAATTAAGGTTTTACTCCTGTAGGAATAAAACAGCCCTTTTTCCACTGTCAATATCAGAATATATCTTTGTGCAAAATTACTAATAATGTACAAATTGATGTAAAAGGAGAAAAGAAATTGCAAATATTGTAGGAAATCTTTTTTCTCACCCATCTCGGGCTGATCACCGTACAGCATGTAGCGAGGGGGTCACGTAGAAGCCACAGCTCTCAGTGAAGTCATAAACCTTTCACTTGATGTAGTTTCCGTGAGGCTGCCGTGATGCCAGCAGAGCCTTGGGGCGTATAATGTGGGACTATTTCTGGAACCTGCGAAAGCCCAGCTGAAGGTCTTGTGGTCCCCAGCTGAAGGCCTCGCGGTCACAAGTTGGTGAATGGTAGTCACATTGGTGGTAGTCGTTTTAAAAACGGAAATAATAACTCAGGGCAGGTGACTCCGGCTCCCAGAGTGGAATAAATAGGATTATCTGAATATGATTGCCAACATTTTACAGATTACAGATACTGGGCAAAGAATACCATGAGATAAATGAAGACACAAAAGCGGTCTTCTAAATGACAGTTACTAGGCTTTCCCACCAGTCACGGGACATTTGAAGAGGCTGTAAACATCAGTAAAAAAAAAAAACTGCTATATTTTCCTCCTTTCTGCCTTTAAGAGGGGACTCCTTTCTCTTCTGCTTTTCTCTCAGCAGGCACCGATTTCATGGTGGTAATTCTGGCCCGGCAGAGACAAAACCCTCCTTTGGAGTGCTGTGTGAAAACTCATCCCATCACCCACTGGCTGCCACAACACTAACAGTGTGTCCTCCTGAACTTGGCGTACCGGGAGATAAAACACTAATTTCACCGTTTCCTTCGCAGCACAGGGAACGGATGAACAACACAAAGCCGGGATGGAAAATGTTAAAACACTCCACACACTGTTTTTCTCGTGATCTGGCCGGGCAGATTTTAGGGCACACTTTCGCCGGCGTCGGAATTAAAATAATTGCAGGCGTTTAAGAAAATTAGGTCACTTCAAATTCAAGCAGCTGAATAAGCAAAATATCTTGAAAGAATATAAATCAAATCATAGAAGTAGTAATAAAATAAATGCCTCTGCAGAAAGTAAAGGTCCCTTGAAGACAAGTGTTGGCGAGTTAAGTTAAACTAAGCTATGTTGACGTTACTCGTGTGTGTGATAGATTTTTTTGTGCGATATACATATATTGGCTTCGTGAGTCAGTCTTGAAAGGTTCCTTTTGCAACAGAATCCATTACCCCACATAACTTAGTAAGCTTAAGATATCCTCTTTGGTATTGAAAGTAATGTTTGTTTATCACTGTAGGTAGAACGTATGTAGGAATAAGTACATTAGCCATTACTGTCACTGCTTGATTGTTTTTAAACTACCCTCCAAGCCCCCTTCACACGGCTTCAGCATTTGGAGAAAGCTTAACGGGCCAGTCGTGCCTTGTTACGGTTGCTACGTTACGATTGGACAATCGCCGTTTGGGGGAGGGTTTTAGCAACCAGTCAATTAGAGAGCAAAGCTGGTCGTCCAACGGGCCACTGGAAGCAGGCAGCTGCATGTGCACCATGAACATCATAGATAGACATAACATAGAACACCGCTTGGCTTCAAAGCAGATAGAAACACCAGAAGCACAACTCAAAAGGAGAAAAACACTAACAAATCACGCGATGAGGGCAAAGGACAAAAGGATTGGTAAAAAAGGATAAAAGTAAAAAAGGATCAAAAGTATCATTGGAAGCACCAAAAGCCAAGCGGAATCAAATCAAAGGTGGATTGCCCAGGTGTGGTCATGCAGGGGGAGAGGAGCACAGCCCTGAGGTAGTTACAGGGGGGGAGGGGGGGTTGGAGAAGCATGCAGCATTCGTGTTGAAGCATGCGGGCCCGGCAGCAGCTCAGTGTCGGCCAGCAAGAAGGGGGGAGGGAGGGGGAGGAGTAGAGTTTCTGACCTGTGGCTCCTTACAAGATGCGACGCTCTTCCTCTGGAGAGAATTATAAAATCCTCAAGCTAGGGAGGGGGGGAGAAGACAGAAAGATCAGACAAGATAGTTGTGTAGAGTGTGTGCCTACAAGAGGGAGGAAGTGTAAGTGTGTGTGTGTGTGTGTGGTTAGTTGTCTCAATAGACCATGGTTAGACAGATATAATGAATTAATGAAAACACATGTTGCACAACAAAATTGATATCATGCATTCCTCCACCCAAGCGCACACACACAAACACACACACAAACACACACACACACACAGACAGAGGCAGATCATTCTGCGAAGGACAAAACAATTACATAGTGACTTAAATATCTACAGCCTGTGATATCACATGACGTCTGTCAGGATACTGTGCTAAATTTTTATACCAAGGACAAATGAATGTTGAGCAGCCAAATGACACACACTATCCTGTGCTAATACCATCAGGGGATCCTGAGGCTTGTGACCGCTATTTTCATTTCCTCGTACGCTCTTTGTCGTCCACAGTGGAAGGCTGGCTGTCCGCTGTGGCCTCACAGCGTGTTTCAGTCCGTCTGGGATTTCTATGCACAAATGTAAAGCTCATGTCCCTGGATCAACCAGATGTAAATAAACTGAAAGCCCCCCCTCAACACTGTTGAATCTGCTCTGTGGGCTAATCCCATGAGAAGTCAGCCACAGCCAGGCCTTAAATCGGCACAACTTTTACTCAGAGAAAGTTGCTCATAAGATTATCAATTTGATAGTGGAATGCAGAGAATCATTGCATTATGCATTGGCTGATAATAAGTTTAATACATTGTGAGCTTCAATCGTTTTCATACCTTTCTCTTCTCCATTGCAGTTGGGATCAAACCACTTGTCTATAAAACCACTCTGCCTTTAAATCCCCTCAAACCTCGCTTACAAAAAGTCTCTGAGGATTGCATCATTATTTTCAGAATTAATAGCTTTATGTAAAAAAATGTAGAAAACAGTCGAAAACTCAAAAAGATATCCAGTTTACTATCAAGCATGACAAATAAACCCTTAAATCCTTAAATTTGAGGAACAAGAACCAGCAAGTGTTTGACATTTTTGCTCAAACACAAAAACACAATTACAACAAATCTGTAATTGTTGTTGCAGATCCAAAAATCTGGATGATGGCACTTGATATCGTCAAAGTTGTTACAATTCATCTCGGGGGGGGGGGGGGGGGGGGGGGGCAATTATGTACCAATTATCCACCTAAACATGTCTGTAGCACATGTTACTACCATGTAGCACATGTTGAGATATTTCAACGTGTCCGACACTCACTAGAGACACAAGATTATCACACATAAAACATTAGGTGTCACTGATTAAACATACAACACTAAGGAACCCAGCTAATCTGCTAAGAGGCTTATTTGGAGAAGAAAAGAAGTGTTCAGGGCCTTCAGAACGTTGTGCAGCAGCAGCACTGGAATTGTGCATCACTAATGAATCAAGACGGGAACAAAGACTTTAGGGAATGATCTGCATCAACAGTAACAGAACATTCGGCTGGAAAATTCTTTTGTCTCTTAATTTTTTTCCAGTGCATGAAAACAAGATTTCATAAGTCAAAAAGGGAGGGAAAGTAGAAATCTTCTCCTTGCCACTGTGACAGATGGTTGGAGCTCCATTCACAACACTTTCCAGTCGGTTCCCTTAGACTGCTTCCCTGAGCAAAATGAAAACCTTTACAACGAGGCTGAATACATTCTCCCTGCACAAGTAGACAAGCTTTATTCCCACAGCCCACTACAATCCAACTCTGTTTCAGGGGGAAACCTGGAGTTACGTTTACTTTGCCTTGACTGAGGTCAAAGTCTGTCCTTTCTTTCTGATAATGTAACAGAAAATCAGTGACAAATCATCCCTACACCCTAAATGTATTTATATTTAGTCAATTTAAAATGATTTGATGCATCTTTAAATAAATACAAGTCAGTAAAAATAACCCAAAGTAACAGACTGAAGCCGTCACAATGGATGTTGCTGGCAAAGCAACGGATATTGTCCCAGAACAAGGAGACAAATCTTCCAGACAACTGAATTCAGGTCACCCAAATAAACCCAAATATGCAGATTCATTAGCATTGGCTTGGTGGGGTAATCTACTGTAATGCAGACCCCCCCCCACCACCCCTGCTCTACTGTATAAAAGAATAATCAGATTATGCTAAGCAGAGATGATGCACACCAGACTACAAGCATGGGAAGTTAACTTACAAATAATCAAATTTAGACAAGAAATTACTGACCAGTGTCTGTAATGAGTTAGATGTGGTGGGGGATATCATATTACAGCTGCTTATTGCATTTCTGTCATCAAATATAGATTTTAGCTGCTGGAAATAATAGCACATTACTTCAGATCAGTGTGGTTATCAGTTTCCAAAAGCCAAAGTGGATATTCCTGGAGATCACGGTCAAGAGCCATGCTTGATAGAAGCAGTGCAGCTCATTGTGTAGGTTACACAATGTATGACCCTGTGTTTTTCCAGACTTTCCCATTCGCCTATCACTTCCTCACTCAAAAAAAAAAAAAAACATATATGCAAGCTAGCACAAACACAACAGAGCGAGTCCCTGCCTCTCGCCCTCCTCTGACAGCATCAATGGACAGCATCAATGGACCACTGGGAGAAGATGACAGTCGCGTAAGATTGATGAGCTGAAGGCCAAAGGGTGCATCCCCCTCGACATCCTTAGGAAGCACTTTGACTTTGCTTCCATCGGCACCCACAAAACCCTGTGACAGCTGATACAGACTCTAACTATGCACCCGCAAATCCTAATGACACCGGTGACACCGCGCCGTCACATGTCTCAATTCAAGCCGTCCCGAGTGGGCGGCGAGCTCGGGTGCGAACCCGGCCTTGCCCCCCCAAAACCGTGCCCTCGGTGACACAGCGGTCTGGAGAGGGCACAGGGAGGAAGTGGAGATGTCACGGGTCTGGGTTTTTTTAATTGATGAGTGGACTTGAATGAGGACCGGGCAAAGCTGGCCTTTTGAAGACTCTTCGAGCCAGAACTAATGTATTAATAGGCCGTACTTCAGAGACCCAGCCTATGGTAAACATACAGACAGGAACGGCTATTGAGCTTTTCCAGAGTGACACCTTATTTCCCACCCCATGCTAACATTTTCCTGATGCCAATGTTTTGGATAATGTTTACCATGTTGATCATCTTAGTTGAGTGTATTAGTATGCCAACCTCTTTGCATTAGCAATAACATTAAAGTACAGCCGAGGCTTATGGGAATGTCTCTTTTACAAGTAGGGATGCAACGATACCATTTTTTACAAACCGATATGAGTACGAGTATTTTTATTTGTGTACTTGCCGATACCGAGTACCGATACCGATACTTCTTAGATTTGGTCTCCATGAAAGTGCAATTAATTTGGAGGCAGATTTTATTTTATCCTCTGCAGATTATGTCAAGCCTATAGTACAAAATTAACAGAAGGCTATCCCAAGCTTTAAACTTCTTGTGGAAGTCCCTCTAATGTCGGACCATAAAACGGCCCCGTGTCCGGGTTCATAATGTAAGCGATAATATTAGGTATCGAGCAATTATATAGGAAGCTGTGTTCCAAGTTATGTTTCCGGTGCTTTTATTGTGGAGGGAGAAACGGAAAGGAAAAGAGGAGTGGAATTGTGGGATATACGTGTGTGCAGGAGATACAAAAGTGGTTCAAGTTACCCTGCAGCGTGTTTTCATTTTATTAGAATTACAAATATAGACACACAACAGACACTCGGCTACAATAATATCATCCGTAGCCGCACAACAGCGTCTGAATGAGGCCGCTGCCAGCGCTACTTCAGGTGGATCAGCAACAGTTTGATTCAAACCGGCAGGACGGCAGTCATTTTTTACTGTGTGAACGCGACGCACATTACTCTACACACCTTGCTGCAAGAGAGCGACGAAAGAGCCGTATGCGGCTCTGGATCACGGGTTGCCGACCCCTGCCCTAGACGTTGAAGTCAGGTAGGACAACAAATATTTTTCTCCACAAAGCGCGACCAGTTTGTTGTAGTGAAATACTGTTGAGTGGTATCGGTTCTTGGTATCGGCAATTGAAAACGAATACGAGTATTTTAACGCAGTATCGGCCCCGATACCGATATCGGTGCATCCCTATTTACAAGTATTGGTTCACAAACCAAACTTTGACGCATGGAAATATTCGGTCCAGCAGAGCCGTATTGAAAAAAAAAATAATGCTGCATCCATGCTTTCAAAATAAAGCTTCCAAGAACATATTTCTTTCTTGTTTGCCTTTTATGTTGCATCCAAAACACTTAAACACTTCCAAGCCAAATGCATCCTTAAAAAAAAAAGACACAGCAGAAGTGGTACAACCTTCTAATTTGCAAGAGAAATTCCCCTCTGGACAAATATAGCATTATCCGGCTCTACAAAAAGATGCACGATATTTTATACTGACATTATATTGTGCTGGTGTTAGCCAGGGGAAGTACCCTGAGGCATGTTTTATAGAAAGAGTGAGTCACAGATCTCCCCCCTCTCTCTCCCTCTCTCTCTCTCAAAAGGGTAAACAGGTGCATTAGAAATGAGTGGCGAGATGCTGGAGGTTGACTAAGTGCATGCACACAGTGATTCACATTAACCTCATTTCATCTGCCAAGACTACCATGTATGCATTGCTGTATGAAATATATCCATAACCCTCTTCTGGTTTTTTCACAAAGTCCTGCAAAAGCATATGTTATCACCATTATTTATCAAAGTATCTACAAACAACCGTTTCTCCTGTTTAGTTACAGGTCAAACTTCTATTTTTGACTTCCCCGGCCATTTTCTGGAACTCAAGCACATAATAGGCCTGGCCTTGTTTGGCCTTCGCTATGTGTTTGCGCCTATCCCTTTCAGCTGACTGGCCCGCACCACTTATTCCGCTTATTATGAACGCTGACGGCAGATTATTTTGCTTACTGCACCCAAATTCTCCGTCCTCTAAGTTCGATCAAATCCAAACAAAACGGCGAACTGGGACACAAAGGCAAACGTAACAAAAGAGACAAAAAGAGATAGGGAGCAATAGAGAACGGGTCCAAAATGAAAACGGGGGAAGAAAGAACCACGGAAAAGAAAAACAAGGTGGAGAATACAGAGAAGGAGCAAAGAAACCCTTTAAATGAAGCGTTTTGTCAGGGAAATAAAGAGCGACTAACAGCAGCCGCAACATACCAGCACAGTGAACAAGAATGCAAATCAGCCCTGATGCAAGTGTCATACATCACACACACACACACACACACACACACACGCACACACCTCTCTGTGCTACCAGAACCCCCCATCCTCCTCCACTGCTGTACTGAAAACACACACAAAACCCTTCCAGGAGACAATTGTGTGCAGAGCGAGGGAAGTGTGTTCACATCATCTTCTTACTTCACAGCACACAAAGGGGGCACAGAGGGAGTACAGTGGGCTCTTTGCACAAACACTACACAAACACACCTTTGAAAAAGAAAGAAAAAAAAAAGAAAAAGATAAACCACTTACTTGTCTGTCATGGCCTCGGCTAGCGAATACTGATTCATTAATACTCCTTTTCACTTTTCTTCACACAGTGGGAAATGGTTGAGGGAGAGGCCCGGGCCAAAAGTCACAACAGCTTCTGCAAGAGGGGGGAAGCAATGAAAGAGTCAAATTATTCAGTCAAACCTAGCCGAATAATGTCCATGTTCATTTTCCATTAATTGTTTTTTCCATGTCAGAAAATAGCGACAAATGCTCCTCCTAGCATGAGGTGATGGATTTAAACAAACTAGATATTCAGTTTACCATCCTATATGACGAAAAACAAAACATTAAATCTTATCTGAAGAGCAGGAACCGGGCAATGTTTGTTTTACAACAATACAAAAGACTATTACAATAGTTGCGGATTATATCGGCTTATCGTGTAATTACAGTTAAAAAACACTCCAATAATTAGTGTGCATAATTTGCCCCATTTTAGAAGTAATTTAGTTCCATTCATTATGTTATTATTGTTTATGGGCATTTTATTACTGTTTATTCTGAACACATTGCTTCTGTCTATCAGGGAGAGGGATCCTCCTCTGTTGCTCTCCCGGAGGTTTCTTCCTTTTTTCCCTGTGAAAGGGGTTTTCATATTGTTTAGGGGAGTTTTTCCTGATCCGATGTCCGGTCCCGGGACAGGGATGTCGTATGTACAGATTGTAAAGGCCTCAGAGGCAAATTTGTGATTTTGGGCTATCCAAAACAAACTGAATTGAATTATTACTTTGTATGTAGGTCAGGTGCCGAGATGATTCAACACTCTCTAATGAGAAACAAACACTTTATAAAGCGAGCACATCACACCTCGACTGTGATGGTTACCGCACGTCTGTGAAAAACAGAAAAACAGCGAGGACAAAAGAAATCCCCCCGAGCCGGCCATCGGCGGGCTGGGACGACGGCTAACTTTGCAGACACACTCCACTTGCTCACAATTAGCCTCGCGAGTCCTGCTCTCTTCAACTTTCTGGGGGATACGGTTACCATAGTTACCGAGGCAGCTAGCCAGCTAGCCGGCTAGCTATAGCGTAAACAGAGAGCACCAAGAAATCCTCGTGGGCGGCGAGCAAACGGTTTGAATCCAAATCTCAGATGAAGAACGCCTCGAGTGACCGAGGATGACAACGATGACAGTTTTGGCTCAGCATCCATAAATCATCACTAACAAAAAGATAACGCAAGAGGGGGGGATAACACCTCTGCTAATGAGGCCTATTTGGGAATGCACATAAAATCAGCAGCTGTTTACTGCCAGTATTCAGGTTTTTAAATTTTAATGAGGCGATGAGACGAGGCGCATCCTGTGACCTGCTCGCCGCTGAGCAGCCTCCGAGAACCCGCCATTAGCCGTTCAGCTTATCTGCCTTTAAAAAGATTACGATAGCGGCACATCGGATTCATAGATTAGACGGTTGTGTGTCAACACACTGGCATAACACAGATTGTGACACGACAGAGTGGGATTTAGGCTCCATAAGCAGATAAAGGTTCGATACCAATTGACGGACCTGAAGCAGAAAAGGAAAGCTTATAAATGCTGGTTTTACCTCAGAAATATGTCCATTGCAGTTAATAATCCAACACTGATTAACCAAAGACGACTTTACGGTTTTATGGCTGTCAGCTACAACTGCAGGGAGGCAGAAGCGCGATGGTAAACCCCACCCAATCCTATCAGCCCCAAACCCAGACAGACAGCCACCAGCCTCAGTCAGCCGGCGGCAGTCTGTCTCATGGGATCTCTGCTCTGCTTTGCTTTCAACTCCTCCATACCAGATCACCCCTGAACTCTGGTTTCCAACGCTCCTCTCATCTGTCAAGCCTGTCTCTCTTAATTTCCTTTCCTTGTCTTTCTTCAGAGCAGACACAGGCATTAGCTGTATACACCCAAGTCATCGCCGGTAATCAGTTAAGTCCCATTTCCTCTGGTCTCTGTGCGCTTAAGGGAAACATGTTTATAAGAGGAAAGACGGCAACATCGCAGTTAGCTTCTGAGAAATTTGGACAAAATGGGTCAAAATGAAATGAGTTGGAGTGATGCACATTCTCTCAAGATGAACAAAAAGTCAAATTCCAAATGACATTTCTGAATTGTTGAAATATGCGAGAGTTCATGCTTTGTGGCAATCCACCCACGTACGAGAGCTTTATATGAAAAAAGCCCCATGCGCACACCCGGATGCTGTTGTGGTGATGTATGCAGTGTTTTCCTGCAAAGCCAGGAGTTCCTTCACCAAAAGCCCAAAATTAAACTCTGGCCTTCTCAGGCAAACAATGATACGGGGCCGGGATGCTGCCGTCGATCACAATACTGGAGAAGGTGAACAATGAAGAACAGTCAAATGTGCTGCAAGAAATCTGCAGCTGGTGGTTTCAAAAAATAAATGAAAGGTTGTGTGAGCAGACATAATGGTTTCTGCCGCTGCACGGCAGAGATAGAGAAGTACTCAGAGCCAGAAGAGCAGCGCTCTTTGAAGTGGAGCGATAACACTTGAAAAGACATGTAAGCTAGCTTTGATGTATCTGAACCAGACACTCACAAACAATTAAATCCAGCATCTTTTTCCAAGCGATTCAAAGTCCAGTTAAAGACTTGGCTAGAGATTGGAAATGGAAAATCGGAAATGTCAAAGCTGGGAAGGCGATGCCACTCCTTCCGCCTGTGAGGGAGATGTATAAATCCTGACAGCCAGCCAGGGGAAGACCAACCGTTTCCACATCTGAAGCTGGGCCGACACTGGGCCATTTTCTGGTTCTTGTTGTTATTTGAACTCACTTCACACATTTTAATCAGCCTTTGTTCACAGCCAAAACCTGCGACTTGTATGCTCACAGTTCGGATTAATTGAGCTGCCACGACGTGGCTGATCACACTGAACGCAAGCACAGAACCCCTGGTTGGTTTTGTGTTGTGACAATTGCAATAAAGTTTATTAAAACAAGATGGCTGCATCCTCAATGTTGACAAAAGAGAGAAAAGCTAAATTGCTTTGTGCAATTAGAAAAAAAAACGAGAAAAAAAAACATGGATCTACAGATGTCTGGAAGATGCAGACAATATGGTCTAAAGTTGAATATCACAGCCGTCTAAAGACGACAGATTTAGCCACAACATGTAAAACACTACTCCAGTAATTATAAAAACAAGCTCCCTGCAGGGAACCGATCGTTTGACAGCAGCCAACTGCTCAGACTGAAAGACAGCCGACCAGAATTTCCGACATGCCAGAAGTCCATCGGATCGTTAATCAGGAGCCGTGATCCTCCAACTGCTCGCTGAACGACAACCAATCTGGCAGAAAGTCAGCCCCATTGGAAAATCATTCAGGGGCTACCAATTCAGCCCAAATCTATACAGCGTCTGCCCGTCAACAAAACAGTAGACAGTGAAAATAATGAAAATACTGCCCTTTACTCTCATTTAAACATTCCAAATCTCAGCTCATGAAAGAGAAGCAAAAGGCGGCTCCCTATATCTATGTAATGTATAAATCTATAAATGTATTTCCAAAAATAACACGCAGCAGAGTCCCTCTCGCTGCATCTGGGAAAAACGTGCCATCAGCCACAACCCTGAATTATTTACCTCTCAAAATGCGAATTGGGTAAAAATAGCATCCCTGTACCGGACACTCTTCGCACTGCACATACTGAGCATAAAAACATATCTGGTTGCTATGGAAGAGGAACGAGGTGTTGACACTGTGAGACGCCAGCAGTCAACACACTTGCGGGCGTCCGCACGGGCTGCCCGCGATGTGAATCTTACCATAATCTGAGAGGGACGATCCTGCAGGTTGAGGGAGAAGAGCGCCGAAGGAAAGAGAGGCTCTTCCAAACCCGGCGCAGTCACACTGTTGCTACAGGGAAAGTCTGCGATGGTTTGCATGACAGATGAAAAAGAAAATAGAACACGATCATCAGGCGCGAGCAGTCTGTCACCTCCTTCCTCCACGGTCATGCTCCTTCTCTCTCTCACTCCCTCCTTTGGTCTCCCCCTGCCTGCCTCTCCCTCTCCCCCTGTCTCTATCTTGCACGATAAACACACAAGAAAAAGAGCACACTAGGCTGCACAGGGTGGAGAGATAGTGCCTGCATTAAAGGGCCGTTTCACTTTAACGCACGTCAATGGCAGACTGTTTTCGTCTGGTTTGCCTTTCCCCCGTCACAGCAGTCCAACGCTGCTCGCCGGTGGAGAGCAACAGCGCAGAGATTGAGCCTCTGGAAAGCGTCAACGAACACAATTGCTGAGGCGGGGGAGGGGGAACTTGGGGTGGCGGGTGAGGGGAGGGAAGACGGGGAGGTTAGGGTAGGGTGTCTGCGTCTGTGGGGTTGCGTCTATTGTTGTGGGGTATTTTTCTGTGAATGGGGACTACAGGTCCAGCTGCTGCCCTCGCTGAGCACTGTATTTAGCTCTGGGTGATACACACCGAGCGCACACTGATGCAGTCCAATACAGCAAAATATGCAAATTAAAATGTCACGGTGTGATTAGTTGCATGTCTGTTGCATTAGTTTTACCCAGCTGTGGCTAATAAACTGGCAACACACACACAGTTGAACCGTTAAGACAGTTTGCATCCTCAGGCAATGGGTCGCTGATGCTGGGTCTTATTTCTCACTATGCAAACAGTAAACAAATCAAACAATAATCGGCTGACAGCAAATTAAGTTCTTCCCAGGCAACATCGCCTCTATACAAAACCACCTATTAATGCTGCGGAAAGTTGCACAAACTCGGAGAGCACCCTCTCCATTCAGCTGTGTCCCACAGCGCTGTCCTCCTCCTCCTCCTCCTCCTCCTCCTCCACAGAAGCAGCAGAATGTACTGCATGTCCAGCTCCCCGCTCCATTCCCTTCCAGCTCCCTGCTCTTGGCAACACAACGCTGGGAACCTTTTCAAAACATCAAGTAAGCTGTCAATAGCGCCGCAGCAATGCAGCCGTATAAGCTTCCTACACTCAACCAAAGCGGTCATAGTTTAGGGCGTCTTGGGAATCCTCGCGGATTTCCGGTGCCATTTTCATGACCGCAATTATTGGCAGCGGTTTCATTTAAATAGACGACCTCTGCGCTGTGGATGCCAATACGAGAACGGGTTACGATCTTTGTAAGGGATGAAAGCGACGTGAGCCTTGCAGGGTGTGGACTGTTCTCCACCTTTATTGTTATCCAACACGCAAAACGAAGAAAAAACAGGAAGCCGGGCTTAACGTCCAGCGCTTGCCTTTGTGTCAGCTGATTTGAAACCTCCGTTCAATCATGGGACAATTTTGCTGAGACATCTCTGGAATGCAGCAATACATTATGCATGGCCAGCAACACACACATAAAGCGCCTACACATGCCGCTGATATGGAGCCAGATGCTTCCCTCGTTGCCGGTAGGAAATTATTCCAGCCTGAGGGTGTTGGGGTACTAGGGCGTGGCAGGGGAGGTTTATGCACGTTTCAGAAGGGGAGGTGGGGGTTGTTTCACAGAGCAGGCGCAGCACACCTCCACATCAGAGCGCCACAGACTGTGGCCCCTGACCTCTACCCTTTAACTCCTGCAGGGCCAAAACAATGCGGCTGCTGCAAGACATACATCAAAATCGCCCACCTCGTTTCCCCAGAAAGGCTCCCATGAAAAGGACACAACCACTGCCGTGTGCATCTTTCAGCTCTTCTCCGTTGACTCGACTGCCAGCAGATTCTTTATATTTGAATTGCAAATGAGCAGGGGGGGGGGCAATAAGGGGTTGTGTGTGTCTGTGTTTGTGTCAAAGACATAGCACCTTTTACAGTGACCTTCACAGCAGGAGGCAAAGTGTTACTGCCCACTCCATTCGCAGGTATTTCAGCCTTTTCTAGAGGAATCTGGCTGACGACCAAAAGAAAAACGCCTCTGAAGGCCCATGAATGGTCACTCTCAAATCCATTAGGAGTTTATTCAATTACCCGACAGTCAGCCACTCTATGCATGTGAAGAAACATGACGTCCCCGGAAAGTCTCCTTTGAGATGGTTGAATAATTGCGTTTGGATCCGAAGAGCGACACACAAACGCTGTACGTGTGCTTAATGCGAGCTCCGATATGCAACACTGGATGCGCTCCAGTAAGAACCGATTTCAATGCTCCCAACTTTTTAAAAGAGAGAAATTTGACAAACAGCCAGGACTTGTTCTGAAAACCAAACGAGGAATCCAAGTAAATAACCCCTGACGTGCAAAACAAGAGCCATTTCTGCACACGGTTCAAGTTTAAAACAAAGCTCTCTTTCAGCCAAGCCATTCCTATTACAAATTGATTATCAATTATTTAAAAAAAGAATATTTATGATGCGTTTGCGTGCAGATGAGGTGTCATCATTAACAAGCATGAGCGTGATGAGTAATTGCATTTAGCACGTGGGAATCCTGTGCTTCCAATGAATGTGGGAAAAGACAAAGATAGTTCAGTTGCTCCACTAATGGAATGTAAAACAAAAAAACACAGACACACGTGTTTTAAAAAAAAAAAAAGAGAAGGTGTTCCTGAAATGGGAATTCCTGGAAAAGCAACACGTGTGCAAAGATTTCCTCATATAAAAAGCAGGTAAGGGAAAAGCGCCAAGTCTAGAAAGACAGTCCACGGATATCTTTCAGACTCTGCATACAGCAGGGGAAAAGAGAACGGAAAAAATATTTACGTTCTTAATCCGACCGATCCAGTTTCACACAAAATAATACATCTACCATATTTAACCTTCTTTCCGATGGCCATTCCAAAACCTGCAAGAGTCAATGAAAACCTTACAGTGAAAACACAACCTCTATCCTGAGGGGAAAGTCAGTGTTACAGACAGAAATGCCTGAGCCTCTCAGCAGCACGCAGCCAGTGGTTTAATGATTTGTCTGCTGCTGGTGAATGATCACACAGCAATATCCTGTTCTGGCTAGTTCTCCGGGCCCCCCCGAGGCTCCGGCTTACATGATTCTGGCTTTCCCGGGTGCCACTGAAACGCCAGCCGGCCCATCATATTGACGTGATCCGGGTGGCTGCCCCAATGCCCGATACGACCCGGCAAAAGGACCTGTGGTATCAAACTCCATAGAGGCAGAAGAATTGCTCCTTGAGGCTGTGAGGGAAGGGTTTGATGAATCACAGAGCGAGGAGGAGGAGACGCGGGGTGGTCAATGTCACTGACGAAGCAGTGGAAAACAGTTTGGAAAACACAACAGCTGTATTAGAAAAAAAAAAAAGGGGGGGGAAACTAAATAGCTAGCATGTTTCAAAATTCCACAGTACTTATCCAATGTAAGCCTCTACTTAATGTGAGGGGCCTTTCTTTACTCTTAATGAGGAGCATTCATCCATTTCCTATGAGCCTATATGTGAAATGTAAACGAGACAAATCAGGAATAGGACTGCAACTAAAGATTACTTTAATTATCAATAAGAATGGTTGATGTTTTTATTGATAAATCACCAAACACGCCGGCTTGGAAAACAAAAACCCCACCCATGACAAGTTCCTGGACCTGAAAGTCTGGACTTCATTTGAGGGCTGAAGAAGGTCAAGCGGATGATGGCGTAGTTTGAGTTATACTGCACGGAGCCAGGAGAGTCACACAGGATGGACACAGGACTTCAACTAGCCGGGCCAGAGGTCAAAAGGTCAGACAGAAAGCAGCTCCATAACTACTTATCGCCCCCTCACAGCGAGACATGCATGCAGGTGAAGGGTTTACGATCATCCACTGAAGAGACTCGGACTGCCCCTCCAGTCCCGGGCTGAATAGCTACACAACTTCAGAGACTCAGCGGTGCGTTGCTGCAGGTATCAGCTTCGTTTGTTTTCTTATGAACGGCGGTGGCCTGGATTTATGCCTCTGGGCTGTCAATAAGAAAGTCTTTTGTTGTTGCGTTGAAAGAGCCCTCTTGATTTATGCACGCCAAAAAGGGTAGAAAACCCCTGAATGACCTCCGGGTGGCAGAACGGCATTTTGAAAGTGCAAGGGGAGTTTAATCTTTAAAAAGATTTGTGCGAGCACGTAATATTATATTCAGGAGGGGGGTTTTTTTGCGCTTCAAGGACAGTGACAGCGACTGCGTGGCTTAGCGCAACAAGTAGCCCGTTAACGACTCTCTCTCTTTCTCTTTCTTTTTCTACGCAGTTCGGCTTTGAAACGTCTTGAGTAACTTTTTTCAAAGTTGCATGCGCCGGAAAAAAAAAAAACAGATAACTGAAGCAATTGTAATAATACGGTTGTATTTTTGTTCTTCTTTTGTGTCTCAGTGGGGGTTTTCGGCTCCACTGCAACAAGTGCAGCTGAGCTTGGAGGCGGCGACAGCGCGCAGGAACACGACTGAATTAACGCTAACTTTTACATTTCAGACAAAGTCTCCCGGCGCCGCTTCGCTCGCTCCTGCTGCTCCGAGGTGAAGGCGGCTGCTGCTACTCACCGCGGGGAAGTTTTCCCTCTTCGTCCCGGTGTGTACGGAGATGAGCGTCGGTGCAGTCGCAGCGTGACAAAGTTTGCTCGGTCGGTCTCTCTCTCTCTCTCTCTCTCAGCTCAGCATGGCGGCTGGGGGCCAGAGACTGCATTCAAACCTCTCCGGGCTGCGATATCAACAGACAGGGGGAGGGTGCAGGGGGGGGGGAGGCGGCGGGGAGCGTGTTTAAAAGTCAGGCACAAGCATTGAGAAAGTCCTGCAGTCAAAATGTTACAGCACAGAGGTATTAGCATCAAACTTAATAAAGTAAACCAAGTTAAAAACAGAAGAATGACATATGATATTAGATTTGAATACACGATGCATTAATGTGTGCATTACTTTATGATGGATACAGAATAATCTTAATATATGATATTACGTCATAAGTAATATAAGTAAATTTGTATTTATCTGAAATTGTTTAGGTTATGAAATAATGCAGTGCACTTGGCTGGCGAGTGAGACTAAACTTATTTGCTATGTCATACTATATTTTACAATATATGAGTACTTCTGCAAAAGTGAAAATCCTAAAAGGGCCTTTTGAAAGTAATTCATGTTATTTAATATAGTAGAATTGTATAGATTTATTATATAGGTCTACTAAAATCCAGTGTCGGAAAGTAACTAAATACACATACTCAATTACTTTGCATACAATGTTGTGATACTTTATTTTGTCTTTCTTTATGCCACTCCTTACTTACTCTATTTCAGAGGCAAATATTGTGCTTTTTACTGCATTACATGTATTGGCAACTGGAGTTACTGGTTACATTACAGACTAAATAAAACTGCCATGCACAATATATGTTAAAATTACCTTTACGTTTTACAGGTATGTAATTCAGATGGAGAATACTAATCCCTTTTAATTTGATTCACTCTTTCAAACCCCACACATTTCCAGACATATGACTGAGGACAGAACCTCAATGTCCTCAGTTGTAGACAGTTACCCTAAACCTTGGCTGAGGGGACTCTGTAGGTGGAGCCAGTGGGTTTAAAAGGTCACTGTTGGAGGTCAAAGGTTACACAACATTTTCCTAGAGGAGAAGTGAATCAAAACACAGTGGAGGAAAGACAGGCTGACCCTTGTGTCATTGTGCAGGGCAGAGGAGGAGGGAGAGGGGCTTTCCATGGCACTGCAGGCCGAATACAATACCATCTTTGAGTAAAAGACAGATTGCTGCTGGTGGAAGATAGAACAGCGTCCCAGTCTACCTCTGTGGCTGCTTTGTGGGTTCTCTGAATAACAAATGTGGAAAATATACCTGCTCACTTGAGCTGCAATAAGTCTATAATGTCCCTTTTCTTCGCCGTTTCCTTAAGTATGCCAATACTGCAGGCATCATCGGCTATACTACAAATTGTTTATTTTCATATCAGCCCCTGGTGATTTGAGAGCTATGGGTTGAAGGCTGGCCGGAGTTAAAAGGGGACGGTAAGCCTGAAATGCCTGAAATGAATACGTAAAGCAGCTGGGTTTATCTTCACTCACTCCGTGACGTGCTGCTAAGAGAAAACAGGTGACCGAGGAATGTGCGCTGAAACCCAAATGTAATACTGGTGCTCAAATGGTTTGTCACCACTTAGACAGATCTGCATTTTAAAAGTCTGATTTGATTTCTATAAGTTGGTCTTTCTTGTATTGTGTGCCCCCCCACCCCAAATTCTACTTGTCATGGTGAATGTACTGTCACTCTGCACAATAATTACATTGTAATGCTTAGTTTATATTAAATACATAGGGTGACACCAGGACACCACACAGTGAGGCTTATTTTAATGCTCCTCTAGATAAGAACATCTGATAAATGTCCAAAATGTAAATGTAACAGGAACTGAAAGTCAAACAGACAAACACACACACGCACGCACACACACACACACACACATACACACACACACACAATAGAGTTAGAGTCAAGGTGTAGATTTTCAGTGTAAGTATATGATCTTCATGCCTGAGCTCTTCAGACACACCAGTTGGATATATTTAGAGTCCCTAGCTGGTGTATCTATGCTACAAGGCAGACCACAATTATTCACAACACTGGAAGGGCCCACACTGGTCTGAGATCAGTCAAGAGGGGAGTGAGTGTGTGTCGACTGGTACGGGAGAGGATCAACACCACAAGAGTCAGAGGTCGGGGCCACTGGTCCGGTCATATCAAAAGTATATGCAAACTCAGGAGGTCTTTCCTTTTTAATCAGTCAGTTCCCATAAACCTTAAAAATAGTGTAATGTTTGTATATGACTACCCATGTATTTAAGAAATGTAACACTAATATCACAGTCAGATACCTGCAAAAGACTATTGTTTAGCAACGTGATCCAGATAAATGGAAATAATTCCTGTTGGACAAACATGCAGAAGTCGGAAAAATGAGTCAGGTGCACTTTATACTTAAGTTTATTCACTGACATGTTTCTAGAAACCAATAATGTGTAATATAAAAATAAAAATAATCTGAACTCTGGTCTGGTTAACTTTAGGAAATAACATCATACTAACACCATTGTAGTGGAGCAGCACCATCTAGTGGCAAATAGCAAACATGTCATTCTTTTATTGAATGAACGTTGCATGCTTCTTGCGCGTGCGCAGACAGGTGTCCCTTTCACTTAAAATGAACATGTATTTGTGCTTCGGTAACACATAGTTAAATATTTCTGTGAAACACCATAGAGATTATGTGCAGCTTATTTCTATTCTTATAAAAAATGTTTTCAAGAAATATTTAGTATTTAATTATAATTGTGTAGGACGTCTGCTGCAATATAACTGTGTAATAGTACCCGTGCACTGTCAAATAATTTAACACTTTTGCATCTCTCTCAATGTATTTACACAGTCATAAAAAAGGACAACTGTAACTACTGTACAACTGGTTGAGGTTAGTTTGACTTAATACACAGTTCGGTAATTAGGTCCATGGTCCTCAACCTCGTGATTGGGCCCCTCCGAAGGGTCACCATGATACATCTGAGGTGATTAATAGGAGAGGAAAGAAGAAGAAGAAACAAAGTTCTGACACACATCTGTATTTATTTTCAGTTTCCCTCCTCAGCCATAGATTTGTTTTGTGAAATATTGGATATACCTCTTTGATGGTTAAACCGTTATGGATTTTTTTTCTTCCATTTTCTTCCATTGACATAAATTAAAGCAAGAGAATGCCAGTTATGTTTATTGAAAAAAGTGAGATTTTTTCCCATATTCTGTGACACCATTACCGCATCAAAACATCTCCCACCGCTCATTGCTCATGACTTTAGCACCAGCAAAAAAACATGGATGTTTTTCCTTGAAACTCCTCTCTGCGGGGCCAAACAGCTCGCGCACCAACCACAGGCCCCGGTGCCGTCTCGTGCCTCCAGGTGACCAATAGCGAGCCGCAGATTAAAGCAGTTTGCCGCACCCAAAGTGGAATGACGGTGGGTGGGCGGAGCGACGAGCGCAGAGAGATAAACCCACCGTGAGATCACCAGGGTAGGGGATAAAGCCACTGAAACCCGCCGTCCCGCTTTCACCGAGCTCTGCTTTTCATATTTCATCACATCATCAAAGAGAGGGTAAGGTCGGAAATAATCGATACTTTTTGTTTTTGCTTTCCAGCGCAATGACTCGTGTGTGTGTTTTTAACGCTGGCTCGAGTCTCGATGTGTTACAATGTGGCGAGTTCGCTCACTATTTTGCTAATATGTTGCTTCGCTCGGTGTTGTCTGCAGAGACGCAGCCATGGGCGGGTTTCTCTCTGTAAAACGACCATTTCTGCGTTTTAAGTTTCATTTTTTTTAAATTTTTTTTTTAATGACTTCGCTTGGGCTCAGACGGTTTTCCTGTGCTGGACAACAACAACAGCGGGCGGCCACACACTCTGTGCCCGGTGTATGTTTCGTTAGCAGGCCTGTTGTTGTATTATTTAGCATTTCACATTTCACCCCGGTCACTGAAGCTATGCAATAATTGGTTGCTCGGCTCGGTACGGTTTGTTTGTGCCCGTTTCCGATCTGGGCGTGCTTTGAAGACGATGGGCTTTTATTCAATCGTGGGTTGATGGAGTAGTTTCCTGTTGTGGAGATGGCAATATATCCTGCATCATCATAACACACGGTATGCACGTTCGTAATTGTAAGTACGTCACTTTTCATACTGTCTTTTTCTCAGTATGAGATAAAACATAATGCCAGACATAAAGTACTTTATTAAAGGGAAATTATGTTTTTGCAGTTATAACTAGAGATGGAGGTAAACGTTGACCATACTCTTTACACTAATTATACAGTCAATTGTAGCAATCAAGTTGCATGCTACATGATGTAGCAATCAAGCTATAGCCTATCGTACTATTTATTGGGACCTGCTGCCTTCACCTACAGAATATATCATCAAGAAAAAAAGAGAAGTTTGTTGTTTGAAATTTATCAATGTATTGTACTAAATTGGATTATCTTCCAAGTGTTGGGCTGTTACTTGGCAACACAATGTCACCAGCAATAATCCACAGATTCACTAGGTAATGAAAATAAGTGTTAGTTGCAGCACTAATTGTCCAGATGTAGTAAACATGTGTAGGAGGATTGAAAGGTGATGATAACCTGAGAGTTTGTGAAGGTTGAATGTGCCTTGTTGACAGTTTTATCCCCAAACCGGAGATCATCACCACTAAGCTGTCGCTGTGTCCTGGCTTCTTTCTAAAGTCAACTGATAAATCCCTTCCCCCTCATACTTTATGAGGATTACCAAACTATATACTAAGTTAAAAGGTCTGAGTGTTCGGGGATGGTAACTCCCTGTATTTGGTAATTCCGTTAGTATGAGTGAAACTCCCAAAGGAGGGAGCTTAGCTCTGTCAGCCCGGCTCCATGTTGCCACAAACTACACTAATACACACATACATACACACTCACTCTAGATACAGAGTGTTTGTTTTACTCCCACTCCCACACGCCCACACCCGTGACTGCAGTGCAGCTGAAAATGTGTTCCTCATTTCAAGTCCATCCTCTCTATTTCACTCTTTCCTTCCTTCCTTCCTCCCCATATGTGATCACTTAGCAGGGGACATTTTTTCTTCTTCTTTAAGTTAAAGATGCAAAATCAGTCAGACTTGAACTACCATTCATACCACCTAGGTCACAAATGTCCATGTCAATATGCTGTAAGCTGTGAATCTATGTTTTACTAGCCTGGCTGGAGAGTACACACTGCAAGCTAGCAGGTATACGCTGCAAGCTAGAGAGTACACACTGCAAGCTAGCAAGTACACGCTGCAAGCTAGCAAGTACACGCTGCAAGCTAGCAAGTACACGCTGCAAGCTAGCAAGTACACGCTGCAAGCTAGCAAGTACACGCTGCAAGCTAGCAAGTACACGCTGCAAGCTAAAGAGTACACGCTGCAAGCTAAAGAGTACGCCCTACAGGCCGGAGAAGTAGTACGCTCTATGGGCTGTAGAGTGAGACTACGGACACTGTACAGGGAGGGGTCTGATGTTTCCAATCTGAGTCCCCGTACTCACACTCTAAACACAGCACAGCGTTTGGCCTGGCCTTGGTTGTATGCAGCAGATAATATCTGACCCATGAAGATAGTTCCAGGGATGGTGAAGTTCACGTACAGTGCATTTACCCAAAATAATAAAAAGCTTGATATTGGCTGAGTCTTAAGGTGCTATTTACTTGTCACTCGGATTCAACGTGAACTTATCGCTTGCCTCCAATCGATGTGATAACCATTCATTTAATTGTAGGGTGGAACATGTTTGGACAGCTGCTCAGTGCTCCACTAAGTTCACCAGCTAGTCGCTAACTATGTCATTTGGTGCTCTTTTTTAACTTGGTAAGATCACACAAACAGTAGATGCTATGCTTTGGAGCTGAAACTTGCACACAAGATAAAACCATGTCATTTGGTTTGCATGCAGTGTGGGAAGATATTTATAACGAAAGATAACTTGAAGCAAGTTATCACGTAGTAAAGTAATATTGCTCCAATACCTTCCTCCCTGCAGAGTAATATGCACATGTATTTTAGTTTGTCTGCTGTTGAATCCTGTTGCCCATAAAGCTATGGCTTCTCTGTGTATGTCAAATACTCTGATACACAAGACCATGCAGGGGGCAGTGCTAAAAGGACACTGAATGCATTCCTGCAAGGCGTAGTAGTCAGTCTGCAACACACACACACACACACACACACACACACACACACACTAAAGAGCAGTTGCTAGTGGATTCTTCCCCAGTAATGACTGGCATCTAGCTCAGAGATATAAGAAGCCTTGTCAGAGTGCCTCGCTCAAATGTCTCAAATCTGCTTGCATGAAACACCAACTACACACGCACACCTAAACATGTCAAAGAAAGACCAGCAAATAATTTGAAGCTATTTAATTTTTTTTACACCATAACTATCTTTTCACTGTCAAGTGCTTGATTGGCATATTTTTGGAACAAACTAAATTGATCTTTTTTTTTTTTTTTGCTTAAGATTGCCGTCTTTTCAGGGAGCTTAGTCATGCTGAAAAGATGTTGCAGTGCAAGCTTCCATCTCTCAAAAGTGAATTATGATTAAATTGAAATATGCACAATGTACATGACACCTACTGCTTTTAAAGCTAGCTGCTGTGGGAGAGCAGATAATCTGGTGCTTCTCACACATATTTACCTTCTTTTTTTTCCTCTTACCATCATTGGCTCATTGCAGTAGAGAATGGCACAGCATCCTGTTCATTTTCCTAAACTCATAAGTTATGGCTTTAAAATCATGCAGAGCTTTTCGCATTAGAAAGTAGTTTTGTTATCGCTATGTTTTAGCGGTATTATGACGCAGCATTTCTTAACGTAACTTAAAACGACATCGATAAATGTGTCAACCCTCAGACATTTTGCCATACTGTTAGTACTGAGGGAGCTATCGCTGACGAATCAAAATGTCCCCTCTATTTTCCACACAAATGCAGATGGCATACATTGTCCTGTATGACTGACGGTTAATTCGTCATCACATTTTCCTGTTGCTTGGAGACGAGAAAACCCTTGGATGCATCCGGTCCAGTTTATTTTTTACACATCCACAGTGAAAATGGAGGACAGAGCAGCTTTTCATGTTTTATGTTCTGTGTGTTCTGTGACATCCGTCGGCATCTTGAAGTCCTCCCAGCAAACATTGCAGCGGAAACCAAAAGGCAAAGAGCTCAAACACTGTAATTTAGCTCTAACCCATGTCAGAGATAGAAGAAAGGCTATGGTTTGCCTTATCTGTAATTGCAATATGCAACCTTGTCTTTACATGCTCACCCATATATACATATATTATTCTTTTGCTGCTTTTGTATCAGCTCGTTGGGACAGAAAATACACTGCTAGGACCAGACCCTTACTGTCGGGGGTGCTATAAATTCCCCAACATTTGCAGGGTCATGCATGAGTTGCAGCACAAAGTGTTCCCGGTCTAATTGGTTACCCTATTTGACATTTCAAAAAAAATGGCAGTTTTAGCACATGTCCTTGGTGTGAATAATTAAAACAATTGTTAAAGTAAATACTAATTTGTTTTTCTTATGAAGAATGATTAAGGTTTTCCTGGGGTCATGCCATTTGACACGTAGTCCTTGATCTCATATTTTAATTTTATGATACTGGCATGCAGCACTGAGGGTCATCGGGGGTCCCTCTCTTTGGTATAATTTCCTGTCATATGGTCTTGCAATTAGTTCAATATAGTATATGATTCCTAACTTGACTTCATCTTATTCTAAAACCAATGCTGCTATTAATTCAGTGTATGTTGCATTTCCAGGGGTCCCTGAACACATCACATTTTAACTCTAATGTAAAATGAGTGCCGTAATAGTTTGAAGATGTGCACCTGCTGACACTGACAGCCTCTTTGCGGCGTGATGTTGGCCCACAGTTGTTCTTACGTAACAGCGCTCTTTAGAGGCTGTCCCATGTTTCCATGGCAATGCGTTTGGTTTCCATAGTGATTGCACTCCTAACAGGAGAGGAGGCCAGCCGTTCCCCTGCACCTCCATCTCTGAGGAGAGATGAGAAGTAGGGCCTCTGACGAGGCGGAGGCGCCTCTGGTTGTGAGATGAACATCGTGCATGGATGGATGGAGAGCTTACTGCATCGGCGGCCATTGTTATTGCTACGGTGTCCACAAGAAATAAACAACCTTCTAGTTGTTTGTATAGTTTACACCACAGGAAAAGAAGATGCTGCAGAGATGTTCCTGCTGGTGTGGTGTCTAGTATTTCTCAGCTGGAGTCATTCAGTTAACATTTGTGGGAGTGCCGCATTAAATTCTCCTGTCACAATATGGCCGGTATCCCCTTTTTAAGATCTTCCTGCTTTGTTTACTCTGACAGAGCAGAAAGATGGAGGATATTTTTTAAAGAAAAGGGATTTCTGCATATCCTGTGACCTCATCCTGCTGCTCCCCTTTTCACTTTCTCCATCATGCCGTTTTAGTAATACTTGTTTATTCATCCTGCTCTGCCAGTGTTGCCTCTTGTGCACTGCAGTGCTGGACCGATGGCAGCCTCGAGACAATCAAAAAGATCCAACTACATTGTGAATGGATTTCTTCATGATTATTGTCTCTCTAAACAAAAATGACACCGCAAGAATATCGAATCCTGTTTGGGTTTTATCACTCACTATTTTTTTTCCCCCCCGCCCTCCAGTTGTCTCTTTTGTCAGCAGACATGTTCGATTCCTATCGTTGTCGCTCGCAGTAAACACAGACAACAACAACAACAGCAGTCAGCCAACGCAGCATAAACAAGTCAGGGCGAAGTGGATGAGATCAGACAGCAGCCTCGAGGCATTAAGACCATCCTGGTGTAAACCAGGCTGACGGGCCCGTCTTGGAAGGGCTGCAGAGACCGTAGTATTATATCCTACAGACCAACTCTGCCTTTATCTATCAGCATAAACGTATCCATTTGCTCAGTCTGACTTTTAGAATTGACATTTGTGTAGTGCATGATGACATATGTGCATTAATCACAGACCAGGGACTCGTTATTTCTTCCTGATGAGCGTATTTGGCACCAGAGATAATTGCAGATGTCCCAATTCTTCTGTCATTTTCTGACGATCCAATCGCACAAGTGAGGCAGAACAAGAGTTTTCCCTCCTGAACGTTTGCAGAGAGAGAGCGTGCAGCTTCTCATGTTCTTCCTTTCGTAATTGCACGTTAAGACGGTAGTTATGGTTTCAAGGAAACCAGCGGAGAGGAGACGCCAAAGACTCTTAAGAGGATTTGGATTCATGAAAGTGGTATTTCATTTAAATATTTGGTTTAATAAATAATGTGAGAGATTTTGTTAATTTCCTTAGAGAGGATACGCAAAATGCAGAAACTACATATGAAACTTAGTTAAGACCAGAATCGAACTTGGTTTAACATGAAAGGATTTTTAGAATTTGTAATGTGTGATTTCACAGAAAACTTAATTCTAAATTACTTATTGAGTTACTCGTTTTCCAAAACGCAGCTAATAACCAACTGAAGAGTCAAGAGTGACCAATCCATTTAGCTCATGACCATTAAGATGACCCCACTTTAGCTGAAGCTAAATGTACATCTTGGCCTAACTTGGCAAAGTAGCAGCAACTACCATCTCAACCTTTCATTTAAGTGGAACTCATCAGTTGGTGATGGACTTTCTTTGTCTATGTATTATATTTATTTGAAGGTATCATTAAACGGTGGATGAAAAGCAGAAAGAACAGCGTTCATTTAATGAGTAAATGAGGTGAGAAGAGACAAAACGTTGTTGGCCTATAATTAGCCAAACGGCTTGAGAGCACAAAGTCCTTGATTGGAGCAGGTGACCGGAGAGTTGTGGGGAAAAAAAATCTCAGAACACAGATGAAAGCGGACGGAAAGAGCGAGAGGGGCTCGGCCAGCTCTCGGCGTGATAGCGGATGCTTCGGGTTCGGCCTGCAGTTGTCATGGTAGTTTTGGCTGAACATTTGTATTGATGCCGACTAATGGGCTGCATCAGTTTCTGCCAGAGCGACCCCACATTCACCCATGCATGCCTGCACGCACGCACGCACGCACACACACACACACACACACACACACACACACACACACACATTTCCCGGCTCTCATAAGGTCGCCTGTGTCCTTCAGAGTCGGGCTTGAGCAGTCTGTGCTGTGATAGACAGGCTGAGACTATTTATCCACACATCCCAGCTGGATGGACTTGGATCTATAGGAAAATCTGTCAATTCATTCTCTCTACGTCTCCTAACCCCCTTCCTGTTGTTGTCAGTGGAAGAGAACGCATGATAATGTTGAGCTGAATGTTGGTTATTGATCCGCATCATACTTGTAGAAATATCTGAGATTTTAGTTTTCTATAATTCATCGAGCTCAATGGTGAGAGACTTTCCAGTTTGTTTTACTTTCCGTTGCCCGGCCTTGACAGTTAAGTGGTGTTGTGATTCCAGGAAACGCGTTATGGAAATCAATGAAACCCCATCTCTGCTGGAGAAGTGGTCTCATGGTCGTGACAGGAAGTAGGGAAACGTGTGCTCTGTGTGATTAGTTTTCTGGTCTAATGACTGCGATGCTTTTTTCCTCAATTCACCGTGGAAACTTTCTGTGTTCCTCTGTCAGCATTTTTATTGTTGTTTTTTTTTTTTATTTGGTTTGGATCAGTCTACGTTGCTTTTCACAATAAAATGTGTTCAATAAACCTTCATCTGTCAATTTCTATGTAGGGAGTGTGGAATGTGTTTTATCTATGTTTTCTATATTTAAAAAATATAAAGTCTCTTCTCCCTCCCTTTTTACAGGAGGCCAGCCAGGATGAACGGCGACTCAGGTGCCGGCGTGGTGACGGCCCCCCCTCCCACCACAGCCCCCCACAAGGAGCGGTACTTTGACCGGGTGGATGAGAGCAGCCCGGAGTACCAGAGGGAGAGAAACATGGCACCCGACCTGCGGCAGGACTTCAACATGATGGAACAGAGGAAGAGGGTCTCCATGATCCTACAGAGCCCGGTCAGTGGGACGGACACGTCAAATACATTCAGATTCAGTGGTTCACTACATTAACCGACAAAATACTGTGATCGCACGTTAAAACATAAAGAGGCTCTTTTTGTGTGAAGGCAGCAGCTTTTTGTCAACATCACATGATGGATCAGTTTATTCCCCATCGTCAGCTGCTGAATACTCTGTGACAGAGGACAGCCCTGTTTAAAGGCCCAATGTATGTGTGTAAAGCGCTGATGTATTCAAGTCCTGAAAAAAAGCCCTTGAGTGGAGTTTTTAAAAATGAGGATTTTACTTTGTTGAGCTTGGGTTAGTGTTTGTTCTCAACCTCATTTACTCTGTTGCCTATTTACTAGTTTCACCTCGCTGCAACTAATACAACAGTCCTGTTGCACTGTATTATATTATACAAGTGAGTTGTTTCTGTTATTTAGCTTCCCCTCATTGATATGAAATGGATGAACAAGATAAAATAACTGCCTATCAGTATACCATAACAGCAAACTGCACCCCCAGAATGGATCATACAGTTGAGTCACAATGTGACCGTTGTAATCTTCATGAAGCTAGAATGTATTGTAGGACAATACTGGGGTGCAAGGGGCCATATTTCTGGGGCCTCCGGATATCCAGGTCGAGACGTCCTTTTCCGAGCCAACTCAAACCACCACGCCTTTGATAATAAAGTATTGCCCTGTAGCCTACAGATCTCCAACTAGTTTTAATATTCTACCTAGTAGTTTGCCATTGTGACCACCACACCTTTCAAATCGTCCTGTGTTCCCGTCTGATCTTGTGTCTTCAGGCATTCTGCGACGAGCTGGAGACGATGATCCAGGATCAGCTGAAGAAGGGGAAGACGCCCACTAGCCTGCTGGCTCTGCAGCAGATTGCAGACTTCATGACCACCAGCATGCCTTCCATGTATCCCGCTGCACCGCAGGGAGGCATGGCGTCGCTCAACATGAGTAAGAAGAGAAGAGAAGGAGTGTGTGACTTTTTCACCACTGCTATGACTGTGCTCACAATGAGTAATGCAGCGTATGCCAAAGTACATTTTTTGGGACAAGGAGTTCAATAGATAGACTCAATCTAATTGTTATTATCTCTAAGTCAGTGTTTTTTTTTTTCTTTTCTTCAAGGAATCAGGAATGGTTATTATAATAATTTTTGTACAGAGCACTGTGTTTGATCCTTTGATGTAAGCAAAGCGCGTGGTTCTGTCTGACCCCGTCTCTTCCTCTCAGGTTTGGGGATGGTGACTCCAGTGAATGATCTGCGCGGCTCAGACTCCATCTCCTACGACAAGGGCGAGAAGCAGCATCGCTGCAAGCTGGCTGCCTTTTACCGGCTCGCTGACTTGTTAGGCTGGTCTGAGCTCATCTTCAACCACCTCACAGTAAGATGGGCTTCTTTCTTTGACTGAATTTGTCATCCAGCAGCTAAGTAATGATATGTTCACACTGAGCCTAATTAACGGATATACACGTAGTACAATACTAGGTGGGTCGACGATCTGATTTGTCAGTGAAATGAACAATAACACTGTAAGCTAATGACTTCTTGTCCTTCAGGTCAGGGTGAACTCAGACGAGGAGCGCTTCCTAATCATCCCCTTTGGCCTCCTCTACAGTGAAGTCACCGCCTCCAGTCTGGTGAGAATATGTGCTGCTCTCCATTAGAACCGAGGGTCTTTTCTTAGGTTTTCATGAGTTTACTTCTCATGTGATTTGAAATAAGTGAGCTTCATAGAAGTAATTCTGCGCTGCTCTCCAGGTGAAGGTAAACCTTCAAGGTGAGATAGTTGACCGGGGAAGCACCAATCTCGGGGTCAACATGGCCGGCTTCAATCTCCACAGTGCCATCTACGCTGCACGGCCCGACGTCAAGTGTGTCGTACACATACACTCGCCTGCGGGTGCTGCGGTAAGGGACAGTGTATACAAAGTAATTATACCCACCATGAGCGTGGACACAATAGTCTCATGCCCAGCATGTTTGGTTGCAGGTGTCGGCTATGAAATGCGGCCTGTTGCCCATCTCCCCGGAGGCTCTGTCCTTGGGGGAGGTGGCCTATCACGACTACCACGGCATATTGGTGGATGAGGAGGAAAATGCTATCATCAAGAGGGACCTTGGGCCGACTAGCAAGGTAACGGCAAGGCGTGTCTCAATGTGAAAATGTAATAATGAATAGTGTAATTATAAAGCTGCAAAATTCTTATTTTAGAACTTCTGAAACGCATTGAAGAAATGAAACTGCTTTTATTTCTTTTTTTCCTGTCTTTCAGGTGCTCATCCTAAGAAACCATGGCTTGGTGTCTGTAGGCGCTACAGTGGAGGAAGCTTTCTATTACATACACAATCTGGTCACCGCCTGTGAGATCCAGGTAGGACGTCCTGTAAAGGCCACTGCTGGCTGAAATATCCCTTGGCAATTATGACTAGCACATGAGCCATTTATTTATGTCAAATAATCTTAAGTATTCATTGGTTTATTTCCATTTGGGTTGTTATATTTGCCACCATATGTCTGTCTGCATTTTTCATAACAAATGTCTTTGTCTCTTGTCTCTCCACATTTCTATACATGTTCATCTTTCCTCACGTCGATGTCCGTGTGTGTCCTCATGTCCACGTTTTTTTTGTTTTGTTTTTCCCCCCTTTTGCATGGTTTTTCTGTCGGTATCCCTCCCAATTTCTTTCAGGTGAGAACGCTGGCCAGCGCTGGAGGGCCAGATAATCTGGTGTTGCTGGACCCAACCAAGTACAAGGCACGCTCGCGGGTCCCGGAGCCAGCAAGCGACGGGTCCTCTACACAGCTGAAGTGGCAAGTCGGGGAGCAGGAGTTTGAGGCTTTCATGAGAATGCTTGACAACTTGGTGAGTACAAAGAAACAGGGGAAACTGAGACTTCTTAAACCTTTGATCACCTGGATATGGTGGCAAAAGTCTCTTTTACAACAGTCATAGTCGCATCTTGCTTTCTGCATTGATAATGTATTAACCATTTACCCAACCCTGTTGTTGTTTGTGTCCCAGGGCTACAGGACGGGCTACCCTTACCGCTGCCCGGCATTGCGCGACAAAGCTAAAAAGTACAGTGACACGGAGAACGCTGCCCCCGGCCACGGTGGTTACTCATACGGGGAGGACAGCGACTCAGGCGCTCGCTCCCCGCTGAAACAGAGCTTCCAGCGCGGCCAGCGCGACAAGACCCGCTGGCTCAATGCCGGCAGCCGGTCCGACGAGCCCTGCGAGGACGGGCCCGACGGCAGCAGCCCCAAGTCGAAGCCTAAGGTGTGGACGAACATAACACACGATCACGTCAAACCCTTGCTGCAGTCTCTCTCGTCTGGTGTCTGCGTGCCAAGCTGTATAACCAACTGCTTGGTCTGTGCCTACCTTATTGTTCATAGTAACGATTTTACAGCTACCTTGTTGGTGGAAATGGGCAGGTGGTCGGCATCCTGGGGTTCAGGGGACAGTGAGGAGTAAAAGTATAGTACCAAGCTAAAACTGTTGTTTTCCATTCATTATTTTATATAACTGCTATTGGACGTCTGGTATATTCACGCTATATTCCAACAATTTCAAAGGTCCTATTAACCAACTTTTCTAACCCAGTTTCCTCTTCTCCGCTAATTACTTCGTAGCACAGCTGTGAGTATTTGTCCATCCTCTGCTCCGTTTCCCCTTCCGGTCTCCCAGTACTTCAGGATGCCGGGCCAGCCGCCCACAGCATGCCCCACTGCATGTGTAGGAGTGAAATGCATTGTTGGTGTTGATGTTTTTCCCAGAGGAGCGAGTAGCAGGGGGTGTGGCATGAGTCCTCAAGCGGGCAGGTGAATGTGGCGAGGCACGGCGACGTCGCTGCTGACCCCCGCAGCAGCTCTTAGTTTTTGTCTTTGCATCTTGAAGTTAGCTTTTGTTGCTCAAACATGAGTCAAGAAAATGTACATAAGTATCGTGAGCTTTGAGGCCATATCAAACTTCTAAGTGAGTTTTCTTTTTGGGAAGATTTACATTGCCCGCATAAAAGAGGGAGGTGGCATGTCTCGAACTGAGAATATTTAATCACCAGAATAAAGGCAAGATACATTATAAACATTTGATAATATAGAACTAAATCTCCTTCTCAAAAGAGTTATGCAGCCTGCTTTTCCAATTTGTATTTTCCTCAAACACCTTCAACTGCACCCAGTTGCACTTCTCTGTTTCCCCTACTTTATTTCTTTTTCTGGTTTCAGTTTTATTTTGAAACTGGTTTTGAGCACCTCAAGACCTGCATGAGTGGAATTGTTTGGAAAAAGAAAAGAACAGAGAAAGGGCAATGGAATTGACCTGACTTTTGAATCAATTATCTCCTGTTGGGAAAGTAGGAAATGTTGTGTTGTGAGACTCTTTCTCAGTGAGTATATACACGTTTACCTGTTCATCTCATACCCAGCCAACCCAACCCAGCTACCTCCATCCAGAAACCCTCCCTCATCTAGCGGCGAACCAGCCAAGCTTAAAGTCAGCACAGGAATGAAGTCATGAGCTTACGCTTTCCACCGCGAACAACATGCCTAGTTTTAAAAAGGTTAAAACAAATATGTTGCATGAACGCTGAAGATTTTGATTTGTATATTCACCCGCTGCTCATTCAGTTTAGTACCAGAAATGGGGAAAGACTTCTTCTTTTTTGCCCTCCAATCATGCTGAGCATTACCAGGTTAAGACAAACAAAGTCAATGCAGGATTTTTCTCTTCTATTCGTCAAGACCCTAAAAGGTTCCTCCCTCTGCAGGAAAGATGCACTCTGGGGTTAGTTTGTGGCATTGTGGGCGAGTGTCCTTGGGTGTGTTTCTCTTATCTCTGTCGTCCTTGTTGTTGTGTATCAGCCTGGGAAATGACTTTGGTGATGCCAGCTCACCCCTCACTGCCACTCTCGCTTCGTAAGCCAGCCTCATCATCTGTCACCCACCCTCACACCCTTCACTTCTCCCTCACCCCTTTTACCTTTTTTTATATTTGTATTTGTCTCATCCTGTGATGTTCTCGGTTGATCTTCAGTGTGAGCTTTCTGTTTGCTTTCTAATGGTACATCAATGATGATGACGACTGGTTTTCAGTACTATAAATGCGCCTCGGGTCTTTAGGCGGTCGCGTCATGCCCAAAGTCTTTCCACCGGTTTCTGACTGAGCATCACCTGCACTGATCACATCTGATCTACTTGTTAAAAAAAACTGTTCCTTCTGTGTTTTTAAAGAAGCTTTACTTCTCAGCAACTTTAAAAAAGAAAAACACCACTCCTCGTCGTCATATTACTTCAAGTACGCTCTTGTGTTTTAGCATCAACTCCTATGGACGAACATTAAAAATTGAATTACAGAATACCTCCAATATGAGTAACATACTACTGTATGCTTAATCTATAAACTATTTATTGCATAAACACACGTTCCTGTATGCATCATGCGTGTAGTTCTAGCATTTCTTGACGAAGCATTTATTTTTATGACATTTCGGCTCTATGCAACAGGTTCTCGGTAAGAATCGCACATAATTAATGCGATCGATCAGGACAACTCTAATGCTTTGGTCCCTGCTCCAGTCTGTTTGAGCCCCACATTACTGGGAAGCTGCGACCTGATATCAGGGGTTGATGAGTGTCTGAGAGGTAATGATGTAGAACGGCCCCCCTCTAAATTTAGTACAAATTAATCACATCATCATTGGTTCACTTATTACATTCAAACCTCTTTTTTTATTTTATTTTATTTTTTTATTTTTTTTATACAGCCATCCAACTTTGTTCATTTCAGTTCAGCATGATTCTTGTGTTGTGAAGCCTGCATAGTGTTTTGTCTAAATCTATTTTTGTGCTTGGGCTTTAAAGTCGTTCAGGATATCCGGTTTTGGTAACGTTTTAACACTTAATGTGGTGTTTACAGTGGACAAAGGAAGACGGACTCCGCCCGGCTGCCACAGCCAATCAGTTCATCCCAATGAACACCAACCCGAAAGATGTCCTGGAAATGAGGAACAAGGTACCACATTGTCCTCATTTTACTTTTGTGAAATAAAAGACCATTTGATGTTCTGATGCACTGTATAGTTATTGTTATGATGTATGACTTAAAATGTTGTTTGTAGATCCGGGAGCAGAACCTGCAGGACATAAAGACAGCCGGGCCCCAGTCACAGGTTCTGTGTGCCGGCACCGTAGTGGACCGTAACTTCAACCAGGTCAGTCTATATGTTCTGCACAAGACAACCTCGCTGCTGCAGCCATCCTGACCTGGAGCTAAACATGTGTCATACCGACAAACATACGTGAGAGTTTGGCCTCTTGTATATAGTTAAAATACATTCAATTATTAATATCTAATATAAACTGTCCAGGTCAGGAATCACCCCTTCAACCATATTGTGCATGACGTTGTCCGATCAGTCTCTGAAGGAGTAACTTCACCGTTAACATCAGAACAAAACGTGTCCTCCATGTCGTGTTGCTGAGCATGGAGAGACTTTGTAACTGTCACATTATCCTTTGACCACAGAGATTGTCACTCTGGCAGGTGAGTAGTGTTTGGGAGAGGTAACCCCGCTCTGCTCTCCAAACCTGCCAGCTCAGGTTGTCCATAATCATACATGGTTATTTTTGATTTTTCTCCTTTTTTTTTTATTTTTTTTATTTTTTATTTGGACTGGTCTCCAAGATCCCCACTACAGTCTAATACACATTTTATTTCTGTGCATGCACCTTTTCTTTGTTGAGAAATAAAAATGGAAAATTGCTTATAATTTTCCTCTAGAGTTCAGTTTGCATGGTTTGCTCTCCCTCTGCTGGGCATCTGTTAGCTCAGTGTTTCCGCTAGCAAAGCTTCCTGGACATTGAATCCTAACACCACGAGGAGCAGGGCCGAGTAAAACAGAGCTGTCAATATATTTTCAAGTGTTAAAAGATCCGACGGAGTGCTTGATGTTCTGTTCTGTTAAGACTGTGTGAACCGTACCTGTACAGCACCCCCTGTGGACCGCTTGTCTTCACAATGCATGAGCGTGGCTATTTGTTCCATCCCTGCTCTGCTGTCCACCGCCCCACATCCCTTACAGAACCATCTCTTTGCATGCATGTCCAATACTTGTGTGTGTGTGTGTGTGTGCAGAGGTGGAAGGTAACTAATCACAACACAATTAACACTACTTTCACCAAGATTTCCCACAGCTATTTAATTAAGAAAATATGCAACTACCTTTTTAAGAAGGGCACACTTCACTTTTTATTTATTTTATAACCAAAAAAACATTATTCAGTTTGAGCTCCTTTCTGAAAGGTAATCTCTCCAAACTTTACATTTGGGAGATTTCTAAGTGTGTATTCTTAATGAAATGGTCACGGTCAGGTTGACAAATTGGCCCTTTTTGAAGTGACCATGTGACCCAAAGTAGTGGTCTCTTGTCCGCTTGAGGATTACTTGGATAATGGTATTTGCTCTTGAGTGAGATATCGTAGTACTCTTTCCACTTTTGTGTGTGTGTGTGTGTGAGAAAGGTGGTACGCTTCTGAAAGTCTGCACACTTTCATGCCTGCCTGCCTGACAGCTGATTTGAATGTGCTGGTGTTTAAGAGCTGGGTTGTGCTGGGTTTGCTATTGCAGGACGCCCCTCTGTCTGACTGTACAGATACTATTGATGGCCTTGATGTGTCCGAGGGGTCCTATAGTCCTGCTAAATCAATTAGAAAGGTACTTACTGCTCCAGTCACCAATACATTCACCTGTACTTCACATCATCCGACATGAGCCTGCAGATAGACGCTTGATGTCTGGGCCTGTATTGATGAAGTCAGGGATTGTGCTAGAACAAGGCCATTTTCTCACTTGTGGTCATGTGACCTAGTCTTTCCTACACTAGGTGTATGTATGTGCACTCTGAGATCTTTGGATGCAGGTATATTCATGTTTTTTATTTTTTAGCCAGATGCAATCCTTGAAGGATTGACGTGTATTTTGCCGTCATGAGTCTGTCTGCAGGAGAGATTTTTATCATTCTTTCAAAATGAATTGTTTTAAGTTGACGTGGGACGTAAAGATGGCAGGTATTAGATTCAGTGATGGTGGTCATTTTAAAAACAAAACGTCCTTGAAAGACTAAGTGAAGATGATACTAATGTTTTTGTCTTAGGAACGTAACTATTTCTGTTGCTTTCCGTGCTTGGTGACTTGTGATTGAGTCGGCTTGAACTCGTCCTCAAATCTGTGCTTGGCTTTCATGTAGCTGTGTCTTGTATGAAATGAAACCAGAAAAAAAATTACTTATTCCTAATATAACAAGAAGTAACCTTGTTAGTTGACATAATAACGTTTCTGTGCTTCTTGAAATGGCCACTGAGCTCCAACTTGTGCTCTGAAGACATACAGTTATTCACCTGTGGCTGATACTTGTGCTCATGCTGCATCCTAGTTATGTGTGTAAACTCCAATCTGATAATCCAAGTGACATTTCTGCAAGCATTTGACACTGCAGCTAGTTTTCAATGTATTGAACCCTTCCACGAGTCACCTGCAGTAACTGTTGACCTCTCGTCTCTCTCTGCCTTCCCTCTGTGTGTCCTGAAGGGGGAGCTAGTGACCGCGTCCAAGGCCATCATCGAAAAGGAGTATCAGCCGAGGGTTATCGTCAGCAAGCAGGGACCCAACCCCTTCAACAAACAAACCGACCAGGAGCTGGAGGACTACCGCAAGGAGGTGGCGCAGAACCAGAGAGGGCCTGAAGGTAAAGCCGACGAGTGGAGGAAAGATTAAACGTACTGTCCACACCCCTTCTACCATGCAATTCTGTAGAAGATTAAAAATGGATATAAATCGTAACTCCCTCATCTGTAATCCGCCGTCCTTGACTTCTCTCTCGCTCGAGAAAAGTCACTGAGATTAGTCTTCACAGGAAGTATAGATGCAAGCAAGAATTTAGTAGCTCTTACACTCTGATGTTCACTTTATCTGATGTTATGGTATATGGTAAACATGTTCATGATACAATTTTAATGAAAGAATATTTACCTTCCTGCAGAATCGTGCAAAAAATCGCATTAACTTCAGATTGGTGACGTTATCTCTCCACACACACCCATGCACATGACTTCACAGTGCAGGGCCGAGGCGGTAGTAAAGAGGGATCAGCCTCCAGCGTACCCCGTCCCGAGCCTGAACCACGAGCGAGGGGTCAGGCCTCTGTCTCCACGCCCAGCTTAGAGAGAGCCCCACCCCCCGCCGCCACACCGGCCTCTGAGCAGTCTTCCCTCCTCCTCTCCGGTGGGAGAGCCCAGAGCGGCGCAGACTCTGCCGATGACGTTTTTTCCACCGCGGAAGAGGTTTTTTCTGCTCTCGATTCCCCGCACAAGGAGTTCCACTGCGCCGTGCTGAGAGCGCTCAGCAAGGAACCGTCAGTGGTAGAGGCAGATCAGGCTCCAGGTACAACGCTGTTGTGCCTTCCGCTTCCCTCCTCACCTGCTCAGCCCTGGTCCGTCTCTATACACACTGGTGCACTGGGAGTGTGGGAATCCCAGCCTGCTGTGTCCTATCCTTTTTTTTTTTTCTGGGGGCTTTGGAGTCTGCTGCCGTTGTTTTTATCCTCCCTACCCACAGTCCAATCTTCAAAGCTTTTGCTTGATTATTCCCCCCCCCCCCCGCTTCCCCATCCCCTCTCTCTGATGCCTTGTCCAAAGGCATCAGAGTTCTGGCAGAGCAGAAACCTTTCTGCGGTTTGATTGGACGAGGAGCTGAGTAGAAGGAGTTAAAGCGAGCTCTTTTTGAGATTTGGAAACAATCCTCTCACTTTAATGGCGCGCTCTGTCCGCAAGTCTAAAAGTGCTTTTAGTGGTGTGCTAATTTTTATTTTTTATTTTTTTCTTTTTTTTTTCTTTTTTGGAGGAAGCTGTGTCTGAGCTCAGTCATCCAATCAGAGCATCCCATGTGTGGACTCTTCCTGCTAACCTGTCCTGGATATATCTGTTGGTGTCCACTGTCCCTTCTGTGTCTCTGACTGATTTCCAATCAATATAATGGTTTGTTTAGCTCTTCAGGATATCGTGAGGTTGATTCGTTTAAAGGCATTTGCAGTGTTCTCCTGATTAAGGCTTGCTCCCCGGTTTGCTTCCCTGTGTTGTCCTCTCTATTCTTAGTGTTTTACCACTTTAAAAAAATAAATAATTGGAGGGTCTAATCAAAATGATATTGCATGAAAATAACTTAACGGCTCATTTATTTATGAATGTATTTGTTGGTTTCTTACCGTTTTCATCTCTGCAGACTCCCATGCAGACCTGGAGCAGCTCGTAGGGCCTGAGGAGGAAGAGCCCCAAAGCCAGAAACCAATCACCACGCCGCCCAGCACCCCCGTCAGAGCAGAGGAAGGTAGGCTGGCCCGACGTACATGACATAACCGCTGCAGCCCAGTCCTGCGTGGTTCGGCATGGGTTTCTCCGGTCCTCTTGCTGGGTTTTTGGGGCTTCTCTAGGGTGTACAGAGGAGATGCAGAGTCCACTTGCCTGTCTGCCTTGGGGTCTGTTCGTGTTGTGGTCTTTAATAATACTACTACAGATGCTATGCTGTGTTTTCTGTAATAACAGGCCAAGAGGTTTTGGTTATTTAACCAGGTTTATCCTTTTAGGAGATGGAAAATGACTGTAATTCAGTCTCCAGACGTAATGTCAGAAAATAGTTTAGACAATGACTGACGTCTTGTCTATTTTTCTCCCTCTTGGTCTTTATTACTATTGGATTACACCTAATAAGATAACTAAAATAACTTAAATTGAAGTTAAAATCTTCATTTAAACAATAATTGGCATTATTCCAGTCATCTAAAGTTTCTTCTATGAGCTACTATCTGCATGAGGGAGGAAGAGGATGAGTAGCTTTGATCACAGGTGTAATCTAATACCTGAAATGTTGTATAACATATTTCTATATGTTCAGTATCTCCTTTACCCCTTCACTTCCATTCTCCATCTTTTTGGGGTCTACTAAGAATGGTTCCCAACCATTCTTTTTAAGATTGTCCTCTGGTATTCTTTTATTTTTCTCTATTTTACTTTTTTATTTAATTTTGATTTAACACTGTGCTTGTGGTTTGATCTGCATAGACATTTGTTTCTACTTGTGCTTTTTCTTCTTTGTGGCTGCGATTACAATCAGGAGATGGAAATACAAAAGAGTACCTGTTGCCATAGTAAGTACGTACTGTTCCACCTCCTAATTACCCATCACCCATCCTTACCCGTTTGATCGTTTCCCTTTTTTTTTTTTTTTTTTTTTCTTTGCATGGCTTCACTAGTAGAGCTGTTCTGTGATCTGAACTAACCCGTTTAAACTCGGTTCTCCGAACTCCTCTGGATCTCTTTCTTGGGTTTGATGGGGGTTATTTCGGAGCCCCTCCTTTTTTAATAAGACACAATTCACTCTTTCCAGATTTAAAAAGTGGAAAAGAATAACCACTGCAAGAAATAACAAGAAATTGTTATTTCTCGTGCAATCTTTATTTCAGGTGTGATCAGTTTTTAAAGACCTTTTTTACCCGAATTATAAAGTCTAAACAAAAGTGGAGGATGTTCCTGAAGTAAACCTCACAACTCACCAAACCGTTTTACGTTAAATAACCTCTCTTTTCTTCCTGCCAATTTTTCACTGTCAAAATAACCAACCTCTCTTGCACATACGCACAATTTATCAATGTTATATGTCACTGTATTTTTTTTTTGTTTTCTGAAAAAAAGAAAATCAGGTAATGTTTTGAAAATGTGTTTGTTTGTTTGTCTTCCAGACGAGTCCTTTACCAGGTACATCAGTGCTTTATTTGGGTGTGGCTTTCCAAGCAAACTTGCTGCCGTGGGCTGTTGCAACTCGCTGTTTAGCTTGAACGATGGTTGAGGTCCGGTGCTCTGGCTGTGTGGTGGGGTTTTTATCAGTCTGTCTCTATTCTAACGGACACGGGAGATGTGAAATGAGGATTGGTGTTGAGTGTTTTCTCAGGTCTAAAGGTTTTTTTTCTCACTGGTCTGTGTCGCATGTGGGCAATATTAAAGACGAACGGAGCTGCGTGAGCTTGTACCTGGGCATGAGGCGGTGGTTCGATGCCGTCAGGCTGCTGATCCCGAGATGGCCGACTGAAGCTTACCTAGAAACCGCACTCGTTGCTTCTTGACTCTTTTTGCTGGGAGTATTTTTAAAGGACGTCACTGGCTTTTCTATCATAACTATCTGGTGATGGGTGCAAGATTTCAGACAGATTTGGGACAAAAGCAGAGCGTGTTTTCAGCGAGCATTGATATTTGCTGGAAACTGATGGTTTGGTATTTTAAGTTGTAGTCCCGTCTGCTCCTGACATTTTGGATGTCTCAAGTTGGCTGAAATAAAACTGTTGAAAATATGCAAAACCGTCTGAAGTATAATGGGCCCCAGATATTGCAAGACTTATTAGCCCTGGTATTACAATACAGCATGATAAATAATCATTTTCATCTTATTGTAACTTACTGGGACAAACACAAAGGCTGGATTCATGCTCTATTGTTATATTATTTACAAAAATATATATTTTTTTGTTATTTCAAGAAACATGTCTACATATGTGTGTCTCAAAGATCACAATTAACTTTAGTACTCTTTCTGTCCATTTGAGACCAGATGGAATGGCTCCATAGAGTTTCTATACTCCCAGCAACTGGATTATATTGCTATATAAAGGATTAACAAAGGCCTAATTTGATTTTATTTCTCCTTGAGAGCTGGGTCAGTTTTAAATTAACATAACTTGATCGCTCTCCCTGTGACTTGTTGTGTTACCTCGCTTATGTTTGTGTTGTATGTAGACTTTTATTTTTGTTTTGTACACAGGGTGCAAACGAGCCAGGGAACTGCACTGATTAAGATTTCCCTGTTTAAATGAAGGTAACAAATAAAATGCTGAGCACCAGCGTGTCAAAGTAAATGAGGGCAAAGTCGTATGTTTAGTTGCTTATTCTTAAAGCTAGGAAGTAAAGATGGTGAGTCCTGGAGAGATGCTTCTGTCATGTGACGCATCTTGGTTTGGCTTTTGATCTGAGGATGGTTAGGGTGTGTGTTTGATCTGGAGGGAATGTTGCCTTTTGAAGCGTTAGACCTTTGTTCCCTTTATATTGCTTAAAGACAGTAACTGTTTTAAATACGCCAATCGCATAGATGCCGTAAACTAAAGAGGCCAAGATCAGTGACGAGTATAAAATCATGTGGGTTTACAAACTTGTGATCGCTTTGCAGTCGCCTCAGTGGAGCGCGAGCTCTGCAGCGCAGATCCATCGGCGCGTCCTCTGAGATCGATAACGCTCTCCTTGCTCCTCCCACCAGAGTCCTTGCCGGATCAGACCTATAAGGATGAGAGCGACGCCGCCACCCTGAGACAGACCCTTCCAGACTTGACACCTGATGACCCCTCCGATGCCCCGGCACTTCCTGCCGAGGAATCCGCTTCTGCCCCCGCCAGCGCCGACGCCGCTGAGGGGGAGGAACCCGCTGACGCTGGCGACCAGGAGGGAGAAGAGTCTCCCAGCAAGTCGCCCTCCAAAAAGAAAAAGAAGTTCCGCACACCTTCCTTCCTTAAGAAAAACAAAAAAAAGACAGAGTCCTAGATTGGAGAATGTTGGATCGGTCCTCAAGGCTGTCCTCTGCCTCCTTTTCATTTCCGCGTTTTGTCTGCTACCATCGCACCCTTCCAGCCACAGTAACACAGTTATGCTTTTTTGTTGTCGTTTTGATATAATTTGTCGCTGACTTATTAACCTATTTTTCCTCGTTAGTGTGTGCCAATTTTGTATACAGTGTAAAAATGATGGATTGCATAAAGGTTTTTAATTATATGGGGCTTTTTAGTTGCGAGTGAGTGACGCATACGCCCTGTCTTCTCCACTCCATCTGGCCTTTGATGCATGTCTATTACTACAGGCCCGCACACTTAATGTGAGGTTTTAGGGTTTTATTATTAAACTGTTGTAACCACTAGAATGTATTGGGATTGTATCAAAAATATGTAAGTGTCTTTTAAAAGCTATGAATGCAGAAAGAGAAGCTTGTACGCTCTCGTTTATCTGGTGGTCATTTTTGATCGTTACAACTACAAATGAAATAGTGCTAATTTTACCACTGAAGCTGTGCATCCATGTAATTACATGTTAGCAGGCCGGGAGAACTATAGTCGGGATACTTTCAGTTGATTATTTATGGAAAATGCATTCATACAAAGTCCATTTTAATGTCTACATAATCCAATATTTTTCATTAAATCATCTACAAGCTAAATCTCATTTGGGTGTTGACTTTTTTTTATTTTTAAACTCTAGATCTTCAACTCACAAGCACTTAACGCAGCCTTAACTTCCAGGTATGTTGTGTCGAGCTTTAGGTGTCTGTGATGTGGAAGTTGGGTATAATAAGTCGCAAAACTGCAGATGATAACGTTTGAACCTACTGATGTTGAGCAAAGTGAGATTCATCTCGGGACGCGTGGGCAAGCATTGTGCTTTTCTTTTTTGTATTCCAAGGGTTGATAACATTTGCTACTGACTGTAAGTGATTAGTAGGAAGTAATATGTAAAGAAATTCCCTTTTTATTATTCTACTTATTTGAGCCTGACCTTGTTTTTGCCACTTGATATCGCTCCGTCTCTTTAAAATTCAAAAACTGACAAATACTACGAATTGTGTAAAGTTTTATTCTTGGATATGTCATTATTTAGCTTTTTTTGACTAAGTAGATTGAGCCATGATTGCTTGCTGTGAGAGCGCTCTGTGAACCACCTCCTTTTATAAAGTACTATTCATACCACTCACTCGTCATAAAGATGAGATACAGTTGTTGCATAGCGCACAAACAAACAAACGTCACTGTGCCTAAGCTGCATGATCATCATGGGCTTTCAGAGTAAAACTGTCATTTAATACTTTGGTGTTTCCAGTCGCAGTAAAGACACAAAGTACACTGGAGAACCCTTTTTATTTTGCTGATGTGTAATCGATGGAGTAATCTCAAGTGAGCTGTTAAGGTTTAAGGTAGCAGGCCATTCTACAGAGGCCGTCTCCATGCATTGCCATCTTGTGTTTATTCATCCTGTTTTGGTAAAAAATCATCAATCTAACTAACGTGAAGCTTCACCTTTATGAGACTCTAAACAAGCTTTTGTTCACGACCGACTGTGCAGCTACATCATTGCATACACGCTGAGAATGTCTAACTCATGAAGGACTGCATGTGAAGAGTGCTTACTGTGTACGGTCCATTAAAGGACTGCAAATACCCCGTTTAATTTGAAATGTTTTTTTTTTTTTATCTTTAGTGTGCTAATAACAATACTGAAGTCAGTTTTCTTTCTCGCAGCTATGCTTTATTGTATTATCTGTCTAATCTACCGATTGAAATGTGTCTTTGAATCATCTACAGATTTATCACTTCCACCTCTGTTTTCTCATGGTCCTGCCTCTTTTACAGCCATGAATAAAAGAAAAACACTTACCCTAAAAATCAATATTGTGTGGTTGTAGTTATTTTAAGTCAAATCTGCAGTATAAAAAGTGTAGGAAGAGACAGTAGGCCATCTCCTTGGAGCTCAATCATGAGTATTTAAGTACTTGTTCAGGATAAGTCAGCCTAGCTATTGTATGGTCAGGGTAATGCAGCTCCCTCAACATTTGTTATAATAAATAGGAATATGATTTTAAATCATAAGGCTGACAATTCTAAGATGAGATATTTACTCACATCCATCTACATTTGGCTAAAGTGTAAAGATTAATTTATATGAACTTTTTGTGTTTGTCATATTTTTCCTTTTCATACTTACCATTTTAATAATCTATAAAGGCCTTAAGTGGTGAAATTATGTAATTTTTAACCAAAGATTTGACAAAAATATACAAAGTCAGGAGATTGTTGTGAACTACTCTTAATCACAAACAGAAATCTGTGTGACTCGTGACCTTTTATGTGGAGGATGAATTTATTTCCAACGCTAGGGGCGCTGTAGGGAATCCCAAACCGGAAGTAGCTGCTTTCTTCCTCCTTGTGCACGCTGGAAAAACTAACCGAGTGAAACAACGTGGATAGTAGAATAAACCACAAATAGAGTGGTATTTATTCAATCCAGAGTTGACAAAGCCGTAGCGGCCCATGGTTTCTTCCGGCTGTGTTTAATAACTCGACTGCTCCACGCGGCCTAAAGGTAAGCGCTGTCTCTGTGTGCTAATGGGAGCTTGTTTACGAACCCCAGACTAGGCTTGTAGTGAAGCTAGCTAGCTATAAAGTCGCTCCACTTTTTATATTACATTTGACACCTTTGCTCTGATGCAGGATGGACGTTTGTAACGTCACCATTAACGTTATAGCAGCACACGTTCAATCATGCCACGTTATTCAGTGTCAATTAAACACGTCTAGTAGGTATATAATATACTTTTAAAAGACTCCTTCAGTGGTGCAGTATTCTGATGAACAGAGCCTGTAAAGTCAGTGATGCTGGCTCAATCAGGCCGCTAACGTCACTGTGTTGCAGATGGGGAAGGTACCCAAGAAGAGGAGCCTCGCCGACAAGGTCCGCAAAACCAAGACCTCCACTGAAATCAAAAACAATCCCTTTGAGGTGAAAATCAACAGGAAGAAGTTTGAGATTTTGGGGAGAAAAACCAAGCATGATGTGGGTCTTCCTGGCGTGTCTCGATCCAAAGCCATCAACAAGGTAAGAGTTACTTTCCCACTTCTCTCTCTGCCAGCAATTACAAAGCCAATAAAGCCTGTAAAATCATGAAATGGACAAACATCCTTACTTTTACTTAATAGTGAGTAAGTGCACTTGTTTTTTTCTCTTTTATAAGGTAGTATAAAAGGGTTGTAGAATACATTCCTGATTGTAAATGTTAAATCTAAAGGACTCGTCTTGACAATATAGGGATGTTGTTGAAGGAAATTGCTCATATCAGTCACAATCAAATCAACTTTAATTGTTAATGTATTTATTGCAGTTGGTTATTTTATGTACATCCAAGAAGTCATGCTGACAGTTTAGATATATAAAGAGTTCCTATGCACACAATTACGTTGCAAACCATCATCTCCAAGGATTGCATGAATTTCTTGATGGGCCAATTGGATCCTTATGAACTCAACTGTTTTTTTTGTGCATTACCAGCATCAGCTGCTTGATTTTTGGGGCGCATGCTTTGTGAATTACTCGTAGAGTCCTACACTCAAGATTGACGCATGATCTCGGCCAGTCTGAAGATATAAAAGCCGTATGATGTTTTGTGAAAATAGTGCCTGGTTCTTTGACCAAACACTCAAATATAAATTGAAGATGTCCGTGTGAGACGAATGTGGGCAATACAGCAGAATCAAGAAAAGGATGGGAGACGCTCCTTAAAACATTGAAGATTCTTCCATCTGAGTTTAAAAGAAATAAAAGATGAACTCTTCTACTGTAGCACTGTATCCACCAGCCACGGGTCACAGCTCATCATCTATTTAACACGATCTGTGCTGTGAAGCCTGGCGCTCTCAGTCTCATGCTGAGAGAGGGATGTTCTGCAGGAGAGACTGAGAGCTTTGTGAGGACAGAGAGTTTCTATGAACTGAACTAAGAGCAAGTTCAAGTGAGGATTTTAAAAAAAGTGTCTGTAGACGTGTTCAATTTAACTTACTTCTAATTTATGATTTTATATATATGTATTTATACTTGATCAGTGTAACATTGACATAACTCTTGTCATCATATGCAATTCTTGATTTTCGATCCGTAGAGAAAAGAAACCCTCCTGAAGGAATACAAACAGAAGGGCAAGTCTGGCAAATTCATTGACCGACGCTTTGGGGAGTATGACACCAAGATGGAACCGGAAGAAAAGATCCTGCAGAGGTTCGCGATGGAGAGACAGGTCAGTGACGTGGTTATGGTTTGTACAGGACACAGCAGGTCCTACGACGCAGGTCACCATTCAATAAAATAAACATAACCAGCAAGCATTCAGAACACAGACTTTGTGATATCACTATCTAACGGCCCATTTGTTTCTACTTTGACTTCTGTAGCTTTGGCCTTCTGAATTAATCATTTGTTACTTAAAAATGTCAAAAAACAAATCTCACTGTGTTTGAAACTCTCAGCCAAACTTTGCTTTATTATTCAGCGTGGCCACGATAAGAAGGATGTGTACAACTTGAACGAGGAGGAGGAGCTGACTCATTACGGCCAGTCGCTGGCTGAGATGGAGAAATTTAATGACATTGTGAATAGTGATGATGAGTCGGAGGAGAAGGGGCTTTTATCAGGTGAGTTGTGCTGGTGTCCAAACACCAAATGAACAGAAATAACATATGTGTTTTTTAATTTATAATAATGATACTATTTCTCTTTCTCCTCCAGCTGAGCTGACCGCCTCCCACTTTGGAGGAGGGGGTCTCCTCAGGAAGAAAACACCAGGGGAGCAGCAGGATGGGGAAGAAAAACATAGAGCCAAGTCCCGACAAGAGCTCATTGAAGAGCTCATCCAGAAGTCCAAGCAGGAGAAGGTGAGACTTTTATCTTCCTATTGCTGTAAATATTCTCTACCATTGGCTCGGGTTAGAGTAACTTCAGCGTAATGCTGCTCACTGACATTATTTAAAAAATAAAAGTGACCTGTTTTTAAAGATTTGTCTGTCCAGATGATTATCTTCTGATTAACTTCTATTTTTTTTTTCAGCGGGAAAGACAGGTGCGGAAAGAGGAGTCGCAGGAGCTGACTGAGAAGCTGGATAAGGAGTGGAAGAGCATCCAGTCTCTGATGGTGAAAAAGACGCCCAAGGGTGAACATGTCGAGGAGGAGAAGCCCAAGGTAGAGTCACGGCAATCAGCAGGATGTTGTTCCTCCGCTTTGTGCTTTCATTCATCAGTTGCATGACCTGACATGTCTTTGTTCTCTCTCTATGTTGCAGCTGGAACAGTATGACATGATGGTCAGAGAGCTGGGCTTCGAGATGAAGGCTCAGCCTTCGGAGAGGCTGAAGACCCCAGAGGAGCTCGCCCGGGAGGAGAGGGAGAAGCTGCAGAAACTAGAGGTATGTTCACTGTGCAGGGTTGAACACTTTCATCTCAAGGCAAACAGCTTCTAGTCACTATCACATGTTTTGATGCTCTCTGATAGTAGATCCTTGGTGTTTTCTTCCTAGTCTGACCGCCTGAGGAGGATGATGGGAGATGAAGGCGGAGAGAGCTCACAGAGTCAAACCCACATCTCTGCTGATGACATCAATGATGGCTTCATCCTGGATAAGGATGACAATAAGACCCTCTCTTATCAGGTGAGAGACCACCCAATACGACCAGTTTGTTAAAGAACTGAAAGGTTTTGGTCGATTTATATGTTGATACAGAATGTGTTGAATTAATATTTCTTTCGTGTCCAGGATGGAAAATGGAACATTGGAGAGGAGTCTGAGGAAAATAAGGATGAAGAAGAGGGACAGAGTGGAGAGGAGGAGGAGGAGGAGAAATTGGAGGCAGAGGAGGAAGGAGAAGAAGATGGAGATGAGGAGGAGGAAGAAGAGGAAGACGAGCAGGAGGGCAGTAGTGAAGAAGAAGACGGTCACTCGGACCTGGAGTCCGAGCAAGAAAGTGAGGATGAGGATGAGGAGGTGAAGGTGACCAGTGCCAAACCGAGTCCGAGCAAAGAGGAGATGAAGGCCCAGCAGGAAGCAGCTAAAGCGGAGCTCCCATACACATTTACTGGTAACGACACACAGAAACACACAAAAACTATGCTCAGGGCCCACGAAGCGCCCTGTCCATCACAAATAGAAACATTTTTAGATGAGTATCGTCACCATTCTCTTATTTTAATAACTGTTATTATGCGTTTCTTCTTCCCTTAGCTCCAGAGACCTACAACGCCCTGAAAGATTTGCTGCGTGGCCACACCCCTGACAACCAGCGCCTCATCGTGGCCAGGACTCAGAAAAGCAACCACGCGAGTTTGGCTGCCGGCAATAAGCTCAAACTGCAGGTAAAATATCGAGCAGGCGCTATATCGCTGTAGATAAGTGTGGTTCTTTAGTCTCTGTGGCCAGTTTAAGCTTGAACTCACTGCCATCTGGACTTCAAATGTTATCTCTGTTTGTCTCAGAAACTGTTTGGCTTCTTGTTGGAGTACATCGGAGAACTGGCCACCAGGAGTCCACCTGAACTCACCACCATAGATAAGCTCATACCGTGAGTCCAAAAAGTGTCTTTCTTTCCCTCGTTTTACTTCCTGATTTAAATATTTAGTCCTCAAAACACAATATATCTGATCATTCCTGCACTGTTTCTTCTCTCTCTGTAGAGAGTTGTACACCATGTGTCAGATGTTTCCAGAGGCAGCCTGTAAGAACATGCAGAGCATCCTGGGAGACGCTGGTCACAGCACGGAGGAGGTGCTGGAGGTCAAAGGGCATATTCCTTTCCCAACGCTGGACATGGTATGGATTTTATTGCTTTGACACGTGCACATGTTCACCAGGGTGCACAAACATTTTTAACTTGACTGCCCTTCTAGCCTCGGCTGAAATGGTCATGTCCTCTTGGTCAATGGTGGAGGTTTGAGGAAAAACACAATATACTGTTCAATAATGTTGTATTTATATATTTACTAATACTGATTCATATTTATTGTTTGATTCTAGTGTAATTTACACTAGAACAATAATAGTAAATAAAAGCATAGATTAAATCACTGGAAAACATATGGAGATGGTAAAATGACGCCCTTCTTCTTGTATAAAAACAACAGTATTTGTTCCTCACTCTCTCCTCTGTCTGTGACAAACTACTACAGTGTGTTTTTGTTTTTTGTGTTTTCAGCTCATCTACCTGAAGGTGACAGCCCTGCTGTTTCCTACCTCCGATTTCAGACACCCAGTTACAACTCCGGCGCTGCTTTACATCAGCCAGGCCCTCGCCAAGGTAAACACCTCTGTGATGTCATCGGTTTGTTTCCTGTCTGTGTCGTTAGAGCGGTTCGTGTTGTTCTGACTTTTCTTGCCTAACAATTTCTCATTCTGTTTGAATCAAGCATTTCTCTTCTCACTAGGCATCTTTCTTTGTGTGCATTGTCTATGGATAAGAAAATACTTTCCATATATACTCCTCAATTATTCATTGGAAGTTTTCCTGTTTAAATACCACACAATCAATGTGGCTGGATAAATGGTTTGATTTTCAGCACTGATGCCATGATCATACCTGTGTTTAAAAATAACCTAAATGTATCAATGCTTTGTACGTCCTTAGTGTCCAGTGAGATTATTACAGGACGTGACGTCAGGTTTGGTGCTGTGCTGCCTGGGAGTGGAGTACGTCACGTTTTCAAAGCGCTTCCTGCCGGAGCTCATCAACTTCCTGGCTGGAACGCTGCATCTGGCCGTGCAGGACAAGAGCTCTCTCGGTAGCCGCGCGCTCATTTTAAACGGCATGTTTCACGACAGCGTTGTGTACGGCGCACCAAGACTGTGCCCTTGTGTTGCAGGCTACACGGTGGTGCCGCCCTTTCGGACATCGGGGAAGTGCAGTGATCTGCTGGTGTTGTCGGACTCTGAGTCCTGCAAGAGCTGGAGCAAGAAAAGCCTTCCACTGTCTGCGACCCAACACCTGGAACTCCGAAATGACCTGGACCGAGATCACCACAGGTAGGAGGGGAGGGAACACCTGGAGGGAAACCTCGAAATCCTATACTCATTTGATTTATATCAAAATTAATTCTACACACCACCACCAGCTTCCTTTTTAATCCCTTGTTAATCAAGGATCAAGTAGCTTTCATTGTGAGTGACGTTTGAGTAATTATGGTAACACTGGGTCTCTCTCTTCACATCAGACGTACTGGACGTTTCTTTATTTAAAGGAATACATTTTGGAAATATGCTTATTAGCTTTTCTTGCTGAGAGTTGGATAAGATGAATCAATACCACTCATGTCTGCCCATTAAATTTGAAGCTAAGCAAGGAGACGGTTATCTAAGCTTAGCATAGCAGGACTGGAAATAAGGAAATGCACATGGAAATTAAGTATTTCTTTTATTCCAAAAAAAGAGGATGGATGTGGAAGATTGTGGACAGGAGGAATGATGAAAGGGAACTAATACATCTTTCAATGTAATATGGGCATGTGAGTAATGTTTTAAGAAAAAAAAGAACCTATCCGGGCTTATCAGAAAGCTTTGAATGACAAGAACACGTCGTAATTTCTTTATTAAATTACCGTCCATGTTTATGTGTTCACTGTTCCATAAATTAATTCTAAATAAAACCTCAGACGTGGTTTTTTGTAAACCCCTCTGCATACACAGCTGACCCCCAGAGACATGGCATTCAGAAGCAACAGATCTCACGAAGCCTTAATTGGCCATTCAGACTTGAGGATGTAACAACACCACGTAATAACACCAGCGAACACTCGTCTGGAGACAATGCCCAGCTGAGAGGGAGCGAGGGAGAGGAAGTGTGAGAACACGTTTGGTCTTCTCGTCTTCAGTTTGCACTCGAATCTGACGACCGGCAAATAGTAAGACATAAAGAGGAGAAGCAGTTGATCTGATTAAATATCTTTTTATAGAAGGGAGAGAGAAAAATACAGGCTCATTTGTTTTTAGCAACAACAAAAAAGACAATGGAAGCGCACAAACATGCATGCAGACGGGTCTTTTTCTTTAAACGGTTGCTTCACAGCGTTTTCTAAAGAATGCAGCGCTGAGGGGGAAAGCATGTGCGACGAAGCTCTCGCTTAACGTACCAATATGAATATGAGTCATCACGCGTGTTTACCTGTTCAGACTGTATGGCTCAGCGCTGATACATCCACTCTTGTGATTCTGATGAGTCGCCCGTGTGGTTTCACACAGCAGCTGGTGCGTGGGCACAAAGCGAAGCTTGTAAACAGGCTTCAGTGGCCCATGGTTGTGCACGGGTGGTGAGAATATACATTTTTATTTGTACTCCACTAAAATGAATACTCATAACATGCCATGAGCAGCAAACAGTTATGTTGTTACATTTATTGACCATTTGTCAAATAAAATGTAATATACCTGTGAGTGACAAAGAACAAACCCCATTTTAATCTTGTACGTCCCTAAGATCAATTACAATGATGTCAAATAAAAAATTATAAAGCATTGTTTTACTGTAATTTCTCCAAAAAAACCTCTTTAAATTGTTAATGATTCGTGGTCATCTTTAAACGCCTTACCTGGAGGTCTGATCCACACTCCTGCTCCTCACACCTGGGTGCCCGGTCACAGTCGTCTGCCTCCCTTCAGGCCTCTCGGTGACTCGGACCACACCAGCACCGGTGTGTGACGAGTCCAGTGGCCGAATTACCGCCGGAGGGACGCAGCATCCGGGTCGGGAAGGACGGAGCGAGTGCTCGCTGCATGAAAGGGAAAGTGTGTCTGGAAGGGCAGAGATGAGAACGTGAACTAGGACACAGGACGGAGAGTAAACCGTTCCTCTAGATCAGTGGTTCTCTAATGGGGGTATGGGAGATTTAAAAATATATATATTTAAAATGAGCATCCAATAAAAATCCTGTTGAATGTGTAAGTTTATAAACTGAAATGTATATATTCCATATTAAATCAGATAGTGATGGCACAACAATGTGTATTACATCTTTTTTTCAAGCAAAAATGCTTTGCACTGGTCAGGTGGTACATCACTGAGAAAATGGTTGAGAACCACTACTCTAGATATCTGGATACAGTAGCAGACTGGCTCTTTAAAGTATCCCCACATATACTTCCACACACATGGTGTGATCTGTGTGTGTGTTGCTTCTGTTGAGGTCAGGTATACCGAGGCCAGATACCTAAAAGTGAGATCTCTCTCTCTCTCTGCAGGTTGATGTGTCTGTCCACCTGCCTCGACCTGGTGAAGCGATGCACTCTGCTCTACAAAGACCTCACGTCCTTCGCGTGCATCTTCCAGCCAATCAGAACGCTGCTGTCCAAACACCTCTCGGCCCAAACATTACCAGAGCCTTTACAGGTTGGTGCCAAAGAGAGTTCGACGCACGGCGAGGTCTCTCGTTTTCGCTCAGAGTTTCTCCCTGATGGTGATAGCCGTGGTTTTGTTGCAGGAGCTTCACAGTGAGATCCTGCAGAGCCTCAGCAGCGACCCGGTGACTCGCAGTCGGCTGGTTTTAGAGCGGAGGAAGCCGATTCCGCTGAAGCTGCTCACGCCCAAGCTTGTTGAAGTGTAAGCTGTAATCCAATCAGTGGATCCAAACCTGGAACCTGAGAGAAAGCGTGCACATTTGCTGACAGTGCATTTGCTTATTTCTTTTCTGCAGGTTGGACTACGGGAAGAAACGTGGCTGCACCAGAGAGGAGAGAGAGAAGGAGCGCTTGAAGCACAAGTACAAGAAGGAGTTCAAGGGCGCTCTGAGGGAGATCAGGAAGGACACACGCTTCCTGGCCAGAGAGAAGCTCAACGAGGTCATGACGAGGTACGATAACACTGAGCGTCCATGTGGGAGACAACCGAAAATGTTCCTGTGAAAAAAAGCCTTTAACTTGTGGCATGTTCTGTGTTTCAGAGATTCGGATCGAAAGAGGAAAGTGAGGGAGCTCTTTGGCAGCTTGGCCACTCAGGAGGGAGAGTGGAAGGCCCTGAAGAGGAGGAAGAGGAAGTGAAATGCAGAATCTCACTCTCCATCATCTGTTTCCTGTGAAATGGACATCTCCCATCCAGATGTGGATAACAGCCAGTTCAAGGTTGAAATCTGGGGAACTATGCGTCATTTTTTTTTGTGGATTATTTTTTAATTGCGAAATGGGACAAATTCAACTTCCTTGTCGCAGCACGCTTTTTTTTTTTTATAGTGTTTGACAAATCGCTGTCAGAAATGCACACCGAGTTGTCAAATATTATGATGTAGGCGTTTGATGTGAATATCGGATACTGTTGTTGGAAGTGTCAGTCAACACAGCAGTGAATACTTGGTTTGCATTCTCTCTTTTTTTAACCAACAGAATCCATCACTATAATGTGCTTAAGTACAGAAAAATAAATAAATGACATTATCTTTCTGTTTTCTGCTTTCCATCCACGTTTTTGCCAGTCGAGTGCAGTAAATAGCAGAGTTATTCCCATCATGATTAAAAAGTGAAATGCTATGGTAGAGAGAGGATTGATAATCTAAACCTCATGATGTGAACTCACCGTCAGTTCTGTTACATAAAACCTATGGATTGTCAGTGGGTGTCTTCAGTGGGAGTGAATCCAATTTTCTAGTTTTACTTTGCCGTTTTTTTACTTTGCCGTTTTTAAAAAAAAATATGAGAATTAAACCAAAGCCACACAGGGTTGTTGAAGGATGGAAGGGATGTGTGAGGAAAGACGGGGAGGGGGAGACATTTTAAAGCCCTGAATGAAATCAGAAGATGGAAGTGGTCGACAGTAAAGACTCTGTAGACTTAACATTCATCTCCACCTCCTGTTAGCATGCTGCCAGAGTATCGCTGCTCCCACTCTGGTTGTTTTGCCATGAAACTCTTAGTGTTCACACCTGTTGGGAGAAAATGTTGCACGCTTTTTGGGGGGAAATGAAATGCTCCCATCATTTCCAAGCTGTTGCTCTCGCTCTCTTTCTCTCTCTCTCTGTTTAATGCAGCCTAGAATATGTTTTTCGACATATTTTGAATGTGGATCGTGACAGTATTCAGACTTCAGCCCAAATTAAGGCGATCAAAGCGTGCATGGCTGCTATTTTCCTCTTAATGGGATTCGTGGTCGTATAAGTGCAATGCCATATTAGTGTTATTGTTTTGCAGAGGAGTATATGTCTGAACTAGCAAAAGTAGAGCCAAGAAATAAGCAAAAAGTACAAGACAAACATCACGCCGCGGTACCCGTCTCTGCATGGAGCCGCGATGAGCGGGAACAACAAGCAGCCATCGGCCGCCTTGAGTCGGCCGGGATGTTCCAGGAAGCAGCAGCTGGCAGGTGTGGACAATAAAGAGAGACGACGCGGACAAGGGCACGCCTCTCAGCAGGACTCATTAGGAAGACGTGGAAGTGAAAAGTAGAGAATGAAATGACTCACTCAGCTGATCTTTATGTAAACGGTCGGAGTGCTTCACAAAGGCCGTGTTTACATCTGGAGGAAATGTGGCTCTCAACGTTTTCCTTGTGAGAGAAATTCTAATTCAACAACCACTGAAGTACACACGCTCAAAGTAGTGTGTGGTTAGAAAGAAAAGATGTCCTGCAGTCGGAGATGGATGTGCAGTGAGCAACATGTCAAAGCACATCTGGAACATGAAGCTCTGCTGCTGGACAGCTGCTGGCCAGCAACATAATAATAATAATCTTTTAATTTTCTATAGCGCTTTTCAAGATGCTTTATATACAACAAAATGAAAAAGGGAACGATCAGAAAAACATCAAGACATCAATTAAAAACAGAATATTTTTGATATAAAAAAATAAAATTATATTGTGCAATAACACGGTTCAGTGGCTCAGGCAGGATTATTTCTGCCTTTAAAACCAAATGCCAAAATACATATTTCCCCAAGATGAAAATACCAGTACATCACATCATGAACCCGTTGATGTCAAAATATTGGCTTTGACCTGTTATATGAACAAAACTATACAGCGACAACACATTTCCATACTTATTTTTATTCAACACTTAACTCCAAATAAATTAACTTTGCAGCGGTTAAGCTGAGTAGTTACACAAGCTCTTGGCTTTCCAAAAGTCCATTCAGTATGAGATATATTTAGTCACAGCAGTGATAAATTAAAAAATACAATATGAATGCACAAATAGCTCAGCACTTTGTAGTCCACCGCAAAATACAGCGACAGTACGCAGACAAAAATAGAGAATATCGTTACGCTTCCATTTCAAGATCACTGTAAATTCTTCATAATATAGAGACACTTAGGTGCTTGAAGAGTTGTATTTCAATGTTTGAGCAACTGACATAGCCACACGGGTGAAGACAACACACACACACACACACACACACACACAGACACACACAGACATTGAGACATTTACACTTTCAGGACTGATGTGTAAAAGGCACACGCACACTCGCACAATATCTCTCTTTCTCGACAACATTTACCAGACATACGTAACAACAGAAACACACACACACACACACATTGAGGTTGGGCACAGACGCCATAAAGGACCAAGACGAGGCACAACGGGACTTGGCAGAGCGACATGGAATGTTTCGGTCGTTGATTGTTGGTCTTTGATTGTGAGGCTCTCGCTCAGTTGTCGTCGGTGTCGTCCTGAGAGAGAAGAGGAGCGAGAGGTGGGCGGTGAGCTCACTGTCCTTGAACGAGGCGCCGCCATGCAGCACGGTGATCGTACAACCAGATGAGGTGATGTAACAACACCTAATAAGATGTGTCTTTGTCCTAAGCAAGCTGATTGAATACACATAGTATGACCAGTCTGCCACTAAATCCCATATAACATGCAATATTTTGATATTATTTAAGGCTGAATGTTCCTATGCTTCCCTTTTATATTCCAGCTGATTTTGTTGAACAGTTTTAGGCTGATGAGACCCACCAGATGTATTCAGATTATAGTGGTGTGAATTTAAGGCTCTACAATAAATCCACCTGTCTGGTACTGACTTCAAACTATAAAATCTCCTTTTAAAAAAGGACAAAAGAAATAATAAATAGTACTATTTTGAAGCCAGGGCTCGAGATTCACACCCTACAACATAATGCATGATTTATGCTGCAATGGCTGAGGTAACAACATATGTGTTCCAATGGGGACATGTTATTTAGAGTTATTATAAGAGCTGTGGTTGAACTTAACTATAACAACAATCCTTGCAAAAAATGAGTCTCACATCAACACAGCCCAAATAATTGAACAATTAAAATGCTAAACATGTCCCCTTGTGATGCACAAGGGTCACTATCTTCTCTAATTTCATAAACTGTTCCTTATTTAGCTTCATATTATCATATTAGATGTTTGCCAGTGGAGTCTTACCTCTGTAGCCTCCGCCGGGTCGGTATCAACCGGTGACTCGGCCATGTCCTGTGCTGCTGAGGCTTCATCACCCTGGGAAAAGACAACAAGGAAATCTTTTTACTCTGAATATGATCCAATTTGCTATATTCATGATCTCATGGGAGTTACTGTATGTTTAATGTGAAACCAAATGACCAATTTGGGAAACCTTAATATGCACTTTCTTTAAGAGAAAACAATTGAGTGAATCTACACAATAATTCATTACAATAATGAGTGAATCTGGAATAAAAACAACAATCAGACAGATGCATCTCCAGACCATCAGAACAACATCTGGATGCACCATCTACCATTATGTCATATTATATGACTCACATAATCCATCCCTTTGCTTTGTCCCTTTATATGAAGCGCCGCTTTCACTCATTTCACAACCATCATTGTGATCACTGATCATTTTGAGGCATGAACCGCTAATGGAGAAGGGGAGGTGAGGGTGTGTGTGACGTCTCCCCCGCCCGGCTCAAAGGATGCCTTGATTACGTCGTGCCATTGAACTGACCTTCCGTAATGGGGAGCGGTCACAGTGCGCTGTGTGTGTGTGTGTGTGACACGCTCACCGCCGGCTGACATAACCTTAAACCACTTACTGCACCTTCTACTCCATGCTGTTGCATTTAACACCGCCCATCGAGCCTCCATCTGGTCCCCCGGCAGAGCCAGAGACATGTGTGCTCACGTAAACACACACACACACACACACACACACACACATACACGAACGCACAGCTGGACTGCCAACAGACACCACCTTGTTTTTTGACTGTGGGCAGATCACACTTTGGCCAAACGTTAAAGATTTGTTCGCTTTTCATGACAAATCCAACCTGAATATGTTTGTAAAGCAATCAAAGCAACACCTGGCCTCCGCTCTATTGTTTCAGCGCAGATTTTGCCTCCCGGGGACGTGAAATGCCTCTTTTATTGCATGTCGCTGAAAAGATCTGAGCAATAAGACGTGCTGTTGTTGGCCATGTCTCCTCCTCAGGTCCCCACCACTCTACCGACCACGCTCTCTATCTCATTTCACATCGTCCTCTCCTCCTCTACCTCTCTGGCTTCCGCTGTCTCCTGATATGAGTCACCAGCAGCGGATGAATGGGAGAAACAACTAGATGAGGAGATTAATCAGACTCACCATCCCACCACCCTCTGCTTGTGTGTCTAAGTGTGTGTGTCAGACACACAGGAGTCAATCTTTGATGGGCTCTCTCAACCTGGCATCAATTTTTTAATCAAATCAATATTAATGGCGTTTCATGGCTGAGCCGCCTGGGAATGATGCTTAAACGAGCACAAGCTGCCGCTGTCTGCCTGTCAATCTCTCGCTGGGAACACCGGGATTTTTTTTCTTCTTTTTCTTTAATCTGTGTGTTTATTCCTCTCAGGTTGTCCACCATATCTCCATCAGTCAGCACCCTCTGTGTCTGTTTGTCCATCTGCTTGTCCGTGCCGCCTGCCAGTTTGGCTTATCACCCTCATAACGAGGCTGATCTCATTCCAGGTGGAGCTTCATCCCTTCATCCCTCAGGGTGAATATTAGCCATCAGGTTGCCTCAGTAACGCAACACCCAACCCGGATGACAGGGTTCAATGGGACGATTGTTGAAAATAACACAAGCATCTTTTGATAATGAAATCAAATGAAGCAAATGTCAGCTATGAAGGGTGGCAGAGAGGTAGAGGGAAAATAATTTGATGGCTTCATTAAAAGAGCCGCTTGCACAGGTGTCAGTAACTTGATGACTTCTTTAGTATGGTATCTGTTTTGGGTGGTACTTTTCACGGATCACGGCCGATTGAAGCAGAGCTGAGGACGTGTGTGTATGCGTGTGTGTGTGTGCGTGTGTGTGAGTGTGTTATCTCTTGGTGTCTAAATTGGGCTAATTAAGAGGCGGGAGATCGAGCATCACAACAAACATTTCGACAGTGTTGGCGTGGCCGAGGGAAATGTTTGATTGGCTCATCATTTCCTGCTACTCACGACGATGTCACGAGAGAGGAGGGTAATTACAGGCACGTTTAGTCGTCTTTCAGAATGACATCCAATTCTAACGGCGTATCAATCCAGATCCAAACCACAGGGCTGGGAACAAAAGAGGAACAGTGTTTGTGTCGGTGTGAACATGGAGGCCATCTGCTCCTCTTGGTGTGTCGGTCTGTCTGCGCTGATGGGAGGTGGAAAGTCAAAGTGAGAATGTAGGGATGAAGGGATATTTGCTCAAAGGTTTTGTTTACGTTCAGTGTTTCTGACAAACCTGTTGAATTCTCATTAAAAAAATGTGAAAACAAAATCTTAAAAATGTTTATAAATGTGCACTGTTCTTCATTTTGGTGAATGTATACGCTTTTTTGCAGATCAACCAATTGTTGATCAGAGTATTGCCGTAAATCGGTAACAAAAGAGGTGGAACCACAGGGCTACTAGTGGGCAAAGAAAATATTTTAGAAATACTGAAGTCATGAGTTTAATTTCCCCTTCGTGGTATTTTTGTGATTTTTTTAAAAATTCAGATTATTGAGTTAAATGTTAAATTAAATTTTCTTTGAATAAATACGTCATAGTGGCAAAATACCAAATCGTTTATTAATTTGATTATTTGTTTTTGGTGGTCGAATAGTGGTCCAATTGAGAACCCAGATGTGCTTTTATGTGAATTTATCACATGCAAAATATATGTTTTCCCACGTGCTGTCTTAGATTTCGCATGTGAAATATCTCGTGAATTTATCAGTTCAATCTATGACAAACAATATCTACATTTGTCACTGTCAAAAAGGTCCCATTGTTTCTTGGATTGATAAAATTGTATGCAAAGGCCCCGAATTCCCAGAAAGAAGTGACCGAAGACATGACCTTCGTGTCCTGAAGGGCAGCCGCCTCCCCACGAGCAGAGAGGAGAGGTCAAGAACGAAAAGGAGGAAGAAAAAAGAATCATGTCTCATGTGTGACTCGTGTCGCAGCAGTAAATTGTTGGCTGCAGTAAACTCCCCTCACCACCTCCTCCTCCTCCTCCTCCTCCTCCTCCTCCTCCTCCTCCTCCTCCTCCTCCTCCTCCTCCTCTGGACAAACGATGGCCAGACTGACAAGACGAACAATGCTGGAACGCTAACAACGTGTACCGCCTTTCATTTCAGGGAAGAGCGACAGGCAGTCGATGGGAGAAGTGATGACAAATGGCTCAAGGTGAGGAGGCCATAGTGACACGGTGAAGAGTTATGATGTGTTTGTGTCAGTATGCGTGAGCATGCTGCAAGTCGCACTGCATTTTGTATTGTCCTTTTTGCGGAAGGAAAATGTAATTATTTCCCGATTCTGCATATATATTTAAATAAATGTCATAAAAGAACAAAAACTAGTTTTGGACATGTTTTTTGTTGGAAACTTTTTAAATCCTGACACGTGAGAATGCTGTAGGGGGCGCTATAATAAACCAAAAATAGATCAAACGTATTAATTTTGGTGCAATTTTAACCCAACCAAAATAAACACACGTCAAGTCAAAACAAGTACAAATGATAGCTTAGACATCAATACTGATTTATCAAAAATAAAAAAATAAAACTTTAAATGAAAAGTGTCTCATTTACTTGTTTGGCCGGGTCCTTCTTGACCAATCCGGTGGCGACGGCAATGTTGCCGGCTCCCTCCACCGTTTTGTGGGCCACAGTGGTAACCCCGGTAACCATGGCTCCACCCACCTGTGATACTCCAGACACAGCTGGAAGGACCAAAAGAAGAAGAAGGGCATTTGAGGAGGGGCATCTCTCTAGAAACCCAGCACGTCTGTGAGGATTCACGTTTAGAAAATGAAATACATAAATCCACAGTGATTGAAAGGATGCGTCGATATTAGTGAAAGAAACAGGAAACAAAAATGACGACCTTACTTTTATGCCTAACATCATACTGCATGGATTTAATACTAATACTAACACATTGCTTAGTTTGACCTGATGGATCTGCTAAAGGAACAACCATAAAGGAACCTTTTTTTAATCTAGGAAACAACCAATCCAACACAAATCCAACAAATTCAACAAATGTTTCAGCATCGGGTCGTGCACGTTCAAACTAATTGTCTCATTAATACAATAATCCAACCAGTTAATGTATCAGTGCTGGTGTATATTGCCAAAACACCCATACATGTATTGAATGGAATATGTTTTATTTCTTCTAAATGTATTTGGAGAGAAAGGTTTCATCTTTCAAATAATCTCATATTATAAATAGTGCTATTTCTTGACTTTATATTGTAATATTAAGAAATTCGGTTGACAGTTGTTCACTACACTCTGCTTCACTGTTTCTAGTGGGAACACCCTACATCGTCTCAATGACACCTGTTGTGTCATTGGGTTACCTGAAGAATAGGAACAGCCTGGAGGCACTTTCCTTTCATCGGCTTCACTGAGTTTCATCCACCCTTTTACTGTTTAAGCAAAGCGTTGTTGTGTAATATGTAATTTAGCCTATCAGTACATCTGATATTGTGTGTCCTTGTGACTTTTATGTAAGCGTGAACCGTTTTGGAAAGGTGTTTTGTGAATATACATTTTCTTTTAATTCAGTGAGGCGTCGTTCTTAATGTAAGGGCTACAAAGCAGTTTCTCTTGATATCCACTCAGAACAAAGCTGCTTGAGGGTCATTCTGCATGTGCTAACTGTATTTACACCAGTGGTTCCCAACCTGGGGATCGGGCCCTGACAAGAGTACAGAAGTTAAATTCAAGATTATTAGCAGAACAAAACTACACATCTGTAACCAGTGACATGGGGCCACAAATAAATAGCTTTATTCAACAAGCCAAAAAGGTTGGGACTGCGCTGTATGGGGGAATGTATTTACACGTAATAATTAATCCCAACTGAAATGCACTTTAATATAAGGCATCATATCCGCCTATATGTGGACCTCCTAAAAGCAGATTGTCAGATCTGAATGAAAAGCTGCTCGGTACAACTGAGAAAAATATATCTTCCCTCACTTAGTGGCTGAGACATAACCACAGTTTCAAAAGCACTCACTTTACTCGCGGCTATGTAACAACAGTCATTTCCCTGGATGCCTGTAACAGGATGTCTCCCCCGGCTTCTCTGCTTGTTATGTATGAGGAATGGCAGGGCCTGGCCCATAAGGGATTAGGCGATATGAAATATGACACCAGAGTCACAGTACATCTCTCTGACCACCTGAGGATCCAGTGAGATTATATACCCTTTCTGCTTTTATGTCAAAGACCTATTGAATAAAAAAAAGCAGCGGAGTTTACACAATGTGTAGATTAATACACACTAGTGATTATTTTTCAGAGCCACACGAGAAATGGAACAGATGCATTAAAGCCTGAATTAATATATAATCTTACCTGTTGTGAGCCCATCCTTTGTTTTGTTACCTGAAAGGATGCAGGTGGAGCTCAATTAGTTTAACATAAGAATCACATGATAAAAAAAAATGCACTTATTCATTTAGGCTCAGGTGAGTGTCTTTGTGTAATAGTAATAATTGCAACATATTCATAAATCACATGAATTCCCAGCACCCACCGACAAACATGACCCCATCCTTCGTCATCCCAGCTGCTCCAGTCACTCCACTCTTGGTTTTCTCCGCCGCCACCGCGCACCCATCCATGGCTTTGGAGAAACCCTTCTTGAACATGTCCATGGCTGCTCGATTGGCTCCCAAATTAGCGCGCGCGCACAGCTGCGAGGAGCAAGAACAGGCGCAAATGAGGAGGCACACCCGGGTCGAAGCGACAAGACGCACGCACGGTGCCACCGCCCTACTTTTCTCCCGTGACAGGCTTGTCGAGCCGATGGCACCGTCTGAAAGAGGCTGCTGAAAAATATCCCACCTGTAGGAGCTGGTTACAGCCCCACTGAGAAACCATGAATGGACTTACTATTCATTTCAATTTAAATAAATGGTTGTATTGCAACGCGACAGGGAAATATAAATAATGCTTTGGCTGCTAAATATATTGTAGACTATTAATATATAGTAGGAACAAGAAATACACGCGGTTCACGCACCTGTTCGCTCCAACTTCCTTTAAGGCGAGAATGTGGTGAGTCTTCCGGGATGAGCTTCCCCCAAAGGGCAGTGGAACCGGTTTATTCTCTCCAAACTACAACTCTCAAACACGATCGTGTGCGTGGTGTCCTCCTCACACACAGACGCTCCACAGGTTTGACAGACGCCTCCCACGCCTCGGTGATGGAGAAAGAGCGATTAAACCCCGTGATGCTGATGCGAGAGAAGAGATGCTCACACACACACGCGCGCGCGCACACACACGGATTACGTAGCTCTTTCTACGTGGGTTGCCCAGAGCATGTAGGTGCAGCAGGCTCTTAACATCGTCAGTTGGCTGAATGCATCTGCGGCCAAACTACTAATTAGTGGCGGTATAATTATGCGAGAGAACACTATGTTGGGCTGGTGATCGTGTATAATTGTGAGTAAGATGTTAACTGCAGCTGCGCAGCCGGTCCCCGAGGAATCTTTTGAATTGTAGCCTAAATCCAGAGCTCATGTTTGAATGGGCTTGCAGTAATCATATTGTAGGTTAAGTCATGTTTTTTCTTCTTCAGTTTTTACTATATTGTTTTGGATTTAAAGAACGACGACACAGTCAAAAGGCACTTTTTAATAAAGGGTGTATGAGTCGTAATTAACATGTATGATTGCAAGCCTTTGTTAATGACTTATTACAGTTTTAACTGCCAACTTGCTGGCTTAGTAGAAAGTGAGAAACACATGAAAACCCATCTATATCTTTATTATTATTTAATAAAAAGGATAAGTACAACCTGGACTTATTAAAGGCTTATAACAGGGTTATAAAGCCTATGCAATCAACAATACACTTATAAATGTTGATAACTCATTAATATTTTTTTTTTAATGTGTGTTAATGTGTGTTTCATAAATATAACCCTCTAGACAAACATTTATGTAAATTGCAGTAGTGGTGGAATAATGTTTTTGTAGTTTAGTTGTAATGTGATACACATTAAAAGTGCTTTGCACAATGAATTACAAACATACAAAAGAAAAACAAAGCATATTTGCAATGTAATGAGCACAATATACACAAAAAATGCACACAAAAATATATATATAGGTTACATTTCTTTAGTTTTTAATAATACAGAAAAGGCATGTTTTTACGCACCAGATGGTGAATACACTAAGGGACTTGGAAGTTTTGAAAAGGCTGTAATCAACCTCCACTTTGGTCCAGGCTGAAATATCACAACAGCTATTGTATTCTGGTCCCCAGAGGAATCCTAATGACTTCGGTGATCCCGCGGTTATTCATCAATTTGGTGTCCTTTACAGCAACCTCGCCGTGTCAGTGGTGAGGCTGTAAACCTTTACTCTGCATGACAGACAATTATCGATCCAAAACCATCAAAAGTTCACTGAGGCTTTGTAATGCGTCTTCTCTGATGTAGAATTTCACTTCAACTCAATTCAATGTGGCTTTATTGGTATGAAAGTTTCAAAAAAACAAAAGTGCACATACATTATTATTATGTTACTATGAGGTGGGCCACAAATATTTCTTCGAGCATTTCTTTCACCCATTGTTTGGGCACTTTTACCTTTCCATGCCAGATGGTATGGGGCATGGGGAGAGAAAGACCAGGGCACCGCTCCCCAGCCTTCTGACAGCAACATATTTCATGTGGATCTAGTGGTTATGTGTCCAGGCGCTGCATTGTTGTGGCAAAAAACAATTGTGTGGAACCTATTGGGTGTGTATGAAAAAGGCTGTGTACTCAAAGTGGTGTGGCACAAGAGAAAATGGATGAAATTAAAAATAAATACATAGCAGAGTGTCCGAGAGGCATGAATGAAAAGCTGAAAGATTAATTATATGAATATTATAAGGAGAGTTAAGAACCTGTGTCTCTGTAAAGCATCTTTAAGTGTCCTATTTTAAAATTAAAATATTATTATTATTATTATAATAAACAAAAACAGTTTCCATTAGTGGTTAATTAGTGGTCCATTAATGGAAACTGTCTTTGTTTATTATAATAATAATACTATTTTAATTTTATATAGCGCTTTTCAGGACACTTAAATATGCTTTACATAGGCAGAGACAAACTAAACTAAAAATTAAAGATAATGGAGCAAACAAAACAAAACAAAATTAAAGATAATGGAGCAAACAAAACAAATAAACAGAAAAGTTTTGGTATAAAAACCAGAGAAGGTAAATATACTGAAGATAGCGTTATTTGAATTGTCCCCCTGATAGACGATAGGTGATATGGTGAAAACATTAAGAATTCAATCTTCCTGAATGTTGCCCGTTGAACTCGGAGCTGGAGCTGGCATCTCCTTCTTGAGAACCCAGATGGCAGCAACACTTCCCGGCCGTTCTGGAGCTCTAGAAGCCCATTCTCTCTACTCAGAGCCCCAGTCCCTTCCACAGTCTGTTGCTATGTTTTCAGCCTGTGAATCACCATCCACTATGAATATCCACGGAAAATATCATGGAAATATGGCCAGTAGGCCTAGCTGCCAAAATGTGACAAGCAGGTAGGCTAAACCGAGACTGAGTGACAGGGTTTATTTTTGGGATCCAAAGCTACAAAACCTTTGTTTTGGAAATGATTGCCCAATTGCTCTGGATATTGCTAATGCATGACATAAAACATTATCATTGTTAGCCAGATTTTTAGCCAGGTGTGATTGATTAGGCCTACCAGCTAATCACAGGTGGGCCTAATCAATCACACCTGGCCAAACATCTGTGATGCCCACTTTCCTTGCCATCGCTGCCATGTGATTGGCTGTCGTTTGCTCGCAGTTGTCAGTCTGACTTTTAAAGAAAATAGTAACTGTGAATTCACTGACTATTAAGCTGCACCACTGCAATCAAACATATATTCATAATAAGACAGCAGGAAGTGCAAGCGTCTCTGTTTGTACTTTTAACAGTACAATCATAATATGATCTCAAACACAGCAGAGTTGATGAGTTGCATTCAGTCAAACTAAGGAAATGTGTCATAGACGTACTGCACATGCGTGGCGATGCTCTTTAGAAGCAGATCTATTTAAAGCCTGATAAACATTTATTGATTTGCTGTTTGTAGCTTGGTATGTTGCAGTGCTCCTGATGTTTTAGCATTTAAGAAGACATAGAATATTGCCTTAAATACTTAAATGATACGCCTAAAATAATGAAACCTGAGCCAAACGGTAGCTTGAATCACTATCAGGGAGAAAAGCGATTGGGCAATTGACTATTGATTTGAACTATTTCTCACTGCTGTCAACGTGTCTGATTTGTATGAAAATGCAACGCCTGTTATGTGTTCAAATACTCCCAATATCACAGGGCCGAGTCCTCACTGTGCTGTCAATCACAGCCTGGAGAGCCGGGTCATTATGGCCCCGTGTCATTTATCACTCGCTCCGGGGGACGAGCCGGCTCATTACTGTGTGCCGCTGAGCCCCGGGGCCGCCCACAGGCTCATCCACGGACCTGATGGATTGCACACGGTGGCAATGTAGCAATAAGCTTTATTCAGATTGACGCCCGTAGAACTCCTGCAATCCTCCCCGTGGGCTGGATGAGTGTTTAAATCACACATGCAGGACATTTCATGCTGGCTGTAATATGTGTGTTGTTAATTGTTGTTACTGGTGGTACTGGAGGAAGGGGGCTCACTCTTTTTGGATTGGCTTTGTTGATATTGATTACATTCTGTAAGCTTGTTTGATATTGATTCAATCCTGTGAGGCAGCATGCAATTTAATCTCGAAATATGAATTATTTCAATATTATTTTGTTGAAATGGTTTCTGTTGTCTGTCTGTATTTAATTTAACCATACTGTAAACCAAACGACAGAGAGGAGACAGAGACAAAGAGGTAAATAGACCGACAAATGGCATTTGAAAATGGCTTGAGTAAGGTCAAACGGCTTTAAAATTAGATATAGTACTGATTGTTGTGGAATATATATTTAAATTGACAATAGCTCTCTCTCTCTCACACACACACACACACACACACACACACACACACACACACACACACACACATTCATTTGTGTACTGAAGCTGACAGATTTTAATAGATTTTTAACTGCATATTATTGGTGGATAGTGGATGTTTCAACACTCAATTATTAGGTTTTCGGCTATTCATCCCTTTTAGCTGTGAATTTAAACCATTTATCATTTAGCTCTACTTTTTAGCTGACAGTTTCAACCATTTAATTCTCGGCCAACATATTTAGTTAGTTTTCAAAATGTATTGTGGCTATCATTTAGTCATTACTTATATTTCCACTGTTTATACATTATATTTAGCTTTCTCCCATCTTGCCATTGACACAATCTTATTACATCAAGGTCTTCTAGCTCAGTGATTTTTAACCACTGTGCCATGAGAGATCATCAGGTGTGCCGTGGGAAAATGTCCAATTTCACTTAATCGGTCCAAAAAAACATTATTTAGTTGCCGTGAATCATTTTCCATTGTTGAGCGTCTGAGCCTGCAATATAGTGGCTGGCATAGTTATTAAATACTCTTCCATGCCAGCAGGTAGGGCAATAATTACCTACCATATATGCTATGTTATGCTACCATGGGACATTTTGCAACTTCTTTGGTTATTGGTGTGCCGCAGGACTTTTTTTATTGTAGAAAATGTGCCGCGGCTCAAAAAAGGTTGAAAAACACTGTTCTAGCTGACTCTGTATGTGGCCATTGTCTTTCAAATATTATTTTTATTTGATCAAATTCATAGAGCGGCTGCATCCATCCACCTTTAAACTCCCTGGAGAACAACCAATCACCCCTGGTTGGGAATCGTTGGTCTAAATTATTCAGCCAGACGGTCAGATCTTAACTTTGGGCTCACCTTATGCATATTTGCTGCCATGGATAGGGCATATTAACTTTCGGATGTCTTCCAAAAATGGTGAGTTTCACTTCGACGAATGACTCAGTTAATCCTCCGACCTTTAACTGATTTTATTTTTTCTGTTGGAAAAAAGAAGAATACTCTTAACAGATCTGAGCCAGTTGGCAGCAAGAGTTTCTTCAGCTCAACGTGTGACACCTTTTACCACTTTATATCATTTTATTTAATAAAGCATTATATACTGCCACCCCCCCCCCCCCCCCCCCGCACATCTTATACAATAATGAGAGGCATTTCTCACAGATACTGGTTTATTTTTTCCCATTTTTAGGTTAGATAGTGCAGGGGTCCCAATAGAAGCAACATAATCCATCTTACTGTCAGCTGGACTGCAGATCGTTACGGTCGGCTCATTTTCTCCATCATGCCATACCACCATAAATCATTTTGAAGATGAAAAATGATTGGTTGGTTACTGTAATCATTGAACAGTGGTCAAAGTAGTAGATTATAGCCTTTCATATCCACTGGACAGCCTAGAGAGAGGTGTGTCGTGTAAATCCACTTTCTTTTATCAGCGCTGTCCATCAATAATGAGTAATCCATAACGACCTGCTGCTTGTTAGTCACAACAAGCCCACTTGAAAAATGGATTGAAAGTTTGAATCATTGAAAATCCTACATCAGTTTTATTCATAAGAAAAAAAAAGCAGAAGGTGACTCATTCCTTTTTCTTTTTTTCTCTCTTTCATATAATTCCTGCTAAATGACCACCCTCAATGAATCACCATTGTGACGGCTAACATATCATGAGTCATAGAAATTGCATCTCATATAATTTACTTAGAGAAAATTCTGAATTCTACACTTTACAGAAGTTGCTTTTGAAGAAGGATTTGTCAAGGCTGTAATACAGTTTGCAGAACGAGGTTTTGAAATCTTCTGTGACCGGTGAACACGGTGCTATCAGATCAATGCAGCGGGCCGCCGCCGCACAGCGACCAGTGAGGCATGAAACAGCTTCTATGGATAAAGACACATCAAAACCCACATATGACTGTGCAGCTCTGCCCAGCTGTCACCAGTGGGTCACACGGTAATTGGTGTGTGTGTGTGTGTGTGTGTGTGTGTGTGTGTGTGTGTGTGAGAAAGAGAGATTGTGCATGCATCCAGAATTGTGTTGATGCTGTAAAAGCACAGAACTTTGCAGTGAAACTTTTATTATATTTCAAGTCTGGCCTCATTAAAGATGGACTGACTGAGAGCTAAAGTTGCAAAATCATCCAGGCTGAGGGACTGTCTGAAAATGATACTCATAATAAAGTAAAACAAATGATACCCTTTCAATAAATTATATTCAAATCAAATTATTCAGCTTTTGTGTCTACTGTCTGCTACTAATTATAACGCCGATGACGCAATTTCATCAAACTACCATGAAAAAGTATTGCATTGTCATTGATCAATGCAGGTGTTGAAAAGTGTTTCATTACAAGAGTTTATTACAAGTGCCGTAGTGCCACCTGCTGCAGGATGCACGCTATAGCTGCCGAACCCACTGACCCGGGCGGGGGGGGGGGGGGGGGGGGGGGGGAGGAAACTGAGATATTAAAAGCCATCCATCTCTCAGATGCAGAAAGACGTAACTCTGACTGCTTTTGAAACCCGTAAGAAGTCACAGTGTCAGATTTACGAGAGGTAGAGGGAGCCTTCAGACCAGTCTCTAAAGACGCTCAGAAATCTACGAATTTATTGAACATGCTCGTCATTCCTGTATCACGCTGTGTTCTCTGGCTCGACACAACACAAACATCTGGGTGATGAACTCTCAAGGAGATTTAAGCTGCCACGAAGAAACAAAAATCAACAGCTGCTCAGAATTCATTTAAAAAAAAATGTTTTTTTGTCTTCAAACATGGAGCTAAGGCGTCCATCTAAACACACACCACTGCATTGTCCTCTCCTACGATACTGTTTGGTCAGGATGAGACATTCTTATGCTTTTTGATTTTGATCTCAACAACACATTTAGTTTGTTCCAATAATGGCTCACAGACTCTCACTGCCACGCCATGAGCCTGGACACCGTCCATATATTTGAATCATCAGACATGTTGCAGGCTGCGGAGGAGAGACGACTGTTTGTTGGTTAGTCACGCCTTAGTTACTCCTCGGCCTGTTGGTAGGTCACAGATATGAAAGTGGGTGCAGCAATATGTGAAAAGTGGATCATCTCTACATCACCATGAGAGGGGCGATGCTGATTTGTATTTGCAGCCTTCTGGTACATTTAAATTTAAAGCACCTTGTTTTGCATTATTCAACTCTACTGCCTCAAAGTGAATTTCACAGTTTTCCACATTGCCTTAAATTCTTTAACACGTTGAGAACATGGTTATTTACGCCATTTTCCACACACCACAGTTTTGTTTATTACTATACCCGACAGGATGGTATTGTAGTAGTATTCAAAAAGATACTAGAGTCCACCACGGCATTAATTTAAGTAACAATCCAGTGAATACTTTATTGATATCTGACAACCATACAACCAATTTAAAGTGTTGCAGTTTCTGCATTAATGGTCTATGATAGACTCTCTACTGATGGTAAAGCCCATACGTTGTAAATTACAGCTGCATATATACAATTTCCTTGATTTGATATTTTAAATGAAGTCACCGGTTTCACTAGTGAACATCTCATGCAGTTATTATTTAATCCAGATGGTATCGCTTTACCAGCTGTATTGTTACATTTCCCAGGAGAAATGGCGTTTACCACCTGGACGTTCTCACAGATTCTGTCAGCTCTGTGTATCGTAGCTGGATGCCTGTTTTTATGGCTTTGGCCCAGTTTTCCTATTGAGCTCAAATGGAAATATATCTGTGTTTCACACAAGTCTGACAAGTATTTCATGATGCATTGCTTTCCTTGTAACAAGGTATTATAAACTGCCTGCCTACACAGAGAAATGCTCGCTAGATGGCGCCAAAAGATGCTAAACCAGAAGACTGTCACAGAGCTGAGACTTTAAAGGGATCTTTGGCCCGTTTGAGGTTATTGTTTGACATGCACTTGCATTTAATTCAATTAAAGTGTTTTACAGAGCAAATCATGATAGTAAATAAAGACAGCACCATAATGTTTCATTCTGACTGCACAACTCCTATCTGTTGAGTTGCCATGAATTGTGAGGTTTAAAAAGTTTATGACGAAACATATTCAAGATAGTCCTCAGCCAGAGCAATTACACATAAAGGCTAATTGATTGATGTTAACAAATTAAGAACAAATTATGTGATGACACAAGTTATTAGAGCAAAAAAGGGAAGGCACCAGAGAAGAAGCTACAGGATGAGCACTGAAAGCTCCAAACTCACAATTGGTGGAAATCTGCTGGGTCCCAAACCAAGCAATCATTAGTGAGTGGCTCTGGTAACATGCATACAAGTGTTACTCCACAAAAACCAAAAAAGATCAAACATACAGGGCTTCTTTTTGTCTCGATTACTCGACTGTACATTTGGGAAATTAAAATCCAGTTCAGTGATTATCTGCAATATGCTTGTTTGCCACTGAGGGCTTTACCCAAATTCTCCTACGCTAGCACTACATGCAGTGAACGCATCAGCAGTTTCCTGCCCACGGAGAGAGGAAGACATCTTCGTTTCCAGGTAACCACTGGATGGAAAGTGAGAGTGCGATTGGGATCGATGATCAAGCTTTTCCACGTAAATGTGTTTGTTGTCCCTCGGTGAGAACTTTCATCGTGCATCTGATAAGACCGTTTCATGCATCGGATCAGGTGTGTGTCACATGCTGGTAGCGATTTAGTGCGTGTGTCGAAATCCAAACACAAAACGAGAAGAACCTGCTAAACCTCTGGGTGACTCATCTGAAACACACCTGGAACAACAGCGACGGCTGAGGGTCAGATGGACGCGATAACTTGAACCCGCAGTCGAGTTTAATGCAATCTGATGTGTTCAAGCCCCATGAACACGAACGGTATCTTGATCCAGACCGAAAGATCTCCGCAACTATTGGATGGATTGCCATGTCATTCCCAAACCCTGCAATTTTGAAAGCTATAGCGCCACCATCAGAATGATATTTTTGTTTTTTTTAGTGTCACGACAACTATTGGATGTCCTCTTAAGGATGCAATGGAATTACTGATGTAATCCCCTTGGCACCATCATGAGACACTTTGGTGAAGATAATAAAAAAATAAGGAAAGAATTACCCACAATATGTTCATCCCTTAATGTGTCTCTATCACTTAAATTTCATATTGTTTTTTTTAAAGTTCATGAATAAACCCTTCAGCAGGAGAAAATCATTATGTCCAGTTTCACATAACAGAACACAACCTTTCTCTCAACGAGTCGTCATTCAGTCCGTGCTCCAGTTCAAAAGGCTTCAGCACCATTTAGATGTGATTAATAATCCATATATGAACCGCATGCGTGGCTGAGAAGAGCACGCAGCACACTGCTGACTGTCAAATGTTTTGCTTCTCTTAGTCCACAATGGCGGGTTCAAAGGGACGTCGGGGAGTTTCAAAGGGAAGTGGGACCAGCTTGATGGATGCTCGAATGTACAGTATACACAACTGGGATCTCACTCCTCTTGTTTGGTGGATCGGATCAAGAGGACGACCTCCAAGACTTAATTAGTTAAGGATGTCTTCCTTAAAAACATTTGCATTAAGAGAGAGAAGGCGAAGAGAAAAAAGGATGGTAGAAGGATATATCAAGTTCAGGTTACTGTGAGGGGATGAGTCCTTGAAAATATTTTGAAATTTCTGAAATCCAAAGCATGTGAAGTTTCGACTCTAGGTATATCTGAATGTGTGTGTGTGTGTGTGCGTGTGTATGTGTGTGTGTGTGTGTGTTAGTTGAATTACCCCCACCTGGATTTTAGTTTGGCCGCCAAGTGCTTCAAAAGGCCCGCTCACAAATTGCAACATCATCAGATGTTCATTATTTCGTTAGATTATTTTGATTTGTTATTATGGAATGGACAAGACACTCAGTTCCCTAAAACCAAATGAAATCTTTGTGTTTGGCCGACCACCACGCACACAAACACATGTGTTTTCCTGTGGGATTGGATCTGTGTGGTGCTCGAGGACGGCCGACATGGTCCTGTGCCACGGATCTGTGGTTTCCAATCCCGATCTCTTGCGAGGAGAGAGACATTCTCACTTTGGCGCTACACGGCATCAGTCACTGCTTCATAACAACACGCTTCACTTGTTTTCTCAACATTACCCAGCAACAGCGAGACCAGGACCTGAGGCGAGACACGGCGATCTCACAATCGGCGCGATGGAAAACCATTCAAAACACTGCGGGAGCTTTTATTTAATTTAAAACCGTAATTATCTAATTTGCAATGTTAACTGTTCAACGTCTCTGACTTTGGAAAAGCACGAGATACCAGAAAGTCCTTTAGGTTATCACAACAGGCGGAACATCTGCCTCGGCCCCAGATGTATACATGTACGTCGAAAGATGAGGTGCGACAACTGCTGACACCCAATTCATGATATCATGTAAAGTGTGTGTGTGTGTGTGTGTGCTAGTGTTGCTGTTGGAGGGAATCCAGGCATGCAGATGGCCCTGGTTTGTGTTTGCACTGAACGACTGCAAGCCTCTCGCCTCCCTTGTGACCATGACAAACCATGTGTGCACGTGTACACACACACACACACACACACACACACACACACACACACACACACCTTCTGGACCACGTGCACTGACTTATTAAAGAAACCTTGTCTGAGCTTTCTACAGTATTTCTGTGCTGTAATCTCAGTGGATGACTTTAAGTGATGAGACAAAAGTTAAATAAAATGACTTTTTATGTTTCTATTCACAAGCATTCAAGTCGGATACCGTCTCGGAACATTATTTATATCTACAAAACAAACATACGTTAATCTTTTGTGGCCGATACCGGTCGTGACGCCTTCCAGGTGTGCCTCCGTGGCCGTGTATATAAAGACTGTGATCTATTTCTATCCCGAGTATTCATGGAAGGTACGGTAGGTGTACCTGCCCTCACCTGTACACACTCGCTGGCTGGCGGCCACTACTATAGCAACAACAATAACAACATGCCAGGAAAGCCGTTTTGGACTTCCTGGGAGATCCTCTGGTATGCCGGCTCCTCTCCGGAGCCAATGTTTGTCGACTGAGGAATGTTGCCTGGGCAACCGGAGGCCGTGAATAGGGAAACCCCTTGTATGCTGACGTTGTCACGAATCAAAAGCACACAGGCACACACACCTTAAAGGTTGGTGTATATACAGTACGTGTCACCATGGAGATACTGGGTGGAGAGTACGCTCCACAGGGCATGAATGGTTGCATGAGAGAGAGAGAGAGAGAGAGGGCGTCCCCTGGCTTTGACTCAGAGCTGGTCGACTTACACCTTCAAGCAGGAACTCCAAAGACGTAGATTCATGAATGAGCTGAAGACAATCGGCTCGTTTACGTCGGTGACGGACGTGGAGGGTTGCAGCTTCAGGATGAGCGGCGTGCTGCGTTGATCTGATGACGGCCTATTTTTGTTTTGTTTTTAAGATTTGTTGCATAATGCAGATTAAAAAAAGAAGTTCGTCTAAGGACGCATGAATAGCAAGAAGGACAAAATGGACCAAATATGTGTCAGAATAAGGACATTGTCCCTCCCTAACCTCACGGGTTCTGTTGGCTCGAGAGGCTCATTATCTCTTAAAAAGACAATCTTTAACCAGCAACGCCACAAATACAAGTTTATATCCAAGTATACAAAACACTGTGTGTAGAGAACCCTTTGAATTTATGGTTGAGTGTTGCATGTTTGTTTAGATTGTTTTGATTTTTGATTTTTTTAATTATTATTTTTACTTATTTACTTGCTTAACCCATATGGCCTTCTTGGCCAGATGCATGGTCAATTACTTTTATTCTTTTTTACTTTTGAAGGTTTTATTTCTTGTTAAACTGTAAAAATACCCAAATAAAATATTAAGTATGAAAAGAAAAGCTTTTATATGCTTACAAAAAAAATATACATGTCATAAGAGAGTCATCTAGAATTATTTCAAATAGTGGGGTGTCCTGTAGTCTTTATAACAAAATGCACACATTGTTTTGCATGTTTTTGTGTATATGTATATACCTGTCTATACTCACATCAATATCTAATCTTTTTGGACAGCATGCTTTTAGTAAAATAACACATTTGACCAGCTATTTAAAAGGCCTGGGAGCTCTACGTTGCAGAGAAGAGACGGGGAGGAGAAAACTGAAACTCTTAATTGCTGGTTATCAAAATATGTGAAATGTCATTAATCACACCTGGCAGCGGACCAAACCTGCACAGACGGTGCAGCTTGTGTCACCGCTCTGGTGCCACCTCAGTCAGCGCTGATCACGAGTGTCGGTGTCCTCAGTTGGCCATGTTGGCTCCGCGGATCACAAACTGGAAGGCTGTTCAGCTGGTGGGAATTCTCTCACATATGCTTATTCATTTGGCTGGATCGTCTACATCTGAGCAATTTCAGGATGGGAATTTCCAGACGAAGAGTGAATCAAGGCCACTTTTTTTTTTGATCTGAGGACAAAGGGGCCATAGTAGCATTGTTACGCCTCAGATTAGCAGCGAAACCGCATGTGCATACAATTTTAATTCAACCCACAACAATACCTGTCTCCCTTTTTTGCCCACGGATCCCAATGTCGACGTAGAGGCATAATGACTGATGTGTACGTTGATAAACCTTAAACGACTCCCCAGTTCTACATGTTCTTATGAAATAATAAATAATCTTTAATGCTTGTGTTTCACCCTGTAACATCATCTTACCTCCTCCTACGTGCCAAACGGAGCATTAGACAGGAATCACACACCACTACGTGTTCATTAAAAACGCTATGCCTGTCACCAGTTTGGTCTGGCTGCCAGCCACACCCACCTCGTTGACTCACTCCAGTCACCTGCACACCCAGCTGCCTCCAATCAGCCACAATCAAACCTGTATTTAACCCCCAGTCTCACTCTCACTCCTTACCAGATCGTTTCGTTGCTATGCTCGTCTCTCCAGCGCTCTCCTGCCAGCCTTCCCGGATCCGACCTCGCCTGTTCCTGCTTCGCCTGGGCTCCGATTCCTGCTTGCTGACTCCTGAGCTGTTCACCTGTCTGCCTGAGCTTGATTAAAGTGTTGAACTTCAGCTCTCTGTCGCCCGAGTCCTTCGTCCTGCGCTTGGGTCCTCACCCCACCCGTTACAATGCCTGCCAGGATTAATAATGTAATGCTCTGTTCTCAAATTGAATCAAATGTTGTATCAACTGGTGTCGGTCGGACTTGGTGAGTGAACTTGCATCAGCCTGCAGTCTTGGAAAAGAAAGAAGATTTTGTCTTCACTCCAACTGTGTCGAAACAAGCATATTTCTACTATCGGTGTATTCAAAATGAATTCCTGGTTCATCAGAGAAAAATAGCTGGTCTCGTGATGGCAACGGCTCTGCAAAGTTGTCACTATAGTCTTCTTGGAGACCACACAAAAATAATTCAGAATCTCACATTATCAATAAAACGAGCCAAGTACCGAGATTTGAAGTGAAATGACTCCACATAAAGAAAATTGCATTGGAAAAGGCTCCTGAACACCAATAACTAAAGTAACATCTCTGGGAGGTTCAGGATCTGCTGCACAGCCTGCAGAACATTGCACCAACACCGACGGAGCCGAGGATTAACACAGCTGCAGGGGTGAGACCGGGTGAACTATGAGTCATCCAGTTCTGAACATAATGGTTTTTCGTTGACGTGATCTTTGATTTGTATGCAACCGTTATGATGGTTGAACTCTTGATTCATTTTTACCTTTCGGATTGAACATTTATTTGTAAACCCCACACCCACACACACATGCACAAACACACACACACGCACACTGATGTTTTCTGTTTTGTTTCCCTGAAGAGATGTGTCAACATTTACTTATGAATCGTTAGTGATGATAACCCTAAGCCAAGCTAAACCATGGATCAATATTACACCGTGTCTTCATATGGACTCCTCAGGAAGACACCCTGTTGGACAGCCCAAAACATCAAGTGACCTTTCCTTTGACAAACAACATTTAAGGATGCAAAGGCTCTTAATCAATTTGGATAATGTTAATATATGCGTTGAAATATTGATTAGGGATGATCTACCTCCTATGAGGAGAAGCTCGTTAAAAAACATAATCCCCTGAGCATCCAGCCAGCAGAAAAAGATCAGACGGGGCTGTTTATGCTGAGGTTGACCTGCTGAATTAAAGATCAACAAAAAAAATCAAATGTACCCTTAAATGAGCATCAATGATTTATGCCTCAGTCCTAAATTCAAAAACATGTATTTGTTAAATATATTTATTTTTCAATGGAGGTGTGTGTATTTGACAACCGTGACTTGAACTGTTTGTTTCAAACCCAATGACTCATATCGCCCAATGTATTAGTTACATTGCTTTTCTTCAAATGTCAACAACTAGACTATTAAGATCATTTTCTGCTTGGGGAAATGAGAAAAATATCAGACAGAAGAGAGGAAGTAAAGGCATAAAAAGACCCTTTATGCCCTGATGATGTGTGCAGATAAAAGCTCAGCAGCGTTTACGCACTAAGAAGGCCCAGCTCCTTGATGGCAGCAGTAAACAGTCTGCTCCCTGGATATTAATGTCATGAACAGTGTTTTTAGTGCTTGTTTCGTCGAGGGAAAAGCAGCACATCGGGATCTCGCAAGATGTGTCGTAAAAGATGTCCTTTTAAGTTGTGATTTATTGAGAGGGAATCCGGTCCAAACAGGTTCAGCTGGTTCTTCAAAGCCCCAATGCGACAATGAAACCTGTCAATATGAGCGTAGATCCTTTTCTATACCCGCGTCCACGCCCTTGTATGCAGACTTTGTTTCTTTAGAGGCACATTAAGCAGCGCGCACACAGTTCACATTCGTCTGTGCGTGTGCGAGTGGTGGTTTATTTTCCATGATGGTGGTGAGGGAATCCTGTTGTCCAGCTGACAAACCTTTTTCATTTTTTTTTATCTTCGTGAAACATTACATATGATGGCAGGAGAAGCTCAATTTCACTCACATGCCACATGGCGCTGGTGCTATGAGGCTGTTAGCTTAGCTTAGCGAGAAGGCTGCAAGCAGAGGGAAACGGCTTGTTTGTTCACACTGACAGACTTCAAAAAGTCTGTCAGTGGCAAACCTTTGGCAAACCTTTTAAAATGCAAGGAATTCACAGGGAATTACTCAATGTAACACAGTTGGGTACAATGATGATAGCACAAAACTCCCTAAAACCACTAATAGTTACTAAAGTAATTCTAGAAATAATCTATAGTCAATGACATGGTTGTGTATACTCTCATTTGAATTAAATACATGACAAATGAAATATATATAGTACCTTCTTGTTTTTATCCATTTTGACAAAGTAATTGTGTATCACCATATCTCAATTCATGATTTATTAATTTCATTATCACCTCAGACAAATTCAAATTGCTGAATTGAATTAAAATTGAATCAGAATCCAAAAGTGAATCAGTTTAATCTGAAGATCGTAAATTAACTTAAATCCACCAGGTGTTTCTGTGATTATTTGATGATTCAACCAGTAGAGTAACATTTCTTTTTTCTACAAACTGTGAGTCGTGTAACATGAAAAATGAAAATGAAAATGGCTGAGACGCTCAGGCGACGCCACTTGAGAGTGATTTTCTCAGGCTGAACAGAAGACGTTACACAACTGCTCTAGGCTTAGTTTTCCTCCCCGTGACGAGGCAATCGACTTTCGCATGCGAAATGAAGGCCGAGTCGACTGAGTTGAACTTCAGCTTCACTTGACCTAACTTTGCCTCTGACCCAACCCCATTCATATTCTCCCTCTCGCTGTACTTCTAGTGTTACCGGCCTTTGCTCACATCATGCAGGATGCTCTGCTGGCCTCAGGTCACAGATGGATGACGATTACAACTCTCATTGTGTTTCCTACAGTTTCTGTACAGTATCTCCCCCCTGGCCTTTCTATGCCTATTCCCAGACGCCTTCTGCCCGCTTAATCAAAGCAAAGTAAGATTTAGAGAGGAGGTAAACACTTTGGTTTTATGATTGGGCCCCTTCTTAAAGCGTGGCCTGTGTAATTGAAAAGCCCTCTGTGACTATTTTAAGACACTAGTGGGAACAGATTCCCATGTGTGTGCTATGGCTGGGAATGGGGCTCTCTCCTTTTCTCTCGCGTTCACTGTTTGCTAAACAAGTATGGCTTCTCTGGCTTGTTCCCTTCTACGATATCATACCATATTGTACTGAATATAAACATATCTGTTGTGTCCCACCGGGGCAGTGATCTGTCACTTGTGTGACAAAGTAAGAGTTTTTGTGAGAGAGAGAAAAGAAAACAAAAGCTGTAATGTCACAACTAGCTGAGTGTTTTTGAGCCGTTTTTTTTACTCACACCATCTGTTCTTCACACTGCTCTACAATCCCCGACCGCCAACATCCCGCAAACCAAAATTAACGTTGTTTCACTGTGAGTAAAAAGTTTAAACAAACTGAAATATCAACAGTCAGCGTCTTCTCTCTTCCCCTGAGTCGGCCATAATAGACTCTTTGTTCAGCTGAAATTATAAACTCTTATTTTGGTCGTTGTGTGCATGTGTCAACTGCTGCGTTGTGCGTCATTATGGCAAATGCTTTGAGTAGAATTTCTGTAAAGAGAGAAACATGTTCTCATATAAGTCACAGACTAAGCTTATCACACTTAAACGCTGGTGAATAAAAAGCAAAGACTCCTGTTAAAAAAAAGAAAAAGAAAAGCTGTGGACATCCTGTAATAAAACTCATTACAATGCCAAATTACCTTTTCCAACAAGGTGAAGTGAGCCAGTCTAACCGCATGTAGTGACAGATTTATGGTCCACCCAAGTTTCCTAACCTGAAGTGCTCTAAACTCATTACGTTGGATAATGAAGGTGGGGAAATCGGATTCTAGATGCACCATGAGTCGGCAGAAAGTTGAGACGTACATATTCCCATGTCACTGAGAATACAACCGACCTCCCTTGCCTTAAACATTGTGAGTAACACATACAGGAAGCACCTGCTGGTAAATTACAAAATGTTCCCCAGATTTTTAAATAATAAACAAAACAGTCATGCTAGCAGCTCTACGAGGCTGTAATCCAGCACAGCGGTGCTTCGAGCTAAATGCTAACATCAACATGCTAATGTCCTCCCAATGACGGCGCTAGAGTGCTGATGCATAGCAGGTGTAATGTTTCAAATGTTCACCATTCAAGTTCAGCGGGTTGGCATGGTAAAAAGAACAAAAAAAGAAAAAAGTGCAGCTGGCTGATGTGAATGTTATTGGTTTTACAGGTGACCTTTGACCTGATGATGGCACTATATGGTGAGTAAAGAGGCCTCCTAATCCAAGCTAAGGGGAACATGAATGTGTGTGTAAAACGTCACAACATGAGTTGTTGACACATGTTTCTCAATACCAAAAATGTCAACCTCATGGTGGCGCAAGAAGAAACGTTAGGGGATCACCAAAGTCAGTGGGATTTATCCTCTGAGCTCCATGAATGTGTGTACAGGATGTGCCAATCCATCCGGTAGATGTTAGGATGTTTCTCAGGTCGAGTGAAACCTTTGACTTGCTGGTGGCACTAAAGGAAAAGTCACAAGCCAGTAGGATTCATCCTCAGAGGATCATGAATATATTGTCACTTTTTCCTACACCGTATTAGTAATATCAGTTTATATTCATAGTTATATACAATTCCCTTTTAAATGGTGGTGTAGTATGTTAACAGAGGAACTGAGAACTCTATATCTTCACGACAAAATGCATCACCCTCCTTTTTTATATAAAGAAATATAGTCCAATAAAGTCATTTAAGTAACACGAAGGCACGATCCCCCAACTCCAACAAATAGGCCTATTACCACATGAAAGACGTACTCTGCTCTAATTCCATTTGCCATTATAGTAAACATGCCTTAAGTCCCGGCTTTACTGGGCGTCTTACTTTAAACACAGGCTCTGTTTATCAGTGTTTCACCATATACTGCTATTTCATAATGTCTGATGATCAGGAAAAACACCATTAAGAAGAAGAAACCCTTACTAATAGCAACAAAACTAAAAGTGCACAAATTTAAAATGATTCAGTGAAAAGGTCGATAAATAAGTGTCCAGCAGGTTGAAGAATAGTTATATTACCAAGCGGTAATGTTATTATCAAGTACAGACAATGCACTCCAGCAGGGGATGAAAATAGATTAGAGTAGGTATAAAGTGAGGTTGCAATCAACCGTTGCAGATTCAATCAATACACATTACTAATGCAACAGCAGTCAAATCAAACTGTAACATCAGTGGACACGAAAAGTACATGGGTTTTCCAGGAAAACATCATCCAACACTGCTTACACAGTGGTCCACTAATACTCTAATGCAGGGGAGGGCTGTGAGTGCGCAGGTTTCATCTCACCCGGCCTTATGGATGTATTATTTCTGAACTTTTGGAGAGAGCCCCGTTAGATGTGTCCCCCTGTGTTCAATCTTTTGTGCTCAGCTAAGCGCTAATCGCCTCCCAGCTCCAGCTCTTTTTGCGCAGTTATGTGAATCTGACTCTATGCAAGAAGGCGAATGAGTGTATTTCCCCAAAAATGTCCAACTACTCCTTTAACAATCTGTTGTTGGCACAGTGAAAGACATCTGGCACCTCTGCATTAGTGCTCAGCCAGTGGTTCATAGCACTGTATCTCATCAGAACTAGCCGGTAGTTCAAATGAATAAAACAGCAGCCTCAATGTGCCAGTGAGAACCGTGCAAAGGAGCTCTTCAACGAGACACAGCAAGTGTGTTTCCAGATTTCAAAGTCGGCCACAATCATTACATTTGATTCCAGAAAAAGATCAAAGCGAGTAGAAGGGAACCCGCACATTGCAGGAAAAGCTCCTCACCAGAGGTCTACAAAAATAGATGCTTTTATATATGTTTCTTTCATTTTAACCATGATCAAGACTCAGCGCACACTTCCGTACTCCGCAGTGCACTTTATTATTATTATGCAATGAAAACAATGGAGTGCCGGAGATTTTGGCCACCTTTGTGACATGCAGTAACTGACAAACAAAGCTAGTGAATGACTTGTTTTATGGGTGTCCGCTGTGGCAACGGCCAGCATCGCCACTCTGTCTCTGCACAATAAAACACAGTGGCGGTAAGTTACTTGACAGAGATTCTGGTCACATTCATTGTTCCAAACATGGATACACCAAATTTCCAAATAAGGTAAACAATATTTGTGTAGCCTGCGGCGCAATTTATGCTCAAGTAACTTAAGAAAAAATTGAATACACTCATCTCGCTACTTTTATTTATGTATTATCTTATGCATTGATGATCTGTGAAGAGGCGAGCGGTCAGCCAGTGGCTGACACTGTGCTGCGAAGGTCTGGGTATCCGAGACTAGCTGGTCCCAGGTCTGCTGGCGCTCCGGCGTCCCACCGCCACACCTCCACGTGACTCTCTGTTCAAAGCGGCGTGGCTGGAGCCGCAGCAGGAGGTTTGTCATTCACAACATGTGAACGACCCCTAACGGTAAAATTATGGCTTTCAAATAGCGCCAGCAGCAGCTAATATTTACAGACAAATTATAACTGTGCAGCGGGATGGGGTGGCGAACGCTGGTCTGAAGTCAGTACATCAGAGAACTGTACAGAAAGCCAGTGTGTCTGTGTGTTAATGCTAATACATTTAAATACACACACACACACACACACACACAAGTACTACACCTGCTATCTGTCATAATATGAATACATTACAGCGGTGTACATTTATCTAGTCATGCTTGTGTAGCCTGATGAAGAGAGTAGACCAAAACTCTTTACTAAGTGGTGAATAATTTTAATGTGTTATGTGGCATGTTCCCCGCGACCCTAAAGAGGATAAGCGGTTCAGATAATGGATGGATGGATGGATGTGGCATGTTATCTGATCAAGAGAAATAGACATAAAAACATAGTGTATGTTCACCTCCTTTACTTTACCTGAAGCTATGTGGTTGAAATAATCAAATAACAAACACAAACACACACTCATGCATAAACATGCTTAAATACACATAGTTATGAATGACGAAAACCAGGTGTGATCAACACAAATACTAAATCACTAAACTTACATCATATAATACTACTTATTGCTATTTAATATAGTGTGCAGTTTTTTTTTTAATTATTGTCTGAAGTATCTCGCTAGTCAAGTACTTTTTTCAGTAAATACTTGTGTACTCTTACTTAAATAGTAATTTTTATGACTACTTTAACTTCTACTTTAGTGCTAAGTAACAGTACTTTTACTTGAGTAAATGTGTTGGTTACTCTATACCTACATTAGTCATGTATGTGCCCTTTGACCCCTCACACGATGTAAATCCACTATGTATGCGTATGTATCATACTTTGTATGACCCGTCTAAATAAACCAAAAACGAAATGGAGCCTTTAAAACAAAAACTGCAAGCAAGCACTCCGTCTTTCACACTGCTGAAGAGTATACCATGATCCCAAGCTCGACTGGCTCCTCATTATAGTTAATTTAAATTAACAGCCACTTCAATAACAATAAAGCAACAGTAGGCAAGCTAATGAAATACTGAGCTGTTTCCAGCGTGCGAGTCTGACCCAGACTTCACTCACACCCACCAGAATACTTTCCCCTTATATCAGCAAACAAGAAAACGGCAAAGCTTTTTTATTATTCATAAAACAAGATAATATAAGCTGTCACTGGCATTGCAGACAACAGTGTGGAGTTTTTTTAAACTGTGCATTACGCTCTCGTAAAATCCCCACTTTTTACTCAATACAGCATGTCTAGACTATATTTTTATTATCATTATTGCCAGTAGCTAATTAAGATTTTATTGTGCAACTCAATTGAGGTTTTGGTGAGCCTTTGTTTTTCTAAGTTTTTGTCATTCCTTGTGTGTCTGGGGGAATGCCAGCTAGTCAGCCACCCACTCAGATCCAGAGCTGATGGAGGAACCACAAGGAACCAGAGACCGTCTGCATGTCTCGAGCGTCACACTGAAATAGAAAAAGATCTGTGAAAGGAAACACTGAAAGGAAACTGTGCAGCCAAGATGGTTACCAGCAGATATGACAGGACAGTGTCGCATTAAAGCCTAAAAGTTTTAAAATTTGCGGGCCTACGCTCTGTTGATTGTTCCTACTGTGGAAGACGCCGATGGTCAATGCCAGAGAAACAGCCAGTGAGCAATTAGGTTAAGTGTCTTGCTCAAGGACACATCGACATGGACTAGCGGAGCTGGGGATTGAACCACCGATCCATCTGATTGAAAGACAGACTTGCTAACCACTGAGCCACAGTCACAGTCTTCACCCATGCTAGTGGCTCTGTGGATGGCGATGTCCACCTGTCGGCCCAGCACAATATCCAGGCTCTCAAACTATCTCAAAGTATAGGATGGATGACACATTCATGTGCCAAACTGTAAAAAATGTTTTTGGACATGTGGTTTGTGTCAAAACTCTCAATACTTGAACACTTTTTTTTTTTTATCACTCTGGTCACTTTAATCCATTCTGGTGCAATATTTTGTAATATTTTGAAATTTGTATATTCAATATTCTGGTCACTTTAATCCATCCTGGTGCAATATTTTGTAATATTTTGTAATTTGTATATTCAATATTCTACTGTACATTCAATTTCTTCTTTACTGTTTATTTTATTATGTTTATTACTGTTTATTTATATTACTTGATTTTTTTTATCTTTACGTACTGAGCAATGCTGCTGTAATCCTGTAATTTCCCCACTGCGGGACTAATAAAGGATTATCTTATCTTATCTTATCTTAAAAAACCTGCAAAATGACGTTCCCATCAGCCTCGTATGCACTTAAACACACTCTGTGATTCGTGCAAGTCAGCAAAGGTTAGCATGCAAACACGCTAAGTTAAGTTTGGGAGCACGGTGACCTTTATACCTGCTAAATCAGCATGTTAGTCATGCTGTAACTCTAGAAGAATCGACAGCTGACATCTCTCCAACAGTCACACGGACATGAGCTGATGCGTTTGGATCCTTTGTACTTTGTGCAGGTTTCTTGTCCCAACACACCGGCATTCTCAAAAGTCTCTATCTTCTCCACCCATGTCTGATGGTGTGATGCCACTTTGGCCTCGCACACACTCCCGCCCCTTTTTGGATGCGGCAAGCTCAAACCAAGCTTTAGGCGCTGATTTTACCAAGACCCGCCACTACAGGCCTTAAAATAAATGAATGTTTTTAACGCTATTTAAAGAATTGAGGTCCCTGTTGCTCAGTGTAAGTATCCAAGATTCCAAGATGAAGTACTTCTTATGATATATTATTAATAAAGGAGAAAGGCCTTTTCTCCTAATCTGCACAAAAATGGACCTGCTGATGAATTTTAATTAGATAAAAGTGAAATGGAGAGACATTTACACTGTACATCTTGTCAAATTTCACTGTATTAATGTAATTATCGTTCCCAATGTGCACGAATCCCTCGTCCTCTTCAACGTAAGTCTGCATTATGACACGGCTGGCTGATTGACAGATCGTACGGGTGAAAAGGCTGCAGGAGGGTGGAAAGAGTCTCACAGACACAAAGAAAGAGAGAGAGAGAGACAGAGAGAGGGAGAAAACTGAAACTGAAAGCAGCCCACAAGCTATATATAGAGCAGATGTGGTGCTGGTGGTGCTACTTATAATAGAGGTAGTGGTTGGTGTCACATTATGCCCCTTCCCCCCCTCCCCTCCTGTCTGTCTCTCTCTCTGTGACAACTTTAGTCCTGGCCTACAGCTCTTTAGTCACCCCCCGTAGACCTCACAGTGCAATTACCTCCCCGAGGCCGTCATCAGCTCGGTCTCCACTCCACAGCTGTTGGTGGAGAGATGGACAGGGGGGTGGGGTGCGGGGGGCGGGGGGCTGAAGACGTTACCCACCATGTGCCGCTTCGAGATTCGAGGGCCGCTTGTGTCCCGATGACACGGAGGTAAACAACAGGTGTTGCATACGCGATGCCCGGGGTGATAAATCTAAGAAGGGATTAGCTAAAATAGCATACAGTAGATTGGGTGACACGACAACAAACTTGGAGTATTGTCCGTGATGTCAGTGATGCTGACCCCCTGGCACACACACACACTGGAGGCCGCTTGTGTGCACTTTCACATCTCTTGTCTGTTAGTAGATGTGTTCCTTTCCTCTGGGAGGTGAAGCCGTCTTCATGTTCCTGTCGGTGGATGCACAGCAGTCAATTCAATCTTCTTTCTTTTTTTTTAAGGCTGCAGCGAACTCCACATATCCCATCATCTATTGAGATAATTACACAGACATATTAATATATTTTTCATTTAATACAGGGCTCTGTGGGTTTAACCTCTCATCCGAGCAGATCCGCATTGCAATTAACATAACACACGTTCAGTCAGCTGACCCCTTCAGAAGGAGGCATTCACTTACCTCAGGGTTACAATAATGTACGACTCCTACCAATATAACAAATGAACACTAGAGGATATATTGAATTCAGCTTGCATTGGTATTCACAGAGACCTACAGGGATCGGCAGCTTGTCTTTGCCCTGAGCAAGCTGCTGGTATATAGAGCTCAGGACCAGACTCGGAGAACCGGGACAACCTGCTCAGGGAGAATGTTCAGAATGAAAAGTACCTAGTGTACCTCGTCCTAATTGGACTCTAATTATTCCTGTCACGCCACTTCCACGAACCAGTTACCAGTTACCTGGTGGGAAACCCCCACCAAACAATGCATATTATAATTAATTACCTCTAACATACACCAAATACAAATAAGAAATGGATAAACAGAATATGGACTTAATATTATCTAAATGTATCTACATGTGGATGAGAGGTTAAAACCATAGAGACTTGATGGAGAGACATTTCCACTTGCAGAGTAATCTTGGAAATGATCTCTGCTCTTCATTTTTGTCTCTTTCTCTCTTTTTTCACTCTTATATATCTGTCTGTCTCTTTCTAACACATACACACACACACACACACACACACACACACACACACCTACACACGCAGTGCGGCTGCATGCCAAGCACTAATCTGATGGGCAAAGCTGTGCCCAGATGGTTTGATTCATATTCCTGCTGTTAGCAGCTGATGTTAAACAGGTGCTGCCTGACCTTCATTCCACCGCTGCTCTGCCCTCCGTCGCTCCACCGTATTTCCTCTGCATAAAAATTACTGCATTGTTTCTCTTCCCAGCCATGCTATTTTTACTGGCGCTGGTGTGAACAATGAAGTGCTGTAATTACTGGATCGCAAATTGACTTCTAGGGACATACTGACGCCTCTTTTATTTTGCCAATATTCTAATCAGAAGCCAATCACTGTTTTGTATAAACTCAGCCTGAAGCCACTGTCTCCCAGACAGCATTTTGGTGCCTACAGTTATTATGGTCTGTTATTGAGAGCGTCTTTCAACTGTAATAAAAAGCACTGTTCTGTATGTACAATTGTAGCTGTTAAAGTAATAACAACGGTTGGAAATACTGCATTTTGCTGGATTGCTGGGTATAGACATGTCGAGGCGAGTGCCCACTTTACCTAATGACCCATGGTGTGTGATGATTGTTCTGGTTTTTCTTGAAGGAAAACTATTGATTAGGCAAATATTGTGACTGGAAACACATCTGATTAAAATGGAAAGGCCATGCATGAAAAACTTGATTTCTCAGAATTCTTTTTCATGCAATACAAATCAAGATGTACAGTAGCATTATCTATCCGATGCCGATATGATTCAAAGAAGTGTAGCACTAAAAAAAGCCTTTTTTAATTACTGGGCTTGCGGTAAAGCTGAAACCCTCTATTCATTTGGCCAAACATTACAGTTCCAGTTGAGACACATGAAAAGCACTCCTGCCAGCAGTCGCCTCTTTGGTGATGTCCTTCGAAATGTTTAATTATCGCATATATATTTACGTTCTGAGAAAGTTGATCTATCAGATTCAAGTTTGCTTCCCAGGCCCGATAAAAAAAAATCCATGTGCATCCTCCCCCACTCAACATGTACGTGCATGCAGACTGGTTTGTAATAGACCTAGTGTTTCCCTCGTGTACAGAAGATATTAGGCAGCAATGAACTGCAAGCTAACTTTATAAAGTGTTTTTGAAAAGTTTTAAGTCGACAAAGGTTTTTAAAAGTCCTTCCTGTTTAATTCAGAGACAGTCCCAACGAGCCACTTTGGTGCCAGAAATCCGTAAATCCCACCTCAGGGCATTAAACTGCTTTAGTTATCTTCCCCTCTGCTCAATGGAGAGATGAACAAAGAGAAGAGCGTAAGGTGGAAACCCAAGCTTTGTGCCTGTGTCGCTGGATAGCGTGCTGACTGTGAGAGGCCCAGATTGCGTCCTGTGTTTCCCGTGGCTCGGAGAAAAGAACTCCTTGGCGGTGTCTGATGTCACTGGATCCACTAGTTGCTCTGGTTACCTGTGTATAGTGGGGGAAAGCTGAGTGAAAGAGTTTGTTAAATTCAAATTGTAGTAAAATCCAATCCACATGACAAATATCCTGCATGAAATGAACAATATATAGCAAACTGCCACAACTTAACCTGTTGTGAGTCATAAAAAAACATTTTAGAGCAAATAGTGACAATATTAAGTAAAATACATCTTAATGTTATTTTTATGACGAGGTGCCTGCTATTTTGGAGCGCTTGGCAATCATCCGGCCATCCTATACTTGTCTTTTGGGAAGGCCGGGATAAGGTGTCCAGAGAGGATGTTCTGGGATAAAGTGACACAAAGCAACAGGTGTGGGAAGAAATGGCTCCGTCTATTCTGCCCAAACGCTGGCATTTCCCAAGGTACCCATCAATAGCTTAGATTTCCAACCGTCTACTTGACCCGTGCGTGCATTGACAATGTGTGTGCAAGAGAAAGAGTGAGAGAGAGGGGAGGGTGTGGGAGAGAGAGGGAAAATAAAATTAGGGTATATGCAGAAGTGTTACATCTCAAACACGGAAACAAGTGGAAAAGCAAAAAGGTGTATTGAATTAGGAGGGGTTGCGCTAAGCTAGGCTAACCAACAAACAACAGATAATTAGTGTATTAAAAAAAAAAGAGGAAACCAAAAGAGGAACTTGCATGTCACATGTTTAAATAAACCCTTTCTTGTCTTTACTTCCTTAGCTCGAAGTCTTCAGTAATACCGTAGAGAGACAAAAGCATAACGCGGATCAAACATAAGCAAGTTGAAGCCTGCGTACTGTACAAGTAGTCGGACTACTGTGTCTCATTATTTGGCTCACATTTCACTTGAGCTCTCTTTACAGTATATTAGCAGCTTGTGGTTTGAGGATGCATACAGTGCATTCGCGAGGCTTTGAAGAGCCGAAGCATTCTTTTCTCTGATGTGTGCGAGGCTCTTTGGTTCAGCGTGGAGCCCCTCTGGCCTGTAATTACTCCAAATCTGGGAGAAGCCTCTCCACAAAACAGTCGGGTCGTGCGTTTGCTCTGCGAAACCATGCTCTCGTTTCTCACACTGCTAATGAAGCGTACCGTGTATCTGGAGAAGACGGAGAAGCTGAGTGGGACATGACAAGCCCTAAAGTGAGAGATGACTTGTCATACACAAGTTTGAACTCAAACCTTTCATAAGCCTCGTCTTCAGGCCCACCGCGGTACACGCTGAAGACGCTCCAGAGAGAAAAGCAAATATGCTTATTCAGTTTCACTGGATTCCCTCTGAAGTGTTTCCCGCTGTTTGCTGCCAAAAGAACAGCATGATTTTGTCATTATTTCTTATCCTTGTTTTCCCCCTCCGTTGTTTTTTTTCCCCCTCTAACTTTATGGCAGAGCGAAACCCCGGTTGCTGTGATATGCTGCTTTGTGTATGTGTCATCCGATCTGGCTCCGTCCGAGTAAATGCATCATCCCTATGCGTTCAGGGAAGCCATGTAAATGTCCCAGAAGGTGCAGCTGACATCCAAGAAAGAGTTTTTAAGAGGGTGAAGTACGTACGTACGTGGAGAAGTAGAGTGAGGAAAGAGTGAGCGAGAGAGAGAGAGAGAGAGAGAGAGAGAGAGGGAGTTTGGATGCAAATCGTCACAAACATCTGCTCCGCGATGATGCAATTGCATCGGTTTTGCAACCCCTGCATGCAGCAGGAGCTTTACGGTTGCACAAAATGGACCAAACCCTTCACCTTGAGGTTGCTCGTGGGGGTCAAGTTTGGACTTGTTGTCTGCAAACCTGAAAAATAGGTCATACCCTTTTCTTAAACGCTCACATGAATCATCAACAGTTATATACGCACGCCGCTTTTACACACCCTAACCCTTGCGCAGTGAGGGAAGCCATTTGTGTCATCTTATTGGTATAAAGCTCGCTGCTATGCGTTTACACGCATGTGTTTACAAAACAAGTGTGACACCGACGTCACGTGGCGTGATGCCCGGTAATTCCAGATCCTCACTCCAGCCCTGATGCCAAAAGAAGACTCCCCACGCCTTGATCCTGCCTGAGTCAGCAGAGCGGGGATGGTGCCCTGCAGATTTAGTCCATGTTTGTGTGAGCAGGGAAGGGGGGGAAAGGGGGATGGGGTAGGGGTGGGGGGGGGGGGATAATTTCATACACAAGAAACGCAAGAGCTGAGCTATAGCTGAGGCAACTTTAATGACACATGAACGTGTGAAAGGGAGTCAAAAGGTATTTAAGAGGTAATTACATCATCATAGGAAAGGATGGGGTTCTGTACCGCATTACAAAGGTAACCCACACCATTCCATATGAATGATAATTAAATAACCTGCTTTGCTTTGTAATGCTAATACTATGTATTCATCTCTCAGGTAAACAAGTGATGTAAAATAATAACCCTAGATTCATAGTCTTGGCAGACGAAGGATTTTTTGATGTGTCAGCAGCATCCATCCCCCGCCACAGAAATGAATGGAGCTGAATTTGATTAGTTGCTCCTCACTCAATAGGAATTTATCTGTCGCATAACAAAAGACCTCGTCTCTGACATGAGTGCTTGGACCACTCTTCACTTCAACCCAGTGTGGAGCTTGGAAACATTGACATTATCATACTTTTATTACAGTATTTATGGCGCCCCCTGAGACATGCATTACATGTCGCCTGTGTTTTTAGAGGTTTGTTACCCGGCTCCCTTTAAACGGCTGCTCAGCCTCTCACGAGCAAGTTTCATGCATTTCATGGGATGTTTCAAATCATCGGTTGGAGATATGACATTTTACATTCGTCATATTTTGGAATTCTAGAATGGAAAATTTCTTCTTCGGCGTGTGTTATTGGGTTCATGGCTAATTTATGAACATATTGTGTGAATAACACTTCGGCTGCTCCATCTGTGTTTATTGATGGATTTTCTGGAAACTGTTGAGTCGATCAGTAAAGATGTGCGTTTTCACAATGAGACGGCATTCAAATCTGAAATGATCTTAACATAAATAGCTGAAAAGATACTTTTACAAGCTGTAAGCAGCTATAGAGTCAAATTCATAACTCCTATTTTACAGTGTGAGATTGGCCCAAATACAACACTGAGAAGTGATGACATGTCAGCCCTGTTGTAAATCAAGCTCATGTGTCTGAAACCTTTCATGAACATATGAATTATAAATATGCATTCAATTGAATTAAATGCAATGGTCCAATCTTTGCCTATTAGAAAGGGTCATTAAAGGAATAGTTAAAAGATTTTAGAATGATACTCCTTTTTCTTGCAGAGAGTTGGATGGAGAGGCTAACCCCAGGGGACGCTTAGCTTAGCTTAGCTTAGCATACGGTATGGAAGCCGAAGGCAAGGCTAGCCTGGCTTTGTCCAAAAGTAACATCATTTGTGTGCTAATATCTCAAAAGCTCACAAAATAACACGGTACATAATTATCTCGTTTATTCACAAAAACACTTTTAGCTGTAGCTGAGATCAAAGTTGTATCAATCTTCCCTATCAATCTATTCTTGCCATATATATGCGTGCAACTGCGTTTGTGTGTGCTACAAGTAATTTATTAAAAAACACTTAATTTATTCAATAATGCATATAATGCTAAATATTGGGGCTTAAACTGTTCCCAACAACAAAAAAACATTGAAACACACCATCTGAATGGCTAAAAATCTTATTATTATATAGGCAAATGTATATTTTGCAACACATTTACTGTCATTGGTGGACATTTCATATTTTGTCACAATTTGGTCCTTGAATAACTGTTAGCATGAGGCTTCAGTTATCTGCTGACATGAAGAGCACCTGATTTTATTAGTAAACACAATATCAGAAAGCATCAGAGCAAAAAGTTGCAACATCTAATCGGAATAGTTATTTTAATGATCTGCAAATGTTTGTGATGTACTGGAGTTCGGCCACATCCCGAACCTGATGTGTCATTTGGCCACATATTTTTTGTTTTATATCATGTTCCTCCTCTGTAACGTATCCAACAGTCTGAGGTCAGAGCTGTTTGTTAGTCCACAGAGAAAGAGAGAGATGATTGTGAACGCGAGGAAAGAAAGAGAGAAGCAGATGCTCCCTCAGGAGGAGGGTTGCGCTGCCCACCTCCTCTCTCCCTCCGTCCCCCCCTTTTAATTCTAACAGCATATGGACGCTAGAAAAAAGACCACGGGACAGGACACAAGCTGGATAGGACAAACAGAGAGAAAGCAAGGGGGTAGGAAACATGGGGGGAAAGGAAAAGACAAGAATGTCAGTGGAGGCCAGGAGAAAGAAAGGGAGGAAGAAAAAAAAAGTGGTGAAAGCGGAGAGCAAGGTGTGAGTGTTCCCATCATGTAAACATTTGTACACACATGCATTCTTCTAGTGGTTTGGTAAAGGAACATATTTATCTTGTCAGCACGCTACTTAGTTTTTTGTGTCTTGAGTCTTGACAGATTTTAGATTTTACTTCCAGTGTTCATGTTTGCATCTTACTGACAGTTTGCTGTAGAATCTTTCCAATTTGTAAAATGATTATTATAAATAGCATTAGCAACAGGTTTTTACTTTCTTTTTTCATTTTTTTGTCGAACCACAGAGGCAGTGTGGTTCAGGAGAATACACTAAACGTTAATTGTTGACTATGCAACAATGAGTGTTGCCAATCTTGCCAGAAGTGTCTACTTAAAAAAAAAGATAAAAAGATATAAATGTCAGTGGAGGCGAGGAAAAAGAAAAGGAGGAAGAAAAAAGTGGTAAAAGCAGACCGAAAAGGTGTGAGAGGGGCCGAATGTTTTAAATAAATGTGTTTTCTTTTCTGAAATTAGACCTGGATTGAGCCCGGACGATGGAAAATAGCGAGCATAGTGTTGCACATGAGGCAACGCGCCTGCAGAGGCGGGGTGCGGTGAGGATATCCTCGACTTAGCTTGCACCCTTTTCTGGCGCGAATCTAATCGCTGTCGAACTGTAGGAAGTCTCTGAGGCTTATCAGTTTAATAGAACCATGTGCTCCAATTGGGTGATTGGACATTTGCTTTACAGAGACGGTCGTGCTCCACCGAGAGGTTTAAAAGTGGACAAACGCTTTCGCGGCGAGATCATAAATCTATCCAGATCAAATTCGCTGTGCTATGAAACTGTTGTTTCCTCCAGAAATACATATTTATTAAGACTGATGGCTTGTCAGAGGGTGAGGTCTTGTGAATGGACTACAGTTCAGAGGAATTACAGACTTTCAGTCCACCTAACTCGTGTTCGGCTCTCTACTGTATAACCATTGATGGTGAAAGTCGGCTCTCATAGGCCGCAAATAACTTCCTAACTGTTTCCCGGCATCTCAAAATGGACATGCATCTGCAACACCTGCTGCAGCTGGAGACCCTGTGCAGAGTAATAACTTTGAAAATGCCTCTAAAGCCACATAAATAAATAGGAAAGAACAAAAGGATATATGAGATAGGTCTATGCAAACTCATCCTGGAGGTATCACTCTGACCAGCAGGCATGAAATTGTTATTGATATTCTTCACTGAACAAGACAGAAAACACGATATCTAATATGTCACTGCCACGCTTAATGAAATATAACTGGTCATAAAAGAATGACCAGTTAAAAGAAGACCGCTATGTTATGTCTGTGAGGTCATTCTCCGAGTGTCACGCCGTGAATCGCCCCGACAGTCAACCTTAGTTTGCTTACCAAACTCTGCAGGACGTCTGGAGTCATAAAATCCAAATTATGGTTTATTTAATTCTATCACAATAATCAAGTCGGGTTTTATTATCTGGCAGAGGGATACAAAGGAACATATATTTATTTTAGCACCAGGATGTAATGAAAAGCATATTACTGTTTAAAAACACATGCTGCGTTTGGTTTTCATCGCTTCATGGCACCTTGTAAAAAAAAAAACAATTATCTCACCGTCCATCTCCTTTTTTCTTTCACACAGCAAAACATGTGTACACACATATATATTTGGTAAAGGAACATATCCTTCTCGTCATCACGCTACTTAATGTTTTGTGTCTCGAGTCTTGACACAGCAGAGAAGCAATGGCGCTCGTCTTTGCATCTTACTGACGGTTTGCTGTGATTTTGAGTTTCTGTGGTCGCTTCACATGTTGCAATTTAACATTTAGAATATTTGTAGAATTGGAATTTTTGGGAAACATGTTTTCACTTTGTCTGATTTGTTTTTTTGTTCCAACCACAGAGACAGTGTGATTCAGGAGAATACATGATGACAGTGCAACAATGAGTGCAACACAATGTTGCTAGATTGTCTACTTTTGGACCCTTTCAGTGAGACGGAAATGTTGTTTATGTCTCCGTAGGACGTCCATTTCAAACGCAGGTTGGAAACCAAGATCTGAAGGATCTGGATTCCTTCATAAAGGCCCTGAAACCTTCAGTCCTCACAATCACTTTCCTAGCAAATTGATTTTGCATATTTAGTCATGACTATTTAATGTTGTTTTTCTAAAGTGAAAGGACTTTCTCCATCAAGATCTTTTGCAGTTGGTCATTACACCCCCAGATGTTGCCTCATGTGGTCGAGATGAGCTCATTGGTCAAACAACAAATCAAGCTCCTTTCCAGTTTGAAAAAAAAAACAAAAAAACAATATCTGAGGCGATCGCCTCGGGTCAGTGCGAGTATTATTTGTTAGATGAGACTTTCTGACCTCTGAACTTGGCGCAAGAGGAGCATGCACTCATTTCACAAGCGGTATGGCTCTTCTGAGCGGCCTCAAGGTGACGCATCGAGTCAAGAATGTGCGGATTTCAGATGTGGCGAACGGCAATGATGATTGTCAAATTGTTACAGTGCTGTTATTGAAACCACGTTTCACTCAGCAGGAGAGACTCGGCCCAATTCTCTCTTTTTTTTAGAAGGCCAGTGAACCACAGCAAATGTAACAGTAAATAATTGGTAGATCTGAGGGCTGATTTTAAAAGCGTGTGATGAGTCAGATGAACATTTGGATCAGGTAGCAGTGGCATATGATCACAGGATGTCTCCTCTGATGATTAGATGTTGCAAGCTTTTAATCTGATTTTGGATTAAACCACTGCATCTTATACTGTAAACAATCTTTTGTTCAGTGTGGGATGGGAAGTTTTCTGCAATTCACTTTTTTGTTGAAATACCGGTGTTGATCTGACACAAGAAATCCTATAAAACAAATACACAACATCTTTAATTCCTTTAACTCAAGAACACTAACGTCACCCGAGCAGTTGTGGTTACGTAATTTTCCTGGTGTTGCTTTCGTCTGAGTTGCGTGGGTCCTTGTGTAGCTTCATGCTGCTCACTGACGTTGATGAAGGTGGGCGTGTCTCTATTGAAGGTGGGCGTGTCTCTCTGCTCCAATCCCTGTTTTTTTCCACTGGCACGTGTTCGGGTGATTTTCACCTGGCATTAGCGATAGAGGATGAAAAAAAGGGAGACTTTTCCTTCACAGGACAAGGCTCACATGGCCCAGGAACGGGTGGACCAAAGAACAAGTTCATAGCTCCATTATTTATATTTTTAATCATGTTTTATTGACAATTCCCTAATTTTTCTCCCGATTTTGAGACTTGTTTTAGGGTCCTCTCATGATACCTGTTTTTTTTTATTTTTTTTATACATTTTGATGAGAAATATATTTTACCAGGTACATTCTGTATAGGTGAAATATACTCAACGTTAGTGATGGTGTTGCAATTTTAACGTTAGCGTTCGGGTTAAAGCGCAAAGACCTTGAATGTGCAGCATCACTTCAAACAGTTCAACCGTGAAACAGCTGAGACTTTATATTGGCTTACAATTATATTTGTGCTGTCTGAAGTTTAGTATGTAACCAGGATTAATAACGGGAGTTTGTTAAATTCCTCTCGTTAAAGCCCCCAGAGAAAATCTTTGTTTGCAAATGTTAATTCATTATGCAAAAAACATTAGTGTAGTGTAACGTTAAGATGGAACGGATCGCTCTGAAATTATCGCAGCTTATTAGGAATTAGGAATGTACCCCTCAAAAAGCAATGCATCATTTTCACAATCTTATTGGACAGCTTATTTTGTAAAAGTCGTAATGAATCTTTGTTATATCAACACTGTTGCAGGGTTACAAAGGACTCCTCGGGGAACGGTCTGACTGGCCACCATCAATCTTTCTGTGTCGAGGGGGAAAAATTGGAGGTGGTTAGCACATTATATCATTATAGTAATCATAACTTCACTTAGGCAGAGTGTTTGTGGGTAAACTCGGTGATCCTAAAAGTGTTTTCAACAGCCATCCTAAACATAATGTGAGATAATGCTGCTGACTGTATTGCTCAATCTACAATGTTTTGCTATTATTAATTCATCATAATTACGGTTATTTCGGGGAGTACATCTCCTGCAAACTGCTGCGGCTCAGTATTGCCCAATAGTATATGTAAATTACACTAGAAAATGTAGATATGACAATGCCAACTTCCATAATTTCCAGATTGTTGCATGATTATGCATGTGTATGTAGGTGAGTGTGTGTGCAGGTGTGTGTGTTTAACCGTGGCAGACTAATGAAATGGTTGGATCTCGTCGTGCTGCTGCCATCAGCACCTAAAACATGTTTACTCAAGCAATGAGCTGCTTTTCTTCCCTGGCCTGAATCCATCTAATCATCTTTAACATAATACCATTCTGTGGTTGTGGCGCTTCATTTTCTTGATGGATAACAAATAAAGATTGTCCCTAAAGATTGTGTGTGTGTGTGTGTGTGGTTTCTGTTTAACACACATCATAAATTACAGCAGCAGTTATTGTCAACATAACAACACTGTGTTGTCATTTTTTATACGGCAGGCAAACAAACAGCTTTTCAGACAAACTCTTTCTCTCTTAATTCAATAATGATTAAAACAAAAATAATAAGCACGACTAAGCATCCACAGTCATGATAGGGACTCTGCAAAGCTGCAATCCTAAATGGCTAAATGCTAATGGTAGCATGCTAACATGTTGCAGTTTAGCAGGTAGCATGCTGGTGGAGGCTAATTAGCTTTTAGGGATATTTGGTAATAAAATAAATGATTGGAAAAATTGGACCTGACAATGCAGAGTTTGTCCATTTGTAACGATTCCTCCTGAGGCCGACATGAATGTGTACCAAATCAAAACCAGAACGGCAACCTGCTTGTGGCGCTAAGTGAAAGATCAGGGATCACCAGTCACAAGGCGTCATCATCAGTTTCTTAGCAATCCATCCTGTAGTTGTTGAGATATTTTGGTCTTGACCAAAGTGGGGGCGGACCAAAAAAACAGCATTGACACCAACACCCACAGAGCTACGCTGCTATTCTGGGATTTCTTTTTTGATAGAGCTGAATAAAGATTTAAGTGAAATTCCTTGTGTTTGTTTGGATTCAAGAAGATTCATAATGTATTTTCCTCAGATGTATTGCATAATACATTGACAAAATGGAAAAAACAAATGTTTTAAATATGTTGTCATCACCTGAGTTTGTAATTGGAAGACATAACTTTAACTAAGATTCAGTGAAATTGTCTGTTTCCTCGCGATACTAATGATGTGCACATGATCCAACAAAGTTAGAGCTCTTAAATTCAGATTGCGTGTTGGAGACACACATAAAAAAAAAAAAATCATATATATTTTTATGCTCAAGAAAAGGATTATGGTTTGGCATGGAAAACCAATTTGGTTCAGATTATGGTTGGCATTGAGAACCTAAAGTTAGGATATGGTTTTGATAATGGTTCAGTCAGAACTGTGTTTCCTAAAAAGGAAACCTCTGGCTGTAGGAAAGTCCTCCGGATGAACGGGGATTAAACTCAGGTCACCAGAGTCTAAGGCCTTACACCAAGCCTTCAAATAATTGATGCTCATGTGGTGGAAAAGTCACTTTTCACAAACACATTTGCATTTCTTTGAACTTTTCCTGAACATTACAGGAGATCATTTCAGGATATGAGAGTTTCATATGAAACGACTTGCATGAAGACTTATCAAGAGTTTTATTGATGATGAAAAGTTGACTTAAACTATCTGTGATTGTAAAATAAAACCTTCACTCCCGTCTCTCGGTTCCAAGCCGCGCTGACAGCTTATATCTGGCTCCTAATTAGAGCCAGATATAAGCTGCCAGATTCTGCTCAATGGTTAACTGTGCGCTGATGTCAGAGATGTAGCGGAGGTGAAAGTTGAAGCCAATGATTCAGTTTGCCTGTTAGGCTTTGAAAAAGTTAATGGGATAATATGGCGTTAACTCTTGTTTTCGACAGTCTGCTGCACTTTGTGTTGAGTTTAAAAAGTCACCATGAATAAACATTTATTTAGATTCATTGGTTTGAACAGCCACTTCCTACAAATCCAATTAACTTTATTGTAAAGTGCTGGGTTTACATTGGGGACCAAGAGGAATTTATTTTAATTTTTACGATGCTTTCCTTCAATTAGAATGCAGTATTTTAGCCGTGGCCGCTTCATCAGCATCTTTACATACAATTTGTTTATTACGATATTTCGCACCTCATAAACAAAGATTGAGCTTGAATCTTCAATGAATGAGCCCGGTGACATCAAGAAGGAAGAGATAAAAAGCAGACAGAGGTGAGATTTCATACAACTTCAATTGATAAGCCTTCATACAGACGAAGGAGTTGAATGAAAGCTCATCAGAGTTGTGTTAGTGCCACACGTGGTTTAGATTTTGTCGAGAGGTCAGGGGGGTCAATAATAAGTATCAGCATGAACTCTCACTTCAATCATCTTTAGCCTATTGCTCTAGAAGGGATTGAATCTCAGAAGTTTTTCTCATTAAATTATCTTCCATTGAAGTTTCACATTTGCGCCATCCTCCTCCTTCATTAAAGATGTATACACAAAGCTGAGGGAGATGACAAAGAAACAAAAAGATTTCAATTTTTTCATGAGGTCAAACAAAATAAAGGCTTTCCTATATATATATATAGATGCACAATGCAATGCACCAGTGAGACGGAAAGGACAGAGCAAACGTGACACCCTCAGGAGAGATAAGGAGGGCCGACCCCCCCAGACGTCTGTGTGTTCAGCAAATGTAATTAAGGGTCAATTAAGGAGGAACATTTTGACACATGTCTTATATTTGGAGTGAGAAGAATGAGATATCAGCGGTGCCGAGGAAGGTGTAGATTGTATGCTTGATATTCAATACACTGCTGATGTTAGAGAGGCCAGATGGTACTGAGGTGCATTTAAGTCTGTGGTGAATCTCACCATAGGACTTTGAGTGCATTTTCTGAAGCTGGAAGAAAATTGCATTGTTGAATACTTTAAAGTTTTCCAGTCAACGGTTTTCCTCCCCCTCACTGTTTGGAGCAAAGTTGTCTTAGCAATTATGCTTTTTGAGCCATTGCAGGACCGGGCGTTAATTCTCTCTGGGAATCGGTCCACAACGCAGCGCGTTCTGGTGAGAAAGTACACTTACAAGGTTGACATGACCTCACATTTCTACATGCGTACATAAAGTCAGTAATATGTCGAGGCGCCCCACGTCACTGCAGCTCTGTGAAACCGCTAAAGCCGAGCTGGAAGTCTTGTTTTGGTAAACACTTCTCTAGAAACCACCCCGATCACAATGTGGCTCCGCGGCTGCAGCCAGAATTAATATGCGGTTAATGACATGGTTTGGCAAGCTGCCCGGCCCTATTGATCCAATGTGGATTCTTCCAGTCCACTTTATTCCTCTAATGTAAAACATACATCACTCATGATTTCTGCTGTCCAGCTCAGCTGAACACTGTATGTAAGTAGTATTTTCCCTTTGGCAGCCACATAGTTCTCTCTCAGAAACTGCATATTTGAGATCCTCAAATTTGCTTTAGATTTACTTACTCTTTTCCTTCTACACCCTTAAGTGGGTTAAAGGCCACAGCTGCAGTTATACACTAACATATGCAACATCTTCACAAGTAACACGATTTTCTGTTATCTGTAAAAAGACTGTAAAAAAAAAAAAGCAGAACCATTGAAAGCAAACAGTAAAAGTCAGTTTATGCCTGGCTAAAGAGTATTTTGCTTTAGTGAATGTAAACTATACGTGACAACATCTGGAGGTGATCTGTGCAGCATGATGTTTGCACTAATGCTTGACAGCCAGCCGGATGGACAGAGAGAGTCCCTAAAAGCAGCATGGCCTGCGCCGAATGAAGCAAATAATCCAGCTGTAGACTTCATTTACAGGGAGACAAGAGCGGCGTTGAGAGTTGGGACGTTGTGACAGGCTCATCCATCCGTCACTGTCTGTGGGATGGGCTCCAGGTGTGCCGTAACAGTGTGGCTGTTTCCATGCTGTTTCCAAGGCATTCAGGGTTTAGTTCGTTGGACTCATGCCGGCTAATCAGGCTCATCAGGTTCATCAGTCGAGCCGTGGGAAATAGCCAGTGTACTTTTTTTTTCTTTTTTCAATTCTGGTCACTGAATGACAGTTACTTGATTTGAATAAGTAATGCCCGTTTAGTCAAAATGAAGGTTGTGCCTCAGAGCTGCACTATTATTAAAAACAATACTAATGGTAAATGGACCTGTTCTTGTACAGAGATTTTCTAGTCTTCCGACCACTTGAAGCGTTTTAACATGACACGACATCATTCACCCATTCAGACCCATTCATACACGGATGGGAGGTGCCACCTGCCCATCTGGAAAAACTAACATTCACACACCGTAGGTACATCCTGGGGTTAAGTGTCTTGCCCAAGGGCACACAGCATTGGCTATCGGAGCCAGGGATCAAACCGCCGATCCTCTGATTGAAGGACGGAAATGAAAACCACAGTGCTGCAGGTGTTACTTGTATTTGGGAATTGTTCTTTAGGATCCACGCTTCAGCAGGAACAAATGGGCCCGGGACCGAGTGCAACACACGGCACACATTGTTGGTGGTTTTGGTCTTTTAAAGGATTTGTTGACAATAATACAAATATAGAATATTGCCAGCCTTCTCATTTGTCTTCCATGTTCCATGTTCCTCTTTTTTGGCAATTATATCCCTGCTTTGTATTTGTAATAAAGGACTGTTTGTGAAAATTACCACATATCACAGAATATAACAAAAAAGATAAATGCAATTATCCTCAAACTCTTCTATCATTTTCTCCCTTTTAGTCCTTTTTTACATCTTATTTTATCGTTCCTCTCAAACCTTTTTTCCTCCATTCACCTATCCCATCCCATTTTAGCACCTGTCATCATATCTTTGCACCACTTTCCTTGTCTCATCTCACCAAGTGACGCCTCACCTCACCCAATCCCTGTCCTATCTCGTCCCATCCCATCCTGTCCTGGCACGCCTCGCCTTTCCCTGTCATCCCATCCGGTCCATGCCATCTTCTTCCTTTCCCCGGACTATTGCCTATCTTCTCTCGTGTCTATCTTGAACACTGGCTCACATTCCTCTCTCTTTTTCTTCTTTAAAAAGTGCTGTCATTGTAATATTTACCTAGCAGTTGAAATATTGACAAATAAGATGTGCATCTGCCCAGAAAGCCCTTTTATAAACAGGACGAAGTAGCCAAAGAAAGCCAAGCTGCATCTGGCCCAGATTGTTTGAATTAGAGGCATTGCGTCTTTTAGCCTCCCCCCTGCTCTCTCTCTACACACACACACACACACGCGCGCACACGCACACACACTGACATGTGTGAAGGGCGAAGGAATTGTTACAATCCAGCTGCCTCCCAGTCGAGGCTCGTCCACCACTGCCAAGGGATGATGATGATGATGCTGATGATGAAGTTGCACTGGACAGAATGCCAGCATTGGTCCCATGATGACGTCACAAGCTGATGTCATTAAGTCGGGTGTGGTGATTGGACAGGGAGCTGAGAGGGGTTGTGTGTGCGTGTGTGTGTGCGTGTGTGTGTTAGGGCAGGGTGAAAATATGCACTGTCCTCTGGGGCTCTCTGCAGTCATTCAGAGTCTTGGACAGGCACTCACTATTGGATTGGACTATGGATGAAACCAGTGACGTGAAGATGGAAGTGGAAAAAGATATTAAGAAATAGAAGATATAGGACTGTGATCACACTCTGTAGAGCAGCTGTGAGGATGCACTTTGGCACAGCGCGGCTTTGAGCCAAATGTTAGCATGCTAGCATGCTCAATGTGACAATGCTAACATGCTGATCTTAAGCAGACATCATGTTGACCATGTTCACCATCTTAATTTGGTGTGTTAGCATGCTACCATTTGTAGCATTAAACACAAAAGGGATGACCTTAGTTGTGCAGCTATTTGTCAATAATAATAATAAAAAGATGTTAGATCGAAAGTAAAGGGATCACAAAAGAAAATTAGTAGTAATTAGAAAAGATTAGTAGTAAAGACATTTCACTCAAAACTACAAATGTCAACCTCAAAAATAAACTAAAGTCATTAGGTCTCATCCACTTGGGACCATGAATGTTTGTACCTGAAATCCATCCAATAGTTGAGATATTTCAGTTTATTTCAGACAAACCAATCAACTGACCGACCAGCATTAGCCGTGACGTTAGCATGGCAAAAAATGAAAAGAAAAAGAAATGCAATACTACAGAAATCCTGAGTTGAGAGTAATTATACTTGAAGGAAAAAAAAGATCTTCGTGAGGAATGCAGGTCACTGGAAACCTTTGTCAGTGTTTATGCTCAAAGGGAATCCAGAGCACCACATACCAGTGATAGCACGTTTAATCTAATCTGCTGTCGTCTCCCGTCAGGGACACCGCACCAGAGCAGTGGGTTTTCCTTATATTTTCTGTCTCCTGAGATGTAAAACTGGTGTAATTTCTTGGACTTTGGTTGGCTTCCTTGTGGCAGTAAATTGCACCACAAACCTCCCACTCAGTTGACAAGCGATAAGAGCATATCAGCAGTGGTGGCTGTTCATAACCTGATGTTGTCACAACAGAGAAAGAGACACACGCAGTTATGCTGTCCTGACCGCATGTCAAATTATATTATTTTAGGATCTGTGGAAGAAGTTACAGTAGACAACCAAGGTAGACAAACTTGTTTCCTTAAAGAGAGGAAAGGACAATGAGCCTTTATCAGATCCAGGTCGACGATGACTCATGTGTGGGTGAAAGTAGGCCAACCTGAGAATGAGACACACAGGTATTCAGATATGGGATGTAACCATGGGGTTTTGCACAGTCCACAACCTCACCCATGTATTTGTGTATTTGTTCATGGCAGACTATATATATATATATAGGACTATGTTGCTTGGTAGGGTGCATTGAGACAAATAGGTGAGGTTAACTCATGAACCACATGCACACATGCATACACGCAAAGGTCCAAGGACAGAGTGTGTCGTATGTTGTATAGATTGTAAAGCCCGCTGAGGCACATTTATGATTGTTGATTTTGGGCTACACTAATAAAACAGGTGAAACACGACGGCATTTCTAATAGAGTTGTCGCTTTATAACCGCATCAGGATCACATCCCCGATGGGGATCCTGTTTGGAATGAATGACTCGTATTCGCACAGGTGGCTGTATGAAGCGTGAGCCCATGCTCGTGCGGTGGGAGGGGCTTATGACGGGAGGAGAGCTTTTAATTTAAACTTAGTTTTTTCCCTTTACCAGAAAACTGCCTACACCAGCTTTAACACACACAGCTGCTGAGCTGAGAGTACCACGGCTGCATGTTACATCATTTAAGGTTTGTTTTGCTGTCATGACGCAACTTCAAATATGGCCCGACAAACCCAGGAGGTTAGTTTATAGACATGTAATTTACTTTTATAAGCCCAGCTTTAGTAGTTGGGAGTCAAAGATGAAGCAAGAAAAATAGCTGGCAATGTTTGCACGGCCCGCTTGTGCAACGCTCCACTGAAGAATGAGAAAAGATTGTGAGAAAATATGGACACGGCTCTTCAGTGTGTGTCTTTGCAGTTTAAACATGATCATGAATGTATTCTCTCTGAGATGTACAGCATCGGCCAACACGGGAACTGATAGGTCACGGTTAACATACAGATTTACTGATGCACTCAGTGCAGTTTGTAAGTATTTGGAGAGTGATATGACTTTCATTGTGTTGGCTCTACTCCAGCATTTTGGATATGAAAGGAAACAATGGATGTGAGGTTTTAAAGTGCAGGATTCCTGTGTTAACGGTGTTTACGTCTCTGGTGATTTCAACAGTTTATCTGATTTTAGTTTAAACCCCTTCACATTAAAGCTGAAAGTCAGAGCTTTAACCTCTGACCTTTAACCAGTGATTATTCCATTTAGAATCCAAATACTTGGACTAACTGTAAATACACAAATCAACGTAATTAACTAACAAGTAGAGAAGTACAGTTTAATAAATTTTGTTATTTGCTTTCTCTCAGTGAATTAGATAAAGTACCACTATGCTAAATATTAAGCTTAGCTTAGCACAAAGACTGGAAACAAGGGAGAACAGCTAGCCTGCCTGTGTCCAAAGGCACTAATACTGAATGGAAAAAAAACGGCTGTTTTACTAATAACGTACTTCCCACACACACACGCTGCCGGGCTGGAAGACGACTGTTTGACTGTTAGACTGACAGGCGAGGCCGACAGGTAATGAGGTTGGCAGTGGTTTATCCCCGGCCAGCAGGGCGTGGGTTCACTGCCTCTGCCAGCACCGTGTCCAAACTGTGGCACGAGGCTCCACGTACTCTGGTGGGTGGAGAGATGCTACGTAGTGATGAAGTGCCTCGTCATTACAGATGAATGAATGAGAGAATAAGAGACGTGGAGTGGGCATGGACATGGTTTAAGGTGTGTCTGTCCGCATCAATGGGTGTACAGCGATAGAAAGATGTCTAGCATGTGCGAAGGTACTTGTGATTGTATCTGTGTACTCACAACATGGGCGTGTGCACCTTCCCTGACTATGTCTGGGCCCTTGTTGTGTGTATCCCTCCAGCTGATGGGAGCTTCCTGTTGTAGTAATTGACTTTTTATAGCCAGACTGAGGCGCCCCTTGGCCCAGGGCAGACCGAGAGACGAGCACTTAAAAATCACCTGCTCGCCGGTGAAGAAGACAGCATAGGAAAGTGAAAGAGATCAAACAGGATGCTGGAAGGGGAATTTTACGAACGTTAAAATGTCATAAAGCGTCAACACTTAAACTGGCAGCAGGCGCTCAAGATGTTACTGTAGCTTTTGCTTCTTGCAGTTTCTCTCGAACTACACGTATCTGGAGCCCTGTATTGTTACTGAACAGAATAATAACAAGATTAGGCCTGGCGTGGCTTTGTGTGTGTAGCAACTCCACCTATGTGGCATTCATAACACAGGCCTTGGTCGCAGTTAAGAGGGAGAAAAGGATAAAATAAAGCAACGGCAGCACTCTTATCCAACGCTCCCCTCCCTTCTCCTTTCCTTCCTGAGAAATCAGATCTGAGCCCTGGCCTGTCTCTCCACCCGGCCCCCTGAGAGGGAGGCTGTCTGTCCTTAGCGCTTCCTCTCCAGCCTCTGCAACACGGGTGGCGCTGGGTCATTGCATAAGTATACAGGCTGAAGGCATGATGCTATGAGGTCATCGCCCTGTGACCGACATTATGCCTGCTCACTCCTCTCCAGCCGGGCTCGAGCTCCAGCCGGTACCTCCCTTCCTGAGTGCATCCTGTGATGTAGTGAAAGTTGGTCTGAGTCTGAGGATAAGCCGGGCGCACGTACAGGGGTGGAAACAATTCCATTTATACTGTAATTATGTCATAATCCAACACAAGAAATATACCATAAAGTTGACCTTTTGACACGCCTTGAAAAATGCTAAGCGTCACAAAATTAGCATTGAATTGGGTTGCAGTAGATCAAGTGCATGTATGCTCGCTGTAGTATCAATATGATTCAAGCACACCTTGGGGGCTGGCTCTGATTCATGTGTAATAAAACCAACAATGGGACAAGCACGCCCACGTCAAGCAGTTTGAAGTGTGCAAAGATAAGAAAGATGGAAGCCTTGGAACTTCTCTCTCGAGTTATTATTTCTCACATTTGTCGGAGGTCAGTCAGTCCGTTCATAACTTTGAGCCGAACTGACTTTTCCTCGAGCGCTTCAAAGGGGTTTGACATTTTTGTTTGTGAGGGGAATAATCATGACAATTATTTGGTGGATTGCGATGAACTGGCACAGGATGCCAGTTGAATTCTTATTATTTGCTGCTGATGGTGCTAGACTCTTGGTTTTGTTTGGTTTGTTACTTCCGTCACTCAGCATGTGTGCAGCATAATCCATGTTTGTGTTATCCTTTGTGTTGAGATAACATTAAACAGACAGAGAATACAACGTTCCTGGCTGTGACGGCAGGCTTTTTGCCCCGCCTTCAAATGTGGCCATTTGGAACGGGTACAAACACTTTAGCCTTTAGTTGTGGTGGGACGACACGTCGCACAAACTATTTCATTTCAAGCACATTGAACCCAACTGTCTACCACAGGAAGCTCAATTATCTTGTACCATTTTGAGATGAAGTCTTACTTCAACAGGCTCTATATGAGCAACTATTACATTGTGACACCTTCCCACAACTCCCACTTCATTATAGAACCTCTCCGCTTTTGGATTGGCGTCTGCAACGATATAAAACTGTGTCTTTGTGCTTATCAATCAAAGCATCCGTGAACTCAAACAGGAAATGTTTTTTAAATGGCCACGCTGCCTCTGTACCGTAACGCTGTGCTAGCCAATTAGCTGCCAACAATTATATGCTCGTGTGTGTGTTTTAGAAATGGGCCCCGGCTCTGAGCACAGTTATTCGGTTTGTTTAGACAGAGAGGCGGGGAGACAGAGTCACAAAGGGTCTCTTTGAGAAGCTCCTCAGGTGCATTTTGTCACTGCGTCTGCGGCCTTATCTGATGAACTGTGAGATAAAGCTAGCATTATGTGCTCCACTTTATTTCCTATTGCATAAACTACAACATTTTGAGCTGTAGATGGTCCCGATGTGGAGTGGAGACCAGGTGGCGCATAGAAATGGCGATAAGCATCAAATTGCTCCCGTCAGCAACAAAAACTGTCTCTGTTTCTCACATTTTGTGGCTCAGGCCATGGTACCCAGGAAAAGGGCGCCTTTTAAAATGGAACTGAATAAGAGACATTATGGCAGTAGGGAACAGAGTAAAATCTATCGCACCATTTAGCTAAGGAATGACAAGTGGTCAATCCATTTAGCATCTATCTTAGTATACAGGGTTAATGTATGAGTAGAGGGTTTTTATAACTTTAGCTTGGCCCCTTCATTTGCCATATTTTCATACTCATAAATTAGTTTTTAATAGGGATCCTAAAAATGAAGAAAAAGATTTGAGTAATGTGTGAGCAAAGAGCTAAAATCACACTTATGCTGAAATAAGAGAAGCCCTGCAGTATGCATGGATAATGTGGAAAAAGATTTAAGTAATGCAAGTTCATTACATCTTTACTATATCATCAATTCTTGATATTTTCCATATTCACTGAAGATGCTCCGTTAGCAATTTCTCATTGCTCTGTGCTGTTGTGTTTCTGTCCCGTCACTGTTCCTGAGCTAGAGTGTGTGTACAGTTTAAGATAAAAGCCTGCTCCTATCTGTGGGCAGAGGGTGTGTACACCACATCAGCACGCACACTATCCAAGTGACTATTTGCTCTCTGGCCTCGATGGCATCTGACGTGGTTTCTCTTGAGTCCTGACACTTTGATCCGTCAGATTCCTGTTGAGTTTTTCTCAATTTCCAGAACATTACCAGAACTATAGGTTATGGATCGTCATTTGGACAAACTGATGCAGTGACAGCGTTGATACTTTGTGGAGCCAAGTGTAATAGTATTGCTGGCAGCGTCCGCTTCGACATTATACTTTTAGGTAACACCCTCATTATGGCTTAATGGGGCTGTGAGAGTGACATAATACTTCAGAGACCCTCAGCTCAATGGAAAACCCCTTGACAATGATCTGTCATTGACCCACAGTTGTGTTACTCCGTCCCCAACACCTGCTGCTTGCCATTCTGCTGCTTCGTTCACACCACACTTCCATCTTCTCTTTTTTCCACATCCTTCTTTTCTCTTCATGCTTTTCTGCTGCCTTCTCTAGTCTTTCATTGCCTGCATTTTCCCCCTTTTCTATAAATCTGTAGTTTTTTTTTTTTTTCATTTCAGTTTCACTGTTGGAGAGAAAGAAACTAAACAGCTGGACATTTCCATAGCAATGCATTATCTACATTCAGATCAGTCATTTACACCAGCCTGGTAAAGGGAGCCAACAGTATAGCAACAGCGATGATGAGGACGATGAAGACAATAATAATGGTAAGAGTAATGGAATACTACAGGTCTGCAGCGCTGCTTACGCACACATTCGAATGAGTCACAGGGAGGGGAGGGTCCTCCCTCTGCAACTTTGTGGTGAGGTATTAAAATAGTGAGGAGAAAACTGGTTTGACGGACAGTTGTACAATCTGGATTCTTTGTTATGGAACGCAATGCAAGGCATGGGGGATGTGTTGATGAGGGGTATGCGAGCACATTGCTGTACTGTATATATGAAGAACATAAGAGGATGAAGTGAAAACTAAGAAAACGAAAAAGTTTAATCAATATAGTATTTTGAAGAGATGAAATCTTAATATATATCCATCCGCCATAACATGATCTCATGTGTACTTTACATTAAAGGGGTGTTTGTAATTTTGACCTTAGTCTAACTTTGTACTCACCAAAGTAATCTCGAGATCTGTTGACATCTACAGAATAAATTCAGATGAGGCAACACATTGTTAGAGCATCAGGTTATGGCCGAGCCAACCGCTAAGCCAAATGATCTAAATCTAAACCACTTTATTCGGAGGTAAAACACAAGTCAGCACATAAGCGGCAATAATCCGTTAAGGCACAAGAAAACTTGAGAGTCCACATACCTAAGTCAGTTGCTGTGTCACATGTATTGTAAGTCAGTTGAAGCAGGAAGTTGGCCTGTAAACTGAGTTGGATGTTTACAATGGACAATTGACAAATCCTTTCCTGTGTTCTTTCTTCCAAATGAGTTTGGCTGAGCTGGAGGTTTGTTAAAAGACATTAAGCCAAATCGCTGTGTTTCTTGCCCGTACAACTTTTTAAGTTAAGCTAGCTGCGTGGCAGTTTGTCGGCCTGCAATATTGACTATTCACTATCAAATAACAATTAGTTGGATTACCATGACATTTTGTACAGACAGTATGGCTCCTATAGGATTAACTCAAATTACTTTGGTGATATTCTGATGTGTCTCAAATTGTTTAATTTGTCCAATAGTTTGGTTTATGACCAAATACCTAATAACATCCCTCACCTGTAGATTGTGTCTTGTGCTAACTAGAAAATGTTAACAAGGGAGACATTATACTTAGCATTGTCATTATGAGTATGTTAGCATACTGTTATTAGCATTTAGCTACGGAACAACCTCACTTGATGAGATCATCTTACCAATAAGAATTGGCAAAAGCCATGAAAATAAGACAAATAGATAATAAGAAAGTTGTTTGTTATAAACTGTATGTGTTTTTCAACTCTTTGAATATCTTCCTTGAGACATTTTTTTATTGATTAGTCTGTTCAAAATCCTCTGGGGCATCCTGAATCCTCTTAAACCAGGATGGAAAACAGAGATGAGCTGCTCCAAAAATAGCTTAATGTCGTCCCTGCGGTGGTTCCCAGGTCTGTGACACCGGAGGAAAGCAAACACACTCAACTATAATTTTCTGTGGTATTCAATACACTGCGTCCCTATTCAAATGTCTCTTTCAGGCACACATGCATATCCAGAATGTGGAAATGAGGATACTAATAGCTCCTGGGTATGTGTGAACACAATAACACGACTATTTCGTCCTGATGACACTTCAGTCACAACAGGACACACACTGTGGATTGTTCTTCTCCTCACTGTGGAGTCATGCACTTGTTTGCTCTGTGCAGGAAGGCTCCTTACTTATTTAACAAGAAAACACTAAAACAAGGCTAGCTGAATGAGCCCTTTATTGTGAACATGGGTGTGCTTTAAATAGCTTAATGACTTCTTCTTGCTATATGTGAATGTGGTGACACTGGTGCTGAAGCCTCCAAGACTAACAAAAAGTTGTGTTTTCCCCTCAGCATTCAGAGCGGAGGTGTGCATGAGTGTGTGCATGCATATGTTTTACATGGTGTTTGCATGCCCACATCTCACTGGCTTTGTGTGATGTTCCATAATGTTTCGACATTTCAGCACCGCACAGTATCCCACATCACATTTTCCTTCTAGCTTGCTCACGTCTGCCACGTATGTGAGCAGGCATACATATTGCAGCTTGGCATTGTGGGGCAGTGGAATAAGTCCACACACACTCTCACACCGTCAACAAGCTGGAGAGCATCCACACTAGCTGTAAGGTCTATAAACCAACGCAGGGCGGCGAGGTCACATTTAGTTAGAAACATGACTGCTGCCTGAGTCACACGGTACTCCTAAAAACGTCCTGTGGTTTGAGGTACCGTTGGAAAAGCTCACAAAACATTTATGTTATAATAAAGTGAGAGAAAAGTTTGATACGTTTCAAGGTAATTATCCGTATTATTTCAAATCTGTCAACTGATGAAAGCATTAAAAAAATAATTGTACGAGAAGTGATTCCTCCAACAAAACTGGCACCTTCCCGCGTTCCAATTCGGCGTGTTCACACAGGAAAAATGGCAACTTCGCAGCAAGTTAAGCTTTAAAAGCTTGTGGCAGGGACCAGCAAAATATATTAAAATATTTCTCATCCACCATCTCACCATGGACCATCAACTGACATTTGTCAACAATGGCGTCTGATTACGTGTCTTTCCGGGCACCAGGTCCTCATCTAGTTCCTGGATTTACGAAGATCTCTGCACTATCTGCCACAATACAGCTCACAATCTCCTCCAACAGCAAATATACCACTTTAACAGACAAACCTCAAGTCACAATGAGTCAATTGGCCTCGCATGCAAATACAAAAGCAGAGAGGGAATGAAAACTGACATAAGTCACAGCAAATCAATTTGTGGTTTAGTAAATGATTTGTCCATTCCTCAAAGAGTGACCTTGATAGGAGTTGATGTTGGTAAATATTTGTCAAAGCTTAATAGGCTGTATCTGTCATTATCACGCACATACAACAGTCTTCCTGTGGCAGTATCTGAAAACAATTAGACAGCTGATGTGACCAGGATCGAGTTGCATCAGTCCCAATGGTCTGATTGATGCTTTTTCGAATGTTTCCAATAGACTTAAGAATAATTAAATTGTTTCTACTTCTCTTCTAGTCCATTTTTACAAATTCTTTACACAACAACTGTTTCCCACCAAAGAATATAATAAATAAAATGTGTGGGCAAGCACACTATTCAGTGTTGAAACAGACTTACATGTATTTCCACTGGCCAAGCTTTAATGATTTCCATGCCTTTGTCATGTTTATGGGCATTTATGTGGAAGCTTTTGCCAGGAGAATCTTAATTTAATTCTGGAAAAACTTCTCAGGCTTGAGGGGCAGAGAGAAAAAACAAACCCTATTTGATTACAGTACCATAGCCTACAAGCTGCGTCATGAATGTCATTAACTATGCACTATTGATCGCAGTTGGTATGAAATCAGAAATTCTCTGATGTCTTTTCAACAATGTCTGCAAATGAAAAGTGCTGTACTGATGTGGCAAATTTCCCATTTTTGGTTCTAAAGAAATCCATGTGAACCTACTAATTCAGTTCACTTCTAACGACCGTTTCCTTCTCAGAGTCATTAAATCCATGTCTGTGTAGTAGCTCACACATGTGTGTCATGTTAATGCCCTGTATTGGAATGTCTCTACAGGCTCAAAAGGATAGAAATACTTTTATTCGCTGATACAACTGGACACTAAAAATGCAGCCTGAGTCAGCAGTCGGTTTGTTTAGCTTAGCATAAATACTGGAAACTAGCTTGGCTCTGTTCAAGGATCATAAACCGGCCATCCAACTCCTCTAAAGCTCACTAATTACCCACTTAAAAGGTGGTTTTCACTCTTTGGTTTTTGATTCTAACTTATTAAATGGCTTTAGACATGCTGGTAGGTGTAGGTGTGCCAAGCTAGCTGTCTTTAACAGACGTTTAGCAGCTAAGCTAACTTGCTCCAGCTACATATTTAGCATACAATGAGGGCGGTATCACTCATTAGTATATCCAAGAAAGAAAATTCTGTATTAAATCCATGGAGCTCAACATGCAAAGATAATGCTTTTAACATGCACTGCCAGCTTTGAGTAACTTTAAGATAAATGGCATGGTATCAGATTCGTACAATAAATATAAATCTGACCAAATTGGTCCGTTTTATGACATTTCATAGTTAAGCATTTTATTGAGCCAAAATAGCCGAGAGACGTGTCCGTCCGTCCGTGCGTGATGTGTCCGTGCGTGACTTGTCTGTCTGTGGCGTGTCCGTCGGGTGATGTGTGCGTGCATGCATGCATGCGAAAGAGAGAGGGAGAGAGAGAGAGAGAGAGAGGGGGGGGAGAGGTAGAGGTAGAGTGAGAGGGAGAGGGGTTGTTAGTTCTTGAGCTGGTGGCCCATCTGGTTTGAGTTACTAAAACCCCCCTCCTCAATTAGACTCAGCATGATGTCAATAAAACGTCAGACTGGAGAAGCTATCACTTAAATTGGGCCTGTCAAGTATTGTTCTTTCCAGTGGGGACAATCCGTCTGAAATGATTTGTAGTTTGATTAAGGTTACCACAATGGGCCAATTCTGATTTGGTATGGACACTTGGCTTAAAAATGTTGCTTAAAAGTAGTTTGCATATTACTGGGGATACACACACAAAGAAATGCACTGAGAAGGAAAACTAATGGTATTTAGGAAGAATAAAAAGTTGGTTTCAGCTTTGAACTTTTCTGACCATAATGTTCCATGTCTCCCCTCCTAGTCCTTCACAACATTCAGCTTTTATTTAACTAATCCAAAGTTTTGCCATCTAACATATTTTTGCCTAAATACATTTAAGTTCATACCATATGGAGGTTTGCAGAAACAGGGCTGACATGTATTGTACCTCCTCTGTTATTGCAAAAGCAGATTTAATAGGAGTTCCCTGGTGCTAGCGGCGGGAGCTTCACAACCAGACCGTCTCCTCTATCCTACTAACCATGGATTATCCTGCAGCGTCTATAGGTGCTGATATCCATATTAATAAGTGACATTTAAAATTGTCTGGATGTTTGCATCAAGTGTGGGCATGCTTCCACAGAGTCAATCCAGGACTTTAAAAACCGCGATCCGTGGAAAAGGTCACACATTCCAAACCGCTCCCAGTGGGAAAACAGGAGAGTCCACACCTTCTCAGGAACGCAGAGGCCTACTACCCTGAAATCTGACAACAATTACCACATGCATTTTGACATATTTTAATGACTCTTTTCTGCAGACCTCCACTCAATGGGGCTCAGCCAGTCTGGAGATCATGTGTAGGCCATTTATTAGTTTTAACTGTAAAAGTTATCCATTTAAAGTATTTTGGCTTCAACAAAAATTGTTGGAGTGATCGAAATTCACATAATAGATGCATACAATTCCAAATGCAATGTGACGCAGGCCCGAAGATCTGTAAATCACAAACTCAAGGCTACACGTCTATGTCACTGAACCGAGCCTCTATACACAATACATCTCGAGTTCCTAAGCGTCTCACGAACATAAAGATTAAATCAAGTGTTGTGAAAATGTGACAGCCAAGGTTTAACAGCAGCGCATTGAGAGCGTAGACGACCCTCTGGCTGCTTCTGAATCGATGCCAGAGCGCGCTCGAAGGTTCAAGACTGCTGGTGATTGCAGTAATTGCTGTGCAGCAGAGGTCTGATGCTCATACAGAGAAAAACGTTCATACTTATGTGTTTCTATAGGAACCTCTCTAACATTGTAAAGATGTGGTCTTGGGTTACTGACAGTCTACACTTTTAGCTTTTATGGTACAAGCGTGACTGAAACGGTTTGTGTTAAATTAGATTGTTCTGTAGCTCATGTTCCTCTGGAATAGACTTTATAAGCCATAGTTTCGGGGAGATGGGGGGGGGGGCAAAGTTATGGAAACATTTAAAGATAAATCACTTTATTGCTAACATGGCTAAAGATGTAAGTCCTATTAGGTCGCTGATTAGCGAAACTGTACTGAACAATGTACTATAAAAGTCCAGCATCCATCTGTTTACCACATATTATCACAAATTCTCATTTTTTTGCACCTGCACTTTTGGTTACAGATGACTTTGCCTCCTTGGAGCCCAGTTAATTGTCTCCTATTGCATCAAAACTTTAAAAACTGCTTGCCAGATCTCATTTATAGCCGACAGATGCTGCTGACTGATATTCAACCTTAGATGACCCACTTTTGAAGCAGCATTTGTAAATGTAATTAAAGTACCACAGGAATTAAGTTATTTTCCATGTTTACATTATGTTGTCTAGTACCCTTTGGATAGATGGTACACACAGTATCTCTTTCATTAAGGACATGCCTTGTTTATGCAGACTGCTCAAGTCACTTAAAAGAAAAGAAAAGTATAAAGCACAAAAGTCTGATTGAGGGGTTTAGTAATGTAATGCTCAGCTTATACATGTAAATAAATACAAGATTACCAGAATTCCCAATCTGTTTCACAACTAAGGTTGAGGTAGTCAAAATAAATGTGTTATTACTTTTACAAAAGCATTATATTCCAGTTTGACATCACACAGATTCAGACATTTCCCATGAGTATTTTCCTTGAGTTGCACTATATTTCATCATAGGGCTCAAAGAACTGCAACATCCCTAAATGTGAATCCTTCTGTTCCAATCATAATTTAGCTGAACTTTTACACTATAAGTATTTAGCTGTTAAGAAAACTACAAAGCGTACACAGTTATTAACAATCAGTAACAAACAGCGACATTGAAGTTTTAATGGAACTTAAGTAAAACATAAACGATAGCAGCTATATCATATTGTATGCGAGTTAGACGAACATCCAATGGTTGTATGTGCATTTAATGTGTCCACTGTGGACATGAAGCAATCAGTCAAACATTACAGTCTCTGACGTGAGGCTGGTACTAATTTCGCTGCTAGTGAGGTTGGTGCAGATTGAGAGGTGAACCAGTCCAAGTTCTCTGTATGTAAACAAGGTGAGCTCATGGGAAGTCCCTGATTCTCCCATGTCAGACAGACAGAGAAACACATTTTCTCCAGCTCTGGCAGCTCAGTCACAGGCCTTCTCTTTTTAGAGGCTTCTAATCCTGGCGGGTCCCTGTTCTGACGTCACAGGTTCTTCCTCCCACCCATCTGTCTGCCTATGTGCCATACCCGCACTCTCATTTCCTCCTGAGCTCACCAACACCAATCTCTGCTCTGGTCCTCTTTGCTTCTGACGTCTGAGCATCAGATTAAAACAGACGGCCTCATCTGGCCAGCTGAGGGGGGATAGTCTTTGGAGAAAGGCGGTGCTCGGTGAACATGTGGGCTGGTGTGGGTACGAGGCAGCCAACCAAGCTCCCTCTACTCCCCTCCGTTCGCTCTTCCCCACTTCCCCTGTCTCTGGGAGCTGCATCATGTGACCAGGAAGTGTGGCTCCCTTCCATTTCCCCTACTGACAGAAAGGAAATATTGTAACAGAGGGGGGCGGCGCTGGGCTCTGTTACGTCGCTGGTTAAAAATAACTGGCATATTTAAGGCTGTGGAGGAATCCCAGGGCAGGCAAAGGCTGGACAGCCTGCCGCCCGGCAGGAGCTCTCTTCCTTCTCCGTCTGTTGCTCCCGCTCTCTGCTTCCTCTCCTTATTCCATTTTAAGCCCTGCAACATGACCACGACCACCACCCCATACCTCAACCACATTTTCCAATGCCTGTGGAAGCCCACCACTGGATTATATGATGTGATGAAAGCTCAGTGTTGGTTGGTTGCATCCCAGCCTGACCACAGCTCTGTCCAGCTATGGAGGCTTGGCTGGGATTGTCCAAACAAACAGCCACCACTGACTCAGACCTCATCCATATGCATACCATCACACAGCAGAACTGTCAGCATCGGAGCCCTTTGCAAAACAAATACAGAACTATTTTGTCATAAGCCACTTTGTTTTCACTGTGATGATTTATATACAAGACTCCGTTGGCTGGTGGATGTCTGGACCACAGTAACAGGTGTGGTGAACTCTTTGGGCCTAGAAACTGTGTAAAACTCCACACTGGGCCTGAATGCATCCAGTGTTTTTAAATCACAGAGAGTTTCGGATTATTATAAATGATTATGAATGACTATGTATATATATCAGAAATCCTAACACGTAGTAGTTGTAGAGCTGAAGTCATGACTCGATTAGTCAATAGACGGAACATTCACTATTTTGATAATAAATTCTGAACTTCCACAAAAAAAAAGTATTCAATCCTTCCAGGTTCTTAAATGTTAAAATGTGGTATCTCAGTTTAAATTGCTTATTTTTTTGGTTTGGGCCTGTTTGTTGAACAAAACAAGCACTTTGAAGGTGCCTGCCACCATGGCCTTTGGGGATTTTTAATAGACGTTTATGCAATATTTTCTTGGAGCCAATACTATAAATCTTTTTTTTTTATAATAATATATTATTTTAGTGGAAATTTGTATCAGAATTTAAGAGATATCTGATCAACAGCATGGTGTTCATTATGAATGTGGGATGCCTGAATATTAGTGATTGAGCTTTGAACAGATGTTGGTGTCAAATATAAAGGCAGAAGGAGACATTAGGTGGAATGACCATTTAATAGAAAATAGTAATAGTAGTGAAGTCTTCAAACTATTTCTGAGAGGACAAATATGTATGAACAAAACCAGAAGGAAGTAGTCGGTGCCTTGTTGTGAGCTGTTCTATGGTTCTTTGGCTTTACACGACATAAAGTTCCTTCATATATAATTGCATTACAGTTAATGGGAGGGGGAGTTGAGGGAAGAGCAGCACAGATAATCCAAAAAAGCTTGACTCAGCTTTCAAGAATAAAGAAAAGAATGAAAGCTATTTTTTAATTACCGAACAGCATCTGGAAGAGAGCACTGAAAACCTCAATATCTGGATTCATGATCAGCTGGTGCTCATATTCACTTAGTGCTTTCCAAGAGGGGGAACTTCACCGAGGGACAGCCGTGGAAACCAAGTCAGTCACATACACAACAACAACAGGACAAGCCAAGAGCTGTGCAGTTGAGTTGCTCACTATTTTACATAACATCACTATTCAAACCTGTGTGACTGGATCATCAACTGTGTTTGATCTTGATTTTGAATATTAGCTTAACCGCAGATTGTCAGCTGCACAACTACACAACACATGCGCTCCCCTTCTTTTAAACGTTAATGTGCTTCTTCGAGTAGGTGTCACGGGATCCACATGTGATGCCTGCTGATAAGCAGAGAAACATTATCGAGACATTTGTTGAATTAATCAGAGGAAAACATGACGTCTAAAGTATCGCGTAATATTGCAACAGTTGTGCTTGTTTGTACTACATTACATCAATCGCTCCACATCTGATTCTTGCAGTTAGGTCACCAATGCCGTGAACATAATGTCAATATCTGGAACTGTGTAACACTTGAAATGATTCATTATGGGCTTGGTATAGCATCTTTCCTATTCTCTCAGTCAATACTGTAAATGTGCATTAACATATCCCACACAAGGGTTTGGGTTGAGTTACTAAATTACCATGACTTCATTTCGTCAGAAAAAAAAGGACACGATGATGTCATCTTCTCTTCCTTTATTTCTATTCTCTATTCCTCATCTCTCTGACATTATTGCGACGCAAAGCACCTCAGTTGTCGAAGTCAAGCTTTTGTTTTCAGGATCCTTTTCAAGACCATTCATCTCCCCCATAAAGAATATGGCTATAATGACATGGCTGCCATTGTGTTCCTACCTGCTGTAGGATGCCGGCCTCCAAGAACGAGACGTGTAGTTCAAACATTGTTGAGGTAAAGCCGATCACATCTAACCAAACAATTGAAGGGACAAGTTGAAGACGCACACACACACACTGTTTGGTTAGATTGAGTGTCCTACTGTTAATATATCAAACAATTGATAAAGAGTTGCACAACAGGATACGCTTTCTATTTACAAAGTTCCATTGTTGACTTTATTTTTTCCCACCATTTTATGTTTGCCGGACAAAGAAACGTGCATTCATGCAAATTAAACTAGTAAATGAAGACACCAACAAACACTGACGGTAATTGTCTTGTAGAATGACGACATGAAGGCCAGCTTGTTGACATGCCTAACGGACAAGATCCTGATGCAGCAGGATCAGTGGCAAGCGCTTTGTTTGTTCTTGCACTGAACTCTTGAGTCAATGTGTCTAATTATGTTGGAGAGAGACGTTTGTGTTAGCTCGCTAGCCTCTGAGCAAACACTGTCTGAACCCTATTCAAATTCAACACTGAACAGTTCTCAGCGTTTACATTTTCCCAGGTAAGGTGCACTTTTTATTTTCTCTTCTCATACAGCATTTACAGATACTGTTTTGTAAAATTAAGTCCTTCTCATCTGGCTTTTTTTGCTAATGGGTGAGAGCTTTATTGCTCTTTATAACATTTTTGTCTCAAACACCTGGGTCAAGAAACAAAAGTAAAATGTAAACATACAGCAGCCACGGTATGGATAATTATTCAGATTAGACCTACATAAATTCCCTTTAAATCTCATTAGTCTAACATTTTTATGAAGAAAATAAAGTGTTATAATGATATACTATATGCATTCACAGTGTCTATACATCTAGGCTTATTTTGCTGCCTGCTAAATTACGCTAAACCCTAATTGTAAAAGTAATGTATGAATTGAATAATAGTAATAATATATTAAAATAATAGTATCATGGTTTTCAAGTGCATGCATGCCTTGTGTGGGGGTTGACTTCTATACTGCAATCCAGTGATGCATAATTGCCTGTACATTGTGGTGAAATATTTCCACTCCTCTATTATCACTTGCAGACAAACAAGTGTAGCAATGAGATGATCAGCAAAGTGTTATTGTTATTATTATTATTTTTATTAATACTTTTTTTTGTTAGCTAGCCAGGTACTTTTCATCCAGGTGATACCTGCGCATAAAAGATGCGCTCCTCACCCACATGTCTCAGGGATAACAGCAGCAATGATAGGTACCGTTGCTATGAATACAAACAAACCTCTCTCTCTCTCTCTCTCTTTCTCTCTCGCGCTTCCCCGCTCGCACCAGCCACCCCCACGTGCTCCTTCTCCCTCCCTCGCGCAAAATGTTTTCCTTAAGCTTGTTGCTGGGCAACGAAGGCGTGTCCAGCCGTCCCAGGGATTTAAGGATACCTCTCTCGCGGTTTCCTCAGTTCAGGCTGCCGGTACTCGCATGGCAACACGCAAGAGGGGTTCCCCCGTACGTCGCCGCTCCTCCGTCTTGCCGAAATTAAAACTCAAACTGTCCGGCTGCTTCCTCCCCGGCGCGCCCATCCGCGGCAGCATGTACCGGGACGCAGAGTAGCGCGCGACGCGGAGCAGAAACTTTCCACGCGGGGACATTGAACCCAGCGCAGTGGCACCGACAGGACTCCACACACCCGATTCTCATTGATGAGGTGTGGACGAACTTTCCACAACAACATATTTTTGAAATTTATTTTTTTACTGATGCACATCCACCCGTGGACTATAACAGGCTGCAGGACCACTACGCGGGGATTTTATTATTTTTTTTACCATCTTTTCTGTTTAATTTCAGGCAACCTCCAAATGACGTCGAGATGGCTTTAGGTGGGACGCTTCTGCCATCCATATCCACGTTCGCCAGCGGCCCCACTGTCAAGAGCAAACCCATTGGAAATGGCAATTTAGTGAGTAGCCCGTATTCTCTTTCCAAATCTTATTGCACATATACACATGCCAACACAGCCATATGGGCGACAACTGATCTGTGAGGGGGGGGGGATGTAACCTGTGCGGTTTATTTACGGTGGAGTTGTTTAGTGACGCTCCCGTGTTATTATGGGCACCGTCGGGGCTTGACGCTGTGCTCTACTGGGGCGTGCACCCGTTTGCGTCGGAGAATGGAGACGGTGGAACTGCACATGGGACACCCCTGCTCAGAAAACACCCCGATTTATTCAGAATGGGTTGTTTAACAGGCTGATGGCAGTCTGAGCCTATCAGTGTGTCTTATCCCGTCCCACCACGAGTGGTTTCCAGTGCAATGTCTTTGCCAGTGAGAATAATCTGTATTCTAGGAAGTGCTCTGTGTCAAGGACACTTGCTGCACCAGACTGAGAGCTCTGTAGCAGAGCTGTCAAAATAGTCACCCTCCTTTCCTCCTTGAAGTATTGACTTATAATTGTATCTGATGTCATCATATATATTAAAGCGAGCTTTCGAAACAGTAGCATGACACAAACAAGCAACCTATGTGAGGACAGCCATTAATGCCTCTGTAACTTTCCTGTAGAGATGGAAGGAGGAGTTGTCCCTTCTTAGGAAATCCAGTGTGCCAACCGGAAGTAGCTGCTCTGACCCAGACCAGCCCACTGCCACCAGCACAACAAGCTCCAGCATGTCCAAGAAAGAGGCAGAGACAGAGCCGGACCTGGACTTGGACTACGACTTCATTCTGTCGAACTCAATTCTGCAGCAGCAGCAGCAGCAGCAACAGCAGCAGCAGGAGGAGGAGGCCATGGCGGGCAGCTCTGCCCAGACCTTGTCTCCTTCCCCCAGCTCTTTCTCCTCGTCTTACCCTCTCCCCTCCCCTCAGGGCACTGCCAGTGAGCTCCTCTATACCATTCCAGATATCAGTGACGTCTCGCCCTCTGGAGGCTTTGTGGCAGAACTCATGAGACCAGAGCTGGACCCGGCTTACCTCAACCCCACCAGCCTCCACGGCAAGTTCGTGGTAAAGACAACGATGGACATGGGAGAATACAGCCATGGCGTGAACGTGAGCAAGATCTGCGTTTCTGCCGTGCCAGACCCAACTCCGGCTCGTGTCTCGCCGTCCTTTACATGCCCCCGGATAAAGCAGGAGAACCAGAGTGCCTGCACCATCTCGCAGCCCATGGACCTACACCTGGCGGGCGTAAACTCCCAGGGCAGAGGGAGCCAGCAGCAGCGCCCATGCCAGTTAGAGCTGCATTGCTTCCCTGGCGGAGGGAGATCCTTGACAGGCGGCAGGATATCCTCATCCTCTTCCCTCTCCCCAGACCATCCTCTGAGCCGGGATCACCCGGTTTTGGGACACCCCCACTCTCAGATCCCTCTACCTCCCCAGGGTTACCACCATGGCTCCCCACAGGGCTACAGCTCCTTCCCTCAGGCAACCTCCCTGCAGTACCAAGGTTAGAGCACATCTCTTTTTTCTCAATATTCAGCCCTACTTTACATCATTTATTGTAATCTTTTGTGGCTACTGAATGCAGTAAGTTAATGTGGGAGGAAAAAAACAACTTAGGAGGAGACAACTGGAATATCAAGTATGTAGAGTATATTTAAATACATTTTATACAACCTTAAGGGATTTATTTATACCCCTAAAGCAGCAGATCAAAATAAGTGAAACCTACATCCCATGGCCTTGGGCCACAGACATTCTTTTCATTATAACTTTCTTTAAAGAGCCAAAGAAGATACAAGACATTACCACATGTTTAACTAAAGTTATTTTTCATCCATGAGTAGTCATTATCCATCATTGTGTCCCTTTCTGTTAACTATAATACTTTTAAGTTATTTGAAAATGTGGCTGTTTTTCTAAATAAAAAAAATAAAAAGAGGTTTTAATGAAGACACCTGATGTTTTCTATTGCATCTTAAAGTTGAGACAAAAACATTATTAAATTTGGCAACTCCTGCTGTGTGTGATGCATCTGAAGGGATTCAGTGCTCTCTGTACAATATGAAGTATGGGACCTGTGACCTGCCTTATGCATTTATACACTGAAAATATTCTCCATGTGGTAACATGAAGATGACCATAATCTTCTGACCCCTCAGATTCCCTCATGATCTCAAGCGGGGACTGCATGCCGGAGGAACCAAAGCCTAAACGTGGTCGGCGCTCCTGGCCGAGGAAGAGAGTCGCCACACACACGTGTGACTATGTTGGCTGTGGGAAAACGTACACAAAGAGCTCCCACCTCAAAGCACATCACCGGACGCACACAGGTATGCTACTGTGTTTTAGACGTTCTTTACAGTGCTTTGGTCGGCCATTTTTATCCGGTTGAAGTGGAATGACGACACGTGCGGGTTTGACTCCCACGAAGAAGCACATGTTGGGTTTTTAATTAATGTTTAACACATTAGTTTTGTACGGTTTTCATTGTTAAGAGGTAATTACAGGTATTATCCAAAACAAGCAGTGAATTATTGAGTCCTGATGGGGGTTAGATGGGTGGGGGATGGCGAAGGGGACTCGCTCGACAGGTGTGGTGACAGGTTTATACTGATCCCTGTTCAAATACAAACCCCAGGCAGATTAGCTTGCTGTTTATACACTAGCTGTAGGACAGGACGGACCTCTTTTCTCCTCAAGGTGGAGAAGGTTGGGCCAGTTTAACCTCCGGGCCGGCACTAACTGCTCCATGTGTGTATTGTGTTTCCATCAAAGGGGAGAAGCCTTACCACTGCGACTGGGAGGGCTGCGGTTGGAAGTTTGCACGTTCGGACGAGCTCACACGCCACTACAGGAAACACACAGGCCACCGGCCGTTTCAGTGTCTGAAATGTGACCGGGCCTTCTCAAGGTCAGACCACCTTGCTCTCCACATGAAGAGACACTTATGAGACTTTGTGATGGATGAAGGCTCCAGAAAAAGAAAAAAAAGAGAAAAACACATGTTAGCCAAAACCCTGAACAAACTTGTGACCTACACTTTTTAAAACCATGATTTGCCTTCAAGCCGTTCTCAAGCAACAAGACAAGCTGTGGCGTTCACGGCAAAAACAGCGTTACTCCCTGAAGAGCCTAGGTTTTCTCTCAAGACCGATCCCGTCTTCGCACATTGAGCAGGCGACTTGAAAGGACCTCTCAGGCAGGGTTTTACACTTTTATGAAAGGGACCAAACTGGAATTTGTCTTATTTAAGTGACAAAACTTGGAGGACCAGGTGCCAACAGCTTTTAACTGGAAATGTTTTTCTGTCAGGGAAACCAGGAGCAACAGACTGACATCTCCAGAGGCCTTAGACCAGCAACATGCCAATATAGACTCTGTTATCAACTACACACTGTTCAACATACTGTATTAATAAATACATCTATATTTATATACACATTTCACCTGCAATGCCATTAATTTCAGGTACAATGTTAATTTATACAGAACGGTGCTCTGTGACTCTGAAGAAGGTTTTTTTTTTATTAAAGAAAAGGTACCAAAGATTAAGGACAATATACAAAAGGGTGAAGACTATGAAAAAGTGCCATATGGTTGTTTGTGTGTTTCTTAGAAACCCCTCTTTCACAATCTGACTTAAATCAGGGGAACACTTCACTTTAAAAACAGTGATGGCAATCTTTAATGCACTGCTGTCGCAAAGTGCAATAATTTATATGAGACATTCATATTTTTGTATTTGAATGAGTAACTCTGAACAAAGATTTTTTTGTTTATAGCCAAAATATGTAATATAATCTTGAATTTTGTACATTTGTAAATAAAAATGCTTTGTTATTGTTTTGTATTTTACACTATAATACAATAAAATGTATTTGAAATAAGAAGGGCCTTGATACTCTACCCTATCTACATCATTATCTCACTGAAAACAAAACATCATAGATTTCCCCGGTAGTGTAATGGAGAAGCACGTTTAAATGGCAGCAATAGCTCACGCACAATATCCCCTCTGACAATCGCCATATTGCCGCAGGCAAACTAACACAATGTTGCTGTTAAAAACATTTTCTTTTTTTTTTCAATCACTCATACAATGTCCTGTTTCCATGGGGTTATCTTTCCACCTGTCAGTGGGAAGAATGGGGAGGATAACCGAGTTACTGGCTGACATTCAAAGGTGACATCCAATCCGACTGCCACTCTGTGCAGAAGCTCTCCGGTACCCGATATGAATAAAACCTATAAAGATGCCACAGTGAGATAGTGTCTTGATATGTCTCGGCAGCATGTATTCAGATCCATGCATTTACTCACAAAACAAGTTACTTGACAATATTCGGTTCACTCAACAACTGAGTGAGCTACACAACATTGAAAGGAAGGTGATGTTAGCGCTGTAATAATTGCATATGTTTTAATGTATGTTTAGGAAAAGGGGGTTTCTTCCACAAACATATTTGCAGTAAATATAGTGATGATGTTCCAAAACACAGAGGACATGATTGCCTTTTATATATTATAATATTTTACGGTGAATCATTTTGAAGAAATAAGATGGTACTTATAATTGAAAAGTGATTATAAATGAATCTACGCTGTGAGTGCTTGATCTACAAATGATCAGTTATTTATTCATAATATATATATATATATATGTCCATATAATTCTACAGTACAGTATGGCAACATAGCACTCCACAAAACATGTTTTTTAATTCATAAATAGTACAAGCATGCGCCGAAAACAAAAAAAGAGGTATAACTATTGCATTACTGTCTGATAATATAAAGTAATGTTTATTTGTTTATACATGTATGTCCTCCACAGTAAACAGCATGTCTCTGATAGTCACGCATCTTCAGTCTGGCAATTTTTGGACTTTTGGAAATATGTTGTGGTCTATGTTGCCCCCTGTAGGTCAACTCAGTTATAGCACACTCAGAAATCGAGCATCATGGGGCCTTTTTCGCTTTTAAAAATAATTCACTAACAAGCCTTAGATATGACACTCTGTTTAGTGTCTAATAGTAACTTGACACAAAGTAAAATATATGTGTATTACTCAACTTTTTCCTGGTCACGGTTCATTGCAACACATGTTGTGAGCCGTACTTATTGCCGTGTAATTTGATTCATTTTTTGGGGGTCTGAAACTCGATTTTATGGACTTGATTTTCTCTGAAAAAAGGCAGACTTGCCAATAAATTAGAAACAGGATCATATCATGTCATAAAATACCTGTACACACGATTTACTACACAAAAACAGGTATTCGTTACTCTTTAGATTTTTTAAGTGACACTCAATGTAAACATGGCAGAACTTGATTTATATGTAGTTATATGTATAAGTCATTGCATCTAAACCCTACCATCTGTATGTAAACCATATACATGTTCAAATGCCTTCACTTATTATGCATTGCAGTTCAGACGTCTTCACACAGCCAATAATCATGTTACTTTTCATGCAGCTAATGTTAAGATGTTAAATAGAAAAAGAACCACATACACGTTGTGCACAACCTTTTATTTTTTCAAATCTCCATTACTTGTAAACTTAAAAAAAAGAAACTAAACAAGAGTGCATGAATATTGTCAGATCTCTCCTGAACAAACCTCACTTAAAATGTGACATACTGCAAAATCATATTAACTAAATTATTCAAGAAAATCAATAGCACAGGTGATTTCTGATGCAAAGTTATAGTGCTTTAATTGTTCCTCCTTTTCAAACTGATCATAAACAGCTGATAATGATCCAGCCTTATTAAGAAAGATAAATGTGGTGAATACATCTTTTTTATTTTTTTGGAAATGTAAGAGGCTTGTTGTACACATAATTAGCAATCAAAAAGTAGAGGAAGAAAAAAAAGTCTAAATGAAAATTTAATCATCGTCAAAGTTCTGTTGTAAAAGGAAGTTGGCGGCCAAGTTCTCGTTCTTCTCACATGCAAAGTAGGCTTGTATAACGAGTCCCTCCGGAAACCCTAAAGCTTTTAGCTGGAATAAGAAAGAGAAGAGACAAATCAGCCAAACAATACTTTCAATAAGTAAAACAATATTTCCTGCTTGGCAACACCGTCAGAGTTGTGTATCTTATTCCAGCAGTTCTGAACTTCAGACTGAGAGGAAAAGGTCTGTGTCAGAGTGCCGCTGCCCCTCACCCTCTCAATGGCCTCTTTCTCCTGCGGCGTGACCTGGATGTAGCTCATGGGACTCCCGCCGGGTGCTTCACCTGGTCCGGCTCCCCCTGCTCCCCCTGCTCCCAATTCACCTGCCGGCATGGCCTCTGGATTGGGTTCATTCAGCATCTGGATGAACTGCTCCTGGTGGCTGCTTATCTCCTACAGTGGGAAATGAACATGTTAGGCATGGACTGTTTCTTGGCATCTATAACTCTGAAATGTAGTACACAAAAAAAAATTTGCCTTCTATACATTTGTTTTCCCAATACATTTTGGGGACTCACTAGAGACAGCTTTTAAAGAGAACGGTAATAATCATGACTTTAAGTCTCTAATATGGGTCACACTCAAAAACGCTGGATCCTACAAATCCCCCAAATCCCACAATGCAACTCAATACCTGCCTCCTAAATCCCCTCATCTTACAAAGTCCAAACTGAGATAATTTATTTTTAAACATGCATACAACAGCATTGGAGTGTCAGTTCACTGACACTAGTCAGTGAACTGACACTCCAATGCTTAAACTATGAACTTGTTCAATCAGCACTGTGTCAAGGGGCTCCCCACCTGCAGCAGCTCAGGGTTCTCCCTGCCGATCTCCTGCAGCAGGGCAGGAAGCAGGGCGGCATTCTGCTGGATCAGCTGTCGCATCACGTGGAACTGCGGCTGATTTCTTAGGAAACTGAGGGGGTTGCCTGAAAGGATGAAGTGATAGTCGGAAGGTTTAAGAACCCAAAAGACATAAAGGATAACACCAGTATCAAACGTTGAGGCTGCTAAAATATGCCGAATAGTACGGGTCGCTTACCTCCTCCAGCACTTGAAGAGCCAGTGTTGGCGGGAAGGCTAATACCACCTATGGGTGCAGCCTGAACACTCACTGGAGACACCACCGCCTCTGGTCCCGTTGCAATGCCCGTTTCTCTGCCTGGAATACCCTGAAAGAAAAGATACAAAGTACAAAAATTAAGTAATTAATATATATATATATATATATATATATATATATATATATATATATATATATATATATATATATATATATATATATATATATATATATATATATATATATATATATATATATATATATATAGATCCTGGGATAGTAAGCTCTATGATTGGCCCAAAGCATAGAGAGATATCATGTATTACATTCCTAACCAGTAAAACATTTACTGGGGCCACAGGATTGTGATTTCCTTACTGTGAGCAGGTACTCCACAGCTCGATCTGGGTTGTTGAAGCTCGCTCTCAGAGCTGCTACCACCTGCTCCCTCTCGTAGCCCATGAGCATCATCTCGTTCACCATGGCGTCGTATGATGGGCCCGTCACTAACGGAGCACACACACACACACACCAAGACAGATCAATAGTGGGACTAAAGAGCTTCATAGTCAGCCAACAGCACTATGATACCTTATTTCTTTTCTACAAGAAAAAAGGTGGACCAAAATGAAGTCACACGTGGGCCCACAGATTTAGTACATGCAAGATACAGCTTAAAGGCATTGAGGTGTCGTAAATGGTGTAGTATTTGTAACAAATTCCATGCATCAGATTCATAATTATATTTCTTTCAGATGGAACACTCATAAGACGACATACAATAAAGGCCGATGAATGATGTTCACAAACGTAGCCTTACCTAGATTAGAAACCGCCTCATCAATCAGGTTTGTGTTTGTTGAAGCCTCAGAGCTTCTGCTAGAGGAACCTTGTGTGTCAGACCTCGTGTCAGCTATGATCTGGCTGGATGGGGCCGCTGCAGGGGCTGCAGGGGCTGCAGGGGCTGCAGGGGCTGCAGGGGCTGCAGGGGCTGCAGGGGCTGCAGGGGCTGCAGGGGCTGCAGGGGCTGCAGGGGCTGCAGGGGCTGCAGGGGCTGCAGGGGCTGCAGGGGCTGCAGGGGCTGTAGTGCTGGGAGCAAAAGTGGGAGGTAACGGCTGCGCGGTCGGTGAGGCCGTTTTAGCCTGTGAGTGAATACAAAAAAAACACGTTACTTCTCCAATATCACTATGATGTGTCATCGGACATAAGCGGATGCCGGTGGAAGGAGAAGGTTACAAAACTGAATCACAGTTCAGTGTTAGCTCCCATTTCTAACATTCATGGGCATGATGTACAGTTACTGTAACAATTTCTAATTCCCAAACCTTTGTCACCATGACGACCACAAAGTTCTTCTCGTTGATTTTGTATTCTTTGAGAGGCGTGTCATCGTTGAGCACTTTACCTGTGAAGAAACAGACAATGAGTCACGAATCCACTGGCTTTACCTGGTGTGAACTTTGTAATAACGCGCGGGGACGGAACACTAGACGGCATCGCTTTTCATCATCGAATAGAAGGTCGTTGAGTCTGGGTCTCTTTGTTGTATTGTTTTTTTGAGTGCGTTTTATCCGAGAAGCCACTTTAAGTAGGTCACACTGTCTAAAATGCTACAATATGCTAATGCATACACAGAACCTATAACATGTATTCAGCCTGTTGGAGTGCTTTACAACACAAAGTACAGTGGTATAATTTAGTTGTTTGTTAGAGTCTGACAAAATCCTAATTACTACCCAGGTTTCCCCAAGATTTATCTTTTCCCGTTTTGAAAGTGGGATGACTGCAATGCTTGTTTAAACAAATGAAGGTACAATTTCAAAACAAGCTGAATCCTGTAGTAATCCAGCTAACATTTCCATTTCTCTGACGTGTTCTTTGGCAGTTTTCTTCGGCACGGCATTGCTGTAACATTACTCAGGGTTTAAAATAACGTGGACAACAAAATTAATTAATTTACATAAATTCTCAAAATTAGACATAACAAGGTTGAGAGGGAAGACAAAAGTTTGGCAACTTCTGCTATTTAAAGGCTAAATCCTTGTAAACAAATAATGAAAAAAAATTAATCTAATGTTTTCTTTCTGATCCTGTAAAAGTAATTTTGTAGAACCTGCAAAACAAAACTGCTTTGAACTTTTCATGCTGGATTATGAAGAGAATAATATGTTCAATATATTCAAATATGGTTTAAGAGTCACTCTCCTAAACTAGCTACAAGTGTTGAGGCTTTCATGATACATGCAGGCTTCCAATGACCGTGACAATGAAAACAAAGGATACACGAGTGAGACCTTCCCATCACTGTTAGCTTCACGCATGCATTGCTAAACAGTGTGATGACCTGCAGCACACAATAAATAAACCCCAATATCAAGAAATGTGAGGATTTAGAAAGGGTTTTAAAAAAAATAAGCCTGCAACTTACCAGCATATATCAGTTTCAGTCCAGCATCTGGAAAGTTTTCCTTTCCTAACACATCCGCAATCTTCGTTTTCAATATCTTCACCTGTAGAACAAAATGACACTTGTTCTTGTATTAACCAGGTTTCAACGCCACCATTTTCAGCTCGGCTTAAACTACAGCACGAGTTAGAAAATAAAGTCCAAAGTGTGCTTCATAAAAGTGTTGAACAGACGTGCAGCTGGCGAACTACCAGATAAACTACGTTAAACACTACACTGGTGGCACAACGACGTTTTGTTCCTAAAAAACATATTATTGAAACTAGAAATACCGTTAATTATGGCGCACACCCTCCCCCCGGACCCCCTTCCCCAATCTGTCCATAAATGGGCTACGGCTAAATGCTGACAATGCAGAACTACTTTTTTTTCTGACCAGTAACGTCAGTAAATAAATCACGCCAATCTATCTCAAGCCCGGTGGCAAACACAAGCCGTATTCACCGGAACAGTGGGCGCTTCTCTCGTGTGTCCGTTGTGTTAACGCGGACCCATTTATCGATCGTCTCACTTGAAACGGTCGAAAACAAAAGTGGTCCGTTCCAGGACATACCCAACTCCCACTCCACCCCCTTGATAAATGTATGCTTTCAACTCTCACCGTCTCCTCTTCATCGATGTCGACTTTGAACGTCTGCTGTTGTAAGGTTTTCAAAGTTATCTGCATTTTGTCGTCAGAGGTTTTTAAATTTTTTTTATATCCCCGGGACTATTTTAAATGTTGTAGATCCGAAGCAAGAATCTTGTCTGTTTTTGTTGGCTCATTACAAACTGTCAGCCGCCATGACTTTTTGCCTTTCTTCTTCTATGTAACATAAGTAAGCTACAGCGATCCTAGTGGACAGTCTTGAGACTGCAGCTACAAATCAGCAATTTTACAGGTGTGCTTTTTTTCTCGTAGTAGTTTAGTTAGTAGTATTCTCATCATATCCTTAACTTAAATACGTTGCTGTACCTCAGTTAAAACAAAAGGCGTATCTTAATACACAATGGTCACTCTAAGAGCGTTTTATTATTATAATTGTTATATTTTATTGGATTAGTAATAGGGATATATAAACATATAAACAACACTTAAATGCTGTAGTTTGTCAATATAGAGCCTATTAGCCTATTATTTTATTGTCAGTTATTTTCATGAAACAATGCATGGCAAAGGGAGGGTAAATTATACAAAGAGTAGAGAAACATCCTGTAATAGAGAACAATGTGACTTCACCCTTCTATAGGACTGTATTGTGAGAAGCGGACAGAACAACAACTCAATCCCTGGAGCAAATGCATTGCTATTGTCTGTCTGAAGAATCCTTCTCAGATTTCACATTTTACGTCAACTTCAAATGAACATGTGATGAAATCTATTTTCATACCTTTTGATACATATTTAGGTTTTTGATTTGGTTTTTCATCATACTTCTCTCAGAACTGACATTGCAGGAATGAACATGCTTCCCATACTGAACTTGAGTTAGCATTTCAGGCAGTTATCACAATGCCAGGTCCTTCAAGCATGGAGGAATTTCAATATCATCCATCCAGCACTCAGTATTCAGAGGCTTTATTGACTTCTGCCTCACATGCTGCACAGCTCACAGCTGACTCTGAGAGGACTGTTAAGTGCCAGAGATAATATGCTGGAGCTCAATGGGGTCTCTTCCCCAGGCCACTTTTCTCCTTATTCTCATATCACTCCACCTCACTTTCTATCACTGTACGTGTGCATCTGTTAATCTCTCACTCCTCTCAGCTGTCCCTCCCCTGTTCCAGCTCTCTTACTCTTCTTCCATAGTGATCTTATTTTCTATCGCTCCACTCGCGCCCCCCCCTTCCCTCTTGTCATCCAGTTATTACGACAGGAGCTATGCCCTTGCCTGCCTTGGCTCAGGCGTGTGCTCATCAGGCATTCCTTATGTTGCTCCACTCAGCCGCAGTAGCAGCAGTGGCGGCAGCATCCTCCTTTCCCCTCTCCCCACTGTGGCTGTGTCTCTTGCTCCTGTCTCCAGGGGTCGTCAGTCTGCCGTCGGGCCCCCTCTGACTGAAGTAGTGAGCCACAGAGATTACAGTCTAATCCCTGGTTGACTTGGAGATATTTTTAAGAGATGATGTTAGACATGTGAAATAAAGACTTGGCCCCTTCTAAAACCGGCGGGAGAGGAAAAATTGAGGCATTCAAAAGAAAAAGACACTTCAGTCTCCTCCAAGTGCAGTTATTTTTATTTTTTTTAGATTCAGGGAGTTGTTGAGAAAATGAAAAGACCAATTGGTGAAATATAAAGCGGAAGCATAACCTGCCGATCGCAATGACTTGTGGTATTTAGGGCACAAGAGCCGCAGCATTTCATGCATGTGTTTTACAAAGACACACACGCACGCACGCACACACACACGCACGCACACACACACACACACACACGGCATTTGCAGGGTCTGCGGTTTTGGTCAGCAGAGTTCCTGCTGGGTGTGGAGTAGAGGAGAGAGAGACGGAGAGAAACAGAAGGGTGGAACGCAGAGTGAAGGCCACTGAGATGCCTTCTCAGCCCGAAGCTATTTCCTGTGGACGAGCTGCTGGGAATATTATTGGTTGTTTCAAGGGCTCTGTGGACATGTTCCAGAGGAAATGTCACTGAAAATGAGAATTATGTTGCACAAAAACTGGAATAGAGAAACCAAGACATTGTATGCTTAACGTTGGGCAATAATAGTCACACATTGAATTACTTCTCGTCCAGAGTGTTTCCACTAAGCGTCAAAACAACACCAAGTAGTGGTGATGTCCATCCAACTTTCCTTTATATAATAAAAAAGATTGATATAAACAAACATATGACACACGACAGAGGAGGCATTATTAGAACATAAAACAAGACAAAGACTCGACAGCATGTTAGCTGGTTGAGGCTGTATACTTTGAGCTGAATGTTGACATCAACATGGTAATATGCTCAGTGTCAATGTTACATGTTGTTTACGGGTGTGTTAGCAAGCTAGCATTTGCCGATTAGTTCAAAACACAAAGATCACAAAGGTCAAGTATTTGGTTTGACCTGACGATGACCCGAGATTAAAAGCAATTACAATTCATCCTCACGGGAACACGATCCAACAGTTTGTTTTTTTAAGACATTTCACTTCAAATCAAAAATGTGACCCTCATGGTGACACTATAGGAAAGATCATGTGATCACCAAAGTCATTAGAAGTCATCCTCTGAGTCCCATGACCGTCTAACAAACGTCCTGACAATCCAACCAATAGTTGTTCAGATATTTCCGCCTGTACCAAGGTCATTTACCGACCAAGTGCCGTCCTCAGAGCCCGCATGGCTGGAAATATCTTTTTGATTTGAACTGCTCATAGCTGGAATTCCTTAAAGCATCTTTTTTTCGGTCAGTTATGCCAACCCTTTCTGTTGTGTTCTTCCACCTGGAGACAGATCTCTGCTTTGGCTGGCTATCTGGAATAATAGAATGAAAAAATAAAAATGGATTCACTCTACGAGAATCATGTCCAACATAAATCTACAAGTGACAACATAAAGTATCTACGAGTAATATTTGTCTCTATGGATCCTTTGTCCTTTGGATATCTAGTGAACCACAAGTGTATTGCTCCTAGTATTGTCCCCCTGATGATACTTTTTATCAACTTTAAATTAAATAAAAACATATTTCTTGTTTCTACATGCCCTTGAGTCTCCAGCAATACACTTGCCAAGTGTGTTGCCACTATTTCTCATAATAAATGTAGTGGGCACATAGTGGACATGCTATTTGGGAAAGCTCTAATCAAAAAGATAATATCTGAACTTTGGCAGAAAAAAAGTTGGATTACGCCAGTAAAGGCAGAACATACTATAAAACTTGTCGAGGACAGATTGTATCAGGAAGTGGTAGAGAGGAGGTCCATCCAGATTATGGTTTCATCACACAGGCTTTCTGAGCAGCACGCTTTGCAAGGTCACTTCACGAGTTTGATCACACTTGATGATGTTAGTTTCTTCAGGAAAAAGGCATTAAAGATGATTTGATTATAAATATGTCACTTTGCCCTTGACAGTGAGGCACTTCACTTACATTTAATTTTCAATTTGCTATTCAGGAAGCTTGCTTATCAGTGAGTTTTAACAGTTTGACATCTGCTCTGATATGCATTATTCACTGATGCAGAGGGCAGCAGAAGTTAAATATCACACACGAGGGAGTGGCATTATGCGTGATATCGGGTCTGCGGAAAATGAAAAATTGTTATTTTACAAATTAAAAATGCAACATGTACCCACAATGGTATGTTTAACCCATTACATATTAGTGCTACTGTTAAGCAAGGAAAAGTCTCACCTGATTTAACTTATGAGTCTGGACAAGGAAGAGATCAACAAAATGAACCGTTATCTGATAACTTTATTATCAAGTTAAAAAAAGACAATGAATTACAATATTTACAGAATATCCAGAGATAAATGGAATAAAATTGTAAACAATCATTCTAGGCAACATCACAACCCACCATCAGGTAATCAGATTTATATGGGAAGAAAGGCAAAAAGGAGAGATTCTAGTGTCAAACTATGGAGACAACAGTCTGAAAAGAGAAATTCATCGGAAACAAACTAAACATATATACAAGTATCCAGTGTGTTGTCAGCAGGGGCTTAACTTTGGGTAAACTGGGAATATCACAGTCTAGAGACTGCACACAGTGAGGGATTCATTGTCATTTTCTATTAAAATGATCACAGAACAACAAACAATTTTGGGTTGACAGCTTCATTACCCAGATTGTCCCAATTCATCATCTGGTTTAGACTGGGCAACAAGCTGCCTGAACAAAGCTTATTTCTACAACAACAGGTTTCAAACAGTTTTACTTTCAAAAAGCTACACGCTGGTCCTGAACAACAGAAAAAGGACTTTGAGATTCAGCACCAACTCAACAGTTTTTTTTTTTTTTTAAGGTATTACACGGACTGAGGATCATAATGGGGCTGCTACATTCCCCCCCTCTCGTTGTCTGGGTGGACTACATGTAAAGGCCGGCCTATTTGGAGCAAGAGAGCTGATGTCCTTACTGGCCGGGGATAGAAGACACTGGAGTGTCAGACGTTGGACTGGACATGAGTCAGCTAGATCTCAGAAGGATCTATAGGCCGACTGGCCGAGCCCAGAAAAGGACCAAGCTGTTGTGGGTAAATGTTTTCTTGTCTCTTACTTTGCTATGTTTTTCTTCTTCACAATAAAAGCCCAGGCCATTAATTCATAGAGATCTGCATACTTTTCCTTCATGTGTTTAAATATTGTACAACCACACCGCTCTTCCAATCTGCTCATTCCCATTACAGTACAGAAAAGGAGATATTTTTCATTGTAACCAGACATTGTACAACAGCGTAATAATGTTGGATTGGGGATTCAAAAAGCCCCTTAAGGGTTAGCTATTGTCTTTAGATTTCTTTTTTTCTTTTCTTGAAAAAAAAAACCGAAAACACCTAAAGGAAAAGGGTTTAAAGTATCCTTTCCGAAATACCACGGTTCAAACACTTAACGAGTAGTTTTGTTTTCTATACATGGCTGCAAACGTGGTTCGCATTTGGTTTACAAACCCAAATTTCCCATTTCCATCAATGGTGCAATGCTCAGGATAGACACAGCAGCAAACAGCAGTCTTGGTAAATATTTTGGTACCAAGAACACAATTACATTAATCGTGCCCTTTTTCAAAATTGTATATTAAAGTTATCAGCCAAATTATTTCAGATTGTTTCATGTTGCTTATTGGTCTTATTGGAATTGGGCTTATATTTGACTTAATTGCTATTTTATATCTTATAAGGCTTTAGGGTATTCAAGCAGCAACTTTCAACAAATACAATCTCTGCCTTTTGTCAGTATCAACAATAACATGACAACTTTTTCTAAAAAGAAGCACACATATCCAGGCTATGACAGTTGTGCCAATACAGAATTTAAAGTAGTTTAAGTTGGGGGATTTTACACCTTATTAAAAAGTCAACACAGAGTCCCAGTGGCAAATAAACTTGATTTATGTGGAAACCAATGATTGTAAGGTTTTCTGTGCTGGTGACACTTGTCTTTTCAGTGCATCCCATTACTGCAAAACTGAACCTCAGACTGTAGAAAAGCTTGTCTGTGGTGTCTGTGGCATCGGCCATACGTTTCTAAAGGGACGTCTCGAATCCAAGATTTGAGTTTTATGCTTAATGCCAGCCTGTCAGTCATTTGTAGCCGAAAAAACTGAATTTGGGTGATGTGGAGGAGCACTGGATGGAGTTGAGGTAATCACCAGGGCTGACTGTGAAAGACAGAGACATCTGTCAATCAAGCAAACATGGCTCCAAACATACCCAGTTCAGCTTGGAATTTCATTGGTTGTGCTCACAACATTGAAAAAAACACACACTTAGCAGCATTTTTCCAGATAATATAGTAAAACACTCAGATCACACTACAGTTTTCATCCGGACTTTTAGTTTAGTAGAAAGTAGTTTCAACAAAATCTACTGAATTTTCTTAAATGCTGTAAGTAAAACAAATGAAATTCCACCCACTTATATTGGATCAGCAAAGATCTCAAAGACGGATATCTCAAGACTTTGGAAAAAAACAAACAAAGCTATCTGCATGGCTAATTACGACCAAGGGTTGATAAGAATATATATATATATATATATATATATAATTTATTTGTAATAAGGTTAAACCCTTCAGGCCTCAACATCCTCTTTGCACTACATGGTTTCATGCTACAACACATTTTGTTGTACTGATACTCTGCAATTACAATCAAATCTAATCAGATTATATTTCAACAGAATTTCTTTATTTCAAATCCCTTATTAGTCCCACAAGGGGAAATTTATTCTCTGGATTTTAACCTGTACTTAGCAATTATGGAGCAGTGGGAGCCTCGTGAAGCACCCGGAGAGTAACTGGGGGTTCAGTGTCTTGCTCAAGGACACGTCGACATGCGAGCTATGGGGAGACCGGGGATCGAACCGGCTACCTCGTGGTTTCAGGACGACCCCTCTCCCCATGAGATACAGCCGCCCCTTGACTGTCAGAATTGCCAAAAAGGCACAAATTAACAGAAGGGATACTAGCTGTTGAGGCCATAATTTATTGTGGGAAATAATTTACAGATATTCGGGGTGATTGCCTGGTTACTCCAAACTATCTGACTTTTGATTTTTTATTATTATTAAAGCAATAAAGCCATTTAGTGGCAATTAGAGGAACTGGATCGTTAAGGCACTTGCACACTGGCTTCAGCACTCAGCCGTGGTGGTCAGCCTCGTCAAAACTCTGCATTTAATTATCATTTTGATGCACATACAGAGCTGGATTCTGGCACATCAATTTTTGTACACTGAAAAGACAAGTGTGATCTCTGTCTATTAATGATGATGACACATTTTACACCAGTGTTATAAAAACCCGTCGTTATGTTCCAGGCTCTGCTCACTTTAACGGGTACCTCTATCATGTGGATACTGTTATGACACATTAAACATAGCTGTTGTTGTATTGATCTTATGAGTGCACAGGTTGATATTGTTTAACCCGGATTACGAACAACACATTTTACAGGGGAAGGGAGATTTGAACTAATCCCATTATTTCCATTATTCCATCAATGACATGGTACAGTCAAAATGCGAAAGGGTGCCACAGGCTGAAGGCTTATACGTAGTATAATATTAAGGGACCTAAAATATAGCAATTTGCTACAAACATTGGGGGAAAGTGTCAGTATTTCTACGAATAACGAAAACATGATTTGTGGATTTACTAAAATAGATAAGGTGCGACTCTTTCTCGAGGACTACATCTACACACTTAACACAAGGCTAAGATGAAAAAAAGAAACAATAATAGGTAGCTCTACAGTGGGCCACGGATTTAAATGCTTTCATATCATGTTTGTTCCATTTGGGTACATTTACAGTACCCCTTGTTTTGGGGGAGCGTAAAAGGTGCTTCAAATAATAAAATACTAAATTTAGTTCATCATTTTGGACTTCATTCTCTATAAATAGCTTAGTTTCATCTAGGTGGGATCTTTCACTGTAGATTTGACCAGAATGTCAGCAATAAAGAGTTCTGTTCACTATTGGTTACCAATATATTAAGATCTGTCCTAGGGGACTGTCCATTTAGAGAGCTCAGCCGTTTTATGCAGCACAATCTAATACTTAAATATGTAACACCTAAAATCTAGTAATGCGCCAACTCATAAGAAGTCACTTTTTTCTGTTTCAATCTTTTTGTTTCCTTTTACGACTCAAGTCAGTGCCGATACTACCCATGGTTATCAGTTTCTAGCACATCATCCCAACAAGGCCACAAGCACTTCAACCAAACTGTTGATCCTTTTTGGTGTCAAGCGTTTCTGTGCCTTCCACATACTGGCTTGGACTTCCCAGTGAGAGATCAGCGGCGTTCCCTTCCTCGTTGCTGGACGGGTCCGATCCCGTGTCCATCAAGACAGAGAAGCCCGTGGAAGATGAAGCTGAGGCCTCTAATGCGGAGGTGGTGCTGGTGTCCATGTTACTGTTATTAACCGTCCTAACAATGAGGGAGAGAACAAGAATAAGTGGCTTTTACACGTGAAAAGATATATACTAATAAGCAGCTACAGCCATGCCATATATGGCATTGATTCAACAGTTTCATTGGCGGTAGCACAGGTGTGCCTCTGACAGGTCTGTCTGTGTATCATTATACAAAACACATAAAGAAAAATAGTATACAGCATCTTTTTAAAATAATTTCAACCATCAAGAAGTTTACAACAATTCTAAAGGTTATTCTTTTATGCCGTTACCATGGTCTGTAGTGGTTATTCGCATGACAACACACAATTGAAATGACTAGAAGAAAACATTTTTTTTTTTTTTAAATAATTGCTTTGATTAAAGATTGTAAAAAAAGAAATACTAACATGCCATGTCGAAGGACATGACGCTCCCACTCGAGGCTGTTGGTGAAGCAGCGGCCACAGAACTCACAGGGAAGCCGCTTCTCTGCACTGCCGGGCGCGGAGCTGCTGCTGCTGCTGCTGCTGCTGGTGGGAGACGCAAGGACCTCTGGGAAATAGAGTTCAAATGATTGGTCAGGCTCAGAATAGTAGCACAAAAAAAGTGTTCATTTTTGCTACAATATTTGAAACCAGTCGAAATGTGAATTGCTATAGTTTGTGTATTATCAGGTGATCAGTATTCCACCAATAATTATGCATCAATCACAAGGTAATAGCTCCTCTGTATCTCTTGGTACGAAATCATTTTTTTCCTAAGTGAGCAACCAATACCAGTCAAATATACTTGACTAAGACTGTGGCTATTTCGGTATGTATGCTATGGGACCTCCAGTACTCTGGCAGTGTGATTGTTTTCTTACTTATGGCCCATTCACTTGGCTTAAAATGAGACACAGGAGACTTTTTACACAGATCACAATATTATGTATAATTACTGAGAACATGACAGATGATAGGCTTTTCAGCAGACACTCATATATAGTGTAATCCCCGGAGGTTTTGGAATGAAATGTGCTGTGCGTTGACTCATAAGCATTTAAATAGTAGTTATGGTCTTAAAATGGACCATGTTAGAGCAAATATGCATATGAGTAGATATTATGTAAGTCAGGAGGGGAACTTCATCTGCATTCACCTTGTAGGCCCGGCTTCTCCTCCTCCACTCCCCTGACTTCCTCTTCATCTTCTTCCTCCTCCTCCTCTTCCTCTTTGAAGTGGTCCTCTATCTCTTCATCATCTATCTCTCTCTGTTCCTCCGCCATGTTCTCCATCATCTCCATTCCTTCGTCGTCGTCCTCCTCCTCGTCCTCCTCATGCGCAGCTCCTTTTCTATCTCCGACCATCTGCATCATTTCTCTTTCTTCTTCCTCGTCTGCGCTGCTCCCTTGTTCTTTTATCATCTCCAGCTGGTCCAGGTTGACGCGGCCCATCAGCTCGAAGTTACGGATAACCTGATCAGAAACAGGAGGTCTTATCAGTTATGGAGTGCTCAAAAAAGTGTTTATCGCAAAGAACTCCCTGTTTTATGTGTGGCATTTATTTTTACTTCAACAAGTGAAAGCGCGGACACAATATTTGTTCACAATTAATAACATTTATGTAGGTTTAAGTCATAATTGTTCCTTTTTTTAACTAAAGTTAATTTCAACTTAAAAGCGAATACATTAAAACTTAACTTCTCTCAGACCAGAAGTGTATTTGTTTACTCTACAATGAAGCACAAGAACAAGATATTTAAAAAAAGATGACATTTTGATGACATCTCATTTCTTTGCATGAAGCATCCTGTTGCAAATGATGTCACTCTTGCTGAGCAATTCCCTCCTCCCACACTCCCTGAGGACTGCAGCATCCTTCCCATCAGAGGCAATGTCTGCTCTTTCACTCCTCCTCCCATGAATAGGCGTCCTGTCTCTCCAAGGAGGAGCCCTGCTCTTTTACTGTTTATTGAAACGGCATTCCAACAATTTACAATAAAGTTTCCCCTGTAATGAGGCACATATTTACATAACCTTGATGGCAAAATATAAATATATTTTTCCGTGTAGCCTTCATTGCATTCTGGACTGTTTTTGACCTTCAGGAACACATGAAAGGCCCAGAAACCCCTGCACATTGCTAATCAAGACAACAGCATTGGAACCATATATGTAAACTTATAAGGAAAGAGGGTGCCAGCAGATGTGCAGTGACTTTGTAGTAACTGTGACCTTGACCTACAGGACATAACATCTCTGTAGCACCAATTATTCGTCAAAGTTTGATCTTAACGAGAAAGGTACTGTATAATAGTAATAACAATAGGTAAGTCAAAATATACTGTGTTTCTCTCTTCAAAATAAGTGTAAACTTAAGTACATGTTTGGGATTAGCTACACGAGTAAATATCTTTATTATCTGTAAATATACCATGTTAATTAGGCTATCCATTAATTTGTCCTATTTCAGGTGACACAAGGGATGGACCTTCTCCCAGCATGCTTTGGGTGAAATTAAGGATTGTGTCATGTAAAGAATTGAAAAACAATAGACGTGTGCCCTTTTAAGTTTAATGTACTCTAAACTTGTAAAATACCATCTGCCTTCTCACATCATCTCATAAATGATCCACATTAAGACAAAATATTTTCCCTCCTAGTTGTGGGAAGAATATCCATAAGTTAATATTCACTTTTGAGAATATTAACTTTTCAAAAACTTTTACACACTTTCATACTTCTGACTGACTTTATGGCCCATTGTTATTAGAATTCTCTCATAACTTCTCCTAGAATTAAGTTTTATTATCCATGTTCAAGACATTACACCATACTCACATTAAATGAAAGCTGCGATGGAATCTTTAACAGTGTTTCTCTTGCCTGAATTCAAAGTGGCCTGATATGGATTTGGGTTTGAAACTGCTGAGGGGATTAGCCTTCTATATTAATGTGTTAACTCATGTTAGTAGTTCAGATGTTCAACAATAAATTTATGCTTCAGATCGTTTTTTTTTTTGGTCATTTGATCTGTTTTAAACTGGTCGGCAAAGAGCTTCAAGCATTCCAGCAAAATCCCCAAATAAACTTTTTCCTCTACTGTTGCTGCACTTTATGTTGCTGTCTCCAATGTAAGGGCATATTCATGCTCGGCATCACTTCAAAATGTGCAATTAAATTAAGTAATTTAGTCACTTACTATGCTGCCGTATGAAAAGAGAGACCATTGGTGGCCAAACATGAAACTCTTTTTGCTGCCTTATAATATATACTGTAGTATATATTATAATTAGGCAGCAAAAAGAGTTTCATATATATATATATATATATATATATATTGTTGTGTTTTTTTTTCTTCTTTTTTTTCTAGAACTGAATCTGTTTTATTATTTAAAGGCACCAGGATATTTTATCTGTTTTTTTGATTTTTGATTTCCTTTAGAAGTTTTAAATTGGATTTGGCATCATATCCCAACACTGTGGGAATAAAGACAGCTGATTGGCACAAGCCTCACAACTTCCCATAAAAACCAGCCAAGGCCATATGGAATTAATTGCACAGCTTGTGTTGAGTGTATCGGCTGTAAATATACCACGTTACAGCCATTAAGCAGACTGATTATTAAAACGTGTTTTTATGAGTAAACCACATTCAAAAAGCCAGAAAGTCTCTAAATATATTGTAGAAATCAGTTACGTAAGGCATATGAATTTAAATATAGCTACTCAAAACCGCATGCGTATCATACATTGTTGCGCGCTGACCTTGTGCTCGAGGCGTAGATGCTCCTCTAGCTGGCTCCGCTGGCTGCTGTCGTAATAGCAGAGCTGGCACTGGTAGGGTTTGATCTCGGCGTGCTTCTGCAGGTGCAGCTGCAGGGCCTTGTCGCTGGAGCACGTGAAGGTGCATTTGTGGCAACGGAACACGAGGCCCTGCAGGTGGCGCGACAGCTTGGAGCGGCTGACCTCCAGCGGAGCCACGCGCTCCTCTGGTGGAGGAAGAGGGAAAAGAGGGAAGTGGATTAGTGGCGTTGCAGGGCAGGAGAGGAGGAGGAGAGCAGCAAGAGGATGGGAAGAGGAGACGTGGGGGCGCAGGAGGGATATCCAATGACATGTGTCGCAGACACAGGCAGAAAAGTAATCCCAGTGGTTGTTACCGTTTGGTGGTTTTGTCAGTTTTAACACAAACACTGAAGGTAGTGTCAAAGAAAAATGTCAGTTTTATTCCTCAATGCTTCCTTTCTGTTTTTATTCGGTGATCGTTCTCATATTCTGCTCTATCATTCGGTAAACAAATAGCTCCACTCACGGTTTAAAGTCCTTGTTTACTTTGCTTGAATTATGTTTACATTTCATATAATATGATGTTTCTACTGGTTCCAACAACTTCCTGCAGCCCTTTCTCCGTTTGCTTTTAAACTCAATCTCTTCATCCAACTCTCAGCAAAAAAGCAAATTAGCTCATGATTCCCCAAAATGTTGAACTATTCCTTTACAAGTAAAGTCACTATGTCCCTGGTTCCACTTGGCATGATGCGTACCTCTGTGCAGCACGATGTGGTCAATCATGTTGCTCTTGTGTTTGGTGTGGTAGAGGCAGAGAGGGCAGCGCAGGTCTTTAGGGAGGCTGTCAGGTGCATTGTTGTTGTGACCGGCCTCCACATGCATGGTGAAGGTATTCCTGAGATGAATGCAGACGCAGAGAGAAGGATGCTTTAGGAAATATCCAGTGCTAGTATCTTGGTTAATGTTATTGTACATGAATAAACATACATAGTTTATAAACCTTGCATAAAGTCTGCAGCATTAGCAGCATGGAGCATAATGCATACATGACAGTCAAGCCTTTTCTTACTTGTAGCAGGTGAAGAAGGAGCAGTCTTTGCACTTGAAGAGCTTCTTGCCGCCGTGGCGGTCCCTGTAGTGCCGACGCAGGCTCTGCATGTATCCAGAGCTGAACTCACAAAACTCACAAGTGAGCACGCTGTCCGGTCGATTATCGGCCAGAGTGGAGCCAGAAGACATTTGGCTGCGTGATGCCAGCTGGTAATGACTAAGCTGCTGACGAACATCCGCCGGCTCCAGGTATGACGGGTCTTAGAGAGGGGCAGAGAAGGGAGAGAAACTCTTTAACGCTTATTAAAATGAAATGCATTGCTATTGATTTAACTGCTGTTTCCAAAAATAAAAACTGCATCTTCCTGCTGCTCCTTCCCAGGTTTCAGATGTTTATAAATTAGTTCCATCAAAGAGACATTTCCCTCTAAATGTGTCACATGGTTTCATTTAAATGACTGTTTTGAGGCCCATCGAGGTAAAACTCTCCAATATTTCACAAAAAAAGATTAAAGGAAAGTCCTTTAAGTGAATACAGATTTATGTCGCTGAACTTTCTACTTTTGTAACCTATTAATCATATCAGGACCCTTCAAATTGATCAACCCGTATGTTGAGAAGTGCTGGACTAAACCACCAAACTATACAGTAAGGAGAAAAAACTGCTGTACTTCCACCAGCTACAACAATAAAATACAAATATCTGTATCAATCTAATGTCACAGGTAATTATATATCAGTGACAGGGGCCACTTTCCAGCAGAATGAGTAACTCTGATTCTTATGAAATCTTAATATTTGGAGGCAATCTTACTTCAATTTGTATTGGTACCTTAACTTAAGTTCAGGATCTGTGTACTTCATCCCCTCTGGTTTGGAGATATTTATGTGTACAGACTACCAGTAAACTACTATTTCTTTCATGATATTTTATGACCTTGAGAGGGAGTAACCACTCTAACAAAAACACGTTGCTGGAATGAAAATATTTTCTCTGCTAGATTTGAGAGGATTTGGGCACTACTTTTCAATCCACGAGAGTCACTGTGCATCTAAGAGCTTGTGATGTTATTCCAATGCACATTTTTGCACAGCAGGATGGAGTTTAACCTACTTTATGTATCTTCTCTTTCATCGGCCTCGTGTTCAATTAATGAGGGATGTCTGAAGAAAATGCACATTTTCCGTACATACACATAGTATTTAATGAAAGTCTATCAGTAGACAGTAGGTGATCATTTGCTCTCTCCAGGGCTATCACAAATCAAATGCCCCCTCCCCCTCACAGATACAGTATTACTATGATTGTCATCATTTGTCCCCTACCTCTTTCCCTTCTCATTCCCTTTCCCAAGAGTCTATAATATCAGCGAGCAAGCTCATCTTCTCGCCCTACTTTGAGCCTCCAACACATCAATAAATAAACCACAGTGACACTAATAGAATATCTATCCATGTGAAAAATGCCTCATTCAGCACTCAGAGTGGAAGAAGAAAAAAAAAAACATCTTGAAAAAAAAACACTTTTACTTTATAAAATGCTTGAGATCTAGTTTCTCACTTTTGCAGAGGCGACAGAGAAATTCACACAAATCAAACAATGCCACAGTTGATTCATGTTTTTAATATCCTCTCTGCATTGTGGAGATGTAGGGAGATGAGATAGCAGATGGAGAGAAAATTCCGTCGTAAGGTGGCGATGTGTCTTGTTGAAAGGATTAAGGGCCAGAGCTGTCTATTACATCGCATAAATTAGAGGAATACTTTGGTGAGAAGTTGGAGAAGACAGGGGAGGAGAAGAACAGCTTAAATACATTTAAAGGCCGACCTTAAAGCCCCATAAAAAATTAAGGATGGGGTTGGAGATCAAAGAACCTGGATCTCACGTTCATAGTTTTAGCGCCAATCAAATCCTAATCCTTCCAAAAGAAACCCCTGTATTCCACTTCAAATATCAGAATTCAAGACATTTGACTGAAGCGAGCTGGTTTAGAGAGACATTCAATGTGTCAGCTCTGCTATCTCTCAATGCTTCACTTGTCTTGGTCGGGCACAGCTGACAGTGGTGGTTGGTGCATTGAGGAATGCTGCCCTGCTTCAGCTCCAGGGAAGATCCCACAGCTCCGGCAGCAAGGTGACAGCTGCTGCCAAGAACAGTCTGCAAGCTGTGCAATGCACGGCCACTAAAACACGTAAAACATGGCATCACATCAAGGAGAGAGATTCTGCACCATCCCACCGTAAAGGCACCTCTTTGATATACGGACATATTCCGTAAAAGAAAGGTGTCATAATCAACATTGACGGTGGCTTAGGGAGTCAAACGCCTACATTCTCATATTATTCATTCATCCTGTGCACACAATACTTTCCCAACGGCTAACCCTAACTGCTGCTTTTCCATATTTATAGGGAATTTAATGAGTTACTTTAATAGTATGACCTGGGTTATTTGTTAAATGTTGCCTTCAAGCTACGTATAGATATAACTTAAGTTTCTTACATTTCTTATGCGACTTCATTTTTGCCTTATGACAATTTTATAGATTGTATTCTGCATGTGCTAGATCTGAAATGATTAGTCTATTAATCAATATTGTTTTTCAAACATTCGCTGGTTTCAACTTTTCCGTTGTCATATGACAATTTAGTGAATTAATACCTTTTCTGGGCTATGAGAAACCATTACTATTTTGGGATATTTTCTAATAAGACAAGATATATATAATATATATAAACACAATTTTGAAAAACATATCATTCATATATATCTATCTGGCATATAGAGTATATATATATATATATGAGATCTGGCCTGCCAAGCCTGTCATATGATCCTAGTCTTGCTAAAATAACATAATGCAGGTTATCATACCATCTAGGGCCAAGAGATTCTGCTCTGCGTTACTGGCCAGCCGTGGGGGCCTGAGGGCGCCATGAGCAGCCTGGGTAGCAGCCCGGAGTTTGGGGAGGGTCAGGGCCTCTCCATGGTCTCTCAGAGAGTGCTCCTTCAGCTGGCTGATGGTCATAGAGGAGAAGGGGCAAGACAAGCACTGGTATGTGTGCTGTTCACCTGGAGGGAAATCAAGAAACACAAGTCAACAACATGGCCTCTAATTTAAATGTACTCTACAAAGGCAGTATTTGTTGAGAATCTGAAAAATAAACTGTAAATAGAGGATCCTTTATAAAAGAACAAAAAAACATAGTGATAATCACACATCCTCTGCCATCCACTCTGAGCCAATCTGTAACATAAATGTCACTTTTATGAATCCTATTGGACTAATAAGTGTAATTTTGATAGAAAATAATATTGAGCTGCAATGTTTATTATAAATATCTTGAGTTTCCACACATAAACATGATCCACATTCTTCAACACTGTCAAACAACTATTATTCTAGTTGACTATGCTTTGAATACAAATGTAGATATACTGCACTCACAATGCCAGAGGGAGGCGAGTCTGAATGTTATTGAGGAACTTTTTTTTCCTCATAATTAGCAAGCTTTGTGCAGGTTGATGAGCCATGCACAAAGAACAGTATTTCATATAATGCCTACAGCTAATCTCACTCACAAATCACAGTCATGTACACTAAACACTTTCTCTGATTTATGCCTTTACAATATATGACTGTACTGATAATGTGCTGGCTACTGTGTGTGTTCCTGACAGCTTTGGTGGCGTTTTGAAGCTACCCATGAGGGATTTATTGCATCTTTCTTCCTGTAGCAAAACATATTTGCTTAACAACCTTATGCGAGCAGCATCCTGAGGAGAGGAGTTTTTACAACCAAATCTGATCTGAGAGTCACACAGCTGAATAAGAAAAACTACTTCCTGGTTGAACTATTTCTGGGAAGAACATGTTTGGAATCAAATAGCTCCTGAATGTTGGACACATTCTCACCCCAATCCGTCAAATAACGCAGCTTGGTCAGTGCTTCATATAAACTATGACGCTCTAACATTAGTTTTGGACTTGTCAGGAACGGCCTGTCAACATACGCTAATTGCATGCATTGTGCCTTTTCAAAATAAAGGTGCATCTTCACAGGAAGTGAGGTTTAAGCAACACAACACTTAGTTAAGTTTAAGAAAAGAACTTCACTGAATTACAACTTTCATCACAACCGAGTGACATGACCCGCAACTCATATGACAAAATGTCAACTTTCACTTTTAGTTTTGCACGGGACATGAACAGCGGTCTCCTGGAGGAAAGTTCTGTGTTTGCTAGACTGGATTATCTCACATTTTGTACTAAATCAGCGGCTCTGAGCTCGTAATAAGGAAGCAGGTGTTTTGACATTGGAGTTAGTTGCAAGCTGCGTGTTTGACACACGGGAAGTGAGAACAGATCCGAATGGGGATGTATCAATCTAAAGCATCTTAAGCTTGTTGGACTCACATGAGAATAACTGAGCCACAATGATAAAAATAAAAAATAAAGATTGTTTATATCAATCCACAACATCACCAAACTCTACTTTTCAAATTTAATTGCAACTCAAAATTGATTTGTGCCATTTATCCACAGCAGTTGTTAGGGTGACTCTTTTTGCTTCTTTCCAATCAGACAGTTGAAAGCTCTCTGAAGCCTTTTGATAATTGGCCTTTCTATTTGCCCACTTTTGAGCTAGTTTCTTTTGCTCATGTATTGATTTCTTAAGTGGAGCTTTTTCACATTTGCTTTAATGTCTATGACTTTGCCGTCCGTCTCCCTCAACAACCCCAAAAAACACCAATCACAGGCAAAGAACCGCATCCAGCTGAAGACACCTGTCGGCATTTAACTCTAACATGCGGAGGGTTTCATCATATTCCCAAATAAACAATATTAACAATAAATGCAACTGGGCTATTTGTGTTAAAATCCAAAAATTATCCTTTTATATCTACTTAATTAGGTGTATCTAATGTACTGTGTAGATGGAGAAGCGGCTCCCCCAGCTAGTGCATTGGTTACACTGTGCAGGATACGCTAAATCATGCACAGCCTCTTTATGTGGAAGATGAGGAACAGGAGGCTGCTATTCTGGCCCGGGAATACCTTGTTAGTCATGGATACAGCTGTAAGATGGGATTTAATGTGTGTGTGTGTGTGCTCGGTTTTTACCTGTGTGTGCCTTATGCAGGTGGCTCTTCAAGCGACTCACGTAGGCAGATTTAAAGGGGCAGAGTTTGCACTTGAAGGGCTTGTGGTGCCCGTGGTGAGACTGCACATGTCTGTCCAGACTGCCGATGAGACAAAATATAGAGGAAAAAAACAAAAAAACAGAGGGGAGGATATGAGATAAGAGGATAAAAGATGAAAAAATAGATGGTACGAGGACAAAAGGATAGCAGATCAGGAGAGAAAGTGACAAGAATAGAGAACAGGAAAGAAAGAGCTCTCTACTCAACAGCATCCACTTTGATGATTTCAACTGCAGGGTTGTTGTTTTTTTTCAGCAGCATCTAAAGTGCTCAATTCTGTTTACCTCACAAACAACAGCCGCACATTTCCAATGACTACAGAACAAGGAGCCGTGGGGTGAACTCATCTTCCCACAATCCCTTGGTGGGAGTGAACGTGTGAGCGCCTGTAGGGACCGTGTGCTGTGTTTTTAATGCCAGCCTCCTAGGTGGCATGGGAATTTGGCTTCTTTCTGGGTCAGGGCACATACAGTACAGAGGGATTACACCTGGGAGCTCAGAGGAGATGAGGACTCTCTCTTCCCCTCTCGCTCTGTGTCTCTGTGATGGATAAAACAAATCACACTAGCAAAATGTCTGTCTCGCTGTAATGTTTGTCTTACTCTCCTAGGAGGCAGGAAATCTTAGAAAAGATTGAGGATTGTGAAGGGTAAACTGAATAAGGTGTAAAATAGTGCTCTGAACAAAATGAGTTTAACATTCTGTTGATTTGCAGAACAGCTGGTGCACGACTGGTAAGAAGGGAATAGAAGGGAGAGAGTTCAAAATATACTGCTACCGGGGCGACATATTGGAGTCTATTGATGCATGTTTATATATTCTGTAATGACCTAACAGTATAGCGGTTTGTGGCGGAGTCCGCCATCCCTGCTCTGGATTTAAATTGCCTTCATATGCATGAGGGATTCACTGGAAATGATGCATGCATGTAATCTCATGACGCCATTTGCTGTCCCATCTCCCATAGCCATATCACAACCGTGTTAAATTACTGTAATCCAAGACGCCTTTAGATTCATTTTTCTCCTCTGCATTTCATTCAGTACAACGTGCATCGGTGAATACTATGCAGCAGTGAGGTTTATTTCTTCCAACGTGTCACACTGAGCCGCGGACTGCAGAGAAGGTCTTCCGTTGTGACCGGCCGCAGCCCTCGTCCCACGTCATGTTGCTCTTTCATACGTCAGCGTACTAATTATCGTGGCAAAACTCCAAAACCACAGAGGAGAATGAGTAGAGGAAACCCTTTTATGTTTTTATGTAAAATAGTCCCACGCACTAAAATGACTTGGAACTTCTTATTCCTAGGTCAACCAGGACTCAAATCTGAAAGATTACAACTTGAACTAACATTACTGAAAAGCACAGAGGAAAGAAAATGCAGAAAAGCTCAACGGTGGATCAATGGTTTAACAAATGAACACAAATGACATAAAGTGTAAATATGTGTCAAATTGACTCTGGGGACTCTCAGACTCGGCTCCTCTTACTTACTTGTGTCTGAAGGGTGAGACGAACTGGCAGTACTGGCAGCTGTATTTGTCTTCTCGGCTGAACATCGCCATGGCCGAGTGGCTCCTCTCGTGGGACCTCAGTCCCTGCATGGACATGAAGACTCTGTCGCACTGGACGCACGGGTGGCCCCCCGCCGCTAATCGCTGCTTCAGTTCGCCCTCCGACACCGTGGCCCTCGCCGCGGCCACAAGGGCCGCCGCCCTTCCTTCCACAGCCTTAGTTTCCGGCTCGAGTGTCTCGGCGGCAGCGGTGGCGGTGGCGGCGGCGGCGGCGGCGGCCCCACCAGCCGGAGCTGCGCAGACCGAGGGCGGACCCATCGCTGCAGCCGCGGGTCCCTCGAGGACGTCGGATTCAGCTGCTTCTTCCGCCTCAAGGACGCCATTAGTCAGGGTCTCCTGAGGCAGGGTCAGGGGGACTTCGCTGACTTCCTGCTGCAAATCAAAGAGGAGAAGACTCGGATGTTCAGCAACCTCTCTGTGCCTGTTCATTATGTCTGCCGCAGTCTCTTTGTCATGCGGCTTGCACGACGCTGCAATGTACGGAGAAAGATGAAGGGTAACAATTTGTTTGGATCGTCCGGTGTTGATACTCAATCAGCCCCCGGATGACAACAATGGCTGTTCAATGAAGTATCACTTAGAGTCTGGCACCTCTAACTGTTTTTCCTAAATCAGGCAAATCATGTTAACAGCACATAAGCAACAGTTAAGCATCTGTCTAACACCTCTGGTTCTCCGCTGTGCTGAATCAGCGCCAACATTTTCAGTTAGTTACAGCTCTCCCCCTCTGCATTGTCAGTTGGATTCATTTGTGCTGTAGATCAACATGTAGGTTTATCATTGACCTGAAATTCTTTCTATGTCACTGATTTTCCTGAATCAGCCAAACACCTGTCCGGTAAACTGTAAGCGGATGACTGGAAAAACATGATCGTATCTTAACAGAAACCTTAGGCCGACTCCCCCGCTGACCTGACACTCTGTGGTCTGCCGCTATTTACTGACACGCAGCTTTCTTGATATTGAGTTGATTGCACTATCTGAATGGAATGTGACACGAAAATTTTAAGCCAACCCCTCAAATCGGCCCAGGAGCTTTATTACATATCCGACTCTCCTCCTTCGTTTATAAATATATATCTCAACCATATAACTCTAAAAATACACGCAATTTAACGGACACATAACATAATTCAGCGGAGTCATTTTTTGTGTACTTGATACTTAAAGACCTACAGAGTACCTCTAAAGGGAGGACGCCTCCCTTTAGAGGTTTTACAGGCACGTCCAACTGGTAGGAGGCCCCGGGGAAGACCCAGGACACGCTGGAGGGATTATATCTCCCAGCTGGCCTGGGAACGCCTCGGGATCCCCCAGAATGAGCTGGTAGATGTTGCGGGTGAGAGAGAAGTCTGGGTCAGCCTGCTTGACCTGCTGCCTCCGCGACCCGACCCCGGATAAGCGGTGGAAAATGGATGGATGGATGGGAGAGTTTCATCATCACGGTTACATCTCACAGGGAGGTTAAACAGGTTATTTTCCACCACACATTCATAATGATGCATCATTACTGGTTGCTGCTGATGCTAAATCGCCCTGAAAAGAAAAAACTAGTCCAACAACAAACAGATAAAGAGCTAAAACAGAAAACCTTACGCATTCTCACATTGACCGACAACACGAACTGAAAAACAAAACTCCTTCATCTATTTCCTCTTCCGTTATCGGCTGGAGTGCTGGCTGGTTTCTGTAGTCATCACAAGCAGACAGAAAATCACCATGACTTTTTTATTGCCCGGAGGAAGCTCGTTCTTTCTGTGGAAGGGCCTGACCCTGCACTTCATGCAGTCATAAATAAGATGTGGCATCCACAGACCCAACCTTGCCATCCAGTTTGCCCTGACTGCACTGTCAGCCTGTTTTCTTATCCCATCCAACTGTATCAGAACCTTTGCAGCTCGAGAGTTGAAACTGTATTCGTGGTACTATAAAAAGCAACGTTCTGTTTTACCTTCTGCAATGTGTAAAACATACAATACATATTGTCTGCTAGAGATGTTGTCGGCCATGGATGCTGGCAGTTAACCCGTAGCCCTGGCATGTGCCATGAGCTTCACAGGCTAACATGTTATCCTATGTACTGAATATACCAAAAATATATACCAAAATCCAGATCTGAGTGTCTGGCTGAGGAACCAGGTCTCTGTTTGGGTGAGGCGTCGGGTCCTTAGGCCTGCTCCCCTCACTGGCAGCCTCAGAGGAATACTAATGTTTGAATGGTTACCCGCCGCTGCCCTAAAAGTCATGGCTTACCACTCTGTGCCCCCCCCCCCCCCCTCCACTGCCACAGCGCTGCTTCTTTTCTCTGGAGGAAGCTGACATGCTGTCTACCCAGAAGAAGCCACCATCAGTTATAAACAAAAACAGAATCCAAGTAAACAGTAAAACAGATCGGTTAGTTTACAAGACAGAAGCAGCAGTAGGCCTTTTTAAGTATTGTGAGGTAAAATATAACATTGATGTCAATAAATGACGCACACTAAACATTTACTGTGAAGTAGTAGCTGCTCGATTAATTGACGTTCTGGGAAATACGCTGATTCGCTTTCTAGCAGAGCGTTAAGATACAAAGATTGATACCATTTTAAAATGTGGGCACTAAATATGAAACTACAGCTTTATGCTAAGCTAAGCTATCCATCTGATGGTCGATGCTTTATATTTATGTAACGGATATGAAAATTCTTCTCATCCGACTCTTGATAAGAAAGTTTTCCTCTGATGCATTTGACAAACGTTTAAAGAATATAGTTTTTCCTTAATTTTTCAATAGATACATATAAAATAGAAATGTGTATTTATCATGATTTTTATTTACATTAACGTCCTATTTCATATAAATATGTTTAACATGTGTGCAGTTGATATGAACATATTTTAGAGACAATGTACCAAATCCCCAGATAAATAAGACACGATAACAGGATACAAGAAATCTAAAAATAGAAACAACTGTATTTACCTTGACGTGTCCCTCTTTGACCTCTCCGTACTGCACGTGCTTTCTGAGGTGGTTGCAGATGGCGCGCAGGGTGGGGTGCATCTCTATGCAGAAGTTACACCTGAATCCTAAGGGAGCATTATTTACAGCGGTTTCCTGTTCACAGAAAGATAAAGAAAAATATTCAGTTTAATTTCCTTCGACATATTTTAAAAACATATTTTAAAATATGTTTTTAGATAAGGATTTACATTTTCTTTTAAATATTATTTAACCTTTTAGGAAAAACAACAGTGTATATATTAAACTAACTGATGTATTTTTTCAGTCAGAGGATACTGCTAAGACCCATGGTATGTTTAATGAATTATCATGAAACTAACAAATCATAAATTATGATCACACATTCTTTTCTTTAATTCCGTTATAATATGAGTACTTTGTGGACAACTGCAATGATTGTGGGCTTGTAATGTAATTTTTAGATACATTAACAATAATCTCACTATGAGAGCCAATTACGCCTGAGGACTTAAGGAACAGCTGTAGTATGATAGACACGTATCTTACAGCATCAGAAGAGTTATTGTATGCGGTCAGATATTCAAAGTAAATCATTTCTTTCATGTTTCATTCCCTCATATTCTTCCAAAGCTCGTATCTCTCCTCACCTTCTCAGGTTTGGTCTCGGGAAGTTCTGCAGCCTTCTGCTTGCTGAGCAGCTGCCTCCTCCTCTCCTGCCTCATGGCCCTCTTCTGAAACTCCTCGTTGTGGTTCAACAGATGTTTGGCCAGGACGGGGAGAGCCAGGAACTTCAGCTCACAGTGAGTACACTTGTACAACTCGGAGTCCTCGTCCTCGGGTACGGGCGATACCACAAAGTCTCTCTTCAAGTCATTGCTGTGGTGATCGTTGTAGTGCATAGAGAGCAGCTCGCCGGTGCTGAAGGACAACTGGAAGCATTTTAGACACTTGAACGGCAGCCATTCCACCTCGCCGTCCCGCTCGGGTTTGAACTGAACCTTCAGCACTTCCTTGTTGTCCTCTGCCTCTGTACTGACGGCCATTTTCTCCGGCTCTTTGGCATAGATAACGGTAAAGTAGCGACCAAGCTTGCTGGAGTGCTGCTTCTTGGGGAAGACACCTGGGTGGCGTTTGATGTAGTGCGAGACGATGCTCTTCCTGCTGAAGGCCTGGAAGGCGCAAAGAGAACACCGGCGTCTCTCCACAGCCAAACGCAAGTCTTCGCTCATTTCCGAATTGTCAACTTCCGGCGGCGGGGTTGCTATCACTTTGCACGGCTTTTCGGTCACGGTCCTGGAAGCAGCCAGACAATGGGTGTAATAGGCGTCGATGTCGTGCCGCTTCTGGTAGTGCGCTGCCAGACCTTTGCGTATGGGGTTGGTGTATGAACACAGAGCGCATTTGAAGACATTGTTTTTACCCTCCGGCTGAGCACGGACGTTGTTGTGCTTGATGCGGTAGTGGCGAGCGATGCCTTTCCTGGTGGAGCAGAAGTATTTGCAGAGCTGGCACTTGAATATAGCGTGTTTCTCAGTCTTATTGATGGGTAACTGGGAGAGGGCAAGGTCCATTTCACCGACCTCCTGGACTTTAGCTGCGCTTGATACATTACCAGCACTGCATTCGGCGACCGGCTCTGTTTCTTTACCGGGAGAAAAATACGTCAGAGAGGGAGCGAACATTTCAGAGGCCGACTGATTGTGATATTTCTCGTAGTGGATTTTGAGTTTCTCCAGTGTGCCGTGTGTGTAGGGGCAGATTTTGCATCTGTAAGCGCCGTAGCCTTGCCTCTGAGTTTTGCACTTGTCATCTCCTTCATTTGCGTCAGCGAGTTGCTCGATGTCATCCGCAAAGTCTTCTGCGGTGACTTTCACTAATGGGTGTCTCTTCTGATAGTGAGTTAGGACGCCGTGGATCCGGGAGTTTACGTACGGACAGTGACGACATTTATACACAGAACTGGGGTTGATGTCGGCCTCCTGTGCAAAATCTGCAGCTTTTACCTTCATACCCGGGTGCTTTTTTCCGTAGTGAGTGAGGAGCCCGTGGAGACTGTTGTACTCTGACAGACATACAGTGCACTGATAAGGATTGTTTGAGATGGAAAGGCGTGGGTGGGGAGGATGGGGATTGCTTTCTTGTGGTGTGCTGACCATGACCTGTGCTCCATCATCTTCAACAGATTGACAATCGAAAGACACATGCTCTTTGGCCACCTGCTGGTGTATCATTTCAGCTGGGCCATTTCCTTTGATAATATCCAAAAGCACAGATTCATCCCCTTTAATGGCCCACGGGTGCACTACCTGATAGTGACTAGTGATGTCCCATATCGTACAGGCCTCAAAGGCACAGTCTCTGCATTTGTAATGTTTAGTTTCCATATTGCCCCCTTGTTGAGTGGTCTCCGGTCCCGCCCACAGCTTGCTGGCCATGTATGTGTAATCCACATTGTGCTCAGGGTGGCGTCTTTGGTAATGGAGCAGCAGGCCTTGGGGTTCGGCGTGAGAGTAAATGCACCACTCACAGTGGTAGCCAGCCTCCAGAATGCCATCTTGGTACGCCCAGTGTAAAATGGTCATGGCTGTTGCTTTCACAGTGGGATGCTCTTTCTTCAGATGTTTCTTCAGGGCATAGACGTAGGGGGATGTGTACGAACAGTGTCTGCACTTCAGGGAGCGCAGGGGTGAAGTGTTTTCAGGGTCTGGAGGAGCTGCTGGGATAAAGGCGGAGGAGACGCTGCCCGACTGGACCATCTGTGCGCGCTCGCGCTGACTCCGGACAACTGCAGTGTGGCGACGTACGAGGTCAGCGTTGGACTTGGTTTCCCGATGCTTCTTCTGGTAGTGAATGAGCACTCCTTTTACGGTGCGATTGCCATAATCACAGTGCTGGCAAAAGAACAGCTCATCCTCTCCCTTCTCACCGCTTCCAGGTTTAGGGCTCGTGTTGTTAGATCCATCGTGCCCGTTATTTTGAAACTGCTTCAAAAACTGTTTGGGAGCCGCAATTTGCAATTCATCCATTAATTTCATCAACCCGGGAGTGGGAGTGCCATGTTTGATATATTTTGCTGTCACTTTTACTTCAGGGTGTCTCTTTTGATAATGGACCAACACACCAACAACAGATCTGTTGCTGTACACGCAATGTTTACAGTAGTACATTTCTTCATCGGATCCATACAGTGCTGCGCTCGCTTGTTTTGGAGGCGTGGCCATGCTGAGGTTATACGAAGAGTTTGCGACCGGCTGCGATTGATCCACCGAGATGACCTTCATGGTTTTCTGTATACGGAAATAAGACGCCTTTTGCTCGGGATGTTTCTTCTGATAGTGGACCAACACAGAGTGCATGTTGGGGCTCGCAAAAGAACACACATCGCAATCATACACAACGACATTGCCACCCATAGGCTCTTTGAGAGGGTCTGCCTCAGCACCAGCTTCAGGGGTCTTGGAGACCGTTTTCGGCACCGGGCTGGAGGAGGACCTTGGGGTTGACGTGGGTGAGTTCAAATTCTTGGGGCCAGAGTTTAATATTTCCCTCAGGGTTTGCGATTCACCCGTTTTCTGGGACTGCTCCACTACATAGCTGGAGAAGATCATTGCATTGTTGATTTTCACTGTCGGGTGCATTCTTTGGTAATGGGGCATTAGGCTCCTGACATTGGGGCTCGTGTATGAACAGAAGCGGCACATGTATACCAGATTTGGTTGGTTGAAGTTGAGCACATTGCTTGCTTCGGGGTGGTGATCCATATAGTGCTGATGCAAATCATTGTAATTTGTGTATTCAATGTAACACTCTAAGCAGCGGAAGACCGCACTATGGTCCTCGGAATCCAGGATGTACTTAAAGCTGAACTTGATGTAAGGGTGCATCCTCTGGTAGTGGGTGCTGACGCTACGAGCTGATTTGTTGTGGTAATCACAGTGTTTGCAGTAGAAACGTGTCATTCCTTGATCCTCTGAATAATCGGCGGTCTCCTGGATAGCACCGTCACTGGGGTCAGCAGAGATGTTCTCACTGTCATCGGAGAGAGTCAGGGATATAGGAATGTTTCTAGGTTTTGACTTGGGGTTGCTTTTTCTTTTCCCTATTCGGCCTCCCTCGTGAGAGATCAGTGAATCTCTTCCGTGAAGCTGTTGAGTGTTGTAAGTGAAGACGGGGTTTTTGTTGTCGTCGATGGTGTGATTTTCTCCTCCATCGACATCATCCATGTCATCTAGGTTTATGATCATGTCCTGTTGGCTTTGGCTTATCTTACTGTGAAGGTTACTGGCAATTTCATCAATTCTAGTTCTCTTCTTAACCGAGGACAAATCCAAAGGCAAGTCATTAATGGACTTCCTGGCTCTTTTCCCTGTTACTAAGGGCTTTTTGGTGGCGAGTCCTAAAATGGAGGTCTGGGTTTTTTGCAGAAAGATTGGAGAAGCGTCCGGTTCAGACTCCGGCTGGTCAGTCAGCTGGCTTTCAAAGACAGTGGGATCTAGGTCATCACAGTAGGAATGCTTATGCTGCTGGTGAACCCTCAGCCCTTTCAGAGTGGTGGTGGAGAAGCTGCAGAGTGTGCAGCGATGAGGGTTCTGCTGGTCGCTCGGTGTGCTGGTTATCTTTTTTCCGTTGACTTTGGAATTGACGTTACCTCCATTAACTGGCTCTGCAGCATTGTCGTTGTGAGGATTTGGACTATCACTTGTTAGGTCCATGGTGTCTAAATCCGAGGATATGTGGCTCTGTTTGTGCGTGCCTAGTTTAAGAGGGCTGGTGCAAATAAATGGGCATTCATCACATTTATACACTGTGGTTTTACCAGAAAGGTGAATGTTTTCAATGTGCCGGGAGATGCTTCGCCTGTGCATGGTGAGGAAGGAGCAGAAGGGGCACTGAAAACGGTTCATGTACTTTCTAAATGGTATTCCTTTAGTCTCCAGTAATTTATTGTCCTCATCAGTTAAAAGCTGCTTTGCATCTGCTGACAGCGTCCCAGTATAGCTGGGATCATCTATATCGCCCAAATCTTCTTCATCATCATCATCATTCTCTAAGCTGCTCTTAGAGTCTTCTTCATTGAGCAAGTTAGCATCCGTCTCCAAGACACCCTTGGAGACGTCAGATGAAGCGAACCTATTGGACAAGATGGAGGAACCTGTGCTGTTGGGTGTTACTTCACTCATATGTGCATACTGGAAGGACGAGATCTCTGGGATGGAATTCTCCAAGGTGTTTCCTATCGTGTTTTCTTCCTTTTCTTGAACGTCAGTGAAACCCATCTTTGATCTATTTAGGCTTCGGGAAGCGGAGGGAGAATCGGGTTTGGGTGAGCTTGCACTTGCCTCTCCTTCCAGCTCCTCAATGCAGGAAACTATCTTGACGGCGTCACTGTGTTCCTTCACCACATGATTAGTCCAGCTGTCCTTCTGGTCAGTCTGATAGTCACACCATTCACAGGCAAACGTTCCCTCCATGAGTGCACTGGCTGAGTCCGATTCCTCTCCGGTCTCATTGTATTCTAAAGGATTTCCAGCGCTCTCTGCGGGAACCTTATTGTGATACATTAGTTGGTGTTTCAATATTCTCGCTTTGCGTGGAGAATTGTACGTGCAATACTGACAGGAATACAATTTTGAATTGTCATTGTGCATAATAACGGTGTAGCTGGGCTGCTCGGAGCTCTGCGAGGAGATGCTTGCATCAGAATCGTCCTCTACAGCATCATGCACTTTTTTGGTGTGGTTTCTTAAGAATGACTTCGATCTGAAGTAACGGACACAGAACTTGCACTGGTAAAACGGCTGGTGGGTTTCAGCCATCTGCTTTTGTGGTGTTTGGTTGGAATTATCAGTAGTATTGGGGCCTAAAAAAGATGAGAAAGTAGGTGAGATGTCTGATGGAAAGTAAAGGAGTCACATTTTGTTATTATTTAAACATTCAGTTGTTTTAGTCAGTAAAACCAGCATCAACTCATTCATGTTATGCTCCTCAATCAAACATAAAACCATCCTACTATGAAGATAATAATCCTCCACAAATTACACTGTAACATCCGATTTGAAATGGTGGACATACTCATTCCAGCTTTAGGAGTTGAATAATCCCGGTCATCCTTGTCGTCATATTCCTCCGCTTCCTCCTCATCCTCGTCTTCGTCTTTCAGAGAGTCAGACTCATCCGCATCTGCAGGCTGCAGGAAAACCGTGTGCACTTCCTGAATGTGGGTCTTCAAGTCGTCATATGACTCGGCGCGGAAGTCACAGCCGTCACACTGCAATATCTCCATCACTGAAAAAAGGGAGCGCTCCCTGGAAAATCAGGGAAACCTGCAAAGGAAAAGAAAGAGAAAAACTCATGAGGACATGCAGGATTTCCTAATGAGTACACAGCATGTCTAATTACGTGAGTGGGATTGAAAATAAAAGTAATTTATAACAGGTGTGTTAACAGATTCAGAGGAGCCATTTACAGTGCATGTTAAGGGACATTCAGACTCATATGTACAGAGCTATTACAAAGGAGGGATAATATTATTCCTTAATGCTTCAATATTCAGTGTAGCGAACATGTCCTTCCATAGAAATGAGCTTGGTGATGATCTAAGGTGATTACCAAAGGCAATTCCTGCTGTGAGCAAAGAATAATCAAGTGCAGGATGGAAGACGCACGTTTTCCACATAACAAGTAAGACGATGGCAAGCAAAACATACAACGCTTTCAAATAATCGTGATGATGTGTTCAAGAGAGTCGGATCTGCTCGATTTATAGAATATAATTTAAATTGTATTTCTAAGAATTTGTTACTAAATGAAGCACATTGTTCAAAATGTTGCACTTGGTGGGACATTCAATGTAAGATACTGTGCGTTTATTTATTTTTGATTGCTTTGTTGCTGAATAATATACAGGAGGGAGACGATAAGATAAAAGCTGAAATTAAAATAAAAAAGACTAAACCTTTATGATCCTTCAAGTCACTTAAATACAGGGCTGTAAAAAGTAATATTCTCAAAAATGTAATAAAGAAGACACATTTGTTTATTAATTCATGCAAAAACCATTCTGATGTTTAGACAAAACTACACAATATAATTATTTCCAATCTCCTAAATGACTGAAGCTGTCCACAAGCGGCAATAGAAAGCCTCACAAAACGTGACAAAGAGGAGAAATCAGCAGATGCTGATGTTACTCAGAATACTAAGAAGGTCCCATTTTGAGCATGGCATCATTCTAAGAACAATGGAGGGACTGAGGGGGGATTATGGGCTGATTTGTCTCATTTTTATTACCTTGGGATAAGCAACAGCTGGAGAGCAGCTCCACAGCTCAGTATTTAGAGCAGACTATCGCATCAGATTGTAACAACTGCTCTGAAATAAGATTGACTGAATCAACGGAGAGATGAAGGCTTTATGTCTCTGGGCTTCTCTGCAGTTTCAGACTTGGACAGAAAAATGGAAATTGATGATGTGGCCATCATTTCACAGCTGTTTCAATTGTCATGGTGTTACACCAGCAATATAATATCACAAATAACATTTGCAGCTTACACTGGTCTATAAGCTACTAACTGCTTTAAAAATCTAATGAATATGATTTTTTTTTACTATGTTACTAATTTCGGTGAACACATGTTTGGCGCATACCATGGTGCAGGCAATTACTTTAGAGGGGGGGGGGGGGAAATCAACATATTTTTTATTTTATTTTGAGTTAAATGTAGATCTAACCAGGGGGACTCTAACATCCATTTATTTAATTTTCTTTAAGAATAATATAATCACTCCCTCTCCGTCTGTACACTGTTGTGAGTTCTACAAAGCTGATATTTATAATAAGGCTCCCATTCATATTCAAACGGCTTATGGCCCATGCACAAAGATGCAACTAACATGGGGGACCTGTAATGGTATGGCTATGTAATGGGAAGCATTGGGGCTGTTAATGGCTCTCCATAGATACATTATGGCCTGACAGTATGAGTAGTGCATCCTGTGGTACAAATACATGTTTCCACATGTCTAAATGATTTTTCTCCCCAAACCAATAACTGCATTCAAACGTTCTTCAATGAACACTAAGGACATCTTCCAGGTGTGAACACATTTGAACTGTAGAATCTGAACGCAGAATGGCCATTCTCCTCATTACTCTCTCCTTCATGTAATGACAAATGTTTTCTTTATTTTGTCCACCCCTATGTGTCAATGCCAGCTCAAGAAAAAAAGAGACACAACTTGAAATACCAGACTGAAACAATAATGAAGTGAACACACGGAAATCTGTGTGCAAACACATTTAAACACACTCGTTCACATTGTGTACACTGCACATGAATACATTTTGTAACCGTTAAAAACAACCAGCAGCAGATAACGACTTCTTTTGTGTACCGACAAAGTGATAAACCTGTTAGTTTTAAAGATATTATTTGCCTATGTGTTGCCTTTAGCTATACACTAAAAAGTGACATCCCACATTTTGGTCCATAGTACTGAAAACAAATTTTCATCAAAGCTGAGAGACATTCATTTGTATACTTTCTTTTTGATAACACATTCATTTGTGTATTCTATTCGGTAAACACAGACATATTTGCATGTATTCAAAGAGGATTAATGCTTCACACTGCCAGCATGACCCTTTGTGGATCCATTGTTCTTAATGAAACACGTCTACATCACAATACGCCATGATTTGTGTCTATAATCCAACTAAATCCTATTTTAGCAGAAGCACCCGTCCTCCTTATATTCTTACTGAGAGGCCAGAAGATGATCCATCAATGGCTGATGAAATCATAATCAACATCATTCTATAACACGATCATAATCCACATTTTCTGCTTTGATTGAGTTACATTCATTCATACAACGGCAGCATTATTAAGCTGCTTTGGAGCGACAGCACCGCTATGTGTTTTTCATTAGGGCATTAGGTTTTATAGAGAACATGTTTATTTTATTCAGCCTTACATTGTATTTAAACATTTAGTAAAATGATGTTTAATGCATGTAATTATTACATTTTAGTGGAATAGGCAGGTTGATAAAGATTACAAATACATTAAAGGTTGCGATCTAAGAGGATATATGGTACACCATAAAGGCCATTTGTTTTCCTTTGGCCCTATAGATTTTCTAGTTTGTCTGCAATTTTCTTTTTTTTTAAAAGTTAATGTGACACAAAGGCAGACACAGCCTTTCAAACCTTAACGTGGAGCTGAGCTGAATTTACCCATAAAGTCCTTGTACAGGTTTCGGAGAGCACTACTGCATGATGTAGGTGTTTTGACAAGAAAGAAGAATGCCTAGAATAAAAAAAGTGGTGTTGATTTTGATCTGTATTTTTGTTCAACTGTCCACCTGACAATGTTGTAGAGTGCCAGGCTAAATCAGTGCCGTTCTCTGTCTTCAGTTCTGGCATGAAGCAGGCACGCTCAAGAGCTGAGACTTTTAAATATTTGTCCTTGCAGTGCCATAACTGTGCCACAGTGTCTTGTAGTTCAGTATTTTAACCGGCAAAGGTTTATTACTTGAGTGTACCAGGTCAAATTGAAAATAAAAAAATAAAACTGAGGTTAAATTACAAAGTTAAAGAACGTTTGTTGGCACGTCATATCAAAATGTTCTTGTCACAAACTGCTGCTTGGTTAGACGCCTTGGTGTCATTTTCCAACGCACTCGGTAGCCCACCGCGTTAAACTATGATGACTATGATGCTTAGGTTTACAAACCCACTTCGGTAAGTTCAGGAAAAAACATCATGGTTGTACTTCAAATCAGCACGTAAACCAGGTAACGTCACAAACATCACCAAAATAACTCAAAAACACTTTGGGACACAAACAGGTCTCCTGGGTGAAAGTCCTGTGCTTGTTGGACCCATCCCCGCCTCCTTTAAGCCATTAGTTTAATTTTGAGAAAGGTTTACTGTGAACTGTGAAAGGTTTAAGTGAACAAGAAAACAGTTCCAGTGTCATTTAGTTTCATTAGAAAAATGGAAATCACGCTTTAATACCATGATTAAATTCCGTCTACTAATCTGAATACGCAAATTTCTACTAAGAACCAGCCAGAGACGGTTGGGAGTCCCGCCCAGCTTCCCACACCCAACCGGCCAGCCAGTGGAGAGCTCCATGTGAGCTGGCCAAGCTGCCAGTATGTCCCTGAGCAACCAGGGGATCCATTGTTGCTCCGGGTCAGGTTACAGCCTCACCACGGGGCCCCACCCTGCTCTCTTGGCAGTTCACTGCTGTTTTGAACAAAGTTGCCTCCTAATGCCAGGTTCCTTGACATGGATATCAAGAGAATCCTTTGGTAGAGAAGGGGCGAGGAATGCCCGGGGAGGAGAAAAAAAAAAAAAAAAGAAGCCTCCAACACAACCACCATCTGCCTTCAGAGTTGGCTGTGTCTTTTCAGCCAGTCCGCCCCAGCGCCACACCAAGTTAATGGGTGAGATTGTGTAACTGCTTTCATCTAGTCAGCTGGGGCTCCAGCAGGCAGCAAACTGAGCTGCTCAGATCCTCCTCTGAGCCGAGCTTCAATGGCAGCCATTTTAGGAGCTGGCTATGTGCGCTTAGGTGTTCAGCCAGCGCACAACATGGACCCACAGATCTGATCCTCTTCCTCAAAGGCAGCGGCCGCCTGACACTGGAGAACTGCTGACAGAAATCTATCTGCCAGATGCACAGGCCTGTGCCCGAGCCCTCTGCCCACACAGCTCAGCAGACATCTCACACTCCGGCCGGGCTAACTTGTGCGTGGTCCTTTTTCATTTCTCAGACATTTATCTCTCACAAGAAGAGGACTGAATCCCCGTCGCACAGAATAGGTCAGAGCAGGCGGCATCCAACCGACGTAGAGAGAAACGTCCACGATCCGCAAAGGGGGTCTAAAAATGTGAGGTATGTCTGAACTTCTTTATCTCAGAGGTCTGAAACCCTGGGGACAAGGGGGCAGAGAGAGAGAGAGAGAGAGCAGAAGGAGAGTGCAGGCCTGAAGGGGGAAGGGTGGAAGGAGACAGGAGGCAGCGAGAGAGCATGACAGAGCCACCTGGAATACCTTCGGTGGAAAGCCACCGAGGACAAAGCCTGGGCTCCCCAGGTTCCAAAGTCTACTAACATTTGTTAATCGCCAACCGGTCTCTCTGCATCGGCGAGCTCTGCCAGCAGTCACACCCTCTACTCAAACCGGCTGACAGCAGCTGCTCCGTCTGAAAGAGGGCCTTTGAATGCACCGGCATTAAGCTGATTAGGGCTACAGAGGTTTTGTCCTTAACTGTTGGTTAGCGCCACCATCTCATGTCGTTGGGGAGAGAACATATTAGCATCCCGGCTCCAGATGATTCACCTGGCAAACATGAGGGGATGTGCACCTCGTCAACCTGCACACCCTCAATAATTAATAACCCATTGATTGGAAATGACAGTACAATACGGGGACAATAAGAGCAGATAGCCAGAGCCACGGCGATTGATTGATTTGCTGAGACGAGATGACAGCATCAGAGAAAAATCAATATTTCTTTTTTTGTTTTAAGAAAAAAGAGAACATGTGAATTTATTATCCTTTAAAATTCTGATCTCTTTGGCCCACAGTCTTCTCCAGGTTTATTCTGAAGGGACGGCAGAGAAAGCCTTCATGGGGCCATAGAGCAGAACATGTTACGTCATCGCAGAGAATTTGGCCTCTTGAACAAACAGGAGATAGGGAGCTGGAGATCAAGATGGCTACTCCCACCCTCTGATGTCATCAAGGAGAACACAACATGCCGGATCTGATCATGTGCTCAACTGTTGCTGATACACATCTAACACACTGCGCAATATAAGACAATACACCACGAACTAGGGCCTCAAACAAAGTGATCAAACAGTTGAGAGAGCAGCTCTCGAACATGAGTTGTGTTGTTGTTCGTTGGTATTTGCACAGGTGCCTCGTCTGTCCACCAGCTCCGTATCAACACACGTGAAGCCATGTGACACAGAATCAACGTGAACGCATATTAAAAGCATCACAGATGAATGTGTTGTAAAGCAGCAAATATATTTGGGAAACCAAAAACATGATCTTTCAAACTCCAGACAGACCTCAATCCAAATATTAGCTCACATGATGATCTCAATGGTATGAATCAGTCATGAAGCGCATGATTATTAGATCACAATTGCCCAACCCCACGACAACTGTAAACTTCAAGAAGAGGCGGATATCCAAAAAGCTTCAAAATCATGTTTTTGTTCTAGACAGCAGCAGGGATGGGACAACATATCAATACTGGAATATATTGCATTACTTACGATACGTTATCAATTCACTGGCACCAAATGCTGCCATGTCTATTAAAACATGCCGGCGCTCTAAGCGGCCGTACTGGCACCGTGGGAAATGAACTGGTTAGCTATGCTAACGCCTTGAGCACGGGGGTCAAGTGGCTGCTCCAGGCCCAGAACCTCGTGGGTCAAAGAGAGTCCAGATCTAGGTCCCATAAATAACACATTACCATCACGGCCTGATGCTTGATTTATCCCTCATGGTGCTCTCAATAAAGATTCATTCAAACGCTTGACCGCGCGTATACAATTACGTGGTCTAGCATTTCCTTCATCGCAGTGACGGTCTTTTGGCTCTTTAACTCCCAGTGCTCTCGAACGTTAAACGTTACTTCTAGCGGGTATGATAATCGTACCTGTCATACATTTATTCATGTTTATATAATCTTCCAGCTTTAATACATATATGATGGGATGATGGAGACGCTTGCGGCTGACACTAACAGACCTCCGGCCTCGCCTGTAATTGCTGGATCAGAATAAATTTGTGAGTATAAAAACTTGTGGCCTCACATGTTAGAAAAGCAGCCGTGTGCAGATTGTTGTTCTCACTTTGAAAACCTTATGAAGGAGTTATCAATTTAGATTAGAAGTCATAATTAATTGTTTTCTTCCTTTCAACATTTTCACCCCCAGAACTGTGGTGCTTTAAGGCAGTTGATGGACATTTAATATTAGAACGATGGCAAACGTGGACATGTTGCAGTCAGTGTGTGTGTGTGTGTGTGTGTGTGTGTTTAAAGAGACACTACGCTAAGACTCTATACACTGTTACACATTGTTTCAAATGCAGTCAATAAATACATAATTCTTGTGTTTTTGCCTTTTAGTATTTAGGTATTTTGTCTTTTGTCTTCTTCTCCACAGATATTGCGATATATCATAAATAATTGTCTTGTAATGTGTCAAGTATCGCACAATTGCTGTATCGTGATACCCTTTGGGAAACATTGTTGCCCAGTGATTCCCACCCGGCAATAAACGGACACTTCATTTGTTGCGAGTTAGATTTGATTAAAGGAATTCAGTTTTTGCAGCTCTTTGCTGTGATATATTTATTTTATTTATTTCTAGTCATATATTTAAAGCGGGAGCAAGAGACATGGAGTTTGACGGACACCCTCCCTGTGGCTCCTACACGCTAGCACACTGTTTCTCTGTGTGAATAACTAATATTCAGACTTTGTAACAATCTGATCGATGGTGGAGTCAGAGCCTTTCCCGTGTCTCAGTATTCCCACAGCATTCATGTGCATCTGTCATTCGGGCCATTGTTCCACTATAAAGCACTTCCTGCCATGAAATATGCCGACTCGTGACAGGATGCTGCAATATAATAATTAATTCAATGGTATAATACATCTGGTCATAAAGAGAGAATACTGATTGAGAGTGAGCAGTTAAATGCATAATACATATGTTTTATGATAACAGACATAAATAAATATGTTGTATCTTTTATAAAAGTTGATAAACCGAAAACTTGATGATTTTGTAATTAAATATAATATAAATTCCCCACATTTGAGAGGGTGTGAGCATAACTTAAATGATTTATCTGAATATGAAATTAGCTTCCGATTCATGTTCTGTCCATCAGCTTTGTTTACATGTCTTGTTTTATGGTATTTGGGTCAAACTTGATGTCAATCCTGATGCATTGACATGAAATACTACTACTAAAAGCCCTCTCAGCTGTTTCAACAATACCCGTCTTCATCCCAGTGTGACAGCCTCTCAGTAGCTTTGTATCTGAAGGCTCAAATCATCGTTCTGAAATCCGACATCTGCTGATGCAAGTATGGGCCAGGTCAAGCAGCAGCAAGAAATATTTATTTTGGCACCAAACCTTTAATCTTTCCCTTTACCGGATACAACTTTGAAGCCAGAAGAAGTGAGTTAAGGCTTTGGTTTCAAAGTCAAACTTTTTGACACCTCATCATTGGGTGTGAGATCCAGAGTGGCGATCAGAGCCCGTTGTTGGGATTAGTTGGCGACCGTTTCAGTGCAACGTTCGTCACGCAAAAGAAGCAATTAGAAGACGTTCACACCTCTGGCTTCAGAACATTGAGTTGGAGATTTTTCCCTATTTTGTGACATTTTACAGACCAACAAATAAACAATGAATTGACGTAATAATTGACAGATTTATCGAGAGCGAAGATATTATTTCTAGGCCAGACTGATTTGTACGTGCTCTCAGCTTCAAAAACACACAAAGTGCTTCAACGTCAAAAGTAGTTTCTTTCATGTGAAGTGACACAGAATGACAGAATATTTTTTGCCTTTTTAGAGCTACTTCAATACAATTTTCCCTTCGAAATGACACGCAAACTGCATCATCTTTTATACCCTAAATCCGAGTAAAATCAGTAACATTCCAACGTGGCCAAGGGAGTGCTGAATGCGTTCAAAGAGGACGGTATATCGGGATAGACCTGACATGGTCCCAACTATATTAACTCCTAAAAAACAGATTGAAAACAGGCTTACAGCGATGGAACGCCCAACCAGTTCAGACCGACCGACTGCCACCACCATCCCGGCTGCAACGAGCTGCAAATACAGCCGCAGAGACGCTGAGGGTCAGGACAACTGAGTCACTCCTTCCACGTCTGTGAGAACTCTTAACACGCCATTTCTATTTGAGCTGTAGCAGACTCACTTAACCTTGGTTTCCCTTTTCAAGATGCAACTGCTGCACGTTCAATTATATTACAGCTCTGTATGTAATTCTTTTTAAGGACATATTATGTAAATTCAACTCAAAGCATACAATCAAAGTTGTTCCCATCTAAGCATGCAACTACTGTAACAATTATTTGTTTTGTTTTTAAAATGTGCAAAAAAAGGTTCCTCTTATAATTTCCCAGAACCCAAGGTGGGGTAAAAGTCTTTTTTTATCCCATTGATCCAAAACTCAAAAATAAACCTCTTTATTAACATACATGACCAAGAAAAGCAGCCAATTTTCATATCTGAGAAGCTGAAACACACCCAAACTGAAAATGTCCGGCTTTTCTAAACAAAATAATAATAAAATAGGATGAGATTTTAAATGGTGTTAAGGAGCCATAACACATGTATGCCATAATCCTAGGCCCATTCCTGCTGTATTATTCATGGTGAACAGACATAGGCACTGAAACCACCGCCAAAGGGTAACCAGGAAGCATAATTAACGTTCGGACTGACCCACTGTCGGCTAACATGCAGCCATATGTGCTTACTTTGTCTTATCCAAGCATGCACAGCATTCATAAGAGAAGGCAAATACACACGCATGCACAGTTCACCAACACCATCGCCACCTCAAATATGCACAAACGTTTTCCAGCGTCTACTCGTCTTGTTTTTTTCATAGCCTCACCTGAAGGTCTCAAAACACACATTGGATATGTCACAGAGCATGTATACCTTAAAAGGACCCCGAAAAGGATGTCTTAATACCTGCTTTGGGAGTTATTTTGGTTCAGATTATGTTTGGTGCCCTCCAATGCAAGGCAGCCAAAATACCAGCGCCTGGTTTGGAGTGATTCTTTGGCCGGCGCTCGGCTCACACTCTCGTTGGCTCACAGTGGGCTTTTATCTGTCGGCACTGTAGACGATAACAACACTGGTTCAAAAGAGAAAAGCTGGTCCGACCTAAATGACCTACATATTCCAATACTGTGCCTAATCCCTACACAGAAGAATCACATATCGACAGGTTCAACAACAACACTGCCCAGAAGTCCATTATTGTTTCAGTAAGCCCGTAAAGTGGAGACATTGGAGATACGCGCTGTGCTTTTTCTACATATTTTTATGAAATGCTGATCGATTTAAACTGATTCTCACACTTGTGTTGTGTCCCCCCGCACTCAGAAGTGTTCCTGCTACAAGCAGATGCCAACGTTTACAGTAAACTAAGTCGTCATGGTAAAAGGGCAGAGCAGGCAATGATTAGTGGGGGAGATAAGAGGTGAAGAGAAAAATAGGGGGAAATTGTCAGTGAGGTTCAGATTGGTTTATTATTTGTTTTATTATTAGTCTGTTTATTATTCCTCGGAAATGTCAAAACAATCTTAAATTTGAGGAGATCAAACTGCCAAATGTTTGGCAGTTTTAGCCATCACTGTGGTCCAGACTGCAATGCCTCAACAACTATTGTAGGAATTGCCATAACATTTGGTGCAGATATCGATGGAGGCCTGATGATGAACTGTAATCACTTTGATGATCCCTTGACTTTTTATCTCGCTCCATCATCGGGTCAAAATTAACTTTGGTTTATGACCAAATATTAATAAGACCAATGACACTCCCATCAGCCTCAACTGTAGTTTATGTTTAGAGATAGATAGCAAAACATGAGAGCTGCCAAGTATCAGCATGTTAGCATTTAATTAATGAACAAATTGATACATTTGACCTTTTACATGTTATGAAACATTTATATATATATATATACACAGTATATATAGCTGGACAGTGACCTCACTCCTCCCCTGGTCAGAGCTGAGAGCCTCCTTAAATTATGTGATCACATTCTGCTGCTTATTCCAGAAAGTCTGAATACACAGAGATGAGACATCGATCCAACCTGCCGGATCAATGGAGGAGGCCTTTTCAGAGGAGATGTGAGCAATCGATAATGTTGGGTATAAACGTTTTGTCATAACATTCATCAGACAGCTGCTGGAATGGAATGATAGGGAGGGGACCGGCCTGAAATACAACAGTGCACGTTGCATGATGCCGTGTTTGGTTTGTTTCAAGCTTAAACTACAAAATTCCCAAAACAAACATTTGGGGATTCCTTCCTGCTCTGATAAAAGTTTCAGTTTGATTCAGTTTTTATTCTCTGAGGTCAATGTGGTCAATAGAAATGGCAGGTTGCGCTATAGCATTATGCTAAATAAATCACCAGCAATGCATTAAATGCTGAGACCATATCATGCTAATAATAAATCTGAAGACACTGACAGTGACCTCAAATCATCAACATTATCATACATTGTTTTCAGCCACCTGACCAGAAACATTGATGTTAATCTGACAACAAATCTGTTTCAGGAAGCATATGGCATCGAAAAAAGTAGGTCAGACATTAACCAGCTAACGCTGCCGTTACCAGAAACATGCTTCTGCTTCATCTTATATCCGTCTGAATAATTGATGTGAAGCAAAAACCTCTGCATTAAAGCTCTTAGGAATTGAAAGGTGAATTAATAAGAAGGAAAACGCACGCTTGATCAATCAGTTCAACACTTTCAAGGGTCTGGTATGACAGTAGCTTATGGTGGCTAATGTTAGCTTTTGGTAGGAAGCTTTAGATATACGTATATTGCTCTGTAACTCATTTAATTGACAGTGAAACTACAATCTCATCCTGTAACTGCCAAACTGCAAAATATAGCTTTAACTGAGAAAAAGGTCTGCCCTGGATTTAGGACTTTTGGAAACAGGAAGTGGTCCCATTTAGAGCAGCATAGAAGATATAGTGAGATATGCTCTAGGGCGGGGCTAACTTGTGACTGACAGGTCACTATCACAGAGTTTTCCAGTCTGGGTGTCGTCTGTGTTTATGTCTTTGAACTTTAACCCTTTCCCAGTGTGTTTTCAGTTCATGACAGTTATTTTGGAGGCCTAAATATGCCCCCACCATGCGTTACAGTCGGTCCTTCGTTCACCTCTACTCAGTGTGCACTTGCTCTTTTTTTAGGAATTAAGATCAAAACGTTCTACTTTGGTTTCGTCAGATCACAAGTTGCATTTCCCGTCACGGGACCGAACCACATGCTTGCAAAATGAACATGTAGTTTTTGGTGAGAAGTAGTCCTAATAGTCAGCTCAGTGTATGTTGTGGATAGACTCTGCTATAAGTCCTATGTTATTTTTAGCTTGCTGTCGGCCTCTTGGTATAGTTCTTCCTGGAGAGCTTCCTCTTTACGTGACCATCCACCATAGCTTGAGGACCTGATCTAGATTAGGTCCTAATGGGGCCATCCCTTCTCGAAGTCTTCAAGTTTGTCTTCACTATGTCACCGTACAAAAATCAAAAGGTCTTAGATCAGATTTTATGTCTGAATATTTCTGCAACCAAGTGTTGCGTCTTGTTTTTCATTGCAACAAACTGAGCCTTTACACCCTGACTTTGAATATGTGCGTATGCACAGAGGGACTACAAACAGCAGCCTTTTGTGTTTAAAAAAAGTCTGGATTTTTTATGGTGAACATTCAAGAAAGCAGCTCAGTAATCCCAGATTGTCTCTGAGGGCTGGTAAATACAGGTGCATAGCCTTTCACTCGCTGCACACCAGCAAGCTTTGCTGATCTGTCTGCAGCCTGACCTTCACTGGTGTCACATCCAGAGGAGATACAAAAAAAAACATCTCACCGCTGCAGGCCCAGGCGACCCTTAAAGAGCCTGTGTAAAGGAAAAGATGATGAAGGCTTCCCTCCATCTTATCAAGTTGACTGGATGCAGGGCTAATGGATCAAAATGAAGGGGAAGCAACACGGAATTCTTCTTTTTCATTCAAGGATTCAAGGATAATCTCTTGTACGCAACACAGGCTTGCACAAGGAAATGCAGGTGTAGTCCATTTGCTCCACAAGACAAACAAAACAAAAGAAAAACGGTTGCGTGTTCTTGCGATGCATTTTTTTTTTTATGAGGTGGAATGTAAACAGCAAAAGAAGTCACGAGTCCACCTCCTCTCGGCTAACAGGAGTCCTGCGCTTTGTTCTGCGGTCCGCCCGTCAATTACACGCCACGATGGAGACACAACTCCATAGAAATGTTGGAACAACCGTCACCGACCTCCCGCTGCTGGGTTGGCCGGAAGTCTTATTTCATCCATTGTATTTTCTTGCAGCTGGACACGAGCCAGGAGTCGGCCAGGAAGTGAAATGCTGGTGTTTGGTCCGGCCGTCTGAAGGTCTTGACGAGCGTATCTCTGTCTTATGCCAAATGCGCTCCAGTAATAAAGATTAAATGACAACCAAATTGAAAGAAAAACGTAGCAAAGTTCTTATCCGACATCAAAGTTAATGCATTGCGTGGTACAAACATGTAGCACATCAGTAGTAAAGGACAAGCAGAGAGGAGGACGGAAGGATTTTGATCTCGTTACTTCAAAGTGCTCTGCTGACTGAGACCTTCAAGCAAGACCTCACATCAAAAAGAGAGACAGAAAGAGAGAGAAATGTCATTACTATCGCTCCAAGTTGCAACACTATGCTAATCCCAGGAAGAGATGATAGTTTTCTATTTTCTGTCTGTGTCGCCCATACTGCAAGGTCAGACGGTGCGTGTGTCAGCCTGTCTCTCTCCCTCTGACAGATGGTTACCTGACATCACCCGCCCAGTCAGACGGCCTTTAATACTTAATATGGCTGCACTCATTTTCCTCTTTAAATTCGGCCTCTGCAAAACAACACATCTTCCTTCCTAAATCAAAGAAAGCCAACTTGCTAATTCGCAAAACATAGTTCTCACAAAAGCTGGTCCACACACACACACATAAAAATAAAAAAAACAGAGAAAGAAGCTGGCCATCATGGTGCAAGTAACCTTGCTCCAAGGGTAGCCTTTGTGTTTAGGGCTGAGACTGTTCCATCTGCAAGAGGGACAGCTGCAAAACAGAGCACTCAGTAGCAGCATTTGCCCTTTTTTTTTTTTTTGTTGCAGAGAAGACAATGACCAAGCAGATTAAGAGGAGACAAGCATGAATGGCCATCTTGCGTGTGGCTACTGTCTTCAGGTTGTCATGGTGAAAATTTGCAATACAAAAATTAACACTCCTACATTCAAAATGCGGCCGCTCCGCAGCCTTTTCCATCTTCTGCGTTTACCTTTAATCAAGAGCCTTCAGAGATATTTATGTGACCTTCAAGCCTGAAATGTTCACAAAGCAACAAAAACAGAGGGCTGGTAAATCCCTCAGCTAAAGCCTGCTGGGTGTGAAGGTTAGATAATGAAAACCCTCACAGAGTTGCTCGCTTCATTCCTGTTACTGAACCAAAAATTAATCTTTTCATCGGAGCTCATCTTTCTTTTCTCGCCACTGCGTATCTGTTCAATGCAACAACAACAACAACAAAAAAGCACCAAATGAAGAAATGAATGCAGCTAATAGCCGAATTCAGAATCCAGGAAATCAAGAAGCTGAGTGAGGATAATAGGTGGAAGCAGGCAGACGTGCACGGTTGGAGTTATCTGGAGGCTCGACCTTCTTTTAGTACAGTCACCTCACTTGGCTTGCTCTCTCGCTCTCTCTCTCTCTCTCTCGCTCTCTCTCTCTCGGAGATGACAGAATTATCTTCTGCATCAGAGCTGAGGCTGGGCCAAGGCTCCACACAGAGGACTCCATTTCACGCAGCCGGCCCCACTGTGGCCAAGGAGACACTGCCAATCACGCCGGAGTATCAGTGGCACGGCCATCCACCATTTTGTGCTCCTCGAGGTCTTTGACTCGACCGTCCCGCTCGGCCGAGTGGAGCTGCAGCCTCCGCTCGCTCCGCTATCTCGTTACACAGATGGAAGTGTTTAACTTTAAGAGCACGGACCTGAGCGAGCAGCTTCCCCTCCTGTCTGTTCCTCTGCCGACCGTCATGGCAGTCAGAAGCAGAAGTGAGATGTGTGGTTTTCGTTGTTTCGCGGCGATAGACCTCGAGCGAGGTTCCGCTGTTGATGTCTTCGCAAGATGAAGACAACGTCCTCGAGAGATCTGAGGGTCGTGCTTCGAAACGCGGAGCTTGCAAACAAGCCGTCGTGCAAAGATTTCAGGAGATACGTCGAAACTTCTGTAGATAGCATCAGACCCAGGTGACCCAACAAGTTGAGAGAGGGGGCGACTGTGGCTCAGTGGTTAGCAAGTCAGTCTTTCAATCAGAGGGCCGGTGGTTCAAACCCCGCCTCAGCCAGTCCATGTCGTTGTGTCCTTGAGCAAGACACTTAACCCTAATTGCTCACCGTTGCTGTGTCTACGGTCTACTGTATATCATGTAAGTCGCTTTGGATAAAAGCGTCAGCTAAATGAAATGTAATAATGTAATGTAAGGCGGAAATATGTTTTTTTCTAGACTGAAAAGCATAAAAGATTTAAAAAAAAAAAAAACTTGGGACAACCCTCAGCAACATGATTAAATATGCCATCCAAAAATGATTAAATGCACAATTTAATTAATAGCCTTAGGCGTGATTATTTTTACAATTTCATATTGGGAGGAATAGGTAGATATATTCGCTTTTCTCAAGAGGTTTCTACCCTCAAGCTTGAAGAGAAAAATTCGCAGAAAACAAATTCCATCAAGTACTGTACACAAGTAGGCTACAGCGGAGAAAGAAAAAGAAACTAATTTATCTGCTGCTCCAAACAGAATTCATAAACCATGGAAGTTCTCAGTCAGACCAATGAGGCTGAAAACATGCTTCATTCAAAGTCCTCAAACTGAAACCCATAAGTTCATGGGCTAAATAAACAACCGCCGAGGAGCCGGGCAAGTGAAGGATGCCTAAGGACCGATCTTGGAGGGAAACCAGGAAGTGTTTTTCCAGGAAGACAATCGCTCCAGGAAGCCTTACATTCCACACAGTAGTCCATCTCTCCTCTGAAACCATTTCCTGATGTAAATCAATCTGCTGCTGTCTTCTCATCTCAGAGAACATACATGGATACCTCTAACAGCTCTCAAACCAAACTCCAGTCCAGTAAAATCTAGTATTTGTATTATGTGCCGATGTCTTCCGTCTCACTATGAGGAAAACCATCTTCCACCGGATGCTCTTGACTCATCTCAAAGTCTAAAACCTGAACCTTCAGTTTCAAATTCCACCAATTCACCAGAAGAAGAAGAAGAAAAACAAGAAAAGGCTGTGAGATGCACTGGAGGGTTTCTTGTAAGTGGTGCTCAGTGGACAACTGCCAGCAAACACTGCAATGCTGACTTCCTTATATGCCTGACATGGCAGTTACTACAGTTACAGGCAGTGGGTGAGGTTACAAGCTAGTCAGGATGGAGGACTTCAGAGTGACCAAAAGAGGACACAGGAAACCATAAAAAAAGAAGCAGAAAAGTCAAATTCAGCCCGGCTCGCTCGCAGGAACGTCGAAGGAAAGCTTTTTAAAGCTGCTGGTAAATTTATCTCAGAAGGGAAAGAGGTGACGTTCCTCTCCGGGGTTCACCAAACTGACCTCTTGAGGCGGCTCAACACGTTTGAGAAGGGAAAGATGAGAGACCCATCAATATTAACTTACCACTGAGACCTCCTTTCCAAGCTCTTAAATATTTAATCGTCCTTGGACAGCTCTGTTGCTTCGTAGGCCGAGCCAGTGTGGATCCCTTCTACAAGACCACTCCTGTTCCTGCTCAATGAAGGCCTTGTCCGGTGGCACCACACTGCCCAAGGAACGGGCGTCTCCAAAGAATTCAGGATTTTTTTTTTTTCTTCCACCACAGGCAGATCGAGGCCGACAGAGTTGGTTCTCTGTGTCTTTTGAAGAGAAGGGCATAGATCCTGAATTCAGGCCGGAAACCCGAGTGCGCCGCCTCGACGGCTTAATTCATCTCGCCGGGCAAACTGTCTCATCACCTCGGCTACTTTATACCTGAAGTCTTCATTTTCTATAAAACTAGCCTCCTGCATGAGTCAACGCTGTGAGCTCTGCTGAGCTACAAGCCTTTATTTCCAGGAAGGGGAAAGGTGACGCTGAACTGTTGATGTTCTGATGGAAAGCAGAGAGGAGGAACCAGTTCTGCAGCAGTGTAACATGGCAACCGACAACAGCAACTGGAATGACACCTCCAGCAGCAAGCCACTTCCTTGTTCTACTTAAACCCAGACATCATGTTGCTTTGGGGTTTCTCAAATAGGCCTATACCTAGTTACACGGCATTAAATTATTCAGAGGATCCTGTAGAGTTTTTTTTTTACTGGAACAATGTTGTGCGTTCACATCGAAAGCTAATCTCTAACTGATGAAGGGAATATGTGTATGGAGTGTAGAAGGTCAGGAAAATGCGGGCAGAAAGCAGTGAGGTTTTAGCTGCGCTGTAATGACTATGGTGTTTTGGATGTGGGGGCCTGTGTGTTTCGGCACACTTACAAGTGTAGCAGAAGGGCCCGCCTGCATCTCATGAGCCATGCATCATGTCAAGAAAGCACTCACTGGAGCATTTCAATTTGCTTTTGTGCGTCTCCCTGGCCTTCTTCACTGCCCCAGGTAGAGAAGAATGGAGGAGTGCATCACCCAATGTGAGTGAGGGAGGGAGGGAGAGGGAGGGGTGTGTGTGTGTGTGTGTGTGTGTGTGTGTGTGCGCGCAACAGACACAGAAAGAGTATCAGAGTGAGTGATGAGCTTCACAACCACTTCCTTCCAGCGTTAGAACCATCACAGAAGTCTCTCTTGTTTAATCCTCTGTCCTCTCTGTCGAGCTTTTTAAGCGTAATCCTGAAATACCTTACAGAAATCCAGTTATGTAAATGTTTTTCTAAAAGTATCTATAGTTCAGTTCTGCCTTGTCACCTTGAAGCTGAACTGCAGTAGAAATGTCACTGAAATATGTTCTGTGGAGGAGAAATGAAACTCCTTTGCTTCGGATTTGCCTTTGTAGTGCTCCAGATATGATACAAATATCACCAATTTGGACCATGAAACGACAATAGAAGCTACAAGGGTCAATATTAAAAGAAATAACAGCATCTTGTAGAATGTTGCAAGAGACTATGTTATCAAGTCATCAATCGAATGCTCTGTAAATATATTATGAATAGAGTGTGTTTAACGACAGCAGCTTTAGAAATATAAAGATGATAGAAGAAGTGATGCATTTTGCCGGATGTTCAAGAAATCAACCAGTATTTCAACTCTAGGAAACCAAATGTTGGCTGTATGCCAGTTAGATTAAACTGATCAAACACTCCCTTGTTTACGTAGTATGCACATCATGTCAGTTGAACATCAACGGAAATTCTTGAGATATTAAATCCCAATTTAGTAGGGCTGCAACTAATGATTACTTTCTTGGATGATCCTTTTGTCAATTTATCCACATCCCAAGGTCACATTTTCAAATGTCTTGTTCCGTCTGAAAAACAGTCTAAAATCCAAACATATTGCTTTACTGGCAAAGAAAAGCAAGAAGGTGCAAATATTTTAGTGATTAATTGACAAATAATTTTGGCTGTCCACTTTAGACACAAGACATCTGGTCATAAATGCAGGAGCCACCTTCAATACTTTAGTGGTGTTAATTACCATACACATGTGTAATTAATCTAATTACAACGAAGTAATTGCCACACAGGGAACCTAGGAACTTTAGGGGGCCTCTGACAGTCTGGGGCCCCTGCTAGACCCCTACTATGCCCTGTTATTAATCCAGTCTTGGCCGACTGTACAACACCACACATTACAACTAGAAAGGCCTCCTCTGCTCCAGCAACAGCAAACAGCCCCGCATGACCCACATGACCTTTGCTGGTGAGTTGAAACCTCAGCACGCAGATTAGCTTAGATATCAGCAGCACCCACCAATAAGCTTTACCATTGAGAAAGAGTCAAGAATGTGTGCAAGGCTTGTGAAAGTTACTATGGGAACTCTAAATGCACAGACACGGCCGGCCGTGTCAGTATCCTGGAGACAATCTGTGTAGAGCGAAACATCACAATCGCATCCGGAGTTAAATGGGCACATTTACAGAACACCCACCGTCCACCGGGCTGTATCCATTGCAGCCGTCTGCGTGACAAAAGTGTCGACCGCAGCAGATCCTGCCCGCCCGTCCTCTATCGGCTCCTCCTTGAGAACCTGTTTGCCCTGCCACGCCAGGGAGAAGGAGCATCGCCACCATTTTGATTGCTCTTCTCAGCCCCAGCATTGTCGCAGCACACTGTGTCAAGCTCACAGTCTCCTTGTCAGCAGGATTTCACACAGTGGCCAGGGGAACTGCAGAGCATTGCACAGCCACACACACACACACACACACACACACACACACAGGAACTGGCACAGGAACACACTGCATCTTGCAAACACACCTCCTTCTTCCCTCTCTGACAGGCTGGTCAACAGACACCTTTAGGACATAATGTGTGATAAGTCACCTCAGGCTGCAGTGGGCATGTTCCTGTAATAAATGTCAAAATATATTTGTCCGCAAATAACTTTCAAAGTATCTGGATGCACTTGAAACAATCAAGCTAAGAAGTAAGCTCACAATAAGAGCCAATAAACAGCCTCGTGCTCCTGTGTGGATAATTAGTCTACAAATCATGAGGAAGACTATGAACACTTAACTTGTGTAGATACCAGCAGCTGAACTCTAATATCCCCGGAAAGTCCTCCAAAACAAAAAAGAAACGAGAATCTTCTTGAGAACTTCCTTAAAGAAACTATCTGCAGCTACTTCCCTCTCTCTCACACACACAGGAGAGAGAGAGAGAGAGAGAGGCACGACTACTTTGTTGAACATTAACTACCTGCATGGCCAAAACAAGGCATTATTCAGCATTTAAATTCCCATCTCATCCATGTGTCCCTCAGCCATCACAACCACAATCTCACAACGGCAACAAACACACAACAAACACACACATGTACAGTTCCCATTGTGGTAAAGCATGCAAGAATTTAAAAAAAGCAGCAAGTTTGTGAAGTTAACCTTGAGAGCCCCACTAAAAGATCTAACCTCAGGTTTCGGAGTTCTTCTGCTTCCTGCAGCAGACTCAACTTCCGAGCAGAAGAAGAAGAAGAAGAAGAAGAAGCAGAACAAGAAGAAGAAGAAGAAGAAGAAGAAGAAGAAGAAGAAGAAGAAGAAGAAGAAGCAGGAGGAGGAGGAGGAGGCTGTGGCCATGTCATTTATGAACACAACCTTTGTTCTGGCGTGAGGGATCCTGCATGTCTGACTCCAGGCTCTCCTTGGAGACTCATCTCCTTTCCTCCATTTTATGGTGAAGCCCTACTAGTAGACATACCTGACTTGAGACCAGTGACAGCGAAAAGGCATCCAAACAGTGCAGGGGACACGCGGGCAACACGGGGTAGCAATGAGAGCAAAAGCAAAACATCAGAAACAAAATATATAGAGCCACCATTGCACCACAATCCAGCTCCAACCCTGTGGAGAACCCACTCAGAACCGCCACCAGATATGGTTTCTTTTTTTTTTTTTTTTTTTAATTGAGACGAGCAGGGGAGGGGAGGGAGGGCACATATAGCTTCTTCACACTGGACATGGCATTCATAGTGTGTGTGAGTGAGCGTGTGTGTGTGACTGGACCAGCGGCTATGCCAGCTCCTCTGTGTCGCTAATGGAGGCTCTGGTTGGGAGAGGAGCGCGAGCCGTGCAATGGCTTCTCCGTGAAGCTAACGCGCAACCACACGCACGGCCGGCGAGGGGACGCACCGCCGGGGCCAATAATTCCCCTGACCAGACATGTCAGAATAACAAAACACTCCGCTCCGGCGCCGCCGAAACACGCAGGCGACCCCCTTTACACCGCCGCGTCCATTTCCTTGTGTCACTTTGACAACAAACCGAAAGGCGACATGGCGAGGAAGCGGTAGGATATTAACTGGGACGCGAGAAGACCCACTTGACTTTGCTCTACATGGGTGCCAGCCGGAGCGGAGCGCCCACCCGACTAAAACAAATATCTCGCCCCGGCTTCCTCACCCAAGTCGGCTGGACCTGGACTAAAAGGAGAAAAAGGTGGTGGTGGTGGTGGTGGTGGAGGAGGAGGAAGGGGGGGGATCAGCTCTTTCCAGGTCATTCACGAGGCGCTCTCCAAATTATATCCCATGATCTACCATACCGACGTTCTCGCAGACGCTGAAAGCCCAGCCGAAATCTTGGCGAAACTGGAAATATAGTGCAAGAGGAAAAAACTCACTGGTACAATCTTCTCCTCAAGCGATCCTCCCAAAAGTTGTCCTCGTATTTCATGCGTGCGCCCGGTCGGTCTAATGGATGATCGCCATCTTTCCTGCTTCTCCTTTGCTGCAGCTGCAGATGACCTGAGATCCGTCTGTCTCTGAATAATGAGCAACCACACAGACAAGGAAGACAATCTGCAAAGCAGGCTACACAAAGAAGTTTGGGAGACTAGCAAGCACCAGAGGGTGCACAAGAGTTTACGATGAGACGAGGGAGCATCAGCAGGATGGACAACGTCTATGTCTGAGAAGCTCATCCTTCATCTAGACTGAAGTCAGATCGCCTGCAAAGCCTTATCAGCGGCTCAGACCACCAGCAGATACATGCGGGCTCTGAGCATTTTTATATAGGCTTTCCATACTGTGACTGCCACGTCATGGGGTTATCTGCAGTTCACTTTGGTGGTGATGATGCTGCTTCACACTTGGAACAGATAGACAGACAACTAGACAGACAGACAGATGAATAGATAGATAGATTAAGAGAGATATGTGATATTACAGTGTTGATACACATCCCAATGTTATAAAATAAACATGATCAAACTGCATTCATAATAAAACATGATCAAACTACATTCATAATAAAATAAGTAAATATATATAGACACCAATCCCATTCAACACTGCCTCCATCCAGTTATCATTGTCACACTCCCCCCAAAGGTTTATTGTCTTTATTCAAATAAAATCCCCAAAATATATATATATATATATATATATATATATATATATATTTAGATTTGTTCATTTATTCTGTCCCATTCAGAACCCAAAAAATGGCCGATGTGTGTGTTGTCATTACAGTGTTACTGTAAAGTAGACATGATGATGATGCTGCTGCAGGCTGCTGCTCTGTCCACCAGCTGCTAACAAAGAGGGAGCCCAAGACAAAAGGTGCAGGGTCCTGCTCAGATGTATGTCAGTGTAAGGATGGGGGGAGAGGCGGGGGGGTGATGGGTGGGAGGGGGTTGAGCGGCCGGAAGGGGCACACATGGGAGGGTGGGCAGTGAGGAGAAGAGTCTACCTTGCATGATTGAGCGGCTATAATGTCATCTGAGAACGTTAATGTGCCTTGATGGCTTTTGTTGGAAAGAATGTAGCGTGTGTTAGTTCTGCTTATTGCCGTGAATGTAGCACCTGGATGCATGTTGATACAATGTAAGGGTTCTTGTCACATCCCTGCACTGTGTGACATGTTTGATACAATCAGTTTTATCAGATTAGAGTTCTTTTTTCATGATCACTTATCTTCAAACATTTAAAACTATCTTAATACTCAAGATTTGAATGCATGGCATGCATTGTTTTAAGTTCATAATAAAGCATAATTCCATTTAAAGTTACATTGGGTCTATTATGTATTTATTTATTATGGGAAAATATAATAAAACACATATTAATACATAACATTATATGGCTCTAAATGCCAGTATGTTTATTTATTGATACGTCTTGGTAGTAATTACTGTGATGTGTGTACACTGATGTGTGAGTGAGATGCGTTGTGTGTTTCTTTTCTTTAGATGGCAATAACAACATCTGCCCTCATTATAAACAAAAGCATGTGAACTCTTTTTCACTCAAGAGGCAAAGAAACTTGTTTAAATCCCAGAAACTCTTTTTTTTTTTAAACAACAATCTTGCTCGCGACACCTGAACATCATCAGTCACAAATCTTGTGAGCCGGCTCACTAGTGATCCTACACTGATTTACAGGCAGAGACACAGAGAGGAATTAAATTTGTGTACGATACAAACGTAGTTAATCATGTTTGACAAGTGTTGGTGTTGCCGCTTGCGAGATTTGGTTATGAATTATGGATTGTGGAATACATTTTTTTGTTGAATTGAATAGAAGCTTCTGATAAGAAACGATATTCAGTCACTGTTGGTATCACAGACAGCCTCCGATCCGTGTCACCAGTGCTAAAACGAGGGCTCGATGCTCAACGATGCTGTTAAACAATGTGACACAAACAGTGTCTAAAATATGTGACACCTTGGGATCTAAGAATATACAATATAACATGTGCTGTTAACAGATGGAAACAGAACTGAGCCTTTTTTTTTTTTAAATGCAGGTCCATAGTGCCAGTTCTCCTGTTGCAGTGACGTACGTAGCCCCATGTATTTCCAAAACTCTGTGGCAAATGATCACCTGGTCCAAAAATGACTTCCTCCTCCTTCAGCGTTGCTTCTCGTGCCTTTTTCTTTACTCTGGCTTTTTTTTTTTTTCACTCAGAACATGTTCAAGAAAATTAAAAACACCTGTAATATTTATGCCCGTTGCATTTCCGACAGATCTTTGAAGGAATGTCTCCGGAGGAACGACGTGTGAAATACACACACCCATGCTGACACACACACACACTGTGTTGACAGTGCGTCCTGTGGGTGCAAGGTAGCAGCCGGGGTTTATCATGCTGCTCGGACATATGGTTGCTGCGGCAAATCTGATTAATATGGGATGGCCAAGGAGTCCAGCGTACAGCAGAGGACAGACTGCACCGGGACATCCCCACTGGTCCGGCCTCCCCCGCACACCGTGCCAGGCATCCATCCAGCAGGGCTAAAAACAGACCAGTCGTCAGGGATTCAGATGGTCGGAGCGGTGGGAGAGCGGGAGGAGAGGGGGTGTTGTACAGATTTAGAAGGTGGTCCATTACTTTTTGGATGCATTAATATCCATGCATCACCGTTCCACGGTAAAACAAGCATCTTCAGTTACATATTTGGGAATCGGACCTTCTCGTACTCTCCTGAAACTCAAATGCACCTCCTTGAAAAGTTCCCAGGACTGGAATTGAGACACATCAGAGTCCTGTATGGGTCAGCAAACATCACAATAACATTAGCGGTCCATTGTGTGCCAGTGGAGAGGGGAGAGAGGAGATAAAATGATTGTCACCCCAATAGTATGAGTTTTCATGGACGTCTATCTTCAACTATGAGTCTGATCGTGCTGCATTGTGCTGCAATGTTATCTGTTTCTATTTTATCTCGGTGACTTTTCTCCCCCGTAAAACGCAGACGAGCCTATATATTCACAATGAACACAGACAAATGAATTGTGTATGCCGGTTCAATTCTAATGTTGTTTTTATGCTATCAGGTAAGACAGACAGCCGCATGAAGGGATTCTTTCAGTAGTTAGACAGACTTTGACATGTCTTCTTAATTGAAATGGATTTTTTAAAAGAGATTATGATGAAAGAAATGGCAACACATATTATTTTTTCTTTCATCAGTATCTACAGCATCTCTTCCAGAATTGCATTTTCTCCGAAAAATTACAGCCTCAGTGTGAGAGATCACTCGAATTACAAAAGTATAACAATGTACATAACAATGGGAATGAAACCTGCTTCTGCCCGCGAGGACTTTCAGAAAGAGATGTTACATCCAGCAAATTGTCATGGCATGTGTCTAAATGGAGAAATGTTCATGAATTATTAATGCTTCAATTACTATTTCATTTAGATAAGCCCTTTAACTCGTCAGAAATGCTTCATAAATGTCTCCGTGTCTCGGCTTGCTCAGAGGCCTGGGCTGTAAAACACGCGTGGATCTGGCCCATTGTATGTGAAACCTGTCTGGTAGCATGTTCTCCTCCTACTTCACATGGCTTTCCTTTGTGTGTTCAACTGTTAGCTTAAAGATGCAAATCCGGTTGACTTTGATGCTCTAAGTCGCCCAAAGTTTTGTCGGCCTGTGTTTCCTGTCCGTCTCCTCTTTGCATGCTGGGTTCAGCTCCCCGCAACTCTGAACAGGAATATGCACGAATATGAACGATAATCTCTGAAATCTCTACAAAAAGTAAGGGCGAGACTCTGGAAAAGTGTCATGCAAGAAGCCCCTCTTCAATCATGCAGGCGGCTCTGAGCTTTAGGTGGATTTTTGTATCTCATGTAGCTTGAAGTGAAATCTTCCTCCTGATCACAGGAGAACAGGCAGTGCTAGCATCATGCTGCACTTACAGTACATATCAAAATAACACAATGAACAATATGTGTACCTGCTGTGTAATCTGAATGCAATTTTCAGCAATCTAAACTTGAAATGCTCTTTTGAATGAGTGCACTTTATACATTTTGTGGAATACAACAATTTGGGATGGCAGACAAAACAAGGCACTGAGAGTTTTTACAACGCTGCCATTTCCCTTAAAATATGAACACTCAAAATGTTCCTAATCATCATATTCATAGAGCATTCTCAGTTATTAAGAGAAAATGGCTATATATTGTTTTATCAGAAGACAACTATAACCTTTTATGACATTACAATGCTTTTCACTGACCTTCAGCAAAAAACAAATATGCATTTTCACTTACTTCAATCAGCATCTAACGAATGCAAAGCCATTTGTTGACGTACACATCAAGGTAGGGAAAAGTATTTTTAGCATTTGAATATTTAATGCAGTTTGTAAGAAACTCCCTGATGGTTCAGAAATGGTGCAATCATGACAGAAGCATGCCTTATATTTCATCTTATGTTCATATTTTATATCTCTTGTGTTTATGTTGTATCTTATTTACTATGAATGATGGCATTCTATCCCTTTTTTATACCCACTAAATGTCCATTTTCCTTTATTGTTAAGTACTTTGAGCTGCATTTCCTGTACAAAAGGTGTTATACAAATACGGTTTGTTCATTATTAGTATTATGATACCATCTTAGCTTTCTGCTGCTCTTCAGTGATTTGCATATGGAGTCCACAACTCATTTCTCTATCCTTTTCTAATCTATCGATGGTGTCACCGGGTGTATCACCCCTCCAAAGGGGCTGAGGGATTGCTCTGCCACTCCTGCTTATGTCTCGTCTCCCTCATGGCTGACTGGCTGTGACTGCTTCTCTGGTGCTGACGGTACTGATGGTGTGTAGGAGTGATCTGTGCACTTTGAGAGTATGCAGACAAATGGGTCTGGATGCCTTTTGTTTTTCTCAGATCATCAATAAGTCAACTCATGATATTTCAAATGTCGGATTAAAAAAAAGACAGTTATTATAGATAATGGTATAATGTGATGTCTCAGTACTGGCTCTGAATGTAATAGTTAAATTACTGAAAGGCATTCTCATCCACATTGTGCTGGAATATGTGAGACTAGACAGCCATGCTAGCAGCCCTGTGAGGCAAGATGCTAACGCCATAATAGCAACATGCCCAAACTGACAATGCTATTAGGTAACATGTTCATAATATTAGTCTGCTAACATTGTCTAATTAGCATGAGATATAGATGATATAACGCAAATGTCGCCCTCATGGGGACCTTATGATTTGTTGGGATACATTATCTGGGAACCATGAAAATCTGAACAAAATTGTTTGTCAATCCAGCTTTTAGATGTTGAGATATTTCATTGAGTGAAAAATTCACCAAAGTCACTCAGATTCATAATATACATTCATGGTTCCCAGAGGATACACATTTCACGACATTGTGGTTCATTGAGATATTTCAATCTAGACCAAAGATTGACTGACATTGACATTGACAGCATAGCTTAACATATTTTTAGCATTCACTGGTCTTTTGTTTATGATTTGATCTGTATTCAGATTTGTGTAGTTGAAAATATATGTGCAACATGTAAAGACACTGCTCTCTGCAGATTTCATTCATAGTGAAGGGCTTTGCGATCAAGGTTTTGGAAATACCATTGCTTGTGTACATGTGTGTTTCTGTGTGTGTGCTGGCGGATAATTTCTCATCGTGAGGAATTTTATTGCTTTCAAGTGCTCATTCCTTGACCTCAGTGAAGTGATTGCCTCTGATAATGCCATTAACCACTGCCCTGCAATTCTCTGGGGCGCACTCAATAGACTGAGAACAGAAAATACTTTTATTTCGGATAGTGGTGTGGATGTTTCAAACCTCTGATTTATCAAAGGGCAAACGTCGACCTCATTTTATTTGCTTCAAATTTACTGAATCGTACATCGATCACACCTCACCCACTAAGCCATTCATTTGTACGCCAGCGGCTGAACTAGAGGAGGATGGTCAAATGAATGTGTCACAAATCACACTCTTGTTAGAAAAGCTAAGGCTTTCTTTTCTATGTTTATTCTTGTAACCCGTAATACAATAGTGTAGTTAGTAGTATTAATGGTATCGTGCATGATATAGCCTTTTGTGTTTGGTGTAACAGGAAGAAGAGTTCATGTCAAGACACGAGATTTCTAAAACTGCAGTTTATTATTTGATACTGTGAGTTTTTTTTTAGCAATGCTAGCATCTGTGGATGCTATGAGGTTCACATGTAAGCTGAGATTTCCCTCATGATCAAATTGAACTTTGGTGGTCCCCTGACCTATCATCAAGTGCCATCATCAGTTCAATGATGTCCCCATCAGCCGCAGCTTTGTATTTAGTACTAATTATCCAATGCCAACATGCAAAAATAAGACAGTTAACATGGTAAACATTATACCTGCTTAGCATCAACATGCTAGCATTGTCATGTTGAGCCTGTTAGCATTTAGCTTAAAGTACAGCCCTGCAGATAGCCTCTTGGTTTAGTTAAATTGGGTTTTATGTAGAGCACTTTGAGCAGCTTCTCATGAATACAATGTTTTATGTTAAGCTTCTGAATTTGAATTTGTATTTCTTAGTTTCTACTGAACTCTCTCTCTCTCTCTCTCTCTCTCTCTCTCTCTCTCCCTTTTTATCCACATTTCTGTCTGCAGGCGGTGTCCAAGGTGCCCAGTCTTTATCCCCATCCATGTAACAATAAATCTGCTCTGCCACAGGAACTAAAAAGTCCCCAGGTGAGAGCTGTGCAAGGAGGCCCTCCTATCAGGGAACAGCCAAGCATACAGTGGACAGTGGCATCTCTAGGATTAAAAACTGCTGCATCCACTGTTCCCCTGGCCCATTGACGGATGGATAAAGCCTTGGACTTCACCTTATTGAAAGAAGGAGAGAGCGCCTGGGGAGCCATGAAATCCATAGACCCTTCTTTAAATGGGTTTGTAAGAGGCTTCCGCCAAGCAAACCACGGCTGAAAGAGCCCATTAAATAAAGCCCAGCTCCTCAGCAAGGAGCTGGGGCAGATTCATCAGAGAGGAGAAGGCAAAGATAATGATAGCTCATGGCCAGATGTGAGACGTTGGCTCCACTTGCCCGTCACGTGGGACCACGTCAACAACAGCAACAACAGCAGACAAACAAAGAGTCTCTTCTCCGCTTCTTCTGCCATCTCTCTTTGAGGTGTGTGTCTTGCAAATCCAACTACAAGTGAACAGACACATAAACACATCATCTAGGGTGAAGTTTGGGAAGGAAAGCGTGAGTTTATTCGCCCCCCGGGGTGAACCATTTCCTTACTTATGCGGTCTTCCAATCTTTTAAGAAACAACTTCATTTTATTTCATCACAGATCTTAGGCCATTCAGTGTGCTGCATGAGAGTGCTGCAGAGCACCAGCTACACCAAAAGCTCTGTCACTTTTATGTGTCTAGCTGTTGATTAATAATCAGGGTGGGGACACTAGCTCACCTTCTTTCTCCTTCGGTTGTTATGCGAGACCTTCACAGCGAGAGTAGGTGGAATGCAGCTTGGGCAGATTTGAATATCAATGTGGTCAGATAGGATGGGAAGGTGCTGGAAGGAGGCAGGAAGGCTGAGGAGGGCCTCTGGCAGGCCAGTGGGTGAGATGGAGAAAGAGAGGGAGAGATTTGTCATTTGCTCTCTGTTCCACCTGCTCCCCTGTCATGCATCCAGCCGGGGGGGAAATACACCCTGATGTCTGTGGGAGACAGAGGGAAAAGGATGAGCGGGGTGGGGGGTGGAAGGGTGGATGAAAGCAAAGAGAGGAGGGGAGGAGATGGACAGGATTGAGAAGGAGACAAAGGAAAGAGTAACAGTTATTTGAAAAAAAAGGAAGAAAATGTATGCATACCATTGCGTATTTGTGCCAAGTCCTGAAATGCAGGAGCTAACTACAGGGGCTGGCAGGTATGCAAATAGGAGGATGTACCAGGGTGCCTCCAGATTACTTTTCCTGCATTTGCTATTCATATATTTGCAAGGTGACTCACTTCAGACAGAGCAGGTGATCAAGAGCTCTTTCCTTTTCCCCTCTTGCTTCTCTTTGCCTCCACATCCGAATAGGAGCCGAGGAGAGCAGGCAAGGCATGATGGATCCACAGCCTCAGCAGAAGTCATAAGCCTTGCAAATGCCGCAGCCCACAATTGCATGCCCACAGATTTGATATGTATTCCGTCAGCAAACCCCATTTAATCCATTTTGCTGTCAGCCCCCTTTTACAGCATCTCGACTAATACAGGGAGAGTTTAGAGTGCAGGAGAGAGACAAACAAGACACCGCCGAGCACAGCTAACAATCACACCTGAATCACAGAGCAACATTTTGGGATTTACATCTTTACAATTTTTGCTCTTTCTGACCAATTCTCCTCAAATCTTTCACTATCTATAGTATCAGAGATTCTTGTCTATAAAGGGTTGACTTTCTCAAAAGCATCTACATCTCCACTGACAATTTGTTTTGACTAAAATGTTTTTGGCAACTGAAGCCCAGGTTGCTAATGGGTGTACTTGACTTTGGAACATACGTTGAAATGTTGACCCGCGTCCTGCTGTTCGCTTAATGAAGTTCTAGATAAGTAGAGCTCAGCCGCGCTGCATACAAATGTTTAAAGCATTTACTTGGTTTTCTACTTATTTTGCTGTTATTATTCCAACATTGAAATATCTTAGCCATCTTCAATGGGACCACTTCGGTCCTTCCACACAGTCTCAGCCTTCGTTATTCCTTCACCTTCTCATATTCCTTCTTCCTGATGCTGCTGCCACTTGGGACCACGACATCTATTTCCAATGCTGTTTTTCTTCCTTGTCCATTACTGCGCTGACCGGTCGTGTGGCCACTACTCATTAATCAGACTGGACCCGGGAGTCCCTCAGGATCCAAGCGTTGCTATTTACAACCCTATGTGATGACCCTCAAATGCAACCCGTACATGTGAAACTGATGACTAACAGCCTCGTCATCAGAGTCACATTAGTCTGTTGTTTTATGAGCTATAATGAGGAATACTTGTGGAATTAAAATACTTTGTGAAACCTCCAGATGTTCTTTAATTTATACATTTCATTAACACTTGTAACACTCAAAAATAGTTTTATAAACAATCATTTTGAAAACAAAGAAATTAGTTGTTCCATAATTGAACTCCTACAATAGGGATGCATCTTCTTTTAATCCCTTTTTTAGCTTTATTACAGTAAACTTACAACATCTCTCTTATTTATACTCATGTATTGAAAACAACCTTTGTACACAGTCTGGCAGTGACTTTGCTTTATCTCTGCTCAGTCTGCATTATTTTATAATACAACAAATCATTACATTTTATAACATGAGATCTGACTGATTTGTGTGCTCATAGTAAACAACATTATTCATGATACGTATCGCTCGTTTTTAAACAAGACTGTGGATTTATAAATGTTTTATAGGTTGACCCCCACACTTACACACAATTATATATATATATGGAAGTATAAGTGAGCAATAAATAATATGCAAGGCCTTGGAAGTTAGTACATCTCTATACAGTATTATTGACTTTCTACCATTGAATTGAATCATATCTTTTGAATTTCTACCATTTATATACTCAATATCATCATCTCACCTCTTTTAAAATGCAATAGATCATTTAAACTGACCTAGTAGCAGTGTTTTTACTTCCACCTCTGCTTAAAAGAAGTCCAACTTTGTCTTCTGACATGAGTGATATTTAGGTGCATTAGATTATGCGTTCCATTCCCTATGTTATCTGGTATGCCAGAAACAAGATTTAGTGTGCTCCAATACATCGTATCTCAAATGCGGTATGCCAAACATTCCTGGATGTTTTACTGCATCTGGTCGCATTTTGCAGGGTGCAAGCCACCATGCTTGTTTTTGTAAACAGGTCTTTGGATAGATGCCTGAAAAAGGTCTGTGGTTAGACAAGCTTTTAACTTTTTTAAAGTTATTATGTTTCTTTAAAAACAAAAGTTGCTAACACTGTTCATTTGTGAAGATTATTTTGCTGAACATAATGTCTAAGTGTTATAAATAGTTTTTTGCCACAGAGCTTATTTTCTGCAATGGAGTGGTTCAGGGATATTTTTAGAGGCCAACTCAGGAAGTTCGCAGAGCACATGGTTCCAAAACGCCAATGTGATTTTTCCATTTAATTTTGGATTATTGCAGAAAAGTCTCAGTGTCACTGTTGGAAAAGAGGCTGTGCCCTGGTAACCAAACACCTTCTTCACAAAAAAGCAGAATATGGAGTCCTAACCGGCCAATCTTATGTGTGTATGAATGGTTATACTGTAGCAGCCTGGTGTAGTTTCCAGGCGATTTAATGAGGGTGAGCACAGTGAACGGCCATGCGTAACGGCTCTGCACTCCAGCGCAGACCTCTGTTCATGTCATGAGCTGTTAGTCAGTAAAGGTAACATCAACCAGGCTCTTCTCCCAGCAACCTCTACGTGGCTTTATTGCTTCAACCTGACTTCCTGCCAAGACAAAAGTTTATTTTGAAAAGACGCCATGCATATAAGGAGTGTATATTGACACACGCACAACTGATGCTAGAGGGGTACATAGAGCGTCACAGTTTGAGGCCCTGACTAAGCTGCGTCATTTGACGTGTTAAATTACATTTAGCTGAGGCTTTTAGCCAAAGTGAATTACATGCTATACAGTAGACATGGACTAGCAGAACCGGGGATCAAACCACCGATCCTCTGATTGAAAGTCAGACCTGCTAACCACTGAGCCACAGTCGCCCCAGTGTTGGCGTGAGGATGTGTTGGACTTACATGCAGCACTAATATTCAGTGCTGAAATATCAAACGAAAAGGTCAGAAATGGAGTCAGTTGCCAATATTTGATGGGGGATCTGAAAAAGCATGCGTGGCCATCTCTGGAGAACAAGACGGGCTAAAGCAGACGTATATCTCCAGGTATGCTGTAGATTGATGTATTCAGCATATTGATCAGGATGACAGATTTACTATTCCTACCAGGCTCTCAAAACGCCTCCGAGGGCTTTGTCTTGGCGAGATCTGAGATGAGTTATTCCCCCCAGTTCTTTTTGATTCAAGCCTTGTGAGCTCTCATTAAACACAAGGGAGGGTGCAGCGTAAATAACATCCTACATTTCCTTCATAAAATCCAGAATTCATAACATTATTCCATCCTATTTGAATTGAAAGAGTCTACGCAAACAGGGTATGTGTGATGCACCCACATAGCTACAAGTGCCGCGCTCTCTCCAAGGTCACCCTTCATCTCTCCACCAAGGCTGTCATGCAATCACGTAAAATAAATGAAAAGCATGCAGCATCCTGAGGGGGAAACCACGACAAACAAACTGTGGTTTTCTGACATCTTGAAAAGCATCCGCTGGGTTTCATAAATCATACTATTTCTTTGAAATTATACTTTCATGTTTTTCTCATTTTTATTTCTACTTTTGGCGAGAAAACGGTCAGTCATGTCTGGCAATGTCTGATCAAGCTCCAATATATTTGAAATGCCTTTTGGGATGCATTTTTCCTTCAGTTCAAACCTCAGGAATCAAATCCAAGACTCCAGGCAACATAGTGACCCATATTTCTTTGGTATTAGTGACCCATATTTCCTTGACTTCCTTGTTTAACTTCACCCAGCTCTAGATAATGCTTTTTTTAATTCCTGATCTTTAGTGTCTCTGATTTTGCAATATGTTTTAATATCAAATACTCCGGTAATACAAGACGTGTGTGTGTGTGAAATTATAAAAAGCAGAAGCATTTTTTCATCTTATGACTGTAGCTTCTCCGTCTTCGCCAGGCAAAAAAAGGGATGATTTTTATTAAGCATGCTTTTGCTAATAATATAATTTTGAATAATCTGATTTTGAATACAAACGTCCTCGATAACTGAAGAAGAGGAAAATGGTTCTATACAATTTGTAAACAATGGTGTGTATAACAATACACAAGTGTTAATTGAGGCATCCAGCATGTGTGACACATTCCATTTTCTCTCAAATGAATGAATATTTGAAGAAGGCAATTTGCTCTCTATTACTTCAGGATAATTAAAGAGCTCCCCGCAAAAATGAGGACACTCTGTCATGTTGTCTTTTTCCTTGATTCCATGAACTCAGTTCTATTGAGGTCACACTTGTCAATGAAACGATATGCACGAGGCAGGTGTGAAATATTAAAGCCGGAGCGTAACTCCAGGAGGAACAGAAGAAGTTGTCGGCATTTAATTTCACTTCTTTGTTGAGATTTCTCCCTGAGACAGTTGGCGGCGTCAGCAGATTCTCGCCACTGGCACGAAATTCATGGGACAAGTGTCCATGTCAGCACTTTCTTCCCCCTCAGCTGGTGTGTAAAAGGACATCACACTTGTCAGCTGCAGTAAGCCGAAATTATAAGGACAAATAAAATGGCGTGTATGCGACCCGCGTTGGCTGAACGACATGATGACTTGTATTGGGGTTCTCACGTGGGCTGACAGATCGTGTGTGTGTGTGTGTGTGTGTGTGTGTGTGTGAGAGAGAGAGAGAAGTCTGTGAGCAAGGCCGTGGATGTCAGTTTGTGTGTGTGCTGGTTGTTCTCTTAGCATGTGTGTGATCTCTCTTTTGTGTGAGTGCGTTCATATTGTTTTCTGTTTATTGTGACTCAAACCGTCTGCCCCTCACATTTTGGGACGAACCATTCAGTTCAGTGTTTCTATGTTTGTTACACATTATAAAAAGGGTGGCATGTGGAGCTGGCACTCGCTGTCAACAGGTCCTGAGACCCCCACACCCTGCATGTTGAAATATGAATCGCAATACAGAGTAATAAATTGTCCAGACCACTGTATCGACCAGTATTAGCTTGTTACAAGCAGATATACTGGTATGGGTGTATGGGCCAATCGATAAGTACAATAACAAGACATTGCAATGCAAAAATGACAAACTGGGTTTGTGGTCCTTTAGGAACAGTGTCACCGTGCAATACTTTGCTCTCCAGAGATCACTGAAAGGTTTATGTTTCACACCAGTAAAATGTTCATCTCAGTATCTTGGTTACAATGAAGAAATGCAAAGAGGTCGCGCTAATGGGGAGAGCTGAAATCATAAACATCGGCTAACAGCGCCGGCCTCTCAGCTGGAATTTAGGTGCTATAGGTCAACTTTAACAGCCTGCATGCACACGTTTTTCAGCAAATTACCACTATCAACAAACCCCTCCTGGAGAAGACAATTAGAGCTTCACATTTCTAACCGTAGTAGGTACACAAATGAAGAAATAAGACCAAGGACCTTTCATTTTAGTTTGACCTTCACATAAGGTGATAACACCCTTCAGGCACACGCTGCCGTCGACACACTGATACTCAGTGCTACTTTGTAAGTGAGTGTGAGGTGAGTCAGGTTCAGCATTAGAAGCTGGTAGGTGTGGATTAAGGTTTCTGCTCATTAGACAGAGGTAGCAGAGCTATAATCCACATCCTCCCTCACAGCATATACACACACGCACACAAAGACACACAGACACACACAAGCCCATTTACAGTACACGCACAGAAACAAACACCCAGCTCAGTACATCAAAAAAGGTTTACGTTCATTAATTTTGCATGATCAAATGGCAGCAGCCTCTCAGCCGTTCAGGTTGTACACATAGAGCCGGTGATGTAACTGGGTGGAAATGACAACAGGGCTGCAGCAGGTGTATACGTTGAGATTGTATCTGAGAAAACTGCGGCTAGAATCTGAATCTGGATTATTGCTGCTTCTGAATCTGTGAGAAGGAGCTGAGGGAAGGGTGTGCAAAAGTCTAATCCTACCCAGTTCTATCAAAATCCTCACAGGGCATCATTATTAAGTTATTGATCTGGCTAGCGGCCGCGCTGAATGTCACAGCAAAAATTGAAGTCATTTTCTTGGTATCTGAAGATATCAAGGTTGCACGTATTGTGGTGTAGCAAAATAATAAATAGTTAGAAGGTGTGTGGTATAATGAGGCCTAATTTTAGAGGCTGTTATGATACAGTGAGTGCTACTTCCTGGTCACAACAAGAACAAACCTGGGGTGCAATCCACGAGCAGTGATGTGGGTTTATTTTTGTTTCCTCTTCATATGGCATGACTAAAAAAATGAAAAAAGCAGATTCTTAACTCCAGAGACATTTAATAAGCAAAGTTGAGTCAAAATCATTTCCATTCTTACATGGTATTTGTTTTGTTGATATTAAAATAAACATAAAAATAGATATGATTAAGAAAAAAACACTTCCAGGCCCAATATGTCCTCCACCCTTTACAGCAATTAATTGAATGGAGGAAAAAAAAACAGGAATAAGTTGCCAAGTAATGATTCCTTCTGGTTAAAAAATAAAAAATGCATGAAAAATTAGTTCAGTGTGAACACCATGTGAGAACCTGTTCTGATTTGAATACAGATATTCTTAGAAGGGAACATGGTGCATTGCCACAGTGAACAGTTGTTTTCCCTTCCTCCAAACTGGTATGAAGATAAAGTGTGATTATATGTGTTGCAGTGCCGCTACCATATTGATTTTGAGGGCTTGAGAGGAAATTGCCTTTTTCTTTTTGGTTCTCCGTAATGATCTGTATTGTACAATGTGTGCAGTCAAATTTTAAGGTACTCTAAATTCCTGAAAGTCTTTTCTACCGCTCCATAGAATACATGGCAAACTGTAATTAGTGAGATTTGGATGAGCACGATGTCAACAACGGTGCAGCAGGAGTCAAAACAACATCTTAATGATCCAGTTGGTTTGTAAAGTAATTGGTGTTCATCAATAATGGGCTTCGAGGTAATCTGCTTTAAATAAGCAACAACTTCAGCAGTGTGGGAGGGCACGCCTCAGTGAGAGGTATGTGTGTTTGCACTTACATTTTCCTGCTGTCAGTGATGGACACATTCTTCCCACGTAAGACAACATTACATACATTAACAAACGCATTTCAGCCTCAACACTCCGAATGTTTGTGACTGAGTGAGCTCCCCCCCCAGGTATCTTGTTCCTGTTGCTGTTCATCCTCCTCGTTCCTTTGCAGATCATCATGTGGGAGCGCAGGGCAGCTCAAAAAGCCGGCACCTTTTTTCAAAAAAAGAAGAAGAAGAAAAGACAAAACCCTGCATCTGAAGGAGCTCTACCTTATCTCAGAAACACTGGAGGCAGGTTGTCAGACTTCTACTGTTTTATATTCAGGGGTAATATCCGGATTCAGATGAATAGAGGAGCCCAGGTGTATCTGGCCACTGTCTCTCCAGAATTCAATCAAAACCAAGTCAAATCTGCTCCATCTCCCTCTACTATTGCTCTTAATTTCACTTCAGTCCACAGTGCTCTGCTGGCATGCATGATATATGAGCTGTATTTCCACAGCATCTAACAAAAACATTTGGCTTTTTGGACCATTTCTCTCTCTGTACTCGATACATGCACTATATGTATTCAACAGCCCTATCTCCATCCGTTTCTATCTTGAGCTTTTTGTTTTATTATCTCCTCCTGTCAGACAACATAACCTTTGACAGGTTATCATAGTTTATATTTTCTCACTTCCACACTGCGATGCAGTTAGTTTGTGTTTCAGATTGTGTATTTGAGATTTCTGTATTGGAACTATGTTCTGCCGGAGAAATAGTCCCACTGAAAACAGTCCACAGTGTGTTCTTTGGATTATTTAGATAGAGGTAGAGAAATGTTCTTGGGAATACACTTTGAATGTTGTATAACAAAATACAGTAATCTAAGTTTAAAGAATAGCTTTCTAGAGCTTTCAGTTGTGTGTTGTTTCATTTATCTCCACTATGTTGAAGTGGAAGCTGAAAACTCATCTCAACTAATTGCATTTCAGGGCAATGTTGGAAAGGAATTAGGTATCTTTACTCAGTTACTGTAAACATTTGAGGTTCTTGTACTTTACTTTACTTCTGCTCCACTACATTTTAGATAAATTGTACTTTTCACTCCAGCACATGTATGTAATAGCTGTAGTTACTAAACATATTGAGATTTTCATATGGGTTATAAAATGCAATCCAGTGGTTCCCAATCCCTGATTGAACGCACCACCCGGCCTGCACACTAAGTGACACAAATCAAACACACCTACCAGGTGCATGCTTGTTCTAGCTCAAAGCTAATATGCTCATGGTGGATTCTTCAGATGTCTTCTATGAATGTCAACCTGTAGGGAGGTGTGTGTGAGACATTTCTGCAGAAACATGTTGATTCAATGTGTGTGTTTGCTGCTGTGTGCGCTGTTTACCTTGTCTTAACTTCTCTGTGTCGACTGCCTTGGTGATGCTTTATTGAGCTGTTAAAGTGGCAGGTTATTAAACGCACGTGGTCTAATAATGCTTGTTCCGCCAGCTGCGCTCTAGCTCTTTATTTATTGTGGGTCATTTCTGTTTATTTAGGTTTTGCCCTCTTTTCTGGTTTATTCTGGCCATGTTTATTTAGTTTGTTTATTTAATTGTATGTAAAGGCTGCAGATGTCCTTTGATAGAAAGATTGTGTATTAGTGCTTTAGACATTAAGGTGTGACGTTGTTCCACCATTGTGTACTTTAAAACTTTTAAGTAAATTTGCTGATAATACTACTTTGACTTTAACTTGTAATGGAGCATTTTATTTTCATTATTCCAAGCAAATTAAATGAATACTTCTTTCATTATCTTGTCTTTAGAGATGGTGGAAAAAGTACTGTGTGCATAACATTTTTTAAAGCAATTTGTATGAACCAATGCTTTAAATAACGCAGGTTGCTGGACTGAAAGAGGGCAAGATCTTCATGCAGCCTTGCTCTGCGGCTCACATTTTCTCCTGTGTGTGTTAGTGATCACACTTTGTAGGGAGGGATTGGATTTTCTCTCTCCATTTGGGCCACCAGTGATTAGATGAGTCTATGTCTGAGAGTTTAATCCTTGCTGGAAGGAGCACCAAGTTGCATGTGGCATGCATGCACACACACATTCACACACTCACACTCGCAATTTGACATCCAGATGTATCTTTTTTTTTCTTCTTCTTTTTTTCTCTCCTTTCTTTAAGTGCAGCTGCATCTGCAGGGAGGCGTGCAGCCCCCATGGCACAGGCCCAAGCTGCTTATTGATGGGCAGATTTAGCCATTCATTTCACTCCGACATTCCTTTGTCAGACCCCTCGCCCTCTCTCTCTCCCTGCCACAACACACACACACACACACACACACACACACACACACACACACACACACACACACACACACACACACACACACACACACACACACACACACACACACACAAACACACACACACCATGTGTCAGATGAAGCCAGCAGGGGATGGAGACTTTGTGCAGCAGGCCGGAACATAAAGAAATGATAATGTCTTTTTAAATCAGTCCGTAGCATAATCTAGTGTTTAACTTTCTTATGTCTGCTCTTTCTTTTATTCCTCTTCCAGCAATTACAATGAAGAAAGTTTCTGGACTAAATTAACAGCGGACTGTAGATCCGTTCCTGGTGGTTGTGAATCCGCCTCAGCCAAAAGGACAGAGCGGTTTTAGCATAATAATGCAGATTCTCTACTGTACATTAATATTCATATTTACAGACTGCTGCTGCTCTGACAACTCGGCCCCTCTTGCACCTGCCGGACATCTGTGTCATGGCAACAGAATCAGAATCAGAATCAGAATCAGAACCATTTATTGCCATGTATGCTTACACATACAAGGAATTTGTCCTGGCGGGAAGGTGCATACATTTAACATTTAACAATACACATTTAACAGTTAACGCAGTGCAATAAATGAGGATGAATGGATGAATGAATATCTACATTGAGACAGCAGCATAACAAAATACCAAAAGTAAGATAAAGTGCATGGAATGTGCATGAGTGTAAGTGTTGTGTGAAAGTGGCAAGTGAATGCCCAGGTGTCAAGTGTATTCAAGTCAAGTATAAGTATAAGGCTATGTGCAGGGGAGTGTCCGGTGGGGATTGTCTGGGGGTGACAGAGTCATTAGAGTCAGTGGGGGACCCGGGCTCTGTTGATGAGCCCGACGGCAGACGGGAAGAAACTGTTTTTGTGGCGTGAGGTCTTGGTCCTGATGGACCGCAGCCTCCTGCCAGAGGGGAGGGACACGAACAGTTTGTGTCCAGGGTGAGAGGGATCAGCTACAATCCTCCGCGCCCGCTTCAGGGTCCTTGAAGCAAACAAGTCCTGGAGGGACGGCAGATTGCGGCCAATCACCCTCTCGGCAGAGCGAATGATGCGCTGCAGCCTGGCCTTGTCCTTGGCAGTGGCTGCAGCGTACCAGACGGTGATGGAGGAGCAGAGGATGGACTCGATGATGGCAGTGTAGAAGTGCACCATCATTGTCTTTGGCAGGTTGAGTTTCTTCAGCTGCCTCAGGAAGAACATCCTCTGCTGCGCCTTCTTGGCGATGGAGCTGGTGTTTAGTTCCCACTTGAGGTCCTGGGTAATGCTGGAGCTCAGGAAGCGGAAGGACTCCACAGCTTTGACGGGGGAGTCACACAGGGTGAGAGGGGCTGGTGGGGCTGAGATCTTTCTGAAGTCCACAACCATCTCCACTGTCTTCAGAGCGTTGAGCTCCAGGTTGTTTTGGCTGCACCAGGTCACCAGGTGGTCAGTCTCCCGCCTGTAGGCGGACTCGTCCCCACCAGAGATGAGTCCAATGAGGGTGGTGTCATCCGCAAACTTCAGGAGCTTGACGGACTGGTGACTGGAGGTGCAGCTGTTGGTGTACAGGGAGAAGAGCAGTGGGGAAAGAACGCAGCCTTGGGGGGAACCGGTGCTGATGGACCGAGAGGCTGAGACGTGTTTCCCCAGCCTCACGTGCTGCTTCCTGTCAGACAGGAAGTCTGTGATCCACTTGCAGGTGGAGTCGGGCACGTGCAGCTGGGAGAGCTTGTCCTGCAGCAGAGACGGGATGATGGTGTTGAAGGCAGAGCTGAAGTCCAGCTGAAGGTGCTGGAGGATGGAGTGGAGGGCCATGTTGACTGCATCGTCCACAGACCTGTTGGCTCTGTAGGCAAACTGCAGGGGATCCAGGAGTGGGTCGGTGAGGGTTTTGAGGTGGGACAGAACCAGGAGTTCAAAGGACTTCATGACCACAGAGGTCAGGGCGACGGGCCTGTAGTCATTCTGTTTTTTAAAAAGCCTGTTAACGTCTCTCTCTTGGATAATGAGGGTCGTCACTGTGGGGCGCTGTGAACGATGGTTCAGAGGCGTGAGCCCCTGATGGGCTGGGGGAGGGAGGGCTGGTGGTCTGTGGCTGGTTGATGGGGCTGTTGATGGGGCTGTTGGGGATGGCGTCAGGACTATTCCATTGTCTTTCAAATCGGCAGTAGAACTCATTCAGCTCGTCTGCCAGGCGGAGGTTGTTCATGGAGTGGGGGGTTTTGGGCTTGTAGTTGGTGATCTGTTTGAGCCCTCTCCACACAGAAGCAGAATCACTTGCTGAGAGCTGGTGTTGCAGTCGTTTAGCGTCCCTCACCGCCCTGCTAAACCTGTATTTTGACTCTGTGTACAAGTCCTTGTCCCCACTCCTGAACGCCTGGTCCTTTTGCAGCCGTAGTTTTCTGAGTTCCGCTGTAAACCAGGGTTTGTCGTTGTTGTAGCTCACCCTGGTGCTGGTTGGAACACAGCTAGTGTCTTTGCACATTTGCACATTGGTTCATAAATAATCAGCAACACTTTCCTGGAACTTTACCTGGATCACAAATGTAGTGTAGAATGAGAAGAAAGGATCTTCTCCTCCTTTACAGGAACGATTATTTGGATTAAGAGGTCGCTCTAAATAACCTACAGCCATGGATTGATTGTGAGACAACAAGAGCCCCAGACTTTGTGTCTCTTAGTAGTCATTTTGTTAAATATATCTAGCTACTAATTGAATGAATGTTGAGGCCAACATGTTATTATGCATGATATGAATGATTCAGAGGCTGACTGTCAATGTCAGTTCAAGAGCTCTGTTTTTTAGTTGTATAAAGGTAATACTGCATTTTGAATGAGTATTTTTTTTGTTTAGTTTTTTTTCTGGATGTAGTTTTACAGCCAGCCCATCTGAGCTGTGCTCCATGTGGTGACAGCTGCTTGAGTCAACCATTCAAATCAAATTACAAAAATACCAAAGAACGTAGACATGAGGAAAGAATGAAGACGTGTCCTGTAAAAGGAGGATGCATTTTTAGCAGCCAGGTTTTTTCTTTTTCTTTTTGAGTTTTCTTTGTATGCAAGTCTGTGACCGTGCCACAGCAACCGTCCTCGGTGCGACTCATGCATCCTCTGGCTCCAACAAATCATCATGTTACTCATAGCATCCAAAACCACACATACAAACAGACACATAGCATCTTACTCATTTCATCCTAAATAAAAGGCCCAAACCCCATTTCATCACACACTAGGAAATGGGCAACAATACAAGGTTACCAAAGCTCATTATTGCTTTTTTTATTATTATTATTTTCTTTTCTGTGAGCGGTCCATTCTCCTTGAGAATGTTCTCCATGCATATAATGAAAAGGCCTGTAGGTACAATAGAGACATGAGATGCAGCCCAACCACCTCCAAAGTCCCACCCTGTGTAATTCTTATTTATAACACATAATCTGTTTTGTGCATTCAAATGTAATTTTTGTCTATAACCCTTTATTTAAGTGACACAACTGTGCATGTGTGCGCTAGAGAGACATCTGCTACCTGGGCGAGCCTCTTTCCTCAGAATTGTAATGTTTTCACACGTCACTCTGGCATTTTGTTATTGGCGATCGTCTTTTCTCTCCAGCAGGACAGAACATATCTCGCAGCAACAACAATCAAAGCGTGAAGGTTGAGAGACGCACCAGAAGAATCTGATATCTTTCAGGGGAGATAACTAGAGGCGTGTTTCTGTCATTTAATCGAGAAACGAAGGCAAATGTGATTGAGGTGGAATTAGAATTGGGAAAGGGGAGAAGCAACAGTTGGGATGTGGCATATCATTGGTGTCCGAGAGGAACAAAAAGTGGGTTTGCAGGGTTTGCAGATGAAGTACGCCCGTGTTTATATTGCCATGTAGACTTCTTGTCCCCAAACAATCACGTTTTGTTGGTGTTTTGATCTACACTGGTTCTCCACGGATGGCGCTGAATCGTCGCTCCTCTGCAACCTGTCCTGGGTGACACTTTTTTATTGCGACAGAAAAAATAGTTGATTCCTCGCGTAGACGTCTTGCTTGTTCTCTGAGGTGAGCACCTCGCAATTAGTATGCAACAAAGACACCTCACTGTGGTCGCAATCTGAATAGAGAAAATGAAATATGATGTGTTTTTAGAGCCTTGGGAGAAAGGAGCTAATATGCATGTCAGTCAAGACTACCGGCAGCAGATAAAGCCGAGCAACCATTTTATGCCTGAGAGTGACTAAGATATTGGTGTGAACTAACTGACCGGATGCTGCTTTCTGAGTCAGTGACCTCCAAACAGGGATTTATGCAGAGCAGGGGAGTGAGGGAGAAGGGAACAGGGATTCTCGTTTGTCAGAGACGTCATTCAAATTCGGGAATGGAGTGACACTTCAATTAACTCCCCGTCCTCAACAAAGTTTACCTTGGTCCTCACAAAGGCACAGTATTTCATTTCATCCTGCAGGATTAGCCAATCATATTTCCAATCTCAGACCTGTCACCATGGTGTCGCTGTGTGGCAGCTGGTAGTCATAATGACAATCTATTCTTCGGGAAGTGAAGAGCTATTTTTTTTTTTACCTCAATTTTCCCAACCAAAGAGGAACATTGTGTTTTTTTTTTACCTCCGCGTAGCACCCTCTCGTTTTCTTCTTTATGATAAATACATTTTGTGTCTGTTTCTCCATCTGTCTCTCTACCTACCTTGACTTGTTGCATGTCTGTTCATCTGTCCCTCCATCTGTCTGCTATTTGTTCTCTCTGTCTGGCTTTTTGTCAGTTTGAGAATATAGACAGGTTTTCTTTAAATGTTTTCAGAAATAATGCAAAATGTCGCCCAAACAATAAATACAGAAGACAATGGGTCAATAAAAAGAAAAAAGGTACTTTACTTTTTCCCAGCATTCCATCACTGGGCCGCCTGACACCAGAGGTTTGTGTCGGCATCCCAGACAATTTTCCCCCAGCAACAGACATACCTTTGGGATAAGTCCAGAGCTTTGTGTCCACAAGCCTCCATCACAGCCTGGAGAACATTTTCTGGAGTCCAACACGTTTCACTTTCACATAGAAGAAAGGTCATCATGGCGACAAAGAATTGGGTTGAAAAAGAAGATTGAAAGAAACATGGTGGGGAATGTCATGATTTGAGTAAGGCAGCAGATACGGACCTGACGTTCCAGATGTTGTAGCAGGACGGTTCTGACCAGCGTCACCTCCCTCTCCTTCTTGGAACAAAGCACCAAGAGACAGCTGAAGAATGCATGCAGCTGTTCAGCATTACTGTACGTAGGCCCAGTTTGGCTTGGTTGGCCCATGATGGAGGTCACGATGGCTGACACTGAGGGACACTGCTTCCAAGGAGGTCCACAATGATGCGGTGCATTCTTTAAAAAACAACATGCATCAATAAAACATTACTCCTGTCGAGATTATAACTTATTAATTCTAAGTATGGCAGAACAGATGAGGATAAATAGGCTATCCTGAAGCTTTCAGTGGAGGATTCTGGATTTATCTTCATTTTCTCAAAAGGTTACCACTTATTTTACACGTGAAAGTCAATTTATTAATTATGGTGGGTAAATGGTGAATGAACTGCATTGTATAGCGCCTTTCTAGTTTTCCGAACCCTCACAGTGCCTGACACTACATGACATCATTCACCCATTAACACCCATTCATTCACTGATGCCAAATGCTATACAATGCAAGGTGCGACCTGCTCAACAGGATTTAACACGTTCACACCCATTCAAACAGCAATGTGAAGGTAAGTGGGGTTGACTAGGGGAGCCGGGGATCATCCGATTGGAAGACGACCTGATTTACTTCTAATCCACGGCCGCACTTAGCCCCTCAGCCTGTGAACACTGTTACAGTTAAAACTGCTGCTAGTGATCACGGTTACAGCACATTTATATGGATCAAGAAGCTTGGGATAGAAGTCTTCCTTTGAAAATGTTTAAATAATTTGTCTAACTATGGTAGGCTAACGTCATTTACATTTTAGTGTTTTTATCTACTCCCTGGATACTTTGCCTCGTGGTAGCTTGTCTGCGTTTGCCGGCTGGCTGCCTGTGACCTGTGACCTGTGCTGTGTGCACATTGAAATCATGTCTGGAAAAATTATATTTCTCTCAATGAAAAAACAAATGTGCACAATGAAAGCACCTGTGCTTGAAGCCGGCCTCGTCAAGTGGATTGATAATGCCTGGTGACGTAATGCCGCCCAGCAGCGGCGTCCTCCCTCCATGCCGCTCGCTGGGCGAGCGATGAGCCCTGGCAAAGGGAGCGCCGTTCATCTGCATGCACCGTGCGGCGACACAGAGCCCGCCAAAAACCTGCTAACCACGAGCAAGCTTTGTATTCATGTAATAAAGAAACAAATGTCAATTAGATGGTGATTTGCATGACAAATAGAGAAAGGGAAATATTTCAGCCTGTAAATGTTGCACTTTAACACAGGACACCAGTATTCTGTCCCCTCTCCATCAGGCAGGAAGTGCATTCACAAGTTTTGATTATTTTTTTTCAATTTGCATATGGGAAATCTGAGTGAAAATGCTGAAAGATTGGAAAGAAATCCAAATATTGCACACATGTTTTTACGTGTGGCGTAGGTGTAAAACACAATAATCACAAAATGCAACAAAGTGTCATTTAAAACAAAATAAAAACCATTTCCCTAACCTTAATTAAGTAATTTTTGTTTTATTGTATTGTAACTCAAACACATGACTTAATAACCCTAACCAAACGTCAACGAAAGGCGCAGACAAATGATGGACAATTCATCAGTAATTTGTTGCAAAATGTGGTGGACTTGTTGGATTGAGTTGAAATAAAACTTTTAAAAAGAAAAGTCATTAAACTCAATCACTTGAAACCTTACTTTCAGTTTGAAAACAGAAGGAGAGCATTTCTCTCTTGCCATTCAAACACAGTAAATGTTTACTTTCCTTTAAAAAGGCCTTCGTCCTCTACTGTTCTCCTCTGTAACACTTGTGGGAGAAAGTCACCGCGGAGAACAGATGTAAGTTGACAATGCCTTTTTCTTTTCCTCCGTCATCGGTCGTTTGTCCCTCATTTCTGCAGAACAACTGCTGTGTTATTGTCTCATTTGTTCTCTCTCTGCTGGTGGCATCCATTCATTGCCCTAAAACATACAACTCTTTTTATTTGCTTTTACACATTCAAATTGGTGATTGCACAACAAGGCTTTCAGTGTGAGGACTTAATGTTGCGTCGTAACGACTCGCCTTTTGTATATGAGATCACGACTAAGCTGAAGTGGAAGGCTTTCGATGTTTTGTTGATATAACCGGCGTTGGTATATTAGCAATTGTGTGAAAATGTTAATATTCAAGATGTAGCGTCAGAGTCAGTTGAGCAGAGAATTACTTGTATTCCCTGATTTATTAACTGGCTGTCACAAACAAGAACATCTTGGAGTCTTGCATTGCTTTCCTCGTGCCTCATCTTCTCCCCTTTTGTCTCCCCTCTTCTATTCAGCTGCATTAGTATCCTCGCTCTCAACTAACAAATGGCCCTAATTTAGTTCATACATGATGTTATAAAAGCATACGCATTACGGTAAGATAAGCAACGGGTTTCGCGCTCCCTCCGCATCACCTTCGACATCCCATATTAATCAGTGAGCAACAAACAACTGTCCTGCGTTAGATCTGCGTCACCAGATGATCAAAAACCACTGTCAGTCACACACAGATCCAAAAAAAATATTTTTTTGGGGTGTGGTGGTGGGGGGGGGGGGGGCATCTGAGACAAGATGTCATCCTGTTTGTGCAACACAGGCTCATTCCATCTGATGCAAACACAACAAATACGATTCCCTCCGCAGCCTCGTGTGGTAGGACATCACTCCTCTATCATTACACACCTTAGAATGTGCATCCATGCTCATGAATATAAATTAGACGCTCCATAAAAAAAATGGATTCTCAACAACAGCGTCTAATAAGAATATTCATACTGTATGCCAAGGCGTGCATGAGTAAATGTAATTGAGCGACGTGGTGCGAAGGCAAAAGGGAGGAAGTGACAGACAAGATAAATACTATACGGAGATGGAGAGAAGGGGGCGTTCGAGAACTGAGCTGAATACCGAGCAAAGAAAGAAAAAAAAGCGTGCAACAGTTGTTTATTGTTGCACATGACCCCGATGCCTTATACCTTGAAGATGGTGAAACAAAGGGTTTATTTACAGCACACAAGCAAGGAATAAACAGGAAACTCAGCCGCTGGTGGCGACGCTCGGCGCGGGCTGATGACGTGTACACCGTCGCTGCTCGGCGACTCTCGAGGTGAGCTCGTGAATAGCTCCAGTGGTGTCTCGGTGGTCGATGAAGTTGAGTGGCGTGCGTGGTTGCAAGCATGGCAATCTCTCGACACTGGGCCTCCGGGAGGAGGCCCCCCTTAACTGCTTCCTGATGATGGAATGATCTGCAGCTGTGCGTGGCGGGGCGCGCTCCTCCCGGCTGCCCAGTATCTGCCTGAGTGAAAAGACAAGAGAACAGCATTCTGGCTGTAACCAGGGTTACCATAATGCCACCTGGTGGTGGTGCCTCGAACCACCACAGTACCCCCCCCTCAACGGACACCTCCAGGTGGCTTACCGGGCTTACCCGGGTTCTCCCGATAAAAATCCTGGAGCAGATCCGGGGTTATCTGCCGGCAGGGAAGCCAGGACCGTTCCTCGGGACCATATCCCTCCCAGTCCACCAGGTACTGGAAACCGCGGCCCCGGCGCCGGACGTCCAAGATCTTGGAGACGGCGTGAGCGGGTTGCCCGTCGATGACCAGGGGGGGCGGAGGGGGAACGGCCGGAGGGCTGAGCTCGCTCTCGGCGACCGGTTTCAGAAGGGAAACGTGGAATGTGGGATGGACCTTCAAAGCTGCCGGGAGGGTCAGGCGAACGGCGGAGGGGTTGATGATCCGAGCTATGGTGTACGGACCGACGTACCGGGGGGTAAGCTTGCGAGACTCCGTTGGCAACGGGAGGTCCCGGGATGATAGCCACACCCGCTGTCCCACCTTGTACTCCGGGACCGGAGCACGATGCCGGTCGGCCAGCCGTTTGTTCTTTGCGGAGGACCGCGTGAGGGCAGCCCTCGCCTCGACCCAGACTGCCCGGATCCTCCGGAGATGCTCCGTCACGGACTGCACCGCTACCTCCACCTCCTGGGCCGGGAACAACGGTGGCTGAAACCCAAAACATGCCATAAAAGGAGACATACCAGTGGCTGAGGAAGACAGGGAGTTGTGAGCATACTCAACCCATGGCAAGAACGTGCTCCAGGACACGGGATGGTGCGCGGCGACACACCGGAGCGCCGCTCCCAGGTTCTGGTTGGCCCTCTCGGTTTGGCCGTTCGTCTGCGGATGGTACCCGGAGGACAGGCTGGCGGTGGCCCCCAGGGCCTTGCAGAACGCACTCCAGACCCCGGACAAAAACTGGGGAGCCCGGTCCGACACCACGTCCATTGGGAGACCGTGGAGGCGGAAAACGTGGAGGATCAGCAGGTCGGCAGTCTCCAAGGCGGAGGGAAGCTTGGGAAGGGGGACATAATGGACCGCCTTGGAAAACCTGTCCACAATGGTCATGATGACGGTATTCCCCTCGGATGGCGGCAACCCGGTGACGAAATCCACCGCGATGTGAGACCAGGGCCTGCTTGGCACCGGCAGCGGTTGCAGCAACCCGGCCGGGAGCTGGTGAGACGCCTTGTCCCGGGCGCAGATCGAGCAGGCCGCCACGAACTCTCGTGTGTCCCGGTCCAACCCCGGCCACCAGAACCGCTGGCGGATGAAGGTGGCGGTCCGTCGGAATCCCGGGTGGCACGTCAGGTTGGAGGAGTGACCCCACTGGAGAACCTGGGAGCGAGCCGTCGGCGGAACAAACAGGCGGTTCGGGGCCCCACCCCCCGGAATAGGAACGCCCCGCTGTGCTTCCTGGACCACCGACTCGATCTCCCACGTTGCTGCTCCTACTACACAGGCGGGAGGAATGATGGTGGCGGGGTCCGGGGTCTCCGAGGGGGGGGAAATCCTAGATAGAGCGTCCGGCTTACCGTTCTGGCTCCCGGGGCGATAGGACAGCACGAAGGAGAACCTGCTCAGGAACAGTGCCCACCGGGCCTGACGGGGGTTCATCCGCCGGGCCGCCTGAAGGTAGGCCAGGTTCTTATGGTCGGTCCATATCAAGAACGGCTGCTGGCTGCCCTCCAACCAGTGCCTCCACTCCTGGAGGGCCAGGACAACCGCCAGCAGTTCCCGGTTCCCCACGTCATAGTTGCGTTGGGCCGGGCTCAATCGTCTGGACAGAAAAGCACAAGGGTAAAGCTTCTGGGTGGAGGGGTCCCGCTGGGACAGGACAGCCCCCGCACCGGCCTCCGACGCGTCTACCTCCACCACGAACTGGCGTGCCGGATCTGGGTGCTTCAGGATGGGTGCACTGGTAAACAGGGCCTTCAGCTTAACAAAGGCGGAGTCGGCTGCGGGCGTCCAGCTGAAGGAGGTACTGGTGGAGGTCAGCTGGGTGAGGGGTGTGGCCACCTTGCTGTAATCTCGAATGAACCGGCGGTAAAAGTTCGCGAACCCGAGAAAACGCTGCAGCTCTTTGCGGGTGCTCGGCACCGGCCAGTCCATCACCGCCTTGATTTTGGCCGGGTCCGGCTCTAGCTGGCCCCGGGCTATGACGAAACCAAGAAAGCTAACTGACGGGACGTGAAACTCGCATTTCTCCGGCTTTACGTACAGTCTATTTTCCAGCAGCCGCTGGAGAACCAGCCGCACGTGCCGCCGATGGTCCGCAAGGGAACGGGAGAAGATGAGGATGTCGTCAAGATAGATAAACACGAACTGGCCCGTCATATCCCGAAACAAGTCATTCATAAGGGTCTGAAAAACGGCGGGGGCATTAGTGAGGCCGAAAGGCATCACCCGGTACTCAAACTGGCCCAGCGGGGTGTTAAACGCCGTCTTCCACTCGTCCCCCTCGCGGATACGAACCAGGTGGTAAGCGTTCCTAAGGTTGAGTTTGGAAAAAACTTGCGCGTGGCAGAGGGGCTCAAACGAGGGGTCGATTAGTGGCAGGGGTGTCTTATTCTTTGTCGTGATCTGATTAAGGCCGCGGTAATCGATGCACGGGCGCAACGACCGGTCCTTCTTCTCTACGAAGAAGAAACCGGCCCCCAGTGGCGCCGAGGATGGGCGAATCAGACCGGCCCCCAGACACTCCTGAATGTATCTCTCCATAGCCTGTCGCTCGGGACGCGAAATACTATACAGTCGACTGGTGGGTAGCGGAGCGCCCGGAAGCAGATCTATTGCGCAGTCATAAGGGCGGTGCGGCGGCAGTGTACGTGCCCGGTCCTTACAGAACACCGGGGAAAGATCGTGATACTCGGACGGCACGGCGGACAGGTCAGGGAGGGACGGCGGCGCGGCGGGTCGAGGGGATGTGAGACTCGCCGCTCCGAGGCAGCGGGCATGACAAGCCACACTCCAGCTGGCGATGGACAACGTAGCCCAGTCCAGCTGGGGTTTGTGGAGTTGCAACCAGGGGAGTCCTAACACAATCGGGTGTTAGGACTCCTCCTAAGTGAAAAACGGGGCGGAGAGCTCGGAGATGCGGCGTTACTCACCAGGAGGCTCTCCCCTACTGGTGAGCCTCCCCTTTTGGGGCCTCCCGGCACGTGGCGGCATAATGCCCGGGCTGGCCGCAATACATGCATAACTGGAGCCGCCTTCGTCGCTGGCGTTCGGCCTGAGTCAGGCGAGCCCGCCCCAGCTGCATGGGCTCATCCGGCTCGAGGAGGCCCCCCTTAACTGCTTCCTGATGATGGAATGATCTGCAGCTGTGCGTGGCGGGGCGTGCTCCTCCCGGCTGCCCAGTATCTGCCTGAGTGAAAAGACAAGAGAACAGCATTCTGGCCGTAACCAGGGTTACCATAATGCCACCTGGTGGTGGTGCCTCGAACCACCACAATTTCTATACCATTGAGGAAAAATGTATTAAAATACCAAATATTTATAATTTCTCAGCAGCAAAGGTTGTTGTTAAAGGTGTTTTTATTTCTATTCCGTCTCCATCACCACATACTGTACATACGTTAAATGCCTGGGTTGTCAATCAACGCGATAAGGATGCAGGGTGCAGGGTTTAGCGCGGCTAGCTGTCGACACCCATACACAGAGATCAGGGGCAGTTTTACTGTGTTTATGCAAACGATGAGACAAATAGAAACTAAACCAACATTCACTCATTATTGTCCATCACATGTTTAACAAAAAGGGTTCTCTCCCCTCTTCTTCCTCTACTCTAGCCTTTAGCATCTTTCCAGCTCATATTCGCTAAAACCTTTATTATAACTTATTTTGTAATCTTTTTGAAGATTGACAAACCAATTAAAAGTAACAGCGTGCGATAACCTGTGACCATGACACACCAACACAAGCGATTAGCTGTTCATTTCCTTACACAGTTCAGCTGCGTCAGCGGTGTCACAAAACGACTCCACAGCCTCACGCCATGACATGTTCTGTATTTCAGATGTGAGGAAAGAGAAAACAAAGCATTATGGTTATGGGGGTCTTTAGTGAGCTAGCTTAACACCCGTTTGTGACCTCAGCACCTCATTACGTTTTAAGGAAGTCCAAACTTCCATTCTTAACTTGTTATTCAGCTTCTTTCAGCGAGTTTATTTTTTTGATGCTTTCTGTCTGGATTCATAAAACATTTGTTCGGGGCAAAAACAACATTTCAAATCCAATATTTCCGCAGACTATGCTGCCACTCTGCTCTTCTTCACTGACGTCTGTAAAGGTATTGGATTCATTTGTTGGGTTCACCTTGGTCAAAGTTTATCTTCTCAGGCAAACAGAGGACATCTGGGGATTTAAAAAAAGTATTTCCTGTATTAAAGGTTTAAAAAATACACGTTGACATTGCCCTTATACAGTTTACATGGGGTGACTGCATCATGGTGAATAAACCAGCTGATTGACACATTTTGACAAAAATAAAATAAAATCACAAAACTGTACCTCTCTAAGTATTGCCTCAATATTGATCACAGAACATGTGATCAATACCATATGATGCCACCCTTAATTAGTATAACCTGTTCTGAAAATAACATCTGGGGCACCTGTCTAAAACGTCCTGACACAATCCAGAAATAAAGTGTAAAATAATGTCCTCAGCTTCAAGCAGTCAACAAATACTCTTCTGATTGTTATATTCAAATGAATGACTAAAATCTCAAATCATGTTTTATTTATATTTAGTTGTTTCTCTCCATTTTAGAAGGTAATAACAATATGTCATACATGTAATGGTTTTATTTAGTGTATGCGGACAACTGACTTGGCAGGTGACACAATGTACTCAATGTTTCCAAAATATTCTCTGACACGTGTACAGGGTCAGACAAATTCACATACTCTAGATTCATTGATAGCTTTTTAACATGAGCTGTAATGTTGAATGTTGCGTCAGCAGCATTTCCTCTCCAGATAATCTTGAGATATGAAACATCACAGTGGCGTTTCCTGGAGAGGTTACAGGGTCAACTCAGTTTTTCTTTTCAAATATATGCCATTGTCAGCCTACTCAGTTTACTTAAAGCAGTATAGAAGCAATGCATGAATGGTTTACAACAAACTAGTGTAGATGTAGATAGAAAAACGAATGTAAGGACATTTACAAGTGTTTTATAATGCATTTAAGTCCTTATGTATGGCCACAATATGTAATTGAAAGCTCCAGAAGAAATTTAATAAATTGACATGGTTAAAGTTACAATACTTAATCCTTATTTTCATGAAATCAAACCTCATTTTTGACCCTGTTAATGGATTACATCATATTGATTAAACTGGCTCCAACGAGCATGAAGGATTCATAGGAAATATGAAGTGTGTGGGAAAGTTATGCATTCTGTATAGGAAAGTGCGATTTCTTTAAATTGATAACTGATTACTGTTAACTCTTTATTATTATTAACATCATTTATTATTTGCTGCTGCTTTACATGGAAAGTGTCCAACTGGTTAAACATGGGGTGGCCTACGTATATAGTCACGGGAAGCACTATGCATACTATTTAACCAAATTTACAGTTTACTATATCTGACTTAAAATCTTAAGGATTATAACATTGCACCATTCTTTCTTTTTTTTCAAACTGCTATTTCTGAGGAAAATAACTAACATCCAACCTCTGTATATGCTAAAAAGTGGAAGTTATACAGTGCTTCTTTTAAATCTTTGGTGATAACTATAGGAAATCTATTTCGCGAGGAGGCTCAGACAAGTCCCCTCTCTTCTGTGGATATCGGTCTTCATCAAGTTTAGATGCATAAGCTCAACACCGCTGACCTTCCCCTAGCTAATGACCCTTGTTATCACACAGGCTCCACACCGGCACTTTACACCAGGGAGACAGTATAAACAACAACCTCGGTTGACCGGTCTTCAATCACAGCTCCATAATGGGAGTTACCTTGGAACAGTGATATCTGTCATCATCATCCAGCATTAATTTATCATAAGGGATGAGGCATTAGACTCTGCAGATACATGGCAGAGCAGTGACAGGGGCTCCCTCTGGTGTGATGGGGGAAAACACTGGGAGCTCTATGATGGGACGGTCAAAATACCATGGCACAGAGGAGGGCTGCACTAAGCTTCAAATAAATAGTTTATTCTCTTTTCAAGGCAACTGAGATAGGTACGTATGTTCCACATGTGACAAATCTGGGGAAATTAAACAGTGTATCCAAGAAGATTGCCAGAAAATTATAGTAATTAGCGAAAATTGTTTTAAAATTGTTTGTCATCTATTTATCTGTCTATTTCTTTGTTTCTATGAAACACATCTGGTCACCAAGATCTTCCATTGAGCCCATGATGCAAAATATACAGATACCAATCAGCGCAGAACAATGGGCCTCATGCAAGAACGTCTTGTTTTCCTCATGGCTACGAATACAATCTGTGAGAGGTGAAGACCTGTCATAGGAAACGTGTGCAACTAGTCTGCTGTTCCCTGACACTGCACACTTGTAAGCCCACCATAAAAATAAAAAAAACGGTAATAGAAAAGTTAAGATAAGAACACAAAGATTATTGCACAAGGTCAAGGGATCTCACATCCTTATTATCTTTATTTTTGGGCTGATTACAGTTATTTTACACTCTGGAAATTTTGTCTCGCTACAAATTTGATACAATTCGTGCTAAGAAAATGAACAAACAATTGATTCAGTATTCCTCCACCAGAAGTTTAGACTTCTAACCCTAACTCCTAACCTTGTAGATGATTCCACTCAACACAATGACGTTAAGTATTTAGTGTAACCAAGCTTCACATGTAGAGGATGCATTTCTAGTTATCCATAAAAGAGTATAAAAGGACAAAATGAATGATTACAAAGCATTGCAGAACATGACAAGACTGCACAGGCTTTTCACAGTTGCTGTGCAAAACAGGCTTTGGTTTACAGTAAGCAGCATGTTAACAGTAACTGTGGTTGGTTGCAGACAATTCCATAGGGGGCCGTGAAGGGGAGGCACCGCATCCCGCAGGAAGGGTCTCGGAGCAGATGGTTGCCTGTGTGTTCAAACTCGTGGCAATGCTTCCTGCCCTTTTTTTAACATGTGTGTCGCGCAGGTCCTTCGTAGAGGGCAGCTGACAGCCATTCTCCCACTCATCAGCACAGGCATCATGTTGAAGCTTGTCAGTGTTGTGGGAGGCAGCAGATTAGAACCAGATTGTGGATGGAGGATTTGAGGATGTTTTCAATCGTTGATTTGTGAAAACAGAGCAGGATTGGTGAGGGAAAGAAATGCTGGACTTCCCAAGATGATGTATGAGGATTGGTATTCATCTTTTTTTGATTTAACAATTATGATTTTGGTGATGGTGTAGCAATCCTACCACGCAGAGAGGAACATCGATATGGATGATTCTGCAAAATTCCAGATTATATTCAACGATGAAACATTGCTTTAACATCCAGTGCCAAAAGTCTTGATTGTGGTGTAAAGGTGCATTTCCAGTTACACGGCTAAAACAGTTAATTAAGGTTAAAGTGACAGTTAATTATGATGCAATAATTAATTGAAGATCTGTTTCACAGATCTCCAACACCCAGTCCTCCAAAGAAAAACCATTATCTTCCATTGAAGACGTTTGTTTATGTCCAACACCACCGGTTTTAAAATTCTCACTTGGGGCCATATTTGTAAGTAAGTAAGTAAAGTTAATTTATATTGCACCTATCCCAGACAGAGGTCACAAAGTGCTTTACAGGTGTCGAGAAAACAAAAAACAAAACATAAATGAAACAAAATTGACCATAACAGGGGCCAAAGCATTACCACAGAAAGCATAATAAAATACACATTAAAAGACGGTGCACTAAAAAACACAATAAAAACAATAAAGAAAATAAATGAATAAAAACAGATAAAATGTAGGTCATAGAGCATGTATTGAACCAAACGCCAGTGTAAACAGGTCCATCACAGAATCATTAAACCGTAGGGACAGAGCGTTCCATAGCTTTGGTGATACTGCATCAAAAGGTGAGTGTGGGATGGACAGAAGATTTAACTGGTTGGACCTGAGATTGCGGGCTGGTGAATAAGGGCCAAGTAGTTCAGCCACATATGCAGGAGTCTGGCCGTGCAGTGCTTTGTATGTAAGAGTGAGGATTTTGAAGTGGATCCTATTCTCTACAGGGAGCCAGTGAAGAGATCCGGGTAATAGGGGTGATGTGAGATCATCTATTTGTCCTCGTCAGTATTCTCGCAGCAGCATTCTAGATTACCTGCGACCGGTTAATCGCAGATTTACTGAGTGAGGAGAAAAGTGCATTACAGTAATCAATACAAGATTAAAACATGTTTGATCATCTCTAATTCAGCTGTTGATAATACAGATCTCCGTTTGCTAATGTTTCTTAGCTGAAAGAAACAAGATCTGGACAGCTGCATAACATGGGGGTCAATCGACAAGGATTTGTCAAATATTAACCCGAGATTACGCAGGTTGAGTTGGACAGCAGAGGAGAGTGGGTCAATGCTCTGCTTGATCGTAGGGACAGCATCATCAGGTGCAATAACCAGAACCGCCATCTTATTATGATTTAGTTGTAAGGAATTGACTACTGTCCAGTCCTTGATAGCATTGACTTAATCAAGGAGCCCACTTAACCTGAAGGCCTGGGTTAACTGGGTTTGAAGGAGACGTGGAGTTGGATATCATCTGCATATAGATGATAAGCAACATTATAAGTTTTAGTGATCTGTCCCAAAGGTATTACGTATAAATAAAATAACAAAGGCCCCTGAACCGAGCCCTGCGGTACACCACAGGACAGTGGAGAGATGTCCAACACAAATTCTCCCACAGAGACAGTCAAACTTCTGTTAGTGAGGTTTGATGAAAACCACTCCAACGCAGTGCCAGATATGCCCACTCGATCATGAAGCCTCTCAATCAGGATGTTATGGTCTACGGTGTCAAACGCAGAACTGAGGTCAAGGAGCCCTAAAACAGAACAATCACCTGCGTCAGAGGACATTAATAAGTCATTTTAAATCATCAGGAGAGCAATTTCAATCGAGTGCTGTTTCTGAAACCATGACTGGAACTTGTCAAACATATTGTGCCTCTCCAGTGCAGCAGTAAGTTGGCCGGCTACAACCTTCTCTAGGATTTTAGATAGAAAAGGTTTTGATATAGGCCGGTAGTTCATGGGCAAATCAGGATCTAATTTAGGTTTTATTAATAACAGCTGGATTGTGGCGTGTTTAAAACAGGAGAGGAGGAGCAACAGTTGAGTGAATGAATCCCAGGCTAAACACCAGACCTAATCGCCATTACCTTATCAATTAAATAGGTAAGGAACTTATTACACTTATCAGCAGAAAAGCAAGGTAATATAGAGACAGATGGTGAAACAATGGTGTCAAACAAAATCTAAGGATTTCTCTTAGAGGAAGAATTAAGTTCTAGCTTCCTTCACTACAAGATTAAAAGAAACTCTGAGATCTTTCAGATATGTGCGATGCACTTCTAGCCCAGTGGCTTTCCATAGCCGCTCTGTACTGCGACACTTCTGTCTTAAGGAGTAGACAGCGTCTGTTATCCAGGGAGAAGTCTTGTTTGTAGCCCTAGTCCTTTTCTTAAAAGGTGCCACTTTGTCCAGCAATGTGGTGTAATGTTTATTAAAAGATTTTGTGCAAGATAACTGATATGGTTATTGTCAGGGAAAGGTTGTTGGTCTGGCAAATAAACATCTCACTCTGGTCTCTTTCCTGAAGGTCAGACGCTAAACACTCCACACCCTGACTGCCTCCCTTCGTAAAGAAGGTCACGCAACTCCTGTGTTGGCACTGAACACTGGCATTCACTCTTTAAAACAATCAGGATAATAAGTAATTCTGTCTCTGGAAGGGCGCATCTCCGGGAACTGCTACTGTGGTTTATTTTTGGGAATGCACAGCCCCTTGTATTCGACTCAGAGTTCGTGCTACCCTGTAGGAATTTGGGATTCAGCCACCAATGATGATGGGTTTAATGACCTGACTGACTTGTGTAGAAGACAATAATCCAAGAATCTCAACAATCTGGATTGTTATCATCTCTGGGTTGCTGGCAGTACTACCTAGATGCAGCATTCCTCAGAGTTGGATCTCCACTTTAATCTGTCTCGATCAAATTGGACCGCCACCTGTTTCCCTGTCCTCGCCAGACATTTCCTTTGTGTCGTACTTCTTCTTCCTGTTCTCATCATTCTCACAAATCCAGTCCTTACCCCCTCATCACGACCCACTTCCTCCTCTGTTTTTCTGCCACTCTTCTCTTTGAAGAGACCACATGTCTACACACTTAGCGAAAACACAGACAGACACACACTTGCCCCTTGTGTGTTATACAGCTCATCCTGGATGTCTGTGTAAAAACCATTACTCCTTTAATCCATGTTTGTGGTTACTACAACGTGAACAGCTCTCTCTACCTCTGTCTCCTTCTTTTTTTCCCTTCTCCTTCTGGCTGGTTTCTAATGTATTCTACCCCTTTGGTGGCCTCTAGCCAGCCTCACTCTTATGTTCTTTAACAATGGAGAGGGAGGAGGTCACTTGATGCCTCTCCTAAGCTCGACTCTGCTCAGTTGGGCTCTCCTCATATTCCCTAAAATGCTGTTTTCCCATCTCTCCTTTCTTCTCCCCTTTTCTGTCTGCTTGCCTCCCCATTTGTCTTCTCCCCATTTGTCTTCTCTCTCTCTCTCTCTCTCTCTCTCTCTCTCTCTCTCTCTCTGGAGAAAACAAAGAGCTCATAGAGGCACAGTGGGCAAGTTCCTTATAGTGGACGTCATATGTAGCGGTATACAAACAAGATGTAAGGAAAAGAAACAGAAGTACTACATGGCCAAAAGTACCTGGTCACCCATATATTGGATTGCTGAAGATCTCAATTCAAAACCATGAAATAGATGCTGAAAAAGCCTCCAATCTTTTAAAACTCAACAATATTTTGGATCCTGGCTGTAGCGATGTGGTCCCATCCAGCGTTAGGGAGGTTGATGTGGAGTGATGAGGCCTGACTCTGTGTATGATGGAGTTTAATGTCAGCGCTCTGTCCAGGACCACCATGTTCTTATCACTCCAGTATCCTTATGTATTATGTTCATATTGGATGATTCTGTCTGTAATGATTTACGTCTAACGTCAACATCCAGTGTCTATACAGGAAGCAGTAGCCATTCATGTAGCAAGGTGGAAATTAAAAGGGGGTTACGCTATAATTATTCATAACAGTGTCTCCTGGAAGACATTAATAGTGTTGGACTAGTTTATACACATGAAAGTGAAATATAGTGAAAATATATATGTGTACCCAATCCGGAGGCCGGAAAGGTGTTTGATATGGGTCTCTTGGTAGACAATACTTAACTATACAATTACACAGCAAACTGTTGTTTGCGCTATATTAATGCTTTGAATATAGCATAGAGAACTTTTAACAAACAATGTTAAATGCACATGCAGAAGAGAGCAGGATATTAAATGCCAAACTCAGACAACCATTTCTCTATGAACCTTGCTTGGGTGCCAAGGCATTTCAATGTTGAGAAATCAAAGGGCTTTCCCCAAATTGTTGCTACAAGGTTGGGATCACTATGCTTTTTAATCTACTATGCTCAGCCTTCATTTCACCTCTGATTTATAAGATGGGAGGCGCATCAGGAGCCAGCTTCTCCTGCTGCGACAGCCTCACAGTCTGTGTGTGGAGTCAGCAGAGGAACTTGCCATTAGGTCCTGATCGACCTATCCTCTCAATCCCTCCGCCCCTTCATCCCGGTCCTTGGATCCTGCTGGCGCCCACGATGAATGATTCATCCTCCCAGCAAAAAGAGCTGACTCATTGCTACATGTCAGCTCCATATTTCTAAAGTGGGCAGGAGCTAAATGGCTTTACCACTAGCCTTCTCACCAGCTCCAGCTACCTTCTTGTTCTGCTGCTGAAAATGCAAAAGAAGGAAATACAGTATTGAAATGTGTTGCTTCCCTGTGAGTAAAAGCCATCAAGGTCTATGTATCTCTCCGGGCTGCAGCTAATTACAGTGTATTGTCTCCATATAATTTTCTACGGTGTAATTTATCCAACGTGTTGCCTCATGAGGTTATTTCTCAATTCAAATAAAGATGCCTGATACGATCGTTTATTACATGGTTATCTTAAAAGCTCAGGTCACTTAATTGTCATGAAATCGGACGAGAGTCAAAGTCTCTTTGAAGCTACTGGATTTGAGGAGCTGGTGCACACAAATATTCACAAGCACTCGCAGTGTGACATTCTGAGATGAAGGACATTTTAGTTCTGCTCTGCTGCAGTGAGCTAATGGTCAATAACAGATTCATTTTCATCACACTACACTACGTGAATGCAGTGTGTGTGTGTGTGTGTGTGTGGGCTGCATGTTTGTGTGTGTCCTTCACTTCCTTCTCCGGCAGTTATTATGGACATTTGAAATTCTGTACCAGCTTCTAGATCGAGCCGGGGGATTACTCATCTGCCTCAGATATTGGGCTCCTTGGTGGTGCTTGGCTTTGCGGCTGACTTAATGAGAGTGGAAGGCTTTGTTGTTGTGAATTTCTTTATTCATCCAAAAGAGGAGGAAAGGTGCTCCACTGAGGAGAAAGAAAAAAATAAGGTAGCTACTCTCAGCTGCTTTTCTTGGTGAAAAGGAATGGCAACTAATACCTGAGGGCACTTCCTTATCTCCAGCCTGTCAACACAGACAGGCCATATCATTCAATGGGAGCTTTACGCAATGGGAAAAAGCCATCCACCAATGGGAATAAGCCCTTTCTTGAAAACAGTGGCGCACTATATCTTACTTTGACTCTGTAACCTTTATCATACAGCGTTTATGGAAGAATGGTTCCTCACTCTGCCAAATACTGAGACTTTCTTTCATTTCCTGATTTCAAAGCAATGCTGTGATGTTCTCGGTTTAGAGGAAACAGGATGAGGTGAGGAGCCAGGAAGTGCATTGTGGGACAAAGATGAGATTATGGGATGAGGAGAGAAGATCAGGTTGAGATTCAAAAGATGTGCTGACCGCAGCTGGGGTTTTTAATGTGAGTGTGTCTGTGAGAACGTTGCTCTCTTAGACATTTTTCTTGATCCGTTTTTAAGGATCGCAGTTTAAACGATGCAATTTTAAAGCTCTGCTCCTCTTTCCTGCCGTTTCTTTGTGCAAAATGGAAGAAATATCAAGAAATATCATCACTGGATGACTTGATAGAAGTTTGAAAAAAATACATGAGAGAAAGATGCATGATGCCACAAGGCTGACCCCGGCCAAACAGCCAGCATAATCCTGAGACCTAAAAGAACATCCTTTTTATTTCATGTAACCCCAGAGCAGAAACCATCAAAACCACATCCTGTGAATACCCAAATGCATTGTGGGAATTGCAAAAAGAAAAAACTCACTCAAAATAGTCGTGTTATTTGAAGACCCACCTTTAACAGAAACCGTGCTCAGTGCTCCTGATTAACTTGAACAAAACCAGCGCTCAGAGCTCCTGGTGAAAGACAACCGTCCAGGGAGCCCCCACCCTCCTTACGCACATACTAAAGTGTCTCCCAAGAAGACATCGATGACTTTCTGTGGGAGGTTGCGATATGCCACAATCGACTACACAGCCCACTAAATAAGCAGCCACTGGCAGATGATGTTAAATGAGGGTGAGAGGAGATAACGCATTCGGTCACAGCGTTTCGCTGGTCCTTTTTGAGCTGGTGAGAAATGATTCAAAGACACGAGGTGAAAAGCCGAACTGTCATAAGCGTCCTTCCTCTAGTCGACTGAGTTCTAGATTGATAGAGCTTGTCTCATGACCGACTGACAGAGGTTTGAAGCTTTGTGCTGTAACATCTCAAAAACACATGCACCTTTCCCGTCTAATACTCTCACTCTCAGTTCTCCCTGGTAACACCAAGTCATGTGGTCTATGTCTGATAATGAAGGTGACGATGAAGTATTTAGGACCTGTAGTCTCCAGAGTTCTGAGTGGCTCACATCCACTTCCCTCTTTCTCTGATATGATTGGTCGCTGAGTTAATTGTGGAGGTCACACATGGATGGGGAATTGAACTTCCTTCCTCGGAGACAGCAAAAACTAGATCACTCAGAAGGAGACGGCATCATTAAAAGTAAACTATTGCTGTAATAACAAAGACCGATTGTGATAATTTCTTTGTTTTTTTGCAGACCGTCATACAGTACAACATTTGAATGAATGATATTAATTAAATCAGTGATTGAGGGTGGAAGGTGTGCTGGGTGGTTAATACACCCAAGATCCAATCTGCTTGTTTTCACGAGGAAAGCTCTTTTTCTAGACATAGGGCTTCTTCCAGAACTTCTGTGGAATAGTTACTGAACACTGTTAGTGGCTCAACAAGTGCTCACACGTTAAGGGAAGAAATGCAGATTCATTTTCACAAATTGTTTGGATGGTGGTGTCCTTGAACACATTGTTATTATTGATAGTGGTCATTTGTATGCGCTTATTTGGCACATTCTAACTTTATTGTGTTTATATTATCTTTGGTTATTTCAACCATGTATTGGTTTTATTAATAGATGGTGTTGTTGATTCGGATCAGCTGCTTTTGTGTTTGTTTGTCTCTCATTTGGATCCTGCTTTCATGATCATATACATTTTTCATTTGGACATTTTCTTTATGTGTGGACTCAGGAAAATTAGCTGATGGGGATACGATAAAACAAACGAACACACCCGAAACAATCAAGGGTGAACAGAATGAATAGCAAGAAGAAAGCTATTCCTTTTGTTTTTTGTAATCATGAGCGATGAGGTCCTAAATGATCACAAATTGCTCTGTCAAATTTAGTTTGTTCACCAGAGATTTGTGTGTTTTAAAAAAAAGTTGATTAGGCACAGTTGGACAAAGATTATGTTATATATAAATATCAAAGCACCAATCAGGAGCATTTGAATCAAAATGTCACAAATACTTAGGATATGAAACCCCATGGTGCCGCAGTCACTTCACCTGATCAGTTTTAAAATACTGGTGAACTATTTATTCATGGCGTGTCATTGACTTCCTTTTTCCTTAGAACAGCAAGAGGAAGAGTTCCTCACATGAACACAAAACTGTTCCCCAGACAGTCAAGATTAATGATTGAAAACAAGCGGACGAAACTGAGAAATAACAACTATATTGGTGCTTTAGAGAAATGGGATCAGGCCGGAGCTTTGCACATCAATAAGAGCTGCTTTGCTCTACCTTTAACTCGTTGTCAATGGGAGGTAGAGGAAAAGGAAACATTTTTGCAACGCTTTAAGACTATATGTGTGTCCTTCTGAAGGTGAAATTTAAAGGTCACCGCACCTGACATTTGTCCAAGTGGTCATTTTTAATTTGAAGCACATCAGATATTTATTGAGGGCTGAGAGGCTTAATATGAAGTGCTGACCTCCGTTCCTGCATGGACATCCAAAGGAATAACTTTAGATTCAAATAGCACTTTACAACAATGGTTTTAACCACCAGGCCATTTTGTTCATTATGCATGGTTGCCCAGTAGAAAATAAACACTTTTGTTTTATGAAAGATCTTTTCTTTTCCGGACCAAGAATAGAGTAGACGTTTATTTTCTCTCCTTGATTAAGTTGAGATTGACCTGAAGATCTCAGGTGTCTGTGTCCTCAGAGAAATGATGAGTATAGTGATGTAAATGTGGGAGGCTTCCCATCTGGGTGTTTCCATTTTAAAATGCTAATCTTTGACGTTGACGCTTAGCATCCACACTACTCCAGAGATGTGTCCTGTTGTCTATACTAGCAGATGTTGTACAGTTAAATTCTGCTTTTTATAATTCTACTATTTGCTTTATTCTTTATCTTTTTTGTTCTGCACAACTAGTGTGAAGTTCACCAAAAACTGTAAATGAACAAAAGCATAAATGCTCTCCGGTGTGACAGCGACATCCAGCCAACCGGCAGAGCTAGAGAAACCAAGGGGAAACGAGTGTGTTGACCAAATGTTGTACCATAATCTAGTAAAACCTTGATTTGTAAATTAATTTTAAAATAAATGTAGTGTGAAAGACTTAGAGCAAGACCTGCAGCCTTTTATTCCCACAATATGTTCCCGTTTGAGTATAGTATGGAGGAAGATAATAGAGGAAGTATTAAGTATCAAGCACACTCTTTTATTATTAAAGATTATTTATTATTATTGGCCAATCACATACATGCAAGCACACCATCCTTGTGGATAACTTTGTAATGTTTACTTTGGAAATATTGCAACCAATAACCGTTGTATTATTTGAATGGAGGGCTGAAGAAAAAGCCTCCGTCCTTGGTCAAGCTCAAGGAAATCCGGATTCATGGTCGATACAAGTTATTGAAAAAAGCCCCACTGCAGATACTTACGGTTTGGATTTGTAGTTCAACATTTCACAACACTAGACGGATGAAACCGGGTTGTATTGTGTTTTAGTTACAGTCGTTACAGTGCCCGTATTTACATACTTTCACTACTTTGTGATACAGACAAAGGGTGGTTTCATTACTGAACATTAGAGTAGTCGGTGCATATTTACATTGTTGCCTTCACTGTGATGGAGAGCGCTGAGCAGAAGGTTTGAAGTGGAAATGGTTTCGCTGGGTGTGTTTTATTCAAAAGGTGAAGATAACTGAGCCTTTTGTTTCAACTCATCTTGCGTTGGCTTCACCCTCAACAATCTCCAACAGCATCAGACACTTTTAAGATAAAGGAACAAGCAGAATGTTGACCAACAAGTTGTGCGATCACCATGCGGGAGCCGCTATCTATGGACCCTAAGCACATAGCTGCTGTTGGGTCAACACAAGCATAAATAAAGCTTACCAACAAACACATCGGACTTATTAGTTAAATTAGCATGGAGCACATTGCTTTTTGCAGTGCTGCTACTAAACCATTGTGTCACTGCTGCTCCTCCAGGAAATACTTCTCTGGTGCTTCATATGTGATATCTTGCCTGGCCACCTCTCTCTCTTGATCTTTAACTCTTACCACTGGTGCAGTTGTTGATTTCACTCTTGTTGCTGCTCGACTCTGGAACATCCTCCCACAAAGTCGGAGAGAAGCGAGACCCATACACAGCTTTGTATTGTTTGTCTCTCACCTGATTTCATAATGTTTCGGCCTACGTTGTCCACTGGGGAACAAAGGAAAAGCCATCGTATGTTTTATGGGCAACCACAGTGGGAACTCACACCGACTATTTGGGAGCACTTGGAGCTCAGCTGGTCTTTTCATTGGTAGTGACTGAAAGATTAACTGGTAAAACACCAGCAGCGATGTGACATGACTGTACTAGATTTCCAAGTAGAGCTTTAACCTACAATGAAAACAGGTTCTTCCAGATCTTCATCTTGTGCCGGCAGTGCAATCATCACGTGGAGATCTGGTCTTGAAATGGAAAACTACCCAGCGAATACGATAAACCTAAGTATGCTAATACCAAAACAGCTGGTGGTGTCCATAACGGTAAACACACTCCAGCAGTAATGCATAGGTAGATGTTGCAGGTCAGTGTCTTGCTCTTGTTTTGCAACCTTCCTCATGGTCGGCCTCGCACATTCCTTTCCAGAGGCAGGTCGGCCTCAGTGCCAGGCTAAGCTGGAGTAACAGATGGTTGCTGGAGCAAGTCTGGCCTTTCCCCCTGTCTCTCTCCCTCTCTCTATTCCACGTCCTCTCTCTCTCTCTTCACAATAACCCCACTGCTGTTCTCATGGTAACACTATCTGCCAAGTCTGAGGGATTGGATTTTCACAGGACACATGAGCTCAGCACTGTACCAGAGGTGGACACTCTGCTCCCACTGTCTCTCTCCTTCCCTTCTGCACCTTCATCTTTCTTTCTGTCGCCATTGAATGTTTCATTCCTTCCTCCCCGCCGGCCCAGGATCCCTTTGTCTCCTTTATCTGTCTCCACCTCTCCTCAGCTCGTCTGTCATCGCTGCTTGTTGAGTCAACGGTTCCTTCTCTTCCTCCTTCTGGTTTTTGTTTCCTCATCCAGAAATCCCAACCATGACTGGGCTTTATTAGTTAGTGTCTATAAATCGTACTCCAATCTAATCTCATGCATCTGCTGAGCTATTGTTCCTCTTTCCTTTGTTTCACCGTAGCTTCAAACACATTGCCTCCATTGTATCATGTTCTCCAGGCCGGGCTGATAGTCTTATCACGAGACTGATGATTGCATCTTTGGTATACGATCTCGCACCTTGAAAGAATGCCGCCCCATTTTGGTGTAAGGTTCTTGCAGTGTGGCTTGGTTGCCTGTTATTTTTTTAATTTTTTTTTTTGAAAAGCAATCAGCGACACACACATGCACTGATCCATGCAAACACACTTATTAAGGATATTAGATTTAAACGGTCACAGCATGGGGTAGGAAAGATAGCCAGCTGCTCTTTGGACCAACTTAGATTTCTGAACAGTGGCCATGTGTGGTTCGAGGGGGTGACCACTCTGAATTCAAAACATCTACAAATCAAATGCAAGACCACACACACACACACACACACACACTCCCAGCCCCTGCTCCATCAAAGAAGAAATTCAAATCACGAGACTTAAGAAAGGGGAGCTGGCTTTCGACGTGTCTTGCAATCTTTCCATCCACAAGGTGAGCTCGCCTTGCTCTCTCCACCTCCTCTTTCCCTCTTTCTTCCTCTGACGGCATTGTAAATGGAATGAGTCTGGTAGCATTGCTGTATTATGCTGGGATAAAGTATCAGTGCTGGTAATCTTCCGTGGATTAATGGCTTCTTCTTTATCTGCTGCGGCTGCTGCGCTCAGATGTCTGGCCGGGCCAGGAGCCTCCTGCTGGAATACTAATGACAGACAGACAGACAGCTCCAGCTCTCCCTGTCCCTAGCCCCAGCCCAGCCCACGGGAGCTGTTTGTGTGTGTGTGTGTGTGTGTGTGTGTGTGTGTGTGCGTGTGTGTGTGTTCGAGTAGAAAGAAAGGGAGCACATGTGTGAAGTGCATGTGCATGTAGAGAGAGAACAGCAGAGACGGAGAAGGAGACTGCACGTGTTAAGGGTGTGTGAGTGTGTGTGAGTGTGTGAGTGTGTGTGTGTGTTTGTTTTTGCCCCCAAGACCCTGCCGCCTCCTTTGTGAGGTAGTCGCTGTCCTTCTTGTCCTGGCTGACACCTGCTTTGCATACAGGAGGGGCCAAGCGGAGGGGAGGGGAGGGGCGATGATGGTGAAATGAGGGTCCCCCAGGATGTGAGAGTGAGGGACACAGAGGGGACGGAGGGAGGGAGGGAGGGAGGAGGAGATACAGCAGATTAGTGGAAGAAAATAAAGCAGACTGATGGAGCGAGAGAAGGAACCAGAGAGAAAATTGAGAAAGGAACAATGGGAAATATGAACAGATCCCAGTGACTGGACTGCACAATATTGCCCTTTTCCTATACGAACCACTGACAGAAATTCATTCTGCCGTAAATAACCCGCTGTAGGGTGAAGTCATTGTGGAAGCTCCTCGTCCATTCCCTCAGCAAGGTCACATTTACCCTGTACAGACCCTGGGCTAAGAATATCTAGTAGGTCCTTTTATGAAAAGGAAAAGGACCAACACTAAACACCATCTGCTTCCTCAGTGAAGGAAGAAAAGAAGAGGAGGGGGAGTGACAGAAGCACACCATGTACCAGCTACTGGCCATGCTTATGTGAACAGAAATACAGAGGAGAACAAAAGAAGACTGTATGGCCTGAGTGTACCTCGTTTCCAAGGTGGAGCAGGAAGCAATATGAAGCACCAGCAGAGCATCCAACCAGAGTTAAAAGATACTAAAAGTACCAAACTGCCCTCAAGAAATTTGGACATATACCAGCCAATGGAATACCATAAAAACAAATGCATAAAACTAACTGTAGAGCCTCACAATCATTTAGTAGTTGCTATTCTAAACTGCACTTCAGCTTCGAATGACTCTTTATATAAACATTTTTAAACTATGATCATAAAAATGCGCCCAAAATTGAATGTAGCGTCTCCTTGAGTCTCACAGCCTCAATACAACCTGGATAATGTGAGCATTGAGAACTTGGTATTTGGCAGAGCTTCTCTCCAGAGACCTGCATGTGGTCACTCATGCAGAAACATTCATAAGAAGCACGCTGCATCTTCTACTCTCCACTTTTAATTGTCAATGACAAACAACTAGCGGCCGTCCTTGCAAACTGCATGCTAATGGTTTGTTGAGACATTGTGGAATGATTTTTTGGGATAACAGTTGGTAAATGGCAGATGCTTAAAAAAGGAAAGAAGTACCAATGAGGTTGGTGTCCCTCTGTGTGTGTTGTTATCCAAGCTTCTCCGTCTTTTGTTGACATTGCCGCACTTTTAGTGCATGGGAGTGTAAATCATATCTTTGTGAAGCTTTTTAGTTTGTCTTTTATGTTGAGTCCGAGAGCTATGTTGTATGTATAAAGCCCACTATTGGCAGTAATGTTGGACGTCATTTTGCCAAGAACATCTTAAATTTGATGCAATGAAAAACATTCCCTGTTAGTGCATTAAACCTAAGCATATCCTATGTCAAAGTAAACAAGAATCATATATTACTCCAAGTAATATCATAATAATCGGAGATTCAGTGGCATTAAATTGAACAAAACCACAATGATATTACAGTGTTTATGATTATTTAACATAGCAATGTAAAGTATGAAGTCATTTGTAAAGGTTTGCTCATGAAATATCTACATAAGCTAACCCTTTCATTCTCCAGTGTTTCTATTTCTCACTCTCACACTCACAAACACACACACAGCCAGCTTTCTAGTCACATTATAGTAGCTCCATTTTTTTGGCATTCTCCTCGCAGCTGTTCTTTGCAAGTCAGATCTTGAATAGTGGTAGACATTGGCTGTTTGGTTTTCCATTCAGTTAGAGCTCTCTGAAGAGACTCCTGTGTTTGTGAGTGTGTGTGTGTGTGTGTGTGTGTGTGTGTGTGTGTGTGTGTGTGTGTGTGTGTGTGTGTGTGTGTGTGTGTGTGTGTGTGATATAACACCACAACCATGTCTTGATGCCCTGTGAGTCCTTATTCCACACATTTGTACTCTCCTCCAGTTCCTATATCCCCTTTCTGTCTTTCTTTCTTTCTTTCTTTCTTGCCTCCTATCTGCTTTTCTCCTTCCTTCTGCCTAACTTCCCTAACTGAGTCTTTTCCTGTGTGGTCTCCAGCAGTTCTCTCCTTACTTTCATCTCACTTGAAGAGATAATGAGTTTGATTGCATCACCCACAGAGTCATTTGACAAAGAATGTTGGATAAAATAACACTTTGATCATTACAAAAAATAAAAATAGGAAGAACTAAAAGTTATTGTGACGCGTTTTGCTGTTACTGTACGAAACTTTTTATTCCATCAGTTTTGTACATCTTTATCAAGTGATAAATCATCCATGGCAGACATTAGCTCAGAGAGAGCACATGGTCCCAATAGAGGTCACGTCAGTGTGTGGTGAGAGGCCAAACAGCGTCCAGTCTGAGACATCACGCTTAGACGCCACTGAGTGGAGCAGGTGCACAGCCACAAGACAGAAGATTGCAGCCAGTTTAACACTTTCAGTTATTTTCATGGCGATCGGAAGTCTGGTGGGGCAAAATCTTAATGAGATGACTCATACTGGCTGGAATTAAGCAAAAAAAAGACCCATTGTGAATGCATTTCCGGGTCATCATCAAAATAAAGAAATGGTTGAACAACAGCTATATAAATCTGGACAAACATTGGCTGAGGATGAACATAGATGCCATGACGGGTCATGTTGGATTCTTTTGAGAAATGGAGGAAAACAAAGGGCCTTGGTCTTCCTGGTGGTTGGAGGGATTTGGTGAAAGAGCTCGTGTGGGCGCACTCGGGTTTGTAGGTGTGTGAGCCTCAAGGCTCTTTGTGCCTTTTTGATGGACTCTGCCTTTGTTGCCACTCTTCGTGTCACATGCACCGACACTGAAGCACACACGTATCATGCAAGTTGGCCGGTGTTTCACACAATAGAGTCTCCAAAAAGCTGTTTTTTTTATTTGTATTAATCTCATGTCACCTTCAAGACATCTTCGAGGTGGTTTTAAATGTTTTGAAAATTATTTTGGATTTTAGTCCATCCAAAATGCTCTCACAAGGTAGAATGTCCCCATAAGAATAGCAACCTGCCTGTAGTCAATACTCACAAGCATAGCTAAACCAGATCACACACATGCAGGCAGCTACCATTGGCTCCTCAAAGAGGGTCCCCTCCTGTCCCCATCCCTTCTTGCCTGCAGCTGCTGGCCAGCCTGTCAGTTCCCAGGCATCAAGCCATCAGAGATGACGCCTCCTAACGCCACCAAGTGGTAATCACCTGCCCTGCACCGCTCAACAACAGGGGCTCTATCCTTCAGGCAGCAGTGGAAATGTTTACAGCTTCATTTATGGAGTTTGAAACTCAGTGTGTGTGTTTAAGTTGAGACTGAAAGTCTAACCCATATGATAAAGCCACATTATGGAAGGAAAACCATGTAATATAAGCCATTTTTTTTGCCAAGTCACTTATTGTATAGATTAAGGGAATGTTTCCCTCCATAAAAGGGCTGCAATTATTCATATTTTGACCCAAAATTCTGGGGTAATTGTCACAGAGGCCATTCAAAGTGCTTTACAGGCAAATGATAAGAAATATATAAATATAAAATTATATATATAAACCATTAAACTGATTAAACAATGTGGAAAAGACAGTCAGATAGTTAAAAAAATGGCTACTGTTGGGACATTCCTTAATACTAAGGGGAGCTGAGTCCAGCAGTGAGCAGCATAATGGTTGAAACCTGTTTCACCACATTTGAACTCTCTTGGCACCTCTAACTGACCAGTGTGAGACACACAGCTTGTACTCTGCAAACCAATCTGCCATATAAGTTGGGCCCAGACTGTTGAGTGACTGAAAGACAATAAGTTGGGCCTTTTAATCAATTCTATATTTAACTGGAAGCCAGTGCAGGGATATAATAATTGGAGAAATGTCTTCTCTCTTCTTGGTCTTTGTCGCTATTCTTGCAGCAGCATTTTGAATAAGTTGGAAACTAAAGAGAGAAAAAGAGTCGATGAGTGAGCGACTTAAAGGAGAAGGCTGGCATTCCTTGGAAAGACAAACCAACTGTGTGGTCGTTTGTTTCGCAATACTTTCTGACTTCTCCAGCCTCATTCTGAAGATGTAAATAAAGCAATAAAAAGCAGATCACATACAGTTACATCTTTGTTTTAAAGTTTTTTGAGTGACTGCAGTGCATTTACAGGGGAGATTGTTTTGTTGACGCTGAATCGGCAGATAGCATTCGGGATTGTTTCAAAATGAACTACAGCGCCCGTCCATGTGTTCGTGGTAATGACAGATCTTGTTAGTGGGATCAAATGTTTTCCTCCTTTCACGGGATTTGTTGACACGAAACTAAAGTATATCTCTAGATTGTGAAATGAGGAAAAAATATATAAAAAGCTCCAACAAAGCGGGTCACAGAGTCAAGCGGTCCGTGTCAGACGTACCCTGATGGCCTCCAAGTATCTAGCCAAGCTGTCAACTGTCTACTGTGTGACAGTGAGTGTGTGTGTGTGTGTGTGTGTGTGTCTGGTGTGGGTTTGTTTGTGGGTAGTATGCCACGGTCTCACTATGTCCTTGACCTCTACTTAGACTGTGGGTTCAAACTCTCATGTCACCTGCTTTTTTTATCATGGGAGGCAGCGGGAGGAAAACAACGGCTTATTAACGCGTCTTTCAGTTTTCCAGGTCACATAGTTTGCCATTAGTCAGGAAGATCAACGCACACACACGCACTAACACACACACGCACACACACACACACACTAACACGGAGCAGTTTTCAGATGCACGCCTGTTCCTGACATGCACACGTCTGACGTCTGTGGATTTGAGACGTGAGAGGCAGGTACATCATCTCAGCCGGTATCGCTTTTGATCGTCTTCTCTTATATCTTCAACCCCCCCCCCCCCCCTTCCCCCCTCCGCATCTGTTCTTAATTTGTATTCACAGGGGGGTTTCTGCTGTCTGAGGTTACATAGATGAGAATTGAGGGGGATTTGGGGGATCTCTCTCTAGCAGCTTTTTAAAGAGGCTGAGGTATCAATCAGGTGCTGATGTTACACTGATGCAATGTTTCAGCCTACGGAGGAGGTTGCTTCTGGACGCTGCGCTGCTTTTTATTAACTCACCAGCAGCTAATTAAGAGTTAACATTTGACAAATTATACTCTGACTAATGTGCTAAGATAGCTACATGATGTTTGATTCTGTATTAATTACAGGCTTTCTTTCAGGGACTAACATTTGTAAATTGTGACTAATGACCTGTTTGGTGCTTTCAAGTGAGGCCTTATTGAGTTGTGTCCATGGTCACTGAACTGCATGAATCAGTCTGATAAAGCGGAGAGACCAGAAACATTTTATAGTTCATTTAACCCGTTTATTCTCATGCTTTTAAGTGTATTTCAAAGCATTCACCAAAGAAATAGAATACAATAAAATGTGTCTTCCATTTTGAAAAGTTCAGTCAAGAGTGCAATTGTTTAGTATAAATAGAATACAATATCTGAGTGTTATAGAATATAATCTCTTCAAAAATATCTTTTTAACCATTTCAGAGTAGGAAATGTAGCATTTACATGAAGCAGAAAAAAGATGCGTAGACATTCATAGATCAGCAGGTGCACAGCACTGTTCCCAAAACCCAAGCATTAAATTATCAACAGTTTTCACTCAATATAAATATATATATATATATATATATATATATGAAAATGAAGCTACACGATGTACTACAAGTGTGCAATCAGCCCGAGGATACATGATGTTCACTTCAAACAGCATAAATATATCACAGTAGTTTAAGGACGGGGTGATTATCCCACAATAAGGTGCAGGGTTGGCTGGAGTCAGCTCTTATTGAAATTACAATTCAGCAATCAGATTTCAATTGCATTCTAAGTAATGAATACGATAAATATTGTTTAGACAGAACAAGAAGACACACGTCTTGATAAAAGAAAAAAAAAATAAGTTCTGACGTGACTAAACTGAATCAGAAATGACTCGACAACCCTGCTTAGAGGTGAAAAGGCGCTATGGGGCGAAGGCTGACTAGTTTATCTTCTTGCAGTTTGCTGTGCCGCCGTTCTCTGACTCCTCTTTGGCTTTGAGCGATCCTCTTTGTCCCTTGACGGGAGGAACCGGGGTCTTTTTCCCTGTCGCTCCATTCTCACCAAGCTCTTTGGTTCCGGCGGTGGAGGACGACCCGTTGGTTGCACCGTGATCTTTCTTTACTTCTCCGGTGAGGGCAGCGTAAGGGGAGTGGCCAGTGAAGAGGGTCTTGTAGATGGCCAACTCGATGACAGTGAATGGTGAGGAAGAGGAGCCTGTCAGCATCATCCTTGACTGAAAAAAACAACAGTGTTATTAGGTTCAGAATTGAATCATTTCTAAACTGTGGAAGTGTCTTATATTCCTTCACCATAGCAGCAATAATCAGTTTATGTAAATTAGCAAAGGGTCACATGACTACTTGTATGTGAAAGGACTTGTGTTGCTGAACCTACAGTATCAGTAGTGTGTAATGTGTCACTTTTTGTTGATAGCCAATGTGATGTTGGCCGATTTCATATATAAAGACACTAAGTAGGAGATGAGAATATAACATCTGCATCATCGGGAACACAAACTAATAAATGGGAGATTTGGACGCCAGACTTTGAATCTGATGTAATGTCTCTGCGTTAATTTGACAGATCAGAGACGGAGAGAGCTAAAAGAATGAGAGTTGAAAGAAGACATGGTAGATTTATCTGCGTCTCAGTCAAGAGCACAAGTTTCCCAAAGAAGAGAAGAGAGGAGAGGATGATGCAAGCTGATGAAAATGATGCAAAAGCCCCAGCCCTACGGGTAATACCGAGCTAATGTGAGTCACCACACAAACTAAAAAAAATAAAAAAAAAGGGAGAAAGGTCATTTAGAAGACAGGACGCCACAGATTCAGAGGGATCCACGGCACCAAAACATTTTATATACCCGAGTTAAGATCAAATAAAAAACAAAGATGCTATGAAATCTCTTTTTTTTTAAGTTCATAGGCAAATAAAGGAGCCAAAATGTTTTGCAACTGAATCACTACCACCGTGGGTGTTTATTCCCAAGGTCACGCTTTCAGGCGCGAGCCGCACTGACCTTGTTGACGACGGTGAAGACGGTGTAGAGGAGCATCAGGTGGTGCGTCTTGAGAGGCAGGTAGTGGGTCTGCTGCAGAGCAAACAGCACCGCTCCTATCAGGGTGATCTTGGTGGGGCTGCACAGACATGCAATAAGAGATTTGGTTATGAAATAATGATCAAAATAAGTAAATGGTGCGGCTGAAGACATCACATCCTATGTGCTTCAACTATTATACGCAAATGAACTTAACTGGAGACGCACATCATCGACTCTCCATGTTTGGTTCGGAATAGTAAGACATTTTGGAAAATGGGCTTATTCGCTTATTCGGAAGAGAATATTAATACCACTGTGTGTCTATAAGGTAAATATAAAAAGGTACAGCCATGAGCCAATCAGCTTGGATTATTTGCTTACCAGATACTCTAAAGATCAAACATGTATAGGTTATATCTATCCTTGCAGTGTAAAAATGACAGGTTGTATTTTTACATGAGGGGTTATATGCCAGATGTCATGTAGTCATTCTGTAAATAAGCTAATTCCCCATAAAGTCAAACTATTCCTTTAAATTGGACATTAGAATACAATGTAGTTTCATAAGAGTCCTGCAGAAGACTTACTAAGACATTTTTAGGAGCTCATTAGTCTCTGGTTTCCATACACCTCGAACAAGCTGCTCAAAGTTACTTATCAGACCGCCTCCAGCACCTAGTGGGGGTAAGAAAATAAAATAAACATATGCTTGATACAGATTGATATTAATATAAATAATCCATTAAAAAAAAATCATTCCGCGTGCACCATCAGCTGCCGACCTTTAGCCCACCCAATGGCGATCATGACCAGCAGGCTGTCTTGGTATTTGCCGTGTGCCTGGGCGACCCCCCCGAGCACCTTCCACGTCCTGGTCACTTCCTTCATCCCTGACAGCACCAGCCTGAGAGGCAGCAGGGCAGCACAGCTGTACACCAGGTCCATGGGGCAGTAAAACACCAGGTACCTGTAGAGGCACATATGGATCAAATAAAGACTACACACACACACACACACACACACAGTTCCTTAAACATTTTGACACCATCACCTGCCAGTTTCTGTCAAGTACATGACTTCACCAGCAGAGGGTGCTGTGCTCTTTTTGTGAGGAGAGTGTAATATGATGTGCCACCAGTAGAGGGCCCCACAGGCTTCATATTCAGAGGTGGGAACTTGACAACAACCTCTCTGTTCCATTCAATCTCTTCCACATGTCATGCTCCCTTCACAGGAAAATAAGTAGCTGCGAATTTCTTCACAACCTTTTCAGTAAAGCTGCGGCGGGCCTCTCGCTAATCCTGCAACGCTCTGCTCCGCCTCCTCCTGGCCTCGTTCCTCTACTCCCATACGGTCTCAAGATATTTACCAGGTGATGGACGCCAGCAGAACACTGGTGCTGTTGGACAAAGGTGCAACAGCTGGCTCGGCCAGCATGACGGCAGACAGCACGGCTCCGCCGAAACAGAAGAGCATGGAGCTGAACCAGCAGGCTAAGGGGCTGGCCCTCGAGACCTCCAGAGCACCTGCACAAGAACACAAGTGAACTCATCAGCGGCATCCCTGTGACGTGGATTTCCACATGTCCCATATACGTGGTGTATGGGACATACGTAGGGTGTTAGCATGCCTACAGGGTCTTTAAAAATACACAGGAACACCCCCTGCAACCACGGTTGTTGTTGTTGAATGTTTTCCATAATGAGCGTTAAATATAGTCTTCATTATAGTGGAGGGATTTATATAATGACAGTAGAAATGCTGAAGAGACGAGCTTTGTGGGTATAAGTAACATTTAGTCGAGACCAAAAGGTCATTTGTGAATGTGACACTTTAAATTTAGCACACAAGTGTTTTAGGAAGAAGTGGAGCTCGACTCGTTGGTCTCTTCCCCGTGTGACGCAGGATTCTCCCAATCCCTGCCACGGTATTGACATTAACCAGTGAGAGGGAACAGCTAGAGGGCGGTTTGTCAAACACAGTTTGTGATTGAGTTCAAAGTGCAGACCGGATGCACGGCCTTCAGTTTACAAACCATATCAGTTCACGGCAGATAATGATCAAAGCTCTGTCTGTGTTTCCTCTTTAAAGAGAACACTGGATTCCTTTTTTCACAGAAACCATCTACACGCTAATTTCAGCAACAGCACGAGTTCAATGCAACTCCAAAAGCACGTGAACTGCTGTGTATTATGATACTGAGGTTCTTATGTCTTCGCTATGGAAAGAAGGTCTGGTGTTACTGTTATTCAGCCAAAGATTGAGATTTGTACCTTTGCAGAGATGGACCAATATCTAAACCGACTCGTCTAACTCGAACAGAATGAATGGCCCCAATGTACGCTGGGATATTCCTGTTTTACTTAAACCCCAGACAGGTAACGCTCAGTCCACCTGCCCTGAGTCACTACGGACACACACACACACACACACACTGGTAATCTGAGGATTACAGACCGATTACAGACTCCTGGAGAGTGATCGGTAAACCAGCAGGGTTTATAACTATCTGCCTCCTCTGCAGACTCCCAGTGGATCCGGTCTGCCCGGCCCACTCTTTAACTTTTGCTCCCACTCAAAGAATAAGGAAACAATAGAAAAGCAGTTGAATTTACCACTTAAAAAAAGTGTACAAAGTTGGGAACTTTTTTTTTTATTATTTTTTAAAATGGAGGCATATAACAATATTATCATTTTGAACACAAAAAAAAATAGAATGGAAAAGTACAAATACAACAATGTAAAATGTCCCCTGTGACAGATACACACACATCATACATGACATTAGATTAGATTGTTTATTCTGTTGCAGCAATGTGTAAACAGTATTTCACAACCACAGGGCCTGGGCCCCTCCTACGGGTGATGATTGAAAGGGAGAGGAAGGTTCAAAGTTCTGCAGCAAACATCAGATTTTTCTCTAATCTTTGCTTTTTGTGAAATAAAGGATAATTTGACCTCTTTGGGTTTGTGAATATTAGTAGATTTGTAAACTCCTGTTATTATTATTATTTGTCAAACTTCGAGGGATCACCATGCTTTTAAGTTATAGAATTACTATTCCCATAATGTTTTGGCTTCAAGTGATGAAAGCAAGAAGTATAATGTTGCCATGGAGTAAGTCAGTGGGTTACTTCCTCCACATGTCTGAGACTATATTTGTTTGCATTTTGACAAGATGACTTTGATGCTGAAGAAAACGTGATAATTCTAATGCACAGTCTACAGGACTGTGCATAAGGAGCGTTTTTTTTTTCAATAAGTTATAAGTTTATTTCTGAGTGTTTATTTGTTTGTACTATTAATTCATTCTGAGATAGTTACATCCTTGGAAATGTACGTCACACTTAACAAATCATTTGTGTATGTTGTCTGTAGTCCAATTTGAGTTTTGACTCTGAAGTTTTCATGCAAATTGTGGCAATCAGGCACTCAGGTACCATAAATCCTCCACCCGCTGTACTTCACACAGACACTGCTGCTCTGGTGAGTGGGCCTGAAGTCACTAACTTCCTGTTGTTTTTAGTATGCACCTGTCTCTCCCAGTTCACGCCGCGTCTTGACCTCCCGTCTGTCCCATCACCCCCTTAAACTCTCCCACGCACCCATGGGTGGGCTTCCCCTCAGTGTGAACATCTCTGCTATATAGCAGAAAGAATAGAAGCAAGTCCGTACAACATGGCTTCAGCTCAGACTGGTAACTGCATGCAACTGCAGCATCAAAAACACAGGAAGTATCAGCGTTCACAGATTGTATAGTTATTTTTGTGTGCGATGACACAACCAGATGTGATTGATGTCATGGACGTTTCTGGTTTTAAAACCTAGCCGCAGTTAGAAGATGAGGAAGTTTAAGAAATAAAAAACAGAGCCTCAGCCTACATGAGATGTGAATGCTCAGTATCAGTGCTTTTGATCTTATAGAAGTTGTAGCACTCAGTTCACATGTTTAACACACTGCTTACACAGTAAACATTGTCGCTGTGTCATCACTTTTCATTCCAGAGCAAAACACACTGCTGCAGCCTGTGAGCCTGACCAAAGTAAATAATAAGGGTGTTTTAGGTGGGAACTTTTGCACTGTCATTTTATAAAGCATCAATTAAATATAGCAAATTGTGTACACAACAGTTGCTTTTCAGAGAGCTTCCAGGTGGTAAAATAAATAAATCATGCTTTGTTCACTGAGATATATCAGGTGTTTGGACTGCTCTGACTTGCTAGGTAACAAACACACCTTTTCCAGCTCATATCCTGTTTCCTGGTTTGCATTTAAGGAAAGACTTTGCAAGTCAAATTTGGCGAATACAAGCCAAGAACACCACTGCTGCAACATGTCATACTGGTGTTTTTTTTTTCTTCCAATTCCTCTTTTTATTTCTGAGAGTAGAGGTATCTTAGTGTAGTTTATTCACATGAGTCCAGATCTTTCACAAATCGACACAAAGGAAAAGGGTAAGGGGACACGTCTTGTAGCTGATTAAAAACCAGGACAGCATCTCTCCGGCCATACACACTTCCGTGTACATAAGACATTCCTCCTCCCTCTTGAAACTGGATAAGAAACAAAGTGGCTTATCCCCGGTTATTTTTGGCCCTGAAGACAGAACCACTGATCGACTGTCCTCCTGCGTCTTACACAATCCACTCACAGCAATGTTGAGGAATCTGCTTTAAATAACTACACAGTAAACTGTGGCTCAGTGGTTAGCAACTCTGCCTTTCGATCAAAGGGTCGGTGGTTCAAACCCCGGCTCAGCCAGTCCATGTCGTTGTGTCCTTGAGCAAGACACTTAACCCTAATTGCTCACCGTTGCTGTGTCTACGGTCTACTGTATATCATGTAAGTCGCTTTGGATAAAAAAAGCGTCAGCTAAACGAAATGTAATGTAATGTCATAAACAGGTGCCGAGACCTGGCGAGCGCTTTTTAGAGCCTCAGCCTGGAGAAGAGTTAACATATGAAAAGAAAGGGAGGGCCGAGAGTGGTTCATGGCATTCCTTTCCTTTTTGGGAAAAATAAGCTTGCTCTTTGAGTGTTAAAAGTCCTGATCTTTAGATAGATAGATAGATAGATAGATAGATAGATAGATAGATAGATAGATAGATAGATAGATAGATAGATAGATAGATAGATAGATAGATAGATAGATAGATAGATAGATAGATAGATAGATAGATAGATAACATAAACATTAAGTATGGGAAATACTCAATATATACAATACAATAAAATAGCAGAGCAGAACATATTAATTTAAGAAAATTAAATAAAGAAAATGCAAGTATATACAGTGTATATAAAGTGTATACAGTGAATTAGAAGTATAAACAGTGAAAGTGGTGCAATTGAGGGAGGATCTGGCCGGAGGTGATTCATTTTAAATTATAAATGTATTATTTGTTCTGCTTTTAAAGGCTTTATTTCGCTATCCTCTTCGTTATGAGTATTGTTGTGTTGGGTCTTCCCTCTGAGTGTGCATCTGTCTCTCGGCTTCAGATAGATGGATAGATGGGAGCCGAGGACCACGGGTCAAAAAGTCACGGGAGCTCAGATGCTTTGCGGGGCATGTTCCAAAATAGACGGCAGGATTCACAGCAGCGGGACTACAATGGTGTGTGTGTGTGTGTTCTTGTAAGTTTGTGTGTGTGTGTGTGGAAAGTCGACTCGCTGTGCAGTTAAAGTCCACCTGTCCCTGTAGGCTTTATCTCAGTGACATAACACATGGGCTCAGTGCCTGCCTTTGGTCTGAGCTGATACAATCAACTGTTGCTCAGCTGCAGTGTGTGCTTTGAAGTTCATTCAATATGTATTTATTAACTATCGATCTATCTAATGTTCAGTTGTGTGACCTTTTATAAGAGGGGGTCATTTAACTTTTAGAGCAGATGTAGTTGGTGCTGTTGAACTTCTCTGGGTGGTGATATATATGGGGTGGACAAAATAATAGAAACAACTGGGAATAAACAAACTAATGAGGTTTTAAATATAGCTTCTAATAACACAAGACTAATACTCTGAATGTCCTTATGATGACAAGTAAGGGCACAGCAGAAGTAAGAATTAAAGAGGGGTCGAGATTATTTGCACAAATAAAAACAATTGAAATGTGTTCATTTTAAATAGGCCGATACGACCCACTACATTTAAGTGTGTTGTCATTTATAACACCCCCAGTGGCTGAGTGGCATTTTGCTTTTGATCCTGAAATACCAGGCCATCATGAGGCATGCTGTGGAAGTTTCACCAGGACAAACTCTTGCAAAAATATGCAAAATAACTTTCAACAACTTGCTGAAAAGTGCGAGTTGTCGTGCGCTCGCGCTCCACTTACCTGGCTGCTCCCTCAGAGCCAGGATTGACACGATGTAGTGCGCCATGTCAAAGAATGGAAACATGGACAAGTTTGCCAGTCCGTGGGACAGCTCGTCCAAATGCAGCAACCCGAACAAATCCATGATCTTTTTTTTTTCTTCTTTTCTTGTTTTGTTTTATGAAACTCTTCAGCAACAGGAAGTGATATTCTCTAGTCTGGTTGATTCCTCGCCAGTAGTTCCCCGAGTGGAGAGAAAGGCACCGGTCCAACTCGGAGCATCAGGGCTTCATCCAACGCCCGCAAAGTCTGACACCAGCCAAAACAGCTGTGCGCGCGCCTGCCGAGACACCGTCGCCAAGTTGCTCGCAGCTGGTTAGTTGATCGCTGCTCGTCGCTGTGCAACAGATCTGTAACGCCAGAGTGTGGCCATCATCGGTGTTACCCCATCGGCGACGCTGTCATCGGCGCATAGCCGGAATTCCTGGTCGGTGTTCCGCCATGCAAGTGATGTGGCGGGCGGAGCAAGTGCGGCTTTGTGATTGGAGGAGCCGGAGCATGCGCGAGCCAATCACGTGTCACTTTGCGGCGATGCTCGCGAACCATGTGACAGACAAACACACTGGGTCAACGTTGTTTTGTTTAATTGTGTACACAAGAAGCTTAAACAGGCCTACATTTGATAGGTAGAAATTACACATTTTACATTAAAACTATAAAATCTAGTTTATATTAATGTTTATAACATTTAAATGATTGGTCTTTTAGGTCTGTATGATGCTATAATATGAGTATATCTGTTAATTGTTTGTGCTTACATTATGAGGGATGGACACAGTAATATTTGCAGACTAGTCCTACCTAATAAAGTCATTTTATTTTATGTATTGTATGACACAGTAAATAGTTTTCTTTGTAATGTTTGGCCAGTGGGTCATGTGTATTTGACTCTGAGGAAAATGTCTACTTTTACCTCAATACAACATTTGTATTGACCTACAGTTTACAAAACATATACCAGGAAGGCAGAAAAATCAATCGCTCAAAAAAGCTGCAAAATATAGTGTAGATTATCACTAAAAACAAAATACATGTTACCACTTAGTTTGTTGTCTCACATTGGGTCATATTTTTACTTTCTTTGAAACTTAAAGGAAATGTTGACAGATCAATCAGTTCAAGACTATTCATGTTTTGCAAGAACATGTGAGCGCACAAACAGAAGTCGGCTCATGTCAGAGTCACTGCAACATCAGGTAACATCATCATGGTAAATTCAAAGATCTATGGGTTTCCATGAACCAGAAATATGATACATTGACAGCATTTTTATTTTATTTTATTTCGTATCTACCATAAATAGTTCTGTACATGAAAACAGTCTTTACATGTCAGCAGATTAGTCAGCTAGTCTTCTGGCCACCATGAGCATGACACCTGGTGGTGACTCCTGAGTTTTTTTTCTTTTACTTTTTAATATCAAATTGCAATATACAATCATATCTAATAATAATTGCTCAGTTACAGTGTGGATAACTGGCACAACAGTAGCTTTACTTGCTAACACTATCATCCTCATTTGATTTCTTAAAGAAAAGTATTTTTGTTACCATGTAGATATATAATTGGTTACATGCATACAATCAAATAAAAAACCTGTACTATAATGACATGGGGTGCCCTCAGATGAGCTGGGGATAGCAGCCACAGTCAGAAAGTTGTGGTTTTACACAAAGCCCTTTTATATATGTCAGACAACTGGTGTCACCCATAATTAACAATCAGATATTAAACTTGCTACACAAATGCTGTTCTTATTTTGAAGAAGCATCCGGCAGTTTATATATCAACTAACATCTTTCCGATCATTGAAATCATGTGATCTTATGCGTCAAAAAAAGCTAAAAGGAGCTTTTGAGAAGCTGTAATGTGAAGGTATAGCCAATAGATGGCATCAAACTGCCATTTACTACACGTCTCCCAATGTGGACAGAATCTTACTGAAACATAAGCATCCAAAAGCAACAGTCAAATAATCATTAAAATTAAACGTGTCTAATTTTTGCTTATTAAAAAAAAAGATAAATCAGCAAATGAATGCATGCAGAAGAATGGAATAAAAAAATAGTTGGTTTAGAAAAGGTTGATAAAGATAGTCATCAGTGAAAAAGGGTGGTGTTCACCTTTGAGTGCCCTTTACACAAGCCATTGTGTTATTTGTTCAATTGTGGAGGAAACTCCTGTGAGAGGTGATGGGATTCCAAAGCCATGATGAACATGGACCGATAGCATAAAGGAGGCACATACCCTGGCCTGGCGATGACGTTACCTCGTATTTAAAACCAGCATCAGAGTGAAACTCCACCTGAGACCACTCCTGTGTTTGTGTTGGTGGCTGGCAGCGGGCTGAGATGTGTATCAGCTTGTTGAAGCCTCTGACTTGTACACCATGTCGTCATAGAAAGAGCAGTGCATTATTACTAGAGCCTGCGTTTTAGATATCGCCCAGCTATTTTGTGTGACACCTCCCATAAATATATTATAGGACCGTGGGTCCATCAGGGTCAAGGCTCAGTGCTTGTCAATGCTTTCAACACACACACACACACACACACACACACACACACACACACACACACACACCCTCCTCTCCCTCTGAGCACTTCTCATCAGTATTCTCCCAGTAGTGCAGGATTAAACTGTGGCCGCAGCGTTGACAGGCGGCCTCTCATTCCTTGGATTTCTGGGGCCCATCTCAAAGCCTTAGAGGCTAAACCCAAGGATTTGAGGACAACTGGAATCTTAATTTAATTACGTATGTGGGTGCCAAGCCTGTCACCAGTGTGTCACGACTCACTTTGACCATCAATTGTTGACATGGCCGATATGAATCTGGTTGTTTGTTGGTGGTCTTGCCATCACTAGAGTGGTTACCATCTTCTGCCCCTGTCATGCTAGGAAAGGCTAACGGCATCAGGAAAACGCAGTCGGAGGACATCGAGGGAACGTCACCTGAATCCATCCGATCATTTCCTAGATTAAACAGATAATTCAGGATTGACTTTGAGTTGACTGCCTTACTTTCTTTAGACAACGTGCTATCTGCTCTGCCATTTGGGGGCAGCCCAGCACAATATTAACATAAAGTTGTTAAGGCAAACATGTTAGCAAAAAGTTGCCTATATATACATCTGGCCAACACTTAGCTACATTCAAATAAATTTTGAAGTCGGTTATAGTCTCCACCAAGTGCTGGTGGAAATATGTCTCTCTTTAAAGACCTTTACACATCGGGGAAGTTGTTTGTGTGGAATTATTTCGCATGTCAATACATGTTTTCGAACTAGTGTTTCGTTCAGGATTAGCCTACAGAAACATAAATATATGTAAGTGCTTGTTTGGGGAAAAAGTATATTACGTTTTTGCCTCGCATATCTGTGTTCTGTGTAAAAGTATTCATGAAAAAAAAAAATGATCACACAAAAACCCAACCCGATGTGTTAAGGTCTTAATGTTGCACCTGGAAATGATGATGCTAATGAGAGCGGAAAGAGGGAACCAAAACTTTAAAGTTGCAGGCCATCAAAGCAAAACTGTGAGTGGTGAGGAACTGCACATCATTATTCATAGGTTCTGTCACTACTAGAGACCATTTTCACATACTCAATGTCACTTGTTCCATTGTTGATATAAAATATTGATTAAAGCAGCTTCAAAGGAGATGTTTCAATTACAGATGCACTAATCAGACTTTCTTTCTTAATTAATAAGCTTTGAAGTGACTGGGATCATTGTTTTATATGTAAGGCAAATCAGGCTTGATTTAAACTTTGTAAAACAAAATGTAACAAATACATACTTTGACAAAAATGTACTAATTTGATATTAAAATAATGGTATCGGATACCATATTGGCCCATTGTCACCAATCCCCGATCAAGCTATTTAAATCATAATGGGACCGATATCCAACACCAGCATCTGTATCGGTGCATCTCTATTTGTATTATATTCGTGTGCATTTCCAGCTCAGATAAGAACCATTTAATTGTGTAAACAAAAGATGGATTGGCGTCATCTTTTAACGGACTAAAGATGTCAGAGGTGTCTTACCTTTACCTGTCTGCTGGTTTGAATTGGTTGTGATGCACCATGATGCAACCTAAGGGATCATAAGCGCTTGTCTTAAGGCTTTTATGTTGAAGGAGTAAATGTAGAGAGAAGAGAGTGGAAACAGGACACAAGCCACACCTTATGAAAGATGACATGTCGAAAGAATGAGTAATGATGAATGTGCCACACATCTGTTCTGATTACATTGTTCTTCAGGTGTTGTTCAATTGCCGAAGTTCATGTGGAATTCCCCTGAAAATGTAACCAATGGTCAACTACCACAAAACATAGGAACTTTAATATAACGGATGGAAAAGGCACATGAAGCTCTCTGCCTGTCTTCGTGTTGTTGTGTAGCAACCAAGCAAATTCCTGGGTATGGTGAGCAAAATGCAGGATACCAGCCCATTAATCAAACTGAACCACTGAGCGGATGCATTATTTGTGTGTACTGTATGTGTGTGACTCTCTTTGCTCTGCAGTAAATTACTTTCCAAGTAATATAATCTTGTACAAACATGATTTTTCCCATCAACACAGACAGAAAAGTCAAGCTGAAGGTCACGGCTAGGAAGGATCATAGTTTCTCAATTATTTGAACAATGAAAGTATGTTTTAAAAAAATACCTCAGAATATCTCCCTTATTCATGCCCCATATTCAACCATAACTATAAGCTTCTGTATGATTATTGATTCTGAGATTGCTTCACAGCTGTGACTGATTTGAATCACTCATTCAAATGGCTTTTAATTATAGCTTGAAACCCTAATCGTCATAAACGGCCCACTTATGTTTCAATTATTCTTCAGTTCAACCCTATTGTCGATGACGGATGCATTTTTGACAAAAGAAAAAATGACATGAATGTGTTTACAGTTCAGTGTTTTGTAAAACTAAGCAATTAATCAAATTAACCTTGACTCTTTGTACAGAACGTACAGCCTTTTGTCGCTATTGCCGCCCAACAGCTCAGCATGAACAGTGCTAACGACATGAACAATGCTAACAATAGGAACATTGCTAACGACTTGAACAGTGCTAACGACATGAACAGTGCCAACAGCATGAACAGTGCTAATGACATGAACAGTGCTAAAAACATGAACATGAACAGTGCTAACAACATGAACAGTGCTAACAACATGAACAGTGCTAACGACATTAGCAGTGCTAACAACATGACAGTTCTAACGACATGACAGTGCTAACGACATGAACAGTGCTAAAAACATGAACATGAACAATGCTAACAACAGGAACAGTGCTAACAACAGGAACAGTGCTAACAACAGGAACAGTGCTAACAACATGAACAGTGCTAAAAACATGAACATGAACAATGCTAACAACAGGAACAGTGCTAACAACATGAACAGTGCTAACAACATGAACAATGCTAACAACATGAACAGTGCTAAACACATGAACAATGCTAACAACAGGAACAGTGCTAACAACATGAATAGTACTAACAACATGAACAGTGATAACAACATGAACAGTGATAACAACATGAACATGAACATGAACAATGCTAACAACATGAACAGTGCTAAAAACATGAACATGAACAATGCTAACAACATGAACAGTACTAACAACATGAACAGTGATAACAACATGAACAGTGATAACAACATGAACAGTGATAAAAACATGAACATGAACAATGCTAACAACAGGAACAGTGCTAACAACATAAACAGTGTATTTATGTTGTGGTATTGGTACTTTTAGTCAAGTTAAAAAATGTGGTAAATTCTTCCACGACTGTGATAAAGTTGAGACCTTGGCTCTCTGACAGACAGACAGACCGAGATAAACTGTCAAAGAGATTGGTTTCTGGCTTCTATTCCAGACCTGGTGACTCAGGCGCTTTGACGCGTCACTTTCCAACATTCGTCCCCAGCAACACAGCTTAAAACAGAAACTAACACTAAATTGCTCCGGAATAACCAGGAACATTTCTGTGGTCGGCTAAATATGTCAAGCAATAGTGACAAGAAACCAGTCATATCGGCTTACAGCTGTTTGAAGATAGTTGGGAGGCGACTGTATTGGACCTTTATCCAGTTGTGTTTGTTTCCACTGAACTTTATTTGCACAAACACACAAGCAATTCCTGTTGGGATCAACTTTCCAGAAGAACAATTGCGGTGCAAGTAACAACATTCTAGCTTCACCAACACAAAGAGCTACAACACTGCGTGATGATGCTTTGTATATTCCAGCAGTGTGATGAACTCCTGAGGTTCCTCTCGCTGCCATACGGCTCATGATCAAGCCTCCACAGCCGACACAAAGAAGGTGGTTTCACAAAGACTCACTTGTCTTTGTCCTCAACACCATGTTTATATGAAAACAGATGTGCTGCCTTCATAATAACTAAAAGGGCCAAAAGTGGTTCAGGATCAGTTCCTTCAAGTAATCCCACCCTCCCCCAATCTGCAGGACACATCCAGCTGAATTAAACCTCTGCAACCAGTTTCAATCAGACACTCAATAGTGGCATTGATCTGGCTTGCATCAACAAGGATTGCAGATACTTAAAGTGAAGGTGTAAATGAGCAAACACCATTGCTGAGCTAGAGCTACAAGGATATAAATAGTAATCACTTCATTCTTCCACTTACTAATCAGACACAAGTGTTGGATTTTTTAAACGACTAACTTAAATAGTGTTTGTACATGGTTTAACAGCACAGTTACAGAGTACAATAACATCAACATTATCGAAGAAAATCTCTTACATAAGTGTTTTTTTCATATGAAGAGAGTTTTTTTTCCCAAGAATCTCTGCATTGCTCATTTCCATTTCAGACTTCCTTCATAATTATTTTGATGAGCGCTCTAGATTATGATAATGTGATAATACCATCATGCTGTGTTTCAATCTTATCAGACGTCAACTCAAGGCTTCTCTCTTGCTGTGTTGACAAAAGAAAAAGAACATCCACTGGAGGCTGACTGCATGAACAGAAGGGCTGACTATGCATTATGCATTATGTATTTGTGTGCGAGAAAACCTAGAGTGTGTACCGTGGACGGCCGTGTAAATAGCCCATGTAGCAAAAATGGCTGAGCACACAGCAAAAGGCAGGCTAGTCGTGAAGGAAGAGAACCAGGATAAACCAGAATTATCTTGTCATCGGCAGCGATGATAAATGTAAAACCATTTGTATGAAAAACACATCACATGCATACACAATAGTGCTGCGTTGTCAACCAACTAACTGTCAGACTGGATCGGGCTGAGAGGGAATAAACATCAGACTCTTTACATCAAAGTAAACGTTAGAAAAATGTAGCTTTTGCGTACACACAAATACCAACTTTATTGTTCTATTGTGCTCCGTGGTAGATCGGATCCTTGAGACTTTTCTGTATTTTGGGTTTGCTATTGTAACTAATCCATCACTTGTTTGTTTGGGTGCTTCTGGTTAAAGCTGCACAAATCAATATGTTTACGTGAACAAAGGATCAAATGATTCTGTAATGTGACACAACAATACATTATCTTCTTTGTTTTGGTTGTCCAGCCCTTAACTTTACTATTGTAGTTCATCTTCGCCGCGCTCGTCTGCATTGCAGCGGTTTTTAGAGCCAATGTTCTGTAATTGCCCAGCAGCAACGACTGGTGAACAATTGAGTAGCTAAAGAGTCAGCTAATTCCCTCTGGAGTTGGTCGTAAAAAGACAGTGAAACGTTCATCAGGTGGACAGAAACATGACTCCAAATGAATGCTAATGTTGCTCCATGGTGTGTAAAAAGACACTTGTATGCTCACTTTATTTCATAAAAATGAGAAAACTTCCAGACACTCTCACTTCCTGTTGGAATATGAATTAATATATGATATTGCTGTCTGTTTGACTGCTGAAATTAGATCGTCATTTTTATTCAAGGCTTTCCTCCGACGCAAGGTTTTTAGTATTTTTTGAGGACACTTGCCAGAACAACTTTTTGAAGTGACAATAAGTCAAGTGACCAAAAAAAAACCTAACCCTTAAGCCAAACTGGATGTTAAGGGGTTAAGTAATCCAATTCAACAAAATACTGCATTTCACCATTGATCTGCTTTAAGCTGTATTGATATGATCTGTTTGAATGACACACTAGTTCCCAACGCTGCAAATCACCTCACTGAGACAAGTTTTACCCAGAAAAGTGACAGACATTCCTTTCCATTCCCTGTGACTGTGACACACAGGACAATGTGGGCGACAGCACATTAAATGTACATTGAAGGTTAGTCAGTGAGTCAGATTGTTTTTTTACGCCTCAGGAAACTAGATGTATGTGGGACATTGGCTGCCTCTGGGTCTGGCTGGAAAAACCTCTCACCCTCGAGACCTTCCACAGTGCTCTTAGCTGCCAACGACGCGCACACACACACACACACACACACACACACACACACACACACACACACACACACAATCTAAATGCACTAAATTCTATCTCCGGCATCCTCACCCCAGTGTGTGCTGGTGTGTGTCAGCCCGACCACACAACGATACAGGGAGTCGTATGGCTGGCGTCACTGTGGTAAATTAGTGGACATGTTATAAACAGAATATTTTAGTCTCTGATTACGTGCGTACCAAATGATGGCTTAGTTTAAACACCAGTGACTCTGCCCAAGTGTCCTCTCTTTTATTACACACAAGGAGGTCTGGAAGATAATTATTATACTAAAGATAGTAGCGACAAATAAATTACAAAAAGGATAAAGCTAGATAGTTAGCTAAAATTATTTTTTAAATGCAATGGAATAGTTTGTTGTCAGGCACATTTTTTTTTTTTTTTACAATTTCTATTGCAAAACCAGCTCTACCTCTACTTGCATTGTTGTATGTTGTACAAGCCTACTGGTCTTAAGGCATCTTTGAGTTCCATAAAACAAGCCATAAAACGAAATGTATTCATATTGTAATACCAACAACATAATATATCTCAGTCAAAGGGGCCATTTGACTACACAAAGAGTACTTTTAACTCTGATGTCTAGTATTGTATAGTGTTGTATTGGTACTGATCCTTCAGTCAAGGCCCTGATTACTTTTTCCAGGACGAATGTAAGAAATGTTGTCAGTGGTTATAATGGATTTCTGCTTGATGTCCTGAGTGCATCGTCAGGTTTTCTCAAGATTTCCCTTTCCACTTCCTGCTCCATCTTTCTCCGGATGCAGCCGCTGTTTCCGGCATACAAGCAGGAAATGAGGAGTGTTAAAGGCTCCAGTGTGTAACACCAGGGTGACGCTAAGGATTACACAGGGACCAGCTCAGTTTTTCTGTTGGACCCCTTCCAGTCATTAAAACAAATGAAAACACCTCTGTCACGCGCTCAGACACTGCAGAGGGAAGGGCGGAGGGTGAACTACACCCTCTTCGCAAACCTCACCAACCTCGTCTCGCTCATAAACACACGGGTGCACTTTGCCTTTGCCAGCAGGCTACACCATATCATTTTGGGAAGGGCAAATGTGGGTGTTGTCCGTTTCTGGTAAAACCATGCAACAGAGCTGGTTAGAGAAATGGCTGTGGCAATACCTTAAAAGAAAGACTGGGAGTCAGTTAGGGAGAGTTCAGTGGAAAGCTAAGCGGCGATTAGAAAAATTGGCCCCACCAAAATGACATGATTACATGCACCTCTACTGATCACAAGGTAACAAAGTGGAGGTTCAACCAGAGGGCATGTGTAAGAGTGAGAGCGAGAAAAAAAAACTTTAAACTCAGTCTGGCGTTGGAAAGGTCAAGCCAGGCTTGACCTTTCACATTGGCCTTTAACTTGTGGACCATCAGTGAGAGAAGATGACCCGCAACATTGCACCCTGGGTATGTAGGCCATGTTGTTCCCATGACGTAACCAATAAATGCCTGTTATATTTTTATCCTCGCTAAACCAATGTTTTTTTCATCCCAGAATGGAGAGTATCTGGAAAACTGAGCTTTTTCCTTGATGATGCAACACATTCTTACTCCCAACTAAAATTCAGAGGCTTGGTCTGTGGCCCTAAGTTTCAGTCTCGGTGCCCCTCGAGCCTCAGTTTTGGACGTGGCAGAGACAGCGTGACAATTTACACTTGTTACCTACATATTAGTGTCTTTTCAAAACAAACTGTCTTCACAGGAAATTAGGTTTACGCAACAAAACCACTTAGTTAGGGTTAAGAAGAGCGCAATTGACAATGAAGATGACTAATGACCGACGTGACAAAAGGTCAGTGTTTACTTTTAGCTCTCCACAGGATATGATCAGCGGTCTACTGGATGAAAGTCCTGTGTTTGTTTGACCCGTCCACCTCCCCTTCCTGCCCTATGTGCACTCTTTAGACGACGCCCGTTGCTCTGAGCATTTCATAATGATGCGGATGGGTTTACGTTGGAGTTAGTCGAAAGCCTGTTGTGTCTCCTACAGACGCTGAAGGGCGGCCCTGTGCACATGTGTCAGACTACGAGTACTACAAGTAGTACGAGTGTCATTACCAATTTTCTAACTCAACGCACTATTCAGACAACTTATTGCTACAGTATATACATTGAATGCATAATATGTAGACATGTTTGTACTGTTGTGCAGTGAAATATAATATCAGATGCATTTAACAATTAAACAAGTGGAAGGGTTGTACTGTGAAGCAGAAACTAAAGTATATAGTGTGTTGATAGTAAATTCAGAGTAGTAGCCTTACTGTTTGAGTAAACCACAAGATAGGTCATCTTGCATTCTGTTTAGTACTTCTTCAACTCTTCTTGTGATGCTAATAGTGACTCTCTCTCTCTCTTTCTCTGTCTCTCTCTTTCTCTCTCTCATTATCTGGCCTATTCATTTGGACTGTAGTGGAGTGATGAATCTCTCCTCTTTCTCCTAAAATCACCATTAGCCAGCATGTCAGACTGCAGGTCAATTAAAACCGCTAAACCCACTGAGAGACTGCCAAAGGCTCTGCCCGCTCACTGTTTGCTGTTAACTGGGGAGGAAAAAGAAGTGTTTGTGTGCCAGCATGTGGAAGGATCCACGGTGGGAAAACTGGCAATGTTTTGCACTTAGTAAAAAGATATGGGCTTTGTGTATTAAACTCAAGGCCAAGTCCCAACTTTGCATTGCAAAGCTTGCTGTCGAGCACACTGAATTAATTTTGTCTCCTTAATCCTGAGTGGCATACACATGTTTATGATTGACTGCAAAATTAACAACTTGTTTTATTTTTAAAGCTAATTCAAACAGCACCTTGTGTTATCAACATAATTTGAAGTTCTGCCTTTGAAAACAAACTTAATTCACTCCTTTTGCATTTCAAGTCCCACTAATTTCCCGTGCTGCTCAGACAGACGTTAAGATTAATCAAGCCTGACTTGAGCGGTTGTCGTGCTGAGGAGGAATGCTCCTCTTGACTCTCTACGTGTTTGAGGACAATTGATACTGATTACCGCCTCTTACTGTGTAAACTCACTGCTCACTGATGAGGAATGGCTCTAACACACAGATGCTCACAAACACATAGACACACTTGTGTTGTCTCCGAAAGAAACACCCTGTGCATGCGTGCAGATACACACAGTTTCCCCCATTATCTGCTCCCGCACATACCTGTAGAGAGGAGGCTTGTTTATTTGAGCTGCCGTGTCTCTTAAAGACATTCCAGTGTGGTTTTCCCACGCTGAGGGTGGTGGTGGTAGCTGGTGAGAGGGTGGTGGTGGTAGCTGGTGAGAGGGTGGTGGTGGGGTGGTGGATGGGCTTCGGGCAATGGCCTCTTGGACTTTGTGTTGATTTGTGTCGGTGCACGAACAGCCAAAGAAGCCTTGTCTGTCCACCACAATACATAATACACATTCCTCTGAGATATGTCCAGACATGTTGGAAAAGACTATGCAAGGACACAGAGAGACACACACACACACACACACACACACACACACTCACTGATGAGAGCTGTTTAGAAAAGGGAATGTGGGTATTTATGCATGCATGTACATGTGTGTATGAGGGGATTTCAGTACTGCAGGATTACTGTTGTTTTTCCACTTTTGTGTCTTAAATCAACGCACTGCATCTCAACAAGATCTTGCTTTGCAGTTTGAAAACAAGGCAGCAACTGTCTTGCTTAAAAAAAAAAAAAATGTCTGGATAATCCAGCTATCATTAGAGGCGCAGTTAAAGCAGAAAAGAAAAACACAAGTGGAGAGTGCCCCTGAACTGTGTGGCTCCAAAATAGATCTTATCAGCAAGGCTCCTGTTGCCAGACAACGCTGACGAAAGAAAGCGGTTTACTGTCTATTTATGCATAGACATGCATGAGCACACACTCACACACACACACACACACACACAGTTCACTGTTAAGGCCCGCTGCAGCATCCCCAAAGCGCCCATTGTCAACGTATATCAGCGGCGTTTTGGTGAAACCAGACTCCCCAGACATCAGAGGGCAAAGAGGAAGGACCCCTCCTCTTTCTTTCTCACCCCCAGCTGCCAGGGAGGGGCAGCTCTGTGCCCTGATTTATACCCTGCAGGTGTCTGGCATGTTCATGTGCATGGACGCAGAAGTCCATGCACATGTAATGTCAGAACAAATTGGCCCCTTCAGTGTATTTTACTATTTAGATGAGGCAGTAAACTGAAACACTGAGATGCTTCACACTTTTAGTCCACGCCATTAATTCTGCTCTGTAAAACTCTGCCTTTGAGAACGTGTTTCTGCTGTGCAATGGAGATGCAGTTTTAGTTGTGCTTCTGGCCACCGCACAAAGCACATTATACATATTTTTGGCCAAATAGCAATGGACATCAACTGTTTTTTTTAAATCAGAATTAAGAACTGCACTGCTTTATAGTGTGTTTTCATAAAAAAAGGTATAAGTAAACATTATTCAGTGAGTTTTTATTTGTGTAATCCATGACAATGGACTCCAAAACCTATAAATGCCAACTCTAGATCACAAGATAAGTCCATCTATCTCCCTTTGTGCACTTTAAATAAAAAGTTACATATTTCTGACCCATTATTAAAGACTCGCGTCTTGTCTGCTGATGCTGTGAAGTACCTGTTTGCCTGCATGTCTGTGGTGTTCACAGGAAGCACAGATTGTGTGCTGTGGGCCCGTTGACATATGCAGGCACGGATGAACACACATGTAAACAAACAGCAGGAGTTTTCTTTGTTGACACGATTACGAGTATCGGATTCAGAGAGAACAGTTTTTACTTTGTATAAATGAAGGAAAGAACTTATTGATTGTATTGTCTTCATTTTTCAGCCGTGCTTTGTTTCTCACAGCAGTTCTCTGTGTCTCGGTCGCCTCTTAAACCAGCCCCTCCCTCACTCAAACACAAGCAGTCTCTTATTTCACGTTCCCAGAGGGTTCGTCTTGATAAAGGGTATACTATTAGAAAAGACGGAGGGAAAAGTGATGGGCTGATAAGGAAGAAAGGCAGTGGGGTGTTCGCTGGTGGGGGGGGGGGGGTCAGGTCAGTGCAGAGTGCTGATTTAGCTCTTCCCAACAACCATCACAAGATCTATTCCAGAGTTTCCCCAGGGAGTAGTTACGTTCCCAAGGCTCCACGCTCTATATAACGGGAACATTCATTGGACAGACGGCTCCTAGTGACAGAGATCACATTACTGGGACGGGGCAATGCGTGGTAGAGGGGCTCCGTGTAACGTCTTGTGTATGCAACAATGAGTTGAAGTATGAGAGGCCCGTGTGATTTTACGTATACATATTTGTGATAGCTGATGAGTTTCCATGTGAGCGCCAGTGAGATAATAGTGCAGGCTGGTAGGATGTTGTCTTTAGCTGCGTCTGTCCCACGAGGACAGCGTGAACTTCAGTCAGATACTCCTAAATATAATGAAATGTCTTTCCAAGTCCAAACAGTACTGTTTAACCCCAGATTTAGCTCACTCGGTGCCTCTCAGCTTTCAAACAGTAGATAAAAAAGCCCTGGAGCAGGTCGAGGCGGTCGCAGACAGCTGAGCTCACCAAACTGCCAAGAAACTGATGCTCCGATACGCCTCAGACGGCCGCGTGTAATTGGCTGACAGGAAGGAAGCAAATGAATACCAGGAAGTGAGGTTCATTGAAACGAGCCATTGGTTGACGAGGCCTCGGTTGCCGGCGGCATGAAACGTGAAAAAATGTCTGCCCAAGTCTGCCTGCTGTTGCTTAGCAACCCTGATTAAGTGTAATCACTGAGAGACCTTTATCTGCTTGTGACTGCAGAGCATGGCCTGCCCTTTGGAGAGGTCACTCGAGATAGTGTGTGCAAAGGCATGCGGATGTATCACAACATCAGTTAATTATTCTATTCTATTAATACTCTCATCTGATATCCATCCGATATGGATGAATATGTTGCCATGGGTTATGCTTTTTTATTTATGTATTGTGATATCCTCATATAGTGTGGTATAGTATATTTTCTGGAAGTTCAAATGGGAAGACAAATCACTTTAATTCTGCCATCTGATAGTTATAAGACAAGAATCCTGTGAACGATGTCTTAACCCTAGAACAATTGTTACAAATAGTAACACCATCACTAACGTTGGGTATATTTTAATTGATATAATGTACCTGATAAAATATACCTCTCATCAAAATATATTAAAATACAACAATACAAGGCAAATTGAAGTACTCTTCTTTTATTTTACCCTATACAACTTCTTATAAAACGAAAAACAGGTATCATGGTCAATAAAACATGATTAAATATATAAATAATGGAGCTATGAACTTGTTCTTTGGTCCACCCCTTTCTGAGACATGTGAGCCTTGTCCGGTGAAGAAACAGTCTCCCTGCAATGGTAATATCCACCCGAAAAATGTTCACCCTCTATCATTAACGTTGGGTATAATTTACCCAAACACGTGTTTAAAAAAACAGGGATTGGAGCAGAGAGACACGCCCACCTTCAATAACGTCAGCATGAAGATACACAAGGACCCACGCAACTCAGACAAAAGCAACACAAGGAAAATAACGCAACCGTACGTAAACGCGTGTAAACGCGTGTAAACGCGTGTAAACGCGCGTAAACGCAATTTGTTCTAGTGTAAAGTATCCACTTGATGGATATTGTGTTCGCAATTTAAGCTGAATGTCTCGAAAAGTTGAAAAGTCAATCTACTTCCTGTTGAAGACAAGATAAATTAATTGCAATGGGCTCAATCTTCAGTCGGACCGGCTTCGGGGAACCTTTAAAAAGACACAGACCTGGCACAAAGTTGACAAGCAAACATGCAGTGTGTCTAGTACCAGCAGCTACATGTTGGGTGTGCAGTAAAACACAGGACCTGGAGCGATAAGGAACATGTGCCAAACCCTAACTAGGCGTAATGCATCTAGGTTTTATAGGTTGCGATACAAATATCGTGGCTTCATAAATGAATGCATGAATGTTCACAAACACTGAGAACTCGTATTCCTATTCCCTCAGGCCGTTGTTTCATAATCCATTTATCAAAAACACATTTATTAAGATGTTATGTCTACGTCTCCACAATACATCTCACAATCAACACTCCACCTCTTTCTCTTACACTCTCCCTTTATCTCTGTTCCCACTTATCTCCTGTTCAATCGGCTTTCTCTTCCCCTGCCTCTCATTGTGTCTCCGCATCACCTTTCTACCTCAGTCTCATTCTCGGTCCTTTTATGGAAACAACAGGTCGAATAGTTTCTCACAAGGTTCCCTGACCTGACAAAAGGAGAGAGAGAGAGCAGCCATCTTGTACATATTGACACCATAAATGATTTATCACAGGTTTGAGATGTGTGCATTTCATATTCCTTTCCCACAGGATATTACTTTCTCTTGTACCTCGCATGTAAAAGAACAAAGAAGATGCAGGGAAGGAAAGAGGGATAAAGGGTTTCAGTCTTAAGTTTTACATGAATACCAAAAAGTAGCAGGGAAGACAATGCAATTGAGACAAATTACAAATTTGATGATTTGTCTAATCAAATTCCAAGAATATAAATAAAATTAAACTTTTTAAAGGGTTGTCATTCATTAGTCCCCCGCTAATACAATATCACATTAATTTGGAAACTTTGGGTCCTCACTGTAGAAGCATATTCGTGACTATGCTCTGAGGAAGTGGCATAGTTCAAAAAGTGAGGAGACCGGTGTTTGAGACCCAAAGTGTTACGTCTGTGATGTTTGTTACGTGCTTTTCTTATGTTGTTTACCTTTTACTTAGTCTATGTACTTGTCTTAAGCCCAGCCATGATGTTTTTCCTAAACCTAACTAAGTGATCGTTTTTACCGAAACCTAATATTGGTGCAAAATATGTAAAATGCGTTAACATGACACAGGAATGTCCTTAAAATAAGCTGCTATATATTTATACCCCCTACCATGAGATGGGATCTACATTTGGCTCCGTGCCATCGGAAATCTTGTTGCTTCTAATTTTCAGTGCAGCAAAACTATGTGAGCCAATTGAATTTCCTGTTAGTATGTAGACAGAAGGACACTCACAGACACATCCTGTAAAAATATACCAAAACCACTGTTTATTAATCAAACCGCTGATACAGGGAGACAGATGGCCGGATGCTCGTATGCGATCAGACAGATGTGGCTGTCATACCTCTTTGACGTAGAGCTCCCCAGGTGTTGCCTCCTGGGCTTAGCGGGCATCGAGGGCACTGCATTCTTCTGTGTGTGTGTGTGTGTGTGTGTGTCTGGATGTGCGTCTGTCGGAGGCGAAACCGACGCTTTCGCCAGAGTGTTTTTCTACAGGCAGGTTTCGGTGCCGGTCGACAAGTGTACGTGTCATGTCATGCCTTTAATGCCTAAATCTCACGCTGCGCCTCAAAGCAGTTGGCGGGGAGAGAGACAAAGGAAGCTGAAGCGGATCTCATGTGTGTATTCCTTTCGTACCAAAAGCCAGCCACGCCAAGATAAAACAAAAGAAAGATTTATTTTACTTATTGTGTTTTTTATTCAGGATGTCCCATTGAGACCACAATTCATGAGACGGCTCAGAAAAAGCAAATACATGATGCAATAAAAGAGAGACATGTTAAAAAAGGCTTTAAAAATGAGTGCTCCCTTGATTATCTACTGATGATAGAAAATGCTCAAAAAGTGCAGTTCACTGCTTCTTTATGATACTGGTACTCTGCTTGCAGTTGTTATGCAGATGTATGCATTCAAAAGGTACTCCACCAAGTCAGCGTAGCACTCGATCATTGTTACACAATAAACAGTTTAACAAGAGGATCAAAATAGATGCAGGAGAACTAGAAATATTGGCTTTTTTGATTCACACATTCTTGTCAAAACCTGGCACCTACATGACAATAAAGTGACATCACTTGATGCGGCATTGGTGGAGTTCCTGTTTATTTCCTGTCAAACTGCATAACCACAAAGAGTCATAACTCTTGATTATATACAGCGCTCTACCCTCAAATTGAATGTATTTGGAAACAAATCTAATTTAATATGCATCTAAAATACGAAACTTGTAGTCAACTAACTTTGACTAGTCATACATGCAACCCATGAGCAATTTGTATCATCAACCCAAGAGCAATTTGTATCATCAACCCAAGAGCAATTTGTATCATCAACCCAAGAGCAATTTGTAAAACCAGTCTGCGCTCATGTGAGTCATTTTAGACACCAGCTCATAAAACCAAATGGTGTCTGAGTCTGCCATGTCATATATTTTCATTTCTGTCATCATCATCACATTCTGGTAAATGGTTGATCACGGGTGTGTGTGTGTGGGGGTAAACAATAGGTTTGGACTCCAGACTTTAGGTTCCTGTGGGTATGATCTGATCGGACCTCAAAGAGAAGTAGCTGTCACTCGGTGGCATCACGCAGACAGGAAGCAGATTACTGATCTGATCTGGTTTCAGTTCCTCTGGAAGCTCAAAAGCAGGAAGCCAGACTGATAAACAAGAATAGCCACAGACAATGAACACCTGAAAAATATTAGTGAAGAGGACCACACTCATGCTGGTACACAGACTTATACACAGCACATGACTAGCCTGGGACTGTATGCATGATTTATGACCCCACCACCCCTCAAAAAAAGGAGCTTATTGTTTCACTATCTGCAGAAAAAAAAGACACACTTTGCAGATTCCTCATTATGACCGAAATGTATCACATTTCCAACAAAATGTTTTCTCATTAAAAAAAGAAAGAAAAAGAAGCTCGGTGGAAACAAAGGACGATGTTCTGTGCTTGCAATTAAAGCTGAACTGCTATATCGCTGTGGAAATAATAATGCATACCGGCACACATTTGGATAATTCCAGGATGAATCAAAAGGAAGCGCCAAGAAAACTGCCGCAGTAGAAAACGCAGTGGCCTAATTTGAGTCTCACATGTGTGACTTTGAAAAAAAGATAAAACAGTAAATTGTTGGAAAAAGAGAGAAGCTGCACTAATCTTGTGCAGCGGGCTGGTAGTTGAGTATTTTTATACAATGGGAAACTCTTCCTGTCTTCCGGTTGCATTCCAGAGCTGACACACCGATCAGGATGTCCTCCTGGCAGCGATCCTTCCTGAAGGAAAGGAGATGAGAGGTCAGCTTTGGATTTCTCCCGATGATGAAGCCTTGTTCATGGTTAGGAAGAGTCATACTTGACATATGAAGATTGGAAGATTGAAACAGAAGTACATCAACAAAGACATCTGTTACTCTTTGTCTTAAAAGTCTTCCACGGGATCATTTAATCAGTTTGAGCATATGTTTTTCTTTATCATATTATTTATAATTTTTAACTATGCTCCTTTATTTGCTTGAAAAGTCAGTCAGAGAATGTGTTTTCAACTAACTCATGAAAGTAATAGCTACATTAGCAAGCTAGCTGGCTGATCCCATCTGTTTTGTGCAAAAGTGATGTTCGCCAACTAGAAAATGACAAGTCTAATGACTAACCCAGTGGTCATCCCTCTCCCCAAACCCTCTCTCTCTTTCTTTCTTTCTTTCTTTCGCTCTTGCACACACACACACACGCACACACACATTCCCCTCAACACCACAAACAGAGCATAGCCAATTAAGTAAGATGAGCAGCAAAGCTTGGGGTTACTGGAAGCACACAAAAGGCTTTTGTAGAGCTGCACCAAACTGACATACACTGGTTGAATATATGGGAAAAGATTAACCATGCATACATTACCATGTGGCCAACATCCATTATGGACTTGTGAGATTCACACACAAGCGCCTCCATTCTATATCCTCACATTGCTTTACAGTAAAGTCTCTCAGATTATTTTAAGAACTGAAGCGTGTGAAAACCCCTCCCGGGGACGGAGGTTTCCATTTATAATCAAATGCCTGATTTTGACAAATTTTTAAATGTTTCTTTTCCTCCATTGAAAAAGTCCTGAAAGGTGAAGAGAAAATGTAGGAGATTAGGAAGCGTGGGGTTTTAATAGTGGGAGAGAGGTCTGGACAAAGACCCCCACACCCCCCCAAAAAAAATCATTGTTCAAGCAGAAAAGAATCATTGTTAAATTAGACAAAGAAGAGGAAAAGAAAAGGAAAACAGAAAGAAAAGAGACAGGACAGAAGAGCTGCCATATCTTGAATGACACAGTGTCTAACCTGGTAATAATTCAACATGTTGCATTTTTGTTGGCAAAGAAAACCAGATGAGTGTGAAGCAAATATAGGCTTGTATTTAGATTTTCTGTGAGAAGTTTTATCCATAAAATGGTGGTAAATTCAAAATAGCCATGGGTGTGATGTAAATACTTAATAGACAATATCAGTTGTGTATACTATGCAAAATTAGCTCATTTGGTGAGATGGAAATACCGTCAGTTAAGATTTGGATCCATACCCACCCTGATACTTAATCAGCTATTTTATCTTTTATCCTGATACGTCCCAGCTCACAAAATACATACATGCATGCAAACAGATACTGATATGCATACAAATGAAGACAGTTGTTTTGATTCCTCCATACACACACACACACACACACACACACATTCAATATCATGCTTCAATCTGCACAGGACAGTATGCATTTTGAATAATTCAGCAACACACACACACTTGACTCCATGCCTTCATGCAGTCCTCAAGGGCAAACCTATCATTATTTGATGAAGACTTCAAGAGATTTATTTAAAAAAAAAAAAAAAAAAACATAAGAAGAGCTGTAATATGGCTCAGAGGCTTACTCGCCTTTCAAGGAAAATAGTTTACTTTATGAGTATAAACTAAGTGATTATTTTGCTAAACGACCACAAGCTGTAACCTGGAAAACACGCTTTCTGTTGAAAGTTAGATGAAATGATCCATACAAGTCACAACAGATACAGTGGTATGGATCTTATCAAACTCTCGGCAAGAAAGAAAATAAGTGTTTCCCAAAATGTTGAAAAAACGGGAGGCGGGTTTTATATTTGATTGCATTGTTTACTTCTTTGGCATGCCGTATTTTATGGATTATATGTGTGTAATTATCACACACAGTAAAAAACACAACAACACACACACATCTGTTTAAATATGTTGTCTCTCATCCATTTTTAATGCAAAGTCTCAAGGATTACTCATTGAGGCTCCTGGTCTCAGTGTAAACTCCTGACCATTGATACACAATAGTACACACATAGCAGAAAAACACACATCATCAGAAACACAATCAGTGTGAAAAGTTCCTCCACATCCTCTCTGTGATTTATTTGACATTTACTGGGAAATCTGTGTCCTTGAGAGATTTTTTAGCGGCATCAGATTTTTCAAGTTTGTTCCCCGTTCATTCAGAGCAGGATAAAGGGGAAGAAGGGTTGTAACCTCCGGATCGGTGGTTCCGTGTCTCCTCTTTGATGGTGACAGCGTCAACGTGGAATGCAGATCTAATCGTCACCTTTGGGAGAAATTGTTAAAGACAAAGTAGTCATTAGACTTTCCACTTTCCCTAGCTTGAAGTTTCCACAGAGAGAGAGAGAGAGAGAGAGAGACAGAGAGAGAGAGAGCGTGCTTTGGGCTAAAAACCGAATATGCAAACGAGGGGTTCGTTGTGTTACAGTTCGAGGCTTTTCCCTGTAAATGTTTTACTAATTAGTAAGATGGTGCTTTTCCAAAGTGCCTGAAAGGTCTTTCACATTAGGGCCTAAGTGTAATGTTAATCCAAAAACTTTTCTCCTCTACTTGTAGTGTACTTGGATGAGGATTGTGTCCAATTTATATTAAAATACAACGTTTAATACGTTTTTACTAAATGAAATGACCATGAACAAATTGGCTGAAAATAAATTGTGTCTTGTTTTTCCTCGTTCTCTTTCTCCTCAAGTAGGTAACAATGAGTTTCTTTATTCTGCTAAATTGTCTTTACTTAAGTCCGGAAGTTATTTGAACAATATATAAACGTTGACTTCTCAGTGCACCTTGCACAAACAACGATCTCCTGGTTGAAAGGCTCTTTTTTGTTTGACCCATTCCCCCCCCCCTCTCCCTCCCGCCCTGTGTTTTTGGGTTTAATTACAAATGCTGTACGAGAACAGCCTGAGGCCGGGGTCACTTCTTTTGTGGGTGACAGGTTTCGTCTGGATCATCAACTTGAAAGATGCTGATGGGCAGCAGCCTCTGTCTCGTATGGCATACAGTAATATCATAGCCATCAAGTGCATATTTAAAACTATTTACAGGATTCTTGTTTTATTTTATTGAAAAGTTAACTTTAGCTAACTTTAGTTTAATTAGCTAACCTCAGATGATAAAATATGACTTAGACAGTTGTCATTTCAGCCGACGAAATGGACGATCATTGGCCAGAAGTCTGAAATGAAGGACCCATTGTTTCCAAAGACGCTGACAAATTTGAGTGATACATCCACCACTGTTATCATCGTGCACTGCATATGCACAGCGAGAAAAGCCTTGATAGGTGTAGCAACACCAACTAAGGGTGGGGGGTGCTTCACAAACCAACCATTATTTTGTATCACAGCAAAAATGTTGATAATACGTTCTTATATTGCAAAGCTAACACTGCAGAATAATTGAGAGTATTGTTCCTCTGTTTGAGCTAGAAACATTTTTTTTTTGTAAATTTGGGACCGAAGCCCAGACTCACTGCCAGTTACTCAGGTCATAGACAGCTAATACATGACTTATGGCCTTGCTAAGAAATAAATAATGGAAACGTCGATATGTTTCCTCATCCATGGGTTGTTAAAACAATTAAGGAGAGAGTTTTTTTGCCCTCTTTCAAACGGCAGTCAGAGCCTCTTTGTCTTTGGATCTTCTATTATTGCTGGAGGCCAGTGCAATTGCACAGAGCACCAATTTTCTGATTCAGCACTTCCACAGTGTTAGAAAAGCAATCAGGATTGTCCCACAGCGATCCGCTTTATTGCTCCATTCGCTCCGTCTTATTTCAGATAATGTGGAGTGAAACACAGAACAATGTTCAGTTATGCTCCGAGGCCAAATCAGGCCTGAAGTTTTTCTTCATCTTGTCCAATCATTGTGTTTGTATGTGTATGAACTCTCCATCTGCAGGGGAGATCCTCGCTGCTGAGGTTTGCACAACAGGAAGATCTTGTCTATTGTCTCATCCCTCCACATTTTTCATCCCTTCCTCTCTTCCTTTTCCTCCCCTCCACTGCAGCATTCTGCTCTGCTCTTCGATTCTTTCATTAATTTGTCCCTAGCTGTTTATTCATCAACATATCCAATTAATTGGAAGGATGGAGTACCTACGAAACAGATTCAAAGTAAGCTTGCAAAGTCTTATAGTATATACAGAATATGTTCCAGTGTGAACACATCAATATTGCATTAATTAAATAGCCATTAGAATTGTATTCCATCGTATTTGGGGGATTTATTGGCAATGTCTGATACAGTTGGCTCATGTTATTGATTATGTCTGGAGCATTAGAGCAGATCCAGCTCCAAAATCCAGTTCTGAGCAAACAGATTGATGAAAGGGGTTTCTATTAATATGTGTCTCCAGTACCTATACACACGCTCTGCAGGTAGATGAGCATCAAGGCCGAAAAAAGTGAAAATTCATAGACGTAGCTTCACTACCATCAGTTGGTGAGTTAACCACTAACATGCCAGCTATTGCTGGTCTTAGGCTGTTTACTCCCCTCCGGCTTTCAATAAAGAGATGCTAACTGTCGGTTAACTATTAGCTGGCGAGCTAGCTTGGTCGCTAACAGGGACAATGAGTTCACAAAGTCTATTTCAGACGTACGGTAGTCTTACTATTGACTCCAGTCATCTTTTGTAAAACAGTTTATACTTTGACAGAGGACGTTAAATAGAAGTGGTCGGTGCAACACAGCTAACACAGCTAGCTACAATAGCTCCCTCCATTTTGGATTTGCCGGCTCTCCCTTGGTCATGGCTTGCCATAAGTAACTGCTCAAATTATTACTGCAACTTGATGTAAACAAATGTGAAAAGCATAGGGCATTTTTATATGTTAACACTGCTGTCCCCAAACCCTTCAAACAGTTCTGTACTTCATCTTTTTAAATCAATCTTGAGCCCTAAAGACTCTGCAGACACAAAAACCAGCACCACCATCTCTGTCATTTTCTGGTGTTTATCTCAGCTGTCTCTGACTCGACCCCTCTCGTCTATTTAGTCAAACCAAATAAGCAAAAAGCAAAGACTCAACTGTGGCCAAACATTTGCCTCTGACTGGCTCTAAGTCCAAACTGAGCATATTTTGACAAGCGAAATGGAGCAGAAAAACCCTGCACCTGTAGCTGTTCTGTCAGCAAATGACAAGCCGCCAGTGACCTCCGTTGGGATGGAGCTTATCAGACACACACGCAGAAACACACACAGAAACCAGACAGGAATTTCTGGCCTCCCCCAAGACAGGTGCTTATTAAGACAGCAAAGTCCTTCTTTTCTTCTTCTCATGGTGCCCTACTTGGCTGGAGGTCAAGAGAATGAATATGATAGGAAAAGGCTAGGGAAAGATAGGACGAGAGATGAAGATTTCTTCCAGACCACCCACTGCCATCCTCAGGATCTCATCTTCCTCTTTTTTTCCCTCACATAATAATCAGAAAAAGGGGGACATGTTGCCTCACCAACTGTTGTTGCTGCAAACGCTGTATGCAGCTCTGTTTGGGATAAATAAGCAATGCGTGTAGTTTACTATTTACTAGCAGACAACGGATAAAACCAGGGCTTTGTCGAGTCTCAAAGTTTCCTCGGAAGCTGTTTTGGAATTCCCAAACAGATGGAAGGAAATCCATATAATTCAAAGAGCCTTTGAAATCAGCTTAGAGGATCTAAAAATGTTGGTTTTTATACTTTTCGTCCCATATCCTCTTTTAAATAAATCTGGATTTGACACTTTTTCAAATCCTTTTATAGTTGTTTTCCCAACATTTCGTGACCAAACTATTTTACCCCCATTTTCGGTGATAATAACTTTGGACAAACCTCAGTTCTGCTGAGCGTAGCAGTCTGAAACTAACTCTGCTTTTAATATTCTTGCTATTGTTGTGGTTTCCTAACCCCATTGTTAATCTGCAAGTTGTTTGATATGTGACGCCAAAGTGCTCTGGGGTTTCTAGTGGTGGTTATTGATGGAGGATGGTATGTTCTTTATGATTCAAAGATCTGTGAGATTGTGTGGGAGCAAGGACAGCACTTCCTCTGAGGGAAGATGGGTTGTTTCTGGTCATTATTTATTCTGTTTTTCCCCCTCCTTACTCGAGCAGCATGAGTTTGTGCAATGATAGATTTGTCATGACAGCTGCCACAATAACGGAACTATTTTGGTTTTTATATATTTTACATGTGTGTTAATTTACAATGTGTGTGTGTGTGTTGGTGTATGTATGTGTGTGTGTGTGCACCGCCTCATGGCTTGCATGCTTCAGAGGACAGCGTGTGTGTCTCTGGTACAGTATGCTGCTGCACAGCACTCATTAAGCTTGGTTGGATGGTGACTGTAACTCATTAAAACCTAATCTTAGCGCACGGCCCAGTGCATGTGAATGGACCCATGGAGGGCTACAGTTTACTTGGCACCAACTTAGAAGATGAGGAGTGAACGGGAGAAGGATAATACAATACATTTTGTTATGGTGCTAAATTATTTATGAATAGTTTGACATTTCTGGCATTAAATGTATTAGTTTTCTTGAGACGATCGATACTGTCATGAGGTGGGTTTGAAGAAAATTAATATCGACCAAAATGTTGAATTTTTTATTTTCTCATATTTTCCTATTAACAAAATGCATCCAGTGAAAATAAATACTGTTTAACATGTTTTATACCATGTCTGTTAAGATTTTCATCATCATGCTCCCTAATTATATGGGTTAAATGCAGAGAATGCATTTCCCCACTGTAAACCATCATCAAAAGTGGAATTGTTATACATGATAGTGGTAGTAGTTGTAGTGCTGGTTGTGTTTTTTTTTGTGTATGAAACTGTGATTATTATTATGCCTCATTTATCTCATAAAAGCTTGATCTCACGCCCCATCTCATTGTACTTTGCCACTCATAATTATTAATCACCACATTTTAATTTAGCACCATAGACCTCCTTTTGGTGTCTGATAGTAATTATGAGAGTGAGCAGGTGCTCTCATCATCCTAATGCACTGGCTGGTAATGCGATCTTCTGGGTAGACGGGTTGCAAGCGAGCGGCTTTTCCCCCAATCATCTCTCCAAATCCCTCGGGGCAAAAATTACGCACATCTGAATTATTAAAATGGACATAAGTCCGAATGATTTATCATCAGGAGATTTCTTTTTTTCCATTTTACTTTACATTACCTGTTTGTTTCATGTCTGTGAGAAGAAACTTCACCTCCCCCTCTGCCCAACATGACTAATATGCTGCTGAAACCACAAACCGCTGTCAGTGTTGAAGAATCGCTCCACCTCCTGCTCTGCAGTTCTCTCATGGCTGAAACTAAACACGGCAGATAAGAATGCCTCTTATCTGCCGCCTCTTGTGTCCAAGTCTACAGGATTATGTGAACGTGTGGTCAACCATCAGTAGTATATTGGCCGTGAGTGCCAGATGTGCCCCTGTTACATTATAGATGATATTGGCCAACATAAGGTCTGTGTTGGGTTTCCACATCAATGTCCCTGTCCATCTCCAAGATCTGCTGCATCTTAGTGCCTATTTTAATGTATTTCATATTTTCATTCATCAATGCTTTGCATTTTCTAATTTATGGATATATTATTGGATTCAAAATGATGTTGATGTGTTTGAAATATCTATATTTTTCTTTCTTCTTTTAATGCCTTTTATGTAATTTAAGAAAAATGTCTCTTTGTCTCAGCAGCTGGAGGAGGGGCTTGTTGTTGTTTGATTGACATTAGCTTGTGTAAGAGAGACAAAGTAAACAAACTTCCTCTGTGTTACCAGACCGCCTGTTGTGAGCAGTGGCAGAGAAGAGGTGCTGAGGTGCATGCTGGACAAAGCATATGTTCATGTTTGTAAGTTAGATGATATGGGGGGTTGTTCTTCAAAGTCTGGCTCATGTGTCACGAAGCAGGCTGCAGACTGGCTGTTGGTCCGTGTGACTAACAGCGCTTTCTGTTTTTTTTTGTCTTCTCAAAAAAGCACAAAGAACATGTGACACACAGACCAGATATGTGTGCTGCAGCAGACACAAAAAAGAGCTGATCCTCTCTTCTTATCCTCTCCCTCATCCTTTCGCCTCCTCCTACCCTCTCTCTCTTTTTAAATTGGTGGGGCAGGTGTTTGGGTGCAGTAGAGGTTAATGCATCATTCTTCCATCTCCTCTGAGACCTGCGTCCACCGCCCTGTTTCATACCATTAAAAAGCAATTGTGATGCATGCACACACACACATACACAGACATACACACACTCTGTTATACAATAATATGCAATAGCATCATCCATTTAATTAAAATATAAGAGGAACATGTTCCTTCACAATACTGAATATGATCTCTTTTACTCATTACATAATGTTTTTAGATCCTTTTTCCTCATTTTGTTGATCCTTCTGGCATAACTTCCATAACATTAACTATTCAGTCACTTCTTATGAACGTTTGAATACAGCAAATGTGCACCTTTGGGAAATATAAGCAGTTTATAGAATGATGATTATGACCTGGATGTTGGTTTGTGGTGACTGGAGTAATTGTTTGTGGCTGAAGCTTCCCAAAACAGCCTCGGGTTATTATATGAAAAACACTGAGTATCTTTCATATCTCTGACTGAATTGTTTGATTATAAGGAAGAGGACCAGATAAATCCACCGTGGAAATTAAAGAGTGCAGATATAGAATACACGTATACACATATTTAATTAGAAAAATATTTTTCAGAACAGCGCATATACAATGTTGTTGATGGTATATCAATCATTATAATGATGATCATTACAGCAATCGTGATATTACTATCACAGCTGCTCGTAGGCAAGATGCAGGAAGAAACGATGGGTGATTTGAATGCAGATGAGAACCTACTGAGAGAGAGAGGGAAGGCTGGATGCTTCTCAGTGTGAAACTTGGAAATGCAAATCAGATTCGACAATCATGACAGGATTACCAGAAGGAAGCACCACCGCCATATTGACTCCTTTCCTCTGACGCTTCATTAACCGTATATATATTGTGGTTCACACTGAACATATTTATTTTGATTGGTTTCAGGTCAAAAATAGAACAATTTGGCCCCGTGCTGCTGCCTTGTAATAACCCTCACATATTGATTTCCTTTGAATGCATTTAATATTTATACCATTGGGCCTGTGTTTACCTCTAGGCTATGTTTTAAGACAGCAGTGTAGTTTTGCAATAAAGCAAATTATAGAAGTATGCACTGCTGATTATTTCCTTCAGGTGAGGTTACACAGGTTGTACAATTATTTTATGCATTTATTGGTGCATATTAATCTAATTTACATTGTTTATGCAGTTACATATTTGATGTGAAGTAAATCTGACAGTCGTGCTACTTGTTTTCCGTGTAGTTGACTACACCTGGTTTCCTGTTTACAACACTGACGTTATTGTTCCTAGAAGCCTGTAAACAATGACTCTGGTGAGAAGCCACATGCATGCTTGACTAAACTCAGCCTCTTTGTCTCTGGTTCTGGTTCAACACACAAATGTAAGTGAGTGAGGAATCACCGGACTGACAGGTTCTCTGCAACTCGAGCTGGCTTTGCCTAACCCCGCGTGGAATTTCAAGGTTTGATGATTGAGTGGCATTCGAGAGGCTGACAAGATATGCAATGTTGCACATTTCTCAGATTGATCTCATGAGTAGATTATAGAGGGATCTGATGGAATAGTTGAAAGTAATATTTGAGTGTTAATGGGAGAGGACTATACTTAGCAATATCCAAAACTCTCTGATCAAAGATATTAATTCTAAGTGGGCGTTCCCTTTCATACAACACAGTCAGTCCCATTAGCACTGATGTATGAGTCAATTTAGCATGGCATTGTGAGGCAGAAACAAGGCTCTGCTAAACTTAGAATAACCACCACCGACGTCAATGTCTCTGATACAGATATAAAGTTGTCATATAAACTCAGCTCTCAACTGCAGCCTCTGAACAAAATGAGAAGTAAAGCCGTTCAAATCTGACGTTTTCATCTCTGTTCCCCAGACGGACAAACGTTATTTCTGAAAACATGACTGGCTATTTTTACATGCTGGAAATGTCATCGGCTTGTTTACTGATTCTCTGTCCCACTTCGCGGCACACCCTTCCCTCTCTCATTCTATTTATCTTTCCCACTCAGTCTGTGTGCTTTAAACCACAGATTTAACAAGCAAAGACGGAGCAGATCACACCCATTTTAAGACTTTATACGATGTGTGTTTTTCATCTGCTGTTGTAATTACATAGCGATCTGCACCTATTCCCACCAACTGCTCTCTTTTTTAATTTCTGTCAATTTTCATCTTTCTTTGTGTTAATCACACAACTTGTTTTTTTTTTTGTCTCCAAAAGGTATTGGTGTATGTTGCCTCCTAATATTTTCCCAAACAAATGCACAAAAGGGAAAATATAACCACATACCATAGGTGGAGGGGAATTTACCTTTGTGAGAACCATGATCATTTCCACACAATCATCAGAGACATGGCCCCTCCCCCAGCGCACGGTGCCTGGATGGCACATGTGTACAAATGGCTTCTGCACCAAATATGATGTAACGTTTGCATTAAGACTGCAGAACATGTGAACACTTGTTTTCTGACAAAATATTTCAACATGTATACGTTTTCCAATGTTTGCAGACATTTGAACGGCTAACCCTAACCCAAGCCACCTTCTTGGCCTACATGAACATGAAGGACTGGTGGGAAAAAAAAAAGTTCAACCTGAACATACCTCAAATCATAATTGATAAAACAATAAAAATCTAATGTATGTAAAAGTAGATACTGTCTGAAACTAAGAATCCTACTAAGCACACTAACGGATCTGGAACACAATTTGTAACACCCTGTGTTTTCTATATGTGCCTTCCCAGTGTTCCTTGATTGTTTATTCCCTTCACCTGTTCTTGTTCCAGACTCCTCCCTCCTCGTGTGCCTTCCCCCTGTGTGATTGTAAAGCCCCGCCCTCATTGTTTCCACCTGTGCCTCGTTGCCTGTCTTCCCCTGTGTATTTAGACCCTTGTCAGTTGTAGGATTATATTCTGTGTCTCCCATGTATGTACGGCACGTCTGAGCTGTAGGTGTAGTGGTCTAGTGTTTGTTTCCGCTACCAGTCTTTATCTTTGTTTGTGACTTTGTTTAGTAAAATACCTCCTGTCTGTTTCCTCTGCTCTGGAGTCTCTGCCTCTCACACCCGGTCATGACACATTTAAGTCCATATCAATAGGAGATACTAATTTTCTAGCAAAAACAAGCTTTGAAAAAAAAATCTTAAAATAAAATGCCTATTAGCAATGGCAAATAATATAGAGTGAGGATTTAATACATTCATAAAAATACATTCTCCATTGTGCACAGTCGGCAGTGAAAGACTCCACTGCATCTACTGAAAGCACGAAGAGCAGTCTCTTAACTGCAACACTTTCTTTTCATTTAGCACTCAAGTATTTGGTGTTTGACATGATATAAAGACATGTGACCTCCAGGAGGTCATCAGACGGTGGAGAGATGTAACAAATAGGAGGGGAGGGGGTGAAGTCTGGAGTGAACTTGCATGCGTCTGGGAACCAAGTGTGATTCACACGTTGCTCATCACCATTCAGCTCTGTTCTACAGAGCCTCCGGCACTTCATTGAGAGGCGGGCTTTGTTGGGTTAGTGTTGGTGATTGAGAGTTATAAAGACCGCCTGTGAATCAACAACTGTACGCATCATATGTCCATCTGACTAATCGAGGGTTCATCGTTCACCCATTTACTCTTTTGTTTGTGACTTAACAACAATGGCAAGTCAACAAGAAGTCAGCTGGTCGGCCCAGGAAGCAGCGCTGCGTGGCTTCAGCGTTCCCCCTCTGGAACTTATTTCATCTCACAGAAGCCAGTGCACCGTTAAAAGGTTGTCCACTTGTGATGTGACACTACACATGTGGCCATATGTGTAACAAGTTGAGGAGGGTTGTTATTATCCACAAAAGAGCCATTTAGAGAACGGGTACTAAACCTCTTTGAGGACCTGAAAGTGACAACAGTGGTCACAAAGCTCACAACCACATGCCAACTACATCATTTACACTTCTTTAAATCCTTGTTTCATGTAAGCCTTTTTAACAACATCATGCTTATAAATAAGTCCCATAAGATGCTGTGATGAATTAGAAAGACAGAAATAGCAACAGCTGTGCATTGAGGGATCAGATTGAGGCTGACTTTGATAAATGCTTGATTCCTCTCTTCTTTGTTATTTCATCACAATGTTTTCATTGTTTTCGGTCCTTTTTTTTCATCCCAAGCTGATTGAAAATGTATCCTTGCCATATGACCCTCATACACTCTAATGATATTTTTTAATAATAGGCTTCTTAACTGATAAGTGTGTGTGTGAGAGAGAGAGAGGGTAAAAGAGTGCACATCCAATCAGTTAAAGTCAGTCATGCTGACCCGACTACCTGTAATCACAGCACTGAGGGTGAGCAGTCTTCTGGGACACACTGAGGCAGACACCGGGTCAGACCATGTTGCAATGTGTGTGATGTGTCGAAATTAGAGATATGGAAGTCACCACTTGATGTCCATTGGCACACACCTCACAGTTACAAATCAATAGGAAGCATGAATAATATGGAGTATTACAGTAGTGTCTGCTGCTGATGTTTTTAATGAGTAATCATACGTTCACTCGCTTAGCTTGTACAATTGTGGGATAACTAAACTTGACGATTGGATCAGTAAAGAGCACATTCATTAACTCTTTGTTTTAAGAGATTGTATTGTCCATGTTATTGCTCAATTAAGTGTCTCATCACCAATAGTAAAGCTAATAAGTAAAGCTAACATGATGTATGAGCCTTGATTTTTAAAATCATCAGCGCCTTATAAAGTGCCACTTCATAACAAAATAAGTAACAGGAGATATAATATATAATATAATGCTCTATAGTCTTAGGTTAGGTGCACAAAACTCTAACAAGTGATTCATTCCGGGAACCACAATAAAGAAGCTCATATAAAGGCATTGGACAAGTAACCACAAATAAACTAGCCAGAGCTCTCTATGTGTGTGAGAGAAAGAACCCCATGTGAGGAGAGAAGGGTTTTGGCTGACATTTTTAAATGATCTGAGCCCCCCATAAAGCCATGAACACACACACTGCCAGTGCTCTGCTATGACAGTCTGACCTGGGCATCTGTAGAGGGCTAATGCATCTGGCAGATGGCTGTGTGTGTGTGTGTGTGTGTGTGTGTGTGTGTATCTGTGAAACTATGCTAACATTCCTGTTTGTGTTTATGTGTGTTAAGTATTCAAGCAGGGCAGCAGCCCCATCCCAAGACACACAGGTCAACAGTAGGTATTAGCCAGTTTGGGTGTGAGCCAGAGGAGCAACCAATCACAAGCTGACCAGCTGGTTTGTGTTTGTATCGCTGCCTGACCGACATGCCTTTCTGATCGCACAAAATCAGACTGTAATGACATTTTGCCGTCTGACTTTTAGTGGAATAAGTAATTTTGTTATGATCCTATTCCACGGCTGCAGGAAATAACCTGTTAAAGCTGCTCAGCAGTAGTTTAACTACTGTGTTAAAATGTGTATGAAAGGAAGAAGGCTGTTGAATATATTATCATTATTATATGTTTGTATTATGGCAATCACTTTCAATGATTTAAATTTAGTTTTTAAGAAATCAAGGAAAAGACTGGCAGCAACAACGTGTGCTGTCCAAACACCCAAGCTCACCAATAAACACATTATATCTCATTTATTCAGAAATGTAGATGACTAAATGTGGACTCACTGGAAGTTACTATAGCCAAACTATTTCTTATCAAACAGAAAGTGATTGCACCTGACAGCTATTTTCCACGTGACGCTAATCGCCTCCTGCCTCTAGCATCATGCTTAACACACTGACAATAGAGGAACCGCCTCATCTAACTCAGTAATGAAGCAAATAAATAAATATCCCAAAACGTCATAGTCATTTATTTTACTTGTTAGTGTCATGTCCTCCCAAGCCTTGAAATTCTTTCAAATAAACAGGAATCTTTTAATTAAATCTGTCTATAAAATATCTATTAAACGGCAGGCAACTGTAGCAACAATACTTATTCTTCACACTGTATTACCTGTGTGTTATATTAGTATACTATTACAGAATATTACTCCTAACCATGGCATGCATGTAGAATTTGAAAAATAGGTAAAAATTCTGGAGGTGAGGTTTACATGGAAAATAATGGATTGCCTCCTTTTTAAAGTTTTGAAATATGAGAGCTCTTGATCTAACTTTGAGACATACATTATCATAATACTATTGTGAATAATCTGGGTAAATTCAAGTAAGATCACATCAGAAAAGCCCTCAATCTCTACAAACAAATTACGTATCGTATTGATGGCAAAGTGTGTTGTGTGCGTTTCGTAATCGAAGGGTAATAAACCTGTAGGGACAGGCATGAGAATACCACGATGGAGGCAGCGGAGAAACATCGTCATCGGACGCTGCGTGGGGCATAAGAACCATCCAGGGTGGGTTTATGTGTGCGTTGTTAAGACTCTGCATGAAAGTGCTCTTGCCATATCTTTGCATTCCTAACTATACACAAACTACTCTGTATGACTGCCATGGCAACCCAGAAGGGGAAAGGCACTAAATCTGACACCCACCTCTCCCTTTGAGACACACACACACACACACACACACACATGCACACACAATTAATTCCTGGTGCCTGGCTCTCAGAGGCATACAGTTACACAAGCGGGGGAACCTTTGAATGTTCAGGTTTTAAAAGGGACGACCTGTGGAGGAGGAAGTGAGTCCTGAGGGAGCTGGAGTACGTTCTGGCCCGCTTGCTTTTTGTAGTTTCCGACGAGCAGTAAACAGGCTGACTGCAAACAGAAGTTCCGTCTTTCATCTTTTATTTCAAACACCTGTTGAAAATGGTCAAATTTCACTTGAACTTTGAGTTGAGCTTTTTCTTTTTCTTTTTTTTAACTGAGGAGAATCTCAGAGAAGCATTGAGTTTCAAATGTGACGTCTAATGTCTCCAGTGACTGACTAAAGAGTATATTCTTCACATGCAGGCCACATGCAAACAAAGACCTTTTGGTGTTGTGACAGGATATCTTTTATGGAGCCTCCTGCGGTAGTAGGAAGTGACATACAGGAACAGACGGAAACCTGAGCAGCACAATACCTGGTTTGTTAATTAGCCGAAATACAAACTCTTAACTTCTTCTGCGTTGGAGATTTTCAGAATAAAGCTCATGTAAAATGGCAACAACAAAAAAAAGAGGCATCTCAGTAAGTCCACATAAGCATGTAATTAGAACAATTCCTTTTGTTAAGATCATTATGATAGTTTAATAAGACCAAGTAACGGCCATGTGCCAGAATCCAACTGGTAACCTTTCGTGGTATTTCTTTAAGACAAACTATACCATGACTTACTGATGTCATGAAAAGGTCAGAATATAGTATATCACAAACAAAGTTTATAAGAGGTCATGGTCATGTGAAAGTCAATACAAACTTTATTACATCAAAACATTGTCATAAGAAGTGGAGTATGGTATGCCATTATAATAATAAGCTAATAATAAAGTCAGAGTATGTCATAAAACTGTAAATAAAACAAAAGTCGTAGTATAGCATGTCATTAAATGGAATCAACATGTTAAAATAAAGTACACCATAGCAATATCATAAAAGGTTATGAAAGGTATAATACAGTATGCCATAAAAATAGTTATAGTATAGTGTGTCAAAGACAAATAATAGTACAGTATGTCATAAAATAAGTATTTGGTGTAAGGGGGGGGGGGGGTACAACAAGACTTCCTAATTGCTTTAACTCACTTTATTCCAAAAAAACAATACAAAACACAGTTTGCTGAATGATGCTGGAACTTAATGAGCAGAGTGAAACAGGTGAGAGTGATGGAGCTGACGAGATGGGTGTGGCTAACAGGTGTACAGGATGAGCTGATTAGGTGAGTGGGAGACACTTGACAACTGAACTGTGTTAATTTGGTATGACTTTTTGGATGATTATGGTTACATACAATTCCTTCTTTTACCATACGATGGCTTATTTGACATTTTAGTGACAAACTATTATATCTAACATTTAACTTCCTATAGTTTATTGCTTGACTCCCTTGTGTGATAGTGATCATGGTGCAGAGGTGCATGGGCATCAGGAGACAACATGCATCACACAGAGTTGTCATAGCGCCGCTCATATTTCAGCATCCTCGTGTCATATCTGGGACCCTCAGCTCCAGACTGGCTTTACTCCAACAGCTTTTTCATGTTGCAGTGGAAAGAGTACAGAGCGGTCGCCACTATTCCAGCCTCTCGAACACAAATTCATAGCCGTGTGCTGAATGCCAACAAACTGCACATTCATCAGTGTGCATACAGTGCGGCAGAGCCTCTCATGGCCGGATTAAAATTAAGTGGCTTCAACTCTCTTTATAATTCAAGAAAGTGCTATAAATGATGAGCAACTCCAAATGTTTCATGGGGCAAGCTGTACACAGACTGAAAACTTCATCTTTAATTCATTAGTAGTATTTTATAGATAATATCACAAGTGGGTTGGTGGTTATAGCATGCACATCAGGGCATAAACTAGACAAGAAATATATATATATTCTCACACTTTTCACTTTTTTTCCTCCTGATGCAATTTTCCACTGGAGTGATGATGTGAGAGGAAAAAGTCTTCCAGCATTGCAGTGTCAATACGTGATTCCACCTCCCCGCTGCGCTCCTCTAATTTGGATGTTCCCACAACATCTGAGCACTAAAATCTCGGCTTGCGATGCAGGATTTATCTCAGCGTGTCTCTTGAAACTATTTTATATGACGACCCATCCTACGAGCATGCAGAGTGACACCCCATATAGTTAACAAGGCTATTTTTAGCACAGATACACATCAATAATAAAACCGGATATACCACTTCCTGCATGCATTTAATGCACTGACAATAGTTTGCAGGCCAAGTCAAAATAGCATTGGTATATAGACGGTACCATATATTTATGCAAAGCACAAGCTATTTGAAATATCCCATTAGGAGAATTGTTTCATGATCTGTTTTTCCAAAAATAGATACGATGCAACAGACTCCTAATCCTCTTGAGAGGATTGTGCCTCTAAATTCAACTGGTGGTCTTGTAAAAGATATCACTTTTCTTGGATCCAGTCTGTGCCACTTATGCTGATTGTCTCAGCTCTGCTATAAATCCTGTAGCGTGAGGTTCAGGAAACCGGCGGGTTCTGTGTCCAATCGATTCATGTACATGGATGTTTCCTTTCACAGGAAGTAGACCAGCGCAATGGGAACCTTGGAGTAAAGGGAAGTTGATTTTGGGGTTAACAGATGTTTTTTTCTGCCATTATCCATCTCTTCAGGGCCTCGTCTGTCTATTGCACCAAAGAAGCCAGAAAGGAAATGAAAAAGCACAAAAAGTTGATTCCATTTCTGTTTAAGTGAGTCAAAAGCCAACAGATACTTTGTTTCAGTGTTATTTCTCAATAAGACATGAGGAGATGTTCAGTTCAAAGGTTAATCTCTATGGATAACTGCCTTCACCATACACAGCGGCTGTGTTTGTCACTCTGTGAGCTTTGCTTCTCCTTTTGCTGCCCGTAATGGAAACCAGCAGGGGGTCCAGTCTGGCTCAGTAACAGCGGCAGTGTTGTTCTATCACGCTGTCACCCCCTGGCCATGATGAACAGAGGCAGGAGCAGTCCAGGGGGTAGCCGGAGAGAAGGGGCAGCAAAACCCAGGGAAACTTGTTGTGTCCACCTTCCACATCAAAGGGCTTCTGATCAAGATGGATCGCTTGCAGAATAAACCTACACAGCTCTGAGAGTCCTTGCATTGTTTACCTCAAGTTGCGTGTGTGTGTGTGCGTGTGTGTGTGTGCGTGTGTGTGCGTGTGCGTGCGTGTGTGTGTGTGTGTGTGTGTGTGTACTGTATGGTATACATTTATGCTTGTGTAATTTCCTGCAAATTAAATGACAGGTGGGCTGTAAATAACACAATAACATAAAATTCCTTCTGACAGCTAATAGAACAAAGCTTTGATGAGAATCTGTGAGCGCGGCCACTGGCCAGACTGCATGTGTGCTGTGGAGCTCCTCCCACCTCCCTGTGCTCTCCACGCTGCTGCAGAGGACTCCTGCTCCGCCTCAGCTCTCCACCTCTGCACAGCGCAACAGCAACAGCAGTAGCCGCAGCAGCAGCAGCACCGAGAGCCTGCAGCCGAACACGGTCTCCTGGGTCATATAATTGTCGCTAGTGGGATACCTGAAGACAGGCGGATATCGGCTTCGGCGGGAATTAGAAGAGCACGCGAGCAGTTGTGTTGTTGCCTCTTTTTTTTGTCTATTTTTTAAGGGGGCAGAGCATTTGTGTTGCCAGGGAAGAGAAAGTCCAAGCAGGTAAGCAGCCAGTCAATACGCACGAGATAACCTTGGCTACTTTGGCATGGTTATATTGTAGCTTTTCCTTTTTATATACCTATTGTGTTTGTACACCGTGTAGGTTGAGCCAAGTTGTTGACATTTCCTATTTAAATATATAGATAGAAAGTCTATACATCTTCCGTCGCAAACTAAAAACATATCTTTTCCGACTATACCTTGAATAAAGGATGTAGCACTATAGTAGCACTGAAATGGCTCTTACTGATAGCACTTTGTAGTCGAACCTTTGACGAAATTGTACCTTCTTGATTCTTGTTGTTCTGATTCTTGTTTGTAACCGTAGAATGCACTTATTGTAAGTCGCTTTGGATAAAAGCGTCAGCTAAATGACATGTAATGTAATGTAATGTAAAAATATTGTATTAATTAAAGTAGAAAATTAAAACAGCCATTTTTTTCCGCCAGTTAACTCACTGCACGAGGGAGAACATTACGGACGTTTCTGCTACAATAAGCTGCCGTAAACTGGATTTAGCTACAGGGAAGACAAGTGTGTGTCCACCTTTTCATTTCTCACATCTAAAAAGGGAGGCTCAGACCGAGGCACGTGGGGTGTGTTGTGTGTGCCGTGTGTGTATTCACTAAACATGCGAGGCAAACATCCGAACCTCAATGAGGAAGTTATGAGATATTTGCCCAAAGTTCACAAGTTTTGGCGGAAATATCTTCCGAGTATGGAGAGAAATAGGTTGTGCCCCCTGCTTGCCACAATGAATGGGCCGTGTGAGTGAGGCAGGCGTGACAAATGTCACTCGTGAAAGCATTTGTTTAAAGTGGGTGACTAGACGCTGATGTGACCTGCTTATCGGACCGTAATATGGACTATAGGTTGTCTAATTATTCTGATGAGTGACTGTTATTCAGCAGGCATCTCATTCATTCAAGTCTCTGGGCATTTTTTTGGCAACAGCCTCTCAATAGAAAGCCAAGAATAGGATAATGCAGCGAATTATAATACAGTAACCCTAGAATAATAACCACCAAATGACCTGACGTTATACTTCATTAAGGCTGTCCCATTGCGCGCTCCTGCGTGCGCGTGCGCTAGTGCTGGTGTGTCTAGGGGGGGTCAAATGTGTCTGCAGCTGGTGCCTCCTTGCTTGCAGCTGCAGAAGGATTCAGATAAAGTCCAGTTTTACCAGCTGTTGAGTGTGGATAAGCCCTCTAACCTTTACCTTAATTGCTCCTCTTGATCACCTTGTCTCGGGGCTATTTAAACTGTTGCCATCCAGTCTAACATTGCACCCTGACTGCATTCCTCAGTGCATCACAGCCTGTTGGCTTTAAGCACATGCCTAGTTGTGTGTTTTCATGGGTAACTGACAGTCTGTGAATATACCGATCGCAGTCCCTCAGAATAGGGCAGTAATTGAATGTGTTTTTGAGACATCTAGTGGCCATGTGACTGTGTGTGACGTACAGGGGTCATGGGTGCATGTGGCTTGTGTCTTCAAGGCTCTTAGTGGCTGTATTAAGTGACCCCAAACACTATAAATTCCACATCGAACCACAATCTTTTTTTCCCTTGCACTCATCTTATTTTTTTGAAAATATTTGTAACATGCTCTTGAGAGTATTTTCTTTACTCAAGGCAGGCCTTGAATTTCGTCTTCTTGCGGTTATGCCCTGTGCGTGTTTTTACAAAGGGAAGTGAGAAATATTGGACCTTGAGCTTGAGAAGGTGTGTGGAATGTAGACTGCAGGGTCTATCTCTGTTCAAACAAGCAGGGATGAACGTGGAAACAAGAGGTAGAATAAACTGAGGTGCAGTTTGAGGGGAAATATAGAACAACATAGATTAGATTGTCCCTGTCAGTTTCGTCTTAACCTACGAAACACAAACACAGTGCTCTGTCCGTCTACTCGGTATTGCCCGATCGCCCCACGAAACGCCATAGACATGTTCAGCAGGACTTGTAGCCTAATGATCAGTCATCGCTTCGTATGACTCATGCACAATGCCATAAGATGTAAGATGTTGTCGCAGGAACGGTAAAACAAACAGTGAGCTCTTCCTGCCCAAACTGAGTCAGACAGAACAAAGAAAAATGTAAACATGCATTATCTTTACCAACAGGAAATCTCTTCATTTGACTCTTCACATTCATAGACGGCGAGGTTGTAAAACTCAAGCCATGAATTACCAGGCGTCTTCAGAAGTCTAAGCATTCCTTATTATGTGCTCTGGTATTTACTGTCAATGAACAATTGTAGAAGTCCAGAATCACTGTGGCTTAAAGACTGCCAAAAATAACGCCCTAATATGCCCTTTTCATTGTTTTAGAGGCGTAAGTGTTCCTCCTCTTGCTTCCTCTTTTTTTTCCAGATAATGAGTCTTGATGGTTGAGTGATGTTGTTGTGTATCATCACAGCACCTTGTTGAGAGGTAATTAAAGCTGTGTAAAGAACCCGGATGCAAGGGAACAAATGATCTCTCTGAAATGGTGTTGATCTGCTCACTGTCAACCCCGTTTAACAGGACACACACAAGAGAGGGAGGTGTGTGTGTGGGTCAGTTTGTTTGTGCCAGAAGGAGAACACACATGTTGAGTGGGAGGTGTGTGTGTCTGTGGAAGGGGGATGGGGGGTTGTCGCGGGTGTGAGATTCACCCTGGTGAGACTTTAGACATTCCTGACATTCCGACCTTCGGGATGCTTGAGGCTCCTCCGCCGTCTTCTAGCATGTCGGGGGCTGCAGAGGATTCTGAAGGGCTTTTATGTCGCTGGGCTCACACCGGCAGTCCCTTTGGTTGAGCAGAAACCATATACCCTCTAATTTAGGAGACCATGGGAACAAGTAGCACAGCACACATCAGGTCGCCTTAAGTTACATCGGCAGATGACACTTCCTAACGGGGGTTTCTTGAGCCCTGAGACACTTGTCGGCCTGAAATTCCTCATCACTGTCTTTAGCATGTCAAGAAAATGTTTAGGCTATTTCAACTTAATTTCTCTTTTTTTGTAAAAAAAATAATGCAGGCTTCTTGATTTAGAAAATGATACATCTCAAGTAAAAAGAATTATGCAAAAAATGTGAGATTCACCGATCCAACCTTTTCCGTTTGATTCTAATACCTAAACACAGGATTTGTCAAGTGCCGACCTGTTACCCACAGCTTTTTTATTTTTTTTATTATGTAATACCAGCAGTTTTACTGGGTGACAAAGAAGTGGGATTCAGATTCTGATACAATCTATGGGCAAAAAAGTGATAAACATCATGACTTTATTCTTTTAACAATGTACGTCGTTCTTCTCTCTCCTCTTCTTTTGATGTTGCAACCTTCTGTGAGCCAGCCAAGATGGTTCATCCGGTATCGGCCACATCACTCAACAGCAACTTCTGACCAAACCTGATTTAGCAAACCAAAGATGTCAGCGTGCAGCGACTTTGCAGAACACGTGTGGAAACCCGGCTCTTGCAAGAACTGCTTCCACCCACTTAGTGCACACCACAAGACTGTCGGCGGCCTGGATGGCAGTGGGCCAGCCGCTTGTTTGAAGAGCATCCTGGGAGGCGATGAAGAATTTGGAGTGATCGCCCCTTCACCCTACAGCAAGCCAACCATCGCTGTCAAACCCACTATGATGAGCCTCGACACCAACGAGTCCATGACTGATGTCAACATGAACATAGAGCAGGTGATTCTCTTAAATGTCTCTTTCCTGTAACATAACTTTGATTTTATTACTGCCCAGAATGATGTACCTGTTCATTAATGTGTGCTCATGTTTATGTGTGACAGGAGAACACGAAGAGCCCAGTTGAGCGTATGGGCTTGAAGAAACTCTTGGACCTGTCGTCTCTTTACATTGACAGTAACGGCTGCAACATGGTCCATAGAGAGGCCGTTCTTCAAAGTCCTGAAACCAAGATGGACTACAACAACTGCTTCTCTCTGGCTTCATTATCCCCCAACATCCTGCCTAAAGACTCCATGATCATCAGCAATATCTTTGTCACCCAGGAGGAGGGTAGAAGTTCTCAGAGTCTAAAGAAGAACGCCAATGGAGACATCTGTAGGGAGCAGAGTACAACAACCTCAAGAACCAAGAGCACTTATAATGGAGTTGGTGTGACTGCCAGGGCAAATTGTCAGGAGTCCCACCTAGCATCTGTGGAGATACCTTTTTCTGTGGATACTGTCACGTCCAGTCCTACTACAGTTCATAGCAATGGTTTCAGCAGTGGGATTACTGCTGCTGTTACAACTAAGACATCCAGCACTTCTACTACTTTCCGCACCACAGCCTTCAGTGTGGACACCATTACCCACAACCCTCCCCCATCCCTCCACTCTCCTCCCGTCCTGTCTGAACAGACCAGTCTATCAGACTCCTCTCGTTCTTACCAAAGTAGTACAGATTCACTTCCTGGTGCAGAGGGGTCTGGAGGAAGACAATTCAAGTCAGGGAGCCCCCAAAGCCCAACGGCCATGGGTAGCTTCCAGTCCGCTCCCAGCTCTCCTAATGATCAACAAGACTCGGAACCCATTTATGCTCAGAGCACCAAAAAAAAGCGCAGTCCAGAAGGAAATGGCGTGCAATCCAATCCTGTGTCTCCAAACCAGATTAAGAACTCATTCAAGGGCTCTGAGCTGTCAGCTGAGAGTCAACGGGCCACCATCACAGTAATGGCTGCTCACACAGAGGAGAACAAGACGTTCTTCCTGAGGAGTCCAGATTCAGCCATCAGCACCCAATCCCACTTCAGCCCCACAGCACGTAAAGACCCCAGCAGCCCGGCTTTCCGCTGGCCTAGTCCCAGCCACAGCGCACCCTCTTTGGTGCCAGAAGCCAGCCTTACCGCGACTCTCCACCCTAAGCCTCAGTCCAGCCCACCCATTCCCCCGAAACGGACCAGCCGTTCCCCGAAACTGGGCGCCTCCAGCCTTTCACCGTCCATGTCTTCTCCCGTCCCTCTTCCTGATCTCCCCAGACTGGGCGCCTCCAGCCTCTCACCGTCCATCTCTTCTCCCGTCCCTCTACCTGAACTCCCCATGCTTTTTCTCGTCTCAGCTAGAGAGGGCCACTTCAAGGTCCATACAGAGAACCACAGCACAGCAGTGCCTGAACGCTGGCACAAGCCCCACCAGCACAATTCTGGCTGGAACTGTCGCATAGAGGAAGAAGAGGAGGAGGACGTGAGAGAGCCCAAAGAGGGGCAGAAGAAGAAGTTGGCTGCCAAGCTAGGGACAACCTCTCGGGTGGCATGCTTGGTAAATGGCGCTGCTGTCTGGAAGGAGGCCAGCGACCCTAAGGCCCACAGCAGCCCCCCTCCAATGACAGAGCCAGGCACGGCCCCCCCAGCTTCCCCCAACAATGGTGCCTGTCAGGGGGAGACTGAGAGCACCGGTGCAGAGGAGGAGGGCAAGCATAACGGGAGCATGCCGTCCAAGCAACCGTTGCATGGCGGCTCATCAGAGCTGCTGGCAGCAGGAAAGGGAGCTGCCAACAATGAGCCCAATCCACCACCTCCTCCACCCAAGAAACTGCACAGGTAAGAAAAACAGAACTTTTTGTCTGGCTTTTATACATTCAATTATTAACCCTCAAATAGGTTTGAACACTACCTACTGTATTTGGGTAGGACTATGTTTCCATCCCAGAAAAAAAAATATGATTATTTGATTAATCTTTTTCAGTCGAATGTCAGAAGTTATGACAAAATGACGATTAGAAGTTAGCGGAGGTGTGTGTCCTTAACATTGTTGGCTCCGTTTGACGAATAGACACAAATCATCAAGGTATTTAGTGTACAATATGAAGCAATGAAAAGTAAGCACTTCTTGGTAATTACACTTTTGGAAATCTCTGACCACTCTATGATGAGTATTTAATCTAGATAAAGGATTCAGATGATGAAGCCTTTATTAATCTCACCATCGTCATCAGTTAGTTTTTTTTTTCCCAGATTCAGCAGCAATCTTTTATGCCATTTTTATTTTTTCAAAAGTTTCTTAAGAGCAGCTGAAAAGATTCAGCAGTGCAACACTTTTGTTTGCATGTAATTTCCTCCATATTACCTATTTATAATTTATCATAATATTGTTTATGCTAATTACCAGCTAAGAACAGTAAATACACCAGGAATCTCAAGAAAGGGTTCATCTTAAATATTGTTTATAATACGGCAGCTATGTAAAAGAGAAATCCTAATAGAGCTTTAATTACACCCTAGTCTACTAAGCACTTGCTGGAAGATGAATGCTATGCATTTCTCAAACTTGAACTGCCCATTATAGCACATATTTGCGTGCCTGTCCTTCAGTCTTACTTTTGACTTGCATGAGAACTAATGGGACTGTAATTTAGCTATGGCACTAAATTCTATAATTTAGTACTTTCAACATGCACTTAGTCTAAATGCATAACTGCACATGTCTCTGATGGGACTGTATATGTATATAGTGTTAGTGCTGCTGATGGAATATAAGCTACTGTATACTATATCGCCTGTGACTGTGCACATGCATGCATCTCACTGCAGTCGTCTGTGTGAATCTCCCAGTGCCTTCCCCTTTCATAGCATCATTATTCAGCCTTGAATCAGCCTCCATTCTTGCAGCTTGTGATCATTCAAACTGTTCCGGCACATTCCTCAATGCATGCCTTGTTCTATTCAAGCTAGTAATGTGACTTTTTCAATTCTAATTAACACACAAAATGGGTCTGTTAAATAGTCCCCTGCTCTGTCACGTTGCTGTAAATTTGTTTTGGCTGCAGCACAATAACTAAAAAAACAAACAAAAAAAAAAGGCCATGATATATTACACGGGGACAAAGCTGTCCATTTGCAGGCGTTTAGACCCATCTTTGGGCCCAAAAGAAATATCACATGTGCACTGTCCGCATGTGATATTTCAATTATTGATGTTCACTTCCTGGTTATATTTAATGCCTAGTAACAATATTAAATTACATCACTCACAGAATGTGCAGAATCATGCATTTCACCCTTATTCAAGAGCTGCACCATTGTGACCTACTCTACTCGGGGCTCCGAGCCGACAGTCATTTATTAGCAGTAACATTTGCACATGTGCTGTAGTCTGCATGAGGCTAAGAATACACTCCGCTGTCTGAGTCAGCTACACTAAAGCAGAAACAGAGAAGAGGCCTTGTGTTGTTTCAGTTATTAGAGCATCAAATGATCTCCTCAAAATAAAACCAGCTTGGTCTGGGACGACATGATGAGGTGTAACACACGACTGCGACTTCGTCAGGACAAACAGATGTTGTGCCATCTTGAGCCGCTCGAGTCAGCAAAAGCTGAGTGGGAGTGTTTTACTGTCCAAAACCCAGATTGCCGATCACATTTCAAGGGCCCTTATGTTTGTGGTAATTCTAGGAAGGACCTATCTCTCTTGTTATGGCATTGCGGACATTCTGCACTGATAAAAATACACCTTGTTGTGACACATTTGGAACACGCCTCGAGCCAGCCAGCGACAGTTGCGACTTTCCAAGTTTATCAGCGTGTTCAGTGTATTTAATCAGCAAGCGTGACAACGTGCTGCAGAGAAGCAGAATGTAAATCTCGTCTGCATACATATTTATTATTGAGACTGGAGAGAATTTTGTGTGTGCCGTGAATGGAAAATGTATCAGAACCCCATGAAGCAGCATTTTGACGTGCTGAATCATTTAAAAGCCACAGATGGTTGGAAAAATCTGCCTCCCGGAGCCTTTGATCACAGTGGAAAGCACCAAATGTCCACTCCTTTATTTCTCGTAACAGGTCAGCCTACATATGACGAGGTGGCTCAGCCTAGGAAGGGTTTGTGCATGTACCTAAGTCATGCACATGTGCCAGTACTATTACGGAGAAGGCATGTCCACTCCCCTGATTATTGAAGGTTGCCAAAGGGAGGGGCTTTAGTGAACAGATTGTCGCCCCTGGCAACTCCCAAACTGTCCCTGTCTGGAAGTCGGTTGCCATCAATAGAAATAGAATTTATAGATCGGACATGTGGATTCAAGTCCACTGAGTTTGCCTTGGGTTGCTCTCTTAACTACCGTTTCCAGACGAGCTGCCCTCCCTCCACTGAGCCGCCCTGATCCCTTCTGTGCCGCAGAACGGATAGCATCTTGTTGCCGCCTGAAGTGAACCGCTAGGTCAATGAGTGAATGCTATATATGATATATGGGTGCTTACATTTTGCACATCTAATGGGTGCTGTGGCTTTTCCTGCTGAGAGGGACTTTAAATACACGCATGACTCGTGTGGAGCCAGGCTTGTGTTACTACACATGGTGGGGCTTTAGAGAGCCTCCAGTCTGATCCGGGGGCATTAGGAGCCGGCCAGCCCGACGAGGACCTGTCCAGCATGAGGTAGGCACCTGATGGCGTCTTTTTCTCATACGTGTCCTCAGTAGGAATTGGCGACGCATCTTTCATTAGACTTGTGAGAAGTGGTTGCGTTTTTGGTCGCGCAGTCAAATTGACTCTGAGTTTGGATGCGTTGCACGAAGAAACCACAGAGGCTTTGTTTCACACCTCCATCAGGAGCTCGGTAGTCAAAATGCAGAGGTTGCTTTGAGAGGCACAGTGGTAGATGGCATGTGGTCAACCTTTTGCTCATTTTTTCATCCGCCCCACGTCTTTCACACCCTGACTTTTGCTCTTCTCATCTCTTCAAACCCTTTTCTGCCTAAATTATGATATTCTTTGAGTCCATGCTGTTAACAATACAATAGTTGTAAGATGGAAATGATGCAGAAGTGTGTTACTTTCTGTGATGCGGGGCAAAAAAATGAAAGTGGCTTGTACTGAATAAGGGAAAGAGATAACTGGCAGTGAAGAAGATAACAAGGCAAGACTGGAGCCATTTGCAAAAGATAAGGATTGTTGTCAACCATTAATGAATCTGTTTCAAAGACTATGGTTATATGGCTATATAGCCATGGTAACTATCCTACAATCATGGCAAAGAAACGGTGCATGTCATTCTTCGCTGCACTGTGTAACATACTGAGGCTGCAAATTAACACAAGAACACATGCACGACATTGTGCAATTCAATATAGCAACAATACAATAAACTACACCTTTTGTCATTTTGTAGAAAACAAATAACACAGAAGAGCGTTTTCCAATACGACAGCACCACAAATACACTTCAGTCCGTTCCTCTCGGTCTCGTCAGAAACTCAACCAGGTCGGCCTTTTAAAGGTTGTGCATGTTGCTGTTGTAGGGGATTGGATTACATTGTACAGGTGTTAACGATGCTGCCTACACCAGAATACCTGACCCCACCTCATTTTAACAAAACCCTGAATTGTGCATCAACATTAATGTCTTAGATTTTGACCTTTACTAAAAGATTATTGTCTCTACATTGAATAGCCCTGGAGAGAGAATGTGTGGATGTAACGACATACGGTACTTTGTCATGAGTTTATATATTCACAAGTCAGGAAGTGAAACCAGTTCGTGATCCTGATCCACAACAACAGTGCAGTTTAGTTTGGGTCTCATTTTACACCGTCACACTGCTATCTGTGGCTAGTTAGCTGTAACCCCAATCCAATCCCTTTTTAAAGAACTGCCCAAGATCCCTTCACACAGCTTTATTAATATACCACACACACACACACACGTCAGTATAACATGTGTGTCAACAGATCCAGTGTGTTAGTAACCCAGATTTAGAGTGTAAACAATCAAGCTCCAGTACGTGTTGTTGCTGGGCTGATTGCAGAACGTGTGACTGGTTAACTGGGAAGGTCACGATGGCTCACGTATGGAAGTGATGAGATCTATTCTGAGGAAATGAGCAATTAAGATTAAGTGTATTAATAGACGTTTAGTCTAAAACTGGGCGTCCCCAGTAGAGTGGGAAAATCCGGATGAATGGTGATTTTATCGTCGCGAGAGACGGCCTGATTTTGGAAAATAATTTTTCACTTTGATACTGTCTTCATCAGGTTATAGATAAGTGATTAAATGATGAGTCAATTAGTCCATCAACATAAAATTAATTGCAAATATTATGGTAATCAATTCATTAATTCCTTGTCTGACATTACAATAAAGAGAATATATTTGGGTTTTTAAACATTCGGGTTATTTGAAGATTTCATTTTATGCTGGCTGATGAGCAAACAAGAAAAATAATAATCAGATTAAATAAAGAAAATAACTGACTAAATGCCTGTCTATTCTTACACGCAGTCCTAATCTGATCCAAGGTCTTTTTTGCGTGCCCTGGCTCAGAAGGCTCATTCATCCGTGCCCATCCTCCCACAGGACATGAGCAATGGCATTCTTTCACCAAGGAAAACCTCGTGTTTTGGATACAAATCTGAGCGATCTGGAGGGAGACTTGCACAGGCGCACACATGCACATGGTTCCAGTGCCCATTACCATTTCCCCTCTGCCTCAGCGTTTCCCCTGCCTTTCATCACCGTTCTTTTGTCTGTAAAATGATAGCGGACTCTTTCAGAGAATACCCAACCCTGTGCTCCTCTCCCTTTCTCCTCCTCAGCTGTTTGTTCTGCTGATTTATGGTGGAATTGAAGTCGGGGGTCCAGCAGATAACTGGATAGAGGAGTATTTTTTTGCGATGGAAGAGAGGAAAGACAGATGAAGGGATGGGATGAGACCCGGCTTCCCTGAGCCATTAGCGCGTATAATGAGACAAGCGAATGGCTGTCACTCAGCCTAATTGGTCACCTTGATTAGGAAGTCTGCTCATGCACAGATTTCATTGTTATTATAAGTGGCTATCATGCCACTCAATCAAACTGAGCAAGAAGAATGCAAAGCTTCTTTCTAGCGAGTAAAAAGAAAGCACGCAAGGTTGCGTAACCTTTGAAAGTAGAAGAGAGAGATTTTCTTTTCTTATTCCACTTATGCCTTTTTAAAACCTGACGCCCGGATGATTCACAATAAAACTCAAGCGCAGACAATTTGGTTGGGTGTGTTGGGCTAGTAGGGGCTAATGTAGCTAGCCTTCAGCGGAGGTGGGGAGCGAGCTACATAAAGCTTTTTCATTTTCAAATGTGTTGATGTGATCAGCAATCAAAAAGCTGTATGCAACGTTTTCCATACATGCAGGAGTGCTCTAAGAGACCTGTAAACAGACATTGATGTGTAAAATTGTTTGAGTTTCCCTTTTTAAAGCAACCGATTCAAGGGAATCTTGGGAAATGTAGGAGAAATCAAATGCGCCATTATCCTGCCATTGCCATTGGTGGCTTCAGTGTTCGGAGACTGACTTTTTTGACTCCTTTTATAATACTTGATGCAGTTTACTGTGTTCAAAGGAAACAAGCAAAACTACTGAATCTGTCAGACTAACATTGTTTTTAGTAAGGCCTATTTGTTGCAGTCATGAATCAACACAAAATCAAGAAGTGTGCCTCTTGAATTAGGAAGTGAAACTAATCCTGAAGGGCAAGTGTTCGTCATTTAAAAAGAGGCAGTGTGCTCTTTTACGTGGACACATGAGTAATGCATAGTGTAGATAAGAAAACATCGAGGGGAAGTGAAGTGGTTCCACATTTATGAACAGACGCACACAAATAAAATATTTCAGCGGAAAACCATCCGACTAAACTACCAGTGGACACTACCAGCTACACTAGGCGAGGATGTCAACAATGTAGACACACAAACATGCATTCAAACCAGATTTGTTTTGTAGAATTTGTAATCTTGTTTGTCTCATTATATTCACTAACATCGTTTCTTCTGTTTTCGCCTTCAGAGTTAGCAGTAAGATGAGCGGCAGCAACATGGAGCTGGATCGCTGCAGCCAACACGGCTCAGCAGAGAGCCCTACTTCCTCTCTTCGGGGCTTGGGCTCCAGCCTCTCCACCGCTTCCACTGACAACCTGACTGGGGACACTGGTAAGTAACACTCACACACATATTCAATTTTTGCAAAAGGGCCCTTTGCTCCAATTGAAACATGCACTCGGAGTCCAAGGACCATACATGTCTGATACAGTATCTGATGAAGCACACAGTAGTTCATTGAGGGTTAGGTGCTTCTTCCACAGCTTTTACAGACGTCAGCCGCCCTGTAGTTCAGATGCTGTTTCCTGATGCAACAACAATGAAAAGAGGAAGAGGAGCGCTGCAAGGTTTAACAACAGCGGCTGTCTGTCTGCGTATCTCTTCTCTTCCTCTTTTGTGAAATTTGTTTTGACGCTGGGGTTTGTTTTTGTGACGTGAGTTCAATATTTCTACAATCCTCGAACCTGATAAGTGGCTCAGAATCACGAGTCCTTGGTTATGAAATGATTGCCAACCTTCACATATCCTCTGTGGCACAGACACTTGTAATTGCTGTAACTCCCTGGGCAACATTGTTTGAAGAGATAATTATGGACTCCGATAACGAGGGAAAAAGGGCTTGGCTACATCCTACAGAGTACTTTTTTTTTCTGTTTCTTTACAGTCTCCCCCCTCTGTGAAAGCAGTTATTGAAGACTGCACCACACAATTATCTCAGTATCTGTCTCCTCTAGTGTAATGTCGAGTTCTTACTTTAAGTCTTTAATTGACAAATGGATCATAATTGGATGGAAGAGGTTTTGAGTGTCGGCTTGAACCCTGGATTGTGGAAATTTCCAGCTGTTTTGAGGCACCGAGGTATGTGTTTGTGCTCAGGCTAAGCAGTAGGCAGTGACAGAAGGGGTGTAGTAAATACATCACATTTTACAACCGTCGACCAGGAATATGGGTCTGAGAGGTTACAGGAATCTCACTCACAAGCTCACTAAGAGGATATATTGTGTGTCAATGAATGGTCATTGGTCTCTAACTGTATGTGTTTATTATGTGTGCATATTTTCCATTTCAACTTATGTTAGTTCATTCAATTTAGATGAAAATATCAATCTGTCTTGTTCAATATGAAGCAGCTGGTTAGCTTAGCTTACCATGAAGACTAGGAAGAGGAGGGTTAGCCTGGCTCTGTCCTAAGGTAGAAAAGTCTGCATGACAGCACCGCGACGATTACTAATTAACATCAAAGTCTCTTTTGATATAACTGGATAAAAAAGGTGGTATTTTGTTATCTTTGAAGCTGTTTCCGTCTATTGGCTGTAGCTTCAATATTTGGTTTACAGACATGTATCAATCTTCTCATCTAACTCCCGGTAAGAAAGCTAGTAAGCACATTTCCCAACATGTTGAATTGTTCCTTTCACAATTGATGTATTCTCTTGCTTGAGAAGTACAAAACACAAACTTAACATTTCAGAGTATTTGCATTTCTTTTCCACCTTTCCTTAAATAAGCAGTACAGTGTACTTAACTGATCATCAGCTAACGCATACTTTCTTTAAGCAGCCCTGCTGATGTCATTTATTTTTCTCTTCTCAGGTTATCGGGATGCTACACGGCTCTCTTGTTCCTCTCCATTTTCCAGAAGTCCAGTGGCCTCCGCTCCGGGGTCTCCGCACCAGCCCTCCTTTACCAGCTTCAGTAACCAGCCTCCTCCACTCCCAGAGAAGAAAATGGTGAACCGCACCGTGTCGGCTCCTGACAGCGCGAACGGAAGACCCTTTGTCCGAGCCTACCCACGACTCCCCTTCACAGGCTCGGAGAGCAACGTGTGTCGCCCTGCTGATGTCGGCTGCCGCTCCAGTTTACCGTCCAGCCCCGTCGACCCACGCCCCATGTTCTCTTCCAGCGAGTCTCTGGAGCGCTGCCACACCCCGCTAAGCCGACCCTCCAGGTCCCGGACCCTGGATGAGCCACTGAAGACCCCGGGTCGTCTGGGAGTCCACTGCCGAAGCAGCGTCACCTGCTCCTCTTCCCCCCAGCTCAGCGTGCCCTTCTCGTCCTCGGAACCGGGTTCGACGCCAAATTTGGGCTCCAGCCTGCAGCTCCAGACCCTTCTGAGTAACATAGACAGCAGGGAAGGTGTGTACTCCAAACTGGGAGGCCTGTACGCTGAGTCTCTGCGGCGCTTGGCTCTCAAATGTGAGGATCACTTCACTCGCTCCCAGAGGAACCCACTTAGGTTTGAGGAGAGCAACTGGTCTCTGTTCAGGCTCACCTCCAACAAGCCAAGCTGCAACTCAGGAGATGCTGTGTACTACTCTGCTGCCTGCGCCTCGGACCCCAGCAACTCCTACGCTGTGAAGGTAAATACTCAGCCTAATTTGACAAGTATTGTGTATCGGGCATTTGTGAAATATGGGTTTGGTATAAGCATAGTCTCTTCCAGAACACCTTAAAGTTATAACCTTTAATATTTTGGTGCTGATTCATTTGTCACAGCAAATGCAGTGTTATACTACAAGTCCCAGAGTTCTCAGTGGAGCTAACACTCCTTAAGCTGCTAAATCACCTTGCTGATCTTAACTTAAAAAAGAAAATCAAAATATCTTTACTTCAGAAAAATCTTAAGGATTTTAACTTAAACGATTGAGTAACAGAATGATGTCCATATTTTTACATCACCATTTAGCAGTTACAGTTTAAATGTTTAAAGAATATTTTTTTAATTACTTTTTAAGCCGGGATTTGACAGTTTGAGGATAGGAGGAGATTCCAATTGGGCGGTGGTTTTGTTAGTTCTTCGACCGCAGATGGGACGGACCCACCACAGCACAAACCTTCAGGGCAGTGTAAACAACTAGAAAGAAGGGAGTGGATTCTCACTCTTTAACCTTTGTCCCAAAGTCATTAGTGTGGTACAAAGCAGCAGCTGTTTGTACAGTATGTGTTGTGCCACACCGTGGGTGCCCACAGTCTTGCTTAATATCTCTAGGCCCAATTAATCTTGACATTCCAGGCAGGATTTACAGTCAGACAAACCCCCGTTGTCAAGGCCAGCACACGCACAAATCCAATACACACAATGTAGAACGAGCCCATCCAGCACTAAGACAAGTGATCATGTTGGAAACTGCAAAGTCAGCATTGATTGGGGTGATTTGGGCATGTAGTGTTTGTAACTTTATTAATTGTTAGGCCAAGTTTGCTTACTGAAAATTGAACTCCATGAAAGTGGGTTTTTGTCCAGTTAATCTCTAAGAGCTTATATTTATAAATCTGACCCAACACACAATATGATTTGTAACATTTGAAGATTTTAGTGTCCAACCGTTCCCACACACTGAAGGGCCGTGGTAGTTTACTTAAACACACGTTTAGTTTTTCTAAGCTGTTCAGCTGCAGCACAGACATGAATGAGAGCAGGGACTGAATTGACGTTGACCTTGAAACCTCACTAACAAGAATTCCTTTCTTATGTTTCTTGGCTCCACTCCCTTCCCGTCTCTGTGTGAGGAATTCCCCCCCACCCCCACCATCCCTTTCTTCTCCTTTGCTTAGTCCTTTCCTCCCACTGATCTTTGTGTTCATATCTCTCCAGATCTGCAAGAGCCCATCCATGGAGGCCAAGCAGGGCCATCTCTACGGTCTGTCGGTGCAGCAGAGCATGCCTCCCCACTTCAACCTCCAGCAGGACTGTGGCCACTTCCTCGCTTGCGTCCCCCAGAGCATGTTGCCTTCGGACGAAGTCTCTCTGCCCAACACCCCTGCTTCATCGCTGCCTCAGCCCTCCGTGTCTGCGCCCGTTCAACAGGTAGAACGAGAGCGGGTGGTGGTTATCACCTCTGAGATCCCTCGGCAGACAGCAGCTGACTTCGTCCGGGAGTGGGCTGCGTTCCATAAAACTCAGCCGGAAATCTACGAGCGCCGCGCGTGCTTCCTCCTCCTGCAGCTCTGCCATGGCCTGGAGCACTTGAAGGAGCACGGGGTCACGCATCGCGACATCTGCCTCGAGAACCTGCTGTTGGTGCCTCATCTACGCAGGCCCTCCAAGTTCCCCCAGCCAACCACCACCGACAATGGTAACAGTTCAAGCGGTGGAGACAGTCAGCGGCACCTTCCCCGGCTTCTCATCAGCAACTTTGCAAAGGCCAAGCGCCGCTCCCCCGAAGATGCTGCCTCAACCAGTGTGGACCCTCGCATCAAACGGGACCACGCCAGATTGGCGCCTGAGATCCTCTCGGCAGCCCAGTACCGTAAATTCGACGAGTTCCAGACGGGCATCTTGATCTATGAGCTCCTGCACCAAGCCAACCCCTTTGAGGTGAGTCCGGCTCTGAAGGAACAGGACTACCGCTGTGAAGAGTTGCCGCCGATCCCGTCCCTCTCCCTTTACTCTGCCGGCCTCCAGAGGCTGGCCCAGCTCCTGCTTCAACCGGACCCCATCAAACGCATTCACATCCAGGAGGCCAAGCGCATCCTGCAGAGCCTGCTCTGGGGCCCCAGGAAGGACCTGATGGAGCAGCAGCGGGAGCGCCACGGACAGGGGGGCGGCTTTGTGGACGGATCCCGACACGAGGGCCTCCTGAACTGGCTGGACGTGAAACGGGCCCTGCTGATGATGAAGTTCGCAGAGCGCTCGCTGGAGCCCGAGAGGAACGCAGAGCTGGAGGACTGGTTGTGCTGTCAGTACTTCTCCTCGGCTCACCCTCTGTCGCTCTGCCACACCGCTGAGCTGCTCTACTCGCTAAAGTGATGGCTTCCTTTATGGCGGAGCCGAAGTTATGTGTGAATGAGTGAACGAGAGAGACCAATAATGTCAGTTAAGTTAATGTCGAGACACTACAGATGGGACATACTGTGAACCTAAACCCACCTGTTTGCGCTATTGCTGCTTGCATGAGAGCCGTGCATCAAGCTAACCGTCCACTTTTACACAAACAGTATCCTACAGACTGTCACCTGAGCAAATACATGACCTGTGAAAATTCAGCTGTTTCTACATATATGGACAAACTAATGAAATGCTTTGTGCCAGTGACTCATACATCTGTAAAAAGGGAAGAATATGAACAGTATTCGTAATCCTATAATACACTTACCAAAGTTTCATGTATGACACTCTTTTGTGTGTATTTATTTAAAAAATCCATTTTGACATTTTACCCACTGAGAACAGGCTAATAATTCATCACCGTATTCTGTTAGCTTGTTACCTTTGAAAATAATGCAGCGTCGTATCTACGTAAATGTGCAGCTAACTTTTCATTTTAATAGAAATATGAGGTCACTAGCAGACTTACACTTTTGCACCTTCTCTGTCATGTTTATTCATGAGCTCATCTTGCTGTACTGTATACTTTGTTCCAATTTTCTTGAACCAATCCACAGGATATTATATAATCATGCATATTCCCCAGTGAATACTGGTGTACTAGGTCACAATCCCAGTCACAGCATTGCATAATAAAGACGTATGGACTATATGAATTAATCATAAGCCATACTGTCTAACAACTCAATATTAATTTGATTGACAAAACAAGTGGCAATGTTAGAGATTGCTTCTACTGAATGGATGCCCAGTTTTTCCTTATGCTTATTTTTTAGTATACTATATTTAAATGTTTTTACATTTGTAACCGTGCCTTTTGTTCTTTGTATATGTTACAGTGACACAGAAGCCAAATGTAAATATTAATGATCATTCGTCCTTTGTGAAACTGGCCTTTCACCGAATGTTCTAGAAACACCTTTGTACAGTAATTTGTATTATATTCGAAGAAAAATGAGCCCAAGCAGGTCTTAAAAAGCCATGAATATGAACAGGAGTTAAAAAATATTTATGATACAATTTGCTATCCTGTAGTAGTCACTGGAATTTCTCTGTTTATTTTCATATGTGGATTATCAAGTTATTTGGGTTGTTTTGGCACAGCAGCAGCTGAGCCTGATTTTTTTGCTTCCTGTAAGCTTCAAATTTATGAGAATTTTATCTCCAAAGGAATTCTTAATAAAGTCAATTTAACAGCCATCACCAGGTTTTAGTCCATGACTGACTAATGTTTCTAATGTTGCAGAGGGAAAAAAAACATGGTCAGATCTCACCACTATACATTATTCATTTTTTTTTTATTATTATTTTGTGTGTGCCTCACCTATTTGCAACTATCAATAAACTGTGCATATATTTTCTCACAGTATTAGCTGGTGTTTGGGTCGTTTTTTGATGGATCCCCTTTGTTGATAGGGCCATTAAGGGCTATGGTTATGTTAGCATTACCAGCTGCCTCTGCTGTAAAACTAATAAATGCAAGCAAAAGCAAAAAAGTATTTTATTTGCTGCCTGAACATCCAACAGGAAATGAAGGCTTGAATGATCAATACAAAATAACCTATTCTTTGTTTCTTATCAGACAATATTTTCTAATTTAGGGTACTTTATGCAAGGCAGCGCCGTGTCTATTGTAATTGCAGACTGACCATTGTAACAACCAGTGAAATGTGTGCAATTTAATACATTTTTACACAAAGAAATAGAAACACGCACAAAAGTAACAACAGAGAAGAAACTAGTCCGCTGAAAGAAGCGTTTGCTGTTGACGGAGGCACACAGTGCCTCGCACGGATCAACACAACAGGTTGTACGTGTAGTTGCATCTCAATTTGAGTTTGGAGCCTCAGGCCAAAACTAGACCCCAGACTTCCAATCCCTCCCCATGTAGCTTTCTGCTTCACATCACTCCTTCAAAAACCACTGGCTGCTCCCTTGTCATAGGTGGAAATATGTTGCTATGGTGTTTTGACCAATGGAATGGCATTTTCAGGAACGCAGTCGGTCTCTGTCTCCCTCTCTCTCAGACAGACACACACACACACACACACACACACACACACACACACACAGAGAGAGAGAGAGAGTAAAGCAGCCTGTTGAGCAAGAATCCAAATAACCCCCTGGTAACAACAGCAAGGCTCTCCTTTGTTTGTCCAGTGAACACCGGTCAGGAGGTTGCATACTTTATTTGAGCAAATATGCATCCCTGAACACTGTCGCCAGCACCGGAGAAGACAAATAAACACAACATACCCAAACTTTCCACAAGTAGAGAATGAATGTGGTGAAAATGCTACTGCCGTGGAACACAGAGGACAGTTGAAGATCAAAGCTAACGTACTAGTTATTAGCGCCGTACCTGCTTGCCATTGCTCCTTATTCCCAGGGATGGGTGGCCAATCATAGACAAAGACATATAATGTGAAGCCATCAAGTAAACACATGTAATGATAGTGCCCTCACCCCACCACAAAGTCACTATTTTGCATCCAGCCATAATTCATTAGTAATTATCATGACTATTACATATTTCCACAATTAATATTGCCATCTCCTGCTATTGCATCTATCCGAAAAGTGCAACTTAAATGACTGGTGCTAAACACATTAAACCTATACTTATCTATTCACCCCAGTTTGGATACTTTGGGCTGGCTCAGCTGGCCTGAGGAAAGCTTCCCAGAAAAGTTACCAGCCAGGTCATTTCCATTTCCATTCACATAATTAAAAGCACAGCCAGCGGCTGCATTGACAGTAGCCCGGAGAGCTACTGCTCTGTCAGTTTAACATAACTACCCATTAGTGTGCTCACTTAACACCGGGGACATCTTCCAGATGAAGGTCAATGGAGATGTAGGGCAGCTGGCATTGTGCCCGCTGTGCTGCTTCCATGTTTGACCTCATGACCTGTTGGTTCCTGCTCAATGCTGTTTGCAACACATTGCCCGCTCAGGTGAAGCACGTACTACTGCTGCATGAGCCGCAACAGCATGCTGCGCCCCCTGACCTCTATTGTATGTTTGGACTACGGGTTAGTCCTCTACCACGAAACGAAGCTCAAAAACTTAAGCCTGAGGCCTTTTTCACAGAAAATATATATTTTATATGTCACATTAATGAAATGAATTATGGCTACATTGAATTTAGCTGCTTCAGTTTCGGTAATGTGGGTTTACTTACGCAATTTGTTTGGCACATTAATCTTCACAATTGAGCACCACTTATGATTTTTAAAGCGTGATTCGGCAAAAAACTAAGAAGCTAATTTTAGGCTATAAATAAACTACTCAAGAATGTGTTATTTACAGTTGTTTTTTATATCGTAGAAGAAAACATAAAAAAAAACTTAACCACAAACTTTATTTCAGGCATCTAACCAGAAAACCTGACTTTGAGATTAGGGAACCGGAAGCACAGAAATGCAAACTCATGTCCGGGTTTTAGGACTTATTCCTGCAGCATTCTGTTGTTAACGTTATGTTATATCTTCTTTACCTACAAGTCAAAATGTCTGATGTCAAAAAGGCTGGTTAGGGAACCAAAGAGTAAACATCAGAGCATTGCTTTCCAATTAAAGATTAAGTGGCGTGTTTCCCAGCATCCCTTGGGATTATCTTCCCAATACAAGCAGACAATGTGTATTCACAGCTGCATGTTTTTTTTGGGTTCTGCTGCTTGCTATATTCTTTTGGTAATACCTTCTATCATTGACCACATTGATTAACAGATGTGCCAGGGGCACCACAGGGTCTTATTTTACCAATCCAGGGTTTTGCACTGGAGGGCCAATCAGGAACAGACAACTTGAGGGTTCTTGACCTCTGTATGGCCTTCTTTTTTCCCTTTGTTTATTAATCAGACCATGAATGTGTGGTGCCACTTGCACTTCCCCTTACCATGCTGCTTTTGTGATTCTGCAACAATAAGGTCCATTAATCTTTAATAAGACAGAAGGCAGCCTTGCCAGTAGCAGAAGTAACAAATGATTAAATCAATAACCCAAATGAAGTGGAACAATGTAGAGAAAGCCCGGCTTAATTTAGGCTGTTATTTTAGAGTGTTTGAAGGGTGCTGGCATGTCTCACAGTTTATTCTTTAAGTTGATTAATTAACATTACACACCACACTATTAGTTGTTTTAAACATTTAAAATGATATGGCAATTTGTAATTGTAAGTGTTTAAAATGAAATGTTAAATGTATGTACCAGGTTAAAATATTTACATTAAGCAGCCACAGCGTGGCATAAAAGTCTAACTACAACACAAAAGTCTTGTTCAGAAGGAACAGTCCCAACATATTGCTGGTAGTGTTCCGACATCTAGTGGATCAATGTAATACTACATTCAGAGTTCAAGTTGTTGCAGCATTTTCTCCCAACAAGTAAAGTGCTCCTAATTAATTTGATTTGCTTTAGTTTCTAAAATTCTTGCCGTAGTACAAAACTCATGAAATAATGTATTTCTCAGACGTTTTGTACATTAAAAACTGGTTTTGGTACAATTAGTGCCTTTGTCATTATGAAGCATTGACTTCTTTGCCAGCGTTTGCAAATAACACCAGAGTTCTATGACTTCAATGTCAGCTTGAATAAAACTTTTATAAAAAGGACGGTTTGCGAAAATGTTTTGTTGTGAAATCCTGTGCTACAGTGGCTACAAATGCACACGCACAAAGGACCTGCTAAACTTTATTTATTTAGATCAAAACAAAGAACAGTATTAAAAACATTTCAACACTGTTATGACATCCACCCACTGTCTCAAGTGTGGGAAAAAGATGCACTCAAGCACTTTTGGCTTAACATCATGCTAAGAATTAACATGAGTCAAACTAGTTTGTTTGGCCATGAGAAATAATTCTACTTTTTAATTGAGTTTACATTACTATCAAAAAGTTGAATCGATCATGCCAAAGCAGACGTAGGCGAAAAGAAGATTCACAGAACTTCAAGTTTGTGACGTTCAATCATTCATTTGATATTGTATTTCAGTATGCAGCCTGTAACGCAGTGGAGCACCAGGTCCTCAGGTAGGACACAGGTGAGATCAGCCCAGGTAGAGGGAGGGAGGGAGGAGAGCTTTTGAGGGTTCTTGGAAGTAGGGGGTTGGGAAAGGGTTCATGTTTCAGAAACAGGGAAAGATGGGACATGGGAGGGCTGATTTCGAGGCTTTGTTTTCATTTCTTCTTGGGTTTTGCCTCCAGGGGTAGGCCAATATCCTTCCCACGCAGTTTCAGCCCTGTACATGACAGAATATGAATAATAGCTAAGTATTGCAACACCATATTGTATGAGTATAGGCGTAGTCCTCTCGGAGAAGGCCTACGTATGTGCAGGAATGAATATTATGTTTGTGCCCTGCACAGGCCCGTTACTTACGCACTTGCGAAACATAACGGAGCATAGCTTATACATCTGGCTATTGAGACATAATAATCAATTATATTGAAGCATATTCTTACCGATCACTCTCTCTACCTTGCCCAGGACCTGGTTGTTGGGAATTGCTTTTCCACACTCGTAGTCTGCAATGACCTGAGGCTTCTCATTAATTTTCTGAGGAAAAGATTTGCAATAAATCATTTAGAATTTTGTTATAACACAAGCCAGAAAAACTAGCACGCAAAACACTTCCTGTTGCTGGATATACAATTACGGGCTGCATTTGTTTACACAATAGCAGAAAGCTGACACCAACATGTTTTAAATGACTGCTATGTTTGTGTCTGAACTTTTTCCAAATGATTAAGAAGAAATGGCCGTGTAGATACATGTGTGTCCTCGCTAAGACACTGTATTCATGAGAGGCAGTGTCTCATAGATCTGACAGCCAGGCATCTGGCGATTTACTTTCTAGGCAATAAACACTTGATGGGGTTATGCTGAATATGTCTGGACATTGGTTAAGTTATCACAATATAAGCGTTTCTCTGTTATAGATTAGCTTCATCTTAATTTCCTGCTTTTAGGTTTCTTTTACTCTGTTTACCACAACTTCAGATTCACCAACATGCATAAAAAAAGGCAAACAAGGTTTTTTTAAATCCCGACCAAGGCATCTGTCCAAGCAGTACTAACAACTAATACATAGTGCATGTTGATACAGGATAACTGTATACTCACAGTGGCCAGGTCTTTCTGGGTCATTCCTTTATCCTGTCTGCCTTGCTGAATGTACTTTCCCACCTCATGAGGAACCCTGTCATGGTGTAGCTCCTCTGTCTCACGATCCAGTTTGGATGTGTTCTTTGTCACAAGATGCTGTTTGTTCTGTCCTGCAGACCCTGTGTGACGAGCAACGGATCAAAGTAATGTTGGGGCATCATCCAGGTTGGTAGACGTGCAATATCACCACAATCACAGCACGAGCACTAGCAGAGGTTCTTCCTCCAAAGTTACTACTTGGGAAAGTACACATTTGTTTACAAGGTATGAATTTACATTTTTTGGATGTCTCGACGTCCTGCCCACGCCTCTGAGCAGCCGCGATTGCCTAGAGAAAAGATGGACATGTTCAAAATCTTCCATTTCAAAACATACTCCAGGTTCATTGACTGTAGGTTGCATTATGACCAGGCTGTATTCAGCTTTTGGCTTTTATTATGAATCATGAAACCAACTGTTAGTTAATCAGCAACGAAACAGCTTATCTAGATATGGCGCATGAATCAAACAGAAGACGGCCTTGAGCACAACAACAACTTTAACAACCAATGAGGCTGTTGCTCGTATTTCCGGTAACATGTCTTTCCCAGGACTAACCAGAAACATATATTCATATCGTACCATATTCAGATGTTAAATTAGAACAACTATTAAAAGTAAAGTTGGGTGTATGCTGATTTATCTGTAACCTTTACGGGCATTTACAGCCGGACCGTAGGTGTTCAACTGACGTTAATCATCAGACATCCGAGCGTGTGTGAGAAAATAAAAATTATATATATATTGGGCATGACGTCACATCAGACATAATAACATATTTAGTTTCTGGTGTAACGCTAGTTATGAGCAACGTTAGCGATAGCCACCTATATTGCCAGGTCAGCTTGCTAACGCTAACTAGCTAGCTAGCTGACCACTGGCTATTTTGATGACCGTCAACTATAAAAACAGTAAAGTTAACGTCGCTAACTAACTTCACGTCATCCCACGACTTGAGTAACGTTCAAGCATGTGTGAGGTTTAGTTATCCCGAAGAGACTTAATTTAGTGATAATAATGTGTATCTAACGATAAATGTCCACTGTTGTTATTGTTACGAGCTAGCTAGCTAGTTAAAGCAAACCACGACGCATGAGGAGCGTGTCGCGTGAGCCCATAACTCCACGTGTAGAAATTAACGCTTTAACAAATGCACCCTGCACGAGCCGTTTATTCAGGTGTTCACTATGGCCTGAAGCCAGCATAGTTCAGAGGATCCACGGTTAGGCTTTGCTCGGAAACAAGTTGCAAACACACAAAGTGGGGCGCTCGTGCTAACCTGCTTGGATTTGGCCTGAGAAGCCGTCGGCCCCTTCTTCCTTAAGACAGTCACGGTATCCCAGTCACTCTCTGCCATGTTGCCAGGGGTTTCACTCGTTACCCAAAATATGTACTATAGATATAAAAAATAAGTACAACTGGGTGTGTTCAAATGTATCCTTGATTTAGAACAGGAAGTGTTGCTACAGCTAATCTGACGCTCTGTCCAGAACGATCCCCCCACGCGATCTGCCAAAGCTTTATTTACAACAGCCAGGTGAACAGTAACACGATGGAGGAGTTTCATCAGCAGCGACCTGCGATGGTGAAGCACGCAGACCTGCATCCGCGTCACAGGTTTCCTGCCAAGTACCGAAAGTACAGCCTGAATTGAACTTTTTTAAATACACATTACATCAGATGAGATGTGGCAAGAAACACAGCCTCGTATCACACTTTTAGAAAAGTTTGTTGTGAGAACAAAGTACACAAACTTGCTAAGTTAATGATTAAATAATACAACTAATAGTAACAAATTGCCATTAGAAATGAGTTTAGACATTTTATTGCTGAGTGCACTAATTGTATGTTATGTGCGTTATGTTTTTTTCTATTTAGCAAAATGTAAAAATAACAGTTTAGGGAATTTCACAAACTTTACACAAAGGTAGCACGAGGATAAAAACGACACACTGATCAGATAGGATTATGATTATCCATGATTTTATTTAAAACATCTTGAGTGTTCAACTAATGCAGGTGATAGAACAATGTTAAGTATTACACTGCACGTACAACTTTTAAACTATTATGAGTGAAGATTAACAAATAAAAATAAAAAAAGTGCAAATACTTTGGTCTTCAATCATTAATTTGGTGGAAGTGAGGTGTACAATATTTTGCACCGACTGCAACCTCAGTTGATCTATAGGCCTCAGTCGACCAGATCACCAGTTACAGGACATTTCAGAGGCAGCGTCGCTGTTTCGTCTCGTGCGGATAGGAGACCAGCCAAACTCTGACTGGGCCTCGTCCGCCTGGTGGAGACGTCCTATGCGGTAGCCATGTCTGGAACTCTGTTTCCCTGCCCATGCGCGGGACTTGGGATTCATCTGGAAATAGATGAAGCAGAAATTAGTGAAGGGCACATGTGCACTGATGTGTTTCAAAGTCTCAGAAACAGTCCAACAATAGGGAATATTTGGTTTAACCGGCTTACAAAACATTAGAACGATCCAAATGTAAAGAATTGCTGTACTATGATCTGTACTATGATCTGCTTTGCTAGTACACGTCCATGTCTAGGTCATTCTGGACCACTGCTACACTGTGCTAAAGGATGCATGTCGCTCAGTCCCTCGAGCAGCTTTGGGACTTTCTGATCATTGCCTGGTCCATCTTCTCCCGTCCTACAGGCAGAAACTAAAATCTGCTAAGCCTGTGGTGAAGACTGTGAGAAAATGGACTAATGAGGCTAAGCTGGAGCTACAGTCCTGCTTTGACTCCACTGATTGGAGTGTCTTTGAGGCTGCTGCTACAGACCTGGACGAGCTCACTGACACTGTGACATCGTACATCAGTTTTTGTGAGGACATGTGTGTGCCGACAAAAACCTTCTGCACATACAACAATAAACCCTGGTTCACTGCAAAACTCAGGCAGCTTCGTCGGGCTAAAGAGGAGGCCCACAGAGGTGGGGACAGGATTCTCTACAACCAGGCCAGAAACACACTGACGAGGGAGATCAAGGTAGCTAAGAAGAGCTACGCTGAAAAGCTGCAGAACAAGTTTTCAGCCAACGACCCCTCGTCGGTTTGGAGAGGCCTGGAAGTACTCACAAACTACAGGAGACCATCCCCCCCCACTGAGGACAACCACCAACTGGCTGACGACCTGAATGGCTTCTATTGCAGGTTCGACAAGCCCACTTCCACCCCGCCCAATTGCCCCATCACCAAACAGACACCTTCACCCTCTGCCTCCTTCTCACCTCTCCCAATCAACCCCCCACCGGCACTGAGGATCTGCGAAGAGGATGTGAGTCGGCTCTTTCACAGACAGAAGATCAGGAAGGCTCCGGGCCCAGACGGTGTGTCCCCCTCCTGCCTGAAAGTCTGTGCTGACCAGCTGGCCCCCATCTTCACGCAGATATTCAACCGATCACTGGAGCTATGTGAAGTCCCCTCCTGCTTCAAGCGCTCCATAATCATCCCGGTCCCCAAGAAATCCTCCATCACAGGATTAAATGACTACAGACCCGTCACCCTGACGTCTGTGGTCATGAAATCCTTTGAGAGACTGGTGTTGACCCACCTGAAGGACATCACAGGGCCCCTGCTGGACCCCCTGCAGTTTGCCTACCGCACAAACAGGTCGGTGGAGGATGCAGTCAACATGGGACTGCACCATATGCTGCAACACCTCGACTCCCCAGGGACATATGCAAGGGTTCTGTTTGTGGACTTCAGCTCGGCATTCAACACCATCATCCCGGCGGTACTCCAACCCAAACTCTCCCAGCTCACCGTGCCGGCCCCGACCTGTCACAGGATTACAAACTTCCTGACAGACAGGACGCAGCAGGTGAGGCTGGGAAAAATCACCTCCAGCACCCGGACTATAAGCACCGGCGCCCCCCAGGGATGTGTGCTCTCCCCACTGCTCTTCTCCCTCTACACCAACGACTGCACCTCAGGGGACCCATCTGTTAGACTCCTGAAGTTCGCAGACGACACAACGGTCATCGGCCTCATCAGGAACGGTGATGAGTCTGCGTACAGACGGGAGGTTGAACAGCTGGTCCTCTGGTGTGGTCAGAACAACCTGGAGCTGAACAAGTCCAAAACTGTGGAGATGACAGTGGACTTCAGGAAGAGCCCCCCAACACTACCCCCCCTCACCATACACAACAGCACTGTTTCTGAATGTGGAGTCCTTCAGGTTTCTGGGAACCACAATCTCACAGGACCTGAAGTGGGCCTCCAACATCAACACCATCCGAAAACAGGCCCAGCAGAGGTTGTACTTCCTGCGCCAGCTCAGGAAGTACAACCTGCCTCAGGAGCTGCTGATCCTGTTTTACTCCGCCATCATCCAGTCTGTCCTCTGTTCCTCCATCACTGTGTGGTTCGGATCGGCCACTAAACAGGACAGAGGCAGACTACAGCGGATAGTCAGGTCTGCAGAGAGAACTACTGGTTCCAGCCTGCCCTCCATCCTGGACTTGCACACCTCCAGAGTCAGGAAGCGGGCTGGAAAGATCACTGCAGACCCCTCACACCCTGGACACAAGCTGTTTCACCTCCTCCCCTCTGGTAGGCGCTACAGAGCACTGTACACCAAAACTACCAGACACAGGAACAGCTTCTTTCCACTGGCCGTCACCCTGATGAACAATTAATCAGACTCCTCCATCTGCACTACCTGCACTAATTGGACTACTTTTTAAAAAAAAAAAATATTTATCTTGCTTATTGTAAATGTGTATATATGTACAATGAGAGCTATGTGTAACCGGAGTCAAATTCCATGTGAGTGTAAACACACATGGCCAATAAAGCTGATTCTGATTCTCATCCCAGATTTAATCTCTCAAACATTTCATACAACTTCCTTAAATAAAAGTGTTTTCCTGTGTCACGACCCACAAACAATGCTGTATTACCAGCCAGGCAAAGTGGGCAACTGCTGTTTGAGGCAATTGCTTTGTGGTAATTTGATTAAACTTCAAAGTTAGTTTGATAATAAACACAACTGAATCCCAATAACTGAACTGGCAAGCACCCTAAGGTGTCTACTGTATTTTTTGTCCATGAATGCATGAGAACCCACCATGTGAAGGATCTGTCTAAATCATCTTTTAATACCAATCACATTCTCATTGAGATTGTGTCCTTTACATTTATTTATTTATTATTATTATGACATAACATACTAGAACTTTAACGCTGCTGATTAAAACAATATATTATATGGAATTACTGCAAGTCTTTTCTTTGTACATTACCCAGATGCCGTGAGAAACTATTCCATTCCTCACCTGAACAAAAACAGATGTGTTCATTTGAAGTGTCTCCACTCGCTCTGACAAGTGATTCAACCATTCCAGGTGGTCAGCGATAGACTGGGTAAGATCACTGTTGCTCTGTTTTAGAAGAAAGAATGAAAAGTCAAAATATGAGTGAGCTCAAGAGAAATTAGTTTTGATGAAACAGTTTATTATTATAATTTGCTATATCACAGATGGGGATTTCTTGCATGCCGAACCTAACCCCGGACAAGTTGTCTTTCAGTTCAACAGCGCCAAGGCGAACATGCTCCAGTTTGTCGATCTGCTCCTTCAGCCGGTCGTCGAGCTCCTGCATCATCATCAGGCCTTCATCGGCCCTGACACCCCGCTTGGTCGCCATCCTGGTTCACAGTCTAGTATACTTAAACAAACAGATATAAAATGAGAAATTAAAACGTCTTTTTGAACAAAGTCCTGATACTCAATTATTGTGCACATTTTTAGAAACGGTTTGCTTTGATCTCAACTTATTAAAGTTTTACTTGCAGATCATTCAAGGATTGCTTCACTGACTTTTATGTGCAACCACCAGAGGGCGACACCGCTTTGACTCCACGTACAGCCTCATCTCAAACGTCCTACAGGGAACCCTTCTGTACTGCAGTGCAACAACCCTGCTGCAGTCTTTTCAGACACATTTTACAAATTTCACCGTTTAAAAACATTATTGGTGTCTGAACCACGTCGCCGATCATGAGAAATGAAAAGGCACTTGCAACTGGATGAGAACATCCACACTGGAGAAATCTGGATTCAATGTTCAACTTCGAAACACTCTTTCACACACATACCGTGTTTTCAGGACTTTCGGGGACATTACATTGACTTTATTTCCAGGAGACATTCCCCAACAGCAAGCCTAATCCTAGCCCTTACCCCACCTTAAAGTCTTCACCCTAAAATTTAAAATAGTATGGTTATTAGGACGTGCAATCGTCCCCGTTTTGTCCTCACAAATTACAGTGTAATTTGAGTTATGTCCCCGAAAGACGGGTAAAACACGACCAACCCATTTTTTAGCTGGAATCTGATTTAAAGAGACATTGCAGACTACGTAAATAACAATTTAGCCACGTTAAATAATCAAAGGTGTTCTGCTTCACGATGTGGCAACATCAGATGTGGCATATGGTCTATACTGCCAACTTTCATCCATGCTAGAAGCAAAACACTGGGTCATTTTAGGGTTAGGCCCTCACAATGTTTTATTAATGTTAACAAAAACAGAACAAGCTAACATCAAATATTCAGACGGCCTCGTGAACGGAGCTGAAGCCGCCAACAGTGTTACTCGCGCGTGCAACACACAACGGGACACCGTCCCTGCAGACTACTACGGCGGGGGTCGACAGAAAAAGTAAGAAAACAATAGAAGATACCTTGTTATTCTGAAGTAGAAACACTCAAAAATGCTCGTCGGTAAAACGCCGCGTTTGTACCAGACTTCCTCCCTCCGCAGCTTCAGACGGGAAACGGTCTTCGTCCAGACAAGCCTCTTTGTCCTGCAACAATCCGAGGAATTTGACATTTCTGACGTCACAGTTTTTTTTTTTTAACAGGTGCGTTATTACAGTTTTTTTTTCAGGCGCTACCAAGCGTTTGTCCAACCAGTGGTCACATTTTCAAAACTCTAAACACATTTAGCACAGCATCGGTCTTGTGTGGCCATACCATTCACACATTTCATGTCGTTTTCAAACAATATGCAGTCAGTGAACACATTTCCACAATGCTTACATTTTCTTAACAGACAAGCTATACCTCCCAACAAAATTATGGATTGTTTTTGTATTATTTACGAATGTTAACACACATTCCACAATGGCAAAAACAATATTCCAAACCTTAGATACAGTCTAAAAACCTCTTCTGCAATGATATCAGTTCTAAAACAATATATCTCAGCTGATAATAAACAAACAATTGAATAGTTGACACACAGCTGATTTATGTTGGGTAAATTGGGAAAACCACAGCTGATTCCAGTCTGGCTTAGACTAAGTGGCATTACTTATACAGTAAAAGGAGGACTTTGAGGAGTGATGTTCCCCCCCTTTTTATCTGGGCTTTTTGCCGTTGTTTTTTTGTTCAGAATGCTCTTGTGTGTTTCATGGATATTTTGTTCACTGTAAGCAATACTGTAAAACTTTTTCTGTTCTATCATACTGTAAACAGTATTTATACTGTACCTCCTGTAGTAAACAGTAAAGGGCAAAAAAACTGATTTGGTTTTTACTGGAATGCTTTTGAATGTGAACATTACATGTGGACATACAGTTCCCAACCAAGACATTTAGTGTAAAAACAGTGGATTGCATGTTTTGCATGCAAATACCTGTAAAACTGAAACATAAAAGTCTATGCAGTTTTTGTAATGTCAGCAATAGCCAGTATTTTGAAACCTGGTGTACTTTGACTGGAAAGACCTTGTGAAGTGAAAACAAGATTTATTCTTTGACAGAATAATTTCATTTTGAGTCAGATTTCCAGTGTTTTGGTAAAGTTAGTGTGTGCAGAGAAAGATGTGTTCTATTTTGAAATGAAGAGTTAGTATATATTTAACAAAATGTGTTTTTGAGAAGAAAATTATCCATTTGGCCAACTGTGGTTTGTAGGTTTGAGTCTGTGTTAAGAGTTTAGAAAAAGTATCTGAAGTATGGGTAAGCGCTTGTTAGCGATTGAAAAAAACTGTATTGTGGCATTATGGTCATTGTTGTTAATGCGTGACCGAACTTTGGAGAACTACTACGTAGATTTAAACTAAAGTTAAAAAAACAAACTCACTTTATTAAAAGCTCACTGTGTTGTAGTGGGTTTAAGACTGAGTAGGCCAGCACTAAAAAATACTAAATGTTTTGCTGGCATTTAAGAGTGGTTTCAACATTAAGAGTAGGTCTTTCCCAAACCTTTAAAATCCTAAACCCAATATAATAATAATTAAAATGGGAGTGTCCATCTATCCAACATGAGTTACAAGCATTTAAAACGAATAAAATTTTGAAAACCAAACCAAGTGTTTTTTTAAACTTATTTTGAAAGATAAAAACCACTTGGGGTGCAACTGCTGGGAGAAACATACCGGCGGTGCTCAGGTGGCTGGAGGAAATGTTTAGTTTAACTCGTCGTCTGCTGGATATGCTAAAACCAAGTAGCCTAAAATTATTTCCCCAAAATGTCTTCCTTCACAATAATTTGATGCATGGTTTTAATATGACAAAGTGAGAATACAGAATCAACAGTACATTTATGAAATCACAACTGCTTTATTTCTTTTCTTTCAATAAGCTCTTTTCCTTTTTTTCTTTAACAAGGGAGAGTAATGACCAAATATCTGAAAGGATAAAGATCAGGTAGGATAAATAGAATGCTGGATCAGCTGTAGAAAGCACTGGTCCTCTTGACAAAATGAAATATGCATCTTAAAAGTACAAAAAAAAAAAAAGAAGTCAGGACAACATTTTGGTGCAGGTACAGTGATGAGAAGCATCAGGATCTTTTGCGGGAAGGGATGAGGCAAAAAAACAAAACACTCCAAGCCCGATAAACCTAACAACAAGTGAAAGCCGTCCATTCTGAGAACACAGTGACCTTTTCAACGTTAAATCCTTAATAGTGCCACAATATCTAAAATGAAATGTGGGGTTTAAGCCTCCCCCCGCTGACGAGGCTCGACTGTACAGTAAAATATGCATATACATATATACCAGTGAAACACTGTCAAAGATAAATCGCAACATTTTGTAGTGTCATGGAGCGTTATGGTAAGCAGTAACATTTAACCAGTTTTGGCATTGTGAGTTTCAAAATGAGTGTCCATTACAAAAAACAAAATAGATGATTCCAACAGCTTCACATTTTCAAATAGAACAAACACTTTAAAAGTCCTTTGTAGTCCTCTGGAACTGCAGCGCTCACAAATAAAGCTCAAGCAAATTGTATGTTAATTCAACAAGCGATGCTATATGCCCCGTCATTTGTGATCCATTAGCTTCTAACAGAAAAAAAAAAAAGAAGTTATTTGGACCCTGATTGTGATTATAGTTAGGCTGCATTTATTGCTCGTGCCAACTCAGAGACCAGATGCTGAATAATCAAATGGGGATGAATCCGTTTCTTCACAAGTCTCCACAGTACTGTTGAATGGGATTTTAACGGAATTAGAGAAAAGTCTTTTGAGAGCTTTTAAAGAAGAAAGCTAAATGCCCCAGACTGAGGGATGTAAAAATCATCACTTACATCACATGTTCATTAACAGATTTGAATCATTACAACCCAAACACAGCAATAAGAAAGCAAACATTTTAATTAGCTATTTTTTTTGGGGGGGTGGGGGGCCTTTACAGCAATTGCTAATACAACCCCCTCCCTCCTCCCACAGTAAAACTTCACAAATGAGCCCAAAAAAAAGAAATTGTTGCCAGCTTGGTTGAGCAAAATCCACACAGTCGATGGCAGCACTATGAATGCTGAGTTCAGGTACAGTCTTTGTGAAATGTTGCTCTGTTCTAAAAAGGTGTCCCGCAAGTTTACACACGTTCAGCACGTCACATGCACACGCTGTATCAATGCCGGTGAAGTTTCATGGAAGCAACATGATTTTGGTAAAAATGTCCACCTTTTAGTTTCAATTTACATACAGAAGAGAGCGAGCTAAAGAATGTAAAAGAAAAGAACCGAGTTTCACCACAGTTCATGGGCTGGCAAAGATGCATTTCTAGGGCGATGCGCTTGACTTTTTGCCATGTTGACATGCAATGATGGCCACAAATTGGAGGATTTTCTTTTTTTACTGGGGTAATAAAATAAGTCCTTGAACAATAGCAGGTATGGGTGATGATCTTTATAATTACTAGCAAAAATGCCAATGAAAAATGACAAAAGTGCCCCACTGCATTTCAAATTTGTTAAAAAAAGAAAAATGTGAACAGACTTTGCTTCTCATAGTTGTATCAAGAGTTTGCCTGGTCTTAACAGCTCCAGTCCATAAAGAGGGAGTAAATATAGTTTGGCAAAATGGTATGAAAAATGAACCATCTGTCTGAGTTGGCCATTTTCCTTTCCCCACTTTGGAGAAACACACCAAAAGAAAACAAAAAACAGAAATATCTTTTCTCTTAACCAATCTCTTAAAAGTGACTAATAATAAATTAAAGAGGACCTTGAAGAGATCTGTTTAAAAGACTGTGTGTCTAAGTATATATTTATATATATATTTATATATCTCTATACGCGGTGTGAAATAATAGTGTCCAGTTCTGATAGTTCAAGAGGAGTATTTCATTTTGTCTGCATGTATGCCCCTGGCCATGGTGCCTTGGGATAAGGTGGTCTTGGAAGGCTCAGACATTGGTCAAGGGGCTTGTGTTGGCAGGCTGAGTGGTGTTGAGGATTTTAAGGTCCATTGTTATGCCTTGCCCTCCTCTACTTTGACAGCCTGGGGTTTGATGGCTCCAGAGCGTGCTGGTTTGGCTTGCCCCGTGGGGGGTAGGGGCTCCTGGAGTTTGCTGGTCATGCCCCCAGATGGTGTCTTGCCCTCTCCCACTGCCTTGCGCACTTCTCGCATGGTTTTATTCTGCACAAAACAAAAAGGCAGAGTGACTGAGACCTACAACAGCACATTGAAAACAACACATTCATGCACCATCACTGATAGCCCGAGGCGGACACTCCGCTATTGGGTAAAAATACGTTAGATTCCAAACAGTGACATTTGTATCCGTCTGCATGGTTTGTCAATTTCAGCAGTAACTTTTTTCAATTAATGCTTTGTCTGGAAAATCTGTGTTTTACAGAGTTTTATAATGTCACGAAGCAGGAAAGATTCTCAGCTGTTCCTCCCATACTTCTACCTCATTTACCATTAAATAGGAATGCACCATGAACCCCACAAACTACAGAGATAATTATTTAGTTTACTACTTTTCACTCTTAAAATGTTACTGTCAAATTATCACTTAAAATCAAATTATCAGCCTTAGACTATTCAATAATATGTGAACATTTATTCATATTTTTTAGATAACTATTTGTGAAATATTTTAATAGTATAGTTTACTCTGAAAACACATCAATATTATTGACAGTACATATCTACACTATGGCAGATAAGTCTTACAGCACTACAAAAGCATCCTATAAAGACCTGTCAGTTACAATATATTAACTATAAATCTACACCTAAAGTCAAAGGCGCACACTAATAAAATACACAACACAAGTAATGCAAATAGAGAAAAAGAAAATTGATGAAATTAAATTACCTATATTTATAGTGGGTGGCTCACCTTCATGCCATCCTCTGGCCCTTTAATAGGGGGCTCGGGGACAGAGGGAGGGGTGGAGTGGGAAAGGTCACGGCCAGGGTTGGGGTAAGGGGGGGGGCGGATGAGGACAGGCTTGTTGACCTGCATGACTGGTCTCTGAATGGGGTTGGGGAAAGGGCCAGAATGGGGGGGGCGCATGTGCATCACCATGCTGCCCTGAGCAGTTGGGACCTATTGGTGTCGGGTAAGAAGGGGGGTAGATAAGGGGTGGGAAATAAACGAAAACACAAATAATTAGCATGCCAGTATTGAATATGTTCAGGAATTTTCGTTCCTGAACGCATCTCATCAGTGCGTTTAAAAATATATTTTTGCATACTGTATTCAAACGGCAAATTATGTCAGGTGAGGAAAATAAGGATGCCCAATCATGTTATTACATTTTAATCCTTAAATGTGAACCCTGCGCTCTCATTTTGAGATGCAGGATATAAAAAAAGAAAATACCTGCTGAGCATAATGTGGAGGCAATGGGCCTAAAGGCCCCCCAGGACCAGAGGGCTTCCCACTGGGGCTGGCAGACCCAGGCCTGATGAGGGGAGGGAGGAAGAAAGTAAAAGAAAGTATTATTTCCAGGAATTTCCATAAATGTGCCTTTGTAATACACCATCTTTCACTTGTAGATGGAGCAAAGCCTCATGTCTGACAGTTGTCTTCTATTATTTGTAATTATAATAACTCACCTGTAGGATCCGGACATGCCGTGGGAATGATTGGGCTTCTCAGCAAACTGAAAGCCTTTCATTTCCATCTGTGAGCCCTGAGAAAAACATATTGTCAATACAAATAAACAATATCTCCTTTTTATCAAAAAGAGATGAAGAATTATACAGATTCATCAACATGTTTTTGTGGGATAAAATTAGTCTGACATCCATTTTTGCACTGAACAAACAAATCTTTTGGTTGAGCATCATACGATCAGTAAGTCACACCTCTCTGCCGCCAGTCATGACCGTGGCCTGGGAACCAGGTGGCAGCATTCGGCGTGGGCCACCAACTGACAGGTTCTGACCCTGCTGCAGCTGGATGGACTGTGGGAGGATGAGATGCTGATGCTGATGTTGATGCTGCTGAGCCGAGCCATAGCGCAGCTGAGAGCCAGGTAGGGGCATGGTCACCTAGTGAAAACAAGGACTTTAATGTCAACGTTGTTCTCCAATGATGGTCCGATCATGCCACAAAGACTTGTACTTGGGGAACTAACAGGAATGTTATTTAGCGCCACCAAGAGGAATACAGTATCTTCTTCAGCAGTTATGAAACTGAGCTTCAGCAATCCACTAACCTGGATGAGCTGAGAGTCCATTAGCTGGGAGGAACCCATACCCGGGCCTTGGTTCATCTGGCTGTCATAGACTAGCTGCTGGCTGCCATTCATCGGCTGATAGTGGGAGCCCGACTGTGTCTTGACCATGTCTGAGGGCTGCATGCCAGGGAAAGCAGAGTAGGGCCCCTTGAGAGTGGCTCCGCCTGACAGCACCATGGGGCTGGGCTGTGACAGGTTGGGGTGCATGTAAACCTGGGACCTGAAAAGGAACGAGACACAGCAGCAGAATGAGTGAAAGGAAAACAAAAAACTAAATGGTGTTGCTACATACATGAAACAGATAATATGAATAAAGTGAAGCAAATTAATGGGACCATTGGAAATTCTGTGATAGATGCAGGTGGCAGTACCTGAAGGGGGGAATAGAGTTGAACATCTCTTGGGACTGAGAGACAGGTAGACCTCCTCGAAGCCCCAACTGAGCCTGAGCCTGAAGAGACGTGTGTAAAGAGATGGGGATCTGCTGGGCTGCGGCGGCCTGAATGGATGAAGAAATGTAACACGATGACAATTCTGCTAAAACACAAACACGCCTGATTGTCTGTCTGTGTTGTGGGTGTGTGTCTGTCTCGCTACCTGTTGGTAGCTCTGCTGCTGGGACATGCTGGGAGGTACCAGGCGGGGCTGGCTAGGAAAAACATGACCATCCAGATACAACGGGGGAATATGACTACCTAGAAAGGAGAAAACATGCTTTCGGTTTAGTTCTACTCAAAGATTAAGCCCTCATCAAATAAAGAACATTAAATGCAGTTTTACCTTGCATGGACATGGAAGGTGCTACTGATGCCACAGGCATTGGAGGCATCGAAACCCCTCCAAAAGAACTATAGCTAACACCACTGGAGCCAATGCTGCAGGGGGGCTGAACACCGGAGGAAACTCCTCCAGGAGAGCCCTGCTCGGGTAGGGACTGGGAGTTCTCCCAAGCTTTGCGTGCCGATTCCATCTGAAGAAAAAGAAACAGTTACGGATTTGCCTTAATGTTCCTTAATGTAATAAATAGACAAGTCCTTTTTCCTTATTTGTCATATGTATGAAAATATATAGTTTGGTGGAAATTGGATTGTAATTCAAATACCTTGAGAGTGAGGTCAGCACTGGGGAAGGACATGGGGTTGAGGTTAATGCCGGGCTGCAGGTGGTTGGAGCGCAGCATGGGGATACTCTGGTTGAGAGCAGTCTGTTAAAAAACCAACAGAGGTTTAGGGTAAATCAGTTGTAAGTCAATAACTCTCGTTTTTAAAGCAAAAAAGGCCACAATTCCATAATCAAAATAGAATAATTCCTATTGCAGGAATGCATTTGGATTACTACTGGTTATTGTATTTAAAAAGACACTACAAAAGGTACACATGTAGTAACTCACATTGGTATTAAGTGCATCCTGAAGCTTGTTGACAGGATTGGACACGGGAACGGGGGTGGAGCCCGGAGGAAGGCTGAAGTCAGAGTCTTTGGCACTGACACCAAACTCAATAGGAGGCACAGGCAGCACAGTGTCCACGTGGAGGTCCACGCCATTGACTGGCGTTATCGGGCCACCTTCCAGCCGATCAACACCTTCTGATCCCTTGCGGTGCTTTAGGGAGCGTTCATTTCCAATGGGCCCTGGCTTGTGCTGTTCTTTACTCTGCTCGGGACCAGCATCAGAGTCCTGGCCAAGAACAAGACAAAGCAGTAGTTGGTTTACATTTCGCAATGTTGTAGCCAACTTGTTATTTGTCAAAAAGGATTCAGAAAGATATTTTAACTGCGTCAAACAAAGCAGATATATAACATATGCAGTGTAAGTTCCAATGAGCAACTGCATTGTACTACCTCAGAGTTGGGCTCGCTCCCAGTGTAAGACACCTGCTTAGTCCACGAGTCTCCCCCTGAAGACTGTACTGAAAGAGCTAAAGAGATACATGAATGCCATTAGTAAACAATTTGTCTGTTTTAACATAACCTATGAAATTGCTAAATATAGTTGTGTGCCTGGAAAAACTAAAATTGTCATTCCTATCATTTTGATATTTGAAACCTGTATTATGAGACCTGCACAAATCTATATTCTGCTATGTGTTTCAATAAAACAAATGAGCTCTAAATGTGGTTACTGCTTAACAGCACTGACAAAAGCATAAAAAAACCAAGCACTGTCACAAGGTGGGGTCTGTCTTGTACCGGAGCTGTTGGTCTCCCAGATTTCAGTTCCCAGGCTGTTGGAAGACAGCGCCTCCTCCGGTTGTTCAATGCTCATGCTTCCTTGCTTTTTAGCAAAGCGTGGTGGTATCTTGGATGCAATAGTCCTGTTCTTCACGGGAACCTTACACAGGCAAAAAAAAAAAAAAAGGAAAAAGCCTTAGAAACTATACTTTGTGTTTATCCCAGGCATGATTACAGAGCATATGTAAACTTACAGCAGATCCCTGCTCCTTCCTCCTTCTATCATCCTCCTGTGGGCGTCTTTGCTTTTTGGACATGGCATCCTGGTATCCATCTGGATTTGAAACCGGTCCCCCTGAGTCCCCCTCAACTACAAAACAGACAGGTGGTCAATGCAAAACTATCTGCAGATAGGTGGGAACTGCAGTTGTGAACATTATCTGTATGTTTAAAAATGTGCGGGTCAGCAATGCAACATGCATCATCACCAGTTTGGTTTTTAGCTCAAATTAGAGAAGTATCCCTCCTAGAAATATAGAAATGTAGCAGCACCAATTGTCTAGAGATCTTTATCAATATATATGAGCGATAGTTCCCTTTCAGAATTTTTCATTTAATTTCAAAATGGAGAACAGAAAAAGAGAATTTCTAAAAATTGGACTCACTTGGGTAGCTGCTGAGCTCATACTGGGACAGAGGTTCAGTTATGTCCGTCTTGATGGATCCTTGCTTCAGTTCCTTATCCAATTTCTTCCCTGAGGATTCATTGGGCTCCCGCTCCTCTGGTTGCTCTATGCTGTAGACCGCGCCCGACTCATCTGGGCTTCTGCTGAAAAACAGGAAAAGGAGCGACAAAGGGGTTGTAATTGGAGATTCTGACATCAAAAAATGAACAGCGAAAAAATAACCCAATAACATCTTAGAAACTCGTGGCGTGTTGCATTTTGGCACAAAACAAATATCTAAAACGTATTTCAGTTCGCAAATGAAGTTCAGCAAAAGCTACAGGGGCAGCTGGTGCAACAAGAGGAGGAAACGGGATGACTTGAGTCAGGCTCAGGGGGACGCTGTGGCAAATCTAGTGTTGGTAGCCAATCCTCCTGTCAAGCACAGATGCCTTTCCCAAATTCATTTGGCCGATGAAACAGAGCTACAGCCTCATCTGGGACAGATCGATGGTGAGAAGTGCTCAGTACCTCAGGCTCTGCTTAATAGCAGGGGAAAGGTACAAACTATTAATACAATTTGTACTTCCTTAAACAATGGCGTAGAATAGAAGTGTCAAAATTGGTTTTCAGATCTGTCACTGTGAGAGTGTCAGAGTATATTTAAGAGGGAAGTCTGGTCCCCAGTACATATTGCAGAAGCTTCATTCTTAATGATAATACATATGGGTACAGCATAAAGACAACTTCAACGTTAAGTTTTTTCTATCATTCCCCTCACCTTTTACAAGAAGTCCCTCCATTCTGCCAACTGTCACTCCTGTTGGAGGTGGGGGGGTTATCAGGCGTGCGTCCCATCTTGCTGACCTCTAGCAGTGATGGCTCTCCTTTCCTGTTCTGCCGTTCCACCAATGGTCTCTGGCTAGAGAAGCTCCTCTTGCAAAGTTCCCTCTTCTCGCCAGAGCCTGGCTCATTATGGCCAGAGTCTGAGGGAACGTCGCCATGTCCTTGTGGAGCTGTGCCTCCACCTCCACCTCGCTTCTCCCTCCAGTCGAAGTCGCTGTTCTCGGATCCAGTCTCCCATTCCTCTGCCTGACCGTGCTGGCTTGGGCGTCCACCAGGGTAGTGGCCACTGGGCCAGTTGTCTGCCCCACTGCCTTTGGGGTGACCAGGCCAGGGGTTGGCAGGGTTGGCGGGGTTGGCAAAGTCTCCATTTATGTACTCATCACTTGTCCACTGGTTTGTACCAGGCTCAGGTTGTTGTAGACGACGGAAGCGTGGAGGCTTGTCTTGACGGGGGGGACGGCGCCTTCGTAACATCTGCCTATCAGGGTTGTCATTGTCAAAGTAGTATTCTCCTTCGCGGTCCTCTGTGCCATTTTCCATGAAGGAGCCAGTTAATTTAGGTGGGTACTTGAGAGTCTCACGTTCAACAGGGGGTCTACGGGAATAAGTCGTCTCAGCTCCAGGAACATAACCATTTTCTTGCATGGAGCCAGCGGTGCTACTAAACTGGGGCCCACGGCCCCTCCATGTAGCAATGTCCCTGGATCCTCCAAAGCCTCGACTGTAACTTCCAGTGGTGTTCAGTCTGGGAGGCAGTATGCGACCTCCGAAACCCCTGGTGGCCTTGGGATTTTCTCTGGACTCTGGGGCCGTCTGGTCATCCGTGTACACCTTGTTGGATCTCCAAGAGTCTCTATCAGCCTTACGGACTTCTCCAGACTCTGTGAAACTTTCTCCATTTTCAGATCCCTTCTCGCGGCGCCTCTTGGGCAGTTCCTCATACTCAGAGGTTTCACTTAAGGTCTCGCTGACATTGCGCCGGCGGGGCTTGCCCCTCTGGAACTCCTCCACCTTGACAAGGTCCCTAGTTGCTCGGCCTCTGCCTGTCCGCTGAGCGCCACTGCTGTTGTTATTGTTGTTATAAGCGCCCCTGAGATTGTCTCCAACTCGGCCACCACGGGTTCCACCTCTTGAGCTAAATTCCCTAAATCCTCGACTGCGGCCTCTACCTGTTCCCCTGACGGCACCAAAGGCCTGTTCTTCATCAATGAAGATCCAGTTATTGCGCCGCGGTGCTTGAGGCTCCCGAATTTCCTGGCTCTCTCTAGGTGACTGGTTCTTGCCATTGTCCCATGGGTTCTCTTTAGGAGGGTCATCACTGTGGGTGCTCAGAGGCCTGTCTGTTTTGGGGGGAGCTGGTGACTGCCGCTGCCTCTCTTCGGGCTGTTTCTCAACAACTGGTGATGCTGAACGCCTGTTGCTGGCAGGCTGGCTATCCTTCTTCAGGTCGTAAACATTAGTCAGGACTTCTTTCTCCAAGCGGTAAGGGACAGGCTTCTCCTCGGGCTCAGGTTTAGGCTTCTCATTCTCTTTATCTTCAACCTTGAGAGCCTTGAGTACTGGCTTCTTGATGGGACCGGTTCTGCGAGTCAAGGTGCGCCCACTGCTCTCAGGTGGCTGGCTAACATTACTACTGGAAACGGAACTAGGCTCGGACCACTGGCTTTGGACATTGGTGAGTCCTCCATCTTGTTTCTGGCCTCCATCTCTTTTCCAATTGTCCTTTGAGCCGTCTGAGGTCTCATCGTGAGATTCAACGCCGTCTTTCTGATTCTTGTCTCTACAGTCCTGTTTTGGGTAATCACTATCTGCATGAATCAATGAGTGGTTCTGAGCCGTGGTCAGCAAGCCTTGGTCATGGTGTTGGTGTTCTCTGTCTGGGCCTCGGCTCTGGTAAGCATGATGGGGGATATCGTCTCGGGTGTGGGACAAGCACTCATTGGCCCTCTCTTCATAGGAGTCCTGGTGGGTGCATGCCATATCACCTCTGCGGACAAAAGATTTAAAAAAGAAAGATAAGGAATGGCAAAAACAGAGAGATGCCTATGTCAGTAAGAAGGTTTTACATGGCAATAATGTTTTGTGAGGCCAGTTCCAATTAAATAATGCCCTAGTCTAAGAACTGTAAAATTCAATATCTTAAACACAATATCTGACCTGTCATCTGGCTGACCACTGTCTGAGCTTTCATGCGGTCTCTGGTAAGGTGGAGTGAAGCTGCGCAAGGGGTAGCCATCTTGGTTCCACATCGGGTAAGGCTCGGTGGAAGGGGCTCTCCTCTCCTGGTGCAGGTTTGAATGGCATCCCTCATCGGAACCAGGGCTGTTCAGGTGGTCTTGATGCATCATGGGTTTCATCATTCCTGCTGAAAACAGTCAGTTTTAATTTCATAGCTTTTCCATGATAAAAAAAAATTAAGACATCAGAGGAAAGTGTGATTACAGATGTGAACGTATCTGCTCCTTTTAGTGCTCACCTGAAGAGTGGACAGCACTGGGGTAGTAGTCCACAGGAGATCGTCCTTGGGTCATACGGGGATCCATGAAAGGAGGCATCATCATCCAGCGGGGATCGAACCCGAGGACATGTGGGGGATAGTAGCCCCGCTGGCTGTGGCTTGAGCCAGACGGGGCAGGGTGACCTGACTGCTGCCAGTGCTGCATCTTGTATACTTGTTCCTGTAGAATGTATGCAACAAATACACTAAGAGATTGTGCAATTTTAAATAACTACTAACATTCAGCTAATACGAGACTTCAGAATACATCAAAAAAGATATCTTTAATTGTCTTTTTAGTATAGAGCCCCTTCTATTTATTGTACATTTTGAGAATGTGAACTGATCCTTTAACTCCACATTCACAATTAAACACACAAGATTCTCTCAGCAACGAATCAATAACTTGCACTATAAACCAAAAAATGCAAGATTAATATCAAGAAAATTAAGACTACACATCTGTGTTTCACTCCTCATGCATGACATGGCGGTTGTCATCATAGCTGCTGTTCTCCGAGAAGGAGAAAATGGCCAAATAATCTAGTAATCAACCTTTTTCACAGCAGATATTTCGACTCATAGGTGGAAAGGTTCTGTTCTATTCATGTGTGAGAGTGAGCCAGTATAGCAGTTAGGTATAATTAATCCATCATCAACTCCGAAATGTCAAAATGTCTTTTGTTAAAATGCCTTTGAATACTTAACCAACTCTCTTGATGTGAACTGAAATGTAGAAACTTTGAAAAATTGCAAAGTGTATGCATCATTTTCTTAGAGTCCATTCCCTGTTCTTCTTGCATGAGATAACCAAAAGACATTAGCTCCAAAAAACCCTGACTGGAATTAACAATGGCCAATCTAATCAAATACAAATAGGTTAACGACCTTCACGAGGCTGTTTGCATGCATTGACATAGAGGGAGCTACTTCCATGAACACTTGAGAGCCCTCTTCTCACCAAGCAGCCACTATAACATTGACGCATTAGTCTGGGATTACGAATTTATTGGTTAGAAGGAGCGTCAGCCGGTGCTCACCTGCTGTTGATGGTGCTGTGGCGGCTGCTGCTGCTGTTGTTGTTGTTGTTGTTGTTGTTGTTGTTGTTGTTGTTGTTGCGGCGGCTGTTGTTGTTGCGGCTGTGGCGGCTTTTGAAAGCGGGGTGCGATAGGTTTGGAGGGATGACGTCCACTGTAGTCTCCGGAGGGGGAGATGGGCTCCTGGACATCATGCTCACTGGCGCGGTAGTTAGAGAAAAGGGGTTCCTCGCGATAACTATGGCCAGGAGAGCTGTCTTGGGGACACTCGCTACCATCTGGAAATCATTTTGATCACAGAACAGGCTAAGAATTTGCTATTATGATCTGCAATAAGTAGACAAATGATTATTATTATTTTTTTAAATACCTTTTGTGCTGTACTGCCAGTTCTCAATGTGGCCTTTACTCTGTTCCCTGTCTGGAGAAAGTGGAACCTCTTTGCCTTCTCCCTCTTTCTGGCACTCCTCTGTTCTTGATGTCTGCCTTTCAATTTTCCCAAACTTCTCGTCCAGCCTTTTGAGTTTTTCAGCACAGGCAGCCAGCCGTTCCTCACGGGCACGCCTCTCCTCCTCGTCCCGGCGTCTGCGAGCTCTCTCAACAGCCTCCAACACCTCAGGTGACACGAACTTTGCCCTTGCTGGAGCCTGAGACTGGCGCTGCTGCTCATCTTGGTCAGCCAGTGGCTCACCTTGGATTTTCTGCTGGACCTAGAGATGGAACAGAGGCAGTTTAAGGGAAGAGGTAGGTATGTACTTTTAATTAGTAAAAATTCAAGTGTGACCAAAAATAATTAATGATTTTAAAAGTGTTCATGCTTGAAGGTGGTCATCTGTTTCGCTCCAACATTGACCATTTTAGAAAACAAAACAAAAGGGTGTCCATTTCTTTAAAAATTACAGATGGTTCAATTCTAATTCAAGTTATTACGATGTAGCAGTTATATAAATTGTTGACGGCTGATGACGAGCAACGTATGCAGCATGGACCACTAGGTCTTAAGGACATCCTAAATTACGTTGTCTGGCAAGCCCATCCACTCACACTGACAACTTAAAAGCCCCAAAGACGTGAAAGAAAACATCAATTATGTACCTCAAATGGGCAACTCTACTGGGTTATTTCAGGGACGGATCTTTTCACATTGAAACTGGCCAAAAAAACAGATGCATAGTCTGCATTTCTATTACGTCTGCCACACTGTTTTCAGTTGCCAAACAAGAAGCATGGCAAGGGAAAAGTAGTCAGACACACATATCTATGGTTACTGCAAGGTCATCCCTCCCAATTCAAAAGGACCGTCTCACTTGAGGGTGTATGAAGGCACACTGCTATTCATAAGCTCTGCAGTGTTGCCATAACCGCCACAGTCAGAGGGACTAAAGAACAATATGTGTTATAACTGTGAATAACATCATAATAAGTTAATCTTAGATAAGCCATCTCAGTGGAGGAGGATGAGAGTGGAAAAACACAACAGTGTGTGGTTACCAGGGTGTCCGTAGAGAGATATCGGCTGTTGGTCTTCCTGGGTTGCTCGTGATGGTGGTGTTGGTAGGAATAGCTCTCCTCAGGGCCTTCCTGAGGGTAAGGCACCTCACCTGAACTTAGGGAGGATACGCAGTCACGCTGGCTCTCTCTCTCCCTCTCCCATTCAGTCCTAAAGAATAACGCATCAAAATTGAACAAGGAACCCTTTAAATGAAGTAAAAACAAACAAGAGTATAATCTTATTTAGAGCGATAATGAGCCATCAGCAAAGAGATCTCACCACATCCTCTTTTTTTCACCGGAGGGGTCTTCTTCGTCATCACTGAACTTAAGCTTCTCACCATAGTCAACTTCCTCATGGAGTCCTAGACAAACAACAAACCAACAGTCAGCGGCAGTCATGTAGGATGGGATGTGGAGCATTGGGAACAGGCATTGGTATCCTATCTGCAAGCATCTATTCAGCTACAACAGAAGTAGACATCTTTATTAGTGTAATCAAAGCAATTCAGCAATAATTCCCACACAAACATTGGTGGCAATGAATATTCAGACAGTGAAGAGAAAACGTAAAGAATGGTACAAACTAGTCAAGACACAGAGTCAAATGTAAACTTTATATTTGGCCTCCTAAAAGAGGGGGATGAAGGAACTTCACGAGTCTAAGAAATACTGACCTGCCCACCCATCCTCGGTGTCATTGTCAAGCTCATCCAGGTCCTTCAGGTCATCTGCGTTAATGATGGCTGGACGTTGCGGCCTGTCACCAGGCCTGCGGATGGGCTGAGAAGAGGGTCGAGGTGGAGCGCGAACAAAGCGGTTCTCTCTTCTCACATCACCACTGCAAACAGAGATGGTAGGAAGACAAATTAGCCCAATCAGGGAACACATTGGCTTTCGGTCTGACGACAGATAAGCCTCTGGGGTCAAGGGGCTGGATTTCTGTGCTTCCGAGGTAGCCAGCGGATATCTGAGCTAAGACTTTATTTTCTTTTACAGTTCGATTAACATTAAGCTGCAAGACAGGAGTAGCAGTCGAGTCAAGTAGCCAGTTTATTAATCTAAATCAGTCACACGACAGCAGATGGATTCTGGGATGCATTTCTGCCTTTTTTGCTCTCCACACGTACCATTTACCTGCATTTGATCAAAGCCTGCTCGAATGTGATCAGTCAACACTACTCGGACTACAAAATATAAATGCTCTAGTACGAAAAGACACCATATTTTAAAAGAAACCCCTTTGATGCAAAGATCCTGTCTAGTTGCCTTCAGATTTGACATGTTAATCGTTAAACGTCACAAAGGTTTTGGGTCAAACTACTAAATTAATGAGGAATGCTCTCACATTGTAACTGTACTTACTTGACAAGTTCAGGTTTGGCGTAGCCTGGTCTAAAAGCAGGTTTGTTGTCAAATCGGGCTGGAGCTGCTACAGTGGCAGGAACGTGGTCTGTACCCGGGGCTTCACGTGTCCCTTTGGAGCACATCTGAAAACAGCAGGTTGAAACATGTGTTTATAGCAGAAAAAATATGAGCCATCAAAAGGATTTGTGTTGTTTCTGGCTATTTCCAACAGCAAAGTAAAATCAGCATACTGTCTTGGCAGGATTTCTTTTCAAACTATAGGATAGTACTTACAAAGGCAGGCAACATGTCATGGTAGACAGCATTCGAAGTGTGATGCAGCTGATACTGCAGAGCAGTAGGGACGGTTGTTCTGCGGATAGGCTGGGCGGGTCTCAGCGAAAGCTCCTTGGGGTCCAGGACTGGTGACTGAGCCGTCACTACACTCGAAGAGGTCGTGCCGGTGGCAGAAGGGGGGTGAGATGAGGCGGGAGGGGTGCCGTTCTCACACAGGGCAGTGAGCTTAACCTCAGGATCTGCGGGCAAGCCGAGGGTCAGGGACGAGGGCTGAAGGTTCCTGCCACCACCTTCCCTCCAGCTCGTCACATCTTAAAGTGGGGAGAGTTACATTTTAGAAACACCAACAGCTAATAATTCCCAATGTTCCGTACAAACTTTAAAAAAGACATCTATTTTCCCCTTTGCCCCTTTCTTTTAGTTATAAACCATTAACCATTAATGTGTTTTACAACACGATTAGATTATAGACACTCTAAAACATTGCTGCCAATTTCAGAATTTCCTTTCTAGCAGACATAATTTTATCAACGAGATGGCAACGAGAAAAGTTTATAGTTCAGACTTACTCTGGGGGCGGAGGCTTGGTCCGGGCCCATACGACGGATCGAAGCCGCTTTTTTCCTTGCCAGCCCTGTCCTGTTCTCCAGCTGCCTTCAGCGTGGGAAATTCCTCGTGAGAGAAGGGCTGAAGTCGGTTTAAGACCCTTGAACCTGATGTTGTCATTGAAAGAAGTTGCATTTAGAAAATAATTTGTCTGCCGTATTCAAATAGAAGAACATTGTACTTATTGCCAAAGGCGTGTGGGTCACAATCTGGACAGAACATAAGTTACCATTAGCCCATCATTTGATTTTAAACACACCTCACGATCAATCACAGATTCATCTGAGGTGACTCACCATCTCTTTCTACTGCCTTTCCATTTAGCTGGGCCCATTGCTTTGGTCCACCTGCGTTTGTGTTCTGTGGAAATGAAGAAAACAAAAGTCACGACCTAATATCCGCTCACGCTCTCTTTGAGATGTAATATGTCATTTTTTTCCTGACAAAATGTGGTTAAAAGCTGTCCACGTCGTCTTGACGCCTTCGCGTTAGCTAGACCGAAACAGAACAGACACACCACGACAGAAAAGAGGACTAGGTATCCTCTCTGTATCTTGCAAGAAAAGAATGCATGTCCACTTATCAGCCACATTTGCTTTCAAAACACACTGAGAATCTTTTGTTACAAATATCAAAGCGATTATCAAAACTGGGATTGTACGGCAATTGTTTAGTCACATCTATTTTAAGACTCCAGTCGGGAAATCAAAATTTTAGGCAGAAGTTAATCCTCATGATGTAAGAAGAATGAAAAATGACAAAAACAGTAAAAAATATCCCATGTTGTACATAAGCATAGCAACACATACACACCTCCTGGTTGGCTACCGGTGAGGGCTTCTGAAGATTGGAGACAGATTTCTGTGAAGCCAGCTGTGGCTGCAACTCCGGCAGCTGTGGTATTGATGCAATAGAACTACAAATAAGGGAAAAAAGTTGTCAAAGCGGGCCGCGGGTACGATGACTTGACAAAAGGCAAGAGCCCAGAATCACAAGACTTTAGACTGACAGACTGGACCTCTAGGCAACAATTATCTCTCATCATAAGGCAAACGCTTTGAAACAACAGCTGACTTTAATAAAGCTCAAAGCTTTATTGAAAGGTTTCCTAACGTTGCCTTCTGAGAAGGATAAAAGCGTTTTAAGACAATACTTGGCTCTTAAAACACAGCTTTCCAATGCACACAGGATAGTTAACTTGTTCTCTTTCATTGCTCCACAGCCTACATCTTTATGACAGAAAACCACAAACTAGAAAGGCAATGATATATGGTAAAGTATCTTAAAATAATCTACAAAATAATTACTTGTTGCGCAGTGGAGTTACCCAAATGTTGATATAATGATATAAGTGGGTAGTTTAGAGGGGGTATAACCATTCTACCCATACCTCTTTTGATCGGGTTGTTCCTGCTTGTTCGCCCATCCTGTACCGTCTTTCGGCACAATAATCACGTTGGGATCGTTTCCTTTGTTTTCGGACTTCAAGCTCGGCAGGTGAGCAGGTGGGGGCATGCGCCGGGCTGCGGCCACTTTGCCAAGACTCTGCAAGCCATGTCGCGGAACTACTGGGAGAGAAAACACGGATAGATAAAGCAAGGGGACTGACACATGGTGACAAGAGATTCAAAAGAAAGTAATGAAGTGCTGAGGAGAGACAAAAACAATTCAAACGTACCTGCGTTTTTCTGATTTTCTGTTGATTTTCCCTTGTACTTGTCAAATAGGCTAAGTGAGGAATACTTGCTTTTCCCATCCTTGGACTTGGTTATTTGCCCTAAACGATCGGACATTGCGATGTAATGTCATCGAGTATGGAAATGTTTTGTTGCGCCTTTTCCCAGTGCCTTCTGATTCTACAAAGAGAGGAAGAAAAATGTCAACCTTAAATACAAACTTCACTGCGAGAAAGGACAGATATTCAACCTTCGAGGAGGAGGAATTTCATCTTCAGTGCTCCAGACGGTGACCATTATTTATGAGGGTGCAAGTAACAATTTCACGTGGTCGCATGACATCATCCATCTCATCTGTGCCTCCAAAACCTTTGCAGCGCAAGAGTTTACAAAACAATCCATTTAGCTGGTACGATGTTCTAAAAAGGTGGGAAGATGGGGAGAAGGTAGAGACAACGATAGATTACGACTCAGGTCCAAACTGACTCATAGATAAACGTAGTAAAGCAAAAAAGTACAATACTTCCGTCAAGAGTAGCACCAAAATGTAATTCAAAGTACAGTACTTGTAAATGTGCCTAGTTATTTCCATCACTGAAAAATACCACGCTGTGCCAAAACAAGGGTGTGAATTCTTCGGTGTGTAAGGGCCCTTGGCCACACATTGATCAAAAACATTTCAACTGCTACCTCAGCATATCACAGTTGACACAACATGGCTTGGAACAGGAATCGTAACCAAATAAAAAAAATACCTTTTGTGCTCAACTAAATTATGTGATTTTTTTTTTTTAAATAATCATTATTTTGAAGCAGGCACTTGTCTTAAATGCACATTTGATTTAAATGGGAATATGTGATTTACTCCATGTTAACATGGACTGCTTTGGAACTTTACGTCACAGTTCTTGCTTATTTCTTTTCTTAACCTGAGGGCAGAAACACAAACAAGTCAAACTTGTCTATGACATGCTGCCTAAATGGAAAGGTTACCTTTGGTCAAATACATACCTTAAAACAACTCAGAGTTTCTGTGATCGAAACCAATGCTGCAGACACGCAGCTCTGTATATGTCAATAGTAATGGTACGCAGCTTTGAACGAGACTAAATTACTGTGTTCACTGTTCAACTAAAACCAGACACCAATCAATCTATGCATCACCATTTTCCCCAACGTTTGTATGTATAATATAACAGCTCACATGTGTGGATTATCCAGAGTAAAGGGGAACATTGTTTCTATTGCTTCTGGGTATTTCAAAAATATTTGTTCAATGCTTTGATCACCACAAAAAAAGTCTGTCACATTAACCATCTGCTTGGCTTGATACCACTAATAGTAAAGGGGGGCCTTTTGACGAAAATGTCCTTTTAAAATTATTCATCATCTGACTTACTACTTTACGTAAACCAAAATTAACTAATACCATGTTTGCAGAAAAGCTTTGGTATATATTTTGAAGTTAGAACCATGCACTCAACACACCAGGTTAAGCTTATACAGTAATGTGCTTATCCATAGTTTACATGACAAAATCCTGAAGTCACAAACTTGAACATGAAATTGTTAGCTCAAACACACTTTGTTACCACACAGAAACGTAACATATATCCAAGGTTATACAACAACATACAGCACTCACAATTGCACCAACTACAGAAGTACAGAAAAACATGTAGATAAACACAATTATGCAAGACTATAAATACTAAATATAAATACAATTCATTCCTTCATTTGGTTTACCAGCTGAGCTCTTATTTAAAGTGACAGGATACCAATATTTTTTTCAGGACTGGATGAAATATAAAAAATGAGGGAATTTATTTGATATCTTTAAACACACTTAAATGTGCCACAATACTCAAGTGGCTGGAAACAAACTACATCCACCAACTTGTTATGCATAAAAATGCAGATTTCTTTAAAAAAAAAAATCATAAATAAAATGGTTTTGGGTTCAATGTTACGATACGTGGGCAAAAATGTTCTTAAATAAACATTTGTATGAAGGCTAACGTAAAGTTGCGCTGACATTTCGAGGCGATATCTTCATACAAGAACCAACACAACGCAGATGGAGACACAAGGCTTCAATAATGTCGGCTAAATGCTCGTGTTTCTTTGTTTATATAACGCTCGCTACGGCAATAAAAAAAAAACAACGTATGTTTTAAATAACGTATACAAAAGCATCTGCAAATAATTATGGTGGCTTCAGCCGAATACCAGACGACCCATAACGTAACTTAGGTTATCGAAGGCCGCTCCTTTGCAGCTCCGCATAGGCGTTTTTTACCGAGAGTTACCAGGAGAAATATCGGCCCATCTAGGTCGATTTAACAGAGTATAAAAACAGATAACGCCATACTATTATATTTTCATTTCAGAAGAAACCCTATTATTTCGATAAGGACCACCAAAATGACAAAACCTCGCGTTAGTTGACATTTGGGTTAGAAATGGAAGCTAACGTTGTGACAGCGTACGTGAGAAATAACTTGACGTTTCTATTTTAAGGGCTATTTCAAATCAGATAATCAACAGAAAGTTAAACAAGTACTACAAATGAATGTACAAGCTGTACGTATAAATTGCTTTGAACGGCACGCAAAATAACGTTTGACCTCCTTCACGTTAGCTGGAGGTGGCGTTACCTCTTTTGAAGCTAATGCTAATTCCGGCACATGACACAAGACAGCAGCCAAATCGCAGCACAAAAACACAAAATGTTTAAACTGATGCTATTAATATAAAACAAAACAAAAAACAGCCGAAAGAAATATTAATGTGAAATTCCCTTGATTTGAAACGTAAAAACACAAACGTCACAAAAGGACCATTGCTAGCCATCACTGGTAAAATAAGCTAGATGGAGACTGGATTCAGCGGCTATGTAAACATGCCCAACAGTGGAGCGGTGTATCATATCGTATTTTATTTATTTTATCACGCATTGTACTGTGCACATACAGATAAATGTCTACTGTTCAGTATACCCAAGCTAGCTTGTAGATCTAACAACACACAGCTACTTGTTCTTATTCACATTTGCTAGCTTCGCCAGTCGTAGTTTTTGGAAAACTGGCGTTACAGCAATGCCGTTTAACTTCAGGTCTAGCTAGTGTTTCAAAAACAACCCCAGCAGGCCGGGAGTTTGCAGAGCGTTTGCATTTGTGCATGGCAATAATACACACGTTGTTTTTTAGAGGAAATCTCTGTAAAAACACTCAGACCGATGTTAACATTTTCCAACCGTTCGTTTTTTTTTTTTTTAACAGAACAGTCCCACGACAGCGATGGGAATGTAGGGCAAGGCGATTAAAAATGGCTGCTGCCCAGAACAAAGCAACAATAAAACTGGGCAGCGGAGAAGACAAGCAAAATGGGAGATTTCACACAACCACCTGCCTCCATAACTCACCAATTCAACGACTTAGTGTATCTTCTGATCAGTGGCAGTGATATATTTCCACAAAATGTGTTCTATTCAAAGGATGGATGGAGATTGAAAAGCCCAATCTTCATAGGTTGAACCGATTTCAGCGGTGTTGCTGGGGTTCTACCCGGCCTGGAAATGAACACGGCTGTGTGTAGGCTGGATCGGCTCGACAGAAACGTCATACGTCACCAAACGTCGTTGACACAACACAACAAGCGCCCCTGCTGGTTGACTTTGGCAACTGCAGAAACGCCAAATTAATTTTTAGCACTGTTCAATCATTTAGTTATAAATATTGTTTTACAAACTGCTGCAAATGTCATTGAAGGCATATTAACATATAATTAAAATAATAATATGAGATCAAATAGGGAGCACCCAGTGATTAGTTGACCACTGCAGGGTAGGTAGTGTAGTCAACTCCTCTACTGCTAACTTCTATTTATCATTATATGAGAGTATAGGCTATTCAGAAATAATATGTCTGTTGCACTTAGTAAGTAACTAAATAACATATTCTCTCTTGTTGAAATACATCACCTGTTCTTTCATTTATACATGGCTTTTAGTTAACAAACTGTATCATTTTCTTCTCATTTATCCATTCACAACGACATTTCTGTAGCCATACAGCAATACTGTAATTTAAAAGATGTGTGAGGAAGGGGTGCGTCTGGTGGAGCGGGGCCATGGCCCTTTCTGCATTCCTACACCTTTGCCCCTATTTATTGAGTTAAAATATTTCCATCTAAAATAGGAAAAGGAAAGAAATACATTGTGTATTCTAGCTTTCACGTTTAATTTCAGTGGAATTTAATGATTTCATCTCTGTATTCTGCATTTTTACTCATTTGGCTGATATTCAAAGGTCAGGGTCTGTGATTGGTTTTTGTTGCTTTGAATGCTTCAGAAAATGAAAAACATTACTTTTCCAGAGCATTACCAGTGCTCATAATAGTCAAGACAAGCGGACGCCTCTAGAGGGAGCACTTGTCTTACCCTTCATCAACCATTCCCTTCAAATGGCTGCACATATCTCTACTGATCCACCAGCACTTACTGTATGTAATATTCAGTAATATTGATGTTGTTCTTGCAAATATTTAACAAAAGTAACTTTGCACTGACTCAAACTGGAATGAATTGGCACACAATTTTATTAAAGCAGTTAACAGTGTTTGTAGTGTAAAACATAATTAGATCCAATTTGGCCTAAATACATATTTTGTTAAGTTAATAAAAAAAAAGTCTTTATGCTATATTGCAGACTCTTGACACATGCTTTTATTAGCCTGCAATGGTCACAGTAGTTGTCTTGTTATAATGTAGGAATCTTTCTGAAAATGCAAATGTCACTGACATCACCAGAATACCGGTTTTGGCATTAAAACACACGCTTAGAGCTACATACCTACAGCACACACAAAGATCCGTGGCCCCAGGAAAGTTGTGGAGTCTAATGTTTTCCCAGAGCATGACACAGAGCATCAGCACAGAACTGTAGGAAATCTGTTATGTCAGTGCATATGAACTCTGCAGAAGCAGGCCTGTGAGCACTATCAGCTCTATTTGTGGGTACTTGCAGGGTTGTAGAGGCCTTGATTTTGATGCAAAATCAGAAGACGTTTAAAATAAAGGCTTTCATTATTTGGGATGCCTTGATATTTATAGCTGGTCACCGGGTATACCTTGTGAAGAAGTGATGCAGGTGAGAACTGCTGGCACCTCTGTTTGTTCTTTTGTGATGAAAGAACATGGCCTTGGTTTTGTTTGCATTTAACACTAGTCTGAGGTAGAACAGTGTGACTGAAGTGTCAAAAGCAGACTGCAGATGTTTAAATGCTTGGCAACAGTGCTTGCACAACAATATGCAATCATATCATCAGCATTAAGAATGCATCGATATTTTGGCTACTTACATAATTAGTGGAAAGGGTGGGTCCTAAAAGCTGAATGTTGTGGCACATCTGGTGATATTTGGAAAACCGGAAGACAAAGCACTAAATTGTAAACATTTTTGCGAGGAAGCATCCTTCCGAGATCAATGCAGGGTCACGCCATGACAGCAAAGACTCTTCCACCTTGAGGAACTGTAGAGAAAGAGTCCTCATATGGTGGTAAGTTAGGCGACTGCAGCTTAATAACTGCCACTGCTTATTTTTGTAAATCTCCCTCTATATCTTTATGTACATACATATTGATATTAAGATTCAAGATTCAAACATTTATGAACCGCAGCTGATTTGGAATTTGTTTCGATATGCTCAATCACATGGCACAATAAAAACGCACTACCACACAAAGACTCAATTACAATACAGTAACCACATAAGAAATGAAATAGTACAGCCAGACGGCTCATGCCCTTAACGTGACAAGTTAAAGTGCATGTTCTTATACGCGTTATCTTTAGATTGCTTTATTAAGACTAAATAAAGGGTTGCCATTGTGCGAGGAGTCCTTTCTGACTTTTCTTTTCTCGTGGGCTGTAGAATTGACATTGACCATGCAGTTATTCAGAAGGCAAGCACATCATTACTCCGTAGAATTGTAACATTGCAACCTTTGAAACACCAAATTTGCGAAGCGTTCTTCAAAAGAATCATCTCCGGGTAATGTGTGTGTGTTCATGTGGTAACATTGGTGTCATTGACAAATATGAACAACAGTGTCCCGTGGAAGTCCATCCATTATTTATGAAAGCTGTGTATTGTATGACATTGCATCATGCTGCGTATCAAACAGACCACTGACTTTGACTGAACTTCATACGAACACGATTTTCAACATAGACTTTTTCTGATGTCTAACAATGCACACACAGACAGGTAACACACACACACACACATCTCTGACTTCTGAATCTCTTTGCCTTCTTAACTCTGCCAGAACGTCTTTTGAGCAGTTTCTGTTCCTGCTATGTGAACTGTTTCAGAGCACACACCATTGGCCTTGTTTCCTGTCTGATGTGGCAAGAGTTGCGTGACAGGAAACTAGTGTCAAGGGCTGTGAAGACACAGACTGCATGACATTCAGAAAGATTGTTGCATCAATACATTCCTGTTTGCTCTCTCGGTCAAATCAACTATTTGTTCGACAATTATGTGGATGCAGGAACAGGCAACCACGAGACTAAGACTGAAACACTATATGTTGATAAAACCAATTTTAGCGTCAAGTGAAATCCTACTTTCACAGAGCTCTCTTTTGGCCATATAGATGAAATATAGGATTGCCACAATTCTTTTTTATTTTGGTGGAAGGAGGTAATGCTTTAACATTTCTCAGTACCTTCTTTTTTGTGGAACAAGTAGGATTTAGCAAATATGTAATTTCCCTTTTAATTTAGCAAAGCCAGAAAGTGTATAATGCCCATGTCAGAGCTGTATCATGAATTATAGGGTTTCACACGTCTTTATTCTTTTGGGATACTTAACAGTCCATGTGATTATTGAAGCAATCATAACAATTTGTTGCAGAAAGCCGCTTAATAAATAGGCAGTTAAGCTTCCGATAGCATTCAGCTGATTCATTAACATTCATGAAATTATGTTTTCCTCATTCTAGTTTGCACACAAATTTCAATTTGAGACATTTGCAAAACCTTGTCTTGTAGAGTGTTGCATGTTAACAGATGCACAAGAACACCACACTCCCACAACATTCACCCTGAAAATGATCATAATACAAACAATTTTCATCTTATTATGTTAACACAGAAAAATTATAAAAAACACAAAGACATCCACGTTTTACTGACAGCCTGCCTCATTTTTATTAATGCTGGAAAACAATGACATACAGATCCCTGTACAGAACTATGCAAACTAATGTAGGCGACAAAAAACTGTATTTACACATCAAACCACAAAAACAGTTTGCAACAAAAAAAAACAGCAGTTGTTAATCAAAAGTCCATAAAAAACATTTGGAAAATAAAGTATAATTTGTTCAAACTGATATTTCTAACAGATATTTTTTAATTTGTATGCCAATATTCATGCATGCACGCACACACCACCACACACACACACACACGCACACACACAGCCACACACACGCGCACACACACACACACGCTTCAGTTGTTTTGTGGGGCACAGAATCAGCATTGACCATAAATAAGCATCTGTTAGGCTGATGTGCTGACTGCAGCAACATGAAATGAAAGAGCCGATAAAGAGCGATTCAAAAAAACATTAAATTAAAGCATAAATGGCACGTTAGCAAGGAAATTAAACTTGACCCCATAAGAAACATTTTCCATTTTTGCGCAAGTGTGACATTTCTTTTCAACACAAGCAACTAAATTTAGTGTCATCCAAATAGGTTCATATTTGATAAACATTCGGTAAGAAGAACATAATCCCCTTAGAAATATACAAACATAATAGTCATGCCAAAGAAGGAACAATGTGGAATATCCAAACAACAATCACTTTGAATATTTTAGTGTTACATCCAATATTATAGCCTTCCAACAAGCTATTCAGTGTCCAACGTCATATCACTATTCCAAAAAAGAAAAACACGAATATTCGAAACAAATGAGAAAAGAGGAAGAGATTGCAGGGAAGAAGGAGGACGTAAAAGGAAGTAAGATGGCAAAGAGGAAGAGGCACACAGACTCAAGAGAGAATTAGTTGAATAGAAAGGGGTTCAGTTATGGAGAAATGGCAGCAGCTTTCAGACTGCAAGAATCACAAATAGAAAAAACATTGAATAAGATATCTTTAAAAATCCTACATATGCATCGTCACCAAATCCTTGTGAGTTTGCAGCAGTCTTAATTCTCCTTTTATCATTAGTACTTAATGAGCAGTAGAGGCGTGCTTTAGTAGGTTTGACTGAAGCTGCTAGGATTTGTGAAGCATTATGAATGTTTCGTGATGTCTTGTGACCTGCCTGTTTTGGGTGCTACATGCAATCCGGCATCAACTTCCTAAATATGAATGCTTCTCTGTTGACACCTTGCAATAAGAACTTCGACCCCTTACAAAAATAACTTCATCAGACCGAAGTTCTTGACATTGTGAGGTTAGTGTATCAAATTAGCCGCGTGTGCTAGCATAGCCTTGTGTCAAAAGCTCAGAAAAAGGGGCTCCAGCTGAGCGTGCTGATGGAAATAAGATTCTGACAGGTGGTTGACGAGAGCCACACCGACTCCATCAAGCTAAAGTGGAGCAAGCCCAGCGCAAAGCCACACACCATATCAGTTAGGTGGTGTTTCCCCAGCAGCACCCGGGACATGCCCACCAGGAGGGCCCACAGCACCAGCAGGATGCGGAGCGGCACAGCCAGGACCAGGTGAGACAGCAGGAACTTGGAGACCATGGCGGCCCGGCTGGCATGAGCGGCGGGGAAGGAGTAGATGTCCATCGCGACGCAGTCCATGAAGCCCGGCGGCATCTCCCAAGGTCCTTTGCGCTTCACCAGTCTCTGGACTCCAGCCACCGTCAGGATGTCAAGAATGAGGGCTGTGGAAGAAAATGGGAGTTGTTAAAGAGGCGAAAAAGAATTGATGTAATGTTATAAGCTAGACAGTTCCAGTGGTGAAGGATTAAGACTCTTAGTTTTGATAAATTGCTCAACAATACAGGAAAGAACAATAGTGAGAAGAGTAGTATACAGATAATTAACATCTAAGAGTAATATACTGCCTCACTGGACAGCATTTTATATGTATCATCGAGTCTTCAAATAAAGCATAAAACAACTGTAGTATGTGTAAACAGATATCTTGGGGACCAAGAATAACCATCAGGCATACAATACCATCTAGCATTTGCTTTGAGTCCACATACCGGACATTTGCAGAGGCCTTTTATAGCTCCATGGCACTCCCAAAAATATCCCTGCCATTTCTGTCTTTAACTTCTGTTCAACTCTGCCATCTTTATACACACTCAACCAGCAATGCGCTAAATAACTGTCAGATGTCTGACAATTGATTATGCTGGCCTAATTATCATTTCAGTCATCTACTGGCTGTCCTAACACGGCCATTGTTTTTCTATTCCAGTTCCTTAAAGACAGGCTAGTGAGGTGGAAGAGACATCGAAATGCCAAAGGAAGAGGTGAAGGGACAAAGCGGTGGGCAGGCTATAAAAGTAAAAAGTGTTCGGGACATAAGCTAAGCAGACTATGAAGCTGATGAGATGTGAGTGAGGACTTTGCCGCAGGGCCCAGGTGAGGTGAGCCGAGCAATGATAATGAATGTCATGAGCTGTAAATTGTTTGTGACTGATTGATACTTTCATAGAAGGGATTATTGTGCAGAAATCAGTTTTTTGCTTTTTGATGTTTTTTGCTCATGAAAGGTCCTGGTTGTGTTACAAAAAAGTGTAGAATAGCTGTACACACTGACATATTAGCATCTTAAAGGTCAATATGGGAATTTCTGCATTTGCACATCCAGCACAAATGGAGCAACATTATCACTCAACTGGAGTCTTGTTTGTGTCTTCCTGATGAAAGTGAATTCCTTCTCCTTTTAACTTTGTTTTGGTCTCCACCAACTCCTGTGCAAATAATCTGTCTAAAGCTAAGTGCTCCACAGTGTTAGCGAGTCACAAACTGTATTGGTTTCCCATTGGGTGCTCGACAGGCAGCACACAGAAAGGTTGTGGAGCTTTTGCACTGTAGAAAATTGCCTCCTGTGGTCAAACAGAGCTGACAAAAGTGGTGAATGATCCAAAATGAGTAATGCAGAGTTGGCTGATAATTCTCTGTGGTTTTGTCACCACGAGTGTTTCCTTTCACATTTAAATAGTTGTATTGCTGGATTCTTTTGCTAATAGAAAGTCTAGAGGTGCACACAGGTAAGCCACTCAAAATATAATGATAACCTATCTGCTCCATTAAGCATGATGAAAAAGGAATTAAAGACAACAGCCGTGTCTGTTTGTTACTGTCATCATCCATGCAGGCCCCAAATACAGGACAAGGAGTTGAGCATTCAGAGTACACTCTCCCTCACTTTTCTAAACTCATCTGAAGAAGCAACAGTAGTGATGTCATGGGTATTGTTGCAATCACATCTGCATGCCTGAAGCATCTACTAGTTGGCTAAAAGTTTCCTTTTTTAATGAATATATATTTGGAGCAACTGAGTTACAGAGAAGAAGAAGAAGAAGAAGACAAAGAAGAAGAAGACAAAGAAGAAGAAGCCTGAAAACACCAAACAGAGCTACATCGGTTGATGAGGATGAGAACATCCTCTGCAGAGTCTCTGACATTGACGTTCAGTAGTCTGGTAGACAGTCCCAGTAATTTCAAAAGACTGTATGGGAAATATTTCTGCACTGCACAGTTTATAGGCTGATGGCAGTAGACTGAATCAAACCCAACCTGACAGTCCAGCCTGAGCTGATTACTTTCCTGTTAGGTGAAAACAAAACAGAATTTCAGTCAGTTAAATATGAATTCCCCACCGCTGTTCAGCATGTTCGTAGATTTTCTCCTGACAGACCTCAATTGACTACAAATGATCCTGGACCGACAAATAATCAACAAGCATTTGGGGCAGAACAATGTCCCAAACACAATGCAGCAGTGTCCTAAATCCTGAGATTTACTGGTTTTCAATCAGAGCTTAATGTAGCCACAGCCAGGAGATTTGTACTGCTCTTTCGTCATTAATCTGTGTTTGGGTCCAGACTGTGCATGTGTGTGTGTGTGTGTGTGTGTGTGTGTGTGTGTGTGTGTGTGTGTGTGTGTGTGTGTGTTTGTCTGCACACACACACAGGTCCCACAATTCATTCGGAAAAAAATCTGATCTCATTTAAAACAATGTAGCACATGGAGATGGTCGACATAATATCATGCAATCGGATGCAACTCTGCAGAAAATACTGCATTTGGATATATTTGTCATTTTGAGTCAGTATTTTATGCATGCATCTATTGTTACATTACATAATGGTATAGTGTAACTCATAATAAGACGTTGCATCAACACCATGAAAAAAAGCATTATAGAAAGCCCTCCCCTTTAATACATTATTGACATTATTGACTTTACAGAACAAAAGTTACAAATTCTGTCATTTTTTTCTTACAAAGTCTGAATTTGCTGATTTGCTTCTTTTCTCTGTTGCTGAAGGACATTTAGCACAATGCTTGTAATGTGTCAATCAGAACAATGATTAACAAAGACCATATTGTATCATTAAGTATCAGTTTGAAAACACAAACTGGTACCACTTTCTAACATGCCATACCTTATATTTAAAGTTTGAGCTATAAAATATCATTAATCAATACTTTATAGAGCAGTAATAGGTCAGCCATAAGTACAATGTGTATACGGTAATGTTGTGGAGACCCGTTTCTCATCCCATGATCTATGAAGTATGTACAAAAGATGTATTAATCATTAAAAATACAACTTATAAACCCTCATTAAAAATGTATGTGCTTGTATGGCAGGATATTTCTTTTGCAGTTACATCACAGTATAGAATATCACAGCTGGCTGATTTCACAGGCCAACCTTTACAAGTATTACCAACGACAGCATGTGAGTTTTCAGCCAGAAAAGGGAAAGATTGCTCCTCCTGTGCGGTGCATTCTGGGTACCGAACTGCTACAGAAGTTTTGGAGGTATTAGATGGTGAGTGTGGTGTGGCATTTACCAAGCAGCAGGTTGACCAGCACCTCTTGACCTGCCAGAGTGTTACTCCTCGCGAGACACACGATAGTGCCAATGATCCACGTGATGCCGTGCCCCGTGAGCGCCAACAGGGCCACCATGGAGCGGCAGCCTCCCCAGGAGGAGGACGTGTTGGCGCACGCCCCCATGCGCTTGGACATGCAGATGTCAATGGCAAGGAGGGAGTTGATCGCGATCCCCTTGAATGAAGGGTTCAGCTGCATGCAGTCTTCCTCTGGCATTTTGCTGGCATTGTCGGTCGGTTCTTCACCCGGCTGGCTGGTTTGGTTCTTGATTGGACCCGGCCGCCTTGCACCACCTCGGCTCTCCGAGGAGCCGCCAACGCCACTTCCACTGCCACTGGCACCGCCGCCGCCGTTACCGCCGTTGCCGCCGCGGAGAGGCTGGTTCAGGGATACGAACTCGGGTCTGCTCAGGACGCTGTTTCGCTCCCGCGCCCGCGCCCTCACGTTGTAACTCGAGGGCATGTTTTGGATAGGGCCAAGTTCTCCTCGGTGGGCGCAATAATCGATTGCCAATCTCCGGAAGAGAATTCAAGTGGTGCGAGTTCACCACGACAGTGAAGGGTCCCAGGATAAACCCCCTGCACAAGTCCTCCCCCTCCTGTGGCCTTAATAGATATATTTAGACCCACTGGAATGTGCGATGGCCATGCTGTTTATACCGCAACCCATGCACGCTGGAAGAGCCTCTTGAATGGCATTTGCCTCGGCCAATCCAGTGAAACCCGATCTACAGCATGGAGATAAAATAACAACATGAGCATCTTCTTACGCCACAGCATGGCACAACCACACGGCAAACAGGTGCTTCCACTGCGCGTAATGCTGACAAAACAGGCTCGGTGTCGGAAATGTGCAAGAAATACGCAATACACGGTGTTGTCTTACCAAGCGAAGGATGAATATGAAGCACAACGCATATCGCTCTAAATCTGCCCCGCAGCCTCCATAACGCCTCTGATATCTCGGCAGCGAGGAGAGGGGGGATCCAGCATAAAACCTGAAACGGTTAATCGTCAGCCAACATCATCAACAAAGGCAGCCCAGCCAGTGCAGCAGTCGGTGCTTCCGTGCGGATTTGACGTAGTTTACGCAAAAACCCGATTGCACCTCTGCAGTGCTCTCTGCTGTGGAGCGGAGTTCTCCAAGGTGCTTAAAAAGACAGAGGAGCGCCCTGTTATGACGTCAGCTTTATAGAGACAGAGGGAGGGTCGCCAAACTGCTGCAATGCTCCCAAACAAAAATATAACAAAGATTGAAATCACACCACATAATCAAAATAGGATTGTCAGACTGTAGAACATATTGATTATTTTTTGCAATTTTTTCTATAACTGTTCGCAGAAATATCCAGCCTGCCCCGAAAGCTCTTTAAAAAAAGTCAAATAAAATAAACTTCATTGACATGAATGTTGATGGCAATTACAGTTGAATATTAGCCTTTTTTATAGGATGTATAAACAAATATACAGTTAAATAAAATACATGAATAAGCACACGTTCCTATTATTATTTATCCCCAAGTTAATTATTTAAATTAATGTAATCAATTCAGTAAAACATGCAACTGCTATAAATACTGTTATAGTTAATTTGATCATTATAATACATTATTCTAATATTTAGAATACATTATTATAATTATTATAACGTGCATGCATGTGTAAAAGGATACGTCAAAGGACAAAATATCCTTTTCGGCATCACACAGGCTCGCAGCCTATGAGAGTGGCTTCAGGTGAACTGCTAAAATATTCATAATGTTATCCTCCTCTTGGCAGAAATCCCCTACGCCTACATTACCCAGCATGCCTGCAACTCAGAGCGGAAGTGTCGCCCCGAAGATACTTATAAAGCTGCTTCCCAGGCAGCTGAAACAGACCAATACGTAGCGGGGTGAACCTGCCGTGGCAGCGATGGGACGAGCACGGAGAAATGACAGCTTGTGCGGGCATTTGGGCTGAACTGCATCCCATCACAGACAGGGCTGCAACTGTCCGCTCGGTCGAACTATGTGACAGCTGGCTCTTTCTCCCTTCCGAGGCATTATAGGCTGCTTTTATTTATTTTAAAATCTAAGAATGGATCCGGTGTAATGGGTGCTAAAGTTGACCCGGCGGTGTCCTTTGGATGTTGCGGTGCTCCGCCTGAAACTCGACTAGATTTCAGCGCTTGTGGAAATGCTATACCTCTCTCTCTCTGTGGGACGGTGAAATAATGTGCAGCTGTAAATGACGGGAGCGAGTGTGAAGGAGATAACGGAATTACCTCTCGGACCGAGGAACTGTGTGCGCTGCCGTGCACTCTGGATTTCTCCCGGATTTCACCCCTGCTGCAGACACTGGAGACTTTCCAGTGCACTGTTTTATAGGTAGACTTTTTTTTTTGCATGTTGTTTTTATCCGCCAAAATAGACCATAATTCATGCAATTGCACTGCATCCGCACATGTATAAAATCGTTCAGTATAGTGCTTAAATTACACTTTTTTATTGTGAGGAATTGAGGCTGTGGCGGATTAAATAGACATAAGGCTGCTCCACATATGAGCGTCCCTCTGAGCTGCCATTAGTCGTTTGTATGTCCGCGTGCACTGTGCAGCACAACATTTTTGATTATGACTCTTGTCACCAGCTGGACAGAGAGCATTAGCTGTTAATGACATAAAGAATCACACATAAAGATAATATGACGCCAAGATGTAACATTAGTAGTATTTGTTAATTATTTAGCTGATAATTAACCGGAGCCTTTTACGCGCACCTCTCCAACGGATGCATGTCGCCAAAAGGTCACGTCGTTGTGATAAAAGCGCATTAAGGAGGCGATGACTTGTAACTTGACCGCATGAAAACATCAGTGCACGGATAAAGGAAAGTTATTGTACCTGCACTTGTTTGATGAAGTTGCGTTTACGCACCGGAAAGCATGCGCTTTCCAAGGCCTGTCTTCTACTTCTTTTCTGAAAGTAGTTTTGCATCAAAGATGCATGGCTTTCTTTCCCTTTTTTTTTAATGATACCGTCTGCTATGAATAAGCACTTTTTAATCTGGTAAGCTTTTTCTGGAAAACATGATGTGGATCCACCTGTGGTGATTTTCTTGCTGTTTCCATGCGTCTTTCTTCTTCTCCAGACCTCTGGACGTTGTTGTGGATTGTGTTGCTATTTAATGCGATGGGCTGTATCCAGAGTATCAGGTGTAAACCCAAGAGTTTCCGAGACAGTATCATCGTCCTGGAGGTGAACACTTCCATCGACCCCAGCCCTACCAGCATCGACGAGTCATCCAGCGTAGTTCTGCGCTACCGGACACCGCACTTCCGAGCTTATGCCCGGGTCCTTGTGCCGCCAGTCGCCAGTAAAGAGACATGGACCATTGGCTGGATTCAAGCCTGTAACCACATGGAGTTCTACAATACGTATGGAAACAAGGGGATGTGAGTATGGGCACTTTGTTATTTTTACTGTGTTCATCATCATAAGGTGATGGGCATGTGCTGAGCAATGAGACTCATTAACATGGCATTCATGATAAATATATATATAAGAATTACAACTGGTGAATAAAGTCATTAAAACTCAGTGAGTTGAATTTTCTGCAACTGACACTTCTGCCACAATTCAGAACCTTTTTATTTTAGTAAACATTTAATTGTTTGTTCTATAGAATATATAAACTATTTTGGAGAAATGGCAGTCAAAACTTCTCAGGGCCATGGGGACATACTCATATTACTAACATGTATGACACAGAGCAGCAGCAACTCCTACTGGAACCTGAGAATGAGCAAAACTTTGTATTTTTAAATGATTGAAATAAGGAATATGTTATCAAAATAGTTGCAAAACAATTTTATTTTGATCGACTAAGCAATTAAACAATTGGAGATATAGTTAATAGGTACAGTATATTGTATTTTGGACGACATAAATACCATATATTTGTTTGTCCCATCAAACATGAGACACGTTTGTAGAAATCTCCAAATCTCCTGTTTTTAGACATAACTAGTGAAACGTGTCTAGTTGCATCTGAGTTGCCCAGTGAAACATCAGCATCAGTCTGTGTTCCGTGCCATTAATATACTGCACATTAACATCTGTATTCAGAAAGTAAATCAGTAAATTGAACTGTCTGTAAGTGAACTTTAATGTTCAATCAGCAGCTGAGCTATTTTCAGTATGTGGGCTTGAGGCTGCAGGCTATTTCAAAACCTGACAGATATGAGAGCAGGACATTGTGATGCAAAATAATTGCTCTGACCTTTCAGATCCCTGCACTTGTCAATACACAGTTATCTTGCACCAGCGGTGACAAACATGGGCAACACCAGCTTTAAGAAAGATGCTTATGACACAGATAATGGGCCTCTTTCTCACTCTCTGTGCCATTCTTTCTCCTTTTTTTTCTTCAAATGAGAGTGTGTGTGTGTGAGTGCAATATTGGTACACAAGTGTTAGAAAAGTAGCATTCTTGTATCCTGTAGTAGGCAACCACAAGCTGACATGTACCCAGAATACGCTTTATCTGTCGACATTGCAGCTGCACGTCTAAGATTAGAGACACAGTCCCCTCCCCAACACCCCAAACCCAGTATACATAGTCCTGTGTGTGTGTGTGTGTGTGTGTGTGTGTGTGAGAGAGTGAGAGAGAGAAAGCCCTCCATAACTTTCTAAAAAGTCCAGTATAATCAATGCCTTTTGTTAACAGCATTTGTGTTTACAGTAATTGCATTTTTTTCATTTATTTCATATTTTCTCTTGAATTTTGTCAAGTTCTTTTTTGTTAGTGATGTATTGTTCATATAAAAGGAACATAGACGCATTCAAAAATGTTCAATTTTGAAACACCATATAGAGAAATAATAGAATTGCTCCCCACTTTGAAGCCCAAAACACAACATTTGAGTTATTACTATAATAATTCCCAGTGTTCTGTCGGCTACTTGACTGAGCTCAAACAGTAGTAGTAGTTTCTCTCATCCTTCAAGGTGTAAAAGATTCCTTTTAAAATTGCATTAACTTTAAAACAAACGGGATGCAACGTAGTGTGTACTAATTGAAAACACGGGCACCGGAGCAGGTTAAGAGTTAAATGTCACCTTTTTAGAATAATTTCTTGTTTGTAATCAGCACTTTCACATATGACACATGCTTAGGAACAAACTCCAAAGGCAGGAAATGCAAAGAAGACTTATCCGAAGCTGAAAGTAACCAACATCTACGATCTACCCCACTTAAAAATGTTTACATTCTATCGAATACCCCAATATTAAAGTTGTTAAACTTCACAAGCACATTAAGGCCACTTAATCTTCATGTTCACTTTTGAAGCCGCTCTTAGGATGCAAGAGACGATTCAGCTCTCGCTGCTGAGACTCTCATACTAAGTAGTTTCTTTGATGGCAATGAAGCTTCAGCGTGCTGTAATTGGACCGAACGGCTGAAGACGGGAATGTGCATGATTTCTCTGTTGGCTCTGGATGATCTGGATTCTGGACACATTCATCATCTCTCCTCCCTGTTTGGTGGACCCCGCCTTTTAGAATGGCTCTATTGTGGCACAGTTTTGTGTTGTTGAGCAGGATGTGTGTACTCATCGACAGGCATATGTGGATTACATGAGGCGTCTTGTGTTGCCCTAAAAATGTCACAGTGCTAAAAATAGGAGCTGTGGCAGAAGTGAAACTAAAAAAGATATTAATATTTGTTGTAACAGTCTGAATTTCCATTCGCTGCAACGTATCTTAAAATGAATGTAAAGATTTGAAATGTAAATTAATATTACAGAAAGAATCTCCTGCCAATATTCTTGGTGAGGCTTGAGCACGCTGTAATTGATTCATTAATTGCATTGGCACCCTATTTCTTAACTCCTACTCCTACAAAGTTGATAGAAATCTTTCCCCATTTGTTATTTCGTCTCAACAGAATTCTGATCCTCTAAAGTCAAAACCATTTGACCGCAACATGCAAATGAATGTGTTGGCAGAGTTGCAGCAACAGGAAATGAGCTGGGTTTCTATGCTGCTCAAAAGATACACGATTTCTCAATGAATTACATTACATTTCATTTAGCTGACGCTTTTATCCAAAGCGACTTACATGATATACAGTAGACCGTAGACACAGCAACGGTGAGCAATTAGGGTTAAGTGTCTTGCTCAAGGACACAATGACATGGACTGGCTGAGCCGGGGTTTGAACCTCCGACTCTGTGATTGAAAGACTGACTTGCTAACCACTGAGCCACAGTCGCCCAGTCGAATTGTCAAATTGTAACTGAATCCTAGTTTCGAGTCATGTTCCAGATGTGTTCATTTGATTTTAAACTGGTTGTTATTTAACACAATGAATTATAAAAGGGGATATTTTTTTTTTTTAAATACATAAATATTATACAAGTTTACAATGCACTACCAGTGGCTGAAGCTAGACGAATCAACCATGTGTCCGTTATTTGGTTAACTATTTCAACCACATTAACCCTTTAAACTGTTTATAATCCTTTATTAAATGTTAGCTATCTATTTCATCCATCCATTACTTTTTGCTAACTAGTTTGCACACACTCTGTCACAACCTGTGGTGCAGGTGTTATAGCTCAATCAATCTGGAAATATATATATATATATATATATATATATATATATATAAATAAAACAACATCCTTGCGGTTCACTCAGAACGCTTATATCAGACCATATCGCTGTGACGAAGCAGGCAGTGAAGAGAAAAAACAGGAAGTGAGCCGTGTCGCTGCGATGCCTTATCCACTCATGATTAAAGTTTAATAATCATGCGGGTAGACGGCTCCACGTCGTACCTGTGTGCAGTCGACCCTGCTTCATGTGCTCCCTGTTAATATATCGTCTGCGTTCCAGACCAAATGGAGAATTACTACAAATTGTATTGGAGGCATCAGTTGAGAGGATTAGGTGATTTATTTTCAGAACAGAACTGTACACACACACACACACACACATATTCGCACAGGCACACACACAAGGGCCAGCTATTATCATGCATGCCATGCTACTCTCACCCCCTGGGTGAATGCATAAATCAGAATGCAAGAACAGGCCAGGCAGGCAGGAAGTCATGTGGCTGGTGATCACACTGTTATCTCGTCTTCAGTGAATGAAAGGTAATCTCATTCCTGCTGTGGGCAGAACATCCATGGACGGACAGGCCAGAGGTGCCAGGTCACTTGAGCCGTTCAGTGCCGCCTGCTGTGTGTGTGTGTGTGTCACAGTATTTTATTGTTGTATTCTATTTTTCCTGTGAAGTTATAAAATTGGCGGGAAGATCCAACTGTGAGGCTTTGAGTCATTTCCTTGTGTCTGTCACGTGTGGTTGGTAATGACATGAAGAAGGAGACTTGTCACGCTGTTAAGATGCAAATTATCCGCTATTATACAGAGAGGATTAGACTGGAGAGCTTCTAACGGGAGGAATCCAGAGATAAACTTAAAGGATCATTCTGGTTTCTTACAACTCAGGTCTTATTTTTGTACTTTTGGGCCATTTTTCACATCAGATTGAAATATTTTTTTAACAAAACCATTCATGTCAGTTTACAGTTTCCTGGATTAACTTTGGCTTACTGCACTTGTGCGTGCATACAGTTGTGCAATTACGCAATTACGCAATATCATACATTTTACGAACGCTCGCTTCCAAAGGAAGTGGTTCAAATAAAAAAACAGCTTGATTGTTGTTCGCTAGTGTGTTTCATGCCGCGTCAGCTTTCATAACTGATCAACAATGATGAGCAAAAGTATAAATAGTCCAAATGTGTAATACAATGCAATTAGCCTTTAATCTCAACAGCCACAAAATGCCTATAAGCTCCATTTCTAGGTAAATCCTCATCTGTGACTTTCAACTTCCAGGTCAAGTTGGGAGCTCCCCGACCTCCGTGATGGCAAAATCCAGGCCATCAGCGACTCGGATGGGGTGAACTACCCGTGGTACGGCAACACAACGGAGACCTGCACTGTGGTGGGCCCCACCAAAAAGGACAACAAGTTCACTGTTAGCATGAACGACAATTTCTACCCCAGCGTGACCTGGGGCGTGCCCGTCAGCGACAGCAACGTGCCTCAGCTTAGCAGCATCCGCCGCGACCAGAGCTTTACGACGTGGCTGGTGGCCATTAACCAGGCCACCTCAGAGACGCTCGTGCTGCAGACGATCCGCTGGAGGATGCGGCTTCACATCCGAGTGGACCCAGAGAAGCCTCTGGGTCACAGGGCGGCTCTGAACGAGCCCGTGGCCCAGGAACAACCCCAGATCCTGGGCAAGAACGAGTTCATCTCCTCGAACGCCATGGTCAAGCCCAACGCCAATGACGCCCAGGTGCTGATGTGGCGGCCAAAGAATGGTGACCCCATGGTGGTCATCCCACCCAAATACTGACCTGCTTCACTGACCAGACTGGCCTTGGATACCTTAACCGTATCATCTCTTACTTCTTCTGTTTCTTTGGTTCCTGCTCGTCACCAGCTCTCACTGCTTTAACCCTTTTCACTTTTGTTTTGCCTCAATATTTTTCTCTCTAAAAAAAAAAAAAACAGACAGAGAGAAAAAACTGGCAAACGAAACCACCTCTGAGAAAAAAAGAGCAGCTGTTGGTCTCGAACACACTTTTTGAAACTGGAGTGAAAAAACTGCAACCATTCTACCTTCGAAACCGGGTCGGGTCGCACTGTGCTAAATGAAATCATTGCAACAATGAAAAACTAAATAATTTCTTTGTTTTTTTTAATTTCAGTTTTATATTTGGGCTGTTTTGGGCCAAGTGCTACGGGGTTTGTGAGTGTGGGTGGATCTAAGTATTTACATGACCATGTCTGCACACATGCTACACACATGGATGTGCACAAACCTTGTGTATGAATACCAGTTGTGTTTTTATTTATGGGCTGGGAAGAGTGCATTTAATTCTGTTTGTAGTTGCATTGTGTGACATACTAGATTTTAGGACTTTTTTTAAAAACATGCAAGACATTCAATCCATGCTGCCTTAAGTTTACATTGCTTTCCATTGCAAACTTGTTAGCCTTAAACGCAGTGCAATGCAGTATTTCTGCTCAATTGTCCAGTCTCTTCCAAGTTGGTGCTGGAACGCGTCGGTTCATAACAGAGACGATACCACAGAAGAAGACCCGGGTCTGAAGGCGTTTGTGTTTCAGTTGCATTTACATGACAGATGTATTGTCTCACGAGTACAACCAGCATTATGCGTAAACACAGTTACACAACCAGTCTAACTAGTTGTGTTTCAAGTGCATTATGCAACAGACGTGACGCTCTGTACTGATACAGAGAACACCAGTGAAGCCAACCCTCGTCAATAGCACTCAATAACGTGCAATAAGTACGTACTCTACAGCACTCCTCAGCTAACCTCATTTCATTCACTTTATTCTGTTTATAGGCATTGCCTTCAACATTACAACACTGGCTTTCCTTCCTCTGCATCACTCCATCTCAGGGCCCCTTTTTCCACTTCCGTCCCTTCTCTTGTTGCATCCATCCTGTCCGGCCTCCTCTATCTCGCCACAGTGAGTGACTGTGTTTGCACTGCTCACGTTGGACGATCAATACTTTGATTAGTAAGCAGCCACACAGACAGGAGAAATAACTGGAGACTCAATAACTGGAGGATGAAAGCAGCAGGATGTTTCCTAGGCTGTCAATTTGGACAACCTTCAACACATTTCTATTTATAATAGCTGCCTTCCTTTAAATCAATAACACCCCTTTTCTTTCTGTAATACTCAAATCAAAACATGTCCCTCATCCTCAATCATCTGTGATCTTCATCTACCCCAGAGTTCCTCTTGCCCTCTTCTTTCTCTCGTTTTGGTCTGCATGCATGTTTGATCCTGACTGCTCGGTTGGCATATAGATGACCCACTTCTCTGCCCTGCCAGTTGTAGCTCTCGCTGCAGAAACGAGGGGGTTTGTCTCCCTTTTATTTCACCGCCAGCAAACGTGTTGTTCCAAACATCTCGCAAGCTCACTGCTCTCACCAGGTTCTCGTGTTTCGTCTCAAACCAAAGGAATTATTTAGGTGCAACTCTGACCAGCTCATGTATTTTACAAAGATCAGTAAGCTGCTGCTATTTCAGTTGATCAGCATCTCCTTACAAGAGACTGTAAAGAGCATTTATCCATCAAACCCGGTTCAGTGTTTGTGTGTTTTTTAGGACAATATATATATTTAAATATATATATATTGTGTATTAACTCATGTGGCTATTATTTCAAAGATTGTAAAGGAATAATTTGACATTTTGAGAAATAAGCCTATTCCCTCTCTTGCAGAAAAGGAGGACAGGATTGATACCACTTTCATGAGTGTAAGCTAAATATTAAGCTACAGCCGGGAGTTAGCTTAGTTAAACAAGACTGGAAAAAGGGAGAATCAGTGGTTGTTTCAATGCTTTATGTGAAGCTAAGCGTCTCCCTTCATATTTAACATGCAATAACAAAGGCTAAGCTGAACCAGAGCTCAAACTTCTACCCACCGTGTCCATTTGCTCGCATCACAACCACATCTAAAGCTCGCACATGGCGACCCGTACAGACACTCCACGATAGCCTCTGCTCCAGGCTGGGTCGCAGGGCCAGGGAGAAGAGAAGGGGGAGGCTATTGGGGGACTGCTGTCATAATTAGATCTGCAGTGACACACTTGCATGCCCTAGATGGGCAGAACTGTGCCGAGTCTGTGTCAGGCAACGCAATGGCCGGCGAGAGTCATGGTTGAGGTTTAAGTGAGGTCAAACAGCAACGGTCAGGGTCAAAGTGTTTGGGTGAGCGGCGGAGTGAATATGAAGGGTGACAAAAAATGTGATCCATTTCGACATTATAGCCGGACTAAAATAACAGTGACATTTACAGAGCCCAACTTAGATGTCAACCACAAGTTATTTCAATTTGTGGCTTGTTTTGAACGCAGCAGGCTCACGTTAAACCTTTCACCTCAAGTAGTGTTTGCATCGGCCTCGTAATGTCTCGCAATGACCTATGGACATCGTGGATGCTACTTGAGCTGGACTACATATGTCAGTAAACCTTAGCACGCAGATGTTTGCCGCACTCACAACATGCACGTGTGTGTGTGTGTGTGTGTGTGTGCGTTTGTGTGTGTCAAATCCCATTTGAGGGATTTAGGTAGGATGAGGAGTCCCGCTGATGTGCTTCAGCTGTTGTTGAGTCATGATTCTTTCCCTCTCACACAAACACAGTGCAGGAAAGGTTACGTCCTTGTCATAAAACAGAGACAGAGCTTGCCCGCTCACAGACACACAGACACAGACACACACACACACCCTGGGGGGAAGGAGCAGGCCTGGTGTGGTATCTGATTGCCGCAGCAGAACATTGGCAGTGAGAACTCCTCTATCAGCCCTGCACGTGGACGGTCTGAGCACATGCACATGCTACAAAGCCATATGCACAAACACAATTGTTTTACTAATAATCAGGAAGTGATACGTGCTTTAATGTGAAAAAGAAATGGAAGGTCATTGAGTGGGTGCCTGTCAACTATCAACAGCATATATTGTAGGATTAGGGCACTCATTGTCTTCTGAGTGTGTGTTTGTGTGTGAACTCCATAAATGCTTTATGTGCTACCTTAAATAAGCCGCAGAAAAACAAAATGGCACATTGTTTGTTTGCTGTATGGAGGGACAAATGTGCCAAAATTGGACAAAGCCAAAACTATGCAGTAGGACATTGTTAGTAACTCATCAACTCTTGGCATTTAATAACTGACCTGTTTTTAGTCATCATTAAATGCATTGCGCATATTTGTATTTCCAACATTAACAATGCAAAATGTAGCCATGTGGAAGAATCTTTGTTGTCGTGTGTTCTGCTTGTTGGGCGGAGCCAAGTGGATGAAAGGGAGGGCTGCTACCTTTGCTTCTGATCATTATAGCTATTGAGCATCAGTGAACCAACACCCCTTTATTTAAACCAATAAGACATCCCACCTTCACACTCAGGATCGCCGGCCTTCATTTCCTGACTTTGACTTCAATCCCGTGAAATATAAAAGTTTTGCTGTTTTCCTTCAAAAGTGAAATCCACACAGCCCCGTGGTTAGAATACAACCCTAAATGTAGCACAGAAGATAAAATGAGCGACTTTGTACGTTTCTCATTTTGTTTGGTTGGTTTTTCCGGATATGCAGCACTGAAATAGTTTGTGTACTTTTGTTTAGCTTTGACTTTTACACCAATACTTGAAAATGGGTCAGTTCTGGCAAATATTTAAAAACTGTGAAAATGCACAACATTGGGGAAACAAACCCGGAAAAAAAATAGGTATATAAAAAAAAAAGTATTTTTCATGAATGAATAAAACAAACAAACTTGATCTGTGGACTTCCCTTTTCTTTTCCGCTTAAACGTGGAGATGTACTTTCCCCACTGTGACATTCAAACTGAAACCAACAACAAGCTTTATGACTAATTACACTGAGTTTCATCCAAACATGTGTCACTTGAGGGGTGCTTTCCTTTCCAAACATGTTGGTCTGCGTGTTAATTCACCACATAAATCAAACAACCAGACAGCTTCTGAAAGAAACGTGGTCCTGAGTGCCCGACTGAAAAACATCTTGAGCGCTCGCATACGAACAAACCCCGAGGCGACACATACACGGCCGTGCACATGATGTACTGTACGCCTGAGCCAGTCGAGAGAGTTCTACAGCGCTGGAAAGGATGTTCTACAGACTCTTTTTGTTAACAGCTGTGATTAAAAGCAATGAAAGGAGATGGAGTAAAGAAAGGGCATATAATAGAGCGAAAGAATGGGGGGAAAAATCAAAGGAGGATAAAGAAAGAAAGAGACAAACAATACAGCTGAGATCCTTTCAGGACGAATTTGACATACATACAGTGGACAAATAAACTGAAAATAAAACAAATATGGGAGAACCTGAATCAATGAGAGAACTTTAAATGTTAAGTACCTGTATATTGCAAAAAAAACTAATAAATGAAATCCCCATTTTATGTATAAACCTCAAAACTGTGACGACTTTAGAACTTATCTGCAGCACAATTTATTTCCATGGTGTGTAGTGTGCAGTGTGTGTCTGCCTTTGGGTTCAAAGATATTGCCTTTGCAGCCTCCGGTGTCTGTGTGGAGAGCGACGACTCCTCTCCCAGTCACGAAGGGACTCTTTTTATTATCTCTCCTCCATCTCTCTTTATTGAATCATTCAGTCATTTCTCAGTCTTATTCTTTTACAGTTTTCCGGGTTATATTCAAAAGATAAAACTGGCAGTATATTATACTTTTTCTCATTGTCTGTTAATCCCATTAAAAGAGCGATACTGACTTCCCTCCCCTGTCTGTGGCAAGTAAATCTTTTCAAAATGTATGAATCTGAATGAAGTCATTTGAATGCAAGCAGGTGCACAGGTATGCTGAACTACAATGATAGCAGATTCCTTTCCTCCCTTTCTGCCGTGCACCTCTTTAAGGAGTCCTCAAAGGATTGCAAAGTGCTCTATTTGGGTTGTTTAATTTCCAGTTCATCACTTGGTTTATAATATTACCACAGTAGGCACGTAGGTAAGGGCTCAAAGATAATCTTTAGTCTACAGCGGAAGCAGGGAGCTGATAGCGTCCCTTCCAGAGAATCACTGCAGAAATGGAGGACAGTGACTCACAAATCCGAAGACAACTTTTGGGATTTAGCCACCGGTGGCTTGTATAAGAACTGTGGAAAGTCTGGTTAACAGTCAGAAGACTAAAGTGATGCTTTACGATTTAAAGTCTGGTTTACTCCACATGATTGATCCTATCAGGGGTCCATACAGCAGCTTCTGCCTGGTTGGACTGCAGCCTCTACTGTCTGTGCTATCCTGGTCACATTCCTGAGCTTTGCATTCACAGCTATATTTACTTGACTCAGAGTCTGTGAGTATGTTGCAGTGTCTCCCGACATACATCCACCTGTCCCGATTTGTAATACCAAATAATCACTGGGCCACTGTATCTCCGGCACCAGACATTGCTATTAATACTCCCAATGCTGCAAATGTTAGAGGTGAAATAGCTTTCCGTCATTCGTTGTGATCTTTGGGACAATTTGGGGGATTTATTAGCCACTGATCCACAGAAATGCTCCGGCTCGGCTATTTTGGTTTGAAGAGATGCCGTCTGCAGGATCGACCTCTGCATCACTTTGTTGTTTGGAGTAGGACTTAGTTTACACTTTATACCACTATCTCACCTCCAATGTTATAGGACTTGTAAACATATGCAAAGTATAATGCCTTTAAGTCAGTCATTTGAGTAAAATAGATTAGAATATTTGGCATATTTGTGAGGATGTATTGATATTCCGGCCATTGAGGAAATCCAGAGGAAACGCTGTCTGCGTCGAGCTCGCAGCATTCTCAAGGACGCCTCCCACCCTGCACACAGACTGTTTTCCCTCCTGCCCTCAGGCAGACGGTTCAGATGCTTCCGGACAAGGACCAGCAGACTGAGGAACAGTTTCTTCCCCAGAGCTGTTTCCTTATTGAACTCTGCCCCATGCTGACACCCCCCCTACTCCCCAACCACCTCCACCCACAAACCCATCTCCTCGTCATCTCCCCCCACTGACCAAAGACTCTACACCTGCACTCAAACACTTTTGAACTGTCTGCACTAAAAACTGAACATTGCACTAATCTAGTAACGTTAGGCAGCTACTGTTTATTATTATTATGCACTATTTAACGTTCACTCAATCTGTATTACTTAACTTATCATATGCCCATTTGCCTTTTGTAAATTATGTTTATAGTTCCTGCTTATAGTCTACCTACATTTAATGCACAAATCAACCTGTATAACATGTACATATTACCGCAATCAATCAATCTGTATATCCCGTACCTATATCACTAACTTATTATCTGTAAAATACTTATTATTATCTGTATATTGGTATTTACTGCTATTGCACTTCTGGTTGGATGCTAAACTGCATTTCGTTGCTCTGTACTTGTACATGTGTAATGACAATAAAGTTGAATCTAATCTAATCTAATCTAATATTGGCAAATATGGGTAAAAATGGAGAAAAAAAGTCTGATGGAAATTACAGCTATATATTTATACTTTTCGTCGCAAAGTTTGATATCCCTGTTGATAGCGTCACTCACAGGGTTTCTGCAGGGTCATCAAAGTTAAATGTAAGACTTGTTAAGTCCTTTTCAACTAAACATACAATTTAATTGAATATGCATTTTACGACTACAGTGAATCAATATTTCTTTCCAGCATTATATCACAATTATTAATTACTACAACCTGGGCTAATATATCTGTCAGAAAATGGATGGATTCATTAATCCATTACGTTTTTCTAAATTGACACTTGTTCATTATGGGATGGTGAGGTTCCTGGCAACTGTAGTTAAGAGCAGAGACAGTGTTTGCTTTATGGAAACTCTGATAATACACAATCTCTACAATCCTACTTTTAGTTGATACACAAAAATGTTTTTATTAATACTTTGGCAAAAAGGGAACTGAATTTAATGCATTTTACTTATTTTGTTTAGGGCCTGCAGACAATATTATGTCATATTTTATTTAAATGTGATGCTGCATCAAAGTATATGAACCATTGTTGCGCTCGAGCCATGCCCTCACATTGCAACCGCTACAGTTACATAAGATTGGTGTGTAAACAAGTACATCTGGACTACATCTGGCCAGACTAAGCCTTAAATAAGGACAACAGCAGCTTACTATACAGTATGCTGTAATTTCCATTTAAATTAATGATAGCCATTAACCACTGAACATCCCACAAGCGGGACAAGGGCACTTATAGGCAAACTTTAATTGCCATCAGTGTAATTGCCGCATGTGATGTTGGCTCCCACACCTCCCACTCTCTGCCAAGGCTTTTGTAATAAACGCATCACAAGCAGCTCCTGAGGGAACGCATCATTTACACAATTATAAGCTGAACTACTTCATGAAAAGTTAAAGTGAACACCTCATCTGACCTGTGCCTGCCTTGTCCATAATTAAATTCTGTGAATATTAATACGTTCACTCACATGAATAAAACATACGACTCGGTCTCCTTTCATTTCATAGTTACTTTAGTTTCTCTGTACAGTTTAAAGCGGCTTACAAAAGGTCGGATGAGGTCTAAAATAGATAAGAAAAAGCAGACGGCGCAACGCTTTTTGAACATTTTCGATTAGACACATTTTTCTAAAGAGACATTGATCTTCAAACCGCCAGTCTCGGTTCACACATCTTGGCTGATGAACGTCCTCTCTTTGTAATCTCTCATGTGGTTTTCTAACTGTTGAGAAAAGTAAAAAAAAAAAAACATCAAAACATTTTGTTTAGATTGACATCAGTAAGGACAGAGTGTGACGTCACACAGCCTGATTCTGATGCTCATCCTCTTTGACCAATCAGAAAGAAAAGCCATAGGTGACGGCTAGTTTGGTCTTGAGCCTGTTAAAAGAAATATATAATATAATAAAGATAATGCATGTTATTAGAGCTGGACGCATGACAAACTGTCTAAAATAAAAGGTAAGAGATCATACCGTTTGTGATGAATCAGTTGCAATGTCTCATCAGCAGATCTTTAGGTTTTTATTGATGACCAAAAACTGGATATGGATTCAGCTAATGTATGTACCCTAAATCTTAGCAGCACAACACATCTGCTGACACCAGCAGTGTTCAACATGCATTCAAACGCAAAGAGCTTGCTTAGTGAAAAGGGGAGGAGAGGGGGGAGTCCTTGATTCAGCAAATGAGAGCATTAACTACAGTAAGTGTTGACTGAGATTCAAGAGCTGAAATTCAAATAGTCTCAGAGGGATATCGACAAAATAATGCAAGTCAAAACATATCCCATACAATATCACAACCACTGCGATCAAATAACACTTCCGAGAGGTTGGAGAAGAAAAGATGCTTTTAGCGATCAGTTCTGACAAAGTGGAGCGACGACTTGGACCGTGAGCTCAAGCCCAAACTGAATGCCAGCGCTATAGAAACAGGGAATGCTCACCTGAGTGGGACATTTAGAGGCGATGCTGGGAAGCCAGCTGTGGCTCAGCTCACACACTTTTCGTGGCAAAAGCAAGGGGCTGATGTCAAGTGTGCTTGAGATGCCGTCAGAGCAAGCCATGCACTTCAACAGGTCGGTTTTTATTGTCTCATTTTAGGAAGCAGTGTGGCGATGCTCAAAGCCTCCCCACATGACTTCTGTGATAATGCCTGACATCCACGATCAAGTCCGTTAAGACATTAAACCCATTCTCAGTAATCCAAGTGTGGAAATTGCAGTCGCATGCACATGTTTTTCCAGTGTAAATGGAGAAGGGGGGTGTCGACTTTCTCCGCTGAAGCAGCGCTCACTTTCTGGATACTCATATACTTGGAAGACGAAATGGAGTTTGATTTAAATGAAAAACTCCCAGTACAAAGCTCCTTTGAAGTATCAGGATAAGTAATGACACTGAACTGCGTAATCCCTGAGAGTCAGTTAAAGACGGAGAGGGAAAGAGGAGGAACCGAGGCAGGTGGGTAATTAAAGGATGGGACGGACGTACTGGTACCGCTCGGGTGTTATTCATCATGCATGATGCTGGTATAATGCTCAAAGCTGTGCTGAGCATTGGATAATGAACACTGGCACACAAAGAAATCATGTCCTTACAGTCTGCATCTTATTATAACCAGTGGACAAACACACAGCTGGGGGGGGGGGGGGGGGGGGGGGGGAGTTGCAAATTGCACACAACAATTTTTTTAAAGAGAGAAAATTCTGATAACATTTTAAATGAATATTAACAATAAATGTGACAATGCATGACAAAGACAAAGTATAAAGCAAATGTATTGTCCCTTGCTTTGGATTGTTAGCAGTGGGTTGTTCTTGAAAATGGCCAAAGCCAATTAACTTCATCATGTGTGGATTAAGAGAAGAGCCAAATTGGTATGCAGATTTATGTAATTATATGGCAGGCATTAAAAAAATCTAAATTGTCCACAGAAAAAGATGTTGAACGAGACCAAGAGCCGACAGTCATGCTAGCGGCTCCGCGAGGATGCACTAAGCTAAATGCTAATGTCCGCAAGCTAACACACTCACATAGATAATATGCCGAGACTAAGGCGTTATGCTAAAGGTGTTAGCATGTGAACATTAGCTACTTAGCCATAAACAAAACAAAGTACAGCTGAGGCTGATGGGAATGTTGGTAGTTTTGCGTTAGTCGATAAGAATAGGGGAGGTTTTGACCTGAAATTGGCACTGGATGAAAATGTATTAATTCTGAGGGGAACAGGAATGCCTGGAATAAATTTCATTGCAATACATCAAACAATTGTTGAGATATTCATACCGACCGACCAACATTGCCATCCCTTCAGCTAACATGGCTAAAAAACATTGTGGTACAATCTTATGAACACAAGTGGTCTGAATCCTATTTTGTTGCTCTGCAGAGGAAGAAAAACTGACACAAATATTTGTCCTTTGGACCACATTAACCTTCCTGATTTTTGTTTCTATTGTAATCTTTCACAACATTGTGGCCACTGGCTTCGTGTAGGTGCCGTTATCGCTATAGGCGGTGGAGGTCTTAGATCTGCAGTGCACCACCATGTCAGCATAGTGTCCAGAGAGGAGAGGAAACTGTTAGTGGATTATTGGATTTGGATTATCTGGGACGACAAAATTACCCATTAAGGGAAATTGCAGCATGCTCTTTCAGAGGAGATGGTGTTCACCCCACAGCATGAACAGCATGGCTGGCGCATGTACGGGAGACAACCGAGTGACCAAAATCCGTGGCATTCGTCGCTGTTCATAGGAATGCCTTAAGACCCAAAAGATGGGGAGCGAAGTGGCACATGCACAGATGACTGTGAGCTATGCAGGATGTGCTCAAGAGCTGCTAATCATCACTCACTTGGTGGAAGTGTGTGTGTGTGTGGGGGGGCACAGAGAATGAAGGTGTGGTTGGGGGAGGGGTGGGAGGTGGTTTTGACTAAGCTATTTTTGTCTGGATTCCACAAAGACAGCTGCCATCCTCCAGAGCGTTGGTGAGACTTTCCATCACTAAGACCAGAGCCACAAGAAAGTAGTAGTGACTACAGAGTATTTTTGTTATATTTGTGATAAAATAATAATAAAAAAACAACTCTGTCATTAATGGCTTCCATAGAGGCCAGTTGTGGATTGGGTGCTGAAAATCTCATAAGCTCATCCGCTTTAGCTGAAAGCATTACAGACTTTGGGCTCTGTAACTGCCCGTGTGCCTGTAATCTGCCAGTGTGTCCAACTGTAAGTCTTTACCTGAGACATCAAATGGAGCAGACGCTGATCAAACATCATTGTGATAACACGTCTAAAACAACACATTTATAATTTAGTTGTAGCCAATAGCAGTGGACTGTTTTTATAAAGACTATCGCAGTATGCAGATTCGAACACATCAGCGTGTGGGCGTGTTCAGGTCACATTTCATGACCGTGACCTTCCCGTGACCGTGACCCTGTGCCACCCGTCCGGCGAGAGACCCTCGATGAGGATGGACAGGGACATGCTCCACAGACATAAGCCGGGGATGTAATTCCGTCGATGTTTTGAGGCCGAATGCCACAACATTGAGTCTCTGACAGGCGCCATGGATCCCGATCAGCATTCTCCATCAGATGAATTTAGCTCTGTATGCGAGTCAATGAATACCTCACTGAAGATGGAGGAAGGAGCTGCATATCAAAGGATTTCACATTAATTAGTGAACCGTAGTCACATGGCCTCAGGGGTCGCTGCCATGCTATTCTTCACGTCACCTCGAATTAAACAGAATTCTGTATGACTGTATGTCCTTCAGATTGGATTTTCCTCTGTATTAAGGAAATACAAAGCTGTTTTTTTAAATCTGTGAAATGATGTTACACTCTCTGTAAAGATGTTTTGCTAAACATTAAACTCAATAAAATGGTAAAAAAACAAAAGAATCATTATCATGCAACATAATTGCTGCTTCCAATAATGTAGAAACATGACATTAGACACAAATGTGGTTTTTGTTCCGTTTCATAATTACTAGAGCATAAAAAACAATAAATGAGTGATTAACATGACAGCATAAAAGAATACAATTTTGAATAGACAAATATTTTTAGAAAATTTAATTTATTTCCAGACTTTCATGTAAAAATATATCAAGCGGGGATTTACTGCAAAAGTCATCTGAAAAGGAATATATAACTTTTTTCACCATTGACCACAATTATTTGTATTACAGTTTAACAAGTTGGGCTTTTAGTCATCTCTACATGGGTGTAGGCCACATTTCTGACATTCATTTACAACTGTACTGACAGATACGACTGCATTGAATATTAATTTGTAAAGCCATGCAAAGGACACAATTTCCAATCATTCAAGTCACACTTGCAAAAACAAAAACTTTTGCTAGACACAAAATGAACTAGAAGCAAAAATATCCCTGCGGTATGAATGTTAGGACAACAAAGAATGAAAAGTCTGTAAACTGCATAAATGTGCAACAGCGTTCTACAGTTTCTAAAGAAGGTCATGGACCCGTTAACAAAAAGATGATTTTGAGTTTTTAAAACCTTGTAGGAAATCAGTTTCTCCATGTTCTATACTTATCCTGTGTCCTAAGAAATTACTAAGATCAAGCATAAACTTCCAAAATGAATATACATATATATGTAAATATAAACTGCAAACTGAAAGCTGGTTGAAAACCTTTTCTAAAATATACAAAACCTTTACTAGAAAAAGAAAATGCACGTATATCTTCCAGTTCACTTTTCTTTATTTAGCTCAAATGCAACACAATCTTGGCCCTACTCCCTTCTCCTATCATGTGGCACGAAGAGCTTGATTGCAGAAAGCACTGTAGCAGTGACGTGGAAGTTTAATAAAACTAGCTTCTCCAACTGGCAAATGTTTGTGGACTTGATCTGGAAGAAGAAATGACAGACAAAGCAGAGAGGTGGAGATTATTGAGAAGAGTTGCAATGCTTGAAACGACACCGGTTGTATTGTTATTAGTTTTATCTCAAGATCTGTACAGTCTTCTATTTCAAGTTATGCTGTTATTAACCTGGATTGGATTTAAATATTTCTGTTAGCATAAGATGGATATGGTTTCAATAAAGAGTTGGAACAACAAGACCGATGCTGAGGAGCTTTGTTAATTTAAATAACACAAAAAGCAGAACTTTGTAATTTTAGGGGTTAATGATAAAAAACAAACAGCTTTGTATTAAAAACAAAAACACAAATGTCTTTTGTAATTTATCAAATATCACTGGAAGTGAAATGGCAATAGGATTTTTCAACCAATGAAGATGTGAGTTTCACGTCGCTCAGCACGATGACTTCTATTCATTTGTTATTTAATTTTGATGTGTTTTTTGGTTCTGGGGCATGAAATTGAGGCTTGTTTTGCATATTAACAAAAACATATAATAATAATGTAATGCAATGACTGAGTACAGTTTAGCAAAGGAGCGTTGATATGAATACACTATGCAGGGAAGTCACAAAAGAACAACTAAAAAAGACGCAGAGGAGGATTATTAACAGCGTGTGAACGCGTCCAATAGGATAAGCGTCGTCTCGAAACACTCCTGCACACTTCAGAGTGCATTGCACTGGAACGCACCCCGGGGAACTCCGGCTGCCATGTGACACGCAGCAGCAAATAGAGGGAGAAGCAACATAAATGAAGAGGAGGTAGGAAGTGGGATTAAGGGACGAAAGACCAAAAAGGAGAAGAAGTGGGATGGGAATTAAAATATAAATCACAATGGGGCAATTAGTAAGGAAGCGCTAGGAGAGCTCTCAACCATGTACCACTCATTTGAGGAGCATGGACTTTCCCTGTGGGGTCAGAATAATGTGGCATTGAACAGTACATATTATTGCATTATCGATTCTATTGGACATTTTGTAAGCAAGATTTTAGCTCAGTTTGAAACTAAATTTATAAAGAAGCAAAAAGGCAAATATAAGGAACTAGTTGAGGTGGTTTTAAATCGGAAAAGGTTCTACGGGGATTGTGTCATGGTCGAACGATGAGAGCTTCGCCACAGGCACAACACACTGCTGCCAGGGAGGAACAGGGGGATGTGGGTCTGTCCATTCATTGGTTCACACACACAAAAAGACAAACATTAAAATGAAATGTGTTGACCACACTTACTGGTTTGTAGATCCAAAGGTGTTTCCAGAGAATCCTACCGAATGAAAAAAAAGTGATTAATTGGGAGATTGTAGAAATAAAACATTAAGACTGGAAAAAAAAGACAAAAACCAACCAATGTCATGCAATTCTCATTTCACAGCATGAGTTATCAATAACATGAAGAACCTGACACAGGAGCTCAAGGATAGAGACAGAGGGTTTGGAAAGATACATATATGAAAGGAGCAATTGGATGGTCTGATGTACAATATGTATATAGTTAATGAGAAAGCTATTAAAGGAGACACAAATGTGTTAGAAGTTAGGGGAAAAGTGTGAAAGAGTGTGAAAAAAACCAAAAGGTAAATCGGAGGAAGATGGCAAGAGACATTACTATTTCTATTGCATGATAATCTCCTGTATTTAATAATAATAATAATAATAATATTGTTATTATTCGTCCTAAAATAAAGTGCAGAGACTTACGATAAACCACTACCTACTGGGTGGGAAATTAAAACTGTGATTTTCAGTGTTTCTATAAATGTATAGGATGAATCTGATCTAAAAAGCTTAAAAATGCTTTGTTGCCATTATTAATATTGTACTGATGAAGATGTGCATACCTACATCTGAGCTACTGACCGTGCTGCTTCCAACATTTACTAAGTGCTGGTAAGCAAGAGGACACTTGAAGATGATGAAGGAAGAAAAGAAGTAGAAGTCTCACCTCCCGTCTGTTGTTGTTGTTGTTGTTGCTGCTGCTGCTGCTGCTGCTGTTGTTGTTGTTGTTGTTGTCCAAAGCCTGAGAAGCTGTTGGGCTGACTAACAAACCCAGGGCTCTGTTGGGCCATGCTCCCGAACGATGGAGTGCTCTGATTGGCTAGAGCACCAAAGGACGGGCCGCTGGGCGGTGAAGCAAACCTGAAAACAGAAGCGGACACAGAAGGCTTGATGTGGTTACAGTAACAAAAAAGTAGAACTACTACGAATAAATTGAAAAAGAAATATCTGATACTGATCTTATTACCAGCAATTTATTTAGATAAGAAAGAAACACTACTATAACGTACATATTCCTTGTTTAGCTGCTACTAACTAAACATGCCATAAGGCAGGAGGTGTCAGATGGTGTGTGTGTGTGTGTGTGTGTGTGTGTGTGTGTGAGTGGATTGCAAGATGGGGGTTTAAAATGGGTTTAATCCCACTCCCCTTGACTCCCAGGGGAGAGAATGGGGAGAATGAGCCAAACGGAGGGGAGAGAGGGAGCAGGCCAGTTTAATCTGCAGGCAGCGTGACCCTGGACTGAGATTATCTGAGGAAATAATCTAGTCTGGCACAGGGCTCCAAAGTTTGTCTCATAGCCATGCTCACTGCAACAAAACACATGGATATGGTGGACACACAATGTTGATAAAGCTGGAGATAATGACACGATTGTTTAAAATTCAACTTGGAATAAGTCTGACCTGGTGGGGCTGTAAGGAATTTCCCATTTCGTCAGATATTTCTGTCAAATTCAAAACTCAGAGAGTGGACAAGGTTTCAATGGGCTTCTAAAATATGCTCCATTTGGTTGATTTTATCACATCATCACTATAATGTTAATAGAGGGTTTAACAATATGGTGAATGGGGCTCTTCAGTTGCTTTATGTGTTACGTGTTAGTGAGCGAGAGAGAAAGCAGATGTTCCGAGTCCCAAAGAAGCTGCTCCACCCTGCAAGCGCGATATTCAAACTCGAGGGACCAATTTGAATTTACAATTAAGTCAATAAGCACAACATGCATTTTGAGCTAGTTTGCCTCGTTTCATATTTTAATCAGCTCGATGAATTGCATTCCTGATTGACCCATCACTAAACTAAGCTAATTCCTAAAAAGCTAGATCACAAACAAAGAAATTGGATAATTTTGATTGGAATGAATTCAAACAAATTACGTGTTTAAACCTCTCACAGGACAACGGTTTCTTACCCAAATCCTCCCATATTTGAAGCCGTTGTTCCCTCTCCAAACACTTTACCAGGTGAGGGAACCATGTTGTTTTGGAAGGAAGGGCTCGAGCCAAATGCTGCTCCACCCCCAAATGCCTGGGAACTACCAAAGGAAGGAGCATTTCCAAACACTGGAGCGCTGCCAAAACCACCTGCAGTAAATAGAAAAGTGCTTTAGGTTTTGTAACAGAAACCATCGGACTGTATACAGGGAGTAGCATGGTCCTCAGCGCTCTTTCTACAATGAAAAAAGATCAGTGATGATGCTTTTTCTGTGGGCTTTGAAAATAAGTATGCTCCAAAGGATATTTCCCCTGTCAAAAGGTATTTATATTTTCACAGAAGGCTGAACAGTTATACGTTGACTTCTGTGTAAATATATAAAATAATAACTACACATACATTCCACATGTGGCATACCAAAATGATGACAATGTACACAAGTAAATACAAATAAAAATGAGTTGTTGTTAATCACATCTCCAATACAAGTAAATAGTGTTCCCTGTTGTATTTCACAAGAAGATGTCTGAACTTGAATAGAGTACACAATGTGTCTTCTTATGCACAGTACATGTTTTGCAACAACACACTGACAGCTCAAAGACAGAATGAATACTTCACACCAACTCAAAGCCACGGAGGTGGGAGTGGCAGGGGAGAAAGGGTGGACTGAAATTACAGCCTGGCTCCCAGCATGCCCCAGTAAATAATTGATTGGGCTAATGTAACAAGATTAAATTCCCTGTACGTAGGCCAGTGACAGGACATTAGTGTGCCGAGTGGCACCGATATCCCAGTAGAGCTGAGAAATAGCTGGAATGGCTACCACACTAACCAAGATTTATTTATTTATTTTTTACCGGGAATTAAAAAAATATATATTAAAAGACAGAAGCCCAATTTAAATGTCGAAAACTGAGGATTCAATTTTGGAGGGAATTCAGTTAATCCCCAATGCTTAAACTTCATGACTAATTTATGTAGCGTTTTAATTTATCAACTAAATAGTCTTAGTGCCTGGGCGGATAAGAGCATAGTGGTTCGCTTAAACCATGTGAACAATCTAAATAAGCTAAATGTCATTTTTTGACTATGACCAATGTAACAGCTGAAGAATGAAAAAACATTAAAATCAACCTTTTATTTTTTACCCGTAGCATTGCCGCTCTATTGAATGGTGATGATTATTCAAGTTAGAAAATAATTGTAGAAAATTACAGTTCTTAAATAATAATATATCTTAAATAACTAATTTAAAGCTTTTGGGTATCAAGTGTACATTTACGCTTTGACTTGTGGTGTTGAGAGGTAACACTGCATCACGACTACCTCACTTTCTGCTCTGCTGGGGTGAGGAGATAAGAACACTAGCTGTAGCTCAGGTGATAAAGAAGAAAGCAATGTCAGCTGATGTGCAAAATGTCATCATGTATCGATGCCAAGGATTGCCATTATAGCCTTCCCACTATCACTGAACTCGTCCCTGAGACAGACCCCAAAAAATGTCAAGCAGAGAATATCAAACTAGTACAAGCCATATTAGGTGAAAGTGTGCAAGCGTGGAATTATAATAGTATGTAATTACTCGACTATTTACATTTGGTTGGCCTTTAGCGCAGTTCTAATTATTTAATTATGTATTAATCCCTACCCTCAGGGCGTATGAACAGCACATGGAAACAAGTCTGGTCTGAAAATGTCAGCACTATGAATGATCTGATCAAATGTTAACTGCAAAGTGCAAGCACGCATCAATTTGATAGAGTGGATGGGAGCAGGGTGAGCCAATAAGGACCGAAGGACAAAAGTATTATGAGAATAAAAGGACAACATGGAAATCTTTACCTGCTTTTGTCGGACTAGAGAAGGAGCCAAATCCCTGGGATGCCACGGTCCCTGCTCCAGTGCTGAAGGTCCCACTAGGCTTCTGCTCGCCGAAGGAGGCGGCCTGTCCAAAACCAAAGGTCTTGGAACTGCTACTCCCAAACAGAGTGTTGGTACCTAGAGGAGATTAAAGTGGTGTTTATATGTGCTACGCAAAAAGACACTTTAACTCAAAGCATGTTCGTGGCAGTATTTTCCAAAACGGCAGAAGGCTTAGAAAAACAAATATAATGTGAGGAAGCAATAAGGCAACGATTATTATCGGAAAAACGCAGTCAACTAAACTCCCCAACGTCGAGGAATAATTGTATTTAACTGTAAACTTGTGTCTCGTGTTCATGGACAAACTGTTTCACATTCCCTGTAAAGAATGAAGTCAATAATGAAATGCATTAAACAATTCAATTTGGCTGCCTTTCTAAAATGAGACATTTTAATAGTGCTTTTATGATTAAACCATTTGTGACAGTTGACTGAAAAGCTCAGAGCCTCGCAGCAGGCGCCCAGTTACAAAGATTCAGAGCTGCACGACCAGGACGCCACAACATCAAGCCGGGGTGACTTTCTGGTGCGCACTCCTCAACCAGCATAAACCATGCATTAGGCAGATTAATGCACCTTTCAAGGACCGTAAACTGGGAAGTTGTTTCCGCTTCAGTTTCCATTTGGCTTCCAGTATGATAAAGCTGTGACACTCAATCAACAATATGTGAAATAAAAATATATTAGCAATCTAAATTTGTTTTTGTGCAGATTGCGTTAGCGTACCTGTCTGAGCAGGCTGCCCAAACCCTCCGGTCGGGGCGTTGGTGCCGAACGGATTCTTGTTGGCAGCGTCTTCGCTCGGTTTTCCTCCGAGGCCGGTGAAGAACCCTCCGGCGGCAGGTGAGCCCGCTGGATTGGCTGGATTTAAGCCAAACAAAGACGGAGCAGATGATGGCTGCTGCTGCTGCTGGAAAAGAAATGTTAGTTAAACAATGTGGCCAGAAGAATGGAATTGGTTGCTCTATCATTCAATCAAAAAACAAAGAAATCTGTGGATGATACCTGTCCAAATACACCTCCGCTGCTAGCTGGTTGGCCAAACGCAGGTGGTGGAGGAGCAGGGGAAGAGCCAAAACCTGTAATAATAATAAAGGAAAATAAAAATAGTCAAGACGGAGACATCCTCAGCGCTACTTGGTGTCAGGAAGAATGACTGTGGTAGCCACTAGAATAAATAAATAAATAAATATTCCTATCATAACAGAATAGGTTAACTATGGAAACTCTGAGCTCCCGTAAAATGTGTAAAGACAGGAAGGGCTGCGTCTTACTGCTGAGCTGACACATCAACATCAGCTGTCCAGACACAGACATTCCCATATTACGCGAGGTATTTAGAGAATCTTTGGGAATGCGACAACTCCCCTCATGCCACCCTCTTTACTCAGACTACCACACCGCCCCAAATCCCACAGTCAGTCCCCCGATCCACGCAGGCAGTATACTACAGACACAATAGGATGTCTTCTCAGCTGCAAGATGATGGCTTTTCATCCAGAAGAAATGTCACATTTGACTTCAATCATCACAAAATGCGCAGGCTGGTCAGTTCAATGACACAACTTACCTATTTGCAGCTGTGTAGTTCTGATTAGTAAATATAACAACACTTTTGAGTGACAACGTCGTCGCCAGCTGACTTGTTTTTACAGCTGACTGCTTTGAAATTGAGAACCTTGTATACCCAATGCCTTTGAAAGCCTGGTGGGGGTCATGTTCCTTCATTATAAATAGGCACAAGATTGCAATATCATTTTGGTCTTGTAATGTGTTGTGGTGAAATAATGTGATGACTTGAGACAGTCCGGTTCAGTGTAGCATTAATGACATTGAAACTATAATTTGCATATGCCATAGAACAACCTGATCAGGATTTGGCCCAAAGTCTTGACTAGACTACTATTGCAACCCACAGATATATTTTTTCACAAATTCTTACTATATTTTAAGAATGAGCAGTAAGAAATAAAGCACAGACTCACACTCACCTGACTGCTGTCCAAAGCTGAATCCTGTAGATGAGGATGTGGTAGTGTTACTCCCAAACACAGACCCTTGCCCAAATCCTGTGCTCTGGCCAAACGCTGGTGCTGTGGTTTGACCAAACAGTCCTGAGCCAGTGCTGCTGGCTGTGTTGGCACTGCTGGTGCCAAAGGAGAAGGAGCTGGCATCGGTAGCAGTAGCAGCACCAAAAACACCTCCTACAGTAGTCGCACTGTTAGAACCTGCTCCAAAGGCTGATTGGCCAAAAGAAAAGCTGGATGGTTCGGTGTTGCTGGCAGGCTGACCAAAGCCACTGACCGAGCCAAACACAGATTTGCCAAAACCAGTTCCAGTTGATGTACCAAATGCTGAGCCAAAACCTGTAGATGCTGGGGCTGAGGGGGGTGCTGGGGCTGAAGAAGCTGGAGGAGCAACTGGTTGTCCAAACACAGCACCTCCAGCTGTAGTTGCTGTACTGTAAACAGCGTCGGTGGTGGGAGTGCTGGCTGCTGCAGCAGCAACTGTGGTGATGACTGGTACAATACCAAGGCAACTGCTGTCTGTTATTGCAGGAGCTGGTTGAGTAAAAATGGACCCTGGGTTCTCAGAACTGGGCACCTGGAATGCTGTTGGAGCCACCTGGGAGACAGGTGCTACAGCAGGGGTGGCAACAGCAGGAATAGACACAGGAGCAATGGTGGTGGTGCTGTCTGGTGGGGCTTCTATTGTGAGAGCTGCACTGGCTGGTGCTGGAGGGGTTAATTCAGTAGGTGCAGTGATGGAGGGGGGGAGGGTTGCGGTAGGGGCAGTTGTGGCCAAAAGAGGTGCAGGTGTTGGTGGTGTAACCGTGACTGCTGTGGTTCGTGTCACAGCTGCATCTGCTGCAGGCTCGGATACTACAAGGGGACTGGCGCTCTCTACAACTGGTCCAGTAGCAGGTTCGTTTTCAGGGAGTGGTGTGGGTTCGGATGGTTGTGGGGAAACCTTTGGTTCCTCTGAGGGGTCTGGAGAAGCTGTAAGGAGACTACTGAAAGACGTAGGTGAAGCTGAGGCAATAGAACCGGCCTGGGGAACAGAGAAGGCCTGCTTGGGGCTCGGTTCAGGAGGCTTGAACAAACTGCCTGATGCTGCCCCCTTGGACAAGTCTGCTACTGGAGCATCTTCTGCAGGCTTTTGGAGACCTGAAACAAAGCTAAACTGTGCTGCTCCCTTGCCTCCACCAAGTCCAGTTTCCCCAAAGCTAAATGAACCAGGAGCAGGTTTGGTGGCTGAATCTTTAGCCTCTTCTCCGTGGCCCACACGTAGTCCAGAGAAACTGCCCAGAGTCTCTCCTCCAATTGTCTTAAGCGGCTGTGGCTCTATCCTGAGGGCAGATGTGGTAGAGGCAGGGTTATCCCCTAATGCGTTTGGAGGCTGGGTGGGAGACCCTGTGCCAAGACCAGGGGAGGTGGACTTCGGGGTGAGGGCGAAAGGCTCTTCTCCAGTCTGGCTAAACATAATCTTGCCATTTCCACCGAAGGAGAATTTATTCACATCTTTCACTGGAAAGAAACAAGACAATTATGAGTTCATATACATTTGACATTATCCTAAAAGGGACATACCGTAATTGTGCTGATGTATAGAATTTTCCTCCGTCCTCCTTTAACAGCAGAGCAAGAGCTCAATGTCTGCATTGAATCATTTTTCCCTCCGTTATTTAAATTTGATCGCCTGGTTGCGCAGGCACCCCCTCTCCACCCGCGTATCGGTGTGATCTGCTCCTAAGATTATCTGATATTAAAATTGTTGTATTATCTTACCTTGTGACATTCCAGCTCCCTGAGTAACAGAAACAAAACTGAAGCTTCCAGACCTGCAAGAAGAAAAAAAAAGTCACAATAAACCAAGAGCATCTTTAGCTTCTGTAACACCACACATTTCCAAGGGAATATATGGACAGGGTATTATTTCGAGAGGGATATGATAAAATCGCAGCAGTATCTGGATAATCACAACATAAAGGAGCTGTGGTTGGATTAGGAGTTAGGGGCAAAGGGAGATATTCATATTTTAGACCTTAAAAACACTCCTTTGGAAAAGTATATGACCCATGACATTGCAATAGCCAAAGTCAAGAGCATTTGTTTTCATTATGGAAGGCGTTAATCACATTTGATTGGATAAATACATCGATGATTATGAACATCTAATATTTGAAACATCAGTCTTTATAGAACAGAAAGCTTCTTTAAGTTTCATAATTGACTCACCCTGGTGCAAAGGAGAAACCTTTGCCGGTGCTTTGATCTGTTGAGAAAGCAGGAGCCACTGAAGCATCCATTTTTGGTGATTGAGCTGAAAAGACAAAGACGTTTATTGCCTGATAGACAGAATTGTCCACTCCTCTGTTTCCATCTTCAGTGTGACATTGCCTCCACTCCAAATCAATTTCTAAGCATTAGAGATCAACAAAGTCGTTCTAAGTCAACATGACAACATACTTATTGAAAAAAACATCCTGCATATATATAAAATCCATTTGTAAATCAAGCGGGTCATATCATATTCAAAACTATTATTCAGCAGCCCAAAAGTAAAGGAGAGGCGATTGAGGGAACGATTCAGAGATGTCAGGGGAAATTATCCTGTATACTTGGTGTCTATACTGAGAGGATTTGTGTAAATGTTTAAAATGATTTGTAAGTGTTGGAGATTCACAATGCATTGTAAAGAGGTGGAAACTTAACGACACAAATAAGTAAGGCAAGAGAAGAGAGGGGGCATGATACGCTAACAAAGACCCACAGAAAAGAAGCTATCCCAGAGACAACCTGGCATTTTGTAGCAGTCCGACAGAGGTAAATAATACATTTTCTCCCTAGACATCAAAGCAGAGTGCTGTCTGTATTTCAAAGATATCAGTTCTTTTAATCGATTTACAGCAGCCTTAATAGCAGCATCAGTGTTGTCATTATTACTCCCCGGTTCCGATCAAAACGTAACATATTAGGTGTTACCTTGCAAAATAAAAGTCAGGATTTTGCACACCTATAGTAAGGAATCATAAGCAATGCTCTTGATTTGAATTTAGTTGTTTGTGTAACCAAATCTTAAAAACAAAACAAAAACAGGTTGGAGGAAGCTATGTCTAACTCGGTGCTTACCAAACACAAAGCCTGTTTGTGGGGTGGTTGTGCCTTCAGTGGAAATCTTCTGGATACCGTGGGTAGAATTCTGCACAGACAGTGTTTAAACAGACATTGGCTGTTAGAGTATAATTATGCAAACTCTTGATAGAGACAAACAGTATATCCATTGTGTATGATGAACACAATGCTAGATCTGCTGCAATCTAAAAGGCAGATGCAAAGCAAAGGCAAGTGTTTATGTTACACACGTGGCTAGAGATCAGTATGCTTTGGGTCACTCCCATTATATTGAACAGTGCCAAAGATTTGTGCAAGGAGTTCCCATGTCACCAAACTGCAATTTGTAACATGAACATGGGAGGGAGCTGGGGCATTTCTCACCCATGTAGTTAGTGGACTGTCTTCGCATGTAAAACTGTCAGCACTCTGTGAATTCTCACAAGTTAAACCATCTTTAAAATTGCAGGTAGAGGGATACCAATACTAAATGTGCTTGATATTGATACTTGCTTATAAGGGCAAAAACTAATACCCTCATATTTTTCAGTTATTTTGACAATGCTGACATCTTCATGTTTCATACATAGCTGTGTGGGTGTACAAACGCATGACAAGATGAAGGACAGCTTGGTGAGTGATGGATAGATGTAGGACTCACTCGTTTGGCCTGGTTGGAAGAAACTGTTGCAAAGGCTGCTGGATCTGGTATTGATGAGCTGGGAAAAGAGAGAACAAAAGAGCGGAGTGTTCAGGGTTTCGTTTTTTTAAAATGCTATACACGTGGACTAATACAATGCACACCTTCAAATTGAGTGAGCCGAGGTGTTTATGCCTAAATTAAGTATGTACAACCAAAATCCTGCTTCCAAGTATTTCCGTTGTGTAGGATTGGACAAAAAATAAATTTTACAGTTCATCATCTCTCTCTATAATAATATTGTGGGATAATGTTCATACTGATTCCTTCGCTTAAAGTCTGAATAAATGGTAGTTACATTTTTCACCAAATCTTTAATAATGTGGATTTTGTCATTCGTGGGAGGATGTTTTGGTAAAACAAAAAACATCTAGCTGGGAATCATTTGAAGAAATGTCTGAACCATTACACTGCGAGATAAAGGAGGAGGTTGGAAGCAGGGAAAAGCCCACATTCATAATCATCTTACTCTCACAATGCTTTGCTTAGCCTGTTTGTTATTGTGAGCAGGCTTTATTTGGGAAAAGCCGCAAGGATGGATGGCTTGCCGAAATATCAAGCACACAAGTGGAGCACAGCCCAGTGAGGCAGAAAGAGGAAGGTGCAGGAGACTGGAAGGGGCAAAACAAGAGTGTGTGTGAGTCATGCAGTGAATTAAGAGTCAAACGAAAGACAAGAAATAAATGAAGTGAAAAGGATAATGGTATTAAAAAAGACAATTAGACCATGTGCATACAGTGCAGTGTATGCACACGGTTTTGTTTTGGCTCCATTCAACGCATACCGTTTTGAATTACATCATAGTCACCGTTTCATTTAAAATGCAGTCTGCTGGAGTAGAGTCATGGCATAAAAATACAGATCAGATATAATATTGTACAGGATGCATTGTATTTGGCAAAGACTGGATGACACACAATATATTAGAATAAGGAAGAAACTAAAGGAAATGGAATTAAAAAAGGTAAGACTAAATACAAAGTATTTTAGTGTATAATTATGGGGAAGAGATTGAATACTTGAGGAAACAAGCTAGAATGCAAAGGTTGGTAGCCTGGGCCAGTTGTGAGCGTTGGCTAAGATTAGGTCAGGTGGAGTCAGTGACCTAATAAATCTATGCCAGGGAGACACATTCAAAACAAACACCATCCCCCCTCGAGGACTCATAGTGACAGACTGTCTACTCACTGTATCAGAGATACAGGCATGATTTAACGTCATATATATTATATAACATGTTTCATATTAGACAGGGTGTACATAGACCGATAAAAAAAAAAGTAAACCCATCGAAAACATTTTTTTAATTAGAAATAATAAAAAAATCTGCCTTGTTAATTAAAATGTGACAATTCAAAGTGAAATGCATGAAAACCAGTTGGGACATATATAGGTACCAACCCACACGCAACGATTCAGCGGCAAAACACACTAAAATGTGTCATCAGTAAGAACCCACAAACTATACATATTGTGTGATTGTTTACCATTATTCTGTAAAATAAGACAAATAAATAGTATTGTCTGTTTTGTTGATATCATTGTCACTGCATCCTCAGAGCCATACCCAAACATGACTTTTTGACCATACACCACAGACCTTTGGACATATTTGGTAAACTTAATAATGTGGTTGTCATATTGCTTTTGGTCTTGTCAAGGATGGTCACCCTAGATTTGCCAAAATGTGCAAAAACCCGTGCAAAAGCTGCCTGACAACTTCTCCTAAACTTAACAATTATTAACCTTCAACCAGACCATTTCCCTCGTCTGGCACATTACACATATTCTGAACCACATTACATATTGTAGCTGTTTGAAGTCCATTCAATGATAGCTAGCTGACATACATTCAACACAGCCCCTACCTTAACACAACTAACTGTCACTTACTTAAGGACATATGAAGACATAACTCTTTTTTACCTCATAAAATTGGGAACCGGCATTGGCCCTTTGTCCTTAAGCTCCTGGACATTGACCACCTGAGGAACCGTCTTCAAATTGGACTCCGTCAAGGAAGTACTGACCACAGCTGGAGCACACAGAAATGTAAATGTGACCAATTCACATACAGACAAAGAAAGGCAAATAATCAGGCAGCTGTATTTAAATTAATTGAATGAATTAAGCCTGGTTTAAATTGCACTGAAACAGTAGTGATTTTAGGATATGATGGGACAAGCACTGTGCTTGGACATTAAACTACCAGGTTCATATTATTTGTCTGGAAGTCTGCGTCTCCCCCTGGTGGATTACAGTGGAAACAGCATACACTATGATACAAACCGCTTTTTAAACACAGTGTTGCCAATAAGACATTAATAACAAATTAATACATATTTTCAATTCCAGTCAAAGTCACGCTCCCCATACCTGTCTTCTGATTGGCCATCTGCCTGCGTAGAGCAGCAGTGGCTGCAGCCTGCTGGGCCGGGATGGTGACCGGGATGGTTCTCTCCGTTGGTGGGGCTCCATGTTTTACTGTCTTTGTGGCAAGAGCAGTGCTTTCAGCCCCACTGAGGTTGATCTTATTTGTTGGAACTGAAATATCAACACAGTGAGCAACAGTTATTAAAAAAAATAAAAAAATTAAATAAAAAGCATGCTTACTAATGTTTGGCAGCTGCACTCTGTGTTTCATGTGACATTTAAAAGACAGTCATCTCACAACTTTAAAGCAATAGTTAGTGTGATTTACTCACCAGGGCTGACAATAGGGCTGAGTCCAAAGCCTAGACTCTGTATTGAGTGCATTTTTGTTAAAGGGGTTGACTGGATGGCCCCGAAGCCAGGCTGGATAGAGGGGGTCCTCACAACTGTGGGGTGGCGGGGGTTGTGCATTGCTGGAGGAATGGCCGTAAGGTGAAAAGGTTCTGGCTGTAGTTCCTCCTCCTCCTCCTCTTCCTCCAGCTCCGGGTCAGCTGGGTGAGGCTCCAGGGACTGGGACAGGGAGGATGTAGAGCTCACATCATCCAAGTCCTCGTAGTATTTAGGTGAGAGGAAGGCTGATCGAGACAGGTTGGCTGGAAGAAAATAGATGAAGAACATCTAGAGCAACAATAACTGTGGTATAGCTGAATGAATTATGGTAATATTTTTAAACATTAAATTGAGGGACATCATGGCGCTCTACAAATACAGAATTTTGACATGGTATTTCCAGTTCTGATAAAATGACTATAAACGCCACCTCCTGACAATAAAGAGAGCGCTGGCCAAAGTTCTTAAATATCATTAACAGTTTGATGGTTGGTTAGTTATTGATAACAAAGCTGCTCTATTACATTCAAGTGCATGTATAATATGACCACCGGGGCACCAATGCAAGTTCCAAGACGTTTTGACCCTTCTGTCAATATTATTATTATTTATTTCTTGGCAAGAATATTCACTAAAATACAACATGCATTTGTTTAAATACATGCTTTTTGTTTAATTTATTGCTGTCGGAATCCATTTGAGAGTTTTTGTTAAAGCTAAACTACATTCATAAACTTTTATGGAACGACAAATTTATAGTCAGTAGACCAAATATACACAATAAAAAGTTTTAGTAAGCCTTGTTAAGAATCAGTTTGAGCAGGATGTGTGTACCTGGTGCAGTCGAGCGGACCGGAGGCATCTGTCCCTTTGAGAGGAAGTTACGCAGCTGGGACTGTTTCATTGGTGAAATCTTGACTGCTGGAAAAACATTCATATGTAGTATATGTTGAAAATAATACATTTGATTGATAGCCTTCATTATTTATAAATAAAAATATATAAAGATTGATACCTGGAGACTTGGCTTTGGCTTTAAGCGGGGTGGTGTCCAGCCTGGCTTTCAGGAGTGCATCCCTTAAACTCTCTAGCTCGCTTTCCAAACTGTCATAAAAAACAGACACAAGTTGTTTAGGTTGTGAACGACACATGTTCTAAGATCTGTTGGCTGTGAACTGATGCAAATAATTAGAAACGTTCATGTCCCATTACACACTAATACAAAATAGTGTTTTTTTTTCTCCCAGCTATTAAATCATACTGTACATACAAAAATAAATTCAAGTTATCTCAAATAAATTCTAGATTAAAATTACAGCCCATTAAAGTCAAGGTCATCTTATTCCCAAACCTACTCCACAGCCTACCAAATGCAATACTCCCTGATATCTCCACATTCCTCCATCTCTACTACTGTTCTCACCCAGCATTCGTTTCAGAAGCGGTGCTGTGGTTTATAGTTGGAGCGGTCGTCTTGTTGTAGAGGCGCAGTGAAGTGAGCTGCTTAACCAACTGGTCCAATTTGTTCTTCTGCTGGTTGATAATGTACAGGTTGTTGGCCAGTGTGGTGAACAGACCCTCACGTCCCGGCACGGCCATGTGTCTGTGAAGAAGATCATTAATTCATAACGAATTATACTTAACCCCGAAGCTTTTCGGTATCAAATACTCAAATAGCTTTGTGCTTACTTCTGCTTTTTCTTCTTCTCAAGGTGTTTCTCCCATTCCACATCCAACACGTCATTGACATCTTCCACAGCAAACGTAACATACTGGTAGAGCCTGCGAATCTCCTAAATAAGGAAAAGAAAAAGAGAGAAAACAATCATTAAAATAGAAGAAATGCCGGGAGTGTGTAAGTGAATAATTTAAAGGCTTTACAAAAATAATCGAGTCATGCAAACATTTCACCTTGAGCTGTTCCTCGCTGCGGGGGTCCAGAGATTTTTTGTACAGTAGCTGTCTGTAATTTTTGTCTCTGCTCAGCTCACTCTGGGTTTGGGCTTCTTCTGCCCCAGCAAAGCCCTCCAGTAAGGTGGTCTTCAGTGTACCAATGTCCCCATGGAGAGACTGTGAATCATAAAATAATAACCACAATTCAACAAGGAGACACCAGGTATTAAACTAAAAACAAACCACGGAATTATTATGTATTGTTTTTGTCAAAATACACTTGAAAACATCATGTTGTGTGTTCTTTTAAAACATCAAAAGTAAAAAAAGGGAGCAGAACATAAGCTGTACAAACATGAATTAAATAAATGTCTTGTTGATGCACTAGCCAAAATAATAATACCCAAATACCAAAATGTTATGCATAGTCTTCCCCAGACACGAGAGGCGAAGGTTGTACACATTATTTATCATACCACAGCAAACGTAGGACAGTGGCTTCAAGACCATTGCACTCTGAGTGAGGCAGTTGTTGGCTGTAGGATTTAGCTGGCGAGTGTGTTTAGGGATCAAGGTTTTTAAATCGGAGTAGGTTTCGGATCTTACCTCGGTTGTTTCCTTAATCTCCAAAGTGAAAATATGGAGGTCCTCTGACTCCTTCCTTAACCCCTTCATCTCGTCACTGCTGCCAACCTTGAAGTCAGCTCTCGCACTTCGTGCCTTAAGATCATCCAACTCCTTCTGGAAATGTGCAATCTGATAACAAGTCAAATACATGTTTAGTTACTGAAGCATATCATGCATGCAGAACTTAAAAAAACTAACCTTTTTAGCAGGCCAAATAACATATTTAACTTGACGGTCAATCCTTTGTAAATGTAAGCAAGACTTTGCTTTTAAACCAACCAATGCTATTGAGTCATTTAGTCTGAGGTCATGAATATAAGGCTTTATAACTTTGGGTATTTTGTGCTATTTGTGAACCAGTTTACATAATTATTCAAATTGGATTTTGATCAAGTGTCAGGCCAGATATGTCGATAACATTCAATTAATGATCTCTTTTACTCTTTATTCTCAACCGGTCATATAAAACAGGAAAACTAACCTAGCTCAGTTAGCTTACAATATGTATCTAACGTTGTACTAGTATTTCCCCCCCTATACGTTTTGGGCCCCCGAGGAAAAGTGGTGCATGGTACTTAAGTGTGTTCTGGATGATATGTCTCACCTCTTCCAGTATACCAGCCATAATGGGATCAGAGTCTTTCTTTTGCTGTAGCTGCTTCTCCAGGGCCTTCACACTAACAGCTGCCTGCATTGAGGAGTGATAAAGTACATTCAAACCTACACTTAAGTCAGTTGGAAACACACACACCAACAAATACAAACACAGAAAAGCTAAACATTCTGATACCTAATTAATACTTTTCGTCTGCCACAAAGTTAGTTTCAGTTGAACATGTAGTAGCACTAACTTCTGTATAAACGAAACAGACTTACAGAAAGACGCTGAGGTGAGGTTTTGCAGTAATTACTAAAACCAGCAGTGGAGTAGTTATGTTACAAAGTCAAGAGAAGCAGAGTAAGTTAGTAAAATCTAACAATTTAATGCTCCATCCACTCACGTGCTCTCTAGAGTACCATTGTTTTTGTACTCATCAAATGACCACAGAAAGTGGTTCAAAGTCTGTTCTAATCCTATTTCTATGGTAAATATATTTATCTGTTGAGCAAAATATCTACAAATAATAAAAGAGCCCTAAATGTATGAACAAAAAAAAAAAGCCTTCATAATAAACAGGACCTGTGGAGTTTGGACACGGGCCTGGGCAGCCGGAGCAGGTTTCTGGATGACTGTGGGTGGTGTGCTGGTTTGAACTGGACGCACTGGGGCTGAGAAACAAACAACATTAGGATCACAACCCAAGCCATGAACACATAAAATAATTTTTTTTTTTTTAAATAATGCATGCTCGTGCAAAGAAGAAAAGTGAAGGTAGTGAATCAAGCTTACCCAATACAGCAGGTGGCTTAGTGGCTGAGGGTGGAGGGGCGGTCAAACTACTGGAAATGGGAGCAACCGTTTTGGGCAGCGAGGAATTGAAGGGGTCTGGGGTCTCCAGTGCTGAAAACCTTGGGAAAGAGCAGACAGATATATTTGTATATATACACACAAACGTCAGTGTCTCCATTGGAACGTCGTAATAAATGATAGGTACAAAATGATTTACCTCTCATTTAGATTAAGTTTTACTGTTGATGGGGAGGCAGCAGCAATGCGCTGGGGTGTTGGAGCTGGAACTGGGGTTGCCACTGCAGACGGTTTGATCGAAGGTATGAAAGAAAACGCTGAAGGAGCGTCAGAGGTAGGAGGTTTGGAGGGAAAGGGAAAGCCAAGGGACCCTGAGCTATAAGGTGGGGGCACCCCCATGGAGAACAGTGGAGGAGCAGAGGTGGCGCATGTAGTTGGGACCGTGAAACTGAAGCCCGATGATGATGCCATGGACGTCACAGGAGCTGTGGGAACCATACTGAACGGGGCAACAGAGGAAGATGCAGCAGGGGGTGGAGGGGTGGAAGCAGGTGCTAAAGTAAAACCAAGGTTTGGGAATGCTGCTAGGGAAGGTGGGAAGGTGGCAGCCATTTTGGGTGGTTGGGCTGCCAAAGAACCTGTGAACAGAAAAGAAATTGGCTCTCATTTGATCTCATCACACGCTGTTGAGCAAGTTGTGTCTACAAGCAGAGGTTGCGAATTCTAGAAGTAAATGGATTAGCCCTAGAGACAAAACCAATTTCACATTTCTCATGGTTCTTTCTTTGGCACAAATATGTTGAGCCTTGAGTAAAAGCAAGCACTTCACAGTCTAGTCAAATATCCCTGAATGACCAAAACAACTGGTGGATATAAAAAAGAAACATAAAACAATAAATTATTAGATAAAAAACCTTCACAACAATCCAGAGACAGAAGGAAAAATAACATAAATCAATGCCCAACATGTATAAATAACATTTTGCGTCCAACAAGTGTGATCAAAGATGATAATATTGCAATTAACAACACTTCCTTTCCACTCTCATCAGCACCACACTCAAACTCAACTCTTTGTAGGCCCTGTTTCATGGTGTAAAGTGCAATAAGACCTCCAAACTTCATTGGTGTATTTGTAATTAATTGTATGAAAGTAGTTGTCCCAGCTAGGACCTAAGGCTACTCCACCACCCAGCCTTCTGCCGACTGTCTGATGCCCGGTCGCAGAAATATAAGACGGATAAAACCAGCGACAGTGACTGTTGAGCCCACATCTTCACAGAGACCTGGCTCCATCGTTCATCCCGGATTAAGCTGCACTTGACGGGCGGCCGACAGGACAGAGCGCAGGACTCCGGTGAGATGAGAGGAGGTGGACTTGTTTACATGATGCTTGGTGCTCAAACAGTCAAAGCTGATGGACCATGTTTTCCTCATGTTGAATATTTTATGTGACGATGTCGGCCTTATTATCTGCCCAGAGAATTGTTTTTTTTTGCTGCTGTTAACATTTCTTTGTGACGCAAATTTAAAAAAATGCATGACAGGAATGTACTATTTTTAAGTTTTGTTTGTCATGTGTTTGTTGTGTTACAAATGGGCTACAAATGAAGTCTGTGCATCCTTGGGTTGCATAATGCAAATAAATGATCCTTGAATTAAAGATGGAGTGCAGAATGTTTGTCTACCCATAAATCATAGCGATCAGCTACGAGTATGGTGGACAATCCTAAGAAGCGCCGAAAAGAAGTTTCAAGAGAGGATGCTTTAGATAAAAAAAGAGCTCTGCATTTAGAGGAAACATTAAAGAGGGCTGGGGAGATGCAGTGAGCTCACCGGCAGGCATTTAAGTGCCAGCCCTGGAAAGCCGCCACAGACTTGAGACAAATACGTGACATTGCGAAATATAGAGAGCTTTCCCTGGCAGGGATAGGCTTCATCAGCATTGTGTGCCCTTGTTTGGCAAGGTCTTGCATCAAAGAGACCTTCATGTATATGTAAAAGTCCTGCAAACCAGCTTTATGTTTAAGAATTAAAATATGCTACATAAAAGCCATAACCCTTGAAGACATTAAGATAAGCTTAATATATTTGGAGGTGCGTTTGCTTGATTGACGGGTCTCTCAGGCTGTTAAACTGAGCTGCAATAACAAATTTCACTTAAAAATGTCTCTTTAATAAACCAGTGGATGGCCAGCAGCGACTGACAGGACTGCATTAGATGATTATCTCTTTAGGAAATGTATCACTGCAATGTGTCATCATGAAAAAAACAAAAAGATTTTAGACTAAAACATCTATTGCGTCGCTGGCTCTCTTACCTGGCTTGGGCAGTCTCTCCCCCTCCAAGGCGAGGCCAGTGGGAGCTGAGACCAGTTGCTTAACTCCCGGATTGAGGTTGAGCAGAGCAAATGGGCAGAGTAATCCCTCTGTGGAAAGCATCAGCATCATGGGTGCTGGAGGCAAGGTCTTCTCTTCACCTTTGAGAGGGTGGAGAGACGGGATACAGACATTCAGACAGAGAAATACTCGAGAGTACATGATGTGCAGAAAAGGACTCGACTCACACCACTGCACGGGAAATAATTAACAGCAAGTGCTTTATGCTCACTATGCTTGCAGTGTTCAGAGTGATGTTTGCCTCTGTAATCACTGTAAAGGCTGTATGTTAGCGCTGCACTGGACCGTGGCTCAATCTGCCCTCCAGTGGTTAAAATAAGGGTTCAGTTAAAAAACGGTGCACTGTAACATGCCTCATTTGGTAAAACAGTCCATCCCATTCCCCCAAACTCTTTCCTGCTCTTCACACCCACTTCCCTGTCCTTTCCAAAAAGCATGCAGTGCGCCGTGGGCTGAAGAAACGAATGGCAAAACCAGCCTAAACCAACATTTAAAATGATGACTCCAAATGAAATATGCATTAGTCAGAGTTGAAACAAGTCATTTCAGACACTTTGTCCTCTATACAATGGTCTCATATCTAAAACTATTCCGAAAGTATAACTTTCTCCGTCATCAGCAGTTTGATTAATTACAACTGACTCACCTCTCTGACTAGCATCCCATACTTTACATATTCAATATGCAAATACAAATTCATGCAAACACGAAATGCTTAACAAAATACAAGGATCCTAAGCAACAAAATAAGCACACACCGCAGAAAACAAAAGACCAAAAAAGCATCTTATGCTCAGTGTGTAATATTCCAGTTATAAAACTAAAGTTGAAAGTTAATGAGAAGTAAAACTGGTGACAGTGAGTGAACAGAAGGGAGAGGCACATGGTGAACCTCATCAGCATTCTGCAACAGGATTGTCTGGGCTTTGTTGTTTGTTGTGGTCCTCCTTTGCCTGAGCCATTTTAATGAGGGCATTTTTTTCTCCACAGATAACTCCCGTTTCTCTCTCTTTGCGTTCCCTATCGAATGTCTCACTTCGGATAAAGGTTTTGATCAGACTATAATCATGTCAAAATGTTGCTCCAATTGCAGGTTTTTTTTGTTGCTGGGGAGGAAGTTCTTGGAGTGAGCGGGGAGCGATGGGGCTAGACAGCAACAGCAGCTCTACGTGAGTGTCTGGCAGACTAAGCCATTTAAGATAAAACAGTGTACCGAGACGGTAGCTTATCTATATTCTTTACACACATGCAATACAGCACTGCAGTGGATGCTGTATGCACAAAGAAACCTGACAGATTTCAGCTTCATCTGATCATAGGGGAGTATTGAACGCAATACATTAAGGAGCTTAAACAAAGGAATGCTGTTCTAGATATAACACCAACTATTGTGAAATTAAAGTTAACTTTAATAAGACAGGAACCTTCTTGAATGCCTATAAACAACTTAATATCAAGACACCATTAAACAAAGAAAAAGCTGCAGTGCTTTGAAGTAAAAAAAAAAAAAAAAAACTGAATCGCACATCTGGCTACAGTATGGAATACTAAAAGCTCATGGTGTGGGCGGTATAGCTGGCAAAACTATTAAAATCCCATTCGAATCCACACATTTGCGTAAAAAAAAAAAGTATAGCCTAATTAAAAAGTGCTAAAACTGACTTTACTGGGTTCCAAAATTGGCCAAATGACAACAATCTTTGAGTGGCGGCTTTGCTGAAGAGATTTAAAGGCAAGCACTGGGGAACGTGTAATCATATTGTATGGATGTGCAAATACAGTTTGACAAGTGCAGAGAGGAAGTAAACAGAAAGCCAAATTCACTTACTGATGTGGATCTCATGCTGGCTGGTGTAGTCTATGGCTAAGCCAAGGGGCAGAGTGTCTTCATTTGTCTCAGTCACTGGAAGCTCAGCCCTACTCGCATCTTCCAGGATCCAGAGCTCCCAGATCTAAAAGGATAACGAGCAGTCATGGTCATCGCAGTCTACAGAGATTTGATGGAGTTTCCTCACACCAGCAGTAAAGCATTACAACTGTAAATGATCCGAATAACATTTTAAAGGTTAAACCAGACGTAGCATCAGAATTCTATGTAATCATTACTAGCTTTGAACAGACCCGAGATAAAATGATTTGTTTTGTAGTCCAGTAATTGGAAAATCCTCAGCATATCCACAAGCTGGCCTTACTGTCCTTAAGAGGGCTAGTTAAGCAATTGGCATAGCGGTTTGTTGACTGTAGGTGAGGGAAGCTCTGCTAGCATAAATTATTTAAAAGGGTTTTTAGTTAGAAGAACTTTGTAGAACAGTTATGCAACACTGATACTTTGGAGCATCTGATAATGCAGGGCTAAAGACTAATGTCTTATATTGGATTGTTTTTTCTCCATGGAGCACCAAGCGGAGGATGTCTGCTTCATACTTTGTATGGATCCGCTGGTCACCAGCCGTAACGTTTGAGCAAGGCAAGACAAGGTGAACGGTAATAAAAAGCACAAAACTCTCCAGCAGCAGTCAGTGTGAGCCCAAACAATCCGCTCCTACACACAGGCGTTTCAATCTTTGTTATGATAGAGCACGTCCAAAATATAATGTTTATCATTATAAATCGAAGACAAGCTTTACTACATACAGTGACGTCACTAGAGTTTTTCTGAAAAGCTCAGATTGTCAATTTGAAGCGCTCTCCTATTATTAAATGTCAAGTGTCAAACACATTTCGCGCCTTCTGAAATTAATCTTGCCACTTCTGACCAGGATTGGGCATCTCACTGTTGACAGGGGAGACGGTGGGGAAGCAGTTACCGCCGATGATTGACAAAAAACAATTGATAGTTCTATTCATTTTGTATTACCGGTCTGTTTTGAGGTTGTGATGTTGCTCGAGGAAGAGTACAGGGCGTGGTTTCACGCACACAGAGACAGACCTGCTGAAGGCGCACCGGTGCGACAAATTAAAATGTTTCTACGCAGTTTTTTGGCCCTGTTTTTCTTTAAAAACTATAAAGATCTCCATTCACTTCACTCCTGGAATTATATTCAAAACAGTATGTCCCTTAAACTTGTGACTTCCATAACATCTCCAGTTTTTCACTCAATTGCGTACCTTGTCCTCTGGTCTGGCGGCTATGACACTGACTTCAATGGAAGCCGCTGATGCCGCAAACACAAGGTCCCTGGATGAAATGAATAGGTGAAACATTACATTAATTTAACATGACATTGAAAAAAAAAAAAAATCAAACTTAAGAGTTTGCGCTGATAAACAACACATTTATCATGTTTTTGGGCACCTCCTATACCATCCACGCCTGTAAATCGTGATAATTCTTACCAGTCCTCTACATGGTTCAGAAAGTAGTGGTGTTGTCGCTCAATGCAGCTGCCGTACACCGTGTCACTAAAGTTCAGATACTTGGTCTCCACCTTCTCATCCTTCTTCTACAAAAAAAAAACAACACATATCACACTTTAACACTTTTTCCTAATTTACATTCACAAGCTGATGAAACATCTGTATGGTGGAAGCATATTGTGGCTTAATAATTCAATTTTACCAGAAAGAATTACACTATAAAAAAATAAATGTACGGTCAAAGTTAACTTCATTGTCCCTCCATTGAAGATTGGACCTGAAATTAACACAAACGTGATGCGGCGAATTCAGTGGACTATGGATGTAGGGCGTACTCACAGGAAGGGAGATCAACACTAGCTCAGGAGGGGTCTCAAGGGACCCATCTGCAGCAGCATATACCACTGCAAACACAAAGGTTCTCAGCCACAGCACATCCAGAACTGTGAGAGACGGCAGGAAAGAGAGGCATTAGCCACAGATGGGATTTAAACACAGTAATGAAAGTAAAACTAAAATTACAGTCCATGTGTTGTACTGGTTACAAATGAAGTCCGTCTTATATGCATTTCAGAATCAAACTCAGTTTACGAGCGCACAACCCAGATGTTGATACATTTTCATTGGAACAGGATTTATCTTACCTTTGACAGGTTGGTCAGAGGTGTAGAAGTGTGGACATGGGATCCTTTTTTTCTCTTCCAGTGCCTATTCAACAGAGGAGAAAATCAGTTAACAATCTGGTCAGTCTTTGCATGCTGCAGCTGTGATGGAGGAATAAGTGCTTAATTTTAAATTCCAGAGAATGAGGTTCACTCACTGGTGTATACTGACTGACTGAGGAATTCATCTTTCCTGCAGCGACTTGTTTTCCTTTTGGACTCCAGCAAACTGTGTGAAACAAAGTACATTAACTAAAATTGAGCCACAATAAATATATGGAGAACAAGTGAAATCAAGTATTATTCGCAGTCTATCACTCACTACATGTGATGCCACTTGAAGCTGGTAGCTCAGCGTTCACTTTGACACCGTCAGTAACATCCAAAATCATCATCCGGCCGTCAGACAGACAGACAGCCAACATGGATGCCAGACCAGGATTCCACTTCAGATCTTGCACAACAGTGCCAGGGGGTACTGCTGGCATCATTGACGCAAAAGGTAGCTTCTGTGGTCTTGACTGGAAAGGCAAAAAGAAAAAAGTCCCATTAAAACTAAAATGTGTAAATTGATTTAATTTTAATTTAATTATTTCATAGACTATATGCCCATCTGCAGTATATGTTTACAAACAGTGTATTTAAAAAAAGTCAATATTAAAAAAGGTAGAATAATAATTTGGCGACATTATGAATTTAATTACAAAGGATAAATAATTATTGATTTCAATATAACTGCTGAATGTCCGGTTTTGTTAATATTAGAGGCATCTGTTTATGTTTGTAAAGTAAACAAAAGCAAAATCCTGAAATAAGCGCGATACATTTTTAATACACTCGCACATAAAGTACACTGACTAACGTAGTCACCTTGTTCACGAAGTTGCGGACATCATAGAAGGTGAGGAACAAACCCGCCCCCTCGGACATGCCACATATTGACAAGGTAAGTTCATCACTGCTGAGAGCCAAGTGGTGCAGAGCCAGTTCCACAGTCACCTCGGCCAACGGTGCGACCCCCTCGACTAGAACAAAGAGGAACATTTTGATTGCATTGTGAGAAGATAAGATATTCCTCCATTAGTCCCGCAGTGGGGAAATTGCAGGATTACAGCAGCAGACAGGTAAAGTGCTCACAAGAGACACATAGGCAATTAAAAAAACAATATAAATAAACAGTAAAACAGTAATAAAAACAGTAAAGAATCCACAATAGCAATATTACATATACAGACAGAATGAAATGTATTTAAAAATGTATTTATATTGCACCAGTTGAAGTGATTAAAGTGTTTTGCATCAAAGAGACACAAATGGGAATTAAGATGAAGATGTATTGTTAGTAACGATGAATAACCCCAATGTGCACAAACTAGATGGGATGAATATTCTAATTTAAACCTGCATGTGCATACCTATTTCGTTGGCGTTGCCGTCGAATGTATTTGCAGCCAGAATGTCTTGAGTTTGGTAAACTTTGAAAGTTCTGTCGAGCCCAACAAACGTTAAACCAAATTTGTTTGAGATGGCGAGCAGACTACTTCTTTCTCTTGGCAAATCTTCAGCAGGGTCAAAGACTCTTGTTTTCTTCATCTGACGAAACTGAAAATCCTGAAAAAGAAAAACAAGTACTGATTGTTACTTTGAAGGTGAACAGTGAGTTGTTGTTTTTTACATATGTGGATCCAAGAGGACATCCCTGTGGGATGAAAAGCAATACTGTGCAGTAAACTGCAGGTCTGCTGAGACCTTCAGCTCCTTTAAATCCAGATTGAAGACTTTTCTGTTTGTTGTTGCCTTTAATTGAACCAGTTTAAAGGATATTAATCAATTTCTGCATTTCACTACTGCATTTTGTTTAAACTACACTGCAACTTTTATTCTATTTCTTGCTTCTCGACCGTTTAAAGTTTTAATGAATGTTCTTAATGGTTTTTAAATATTGTTTAATGGTTTTATGTGAAGCATTTTGAATCGTCTTGTTGTTGAAATGTTGAAAACATGTTTGACAAGTCTGACAGACACAGTTCTGTAACATTAATGAAGCATGCTTTTCTTTTTAAGTAACGTATCTGGGTACTTCCAACTTGACTGGTCGAAATGAAAGTTTATATCTCGGTTGCTGAGAGGTCTCGTTAGCTAATGATGCTAAGCTGCGTTGGCAACTTTACAGCAATATGTACAGAAAGAGACGAGCATTTCATGTCTTAATTTCACAAACAGGAGATTGTTAATTCACATGTCACGTTAATAGTCAACTCTCAATGAGGAAAACGTCACAACGGACGTGCTAATAGCTAAGGTGTTAGCATAAGTAGCTACAAAGTCAGAAGATACAAATTGTTTTTTGTTGACTTTTAAGCTGTTACCGACGACTCTAGCGGTTATTTGTGTCTACGTTATTACTTTGACACTGTGTGCTTTGTGCTATGGTTATCTAAATATAACACATAAACCAGGCCAGAACCAGAGAAAACCGAAAGCCTCCGCGCAAGCAAACGTTAGCTTGCACATGCTAACTTGTAAACACAGCTTGAGGATAACGCCATACCTTCATTTCCCTCTCAGGGGGGGAGTCCATGTCGTCACTCATTGTGAGGGACAGAAGCGGTCGCTTCTCCTGGAGATAGTGCTGTATTAGTTTATTATTTCCTTGTCTTTATCCGTGACAATCTTTCGATTTAACTTGAGTCTGTCAGCAGCGCAGCTGAACACTCGCCGCGCGATTTTGCATAGAAAAACGTCACAGTAACGCAGGACGACCAACAGATGCCAGAGTGACCTGAACGCACGTGAGCTCGTGCACTAGCTAACCCGAGTAAATCTGCTTCACTAAAAAATGGGATTATGGAATTATGTAGAGTAACAATTAAAGACAAACACAAAAATTGATAAAGCTCCAATGCAGATTGAAAAAAAGAAAAGAAATACCATTTACAAATCACTAAACCCCCAAAATACTATGACCAAGCCATTACTCCACTTTTCCATCCAGCATGGATTAAGTCAATATCATCTAATAAACACTTTATGATTAAATCAGTCAAATGATATTTAACAAAAGGGCGAGCACATAAGTTCTTATATGGTATAATTTGATAGTATGTTTGAGTAAACTAAGTAGGCTAAACTAATATTGTAGAAGTTGGCAATCTTTAAGTCTCCGATGAAATAATTAATTATTTATTTATTGCTGTGGCTTTCCAAAAAACGTTTTAAATTGTGCCAACCTTAAATATTTTCATTTAAGTTAATGTCTGTTGGGTCAAATCTATCGCCAAAAGAAGTATAATGGTGATTGAGCCGATGGTCCACTGATGAAAGTATTGCACCATTTCTATATTTGCACTGTTGCAAAGTGGTTATCTGTGCGACATACATTAAAAGCACACAACAAATAGAACTATGGACATTGTTCAGAAAAAATAGGGCACAGTTCAAGATTCCAGACTGCAAAACTTTAAGAACAATTTGATTGTTTTCATCCAGGATGGAAATCTTAAGGATTTTGATTTACAAACTTGTCAAAATGAATGCGATCTGCCTCCTTGAAAATGTTGTGCTATATTTTACATGAATTCAAATGTAACGCATTTCCATAATACATCACAACTTGCAAAAACCTTTCAAACAAGGTTGAAATGAGATCCTCTTTCATTAAGGCTATTTGGGAGTCACCATTCGTCAAATCCCTGAAGGTACAGCTTTCTAATAGAAATAACCTGATAGCATACACAGTGATACAAAATGAAGAGGAGGGCAGGATATGGTGAAGTAAGGACTTTTATTAGAAAGCAGAGTTTTCTGTATTGCATTTAAATAAATCAGGTACTCTTGGACTACATAACTGAAACTGGTGATGGAAAATACCATGATGGGAATGAAAGGTAGATTCTTATGCAACATCAAAAGTGGCAACTTGCATTTCCGTTGTATATATTATTTATGCTCGAGTCAGAAGGCGCATAAACATTTTAACATTAATCATTTGAAACATAAAGCAGTATCAACACTGAAATTGTCCCATCCCAGTTTGCCTGGTCCAAGCCCTGTTGATAGTGAAGAATGTTACCACAATCAAAGTGTAGGGTTGCATGATAAGATCTTTTGTTGTATGGACTATTGTCCATTGAGAGGTTACCAATTAGCCCAGACTTATAGGATCAAGTCCGGCACATGCTTACCAGAGCATTACAGATATGGTCCATGTCAACATAGGACAGCTCTGTTCACGAAGCACCAAGGTATCAGTCAAACTTCAGTCAGTCCTTGTTGCAGAGACACACACTTATAACCAAGAAGGCTGGAGTTTATCATGTCCCTCCACTCTGGAAAATAAGCCAGCACAGACCAAAGCAAGCTGGAGAAAGACAAAGCAAATAGCAAGAGCACAGCAAGTCATGTCAGATCTCCCATAATGCACTTTGGGTCTCATCCCTAATCTGATTGTCAGTGCTCTGAACACATGGCTTTAAAAGTTGCATTTTCTCATCATTCGCCAAACCCTCTGTCACTCTTTCCAATTTTTTTTTCTTCTAAGTTCTAAAGTGCTGGCATTATGTTCAACGACACATACGTACACATACAAACTTTTAGTGCATTTTTTCTGAGTCTGCTGAAGGTTCAGATGCACACTCAACTGGGTAGTTAGTCTATGAATTCCACTCTCTATCACTACTTTGCTGTCATTATTATAAGAGATTAAACTTGACGCAACAGTCAATAAAAGGCCAGGGTATGTGATAAAAATACAACCCTACTCGTTGCAAGACTCCACAGTCTTTGTTTGCTAACAGTGACAACAGTTATTCAGCTTAAATTACATGGTGCATAAAGATCAGAGGTTTCATTGGGTTAGAGTGAGTGTCTGAATGGCATGCATTTTTATAATACAAGTGTCTCTTTGCATATAAATGTTGTTTTATCCAGCATAAACCACTCAATGGAACAAAAACTACTGCCCATCAGTTTTTACAGTAATGGGGATGAACGGAGCACTATGTAAGGTTTTAGAAAGTAAGTAACAATTTATTTGCAAATAAATGTGAAAACAGGTTCTTTTCAACCAACAATCCCATTCTATATATTTTCTTGTTATCTTCCAAGAACATCTAGGTGAATGGCAGATATTGCAAAAGACACATTTCTGTCATTAAATAAAAATAAAAAAAAAGATAAAATAAAAGAATTCCTAACTACAGAGTTTTATGTGAAGGAGACACTGGTTCAATCAAATATATATGTAAAATACACAACCATACATATATTTTACATTACTTTTTGCTTTTAGCCACCTCAAACAGTTCAACCTTTCCAAGGCTTATAGCCATGACATTCTCTGAGAATATCTCAGTTTATAGTGCAACATCATTCATGTTTAAATTCACCCTGCGCAAGACAAATAGACCCTTTGCAGAAGAGAAGGCAGAGAAGTTTTTCCGAAAAAGATTGGAATTTTTGTTGGCCAGGACAGACTCAGACATATTTTGCTGTAAGGCAGAAAAACAGTGAACAAGCTGAAATGTAAATGCATCAAGGACAATTTTTTGAGGACTATTCCAAAGTGAAGGCCCTCAAAAACCTCATCTTAAATGTGAACAAGGGATTGCTATATATATATATATATATATATACTTTTTTTGGAGGTCAGTCAATTGTATAAATAATGTGAGAATGTCAGTCCAGGAGGTTGTTGCTGATTAGCTGTTGAATGCTAAAGTACAGTAAATCTGTTATTATGACTTCAACTGGCAAACATAAAGTGTGAAGATGAGTGAATACAATATTAAATACATTACACTGAGCAAAGGTTCTTGGAGGCCAATTTTGGTAATGGAAAACATCAGTCAATGTCTGTATCCTACCCCTACATGCACTTTGTCTTGTTGGTCTCCGATCATAAAGGTTCACATCACAACAACATCCACACAGTCACAGTCTAAGGCACTGCTCCACACCCCTTTATCCCAGCAGTGGAGTATATCAATGTTTCCCACCCCATTTTCTTTCCTGCTTTTAGTTTTAACTGGAGTTCATTTCATATTCATATTTCATAAGTTGTAGTGGCCATGGACATTTAAAAAAAAAAAAAACAAGAACAAAAAAATAACCAAAAGCAAAAATGGATTGTGCATGACATACAAGATGAAAATAGAATATAAATATATGTGTTATACTTACTGCACAGTTTAACAGTAGAGTACACAGGTTCAGAATTTTTTGGGGGGCATTAGGCGAATCAGGATAAAAGCTATTTTTTATCGAAAGTAATAACTGTGAATTTGGTTAACGTCTAAAATGGTATACATTTAGGGAAGGCTGTTACCTTAGTTCATCAAAAGTGCAGGTGATCTCATAAAGTCCAGTAATTATGTTTAGAGGTTCCAAAAAACAGAATATCTTTATTTTTATAATAAGAGCAACATTAGGAACTGAAGCTCAATAAATTAAAAACAAGATAAAGATATTAGTTGTAAAATCTTGAAGTTTATACAGATTTGTGAACAGTCATTTTAAAATTAGAGACACATTAGAACAAACCATAGAGTAATAAAAGCCTCACTAAGTTTTCTATATTTTACACTCCCTGCTGTTCACGACCTTGGAAGACCAGTTTAAAAATCACTAAAGCTTTCGGCTTGAACATCCGGCTTCATGCAATTGAGGGGAAAGTGAAGTCATGTAAAAAAACGAGTATTTGACCGTATTCAATCAAAGCTTGGACCCCTCCCCAAAGCAGTGCTTCAGTTTACATTCATTCATCATCCCAGTCATTCCATCACAGCCTAGTTTCATCTACGTAGGTCGCAGTTCCTAGATGCTGTAAACGTTCTTATTACCTAGTGCAATCATAACTCTGCGTTTCTCGAGCAGGGCCGTCTTAAAGCTTCTCCTAAAGGATCCGACACAAGACGCGTAAACACTACCTTTGAGGTGGCACAGCACTAAAGCATAAACAAACAGATCAAATATCTGGGGCATATACTGTAGTTGTTGCTTAGTTGTTAGCGTATGGTATCAATTTTTATAGTGGAAAGGTGTTGTGAATAACTTTGGGATTCACTAAATTTGAGGGTCTGACCTTGTGATTTAAATGTGCTTTGACTCAGAAAACAAAGAACACATAAAACAAAACATACAACAGTGTGTCTCTTAAAATCAATACACAAAACAAGGTTGTGGACTATGTCCCTATAGGCGTGGCAGAAAGCATGAACAGCAGAACAGATATCAAAAAAGAAAACGAGTATGACACATACAGGTTTTTGTCCCTGTTCGACATTGCTTAACTCCGCCCCCTTCAGAAATACAGAAACGTATCTTTGAAAGACCAGTTTTATCTTTCCAAACGCACAATCTTCTCCTCCAATAAACAATTGGGGTAATGTGGAGGACATTCTTTAGTACAGTCACATTTTTGCCAAACTCCTTAGTTTCCCACCATTTAACCTTTTTTTCTTTGAGTGCAAATGCAATAAGCCAGCAGAAATTGCTCTTATGAGTTTTATTCAATAACTTAACCCCCCTCCCCCAACCCTCCCAGGAAAAAAGGATGGAAGCAGGACTTTGTAGTCTTGGTGCCAATCACACCACCACATCAAGGTGAACCAGTGCTTCTCTCTATCACTCAGTGTAGTGCGCTTCCTCCTACTACTCCATATATTCAATCTCCTCTACATGTGATGACAGCACGCCCCGTGGTGAGAAAAGAAAATCCAATCGGCATTGTGACAAACACAGTTGATCCCGCGTCACACCCCGGTCAGTTCTAACACCCGTCAGACTGAGTTCAGATGAGAAATGGAAAGAAGTCCTTAAATGGCATATCTGGAGGCAACCGGAGCCGCTTGCTTATTTAGATGCAGGTTTGTGGCTTGGTTGTGGTTTACAATAATTCTCTGTATCCATTATTTGTATTCATGCATGCAAGCTTGGTTTTTAGTGCATGTTCTTGTCCGTGTCTCTCTTTATCTCCAAGACAGAATGATGGAATCGAAAAGGATTTTTATTTTTTTTCAAAGTTAAAAAGCACTGTTACTTTTTTGTTTGTTTTTTTGGACAGTGTTGTTTTTAATGCTTCGATGCAGATATTCAATGGCTAAGTATCATAAGGTGAGAGATGTGCGCACGTGTGTGTGTATTTGTATGCGTGTGTGTGTGTGTGTGTGTGTGTGTTGGGAGGGGTGGTCTGGAGCAGACACAGGCATCACATTGACAATCTAATCCAGTACGTCACGGACATATATGCATGAAAACCCAACTCCATGTGATAGATTATTTGTTGGATTGTCAGTAAGTCTTTAGCTTTCGCAGAAAAAAATGTTTCTTTGTCTTAATCCTAAAATATGACGTGGTGTTTTAACACAAAGGAAAATTGTTCTATATAATGATAGTAATGCAGTTTATATATATATATATATATATATATATATACATACATATGCATATATACATATATAAAAATAAATCATACAACAAATAAGCCACTTTTTTAAAAAGAGCTTTGTTTTTTCCAGAGGTTACTTGGGTTATTTTCAGATGTGGTTTTTCAAGAAAACAGAATAATTATATAAACCATTATACCACAATCCATAAACTGCCAGCAAATCAGCTGTTGCTTCTGTATAACACCAAAATGATTAATCATTCCAGCCATTTGTTCTGCTATCAGGCCTTTGTAATAATGCTGCATGTGCTGAAACACTGAGTAAATACTGAATATACTAAGAAAAGGGTGGAGCGGGAAAAGTTGATTATCCTAATGCGCTAATGCCATGCCTGTGTCTACTTCTACTATGAATGATCTACTTCCACTATCAGTAAGTATTTCAGTAAGTATGCGTGGACACGAGCACACGGGTGCGCATGCATGTGTGACAAATTCCTGTATAGTAAGATCTACGAGCGCAGCTTTTTGTGCTGAATAATTCCCGTTGAGGAAGCACAGAGGAGAAGAAGGAGTGGTGGACGAGATGTTAGGAGTAAGGAGAGCAAGCCAAAGAAAATGCGATGTTAAACAGATTTCACAACGTGAGAGGCGGCCCAAAGGGACATTCACTGTCCGTTCACCCTCAGACCTTGTCCAAAATTTTTCACTTCCTGCTCGGGCGGCGTGTCGCCGCAATTGCCGGCCTCGGCACCTGCGATCGAAGTTGGCGCCCCCAGTGATCCGTCTGCACCGTCTAACCCAGCATCCTCCTCATCTTCCTCCTGGTCCTCCTGGACGACTCCCTCGCCTTCGCCTTCAGCCTCGGCTCCGGCCGCCCCGGACCCGGGGCTGCTGTCTGCCAGCGGTGGGTGAGTCCTGAGAGGGTCCTTGCGATCCGGATACAACCTTTGGTCTAGGGCCTTGAAGTCAGGCTCGAAGGGGAGGGCTGCCCCTGGTTGAGGGACACCCAGTGCCAGGCCCAGACCCATCCCTGCGCGGTACACCTCCATGCCATCGGGCAGCATCGACTTGATCTTAGGCAACCATCGCTTGCGGACACGCCTCGCATTTGTGCACATGTCAGCAGCAATCACATTCATTTCACTCTCCTTGAAGTTGGGGTGGAAATTTTGACAGTAGACTGGAAAAGAGAGAAAAACAACAAACTCCATGTTGACACCTTGTGTTCTTCCGCAATTTCTAATCACATATATTTGATGATTTAGACAAAAAAAACCTACGTTTGACAGCGTTGAGGACCCTGCTGTCCAGGGGTTTCCTACTGGGGTCACTAGTCGAGGAGCGGATACCTGTCCCACAGCTATTGGCTAAAGTGTTTCTGCAGGGACACAGAGTCAACACCAGGGGGCAGAGTCAGCAGCAGGCACATAGAGTAGACAAACATGGGAACACACACAACTAACTGCATTGCACAACATGGCCACAGATGGAGTGTGAAAGTTGGTTTGAGACAACAGCGGCAGTGTTGGAGTCATACAAAGAACTCAGATGTTACAGTAAGCCCTTAAAGTCTCATACAAACTGTTCTGCTCGGTTGTGCATAGCTTTACACTCACCTATCGAAGAACGTGGCTAGCAGACGGCGAAGCAAGACTTTGTGTTTGATACCAGCACATAGATGACAATTCATCAGCTGTCCTCGAGTCATGAACACCTGTGTACCTGGTGGAGGGAGAAAGAGGATTTTCTGAGAAAACTACTCCTGTTACAATCCATTTGTCTTTTCAGATTCTAGGGCTTTGTCCCTTCTCTCTTCGGCCCAATTGACAGTTGATCTTTTATCCTTCTGCTGCATTTGAAATGAATGTTCAAGGAGATTTTTTAACGCAGTTCAACAAAGCTTCAGTTGTGAAAAGTAGAATCAGAAATCAGGAGAGGAATCTATGTCGAAGGCCATAAAAACAGCGTACTATTAAATTACTTGGCTCTGCTTTCTTTTGAAAACCATCTCTTTCACATTCCTGTATTGTATTCTGAGTCTTTCATGCAGACTATGGAACGGAATAATCTGTTATGTTCTGCTATGTTCCATTGTGTTTTGAAATTACATCACAATCTGATTGAATTTGAGCATGCGGGAACTTTTTGACCTCCTGTACCAGAAAGAGTGATTACTAACTACAACTTGTAGTACTCAGACTCCACTCCTTTGTCTGAAAATATTCAATACTGAATTAATTAAACCTCCTTTATATGAAGTTATTATCTACATGTTGAACCGTACCTGGTCTCTTTGAAAGTTTCTGGTCTGGCTGCCAAGAGTGATATCTGGCAGTCAGACCAAGAAGTTCAGTTTTTGTTTCGTCATACCAAAAAATACTTTTTTCCGCATGCTCTGAGAGCCCTGTAAGGGTCATTTGGCAAACTCCTGGCAGGCTGTCATATGCTTTTTAGTCTAGAGTGACTTCTGTCTAGTCCCCACCATAAAGGCCTGATTGATGAGTACTGCAGCGATAGTTGTCCTTCTGTCACGGCCCTCAATCTCTGCAGAGAAGCTCGGCAGCTTTGTTCTGCCCCTTTCACATCACCACAGGGATGTGGCTCAAAACTGCCATGGCGGCCAATCAGAATCGAGGGTCAGACGCTACTAAATGTTTTTTTTTCATGAGATCAGAAGTCAATTGAATGTTATTGATGGTTGAACCAAAATGTCCTAATGACATGGTTTAGAGATAATTTAAATTAGAGCTAGAGTCCAGTCAATGTAAACGGGGATGAATAGAGATCTGACAGATGTGGGGAACCTCCCCCAGTTAAAAATATTTTGCGAATAAGCAGCTTTGGTTTAATACTTCACAAAGGAATTCCTCAAGTTCTCTCAGGCCATATATTTCATGTATCAGTTTTATTCTACCAACAATTTAATTTTAAATGATCTAAAAGTGCAAAAGGGTGGCGGTAGGAATACTTTCTAAACCCACTGCGTGCACGTTACTCTCCGCATGTGTGCAAGTCAATGTGTGGGAGTGGATGCATGCGTTTGTGTGAGCGCGCCTACCAGCTACCAATTCCAGCTTCTCCCCGGGGTCCCCTTCAGTGTAGAGCTTAAAGTGGCAGCGGTAGCCTATCTGGCTGATGAGGCTCGCAGGCAGCGCCACCAGGTCCCTGCGGATCAGCACACAGTTGCGGCTTTCCAAGGCCAAGGGCATCGCTGCCATCTCCGGCTTGTCCTGGACTGATGAAAGCAAGCGAGAATAGAATAGGATAAGAAATCTTTTGTTACACAGCAACAACAGAAGCAGATAAATACGGACACGTCCATATGAATACTATAAACTAGAGAAAAAAACAACTAGGGTCCATACCCTTCTGTGCCCTCTATCGAAATAGAGGCTGCACAATTGAATTAGTAAATTTGGTTGCTGTAATCTCAGACAAGCTTGTTGTGTTTCATAAATGTTTTAGAGCATTGCAGATGTATCCCAGATAAGTCATGATGCTGCATCCGCAACTTGAGTTTTGGACGGGGGACAGATCCGAAGCTGGGTGTTAGGTTCCTACTCACAAAGTGATTCCCCCTAACCTCTGAGATGACTTGTGAGAGTATGCACATGCACACACCTCCTGTTTACGCACATGCACGTGCACAAACACACACACACACACACACACACAGACAACAGGATAAATAAATCCCTTAAATGTCCCACACATGCAATTAGTGCATTGATAAAAGTTTGATTAATGCATTTGCATTCACACCTAACCCTACCACACACACACACACTTCTCAAATATCCCACAATGTCACCCTGGGGTGCTCTGATTGCAGATAGAGTGGATTTCATAAATATCTGAAACTCTAGAATTTGACAAAGCTGCAGGATGCTAAGAATGATGGAGAGAGAGAGATTGTGTGTGTGTGTGTGTGTGTGTGTGCACACATGCGTACGTTAGTTTATGTGTGATTGCAAACACAAGTAAATATACTGTAGCATCTACGCCTGTATGTGTAGGCAAACCTGCACCGGCGTGAAAACTATAACGAAATGTAGTACAGACCAGCTGTTGTAGCTGTGATAGGAGTGTGTTGTTGGTCACGATGCACTCCAATCGTAACTCCATAAAGCTATCTTTATGCTGAGAGATCCCACACACACACACACACACACACACACACACACACACACACACACACACACACACACACACACTGGAGGCACAACATTCTGCTTTTTCAAGATGCTCAGGATACATGATTTATGAAAGATTAAATAATAGAACTGGGATGAAATGAATGTGCATCAGTTGTTGTTTTTTTCGGGACAATGACGAACTATGTTCCATATATCGTACATTCGTGGGTATATATATTTCTGCAAGTCATGTCGAATTTTACTTTTATGTCGATCTGATATCAAATTAATTTCCTCCATCTGAGCCAAGGGCAACTGAGAAAGTAATTCACTTACTCAGATCTTACATGAATAGATTTTGAAGATATTGGTGAGAGGATATTGATGCCGGCTTGACTTTGAAAGTCTTCTTTGCATTTTCTCATTACCAACTTTAATTACTGGAGTTTATAATGAAATACTACAAAAAAAATATTCTTACGTTTGTCGTAATATACTAAAGTAACATTAGGTTTTGACTTAACTGAGAACATAATGTATTTTTAGATGTTTTTAATGATGACAGATTTTCGAGAGTGACGCTTCAGTGATGAGTGCTCTACACCCAATATACCGCAACACTTCACAAAGATTTCATAAAAGCATCAGCTCAACATAATACTCACTCCCGTAGGGGTTAGCTGAACGCCCATAGAGATGACTGTAGGAATCCTCTGTGATGCCATCATAGGGCTCTTCCTCAAACTCTTCATCCTCATTCTGGTAGGATGTAGGACTGTCAGTGGTTGGCAGACTGGACGCTCCAGGACTGGACCTTTCAACTCCTCCTCCTCCTCCTCCTCCTCCTGCTGCTCCTCCTGCTCCACCCCCACCGGCGCCTTGAAGGTGGTAAGACAGAAAACCCGGGATGGCGGTCCCGCCGGCCGTCGTGTAGATCAGTGAGCTGGCCCTCGCCAGCCGACTCCCCAACTCCGAAGACGAAATCTTGCCGTGCCCCAAAGACGTAGTCAGGGGCGTCGGTTCGCCCCCTTCTAGTTTAATCTTACGTTGCGACATGAGGAGGGATGGAGACCAGCCCGGGGTTCCCAAAAGGGCCGCCACCGCGAGCCCATTTCCGTTATTACAAGGACTCTGGGGCTCGGATCCTGTTTCCTCTAAAGACCCTGCGGTTTGCGAGTCACAGTGCGGCGAGTTTGCCTTGAACATTAGGTCCATGCCTCGTTCAACTATATGCTGAATTTGGAGGTAGCCAGCTGTGTACATGACCACCAGCTGTTCACTAGCTGCCATTGTTAGCTTCCCTGTATAGCAGAAAATGAGGATCTGCTCAAAGCAAGCAGGTGTGACTGAGGAGGGCAACTCAAACTGGCTCTTGGTGGAGCTGCTGAAGAGGTCACGGAAGTAGAGGCTGCTGGCAGCCAAAACGGCCCGGTGGGCTTTGAAAGCCTGACCTGGTTGGTAGAAATAACAGAGAACAGAAAGAAAAGTGAGATACTAAATTCCGGTAGCATTTTAAATCTCCAAATCCACCGATTTTCGACTAACAAACCTTTGACCAGGATGGATACATCGCAGTAGTGTCCCAGCAGGCGCTGCTCATTGAGGGAGCCCAGCACCGTGGCTCCAAAGTTTGGGATCTCCACGTGGAGCAGCTGGGACATGTTGGCCACAGAGGAAGAGGAAGGTTTCAGATATTTACTGCAGACTCCGCCACTGAGAGAGGCATCTGCAAAGAAGAAGGTACGTAAAATGCGTTGGCAAAAAAGAAATGCAGCGATAAGGAAGGAGTGAAAAGACAAAGCGTGAAAGATGTAAGACATGCCAGAGGGAGGCAGAGAGGCGAGAAGGGAAAATTGAGAGAATCTCGAAATGAAAGAAAGCGCAAGAATGAAAATAGAGTTGCGATGAAGTGAGAAAATGAATACAGTTGAAGGAGAAGTGAGAGGTGTGAGAAAGAGAGATGGATATGCGGCGATAGTGGGTGAGACAGTAGAGGCAGGGAGAGAAGAAGGAGGAGTCAAGTCAGTCCACATAGAAAAAAAAAGAAAAGAAACAATGCCGTGCCTACTGTACATGAGGATATTGTGAAATACCTTGCGGCTATGCTGTTTTAACTCGACTTAAATTCCACGAAAGAACTCATTCCATGTCTTGCGCTTTGCTGCCCTGTAAGTCAGCCATCACAACAACTTTTCGGAGGGCGGAAACCACACTGAATATAACCAGTTCTTCCATGTCAGAGTCTAGAGATACTTCTTGATTTTGCTGACTCTTTATACCGTTGTCAGCATTTATCCTCTTTCCAAACTCTGGCTGGGAAACACAACTCAATCCATACACACAATTTTCCCCCCTAACTTTGATTTCATCCTTCTCAGAAAGAAATACTCCGGGCATGTTTGCACCATCTTTCCTTGTCTGAGCGTCGTCTCATTGTTGTGTTTTTTTTCTCTCTCCAACAACCCCCCCTACACACACACACACAAACATATACGCACTGGTTTCATTATTAAGCAATGCTGCAGAACAGTTTCCAGGAATACAAACTGAAGAAAAAAATGTCACCGCCTCTCTCTCTCTCACACACACTCTCTCTCTCCCACCTCACGCACTCCATACAGGCAGACATGCACTCTGCCTTACTTACATAAAAGTGTACACACACACACACACACACACACACACACACACACACACACACACACACACACACACACACACACACACACACACACACACACACACACACACACACACACACACACACACACACACACACACACACACACACACACACACACACACACACACACACACACACACACACACACACACACACACACACACACACACACACACACACACACACACACACACACACACACACACACACACACACACACACACACTCTACAGGCTGCATAGGGAAATTACTGTGTACTCTGGCAAGCAAGCACTCACCTGGGGAAACCAGCACACGACACTCTCTCACACATGCACAAATGCAGAGAAAAGCGCACACTGTTATCCCAGACAGTTCTGACCTGTGTAAGCCAGTCTTCTGGTTAAAACACACCATGGAGCCGTGGCACTCGCTAACACAGCGGCAGCAGTCGGGACCAGGACAGAAGAGGAGTAGTTAGAGATGGAAGGCGAGCACTCTGATGTACTCCGTCTGGTCGACTCTCTTTCACTTAAAGTGTCATTCCCACTGTCTTGAAGATGATTCTCTCCCTGCTGTCTGACTGACTTTTCCCGTGTCTGTCTTCCCCCGGCCTATCCTCTATCTCTACATCCTCCAAAGCCCCATTCTCTTTGCTCACTGTCTGTCCTAGCGCTGTCTCAAAGCCTCCCTCTGCTTCCCTGTCATTATCTCTCTCTGTTTCTCTCCCCTCTATTCTCCAAGGGTTGAATTCAACAAGTGCCGCTGTGTAGAGAGAAAGAGAGAGAGAGAGAGAGAGAGAGAGATAAAGATAGAGAGAGAGAAGAGAGTGAGCGAGAGAGAGAGAGAATGGGGAGAGAGAAGGAGAGCAGAGCAGAGCGAATCAATGATGAAAGGAGTGGGAGGCTCACTGTGTGAGTGTGTGTGCATGTGTCTGCGCGCGTGTGTCTGATCAATGCAGTATCTATACGTCGCAGGGAGTGGGAGGGAGAGAAAAACACAGGCTACAGTTACAGACAGAGGCTGGGCAGAGCTAGAGAGAAGCAACGGAGGGAGGGAGGGGAGAGTTGAGACAGAGAGAAAGTCATTTGAGGACAGTACGAGTAGAGAAAGACAATTAGGTTGAAGCAACTTCTGCCACTTGCCCCTGGACACAGATGCCTATACGGTCCAACAAAAAGAGGGTGGGTGACTAAGACAAAAGAGGAATGAGAAGAGCTTACAGAGGTCATAGCCACCATTAATGAATTAAAACGTAGAATAGTGAAACTTTTAAAATCCCTGTTTGACGCAAGTCTGGAGAAGAATGCGTCACGGCGTCCGTGTAAAACAAAGCTTTACTAAACTGGAAGCTGTAATACACGCAATCCTCTCATCCCTGCAACTGTAGAACTGAAAAGGTTCGTCAAAAACACGAGCTGTCATATCAAGGTATTGCCCATTGTCTTACAATCTCTGGGAGGACAATAGTTTAAAAAAAAGAGCCTTTACTTTTGAGCAAGTGTTTCTCTGAATCATGCGAAGACCTCTCTGCCAAACACCTACACACACAATGGAGAGAAGTTCTGGCTTCACGCAGGACTATTTTGTATTTCTTCTACATGAATTGCTGATTTAAATGATTAATTCACGCCTCCACTTTGCTGGCTCAGCTTATTAAGGTGACACTTTGGTGTTTTGTGTTGACCAGCGCATGGAAGGCATCCCTAAACGTTGCTTGATGTGGATGAGGGAGGACGGGAGCCAGATGTCGCAGCCTGTGACAGGGAAGGAAAGATAAAAGACAACAGCTAACAGAAAGGATACGTTCCAGAAAGATGTGCGTGGGAGGATACGAATGCAAATTGCTGTGATAGATGAGTAAGTGCATTTGTACAATACTGTATGTGCGCACACACACATGTTAATGTTGTGTAAGTCTTGCGTGTGAGAACCAAAAAGCAACCCGCTCTGACCTCTGCACTGCATTTCGTTCGAAGAGACATGAAGACAGTCAACGTTTCAAAATCTCATTTCATCTTTTCCCCCCTCGCAACATGCAATCTGGTAAAAGAAATAAAATAAAAAGCTGATGCACAGCATTTTTATAACCGAGCGTGTCCCCAGAAAGACACATTGGGCTTCATTTTATTTTTGCCAAAGAAACCTCGAGTGGAGAGAAAGTTGTGCTAAACTGAGCAAACTTTTACTCCTCAGTCACAGCGGAAATATGAAAGGGAGGATATCACAAAGCGTTGAATTCAGTGAGTCAGACTTTGGTTTAGAGCGCTTTGCCCCGGCCGTGTGATATCTGCATGGCACATATAGCCACGCATGAGTGAGCACACACAAAAAGCACAGTCCAAAACGCAGGAGACACAATTCTGCAAACACACTAATGGAAACAGACGTGTACACATCCCCCCCCCCCCGTTCTCCTAAACACACGGCAACAGTCAGGTAATCTGCCCGTGCACACTCAGCAATGTCTGTCTGTTTGTCTTTCTGTCTGTTTGTCCCTCTGTGAACCTGCCAGACAGCTTGCCCATCAATCAGTTACTGTGGCCATTGTGTCCTTACATCGCCTCTCGCTTCTCCCCGCTCCCTTTTCTCCTCCATCCTTCCCGCCCTGCATACCACATACCCACTGTCTCTCTGCCAATTAATGCACACAGGGCTGCATTGCAGTGAGGTTGGCGCGTGCCACGGCAGCAAGCACAGCACAGAGTCTACAGACATGCATGTACGTGCCAGTCGGGCAGAAAGAGAGGGAGGGGGAGAGGAGGAGGAGAAGGAGGAGGAGGGGGAGAGCAGTGAGGGAAAAGAGGAAGAGGGAGGGGGCGAGAAAGAGCAAAGGAGAGTGAACAGAGAATATGTTGAGTCAGGCAGACAGGACGGCGGTGTGGCACACTGCACACATATATCCACACAGACACACAGCCGCATGCTCATTTAAATGTATCGAACATGCATGCACATTATGATGGCCGCCACACACATTCACAAGCCCATAAAGGCGCACACACACGGACATTGCAGCCTCCTCCCGCCTGCATTAAATATAGACTTTGCACATCTGTGATGAAAAATTATAAAGGCATGAACTCCGTCAACGAGTGATTACATGTGTGTGCGTGTGTGTGTCTCTCTGCTGCTTGTGTCCTCATTTCCTTCTGTGTTTGCATTTCCACGTCAAAGTTTCTCGCAAACCTGGGCGTGTTTTTATAATCAATGTTATATATGCGACTGTGACTTTTGGCACTACAGATACTCTGTGTGTGTGTGTGTGTGTGTGTGCGCGCGGCAGCATCGTTTGTGATTGGAGATATGAGATCTGAATGTTGTTCTGATTGCCGTTGGTTGCTTTGTTGGAATGTGATACATCCATTTTAATCAAGGATTCATACCTACGCACAGTGTTATTAACTGTAGCAGCAGGTCCAGGCATATTTGAATAATATGAAGAAATGAAACGATTCGCCAGATGGCACACACACATACATGCACACAGATTTAATCACTAGTTGTACTGTAGCTACACCAAATAACAAAAGGGTATCATTCAAATAAGACTATAAAAGTCATGCACAATTATGACTCATGTATTTGCCATTTGGCACTTTCTAGAACAGTTCGAGTAAGTTGAATCTTGAACTTAAGTTGGTGTCACGGTAACTTTTATTCAAGATGCAGATAATACAAACCTAACTGGGCTGAACATACATCCAGAGGACAAACACAGAGAAGCGATGTCGTTAATTGATATTTAATAACAGTACGGCGATACACAAGTGAAGAGGAAATTAGAAGACATTTTTGAAGTGAGCTGAATAGGAACAGCGCTTTCCTCTCTCGCTTATGTTGCCTCTATACAATCTCAATATGAACAGTCCCCTCGTTATAAATATTCAGATCCTGCAGTTGTTCTCATGTCTAAAGTGTACCAGACAACAGATTCTATCCACGTTGAGACGGCAACGCTCCCTGGCAACAGTTCTACCAATCGGGACCGAGCGGGTGTCTGCCTGAGTCTATCTGAGCATCATTATGGGATGTCGAGCGGGAGCGCGAGAGAAAGAGAGAGAGAGAGAGAGAAAGAGAGGATGCTTATTACTGCTTTTAATGCAACATCATTCTCTGTGTACAGACCTTGCCGGGTGACGTTGTCTGCACAGTAAGGATCAAAATCATATTTTCTTTAAAAAAAAAAAAAAATTTAAAAGAAAAAAAGGAAAAGAAAAAAACTCCCTGTGATTCATGCAGTTATGTAACAAACAGACAACTATGAAATGATTTGTTGTGGGCTGAATATTGTCTGGTATCTTTCCACTTGTATTCACTTAATATGCACCAATAATGTAACTTGTGACCTGAGTAGGAGAGAAAAAAAAATGAGGCTGAATTTCAGGTAGAACTAATGTAAAAATTATGGGACTATAAAGTCGAGAATTAAATACTAAAGCGGGATGATTTGACCACAAACCTGTATAATAATATTGTGTCACAATTTGTTTTAATTGTTTCAATTCATCAGTACCTGAGCATGTATCTGTTGTGCTATGACCACATACCGTTTTCTGGACTGCACTGTAATTAAATCGATTTTTTGAATTTCTGGTTATATGAATCTGAAGCCATTCACTTTTAAATAAATCCATATTTTCACAATAACAACAAACAAATGACTGTGTAATGTGAAAGGGGTCGCTCCAAGTGACCAACACAAAAAGAAACATCACACAACTCTGCCGTTGGCCCCATTTTTACGATGCATTATAGCGTCATTAGGTGCATTGTTCTTTTTGTCCAGCCCGCAAAACAAACCCCCTGAAACCAGACTGACTAATGTTCTAAGCTGGAGAACAAAGTGGAACATTTAGCAGCTAAAGACAGTTGTTAGAGAGCAAAGGCCGAGCCAAAGGAGACAGAAACGTTCGCCATGTGTCCGGCAACACAACTCCAAATGATTCCTAATCTAAATCTGCTGTATGTGTAAATAGCTAACCGCATGCTAACAAGTTAGCATAGAAAATGTCAGGCTGTGTTCACAGATTGTTTGCTAGCACCGGACAAAATCCATTCAACAAGGTAATTTAGCGTTATTATGTAGAGATATTAATACTTATTGCTCCTGTAATTAGTGGTCACTGTTTATTTCCCATCAGTGAAAAGGCTCACTTGTCATTTGTAGAAAATGACTAATAACATCCATCCATTTTCTAGTGCAGAAAGCACGCACATGAACACGTACAGAAACACATACGTAACATACTGCAGCAAATTAACGACCACTTTTTGCATCTTACACTCTGACATATCACACATCGGTGGCTGGAGACTTCCCCAAAACACAAAGTTATGACAGGAAGCTCCTGTAACGGTGGGCTAACTGTCTGTGTAGATTGCAGTCGTGGTGATGTGCGTGAGGGAAGAAGAGATAGTGGGGAAAGACGGCGGAAGAGCACGTCTGTGTGTGCGCGCGTGTGTCGATTATCCTCCTGAGGCAAAGGCATTGCTAATGAACTCCAAGCGGCTGTGGGTGGTAAACAAACAAACAAACAAACAGTAGCAGCGGCTACTATGTCACACCAAACTCCCGCGACTAGGTCATTGGCACACACACACACACACACATGCACACGCACACACGTGCGCGCTCTGAAGAGATAGAGGAGGGAGGAAAATTGAAAGGTACATTAGGGGAGAATAAATTGAGAGCGGCGAGAAGGAGTGGTGGAATAGAGGAGATAGACGAACAAAAGGAGTGAGGACAGAGAGAGGGAGTGTGTGTGAAAGATGCAAATAGAAAAAGAACAAGATAGAAGTTGACAAAGCACAGTCACGGGAAGAAGAGAGCTAGAGAGCAATAGGGAAATCAGTCGGAGTGATAGAGAAAGGTAATGCTTAAAAAGAGTTCTGGATGAGGAATGAGTCTGCGGGAGCCAGGATGACAAAAAAATACAATATGCTGGAGAAAAACGAAAGATAAAAAATACTATTAAGATAAATAGTCCTGATTGGCTCTATCGTTTTTTTTGCCCATTCAAACATGTATCAGAATGTCCAATAATTTGGTATATAGTGGAGTTTGGAAGGCAACAGACGAGGGCAAGAGATAAACAAACTGACACTTTGTTCTAATCAAAAGACATTCCACCTCCACATTACTGACGCCAAAACTCAGTTCCAAAGAGTCTCTCCAGACTGCTATTTTCTGGGAAACAAAATCCTGCTATATGACAGCGGAAAAAGAAAGATAATGCAGGATAAGCCGAGAACAGGGGAAAGTGTTAAAAAGCCAAAAGACAGTTGGATCTTTTTTTTTTCAGCGATACTCGTATTGCAGAACCACAGAGGGGCCGGCAGGTCGTTCCAGTTTATAGCAACACATAAGTGTGACGTTGGAGCAGCGGGGAAACTCAGGCTCAGGACTCACGCAAGGCCGAGATATTTTTGAACAAACACTGACACAAGACCGAAAATCCCCCCGACTTTCAACTTAAAAAAAGGAAGCTCTGTAAACAGCACAGGAAGAAAAAGGAGGGAAGAGAGAGCACACCAAGACAAGTCAAACCAATGTGTGGATGTTAAGTAGCGGCATTTGTGCGTGTACACACACACACACACACACACACACACACAATGATACAGTATACTGCACCATGACTAAATCCTTTACATTGGCATCCGCTCCGAGCTACCATGTGACTGGTGGGTGTCCAAAGCGTAACACACAACTGTACATTTTTCCATGAGCCTAAGGGTGCAAATTTCATGCCGATTCAAAAATAAACTGATATTGGTCTCAATTTTGATATGCATGGCATATTTAATTACGATTTCATTGCAAAGTTGGGGACAAATAATTGTTCTGTAAAAAGAAAAGGAAGGCTGTGCAGTTTTTAATCGTATCTTACCTTGATAAAGGTAGGGTTTATTGAAAGTCTTGGAGCTAAGTGTACCTACTAGTGAGAACAGTGTGAATGCATATAAAAACTGTTAAACTTGTTCACGGTGCATGTGAACAGATAACAGCATTTGCCCTTGGCATCACAGTCGGGGTGTTGAACACCCGCTTTGACAAGGACATCGGTGTACTCCCCTGAGAAGCTTTTGTTGCGTCTCGAACGCACTCCCTCATTTCTGTGATTGTGCCATTGCAGGGAGTAGACAGGTGTAAGACGGAGTTGATTGGCTGGAGTTGATGCCTGCCTTTTAGAGCTCCTCGATAATTTATTCTTGCAAGTACAATTACAAAGCAAGGGTGTCACTGCTGTGCTCGCGCTCCCGGCCACAAGACATCTGATACTCAAGGATGCTAAAAAACGGCACATTTGAGCAGTTGCTTGCACTTTGTTTCTAAAGAACAGGGCCCTAAAACCCCCATTGATATCCTCAACGTGACCTTCATCTGGGGACGAGGGCCGTGAGTGGCCTGCTGAGTGTCACCGACTGTCACACAAGGACTACAATTAGGTTAGACTTCACAGGAGGCCGGCCTGTTTGCGAGTGCATGTGCATCAATGGTGACACTCTGTATGCATTTTCTTCCCAACGTGATTTGATTTTCATGGTGAACGAGACAGTGAAAAATGGGAAATAGGGCGAATCAGTATGAAATGAAAGCACGTCAGTGGTGATCCTGCACATGCACATAACAGACAGAGAAGAGATGCTAAGTGAATACAATGGGTGAGAAAATATTTCATTGTACAAACTGTCTGTGTTTTTAACATGGATCGGTGGAATAGATTCACTACCAATTCAAACAATAATCAAAATGTTTACTGATGATTTTCTCTTACTTAAATATATATATATACACGTATATTTTATGTTCAGTGGTATTTACCATAACACATTGGGTGTATCCTTAAGGTCTAATAAATAGAGGGAGTGTATTTCTTAATAACAATTTGTATATTTCAAATCTTGAATTTGCCCGCATTTGTGCATGCTCATACATGTGCGTGTGAAAAAAAACCACACAAAAAACCAGGAACCTACTCGTAAAAAGGCGTTCCTACCAGTCGTCAAAAACTCTGCTCGGTATGATTATTTTCCTATTATTAGGTTTTCAGATTTACCATAATGTTGTTTTTCCCCTCCTCTCTTTTACTTAAGAATTGGTCTCCAATATATTTGTCTTCATGTCAGCATTGTGATTCTTGTCTACATAGATTCTTAGTCATCCAGGTCAAATTCGAGCTAAAAGCCAAAGCGGGCTGGATTTGCCGTTTTAGACTCATCCAAGGAACTTAAAAAGGTTCTGGCGGGTGGGGAGTTCCCGGGCGTTTGAATCTCAAAGAGCTTAAGTTTTGCTGGGGGAGTTTCACGCTGATAACAGAAACAAATTAAAAATTGTTTCAAATGTGGTTTCAAAACAGTAAAGTGTTTGGCTAAAATCATATTTAAAAAAATAAAAAATCTGAGCAAAATAGTTATTGAGCAATTTCACAGCCTCGTCAATCCAAGCACTCTTAACTACCAAAATGTAAGTCATGTGAAAAGGACTGCACTGTAACATGTACATTTTGGGAGAGTGCCTCGGAAAGAATAACTACCTTGCTATCCAGAAAAATATAGCGAACATTTTTAGAAGGGCTGGCACCAAATTCCAAATCTTGTAGTTCTCTATCTCTATCCATGAGACTAAGGGGCTTTGCAAGTTCCTTCCTTTTCTGATTTCCGCTGAGAAAAATAAAAGTCTCCTTTGCCGGTTTATAGGTTTTTACCATCTGCAAAGCCATTTCAACGATAAGGTCTTCACGTGTTGAAAGAATGTGACACATTATGCCAGTGCATGTTCATCCAAGAATTAAAAATGGTGGCAAACAGGGGCAAGGCCAGGTGAGAGGAAAAGGATTGTGGCAGCTTTAAGTGTAAAGCAGCCTTTAACTCCTCAGCAAAGACTCTGCTTTTGAGCCCCTCTGGGACGTCCCTCTTTACGAAAAACTATTTTTTTTATGTTAAAGTTTCCAGTTCATATACACGGTGAGTATAAGAGTGAGAGACAGGAAGAGAGTGACACAGAAGTAGAGAGGGAAAGTGGGGGAGACGATGAACATGCCATTTTGATCTGTGCTGAATGTTCTGCAGTGACACATGCGTGACATCAGAGCAGCCCAACATAACCGCCAGAGGAGCCCAGTGCAGTGCACAAATGAGGACATATCTTTCAGCATCAGTGCCCCACTGTCTACAGTCAGGCATACACAAACACACACCCACACAAAGACATACACAGAGAGTGCAGCGCTCACATCGACCGAGCCATGTACATTTTTTCAATTAGAGCAGACAGAATGCTTTAATTCATCATCTTGCACGCAAAAAAGAAAAACGGAGTGGGGGGAACGAAACGCTGTTTGATACGATCATCGGGGTAGGTGAAAAGAATGTCTCATGACATGGGACATTTCCCATAATAAAAATATAATGCTGTCTAGTGTTATAGTGTAATATAAAAGCCTTGTTTGTTCAAGTGCAAAGCAATACATTCACATTTATTTTGAGAGCATAACCCCCCCTCCCCACAGACCCCCTCGCATGCCCACCCTCACACACAAACACCCTTTACTGTGACCTAAGAGTCTCCCAGTCAGTACCAGACTAAGCTAGCATACATGTGATCAAATAACATGCCACCTTGGTTAACCTCATGGGCAGCACCGAAAACGGCCCTAGCTGACCTATGCAAACAGGGCTTGTTTATCCCCTTCTCAAGTCGCAATTAAGAAAACATTGACAAAATGAAAAGGGCATTGTTGTAGGTTATATGTACGTAACTAGATGTGGGTCAATTGAGGATGAGTGACTTGTTATTGGTCAATCATGTGATAGTTCCACAGAAGGAACACACACACAAGTATATGTGATGTGAAGTGTTTGCTGTTGCAAGATCCTGTACAAACGTATCAGAGCTATAATAGTCTTCCTTAAAGGGGCATAACATCATGAAAACATGGTTATTTTTTCTTGCTTTAAATAGGTCAGGTTACTTTATATGGCCTGTACTGTTTTTCATGGATATACAAATGTATCAATGAAAATATGAAATGTACACATCGACTGAGTTACCGACACCAGCTGGCTAACCTAGCTTAGCACAAAGACTGGAAACAAGGGGAAATAGCTAGCCTTGCTCTGTAGTTAAAAAAAAAAACATTTTTTCTTTGGTGAGGACCAATGACATCCGACATTTTCTATGGATGAAATAAACGAGGCATAATGTGTTAAATAGTGAGCTTTTGAGGAGCTGGTAGGCAGATTTATTGTCTTTTTAAAAAATCTTTGCGAGGCTAGCTGCTATCCCTGGTTGCTAGTCTTGATGCTAAAGGAGCTAGCCAGCTGTAGCTACATAGCACACGTCAAGGGACGATTACAATAATTAACGCCTTCAGAACAACCACAAAATAAAGTGACTTTTCTATCTTTTAGTACGTTACCAAACAATACATTTCGGGGCAAAATTTCAAGTGAGCGTGGCTTTTCCCTGCCGCAGGGAACACAATTGCAAGCATCAGGTAAGTAATGCTGTGATTCTACAGTAATTGCAAACGCATGTTAGCTGTGGAAATGGGAGGGGGGTGGGGTGTGACCGGGTGGGAGGGGGGTGGGCGCTCTGTAGTGAAAACTACCCGCCTCAGATTCCTGTCTTTTTCCATTGGCTCCTAACCACATTCTGCCAGCCTGGTAGGAACATGAAGAGCACATACAGGACAGGTCGCCGCCACAGAGAAGGGGTCAGCCTATTTGCTTTCCTCGCGTACTACCTTACGCACTAATTAGCGAGCTTCGTCGACTGGCACAAGTCTAGAGAGACTTGAAGTTTGCAGCAATTTAATTATGTACAGCACACAGCGAAATGGCATGGAAAATTGAGGTGGGCTGCAAGGATAAATGCCCTCTCTCTCTCTCTACACTTTTGCACGAGTGTGTGTATCTGAATGATTCTGTGGGTTTTATTTATGCGTTTGTGAATTTGTGTGTTTGTGCATGTCTGCGTGCGTCATCCCCCGAATTATAGGTTTGACTTTCACAGTAAGTCTGATGTCCCCTCGCTAAAACTCGGAGGATCTGAGAATATCTATCAGGATACAGTCCTCTGTTACAATGAAGCCCTTGCAAAGATATAGGGGGTTAAAAAAAGTTGATTCAAGCTAACACATTATTCTACAGATGTATTTAAGTGACCTTATGGTTGAGCCGTGACGTACTGTAAACTACATACACAAAGGAGTTCAACCAGAGTTCCCAGAACTGGAAATCATATGCCAGGTAAAACTGGCTTTTCAGAACCGCCCCTAATGCATACTGTAATTCCAAGTAAAATAAGCTCTCTGTGCGGCTACGTAACCTTCATGAATGATTTATGTGATGATGCCACAAATACCATAAAATCAGGCAAAATAGCTTTGACTATGAAGTATTAAATCTAATTTTCCATCCAAGTCGGGAATGAAATCTCATGACCATCAGAAACACGTCCTCATCATACTTCTCAGTCCATAATTCTTCGCTGGGGCTACGTGCTCCTATTCATGCTGAAAATACTTGGAACAATCAAATGTGCACATGCTCCTTTTCTTTTCTTTTTTTTCCTACTCGAGCACAAATGCGCACGCACACACAGACACACACACACACACACACACACACACAACACAGGCACGACATTCATGCCATGTGATCTTGCTAGGCATTATGCCAATGGCCAAACATGTCACTTACCAGAAATCTCTGAGACAGAGTGAGAGAGCGATAGCGAGCGAGAGAGAAAAAGAGAGAGAGAGAGAGTCTGCACATTGGCAGTTTGTGAGAGCTCCTTCTTGTCAAGTGTAAGTACAGTATACACATGGAACATGAGATTTAGCTGCTGCAGTTATAAGCAATGTAGTGTGCTTGCGTGTGTGTGTGTGTGTGTGTGTGTGGGGGCAGTCGATTCTGAGAAAAGGAGAGACACGTGATCTCTGAGATCTAATGTGGAATTGTTCTGAGGAACATGCCATGTTTACTGTTCATTGTCTAAATTCTTGGAAGGCTTCCTGAAAAGGACGCGGCTAGCCAAAGTAGCCCAAATGAGCTACAGTTTAAGGTTTCCAATGGCTTTTGCTGATCCTCTCTTTCTCACATTTGCTCCCTCATTATTTTTTCCCACGTTTCAGCATGTACATAAATGGACTGTACATGTGTATCGGTGCGAAGTAGATAACAAAAGAAGTACTTCGTGGTAGTAGAAACTTGGATCCATAGGTATGTTATTATTGTCGTCTCTGTATTGACTACAAACCACTGCGGGTAGGAAATACATTTCAAGGGTGCATAAATAAACAAAAAGCAACAGATTGCCTGAAGTTTTATCTTACCCTGAAATCTGTGTGAAAGGCTGGGACAGTAAGAGCGACTGACAAAAGGTAGTGGTGAATTCCAAGAGTCTGCTACACTACTTATTCATTTGAAGGAGCAGTGCTTTTGAGGAACTGCCCAACCCTCTTTGGCAATCACCTTTTAAACCGTGAACATGTAGTTTGGCTGCAAACAAATGCAAATCGTCTGTGGCCAACTTTATCGATTAAGCCTTTTTTCTTTTTACTATTAATTAAGGTGGGAAACGTTGCCTACCGCTATACCCAGAAGGCAACGTTTCCCACCTTAATTAATAGTAAAGAAAAAAGCCCATATCAGTGATTAGACAGACCAGGGACCACAAGTCATTTGGACTTAATTGAATTTATCTAAGTTGATCTGTTGTTGTCAGCAGTGCAGCCAGAGTCACCTATAAAGCAGTCAACCTGATTTGATGAGAGTCCCAATTTCATTTGGGCTTTGATAAGAAAATATGTGGACAAGGCAAGGTCATGGAGGCTGCCAACGTTGTTTACTATACATCTGCATTTCAGGTGATGAGGATGTATAACCTTTTAATAAAAGAGCTGTATTTAACATTTGGAGTATTAATACCTGAATAAAGAACTAAGTCGCTCTCATGTGTGTTGTCATCCGAGTTTCTTTTTGCTTTGTGGACACAGCAGGGCTGGCCACGCATGCTTTTTATTGCATGTTCGTGCATGTGATCGCGCACCACTGGTTAGCTCACGGACGCCGCTCTGCTCACATGCGTGAGTCATGGAAGCGTGACCCCCACCCTCCTGTCCCCACCTCAGGTAAACACTGTGAGCTCCGTCAGCACTTTAGCCATAGTTTGCACTTTAAGAGCTGTTAGCGGCGCGAGATGAGCCGTCAACATGTTCTCAACATTGCCTTAGAGAGGCAATCGAAGTGCTCGCAATCCCGGATCTTGCACCTTTAAACCCCCACACAGTGTTGGTTGGACGCTCTTCTTCAGTTTCCAATTTTCAACCTTTTTGGATGGCCGACGTTTAAGTAATTTTCCGATTTATGGACTTACCAGGCTTTTATACTGACCTACTCTGATAGTGACAGACCCCATCACCACATTAAGAAGCTAGAGAACCAAACTATCGTATTTTTCTTTTGACATCCAATTTAGTAGAAGGAAACTTCATCACAGGTAACCTAATCTGTTGGAGTATCAGTTCCAATAACAGCAACCAACGTGCCTGAACACACCAGCAGCAGGAACAGTAGCTCTGTGCTACATAGAGGATACAAGAATGTATGAGAATAGGATGTATGACTGGTGCCCTGTATCGCATACCATCAGCAGTGACTCATTACTTTCTCAGAAAAGGAAAATCAAAGACACATAAACACACATGAGTATACACGCATAGAGTGCAGATAAAAGTGCACCAGGGAGGCACAATCACGAAGCAAATAAAGCTGGGGACAAAAACTATGGGTTTTGAATGTTCTAAGTGTGCTATTGTTGTCCTCAAATATCTGCGTTCTACGAAATTAAGAATACCATACCTTGTATAACCTGAATATGCTCTTCATGTGTTGATGCAACCTCAACTCTGGTTCATTCAGGGGTGTAACAAGAGATGAGGCAAGTCCCTTGCAGTCTTTGTACGTTCTCCCTCTCCCCCCACCTTATCCGTCAGTATCCGCATCAGTTCTATTTGAAACTGTGTTGTCGTTCTCTCTCCTTGACACTCCCCACTTGCACACAGCCCCGGGCCCCCTTGTGGAATGCTGTATAATGTGAGGCCTATGGAGGAAGGGCATCCCGGGACACAGCGAGAGCACACACACACATACACACACATGCGCCAGCACACTCAGCGAACACGCGCTAACACACTGACCGAACACACGCAAACACGCACACATAGACAAATACAGCTGTTGAGAGCCATCACAACCCTTTGGCAGACGTCCAAGTCAAAGCCGAGTGGCGTTGCAAGGCCTCCGTTTAGAGAGAAAGAGAAAAAAAGTCCCACATTTCCCATGTATGTTGTGTTAAACACTGAAGATAAAAAAAAAGAAACTGGCAGTAAAAACTCCCATTACACCAATCTGACTTCCCCGTATTGGGGGGGGGGGCAAGGGATAATATTAACTACCTTATAAAAGCTACCTTTGTGTTTCCTTAAGTCTGTCAAGGACACCTATAGATTCATGCTGTTCAAAAGGGAAGTAGAATACATCTTGTTATCCCCATGATATTTCTACGGGGTTGAAGCAGAAACAGATGGGCACTAAAACACTCAAACACTCTGAAGTGGGACTCAAAACTGTAAAATGGTGAGGAACGCTACACACTTCACACTACGATAACTAAACGATTCATATGACTCCATAAGCCAAGCTGTCGTTTTAATGTCCAACCTGTGCGACACCTGTCCGGGACCAGGATGCTACATATACTGTAAAGGACACACACAGTCTGTGTTTGAACCACACAACAGAGATTAAGATGTTGACCATAAACTAACTTGGAAATGTTTGGGATTATTTTCTTTTTTTCCACAGTCATCTTGAGAATAAACGCACGGTTTGACGACAGACCAGAGAATAAGAATAAGAATAAGAGTGTCGTGACAGAGAGAAAGAGTGTATGTGAGGGAAGGAAAGGGACAGGAAATGAAGAAAGTTGCCACAAGTTACATGCCGACTAGCCACACACACACTGCACCCATGTATACAGGAGAAAGGGGGAAGGGGGAGGGAGGTATTGCATGTATACTCATATGACTCCTGCAGGGTTCAGGTGAGGTAAACCGGGCCACAGCTGAAACCACAGCAGGCAACGGTAAAGTGTATAAACTACACTGGTTTTGTAATTATGAAAATGTAATCTTAATATTCCAATCACTCTGATGCATTATTATGGATTTATAATTTCTCGATCCATTTTTGGTTCACAATCCTCACAGCCCCACATATTTGATAGCCCGCATCATGTTCTTGTCTCTTGTACTTTTAAAGATTAAACTATTTCATTATTAATTACCAATTTAATGTGTGGAAAATGCTTACATTTTAAAATGTGAGAAGCCAACTGCATTGGATCATACTATGGGGCCACTCATTGCTACACGTGTGTAATAATGCCCCGGACAACAGCAGCAACTTCAATCGATTTTTGTAAAGTAGGCCTGTTCCTTGACGCAACCATGCAACATATAGCACCACAATGGATCCTTGTGGGCAGAGATATGAGATATGAGTTGTTTTGTTGTTTGGGCATCTTCGTGACGCGGGACCGATAACATCGTGCCACTTTCTTTAGTCATACAGTTGCAAGTAATGACAACACTATTTCCTGTGGTGGGGAGTTTAAAATTACCGCCCAGCATTATAATTTAGACGACAAAAATGTGTGGATGGGAAGAGAGCAACTAAAACTAGTCCTTTAAATCGGATTAAATCATTCTAGTAGCGCGTGGTACACATATTATCCTCCGAGTAAAACCTGAACATTTTCGCGATATGACTTCATGAAAGTTTAAGAGTCGGACTTAGTTTAGCTGGTAGTTTTAATCTAAAATCACAAATAGCGGATTGTCGGTGTGCAGCTGCCTATTGTACCTCTAAAGAAGGAGCAGCGAGGGAATAATGCATGGTTAAAAAAAAAAAAAAAAAAAAACTATGCGTCACACAAACCAGGCATTGTAAACATCCAGCCAAGACCGAAGGGGATATATTTACCCGAGATATGTCGCTATTCCATACACTGCGGCTGTCAGCTGGCGCAGATGTAGCGGGCTTTCTCTTCTCTTCGGATAACCTGTAAAGTTTGCGGGGTGTGTGTGAAAAAAAAAAACAACAGCAGCAGCAGCAGGCCCCGGTTTCCCCTCGTCCGCTGGCTCACTCTATATCACTCCAGTCCTATCTTGGCTGCTCGTCTCCCCCCCACCCCCCACCACCACCCCACCATCTCTCTATCCCACTCTCTCTTTCTCTCTGCCCGCTCCTCCGCTCCTATCCTTTTGCAGGAAGTGAACGCCGCTCACATGAACAGTGCATGCAGCCTGACATCATGCACCACCCGGTAAAGAGTTCTTTTTAAAGACGCAGACATTTTTTTTTTTTTTTTTTAGGAGGAGGACCCTGCCGGGTTACTGTAGTAGGTGCACTGCCCCACTGTAGTCTGCGCGCTAAATGGACTGTCAGCAGTGTTCGGTCACATCGTGCGCCTTTACGGACACGCGAACCCGCTGCACTCTGCGGGCTTAAAGGTGCAGACTTCTGTCTGTGGCACAAACCCCCTCGCGCAGTGTTAGCACCCGCTGCTACCTCCCGTACGCTGGGTGCCTCGCGTCACGAAAAGACTAAACTTATTTTGGGGGTCGGGTGGGGAGGTGGGAGCCTTCGTCGTGCTTCCCTAAAAGATAAAAACGTACATGTGCGGTCACCTCACGTGTCCCCGGTGTGATGACAGCTCGGGCAGCGCGATGCGCATGTGTGCCGTTGTGCTAAATTATAAGCGCCAACTGGCGGCGGTGTGACCTCAAGTCAACTTTTCTTTACTGCAGGCATGCGATATCACAGCTCACCAGATAAATCACTGCCCCGGGGTCTGCTGTACTCCGGGGTGGCCGGATATTCTCCCCTCACATCTGTGACCACCCTGGCTTCCGCATAGGATGCGACGTTATATATTATTTTATGTTTATATGATCATATGCATTTTTTTTTATAAATGTATATAAGCCCTATCAGGCCCGATATTGGAACATTGGGTTCAGCCTCTGGGACTGAGCATATCAAAAGAATATAAGAAAAATAAATAAAACAAAAAACCCCAGAAATGTCAAATACCTGCCTCACAAGTCAATATAAGTTAATTGTGTCATGTTTTTCACTATTACACAATAATTATAAACATAAACCATAAGCATGACTTCAAAAAGTGACTCAAAACCGACTCAAAATGCACCCTGAGTTTTGAAGAAATGCTGATTAAAAAAGTTAGGAACTAACACATATATGGCCTTATTATCTATCTTCACAAGGGCTTTCTTTATATTATAGCTTTTAAAATTTTTAAAATAGACCTGGTGAATGAGGAGATAATCAGGATTTAATAGGAGATAAAAAGCATTCGCAATTTTGGCTGAAAATGGCTAGGGTGCAAAAGGTTAAACCTCATGATTCCCCCTTCCTACATGTCCATGGCAGGGTAACACCCACATTGCATTTGCACACGTCACACTCAGAGCCACACCTGAGCACAGTGGTGGATAATGTATATCAAAATACTGATTGAAAATATTTCATTACATATCAAGAAGGCACATTTGTGAAGAATTGTCCGCATAAGATGTTTATTGTTAATGAGAAGTTCTTGGGTTCACCTTTTTGTTTTCTTTGTTATAACCAACATGCAAACAAGAAAAGATAAATAAATTGCAACCACTTGCCGAACTGAACATATTTAGACATAGTTGCATGTTAAGAAACATTACTAACCTAACTCCTTAATCATCGTGACTGGAGGTCGTGACCCCTTCAGAGGGTCACATGATCACGCACGTGACCCTCTGAAGGGGTCACGACCTCCAGTTTACCAACCACTGTCATAAGCGATTGAGGTTAAACTATAGCAGTCTATCATAGTTTATTATATCTCATCATCTGTTTTGCAAATCAACTACAATTATAAATTCTGATAAAATTAATTTACTTCCTGGAATACATAGCCTAATCAATTTAGTAAATGTATTTTGTTACTTCCCACTAGTGGTTATTCCTCTGTAAACTTATCTATGTAGGCCATATCCCAATTTGCTGTGATTCATGATGGCACTGGATTATCTTTATTTATTTATTTCTATTATATTACATTATATCTCATCTGTAACTTATGTTATCTCACAGGGTCAAAGTTTTGTTGAAATTTCAAATAAAGTACCATGTATTTATCTGTAACACGATGAGGAGTCCTGTGATATTCCTATATGGGTTTGCCGTGTGCTGATGGCAGAATTCACAGTGCACTTATTGTACCTCTTGGTATTTAAACAGTGTATGGTTGCACTGTAATATTCCTACATAGACTATCATGGGTCTGTGGTACTTAGTAGCGAGCTTATAATGATCTCATTATATGTAGGCCGGTGCCATAACTACTATTGTATTTATTTTTAGAAGGAAATTAAAAATAATCAGGACTTGACGTCCAGCTCGTTTCTTGTAAAACTGTAGCTGTGGCCTCGTAAAACTGATTCCGTTTGCTCCCGTTGTTAACCGCGGTCTAGTAGCAACAGGCGCCGGGGGTGGATGAAATCCGCCCTGAGATGCTGAAGGCGCTGGACTTTGTTGGGCTGTCTTGGCTGACACGCCTCTTCAATGTCGCATGGGGGTCGGGCACAGTGCCCATGGACTGGCAGACCGGGGTGGTGGTTCCCATCTTCAAGAAGGGGGACCGGAGAGTGTGCTCGAATTATCGGGGTATCACACTACTCAGCCTCCCGGGAAAAGCTTATGCCAGGGTGCTGGAACGGAGGCTCCGACCGTTTGTCGAACCTCGGATTCAAGAAGAACAGTGCGGGTTTCGTCCTGGTCGTGGAACAGTGGACCAGCTCTTTACCCTTGCAAGGATACTGGAGGGGTCCTGGGAGTTTGCCCAACCAGTCTACATGTGCTTTGTGGACTTGGAGAAGGCTTTCGACCGGGTCCCTCGGGGCTTTTTGTGGGGGGTGCTGCGGGAGTATGGTGTGCCGGACCCGTTGCAACGGGCCATCCGGTCTCTGTACGCCTGCAGTAGGAGCTGTGTTCGTATCCTCGGCAGTAAGTCAGATACGTTCCCGGTGGGTGTTGGCCTCCGCCAGGGCTGCCCTTTATCACCGGTCCTGTTCGTGACTTTCATGGACAGGATATCTAGGCGCAGCCGTGGGGCGGAGAATGTCAGGTTCGGGGATCTCAGGATAGCCTCTCTGCTGTTTGCAGATGATGTGGTCCTGTTTGCCTCCTCGGACCATGACCTCCAGCATTCACTGGGGCGTTTTGCAGCCGAGTGTGAAGCGGCGGGGATGAGAGTCAGCACCACGAAATCTGAGGCCATGGTGCTCTGCCGGAAACCGGTGGATTGCTCCCTCCGGGTGGGGACAGAGTGCCTACCACAAGCGAAGGAGTTCAAGTATCTCGGGGTCTTGTTCACGAGTGAGGGTAAAATGGAGCGGGAGATCGACAGGCGTATCGGTGCGGCTGCAGCAGTAAAACAGGCGTTGCACCGGGCCGTCTTGGTGAAGAAGGAGCTGAGCCGAAAGGCAAAGCTCTCAATTTACTGGTCGGTCTACGTCCCAACCCTCACCTATGGTCACGAGCTTTGGATCGTGTCCGAAAGAACGAGGTCGCGGATACAAGCGGCCGAAATGAGTTTCCTCCGTAGAGTGGCCGGGCTCAGCCTTAGAGATAGGGTGAGGAGCTCGGACATCAGGAGGGAGCTTGAAGTTGAGCCGCTACTCCTTCGTGTCGAAAGGAGTCAGCTGAGGTGGTTCGGGCATCTAATTAGGATGCCTCCAGGACGCCTCCCTTTAGAGGTTTTCCAGGCACGTCCATCTGGTAGGAGGCCCCGGGGAAGACCCAGGACACGCTGGAGGGATTATATCTCCCAGCTGGCCTGGGAACGCCTCGGGATCCCCCAGAATGAGCTGGTAGATGTTGCGGGTGAGAGAGAAGTCTGGGTCAGCCTGCTTGACCTGCTGCCTCCGCGACCCGACCCCGGATAAGCGGTGGAAAATGGATGGATGGATGGATGGATAGTAGCAACACACTAGATCAAACTTTGGATGAATGAAGTTGACGTGTTATGACATACTTCATGAACCTCAAGAGATAAGCAAACACAGAACAAGTGTCACCGTCAATCAAGGATCTGGACAAAAACAAAGAGCGAAACCGGCCAGTCATTCAGACATAAGCAATCAACTTCAGCTTTTCAGACGGAAAGAAGAAATGAAAATGAGTCTGCCACGACTTCGTCATCACGCCTACCTTCTGCACCACGTTGACATCACAAGACAACTCATGTTCTCTGTTGCTCCTCTGTTGTAAGTGGGCTGTCAGATCGGCCCAGTTCGGAGCATGAGGCAAATTATGTGTTGATCCTCAGAAACAAGCGCTTATTGTTTCCCCACAGATTATCTAATTACAGCCTGAGGCCATACCAGTTTCAAGCATGTCGCAGTCAGGCCACCAGCCTCTGTGCCCAAATCTCCCATCTTAAAAGATAAATTACACTCTTTTGCTCGTACTAGAGGACGCAACCCAAAGCTGATGCTTGTTTGTGACGGTGCATTTCTCCTCACAGAGGCCAGGTTAAGTTTAAAAGGCTCCTCTGAGTGCCTCAGCCCTCCTTGGATCCTGTAAGCATACCCAATGCCATGTGAAAATGAGGCTATATAAGGTGATTGGGACACAGCCATTGCCATTGTTATGCTTGGCAGAGACAGCGGGGCCCAGAGTCGTGGCTGGCGTTCGCGTGCTGGAGGAAGCTAAACAGAGAAGTCTGTCAGAGCAGCTCTGAAACAGCGAGAAGGGAGAGACTGACGGAACATTTGACCCAAAGACAAGTTCTCGATTCAAGATGAACTGTCACACACTCTTGTGACACAGCTCGAGGCATGCGATCATGGGTGTTAGCCAACACAGTAAACACATTCACTCCGCCATGCGATTTAAAGCACCAAACATTTCATGAACAGAAAATACATTTAATAACTTTACAAAAGAAGCTGATGTGTAGTCACTTATTCTTCTCCCACAAAAAAAAATCACATTACACACACTGTTGACAACTTATTTTTTTTGGGGGGGGGGGGGGGTCACTTTATCCGCCATAGGTTACAGAGTCTCTGTGGTACAGGGATGTTTACGTGATATCGAGTTTGTTTATACAAAATAACCGTATTATCTCAACCTGTGAATCGTGGTACACTTTTGCGATGGGGGGCCCAGCGTTATTTTGGCACAAATTGCATGTCAGCCATGATGCACATCATTCAAAGTTCAGTCACTTTGCCATGCAACATTGACATTTTCCCTCAAATGAGTCGAGTCCGGATTTAAAAATGGGTGAAAACGGTTTACAAATGGCATGAAAACACAGTTGAAATTGAAGCGATTTGGACCCTCTCCATCTCGAGTCCTACGACTCTGGTCAGACTCACTTCATGAATCAGTGTTGATATTCGTCACCCAGGTGCTTCTCTCTGAGCTATATAGGACACAGTTGTTACAGAGATTCTTAATGGAATCTATCATATTCGAAACTAAACCATAAAGATCTCGAGTTGACGTCAAAGGGGTCTTTTTAACATGCCGAAGGTAGACGTTGTCCCATACCGCCACAGAACGCGGGTTCAGCTTCAGTGGGACGTTTCCCCCACGTCGTTCACATTCGGAGCTACATGTCCACGAACACCATGAAGCACCAGCCAAGGCCCCCCACCAGGAACATGGTGATCTGCATGCTGTAGATGATCAGGTCATTGAGCACCCCGAAGTCCAGCCGCCGGTGCCCTAACAAAAGCAGAATGACTGACAGCTTGTACTGCAGCCGCAGGAGCACGCGCACGCTGATGTACTGCAGGAAGAAGAGAGCAGAGAGCGCCACCCAGAGCAGGGAGGTCAGCAGACTGCAGCCAAAGTAGAGGAGGAACCGGAGGAAGCTGTACATGCAGCGCGAGCGCAGGTAGAGGTCAAAGTTATTGTACTTGGTGCGCACTAGCTTGGAGACATGCGTCGACCCACAGGCCGAGTGCATGCAGGTGGTGTGGGGGCCATGGAAGCTGCGCACCCGCCGTGGGATGGGGATCACAGGCATGGGTGGGCTACTGGAGCCCAGCACGGTGCACAGGGGTCCCAGTGACAGGCGGAGTCCTCTGCGAGTGCTGCTCCTAGGGAGGACGTTGGCTTCATTTGGTTGCGGCAGCAAAGAGTGGCCCTTCCAGGAGCCCAGGAACGAGAGGGAGCTGCTGGTAGTGCCCGTCTGCTGGGAAATCCAAGCAGCAACGTTTTCTCCTTTTGAATGCAACAAGAAACAATGTTTTTTTTTAATGCATTTTCAAAATACACATGCACAGTACATTTGTTGCACGCCTAAAACAAGAAATGCAGGCCCGTACGTTGGATACAGTAGTTGTACATCTATTTTAACAGATGGGTGGAAGCTTTTGTCTTAGCATTGTGTAATAATAGCTAAAACATTGCACATAGTATATACTGCCCACTCCCAAAAGGGACCTTACGTCCATATCCTGGTCTAGAAATAAGTGATCGTGCAGAACCAATGGCAACCTCACAGGCAACACTACGACGACTTCCTCCTCACCAAAAAAGCTGGTGTTTGAGTCTCAGACGACTGGAGCATGGTTTCACATTATAGACAGCTGGCTGTGACATAAACACGCGGGGTTTGTTTTCGCTCTTTTCCACGATGCACTGCTTTATGCCAGCGGAGACGAGGCAGCTACGGCGAGCCGGTGCGTGTACGTCGTGTCGCAAAATATACGAGTCATCCTGCTGTGACGACAGCTGCGGAGTTAAAGGGGAAGTGCTCCTGAAAAAAAGGGGACGCTCGCGTTGGGTTTACACGGCCATGTGCTCAGCAAACTATCAATCTGGGAGTGTGTGTTGTTTGTGTGTGTGTGTGTGTCATTTTGCCTTTGGGAAGATGATTTGAGTTTGCTTTTGGATTTAAATCTACATGGGTATGAATAGTAATTTTACCTACTTCTTTGCAACAAGAGGAAGAGGTACATTTCACCACCATTTGGCCTATGGAACTGTTTTCTACCACAGCATTCATGACATTAAAACATATATTATATGCAGTTAATTTATGTACACAAGATTCGGGGACTAAAACACCACAAATATTTTCTGATAAACAATTTATGTAAGAGGGCTGGCCGGGTAACCTTTCCCCTTCATTTCCCAAAAAGACTTGCACTGCAAAGGTCATATGTGCGTTTGTAGTCATGAGTCTGTAAATCTCACACAAGGTTGCACAGTGCGTCTACACGCAAGTGTGTGAAGCCTCTCACTCTGTATATGAAGTAACCTTCATTGTGCAGATTTATGGGTTGGCTGAATGATTACATGCCAGCTATCTTTCAGCAAGCCAGATGGCAGCAGGTGATGATAAATCATAGGACAGTCTTTCAAAAAAAAAGTGAAAAAAGAGTTTATTGCAGTTGTTAATAGTGTGCCAGATCACTTTGCTGTGAATTTAAAGCTGTATTATACAAACTAAGAAAAACAAACCTTTTAATATTTAATCAAACACTCATAAAACTGTCACTGAGGCTGAAAATATGAATCTGTGTACTTTGCTTTCACACTTAATGATAATATATATCAAATAACAATTTGAGTGGCAGCCAAAGTCTGAAGGTAGCTCGGACCATACAAATGACAATGTCTGTATATAAAATGGAGGGCATTTTGTCCACAAGAGAGTGCTCACTGTGCATCACTTATCTTATATCACAAAGCAAACGTGTGTGAAGTTGCCACCCCAGTCAACATCAAAGCTATGTTAACATTTGGTAACTGGCTGCAGCCTAAAAAAAAACACAGAACACCAGCCATACTGTGGTGTGTTACATGATCTATGTGCGCAAATGGCTAATTATTCTAAGTATTCTCCATGAAGGCTTTCTGATAAAGGTTTTGTGAAAGCCTGGGGTCATATGTTGAATCCATTGGAAGAGCTGCTTACAGTACTCTCTTTCTATTGCTCATGTAATCATACAGCCTGCTTGTGAACTTTTTGGCTTATCAATTCCATCACAGTGACAAACAACCTTAAACCGAGGCACTGAAATCTTGCTTCAGAAAAAAAAAAAGAGAAGCTTCTTCATTTCTTTATATTATTGGCCATTACATCAGGGTACTTGTCATAGGAACCGTGAAGATTAATCCTGGCCTCATCCGTATCGTATTGATTTTATGGTACAATCTGAAAATATCATGTGTTATCCCATCACAGCATATTCAAAGACTTGTTAACTTGATCACTATTCAATCATAATCCACCTGCGGCCACAGTCCAAGTGATTGCAAAACATGTGGTTTTACTTTTCAGATGGTTATTTCGAGACTGCAGTAACTCACTAAATTGTACACTGCAAACTTTTTAAACTCAATATCTCAGATACAGATACTGTTGATCCTAGTAATCACAAAATAAGTTCTTACACGGTAAATTGCTGAGTTATCAAACCCATTTGGCAGTAACTTGGTTCGGACACTTTCTTCTAAAAGGAATCTTTTTTTTCTTTTTTCTATCTTTGCTCTGAATTGGATTTTTGAGAGAAGTGCAGGTTGTTGCCCTTCTCGTCCCGGCTGAAGCAAGAAACTTCTCTGCCCGTCTTCCTCCATAACTCCCAAGAGAAGTGTTCTTGTAATGGGTTGCACTCTTTTCTGGTTAGAAGATTAATGGTGTTTAGAAAAAGAAAATACCTTGAGGGTTATCCTTGCTTGTCGGGTAGTGAAGAACTATCCCTTCTCAAGGACAAATAATGTTGGCTCAGTACAAAAGGAGACTTTTTGATAAAGGCCGAGGCATCAGAATGGTCTCCATGCGATTAATTTAAAAAGTTGAGGACAAATCTGAAAAAAACAGAAACTTCTAGATCCGAGGAAACGTAGAAGGATAAGTTGCTGTTAATTTGGTTACATTGATTGTTAAAGAACGCAAGTTTAAGTATATGATCTGTAAAATGTTGTCAAAAACCTACAGTTGTCCAACACAGATCAGCTGTTTCTTTTTAATGAGTCTAAATCAATCACACGAGTTGACCTATTTACAAGGCTCACTGATCAAACAGAACAAAGCAATGTTTGAATTTGGTTGTGATGCCAAGTTCCAAATTGGTGTTTCACAATTGTAGATCTGACATAATCTGCTCAGATGAACGCAGCCGTGCAATATAGGAGAAGTTTTCTTTATTAATAACAGTCATACCCGTACATAGTATTTGCAGAGAGCAGTTATTTTTCTTTTTTCAAATGTTTCTATTGTCTTCAACATTTTGGTGCATTTGTATTCTTTCATGAGAAACAGTTGGAGGAAACTTGGATGTTGGCCTGGAGATGAGCACGCTAGAGAAACATTCTGATTTTCCACCACTGGAGGGAGCTGTTTGTTCAGGTTTCAGTGCATGAAACGTGCTCTCCAATCCTGCTTTGATGAGCAGCAGCACATTTAAGTGCATGGCACCAAGCTATCCCTCTTCCTTCTTATATAGGCTCTTTTGAACAAAATCCAGCTCTGCCATCTTTGATGAATGGACACATGCAGCACTCTTAAAGCTGCAAATGCGTCTAAATAGTGCCAAGTTTAGATTTGGCCTTTTTCCGACATCTGGCAAATAACTGCATCCAAGCTGAGGAAGCTCCTCTGTCTCGCCCCATTATGAAGAAAAACGATGTCAATAAAGTAGATGCTAGAAATTTAGGCATCCAAGTGCCCTTGTAAAGGATGCATACAGGTTGTAATCATACATTATGGCAATATTATTGACTCATATTTCTCTCCTCTAAAACACGAAGCCCTTTGGAGTGTTGCCTCATCTTCCTGGAGGTGGAGGTTGGTCGGGGAAAGCAGGTTCTTCGCAGGTTTAAGTGTCTTTCCAAGTTTGAAAGCGGCTGAAGAATGGCGTCTTTAAAATGTCACTGCCAAGGCTACTTCTCCACGCACTGACAAACTGCAGAAGGCCACATCTGCTCTGGACCGGTAGCCTTGTGGAGGGGCAATTGCGATCCACAGCTATCCGGCCTCCACCCTCACAAACCTTTGCCAATACATTGCCATCATGACCAAAAAGAGTGTCTGGAGTGAGCAAGATTAAAGGGGCAACATGTCAAAATCCGCTTTGACTCCTCCAAATACACTTGGGCTAAATCAATTAATTCATTAACTAAGTAGAGGTCAAAGCCAATAGTTGAGCTAAGACAAATTGAATCAATTAGTCGGGCTAATAAGATGAGGGAGACTTTAATTAGTGAAAGTTTCTTCAAAGCCATGTTTGTGCTGCGCTGCGTTATGAAGCAATGGATCTCCTGTAAAAAGAGCCATTAGGCCTGTCAGAACAAACTTTGGCCACATGAACATAAATGCGTGTCTCCCGTTTTATGTTCGTTCCTTTATTTGTCTCTGAGAGACGTAACGTGTGTGTCTGTTTTCTGGAGAGGAATCAAATGATAACTGAAAAACATTATTTTTTACAGTAAAGTGAATTAAATTTAAAGACGTGAAAAGGGCCTAACACTGATCCATTTCCAGGAAAGCTATAGGTGTGCGGACGATGCCAAAGCCTCGGAGAGCACATTAAGTACCCAATTAAACTAATTAAAATAAATCATGATGCAGGCAGCCGGGTCAGACAGTTGCTTCCAAGTTTCTTTTGCTATATAAAGTTGAATTATTAAGGAAATTGCCCCAAGCCTGTTCAAACACTTTCAATCTACTGCAGTGTTTTTCTTTTTCCTTCTGGTTTCATCATCTCTTGTGTCTGTGAAGTGCATGCATCAGTGTGTGTGTGTGTGTTTCATAATCCTGTCAAGCCATCTGTTTTCATTAAAACCTGCTCCTGTTGCTCCGCAGATCCCAAGTATCCATCTGGCCAGATGTTACTTTGAACTGTTGTAGCTCAAGGTTTTGCTGGTTGTTTTGCACAAACCTAAACAACAACAAGTTAAAATGTGTTATTGTTTTCTTCAGGGATTTGAGGACACCTTGGGAAAAGACTTAAGTTTGAAATACAATATTTTTATCCAACATTTTCTTTTTAATAATACATGTTTTGCCTCCAGGTTTTGCCTATAAATAGTAAACTATCAGAAAATAACACAGAAAATATTCACATTGATGGAGATCTTCCCCTTTTGGTTCATATTGTCTCTCTTTCATGTCCACCACATGCTGGATTGAGCATGCATGGCTATTGTTAATCCTTGGCATAAGGGGGTTAGGCAGGATCATCGATTAACTGTGGAAACATCTGCATGCGTGAGGATGGTGGTGAGGCTGGATTTTGAAGATATAGGATATCATGAAGATCATCACCTCCACTCTCAACTTGCCATTTTAGCACACGGCAGAGTATTTCATACGTCATTAAATAGGAAAAACAAAATCAAGGGCTTAATATACCTTTTTGTAAAAAAAACAAAAAAGAAAACTATTCTGGAACTCAGGTTCACAATGTTTTAAGATTGTGCTAATAACTTGGTCACTCCAAGGTTCAATGCTATTTGGTGATATGGATCAGGATATCTAAAGTCCTCTTTAACTTAATTGATTAAACTGATTAAAAAAAAAAAACTTTCCCAATGAGACCAAGACCTGCATGGTTTCTGTTTTTTTTGCATTTTGCATATAGAACCATTCTATCTGCATACAGGCATTAGTATGCAGGGATGATTTAGAGGGCAGGGGAGACTGGGGGATTAAGCCTGATTCAGTCCTCACTGGGGGGAGTTTGAGGAAGGAGGAGGTTTACATCAACAAGCCCTGATTTACGCCGGTGAACAGATGGCGGAGAAATTGCTCTGTTTGGAAAAGATGTGCAATTCAGTTGATATTGTAGAGAGAGAGAGAGAGAGAGAGAGAGAGAGAGAGAGAGAGAGAGAGAGAAAGAGAGAGAGAGAGAGGTTGAATCATTCTCTGTTGGGTGACGTAGTCAAGATCAAAATCATCTTTTCTTAAAAGAAATTCTATTAAAAACTCCCTGTGATTCATACAGTTATGTAACATACAGACAACTATGACATGATTTGTTGTGGGCTGAATATTATCAGCTATCTTTCGCTGTCTGGTGAAAAACAGGTGACTGAAAGCTTTTCAGAAGTATTGCGCAAGGTTTCTACGATGACTCATGATGACGAGTGCAGTGCAAGCACAGTTTTAACATTGCAGTTATTTTTCAGCCAACTCCATCATTACTTTTATCTTGGTTGTAGCCTATATGTAATTATTATTCCTCTGATAATTATTTCTACAAATGAGCTGTATTAATGTCAAATAAATGGCATGCAATGTGAGGTTGAAACAGTAAGACCGCTGTCCGATTCGGTTCACATCCATGAAACAGCTGACTAATGATGTGACTGTTCCAACTATTGACGGTTCAAAATATGGCAGCGTTGGGGACCATTGAGATCCAAAGAGTTCCCAAGAAATGAAAAATAGTTTTGTCTTTCATTGCTGCTTCTTGAAATGTAAAGAGCCTGGAAGGTGGCATGGAGGAAATGTTTTCATAAAGTCTTTCTTAAGCATGTGCCTGCTTCTCTAAAGCGCACCCTCACTAAGGATTCGTCACACATCAGGTTTAGTTTAGAAAATTCAGAATATGTTATGCTGGCAATGCATTTTTTGAGGCGTCTTTCCCTGTATAATAATGTACTGGGGAACTACTTATGGCCATAATCAAGAACATTTATCCATCCATTTAGCTTTTCAAAAAACTTGTTACATAAACGCTTTTATTAAATTAGGATTTCTCCGGTGACGTTACATATTTAAAAAGACTTGGTTGATATATGTTGTGTAATATAATGGGAGAAATTATGGATGTAATGCATGTCTTTCATCCTTTTTGGCGGCTCCCAGCACAGTAACGTCCATTGAATTTGGCACCTCTCAGCTACTGTACCATTTAATGATTTGGCGCTGTGCTGCGGGCATGTCAGGAAATAAAAAATACAAAACCCTATGAGGGTTTGGTGAACTTCCTCTTATCCCACATGAGTTTGACCTGTCCGCCCCACAGTGTCTGGAACAACACCCCTGATAAATACCCTCCCGTCAATTAAGGATCCATACACTACCATTACATCAAATAAGTGGAAACATGATACAGTTAACACATACTGAATTTGATCAATACAGCCTTCTGCCACTTCTCATCTCCACACACACTCACACACACACACACGCACACACGCACGCACGCACGCACGCACGCACGCACGCACGCACGCACGCACGCACGCACGCACGCACACACGCACACACGCACACACATAGCATTTTAGTATATAATTGATTTATGGAGATTCAGCCTGCAGAAACATATTGATCCACATGAGGCATTTTTGATGGAATATGGTGAATCAGCATTTTAATGATTGATATAAACAAGTGGTCCCAAACCGACTGAGAAGTGTGAAAAAAAGTTGTTTGTGAATCCAAAACCAGGTTTGCAGTCCTATCATGTTGTTGTATTATAAAGTGATCAAGGGCCCGCTGATTTTAACAAGCATGCAGAGAGAGAAAGGTCAATGCTAACGAGAGTACCTCAGTGAAGGGCGTGCCAATACAGGCAGTTAAAACTGAGATGGGTTAGAAACCTAGTGTGTGGGATATCTGGATGTCCGTCTGTGTTTGTGTGTGTTCACGCAGTGCAAGTGAAAGGGTACCAGTGCGGTAAAGCTCGAACCACTAGGCGCCATTAGCCTGATTGGCCTGAGAGGTCAGCAGGGGTCAATTGATGGGTCAATCACATTGTGGATTTGATGACCCGACCGCATTGGTTTTGCAAATAGAGGGCTGATCGCTGGACACGCTCGCTCTCCCTCCCGTCGTCTGAGTTATTGTGCACGCCAGGACTACGTTACATTAACACAGAAAAATCTATCCGATCACTTATGCTGATTTACGCCTGGACTGCACTGCCCCATCAAACCTCTTGACCAGCTCAAGAGAACATTTTTAATGCAGGAAGATTTATGCTGCAAATTACTTCACAGTAGTAAAATACGAGTGCATGAGATCTGACATCTGAGCAGTGTGTTTGTGTTGGATTTGTTTTCAAGGCCTACTCTGTAAGGAATTTGGTATTTGATTGTCACTCAAAATCTTTTCTCTAATATCAATTAATACTATATGCCATTAACCTCCTTGACTGACATCATTAAGGACATCAGTTAAAAAAAAAAGAAAAAAAAAAGCCAGACCTACATGTGTTGTGAACCAAAACGTGGCCTAGATAGAAAACACAAGATAAACGCATCAGTTTTCAAAGCCTGTTTTCCAATCTGTAGCAAAGTGCCAGGAGCTCTGCGTATCTTTATCGGCGCCCCATAAATGATACAGCTAGTACAAAAGTACCCCAGCTCGGATACCACTCTTCCTTGAACCAGCCAAATCCAGATCCGTCTGGGCCACCAGAAAGGAAATACCTGCTGCTCCCAACGACATGATGTCAGGGGTCAAAAGGTTAAGGGGCAGCAAAACAGGTGACCTAACCTCATTGCATCACTCCCACCAACATACCAATGAAAGGATTAAACGGGGAACCTGTTAACCTAATGTCTTCTTTTTTACTTTGTTAATCAGCACCTTTTCTTTTTTTCTTTCTTTTCTTATTATCTGACTGCACAGAGCAAAACAATTCAAATCAAAGTTATACAGAAAAAACAGACCTAGAAGATATCCTTACTTTAGATTAAGAGTCCATATGGCTAAGTAAGGCATGGGCATTTTTAATAAATGATGCAATATCATTGTTTATTTCCATAAGCGGGTTAAACGTCACTAGCTTGACAGAAATAATCAGGCCATGGGCGATTAAGTGGCCATTGTTTAGACAAGTCATTTAGTGGAATGTTTTTTAGACTGTAAAGATTACAGCAAAACTTAAATCTGCAGGACTTGTGACGTACTTTGACATATCATATCTTACACAGTTAAAACGGGGAACAGGTTAGCAAACAGTTGCACATTTATGCCACCGGCACATAAGAAGCAGAATTTGCATTCATTTGGAGTTATGCTCCTGTCAACCTGATTAATGCAAGTTCAATATTCACGGCTCTGGTCTGGACTCCTATTCCTGGGAGAAATATCTGCCTCTTTAGCGGATAAATGCTCCACTATGTTCAACAGCTAGTTCCTAACCTGATGTATCGGTGAGGGAAGCAAATGGAACAAAAATCTGGTCTAGGATATCAGTCCTCCAGGCTTCCATTTTAACAATAGCTGTGTTCGGCAGTGCTGCAGATCGGGTGTCCAGCTTCACACACGGTGACCCCGGGTTTGCAGGTTTGCGGTTACCTCCAAACTCCTCCAATATTAAACACAGACGCCTATTATCTGCAACTGGTCTCCCTTTACACAGGGACACACGCAGAGACACACGTGCACGCACATACACACGTCTCCACCTTTGCACGCGCACGCGTATTTTGTGTGGTTGTGTCGTGTGCCATTGTGTGAACTATGAGGACAATGGATTGGCTCACGACTAAATCTTTAAAAAAGAGCAGCAGACAGGCTGTAAGGTGTTGGAGGTCACATCACCGGGAGAAACAGGAAGAAATAAAGAAACATCAAACTGTGTTATGTGCTTAAAATTGAAACGGTTCTGGCAACGTTCACTTGCTTTCCTTTCCTGCAGTTGTTTCCTGCTCCTGTGGACATCCCTGGTGTTTAGTAAATTTTTCTATATCAAATATTGTTTCCCTTTTTATGTTTCCTCACATTGATATATGGTAGGAAACCTCTCAATAAAAAAACATTTTAAAGGAGTACAATTTTTATTTTCTGTTTAAAATGATCTCTTTGACATCATTTTTTTGGGGTGTTCAAAATCAGCATTTCCACACCAAGCGATGGTTCCTACCGGGATAATATGTCCCTCCACAATTCCTAACGTGTCACAACATTTTCATGCGACAAGAGGAGACTTACTTCAGAGCTTGTGGTGGCTTATCCCTGCCCAGGTGGGGTTTTGTCCCAGTCAGCTCGCTACAAAGAGCGTTTAGCCTCTCCTAAATAATCCAATGAGAGCATCCGGTAGATGGAGGCCCGGGGTTCGAAACCCGAGAGCGACATCTGACACACGGAGGGGACCTGGGTACTGGATGACTTCGGGTGGTTGGTGGTGCTGGTGGCTTCTGGACATGTCACCTAACCCACAGCTCTCTCTGCCTCCCTTTGCTCCCTTGTGGATGCCTAAATGGGGGAGAGTGGGTAGTGATTGTAATAAACAATCACTCGCTCACCTGGCCTTCAAGGTTCTAGTTTCCACCAGATAGTCTCTGTGCACCAGCATCTCTGTGTGTGCATCTGTATTCAATATAGTTGATGAAATAATATGGTGAAGAAATGCTGAAAGAGGCTGCCGCAGTATTACCTCATGTAATAAACTGCAAAACTGCAAAAAAAAATAAAAATGCAAATAGTCAGCTAAAACAAATTAAATATATGATAAATGAATAGGCATTTCCGAAATGCCATGTTGCACCTTTTTCATACATCTCCCACCAAATACGTCATGGTGTGGTCCAGCCGTGACAGAGGTCCATGTCCTCGCTGTCAAGCAATCACAATTACGGTATATTTGTTGGCCACCTCTACGACTCGCCCTGAACGCGGTGCTCAGTAACTTATCGCCCCGTCCCTAACCTTTCTGGGCAGAGGGAGCATCCATCATCTTAAAGTGCGATCTATTCCGGTCCACCTTCAGTCAAGAAGGGAAAGGCCTGAGCAAGCGTGTGCGTGCGTGTGTGTGTGTGTGTGTGTGTGTGTGTGACGGCACAACTTATGGGCTGTCAGCACAAAGTGCAGAGCCTTGCCGGAAACTGACAAACACTGAATGACTGACAGGGACATTGCGCCATTATGTTCCCTGTATGTGTATGTGTGCATGTTTGTATGCTTGTGTGTATAATCATGCACATTAAACCTCCCTTCAGTTGCATTTCTGTCTTTGCCCGAAAGGATCTTTCTGTTTTTTCTACGCCACTTGTCACGTAGAGAAGCAATGTGCACATCCACCACTTATCATTATGATGGCTTCAACGCTGTCACCTGGAAATGTGACTGTGGCAAACTAGACATGCCTTCTTTAATCATTGCTGCAGCAATGGCGTTCATCCTTTCTTATGACCCCTATCATTGTTTCTTTTCACATTTTAATATACCTCTGTGTATTTTCATATCTTACTCCTAAAAACATCTTAATTCCCTTTTTTTGACACCAAATGCCACACAAGTAAATATGTTTCTGTCATCTTACCAGACCTCATGCGTCTTGCTTCTCAGTGTAGCTCTTATTCTCACATTTTCTCCTACATGACTCCTCCTCCTTCATTTCTTCCTTTTTTACTCCTTTTTACCACTTTCAAATATTCTCTTTTTCTACTCCCTCTCTGTACCATGTGATCCCTCGCTCCATCTCTCCCCCCGCTGACCCTCCTCTTTCCCATCAGCACCCTGGGGCTGATGAATGCGTGGCCTACTATTGATCGCGATGGGTGATGGATGATGGCTGGGAGATGAGTGATGGGGTGCAGGCAAAGGTGCCAATAAGGGGGCAGCCGGAGGGTGGGGTCTCCCCTACTGGCGCTAATGGGAGAAGACTTGGGGAGACGGGCGCCCAGCCCCGCCTTCTCAACCCCGACCACGTTCCCGTGCTGCGTTTCAGCTCCGCTTTGCATTTTCTTCCCACACACAGCCTCCGTGGGTCCCGCCTTCATGTCCCGTTTGAGACGGGGCCTCGCATTGCATCCAGTGTGTGTTCATGCATGTGTGTTCTGTCTAATTGCACGAGGCTGCACAAAGCGTTCACGTGTTCCTGTGTGTGAGAATGCAGAGGCTGAGGGTGTAAAAGTGTGCCTGCGTGTGGGTGGAGGAGAGAGAAGGGGGGATGGGGATGAGGGGGGGGGGAGGGCAGAGTGCCCAAGTGGTGGTTAGTACGAAAAGATGATGGATGATGGGGCAGGAGGGGAAGACTGCTTCGCAGCTCCAAATTGATATCCCAGCAAATGTTTTTGTCTGCTGTGAAAAATGGTGCTGCAACCCTCATCTCCACTGCCACCACCCCCCCCCCCCCCACTCCCTCCTCCCCTCCTCACCTCCTCCCCTCCCCTCCTCCTGTTTGGTCTCTCTTCTCTCTCTGCAGTGAATCACACCCTGCAATCCATTTCCAGCACCCAAAGCTTTACTTCCCGCTCCCCAGGACCCTGACAGCGGATGATCACCGCATCAGCCTCATGGCTTTCCCCTCACATTGTATACCGGGCTCTCGTTTCCTTGTTGTCATAGAAACCTGCCTCGGATTATTGTACTTCACCCCTCCGCATTTATTCCCTTCTTTGCTTTGCCCCCCCTGCTGGTGCAGCATTTAGAGAGAACTGCCTATCAGAGCGGACGATCAGTTGTGGACTATTAGTGTGGCTGTGCAGGGAGGAGTGGAAGTAAAAGTAAAAGGCCTTCAGGGAGAGGAAGGCTGCCTCTCTAAGTGAGCGGGATGATGTGGAAGTTTGGTGGCCACACAGTTTAGAAAGGATGTGCTGTTCAAATTCTTCTATTGCACCCTTTATACAATATAGGTTTGGGTAAATTTGTGTACAAAGTAGATAATTAAGAGTAAAAAAAGTAAGAAAGAGAGAAAATAAATGAAAAGTATTCAAAGATTGTTAATTATTTAACAACTAATTATGTGTATATTTCAATTTTTGTGTGTAAAGATGCCTTTTCCCACCTTTGTGACCACCATAATGAATGAGATGACTCATAAAGCTTGTTTGGGTTGTGTAATCCATCACAGTAAACATTGAGTCTGCATGTCTAATCATAAAAATGTGACAAAGCTTTGTCTGTTACTCATGGAGCTTTCCAGTTCATATTGGTACCAAAGGCTGCCGGGAAAAGTACAGAATAGGCAAAGAATATGCAAAAGTGTATCTTGCGCATAATATACATTATGGTTTTAGCCCCAAATAAATAAATTAAGATATTGTGGCAAAGGTGTTGGCTTGTTGACAACCTCTCCGACCACTTGTTTTTGGGGGGTCACTGAAGCAATGTCACCACATTCCCAGAACTCAGTGATTACTTTGGTGAGCGCAATAAAATCCCAATCGATAGAAATGCTGGAAAAATCTACAAGAAATAAGACCCATGTTGAAATAAACTGGCATTTTTATAGAAAAATCTATTTCAGGTTTTATTTGGGTTGCGATTCCTTTCAATACATGCAGTCTGTGTGGGTTTAAAGGACACATTCACACCACTGGAAGGCACACTTGAAAATGCTCCATGCTTTATGGTTCTGTGGAAAATCTAGTGCCCGGGATGAGAAATGAGAGAGTAATGTTGGGAGAAAGGGATCAGAGAGTTGAGAGATAACAGGAGAGATACATGCAGGGATGAGCTCACTTCTTTTGCGGTGCTTAAGGAGAGAACCATCTGCAGGAGAGATTTTGCCTCAGATTAGGAGTGAGGCGAGGCTCCAGTGGAGAGGATTACGCCTGCGAAACAGAAGCAACACTAATACACGACAATCCAGCTGCCTGGCTGGAACCAGCTCAGCCACCCACCCAGGAAGAAAAAGAAAAAAGAAAAAGAAATACAGGCACAAAAACACACATACTTGTGTCAAAAGAGGATTTAAGAATTCTTAGATTCTGCAACAATGAGGGAGTGGGCCCAGAGCAATATTTGGGAGACAAGTGATACATATTTGTCTATGCAGACATCATAAATCAGACGTATTAATTATCACCCTGACTGGAACACCTTTTTAATGTGTCTGTTATAAGGACATTGTTCTGCTGCTGTTCATCGCTGAACACAACATCGACTAGATGATCAGAAATTGGGCTGAACAAATGCTTTGAACGCTATATCGCTCCTTTTTTCCCCATCAAATAAGTGACAACCGTCGTTCTTACAGTTACAGTACATACTCTAAATCTGAGGATAGAGTCCGGCTATGTTTGGCTCCAGGATATGTCGTAACGCTAATCCTAGTTCACTAACTGGGCTGCCCAGTAAAGGGGCCAAGAATCGTACTCCCATAAGACCAATCTCTCTGACATCTGGGCCTCTGCCTTTCTCTGGGCTCCAGACAGATGTTGGATGATTGTTAAGCTCCCAGGGTTCTCAGGGGAGGAGAAGTGAGAGTTGCCTGTGGGTTGACTGGGTTCTAAAATAGCTCTGGGTCAATCAGGCATGTTTGCATCACAAAAGGTTTGTGGATGTTGGCGTCAATTGAAAGATTATGTGGTGAACTGGGTTTTGAAAAATGTTGGAAATTGATGTTTCAATATTATGACCATCAAATTATAGCGATGCAATAAGGGCTGAAGCTCTCTTCAAGGCACCACGGTCATGCTCTTATTTTGTTTTCCATTATTTCTTGGAATTGGGGGTTGAAGGCAAATTCAAGTGCGTTTTTAGCCACGTGAGCGGCATCTAGGGATAGCTATGCTGATACTTTGATCCAGTCTGAATTATTTAAAAAATAACATGGATTCTCATTAAACTGAGTTGGTGAACATGGTAAACATTACACCTGCAGCAATATCAGCATGTTTGTTAGCGTTGTCCTTTTGAGCACGTATGCATGATGTTGGCCTTTAGCTTTAAGCACTGCTTGCTTAAGAAGCCTCACAGATCAGCAATGTTATACATAAAGCTTTTTTTTTAAAGCTAAACAAAACAAACCCACACTGTTTAGACTGATTCTGCTTTATTTGAATGGCAAACTGCAGGAATATAAGAAAGGCACAGGACAAGGACAATAAGAGCTTGGACTCATAGCCGTTTTCTGCAGCCAAGGCCCTAAAAGCCATTTTTCAACCAATTCATCATGATGAACCATAAACACATTTAGCTGTTTATTGCTAAACGTGCATTAGAATATTAGCATATTGTTTATGGATTAATCAAGTCAATGGATTCACATCGTGCATTTTTGGAACGGGCAAAGGTCACAACCAAGTTCAGGTAAGAAAAAACCCTTCTCTGCTGCTTCCTCAGATCAGTCAGCTGTTTTCTAACCACAGCATGACCTACTATGTGAGACGTTCAGTCAATGTAAACGTGCTAAAACTCCTATCAGTCGTTTTCCTGCCCCTGCTCACTTTAGCACTCTTGTCCAGATTTACAGTTCGGGGGTCAGACGACTTGTTATTCTCACTGCAAACAGATTTATGGACTTTGGGTGAGTCTCTCTGGTCAGCCAGGACTGAAATAATTAACACATTACTGAGAGTACACACACACACACACACACACACACACACACACACACACACACACACACACACACAGGCATTTATCACAATTAGTTGTACTTATGTTTATGGTGAGAATTAAGTCTGCAACTTTACTGTTTTTGGCTCACTCTCACTGCTCTCACAGTGAAATTTCCGGCTGCAGCAATTAGCTGTTTTTAATGAAAAGGTAAAAAAATGTCCCACTGTTCTCTTGCTGCTGAGAACCAAATTGGATACAGACACAGTTAACAACTAGCTGATGAACATAGTGGAGCTTTTATCAGCTAAAAGAGACAAATACTAGTTCCTAGTAATTATCATTTTTGTGGGCTGCATGGTGGTGCAATGGCTAGCACCACCGCCTCACAGCAGGAGGACCCCGGGGTTCGGATCCCGGTCTGGGCAGGCCTTCTGTGTGGAGTTTGCATGTTCTCCCTGTGTCGGCGTGGGTTCTCTTTTGGGTTCTCCGTCTTCCTCCCACAGTCCAAAGACATACAACTTGGGTTAATTGGACTCTAAATTGCCCGTAGGCGTGAATGGTTGTCTGTCTCTATATGTGCCCTGCGATGGACTGGCGACTTGTCCAGGGCGAACCCTTCCTTCGCCCAATGTCAGCTGGGATCGGCTCCCGCGACCCTAAAACAGGATAAGCGGTTTGGATAATGGATGGATCATTATTATGAATTACTAGTCATGTGTTCCCATCCCAACATGATTCCACAGTACACACACGTGTTGATTAAATTGTGTGGCACTCTCACTTCGTGTGGATTTTAGTTTATCTAAAAGTACCAAGCGTTCTTTCAAAGTCTGATTACGGCTCTGAAGTTAAAATATATAATTATATTTGACATGCCACAATCCAGCGGGCATGGATAACATTTTCTCAAGGCTTCTTACCGCCGCAGGCTAAAAGCTGCTTGTTCACCCCATAATGTCCAATTGTCTCTCCATAATAGCCATGATATAGTTTGATTGGTGGATTAAACACTTATCCCTCCCCTCAGTCCGCCTTATTGATTTCCCCCGTCCCTCTTTCCCCCACCGTTCTCAACCCCCCTCTTAAAGGTGAGGTGGATGCATGGCCTGATAAATGGCAGAGGATTGATTTGTATTTAATTAACAATTTGCTGTAGACTCTCTCTCCCTCCTCGCTCTATAGCCCATCCCCACCCCTCTCTTCTCCTCTCTATAAGGTCTCAGACGGCTTGTGAGACACGCAATGAGGAGAGGAGAGGTGATGCATGGGTAATTTATAGTCTGATCGATAAGTCCCGGCCTAACATCTACACTGCCTGGATATGAGGGCCGGAAGGAGTGTCAGGGTCCACAAACGGGCAACAAGGTGACTAAAAAACCTAATGAAAATGACAAGATGCGACATGTTCAGATGCTAAAATAAAGAGGGGGCGAGGTATGGAAGCGGTGTAGGAGACTGAAGAAGGATGTTCAAGAACATTAAGAGAACTAAAGGACGAATAAGATCACGAAAAGGGGAGTGAGAGATTACTGACAGAGGTGAGATTAGTTTCACACTAATATTGATGCAACATAGTTCTACGTTAAAACCATGTCTATATTTTTGCAGATAACTTCTAATCTGTTTCTATTTATTGTTTAGTCAATTGACAGATACAAAATAATACAAATAATGATTATTGTTGCCCTGTTTTAATAATCTAACATGCACACACACACATACATTTATATATATGTATATAAACATATATACAGACACACACACACACACACACACACACACACACACACACACACACACACACACACACACACACACATACAGGACATACATACTGTTATGCAGTATATGTGTGCTGTTATTCAGTGATCCATCCATCAGGGGGCAATGCTGAGTGTGAGTCCATAGTCTCTGAGCTCCTCTCAGCCCACACTCAGAGCAGAAAAGAAGAACATGAAAAACATCTCTTCCAGCCAGCTTGAGAATCAGTGTATGCACCATCTCTCTGTGCCTCGTTATTATAGAACGCCTCAAGAGAAAACAGATTCTCATAAAAGTAATGATGCACACGTAAGATACAAGTGTTTGCATAACTTTAGAGAGGCAACACACTCATTTACCCAGACTGAACCTGGACCAAGGTGAGAACAAAGGCAATTAGTCAGTCCCCCCTCCCCCCCATCCCTTCAGGATCACTGGACAGTGGACACCAACACACCCCCCCCCCCCACCCCCCACCCCCCAACACACATATACAGAACGGGCCGTTTAGTGGGCACAGTGTGGGATGAGCGTTTACAGCCCTCACCATAAAAGTGTTTTATCGCATATCTTGTAATGCAACACATTACGGGTTGCTGTTGTTATTTCCAGCAAGGTCATTTTTACCCCCTTCCCCTGCATCTCACGGTCTACATCACCGTCTCGCTCCCTCTCCCGCTATCTCGCTACCTCTCCTCTTTGCCGTTCTTAGCACGCCATGATGGTATTATTATGCCCATAAAGGTGTGAAAATATACACAAGCAGGAATAACGGAGGGCTACATCGGGACAAGGTTATCCGTGGCATCGCTGCCCTACATTCACAAGCAATGGTTTATTTGTGCGTCTCTGTTTGTGTGCTGTGTATACTTTGATTTTCAGCTGCTATGCACATTTCTTTGTTATAGGGAGCTTATGTGAGACGTGTGTGCACTAAGTTTCCTCACCCTGTGTGTCACCAAGTGTGTTTGCACAATCTTCTGTGGCATTGTTGAACTGCTTTTGAGCGTATCTTGGGATTATTATTCCGTCAGACCTACTTTTACCTTTTATCTGTATTTTTAGCCATTCTCTTATTCTGATTTTTCATCCAGTCATCATCTTAATGAACACATAAATGTGTTTTTTGGGGTTATTATTATTATTCTTCCCTTCATATTTAAGTCCACAGGCTTTTCTGGTAATCCTATCAGTTCGGCCTTACCCCCTAACCCCACAACTCTCCTCCAGATCCAGCAGTAATAAAAGAAAAGCATAATCCAGTGTTTAGAAATATCAGATTTGCTTGTTGGAATCCAACGAGCCATGTTGGATTAAGGATGGCCTAGGCTGACCCACAGGCGTTGTCTCTGAGCCCCCTGGTGATCGAGGCTCTGATGGATGGAGAGACGGGGAGAGAAGTGTGAAAAGCACGAGTTGGAACAGTGTAATAGGACCAGGTGGCGAATGGCATCAAAATGAAAAGGTGTGTTTATCTTATACACTGAGCACAATCCTGGCAAAAAAAACAATCAATGCATAAATTAACAAAATAAGATATTTTCACAGCGTTTGCTTCAGAAATAAAAATTCGACAATTACCTTTTTCCTATGTGTCTTTGATTTTCTATTTGTGTGTGTATGTGTGTAAATATAAGGGTGATCACGAGAGAACATGTGTGTGTGTGTGTGTGTGTGTGTGTGTGTGTGTTCATTTTATTTATGGCTGCCAGGATTTGAGATGATAGAACAGAAAATTGGGCCGCTTTTTCATTTTTTCCCCCTTCCTATTTTACTGCTCCCCACTCATTTCTTTAATACGCTCTAAAATCTAAATCCGTATGCACACATGCATCCTGGACAATACCACCGATGTGAATTTTATGTAAAACGCACCCATAACTCTAGTCAACGGTGTAACATATGACTCTACGTAATTTCATTACGTAAAAGGGTTTTGTGTTTGTTGGAGAGTGGTAGGTGTGTGTGTGTGTGTGTGTGTGTGTGTGCGTGTGCGTGAGCGTGGGCACGTGTACTGTTTGTGGTCGGGGGGTTAAGAAGATAGAAGAAGTGATTATAAGTAAAGCCTTATTTGTGTCATGCCTGTGCGTATTGTGGGTCGAGGGTGAGTGTGTGTCAGCATCAAGATCACAGAAATGCAAAGTGGGCTGAGGCATTAAATAAAGAGGAGAGCCTTTCATTGACATTAGAATAATCCAAACAGTTTTTTGTTTGGAGATTTGACCGAACACTTATGTAGGTAGGCAATCTACATATGGGACTAAATCGAAAAAGGTCAGATCCCAATAATTTGTAATATTCTAAGTAATGTCAAACTGAGGCTGATCTCAACTTCAATAAACCTCAGGAGAAATATAAATGAAGATTATAAATATGCTTTTTGTTAAGTATATTATGTTATGTTGTTTCAAAACAGCACTCACATATACCAGTAATCCCATACACTATCGTTAAATTTAGCATTTTATGAACATGTGGTGTGTGTTTGTTATGACAAAACAAAGAGGTTGCATATTTATATGGTATTAAAACAGCAAAATAAATAAAGCATGCTATTTTTGTTGTAAAAGTTAATTAGACCATAATTATGTCAGACAAAATTAAATCATAAAATTGAATTAATGTAATCATGTCCATTCCCCATTTCATTCAATTCAGCTAAAAACAATATACTTTTATTACATATTAATACAGATTAATTTGTCACTTTCTCTATTTATTTTTTTCCAACCAATACAAAAATGTAAATATAATTTACTTCTATATACAAATGCATTTGTGTATGAATCTCTCAGAGTGTTGTTAGCACTCTGCATGTCTGGGTGGGTGCATACAGGTTAATATCTCTGCACGCTGCTCTGTTTATGCCATAATTCTCATATGTGCCCTTGTGTGGATTGTATTCAATTAGTGTAATTAAAGGACTGAGTATGTTATCTTTTCCTGTATTGTTTTTTACCCAATAACCTTTAGTTTTTCCATCTGTTGTGCTCAGAGATGTGCCAATTTGTCCTTTCTGGATGTTTTGAATGCATTAAAAAAAAAGCCCTTGTAAAATAAGCTCTAACTGCAACTGGAAATATAGTCATGTCCACTTAGTATCTTTTATATTCTCTCCCTACATAAACAAGTATAGATTGCACACACACTGCACACACATGCTAACATCAATGCACATACACAGATGCACACCTTTTCTTTTATTCAGTTACTGTCAGTCTTTAAATGTGGAAATCATGCGCTGCTGATATTGATTGGGGTGGTGTGTTGTTTTGTAGCAATGGCAGCGAGACCAGGAGTGTATTTGTACAAATATATTTGTGTGGTGGGCGGATGTGTGTGTGTGTGTGTGTGTGTGTGTGTGTGTGTGTGTAACCTGTACCAGACACTCAGTCTATTGGATTGAGATTCATTCCCTATTTAAGGGTCAGGGTTCGGGCCACGTGTGTGCTGCATGCCTCGCTGATCAATACCTCCGCCACACACCCTGCCTGACCCCAGCATTTTGTCACCGTAAATCCCTGAGCTCCCCTTTCTCCTGTTCGGCAACTCCTCATCCTCCTTTTTTTTTTGTTGCATCTGAAGTCATTGAAAGAAGTGATGGATTCAAGGGGGAGCACTTTGTAAGATCTAAATACATTTAATGTAGCCGGGGATGGCCCTTTGATGGCTAATGCTCAGAGATTCAAGCGATGGTGGTCTTGTCTCAGGAGGGATGAGCTGAGGAAGGTTGCCTCAGTTTGTGGGAGGAGGAAGCTGGAAAAGGCTTTTGATGTTGGAATTAGTGGGATGCTGTGCAGAAACAGCCTGTTCTCTGTGGAAATTGTACTTGCAATAGGAAATCCCATTGTTTCAACTGATTTGCACAAAACACACTTTTATTTTATTTCTTACACTGAACTATCACCCAAATCACACTGTATACATTTGTTGGCTAAGCTAAAGGTTATATGCTGTATTCTTGACCAGTAAAATTGCCCCTAATCTTAACAAAAAAACTGTAGCTTGTTAAGCCCCTCCCCCAAATGATGTAACAAACATTAGGACTGTATTCTATTCTATATTTCCTTTGTAAATGTCTGACATAAAGTTAAGTAAGGCAATTAGTCAAGACAAAGAATTTCCAGGCCTCCTTTATCTGCCTCTTAAAACCATCAGATGCACACACACACACACACACACACACACACACACACACACACACACACACACACACACAGGTACGTGAATACACACATGCACAAATAAAAACACAGCACATTTGCCCTTCCTTAGTGTCCTTCACACACGACATTCCATACAAAATGCAAACACGCTGCCCCTTCACCTCCCATCACTTCTGCTCTACATACCTCCCTCCCTCCAGCTCTACTTCCTTCCTTCCTTCCATCCTTCCCTCCATCTCTGGGCCGTCGGTGGCCGCCGTCACATCGCGCAGACTAGTCTGCCTGTCTGCTTTGATATAGTGGCATAAGGTTTGCCTGATCACCAAGGTCAGGGACGAACAATCTATTCAATCCACTCATTATTATTAGGGGTATAAATAAATTTGGATGGGAGACTGCACCTTGAACTTTGAACCTTTACCCCGAGCTGAAATTTATCTTTTTACCATTTTTTCCCTGTTGCTTGGTGACAAAAGGTGTCTCTTCCTCAACCTCTCTACAGCTCCCTCTCTTGTGGTCTGTGGTCTAAGTGTGCAACAAATCCATTAACTGAATGAGATGGACGCTGCCACTCTACATATGCAATATTAAGAGATGCAGCTTTCACATAGACACATATCTGCTACCACTCGAGTGAGATGGATGTATATGTTTATTAATGTATGGCAGTAATATTGTTTTTTTTATTATTGAAACAGATAAATACAATTCTAAATGTGATATCCACCGTGAGGATGATTAGGATGCCCTTTGACCTTTTGTCTTCACAGGTATGGCTACCATGAAAACCAATGACTCGAAATAAATGAAATGAAATAAAGCCAGGTTCCACCTAATTTATCTAGCACCTTATTCCGTATTCTGTATTCTGTATTCAGCATTCTGCATTCCGTATTCCATATTCCATATTCCGTATTCTGTATTCTGTATTCTGTATTCCGCATTCCGTATTCCGTATTCTGTATTCCGTATTCCGTATTCTGTATTCTGTATTCCGTATTCTGTATTCTGTATATGATTACATCACCCTAAAGTATATACATTCCTGACCGTACAGGTTCAGAATGTCCCATCAACATGACTCTTATGACCCAGGAACAATGACACTCCTCTCTATTCATTCATATACAGACGCTGCATTTGTGGAGTTAAATAACTACCAAAACATTTGAATTGTCTAACCACTAATGTGCTAATTGATGGATTTCTGAATAGCTCACAGTCTCACAGCACTTCATTATTATAACCCCATAATGCAATTTATTGGTTATATTTTGTGTTGCTCGGAACTACTTTTCATTTATTCGGGACACATATTTTGTTAAAAATTAAAGTTAAAGTGATTCATTCTTGGTCAAATTTTGTAAAACGTAATATCTAAAAAAATACAGACTGTGGATGACAATAGTTGGTTGAAGTAACACTGCAAACACCAGACATCAGGTGACAGCATAATGCTGCTTAAGGTTTGGTTACAACATTCTGTTGATTTGATTTCAGTAGACTTTGGGTGGTATTCCTTCCAGAGCTGCTGAAACACGCAGTGTCGTTTGAAGAGACTATACTATGGTGAGAAGAGATCAGCTCTATATGAATCTCAAAATAAAAAGCACATAAACCTTTTTCAGATACAATATCTAAGCTTTATATCACAGGCAATGTATTGTATTCTGCTCTTGTGTTAACAATAGTTTGCCGTCTCCCTCTTGCTTCTGGCCCTGATCCGCCCCCCCCCCCCCTTTCCCCCTCCCCTCTCCTTCCCCCAGAAACCAAATTATAAAATCATCGAGAGCATGATGAGATTGCTGCTCGGTTATTAATCTTCAATAAATACATCTTGACCCAGGGATTAAGTGTGTGCCCTCTCCACCCCCTTGTCCTCTCCACCCACTGCACCCCTCCTACCCCAACACACCACCCTCACTCATCTCTCCAGAGATGCTTTGACATGAATTATGAAAAAAAAGGAAAGAAAACAACAGGGTTGAGGGAGAGAGGGGCTGGAACAAATGGTCCAACCTGGATTGACTGCTGGCGACGACCTTGGGGGGCGCTCGGCTGAAGCAGAATTACTGCTTCTCCCCGGAAAAGACAAATAGCAGAGCTGGAAACGGTCAAATGGAAACCTGGGCACTCTGTTCAGAGAGTTACAATGAATTAATTTACAGACGTGCTGCGGTTACAACGGTTACAACATGCTTGCAACTCAGAAATGTAGAAAAATCATAAAAACCTCTAAATTACAGCATCAGAACATCTTATTATACTATTCAAAATAAAACAAAACTCTGTATACAACTATATATAATAACTAACTGATTATAAATGAAGTAGAAAGCATACTGCAATTGTATATGATCTCGAAAAGGAACTCACTATCCACCTATAAACTGATAAAACCAAGACAAACAGACATAATAAATCCATAAACTCTAATCAGTATAACAGCACAGGTGAACTGTGGTCCTGTAGTGGCTTTACACTGTGAGAGATGTCTTCCTGCTTTGTCAGGCCTAATGAGAGAGGACCTGGCTCCTGCCACATGTTTCTGGCCTCATTGATTTCCCCCCGCGGACGCTGCCCCCAACAGGGATAAGCAGGGGCGGGATAAGGTGAGCTCTGATTGGTGGAGACAGTTGGGAAATGTAAAAAGAAAACCCCAAATTGACATTCTAATTTGGAAAATGCCAGTAAACATACGCTTGGTTTACTAGGCAGGTGTAAACATTAAGAAAAATATACAATATATGGGGTGATATAAAGTGTTGAATGGGAACTGGAGCATCATGGGGAGAGGTATTGCATCGTCTGGATTTTAACATCTAATAACTTGCTAATAACTTCATTATTTCAGGTTTAGGTCATTTTTGAGACAGCAATGACACAAAAAGCCTTAAAAAAAAAGGTACATGTTGGAAATGATTGGCCTCTATATGTGAAGATCGATACGACTCTCATTTCTATCCGTTAGATTTGAAGCTACAGCTTATTTTACAGTTTTTGTTGTATGGATTAAACATTAGAGATGATGTCAGGCTCAGTTACTGTTCGAGTCGTCTCCGACCAGTTTCCAGTCATTATCTCTCTTTTCTCCAGTGGCAAAGGCTCTGAATAGCTGTTGCTTGGTTGTAGATGGATGGTGCACACAAAGGATGTGCCTGCTTCTTGCCACTCGACGTGTTCCACTGTGACTGGCTCGACATTCTGCCCATCAAGTTACCTCTCGGATGAGGTTGCTCGATTACAGGTTATGAAAAAGAACATATGGCGGAAGTGAAACATATTTAGGTCCAATAGGAATGTATCTGTCTGAAGACGGCACTCCAAAACCTTAATATCCTGGCCTCTTTCCCCCGAGCAATATTCGAATGAGAACTAGCAAACATGCAGGGTTTTCCCTCCTCGTCTCCCAGCCAACAAAAGTGAGCCGCGAGTGCTTCGACTACCCTCTCCTCCCTTTGCCTTTTCAACGGCTGGCTTCAAAACAACAATTATACTAAGTGATTTATCACCTCCTTCAGCCCGAGATCAGAGCAGATTCTGTGGCAGTGAGAGCCTCTTTGATGATCGCTGTCAAACAATGCACAGCTTGGATTTCCGTTGCAAGCGAGGCTCACGTGTGTTCCCTACAATACTTATCTGTTCTTTGGGTTTTCCAACTTTTGGATGCAGGAATTCTCAATCTCCCATGTCTCTGTGGCTCCTCCCCGACCCGCTGTGGCTCCTCCGAGCGGTGACAGCTGAGCAATGGCCTTTCCCGGGCGAAGCGATAATTGAAAAGCGCGATGGCTGCTGGTGTAGCGACCATCTGTGAGTCTGAGTGGTTTGGTGAGTGTTGCATTCGTGGGCGGGGAGGTCGAGGGTTATGTGAGAGCCAGACAGCCTCCCGTGGGGAGCTGTTAACACCTCATAGATGCCGAAAGGCCCCAAGATGGCCCTTTGCTGAGCCAAGGCTCCTAATGAGAAAACGGGTGATTATCCCACTGTGAGGCAAATATAAACAAGGTCTGTTATGAATCCTGACAACAGTAATAAGAAGGCTAAATCCAGTAGGAATGTGTTTCAAGTATCAGCCTTTATTTTTTTATAAAACGCCTGTAAAAACACAGGTTTGTCCACAACAAGCAGCTAAATCCTTTGGTTTTGTTTTAATTTGTTTGCGATAAATCAACAGATTTGTAGAAGGAAGATTTATCACCTATAAAAAAACAATTAATGCTGAAATGATTACTCAATTATTCCGTCGAGCTATGGAAAATTAATTAAATCCAGATTGTATAATCATTTGTTTTAGTCATTTATCAAAACACCGTCAAAATGCAAAAGAGCTGCTTTCTTTGCTTTCTATTATTAAAAATGTACTTTTTTTTAATGTCTGTCAGAGAAAGTAAAAATGTCATCATTAGAAAGAAAACTTTCTTTCATCCACACCATACTGTAATTGATGATAAAAATACACTTGATAATAACAAATAATAATTGTTAGAATTATGTAAAATGTTCATGCAATTTGGTAAATATCACTGGCTTCACATAAGATCAATGGAAACTGTAAAGTAGCTGTTAATGATGAATACTTGAACAAACATGCAAACTGAAAATCAGTATGCTTCTCATAGCCACGTCCAGGTTAATGCTCGGATTAAGTGCTACGAAGATTGCATAAAAAATGACAAACATCTAAATGCCAGCCGGGAGAAGAAGCACTGAGTGATACATTAGCCGATACATTTCTAATATGAATGTCCCTGGGTGCATTTCAGTCAACCATTGCAGACAGATTACCAGATATTGCATTCCCGTCTAAGAATGAAATGAAGAGATAATTATGCGGCCGGCGGGTAATGGAGAGGTGGAGCCGTGATAGATTTGATTAAAGTTGTCAGTAAAAACACACGCTAATGACCGTGTTGATTAGTTAGATTGCGTTAATGCTGCTGCTGTCATTAATCTACAGCATAAACAAAAGTATCCTGTTGGTCGGTGCTGTGTTTGCAGTTTGTGTGTGTGCACCATCTTGGAGACACTGTGTTGTGTATTTTCTTTCTTTAACTCCACAGTGATTTACATTAAGTTTAAAGCAGCTTTTAAGCCACGTTTGTGTGTGTGTTATTAGGAAAATTAAACTTTTTTCTGCCCATTTCTTGGAAAAATAAAAGCCCAAATCATATCTTCTATTGAAGATCTCTCTTAGTCTTCCCAGCACCTTTTCCTTTCCCATTTCTGCCTCTATATACAACCAAAAGGCCCCAACCACTGCAGGATCTTATTCATTAACACGTTGTTATAATTGATTGATCTCTGTACCGCAGATAATCCACTGTGCTCCTCGTCGTCTCTCCCCCACATCCCTCCCCTCCTCCAGAGATCCAAAAATGAAACGTTGCTTCCATGCATTCGTGCATACATTTGCACACACACACACACACACACACACACAAATTCACCTCCCCTCCGTTGCCGCTCCATTAGGTCTGAATTGTAGCTGTGATTTGTGGGACCCAAGGGAGGTGTTATTGTCAGACCTGATTTACTCAGCACCATCTGACATGGGGCTGAGGGGCTTGTGTGTGTGTGTGTGTGTATGAGAGACACCAGGCGTGCTGCCAGGCTAGGAGTCCTTTACAGAAAGGACAGTCAAAAGCAACAGTTTAACAGTAGCTGCAAAGAAACAGTCATTGGGGTATTTTAATTTATATTTCATAATTTACACCGTGTCATTTATATCGCGTAATTGTTATACTGTCAGCACTGGTGATTTTATGACAAATCTAATTTCACTTTTGTCTTGTAATTTAGAAACTTAAATATCATGTTTACTGTAATCAATTTAGATATCATTAATAGACTCCTGTTACACCAACACACTAATAACATGCTGTACTTTAAAATCTGGAATTTCACAGCACTTTTTATTCACATTTTAATACAGACAAATCTTTGGTGTTTTCAAAAATGATCTAAACTCAAAATATACTATTTCTACTATATCTTATATTATCTGACGATATGCTGTTAAGAAGAGGCCTTAACTTTAGAATGCTATGCATAGAAATATTGTGTCATACATATATTCTGAAAGCTTGTAGAGATGCAATATTTGTTTATAATCTCATGGTAGATTCATATTGCTAATCCCATCACAAACTCGTCTGAGCAAGGACCAATCAAAATCTTCTTTTGGAGGTGTTGAAATACTGGAAGAGGAGTAATGCTGTGCAAACATAAATATATAAATAGGTAAATATATCACTTTATGTCATGAGATAAGATTTTGGTTAAACATTAAAATGCAATGTATATATTATGTATTATTATTCTATGTTCTTAGTTGTGTGCATATTAAAGATTAACTGATTAACTGGCCTATTTGTGGCGTTAGAGACAAAAATGAAAGACGACACAGTTTTAAAAGCCTGGACAAAACTGTCCTCTTCGTCCTTGTGGAAGCTGCTAACAACAGTCGACCATGAAGTTTCATAAAAACTATGTGGAGACCATTGAAGGGATACCCTAAAGTTGAATAAGGTAAAAGATCACCATTGAACTCAGTTGATCACTTATGCCAAGACAATTCTTTTTTCCATTCACAGTTGTCCAATATTTCATGTTTGGCAATGCAAATGAGACAATTATGACCATTGGATAAAGTCAGGTTTAAAATTCTTGTTTTTTTACATTTTAGAGACAAAGGTTTTTAAAGAGGGACTTTTGGATGTCTCCAACTTCATAAATCCAAGAATATTGTCAACAACCATAAATTATTTTTGACATGTTTTTAGAAATATAGGGTTATATAAATCAGGCTGTGAGTGATGTATGAGCTAACCCCTTTGCAAAAACCTGTGGAATATAGATTGGAATTGGTAAATATAAGAGGGAGGTGGAGGTTTCATGAGAATAACCTCATTTAGAGAAAATAGCCTTTAGTAGTTATTGTCACTAAAGGTAAAGAGTGTGTTTTTGTATTATAAGTTTCAATACGCCTAGGTGGAATCGTGTAATGTTAACTTTTGATGAAATTAGGAAACATCTGCAGACAAAAAATGCCAAACTTTAATGAAATAAACTCCAAAATATATTTAATGGATATTTTCTTCCCTCAGTCTGAAAGAATACATGTTATGCAAAAACAAAATAACCCAAACTCTCAAAATGTACCAGAGCATGAAAGAACTATGCTTTGTCTCGCCTGGAGGACAACTTTAATTCACATTAATTGTAATAATCCTGTCTCCATTTATTCCCTTTATTATCCGATTATAAATCTGGGATGTGACAAAGTTAAGGCTCAGTATCTCAAAACTATACTAACTAACTCGTAAAAATCATGTCGACCACGAATCACGTCCACGACCAGGTATGCAGTTTTTGTAAATAGCACTTTGTTTTATTTTCTATTTGTCTTCGTCTCTGCACATGTAATTGCTTTCCATAACTTTCGCACTTGCCATTATATTAGGATCCCTCTTGTATTGTGCATCTCTCAGCATCCTCATCTTCAACAGCTTAATCTTCACTACCAGGGAGGAGAGCTATTTTTCTCACATAGTTTTCCCACCATTTACGTAATTATTGTGAAGCTCCCTGCATTCATGTGGTTGTCCTTTTCTCACCTTCTTCTTCCACAACCCATCTGACAAATTGCATACCCAACTTAATCTAATTCCTTACTCAGAAAACGGTGGATTTCCAACTCAATCTGAAAGAGTGGGGCGGGGTAATCCCAGATGTTTGCTAAGAAGAGTTCATCACTTGGTCACCAAAATCTCACACCTGCTGTGTGACCGAGCTTGTCTGCCGAGTTTTTCCTTTTAAATCCATGCGGTCAACAAATTCAAAGACTCTATATATAACAAAGAAAATGCTCTATAAGTACAGCTACTTTTAGCGTATATGTTGACTGAGTCTGCAACAAACCAGCCTGTTTCACCCCAAATACAAACAGTTTAGCACACTGAACAAGGTGGGCGTCTAGGGGATTAACACAGCCTTTGACACTTCACTCTCACCCCCTTGCTGTCTTTGCCAAACTCTCCTCGGGTCGAGTTACACACCTGTCGCTTTTGCGAGGCAACAATGACACCTGCCACTCAGCTGGGAGGATTGGGCTGGATATCCTGTCTGGTGTTCCTTTTCTTGTTCTGGGAACCTGAGGAGCAGAGCAGGTAGCCATTAACGGTGGAGGAAGTTGGGGATTGTACACCAAAACAAAAGGTCTGAGGACAGCTGGCTGTCACCTTCATGCATTTAAAACGTTGCGTAGCTGCTCATAAAGCTGCACAATCATGCTGACAGATTCATGCATAACGTAACACAATAAGACAACAGGAAGCTGTGTCTAAAACTGTTAGAACATAAAGACTATCATTATTTTCTTCACAATTGTCTGATTTTGTATTATTGTTATTTTTATATTATAAATAGTTGTATATTTCCTACATTAATAAAAGTGCAGAAGCAGGACTATTTGCAAATATACTCACAATAAAGTATCTAAAGTACAAATTATCATAATGAAAAATGTGTTAGATTATTATAGTTGATGCATTCATGTGTAAGCAACATTGTATTGCTGCTGGACAATGCAGGCTCATTTTAAATTTTAAAATTCTGCTTGATAGTTTAATCTATATTAATGTATTTCATGTTATTTGTTGATCCTGTGATCTATAAAGTAGCAAATAACTATAGCTTTCTGAGAAAAGGAGTAACAGTACAATACTATCCCTAAATATGCAGTAAATGGAAAGCAATAGTATACGATGTAAATATGTACTGTCAGTAAAGTACAATTAACTACAGTACTTGGGTAAGTGTTCCTAGTTACCTCCCACTTTTGATTGTTCAAAATAGACTAATTTGATATTTAGGATGATTTAGTCTTTAGTCTCGGTTTAAGAGATACTCAACACATAAATAAATAAATACATTTTAAATAAGGTAAAATGTTTACAATATATCACTTGAAATTCGACTCCAATAGTGCAAAGCATTCCTAACACAAGCCATCATAGAAGCAAATAAATAAACTTGCAATTGCACACACACACACACACACACACACACACACACACACACACACACACACACACACACACACACACACACACACACACACACACACACACACACACACACACACACACACACACTTACCTACACATATACTGTTTAATCTACTTAATTGAACCTGACTTTGAATAACTAAACAAATGAGGAAATTCACAAGGGGCACTTGATCCCTTCTCGGCTAATGGATTGGAGATTCCTTTCCCATAGGGGCATTTGGGCAAACAAGACCCAGTAATCTCTGAATTGATGAGTTGACTCTCTGTCTGCATCACATTTCTCCACTAAAGAGCTGTTGAACCCCTGATACAGTGTTGGTAGTTAGCCAGATACTCAATTTGCAGATGCAGCCAGAACAGTGGAGTTGCTCTGGTTTCACTCTCAGCGCTGTGATATGCTATAGACAGATAGATGCTGCATGTAATGTATAAGATATATGTTAATTGTATAAATGACTTTGAAACGTATCATGGTTCAGTTTCTCTTTAGACCAACTAGTCCAACCAAAAAGGATAGAACTCCATTGTTGATTTGGGTGACAAATTTATTAAAGTCCTGTCATTTAATCAGGAATCATTGTCATCATTACCAGAGGGAATAAATAAGACATAAAACATTTTCCACATAAACAAACATATACATCAGACCCCGGGTGCTAAAGCAAGTTCATCGTTGGGGTTGTTTTCGGTAGAACGCAACGAACATACATCTGAGAACACACAAATGCATAGAAGTAATTGGACCCCTAGGTACCATTTAAGACAACATCTACATTTTTGCCTCTATCCCTGTTTAAGAATGTACAAAGTCCTCATATCCGGGTTATTTGTGTCCAGGAAGGGGTTTGTATAAAAATAAAGTCTCCACAATGATAAACCATTATATATATATTTATATATATAGACATTTGGCAACAACCAGACACTGAACTGAATTCTGCACCTGAACACAGTGTAGAAAACAAAGTGATGAGGATAAAGAGGGGGAGTTGGGGAAAATCCAAATGATTGAGTCTCAATGTTTTAAAAAGCTTATAGTGGTATCTGGAAATTGAACAACTTTGACAGATTTCTTGCTTTACGTACGGTTTTACTACTGAAGGACAATTGTTAGGCCAGGTGCTTTTAATGAAGGAGCTTTTCCTCCCTCCTTCCATCCAGATCAAAGATAGTGTGAGTGTATTTGTGAGATCCACGGACAGCAGTCTTTTCCTTTGCACAATCACTGTCATGTGTGACTAATTTCAAATTCCTAAAATCCGACAGAAGACACAAATCCCCCCTCCCCCCGGAAAAAGTCATATTTCTTGTCGTTGACCAATCAAAACTGCCCGTGGTCCACTTCGTCTAACCAGGACGCAGGGCTGGCAGGAAAGTCTGGGTATCCTCCGCTGCTGCCAGTCGAGAGGTCCGAGCTGGGGCCGTTGGCGGCACTCATGGAGCCCCTCACCGCAGGGTTGATCCCCGGCCCGCTGCCCTGGGTCATGATAGAAAGGCCGGAGTCGGGGTAGACCAAGCTGGAGATGAGAGGCTGGTGCCTGGGCAGCGCCTGAAGCGACCCTGGCGACTGAGGGAGGCCGTAGGGGCTGTTGGAGCGGATGTCGTGGAACTGGTCTTGAGAGGGAAGAGCGCCATGCTCCAGTGGGAAGGAGCTGTGGTTGTTGCCCCCTTGGCGGCCCCCCATGGCTGGAGAGGACTCACTCAGGCTGCTGTAGATGCCATTCGTGAGGCCGAGCTCTGACATGGGTGGTTCATCTGTGCGACAAGGACAAGATGGACGAAGGGGATATTTATTATTCAGATTGGAAAGCATTGACTAAAACTGTAGTCCACATTGGAAACATTAATTTATTGTACATTTCTTTCATACATTACATTACATTTCATTTAGCTGACGCTTTTTATCCAAAGCGACTTACATGATATACAGTAGACCGTAGACACAGCAACGGTGAGCAACGAGGGTTAAGTGTCTTGCTCAAGGACACAACGACACAGACTGCCGGAGCCGGGGATCGAACCACCGACCCTCTGATTGAAAGACCGAGTTGCTAACCACTGAGCCACAGCCGCCTTCATACCATCTCTTTTCTTTCAAATCAACTACAGTATGTTAACGTTTTGTCTCTTTAGCGACGGAGCTAACATGCTTGCTTTGTTAGCTTGGATAGCTTTACCCCCTTCTCAACATCTCTTTTATTAAATGAAATAATGAGCAAAGCCAGGAGCGAAATGCCAAGGTGGTATGAACAGAAGTTTGAAGAAATATTGTGACACCTGGGATGCTAATGTGTTAGCAGTTAGCTCCCCAGCTACAGAAATTCACCAGCTGAACATCCATGAACTAACTCTATGAGAAATAACTACAAGCTTCTGGAACCGCATTTTTAAGTCCAAACTATCTGTTTGAGCTTATCAACCATGGAACAATGGTAAATATGTTTTTGCATAAACTCTTAAATGGAATGTATTCTTTTTTTTTTGTATTGTGTTTTACAGAAAATAGTCACCGTAGGAAAAGCCCAAGCGCTTCAGTTTCAGGGTCCTGTTATTGTGCATGCTGGCTCAATGCCTGTTTTTCCTATTATGACAAGTCAAATGTCTCCTGTGAAACGTGCCCACTCTATTCCCTTTGTGCTGGTGGCTCCGTACCTGTAAAAGACACCTCAGCATCACTGTCCATGCCCTCCTCCTGAATGCTGTCCTTGTCGGATTTGGAGCTTCCTCGTGACCGCTTCATGTTGCGGAAATACTGCCCCCACCTCTGGCGACCGGCATCTTTCTTCAGCCTTTTCTCTTTAGCTCGCCTGTTCTGAAACCAAACCTGGAGGGGATAAAAAGACCAGATGGCTTTAGTGACTTGCATTTGACTGTTTACCACGGTGAGAAAAATTAGGCTTGAGTACAACATATTAAAAAAAAAAGAAGATAAATACATCTTGGAGACAGTTGCAGCAAAATGAATGAAAATGTTTTCTGGTACATTTATTCCCCTCGTTTACATATTCTTCTCAGTATTGAGGACCATGAGCACACAATGTTTTTTAGTCATCATGCCGAAGTCAAAGTCCTCTACATACAAAGTCCTCTGCTCTTTGATGCAGGTATTATGCTTTAAAGCATTAAAACAAAATTAATGTTCAAGGACTAGACGAGGCTTCCCACCTTTGTGACTCCCAGTGCAAGACTGAAACAGTGACACTGACCAGTACTCCTGGCAGCAGCGTCCCCCCCACTAGATTTATCAGGCGTTTAATTAACTTCACTGCAGCTACAAGTTCTCCTCACACCCGGGAGCTGGTGTGAACTGGTTTGAATTATTGAAAGTTGTCTATATTCACTTCTGATCTGTTTCATGAATTTCATCTTGCGAAAACATAAACAAATAATCATAAACTTCAATTACCTGTGACCGTGCTGCTTGAAATCAGATCAAAAATGCAAAAATGCTCTATTTCTTAATAATCTTTATCTTACGCAGCAAAATTAATCCATTTCAGTCACGAGCACAAAAAGCGTTTTTTACATTCTCCTTAATGATATTCCGCCCGAGGTGAACCCTCTTCACCCCTTCCCTTCCCCTGAATAATGAGCTGCATTTTAGTGGCTTCCGTCTCTACTTTTGTCCTTGCAAATAAAACAATATATATGACCACCACCTAGCAACCGGCGTGAGGCTCCTCAGCGGCAGACAATATGCGAGGGGCCCTCTGAGCATTGTTAACGAGCTTGCACTTAAACCACGCTGACTTTCACGTGGACTTCATTTCACTCCATCTAGCCATAAATTCCCCCCCAACACACACACTTATGCGTACAGTAGGCTTGTGCCAGTTCAGCCACAATTGTCCCTCAATAATGAAGTCGGGACACTAATGGAATAGCCCTTAATGGATAATAATATACCTTACCTGCACGACTCGCATATCCAGGCCCGTCTCTGATGATAGCTGCTCCCGGACGTGGCGGGCAGGTTTGGGAGAGTTATTGTAAGCGTTCTTAAGTGTTTCCAGCTGTTTAGCAGTGATGGTAGTTCGTGGCCTTTTTGCAGTCGAATCTGCTTCTGAAAAATGGATCGACATCACACAATGTAAGCCAGTGCTAGGACAGTTATTTTGCCTCAAAGCTGTCCATTTCTTAAGGTTCCAGGCCTGAGAGCTCAAGAAGAATTGTTACATTTTGCAATACTTAAATTAACAATAAATATGACAAATTAGAGGATGAACCGTAAATGTAGTCAAATACAATCTGGCTGTCGTTATACTTTTTTTTACACCGTTTTTCAATTAATTGCTGTCTCTAACCACTATAGCACAACAAAATATTTACGATGAAAAAATAATCCTATCAACACATTCTTTATGTGGCTATATGTTGGGTCAGTATCATGAACATCTTTGATAGAAACACGCACTCACAGCCACCGGAAAATAGAAACAAGCTTGTATAATATCCAACTTTCTAATTTATCATGAATAGATAAATGCTCCTCTGCCTATAAAGCAAAACCTGGCATCCTGTGCATAATTGCATCATGTCTGCATATCTGTTGGCCAGCACAGCAAAACACAAAACCATCATCCAAATGGATGCTGCCCAAGTAATTGCGACCTCTCATTAGTAAAATAAACGTGTGTGTTTTTAGAGAAAACTTGCATTAAGGTGCCGCGTAAATTAACACTTGGTGTCGGCCAGTAAATTCAAACAAACAGATGGGGAGATAAAACTTGACCGTACCAGTCTGCCCTGCAGGAGCAGAGCATGCTGGGAAGTTATTGTGGCATCTGTTGATGTAATCAGGGTCTAATGAAAAATATGTTGTGCCTAAAACAGTGTTGGAGGTTACCAGATATTACTATACTGTAGGTAAGTCTTTGAATTATGTGTTTTGGTACTAATATGCTTTTGATAATATTCCTTAATTGAACTTTTTTTTGCTTAAATTATCTCTTTGAACAATTATTACTAACGCAATATTAACACAAGTTATTTTTGACTAAGTAGCTTTGATTGTAAAGCACAATTTATCTGATACATTTCAATGAGACTTGAAATTAAAATAATGCTAATTTGTTTTGGAGTAATATATGCAAATTCTTGCTGCTTTAAGTACACACAAATAAGTGTGTCAATTTACTGCAAATGTAGAATGTAATGAAAAAACTAAATAATACCTGCCATGCATTGAAACTCATTTAGATATTTAAATAAGTTATTATACCTGATCAGTAACCTAATCACATTATAATAAGTTGGTTCTCTCTCTCTCTCTCTTTCTCTATCTGTCTCTCTCTCTGAAATTCAAATTCAAAGTGCTTTATTGGCATGAATGTTCCAAAGAAAGTCAGTATTGCCAAAGCATTAAGATAACAACATTACAGTAAAGAAAAGAAAACAGTTGTGTTTCTTGACACAATGCAATGATTAATTTGTGCACGTGTGTTTGCACGTGTGCATGTGTGTGCGTGCGTCTCTCTCTCTCTCTCTCGCTCTCTCAAACACACACACACACACACACACACACACGCACACACACGCACACACACGCACACACACGCACACACACGCGCGATAATAAGAGTTATTGAAAGCTGATTCCTTCAAGGCGCAGAGTGCACGTGGAAGCATCCAGGCCTCCACTTTACGCAGTTTGCTATCGATTGGGTTGCGGGCAACGACGCAATTAGCACAGGTGGGTCAGAGTTTATGGGTGACCTCATTGTCACGTCAAACGCACAACTCAAAGCAGGCACTTAAAAACATGTCTGCAGACACACGTATCATATGACACGCAGAGGTAGGTCCATGTTCAGGCCCATAATAGACACGCGGAGGCGGCCATTGTGCAGCTCACCTCTCTGTTTGGCGGTCTCGTAGTCGGCCTTGCACACCAGCCTGCTGTCCTCCATCAGATAGTACTCGTCACCGGTGGCCAGTTGCCTTTTGCACACGATGCAGGCAAAACAGTGCAGGTGGTAGACGAAGTCCTGCGCTCTCCTCACCACCTGGGTGGGCGGGATCCCCTGCTGACAGGCTGCGCATTTGGTCCCGAATCTCCTTTTGGGAAATCAGACGGTTTCCATCAATACATAATAACATTCTAAACGCCGTTAAAGTCTTAAGTAACAAATATATTTCTAATGAGGGAAATTGCGGAGGAGAATCTTTGAGATGGGATATTTTTTGAAAGCTACTCACTTGAAGAAATCCTCTTTGCAGTACACGCTGTCGCCCCTGCTGAAGCACTTCTCCGAGAGTTGCGCCTGACAGTCGCTGCATTTCAGGCACTTGCTGTGCCAGTGGCGGTCCAGCACTTTGAGGATGAAGCGGTCCACGATGTGTTGATTGCAGCCTGCACATACGGGGATTTCTGCAAGGGGACAAGATGGAATCACCAAAACATTTTAGTCGACGAGCTGAAATAAAGATCCGCTGCGGGAATGACATAATCATTCACTCTTTTGTCCATTTCTTGTTTTTTTATTGTATTTAAAATAGCCTAATATTAGATCCTATTTTTTATGATTTTAAAATAATATACCATTTTCAATTGGAGATCAAATCATATTGACTTGTTATTCATAAATAGCATGTAAAACCTCTTCCACCTTCGCCATCGTCACAACATTATCATCGCACTTTTTGTTTCAATATAAATATTCCCCAAATCCACAAATAAACACAATTATATTGAACAAATATTTCAACACACACACACACACACACACACACACACACACACACACACACACACACACACACACACACACACACACACACACACACACACACACACACACACACATTTTATTTATTAATTTATTTCTATTCTGCCAAAAACACGAGGTCATTGTCCAAACTCAGGTACCAAATAACCAAATGCCAAATGCATGAGATAATAAATAGATTGTTTTTATTTTATATTTTGGAGGCAGTCCTTCGTGGAAAAGAAGGTTAAATGTGCTCCAAGTCAACTCGGAGAGAGACTCTATCGGTTATATTGAATAAACCTTGACTTGAATTGTCCATTAGAATTATTTGAAATAAATAATATATCACACACTGTATCGATACACCGACAACCAAACTACTTTTTTCACAATCTGCCAATAAATGGCGATAGATTAAACTGAACAAAATAAATGCCAATAAAGCCTTAAATGCAATTGTGCAGACTGCAGTTTGCAGGATTCTTAAAATTAAATAATAGACCATACATTTGTTATAAGCTAATGTATCATATTGGTAATTAATAGCTCGTCAATCAAAAAGTGGCCGCTGCTTATTATTTTGTCACGTGCAATCAGCTTTAACAAGCACCAGCCACATTTACGCGCAAGGTCAATTTCAGACTGACACGTAACATCCCCAAACCACATTTCAGATATGTTTTAACAACAGTCCCTTAAAGCAACAGCAACGGATTAAAACAACAACTTTCTGGAAAAAAAATGAAACAACTATGAATAAGGACAACTGAAATGCCAACTAAGACGTCATCGGATCTCTTTATTACTAATTAACAGAGGTTCAACCACTTCATATTTCATCCGTGCAAGGAATCGCATCCCTATTGTTCTGTTGTGGACAATTCATGAACCATTCATGAACCATTTCTTCTGGTATCGCCAGCGAAGCCCTTCACAAGTGGTGGTGGTGGAGCCACGTCAAGAACAGGTGTATCCAGGTCATCATTAATTCAATGCGCTCTGTAAAACTAGAAAGCTGCGGCCTATAGTCTCAACCAATAAGGTGTCCAAGCAAATTGCTCGCCCACTTGGAATATTGAAAATAAAAAGACGCTTGCAAATCCCAATGGAAGCCTCTGGCGTTAATTCACAACTTTGGAGCAGGTGAGGTTCGATGCATCGATCCAACACCCTCCTCAAAACTATTCATATGCATTCATTATGTCATAGTGAGTAATACGCAGGAAACCAGTCAACACAAGTTAATAGAAAACATTTGTATATATAGTGCATGCCTTAGCACGTGATTGAAACAGTGTTATTTGACACCTTCCGAATATAACAAATGTTATGTCAGACTCAAAAATATTTAAAAGACAGTTTCCAAATGAATGGAGTGCGTAAACCGAGTGTCGTCTGCTCTACCCTCCAGAACAGTGCACTAAATATGAAATATAATATATCTAAATTTGAACGACCTTTTTATATAAATCAATGATCACATGCCTGACGCGTAAAGCAACGAAAATGGAAAACAAGGACTACACAGCTGTAGCATCCATCCTCCATGTACTTATGATACAGCATGGACACATTATCAGCAGACCACACTGAAGGCCTAGACACTATGGTGCTGTGTGATCACATGATATACAAAGGTGTGTTATAGCGTCATTCCAAAAGGGAATACATTTATGGTATTTGGGCTTCCCGTTACCTTTCCGTAGCTCTTCACTGTGCGACAGCAGAGCGAGGAGCATCTCCGTGTTATCTGGTGCCTCTTTTGGAGAGTGGCGCTCACCATGCCCATCCATTGCTCATGCTTTACGCTTACATGTATGCAAATGTTGTTAGTCATCTATCCACACTCATACACGCCAGGCAAGTGTTGTCAAATGTGTGTGTCAGGAGGCCCGATGGCGAACACGAGCGTGTGAGTGTCCGGTGGAGTTCGCGTTTATGCTTCACTGTGTTGAAGCCTGTGCAGGATTACGCTGCGCCGTTTCCTGGGCGACAGGGAGATTAACATCACCCACGGAGAGGGCCTCTTCCGGAAGAGGAATAAACAGGAGGTTCAGTGTCGGGTGGTAACGGTACTCAGATACGCGTTACAATTACCCTGGCCTATTGCTCCAAATAACACGAAAAGACGGTCTTTTCACGTCCTTTTTAAAAAGCTCGTTTTCTCCAATTCTAAAATTAATTAATACCCCAAAGTGATGTGATGGATTTTTTTTTATTTCTTTGCTGAATCATATAAAAGGAACAGGAAAAAAAGGATTGTTCATGCTATTACAGTTTGGAGGAGGCATACGTATTTCACTTTTGAAATTAAATTATTGGAAAATATTCTGCAACTAATTATAATTACACTTTTAATAATACTATGGCTAGTTAGTGCGTGGTATTCTCTCACGTGTTTTGAGTAAGGATTCCACACATTTAGACAGAACATTATTACATAAAATGTTAAAGATTACAGCGTGTACATTGGACTGATGCCATGAGTTGAGTACAACAGAACGAACCAGATCTACAACCTCTAACAAATATATCTAAATAAATCCAGAAAACTGGATATGTTGTTGATGTATTATGCAAATCGACACAAAGTGGTTTCTATCGGATTCGGTTCCGTTTTTAATTCAGATTCCAGTACTGCCATGCGTAAAGGACAGATTGGGCCCCGTGGGAACACAGTCTTGTTTAGACCCTTGCCTTTTTTTGTAAAACATATATATAAATAGCAGAGGCCAAGCATTTTTTCTTTTTCAAATACTGTAATCGCTTCAATGTGTACAATATTGATTCCGATCAAAAAGTGACATAAGTGTTTTTAAATATCTCACACACACAAACACACGCACACACACGACCACTCACGCGCGCACACACACACACACACACACACACACACACACACACACACACACACACACACACACACACACACACACACACACACACACACACACACACACATACAATCTCTATCTCTTGTGTGTTGAGTGCTCAAAGACAAGTGTTTATTTAGAGGAGAGATTGGCTGTTCAATAACATGTTGATCGGGCCAACACCCCAATGAATTGTATTGACACTGATCTTTGGCACAAAAGAGCGCCTGGGGAAATCACGGGTAGTGCCACAGCAGCCCGGGCCGCTGATGAATCCAAAATCAATGTCCCATTTGCCTTATTTTAGAAGTATATGAAAGGCGTTTTGGAGAAAGGTGTGCGATTCATGGATGCCCCTCTTACTTTTCAGCTTTGTAATAATATTTTTATGACATATTGATCGCTCACTTTTGAGGGGGTGAGCCCGACAGTAATGTGACAACAAAAGCGATAAAATGACCATCAGAATAATGTCAGTTAGAGAAAGTTGCAAGTTTTTTTTTTTTTGCTTGAATTTGAATGAGTAAATTCGGTTTAAATGATTGATGTGACCTGAATCAAAATCATATTTTCGTTTGAGTTTTGTTGCTTATAATTCCACATAATTCCACATGCACCATGTTTTTAAAATAAAATGAAAAAGTAGTTTGGTGTTGCCTAAGTCACAATAAACACCTTTTACATCAGCACGAAACAGGCCTAACACAACATGTTTTTCTACGTCATTAGATGCCACTTAATATTTAAACAAGCCACAAATAATTTAGCCAAAATGGGGATGCTTTGAATCCGACCACTATTTCAACATCACCTCCATTGGCAACTGCAGGTGTCCCACCTGTCGGGGCAGGAATGTCACATGTTGCGCATATTGTGTCGGTGGTCCTTGGGTGGGAGCAGCTCCTCCGCGCCTGCTGGCAGTCTGTCCTGCAGCCGCGGAGAGGCTGCTGTCGCCACAGTGGGTCCGGCCTCTCCGTCTCCGCATCTTGCACCCTGCGCTCTCGTTACAACCTCAGGCGGCGGTGTGAAATGACAGCACGCGCATAACATCTGTTGGTGCGATCCTCCAACAATGAAGGCTCATTACAGATTCATAACGTCTCCCACACGCACCGCAAGAGAAGCGCCTCTAAACAGTCTGTGTACATCAACATGGGTCGATGAATAACAGTAGGTATCTGCAACTGTCCCAGCTTTGTATGACGTCTGTGGACAATATGTCCCGTATGGGCACATCGAACATTCATACGACGAAACAGTAATTGGAAAGTCGGTGCCCTTGCTTTTCGCATTACAATAAAAGCAGTTTTAAAGGCCCATTTCACGCTTGTCAAGAGTTCACTCAACAAAACAAGAGCCCCCTGCAGTCCTGCTGTGCCGATTTGCTGTATTATCCTCTATTTCACGCCTATAATTGTAACTAATTAACTGACCCCAGGACATCACTTAAAACCCGGCCAAATCATAATGCTCATTAGCGCAGTGAAATAAATTAAAATGGGCTCTTACCTTGGCCTGAACTGTACCGGGAGAAATTTCCGGTGTTTTGACAGCTTGACCCCGGGTGTTCAAGCAACATCTTGTAGATGTTCCGATGTTCCAAAGGGAGAAAGCAGCGCCGGAAGAAAAAAACAGCCTAACAATACGTATATGGACGATGGATTCAAACCCGGACGTTCCTGGAGATTTTATCCTCTCGAGAGTGAGTTGAGCTCTCTTCGATGGCAGCTTGTTTTCTGACAATTGTTAAAAAGGACGCCCGTCGACCCGTCTCCTTTCGTCAGCCCCCGAGGACGTACACTTTGAATATTCATCAAGTTGCTCTTTTGATTCCGCGTTGATAAGCTCGAGATGGGGCGGAGGCGAGGGGGCGGGTGGCCGTGGAAAAGTGTCTGACCATGAGCAGCGTCAGCTGACCTGACTGTGAGCCCGGCAGCCTGGGACTTTACGGAAGTACTAAAGTAGCCGGCGGTCAGCGCTGCCTCTGTCCAGGGTGCTGAAAGGGGAGTTCCTATAAACAGACTGGAGGCGTGTGTCCTGCTCCTGTCGCTCGAGCCTATCTTTAAGCGCGCGCGCGCTCTCTCTCTCTCTCTCACACACACACACACACACACACACACACACACACACACACACACACACACACACACACACACACACACACACACACACACACACACACACACACACACACACACACACACACACACACACACACACATCCTTCTCCTTAGCTATGTTGCGGTGCACGTGTCTGTCTTTCAAGGCACACAATGGGGCACTGCTCGGGACATTGTTGTCATGCTGTTCGGTCGCCGCGTCTCTCTTTTGTTGGTTAAAAATAGACCGCATCGCATTAATGATACAAGTGGAGGGATAGCACATGCCGTTAGGTTAGTTTATAGTGTTACAGTTGGGTTGTACCGAAATTAGAGGAAGTGTGTGCACATCGTTACTGCTTTGATTAGCTCAAAATGATTGAGACGTATTTGTTTTAAACGCTGCTTTAAATGAAACTACTGTTGATTGAGAAAAATGACCACAGCACAGAAACGAGTTTGAATATTAAAATGCACATAGGTTAATGTAGTTTAAAAGCAACACGTTTCCTTTCTTGCTTCCTTAAAACAAAATATTGTCACTAATTTATGCTTTCCTGTAAGACATCAATTCAGGCGCTTGCGCAGAGCTGCGCGTTTATTTGGCTCAGTGCCATGCCTCATGCCTTTGACGCTGTGCCAATTACCACCACAACTCACAAAACTACTCTGATGTAGTCCTACAGCTTTGATTCAATTTTGCTCGCCCAGCACGCGAGCCCACAAGTGGTGTAAGTCAATTAGACCTATGCTGTTCGTTAGTCCACTCGGGGCAATTAGCCTCCAAAACAACCACCTTTACTCCTTTTCTCATTCGATCTCACCAACCTTACACCCTCTATCCATCCAGCAATTCCAGTACTTTCACATAATGTCTGGTTTTCAAAAAAACAATATCTAGTGGATGTTTGTTTTCATGGATGAGTAGCACATTTTTGGGGTGTTTTCAAGGGCTGTAATCTCTGGTCAACAAGTCAGTGTGGATCTTTATGCAGATTAAGGGAGACGTGTTTGTAAATCTGGAAGGAGCTGTACACAGTAACCTAAAGCCAATGCGGCATCAAAGGAGCTTAGGCGACAAGCACAACAACAGGACTGCTTTTCGTTTCATCTATGAAGAGTCTTTGCTTTTGTAACACAGTGTGGTGGACATGTGTGACCGAAGCACGTTTAAAACCTTTTAAATTAGGATCTCAAATAATGCAAGATAAATTCATAAGCTATAGGATATTAATAATGTTCATCTATTTATTATTTCGGTAAACTGTAACATAATAATAATTGATTACATCACCAAGCAAACAGCAATTGAAATTGTTTTTGATAATGGCACTCTTTTCAAAGCCAACACAAACATTTGGTTTTCTGGCATCCTTGGCTTGCATGTATGAATATCATGAAGAGCCAAACCCGGAAACATGCCATGGCTTTTATCCTGTTTTGCTTGCCCTCTGCGAAACCTAAAGCATCATCACAGAAAATTGGTTAGAGTGTTAACACACCTGGGTCCTACTTGAGATAGATGCTGCAATCAGCCATTAAGGGTCCTCCATAAAGACTCTGCCTTTTGCTTCTATAGAACTTGATTTTGATGTTGAATATGAGCAGGTTCAACAGGCTCACAAGTGGATCAGACAAACCTCGGGCCTTAAGAATTACTTGAAAAGAACAAAAGGCGATGCTGCACATGGAATCTCTGTTCAAGTGAGGGCACTTACCCGAAAAGAGAATGGCATCTTTACTAAGATCTGTTGTGTTTCATATAATAGAAAATGATCTGAGCTTGTATTTGATTTTTTGCACAAACACAATTTCATTTGTAGCAAAGACCCCCCCACCACATATTTTTCTTTGCAGGTATGAACAAAAACAACTCCTTAGAGGGAACTTTGTGTGCACTTTACTGTACAATTAAAACTATATTTTAAGAAGAACAAATATGGTGACAATAAACAGCTGATGGCCACAGCTTTGTCTTCAAAAATCTATAAAATATGTCTCACCGAAATATTTCTTCTGAAAGTGTTGGATTTTGTTTGGACTGTGATTTGCCAAATAGGTAATGTTAATTAAAGTTGACTGAAATAAATTCCATAAATGGACAACTTTCAAATGTAGTATAAATTAGCAAAGAATTAACTGAGCAGTTTTCTAGAATATAAATCTGTTACATTAGAGGCCTTAATCTAATGACAAAAACATGGGTAGAAGAATTACAATTTTTTAGAATAAGCTCAGAATCTACATCATCAAGGGAAATATTATTATAATTATTTTGAAATGATACAGTCTTTCAATGTGCTTCTTTTATCCATATACATGCACACATTGAAGCACAAGATCTTGCTTGGTTTGTACCTGTCGTTTTACATGCTCGCATATGTCCACAAGTGGCTCTGTGTGCTGTGCTGTTCCCAATTGTGCACATCTATGTGGATACATGCCGTGTATGTTTGTAACTGATTTTGCACAGCTGAGCTGGGTGCCTGAGTGTTACCGCGGGGGGTCCATGTGCACCATGCCACCCCTCTGACACCAGGATGCCATTGTGCTGCCGTCATGATCAATCATGTCCTCCAAAGACTGGCCTTGTTCAAGAGGGAGGGGACCAATCACACGCCTCATTACCCAGGCTTGGTTACTCCTAAGCGGAGTGGTCCCAGGACACCTCAGCCTGTTGCTGTCTGGAGAGAAAGAGGAAGAGAGCAAGTGTCTGTGAAAGAGTGTGAAAGAGGGAAAATGAGCTGGAGAAAGAAATAGTTAGCAAGATGGTGTCAAAGACGGCAGGAGAATGACTAAACTAAGAAACATTCGTGAACCTTAGATTGTCAGATCGTTCTGATTCAGTGGCTGCAAGACAAATAAGTCAACAAAGGTATTAGAACAGAAAGACTTTAAGGAAATAAGTTGCTGACCCAAAGAATATTTTTAGATATTGCAACCCCAACCACCGGTTGTAGATACTGTAGATAAAGGCCCTCCCTCTGCGTCCCCTAAGCAACCAGCCTCTAGTTTTTAACCATAGCTCTCATTGTTTTAAAATGGCTCCATCTGGCAAGGTTTCACTGACCAGGCCAGCCGAGGCTCGCTCCCCCAGCAGCTGGCTAAACTGCCCAACCGCTTTTCCGCTTGGCCCTCGCAGTAACCGACACTCTCTGGTGGCTTTGCCCCTCCAACACACTCCAACACACACAATAACACACAAGGTTAACTGTCCCCCGGCCTGCCCGTCTTGGGGTCAGATGGCTTGAGTCGAGCAAGGGGAGGGAGGTGTGGTGGGTTGGAATGGGTGAAACCATTTAGCCCCTTTGTTATTCACCCAAGACAACTGGACAAGTAGTTCAAAACATTGTCATGTGTAGTGCAAGGCATTTGAAATGATCCTTGGAAATATAAGGAAAAAGACAAAATGGTAGAAATCTTCCCTCCTGTGATTAAAAAATCAGCTCTATACTTCATCGCGCATCTTCTTATTATGGGCTTAACTCAACAGCTGGCCTTTAAGAGTCTAATGCAGGTTTCATTATTTGTGCATGAGGGTCTACTCTAGGCTAAAAAGACTGCCACCTCTGCCTAGCATCAGCCCCTTTGAATATTGATATGCTAATGATGAACAACCCAGGGAACAAAGCCCGACCGCTACCAATGGAAACCAATACAATGGCCCTTCAGTCAGGCCTTGACACTTTTACCACCCAACATGTGTCCCTGGTTTCATGCTCAGACAATAAAGGCCAACAACTGCCCATCCATTTATAAGGGGGGGTGCTGTTACTCAGTCCCGACGCACTGTCCTGGGACCCAACTGGTTACGTTGTGTTTTGACCATCTTTGTCCTGGGTGGGAAATATCAGCTTTCTAGAGCATTGATAAGCCACCCCAGAGGCAGACATAATGCCTGGGAGGTCAGAGTTCAAACCTTTCAGGCGGAGCTGAAGCTTGACTTGGCTTGTCATTACAGATGTTGGCCTATTGTGGGGTCTATCTGCATTGCAGGTGCTATATTTTGGTATGAATACTTAATACAGAAAATAAAGATTTCTGAAGAGCTTACCAGAAATATTAGGTTTACATGGACTGGTTTAAAGTAATTTAGGCCTAATCAGCTTTGAAAGGCTTGATGGGATATTTGTTATTGTGTTGCAGAGATAAATGTTTGGATCAAAAAGAGACAACCACGTGGTCAAGGATGCATGGCCAAGGCTGTGTGGTAGACTATTTCACAGAATTTAACAAAAATGTATATTTCCAAATACTTAGTTGTCTTAAAACTGTGATGTTATAGCTACATTCAAGGACAATGAGCTAAATCCTCTGAAATTTCTCTTGGAATTTGGGTTTTTATTCTAAAATAAAAAAGGACAAAATAAACCATTTTTATTAAGTATTTTCCCTCATGAATTCTAATCCTGTTCAGTATGGATAGGTCAAGGAGTCTTTGAATTGTACGAGCTAAATTAAATTAATAAAATATGATTAAACTAAATAATAAAACATGTTCACAAATTGAATTTCTAAAATTATATTTACAGCTCTGATGCTGTGTTTCTGTTGCAGTATGAATCTGAGCCAGAATGTTTTATTTTTCAGAGGAATTGTGCTCAGGACATCTTTGAAGAAGTTATTAGTCCACAGCTTAGGAGACCTTTCTTTGTCACATAGCTGGAAAAGCACAGGTGTAAGTACCACTGATGATGACCACTGAGCCAGCATGGACACAGACCGGGGTCTGACTTACATGGAATGTAGTTTATTAATATTATTATTATGTTTCACTGCGAAAAAAGACAATTTGTTGTTGATGTCAAAATAATCAGCTGGAAGTATTGTCTTACACTATCATCGTGACACATTTGAAGCAGCTTACTTTTTTATATATATAATTAGAACACTAAACAGAAATATTTCATAATAACATTTAAATTCTGGGCTTCATTATAACTATTTGGTGCTGTGTAAAATCACTGGTAGATTTAATAAGAGGACAAGGAAATATTTTAATGAAGCATAATTTCGTCAAACATATTTATCACCGTGGACCATCCAGAAGTGCAGGACAGAGAAAAAAGACAACATTTGAAATAAATTATTGACAAAATAATATTACTGTCTTGTAATGTACTGTGTGGAAGCATATCATGATGTAATTTTGTAAATACATATCTTTTATTTATGCATGTCGATACCCATATGAGGCCTAACTAAAAACTAAAAAGCTAATTACAACAAAAAAAATGACTTAATCATTTGAATGAGACACCATGACTAAATTTAATGTAGTGTTTGGATTTTTAAGGAGGGCATGTTTTGCATTGAATGCTTATAATTGAACTCTAATTGAAATCTCTGTCCCGGCTCTCTCTCTCTCTCTCTCTCTCTCTCTCTCTCTCTCTCTCTCTCTCTCTAATGAACCCCCTGAGAGTGAGCTAGACTCCCGATCTGGACAATAAGAGGAGCCGATGAATTGTAGTCCCTTCTCTGCAGCATGAAGCAGTCTCAATTCCCAAACACAACAAATTATTGTTTTGTGTTATGCATAACATAACTTTTCTACTTTATTCTAAAATCACAAACTCTTCTCTTTCGTTTGCTACATCTGACGTTGTGTCCCCCTTTCAAACTCTTCAGTCCCCCACATATCACTTTTTCCCTCGCTTTCAGTAGTCGGAAAGTCGAGAGACGGACACTGATTAGCGACCGTACAAGGAAACGGTCACTTGGAATGATGGATGTAATCATACTGCTGCAAAATGAATGTATTTATTATTAGTAATGTATTTGCTGATTAATCACACTCCATGTCAGAGCATAGCAGACACCCAGCCTGCCATTAGCATCACAGGGGCCGCTGTTTAAAAGCTAGCATTTATCATGGTCCTGCTATTAGATGTCATTATTGCTGAGCTGGTTGGAATCCAGTTTATTGGGAACGATCACCCCATCGTCCTGGGCTGACATGACAGTGTTTTTTTCTATTTGTTTACACTTTTAAGTTTTATTGTTGTGAATGGGTTTTTCCATGACTTTTAAGAAGTTGAGCAGTTTTCTCTCAAGTACTCCATTAGTGATGGCCATGCTGTGTTGGGAGTCAGCTCTCAATTGTCTTAGACTAACAGGCTTATGGCTAAAGATGGATGTTTGTGTAGCAAGGGCTGGTGGACGACATGTGTTTTTTTTTGCCTTTCTTTTCCACTGAAGGGAGGGGGGGGGATGTTGGTGGGGGTCTAAACATTACGGATAAGAGGCGGCCCGGCACACGCCTGCCTGACTGTCGGTAATCCCACAGTCTCAGACTCATGACCCACTTTCTTGGAGGAGCGTGATGGAGCAGCGGCTTCTTACCCTGGAGGAGCCTCCAGACGCAGGGTGGAGGGGTCGAGGCCCCCCCCCACCCCTACCCTGTCAAGACAAAGGAAAAGACAGACTCCTCTGAAAGCCAAATAAGAGGTTCAGGAACACTAATACCTCAACCTGATGCTCTTATCATTCTAATAAATAATTCAGAGGGCGTGCCACTTTGCTCTCAGTGCAAAATATCTGTTAGTTCTTTTATTCTTGATTGCACCTGTTGTTGTGCTTGCAATTAGTTATGAATACAACACTATTTTAGCAAACCTTTGACAAACAAAAATGATGATTTTACAAGAATATTCCAAATTAAGTCAGTGAAACACATTAGCAAATATGGCTACTTTGCAAGCTTGACCTTCATGTCAGATGGACTTGGGGATATTTCTCAACATCGGATGCGCCTGTCAAATTCAAGAATTTTGCGTTTGTTTCCTGACTGAAAACTGGCAAACCAAGGATATTAAGCAAAGACCTGAGCCATTTCCTAATTAAAGCACCAAATTAAGCAGAGATCATCCACTAATACAAAGGAAATGAAAAGAACAGCTTCTTCATTATTGTGTCTTATCCCTTGAAAACATACTGACTGACACGACTGGCACGAGTCACTGGCAAATAGGTTAACAAATGATGCCTTGATGTATCAGATCATATCACCACCGTACATCTTATTCATTTATTAATCACCACCTGCCCCTCCTCTTCCATTTTTGTTGTTGTTGAAAACATCTCCCCACGCACCACAATGTACGCCGCTCTTACTTCTCTCTTTATCTTAATCCCTGGCAGACTTTAAGTGTCTGGCATCGGGGCAAAATCCCAAACTGGAGAGGAGCGTGTTTGGAGACCTAATCCCCTAACCCATAGACTCAAGTTGCCCTAAATTCACCTCTCCCAAAGTAGGCCAAGAACAAGGAGCCACAACAGAGAGGCAAGCGGCTTCACGAGGGCTCAGCGTTGTCACGCTGCCAGACAGGAGCGACACACACGTCGGACAGATGACATATAAGCTGGTCTGCCAGTAGAGTATACACAAGCTGACACACAGACACACACAGATGCTAACCTGAAAATTAGACACACACTTGCCTCCATGGTTTTTCTCTTGCACACAGACTGATGCAGTACTTGTCTTCAGCCACAGCCTCCTTTCCTCTGGAAGGGATAACAGATCCGCTCTGCTGCTGTGTGTTTATTCTCTGTTTCTAGACGATAACTTTCTTTTCTTTATGCAGCGGCTTAATGGGAGATAATGCCCTGTATTCGGCATACCAGGAGCGCCTGCTGAGTATAAGCTGTGAACACAAATCAATACTTTTCTAAATCACGTCCCCACAGGCTGTTTTCATCAACCTGTAAGCTCGTGCAGAAAATACCCTCGGTCCTGAATCAGTGGAGAAAGACACGAAACGCAAAACTTTAAAAAGGTAAAAGGTGGAGAGCATTGAAGCACATTTAGCGACAGGGACTGTCTCCATGGAAACAGCGGTTGCCATGATGACAGGTGTAACTGAAGACACGTCGGCTTCAGTAATTTGTGATCTAAACATCGGCATTGTGGTCACAATCACAGAAATGCCCCACTGAAAGCAATCCTTCCCCAGAAATCAAGTGGTCAGTTAGTCGCTCATGAACAAGAATGCTGGCCACTTTCTGAACATGTTAAGAATTCTAAGATTCTTTTTCAATAATTCTACCAGACATAAAGACTTGTATATTGACACATTATGGCAACTTTATTCCAATTTCAGACCAAGGGTTTAGCACGCAATGACCGTCATCTGATAGTGTTTTCAGATGTGATTCCATTGCACTGTAAGTCATGGTGGACAAAAAAATAAAAGTATAAAATTGCATTACTTAGTGCAAAAATAGCAAATATAAGGTTTTAGCACCGAGTCAGACAAATTGTTGGTGTCATCCAAAGTTACTGCCTTCTGAAGACAATATTTTTTCCAGTATAACACAGTCAAATAAGAAATGTCACAATACAGAGAAAGCAGATTATGTTCATCATTAATTACATGAAAATCATATTGGGTTTCTTCGGGCCAACAAGAACAGGAAGAACATTTTTTTTGCCAGCATTGTTTTAATATTTAATGATTAACAATTTAATTTCTCTACTTTTCTTACTGTGTGTGTGCTGTTTATGTACTTTATAATCTTCAATTTTACAATTGTCCATCTTGAGTGAATGCAAAGCCAGAGAAGAGTAAACAACACCGCCACCCTTTGGTCACTAGGAGGATATCCACCTACACACGCTGAGTTCATAGTAGGTGGTACAGGATTTGCTAAAACAAATCACACGCCTCTGCATCACATTATGGAAAACTGAGACCAACCTGAAAGCTATGCTTCTATAAGGGGGATTGTTGGAGGCCAACGTATTGTCTTGGGGATTGCAGTAAAATAACGGGCATTCAAAGAGGTTTAAGGACTGAGCGAAGAGACTCCAGCTCCAGTTGGATTCTCAGATTTAAAGGCTCATCCACTGCTTTCCTCCTTCTCAGCCTCCCGCTCTTCACCGTGTCTCCGAGCTCTCATGCAGTAGTTCTGAAGTAGATTAGGTTTGATTTTTTCCATTATGCAAATTATTTTCTCCTTCCCAGCCCCCCCCCCCCGTCATCACTTAGTATTATTAAGAGATTGCTTTATCATTAGTACCAAGCTGCACATAAAATAGCCAGGTTTTAGTGGAGTGTATTATAATGAGCCACAAAGGCCTGTTGTCCTGCTTTCATAAATTAGAACGCCCAGATGTTGGATACTTGTACTGCCAAGAGAAACAACACTATAAGGAGAAAGACACTGTCGTCGTAATGGATTTATCAGGTGTTCACTGGGTAATATTGCACTTACAGTTTATAAATATGTGTTGCATATCTGTAAGTTTAGCCAGAAATAATATGAAGCATATGCTCCAATTACGTTTACTTTTATTTTCATTGATGTCGTTGCCTGCAAGAAATCATGGATTCCACAACTTCCCATACCTGTCTGGTTGTTTCTAAACTTGGATAAATGTGAATTAAGTGCATAATCCTTAAATAAACAGTGACTCAAACACTCAAGTACATCTAAAGTATATGTACTGTTTTATTTAACCCCCCATATTCATCAGAAATTGACAACATGGGTACATGGTATTGAATATATGGAACACAACATAAAAATAATAATTAATAATAACAAAAAAATGAAATTATTATAAAGTTAAAAGGTTTATATTATGCATATCTTGAGAATACTATAAATCCCACTGATTAATCAGTGAGGGCACAGATTGAAAGTAATCTTCAGACCCACAAGAGGTCAAGTGGTCTTAAACAGGCTTAATCTCTATATAAATATACATACACATATATATACACCATATGATAAACCTGAGCTTTAAATATTTAGCAGTCTGCATAGGTCAGGCTTTACACCATACTGTAAAATAAGCTGTATTTAGAACTTAAGCAAATTGTTTTTCATCAGCATGCATTCATTCATAAATGATCACAATATTTGCAGCCCCTTTGTGTGATTTATATGCTTGTTGTCTTAAAAAGGAAAAATCTTTTTCTGACTCTTTTTTATCTATTTTACTTTTATGTTTACCTTAATTCCATTTGAAAATAAACCTTTTCAAAGTATACAAGTATTTCGCGTTTGCCTCACTTTGGACCTTCAGCTCATTCGAGCCTAAACTGTTGGTCTCTACTGCCTGACCAAACCTTCTATTTCATGAGCCAACATAACCATATGTTTCCCTTTCCCTTTGAAATGACAGACAGCAAAGATGTCAGAATCAATGGAGAACTGGTGTGTTTTCACTTTATTTTTCAGTCTTTCCTAAAATCCCACACTATTATCAGGGGCGCATACTCGGGCCATAAACATACCAATAATCTAGTATCAGTTCCTTTAGGATTTAGATACAAATATTCTCAGAAAGAATGTCTTAATAGCTTGCTGCTCTAACTGGCTTCAGTCAAGCAAAACAAACTTGAAAAGATTCCATAATGTTTCAGCAGAATCCTTCATATTTTTTTTCACATCTACTTGTTCCCAGCAGAACCAATTGTCTTAAATACAAACTCTCTCTCCTTTGTGGCTGATAATATAAACTCTGTAAATAGGCAGGGGACCTTTCCCCACCGATTGGTGCACCTGTTCCTGGTAAAATTATATCTTTAATATATTTTTTATTGCCGTGTTCAGGCCATGATCAACAACAGCAGCACCAAAAACACAATAGTTTGTCCTCCTGGTTGTGTTGGCACAGTGTTAAAATTAATGCAGTTAGAGATGATTAGGATTATCAGCCCCACCACAGTGAGGACTGACTGCTCACTCAATGACTGAAAGTAGGGGTGTATTAGATGAGAAGCTGGCAAAAAACTAATCCCCAGCTGCTGAAGTCCACCCATCAGAAATGAGAAAAATATGTATATCTAATCTTTGATGTTTTTGAAATGTGGGAATCTGGATCCAAGGCCAACCCTGGGTTGACTGGGCAGGTTTGAAAACAACGTGAACCTGAGATGCTGAGGAAGCTAAGGCTTCAATCACTGTTTAAGGTGCTTTATAAATACTTTTCTCAACATCAAAGTGTGTCAAAATGGTTTATAAAAGTATCAAAAAGAATACAAATGTGACCATTGTGACACATTAAGTCAATTATGTCACATTAGGTTAATTATGTACTTAAACCCTCACGTGTTTGGCATTTAGGAACATTGATGAAACAATGCTTTGATGTATTTTGGACTAATGTATAGATGCATGTCCGTTTCATATACAAATACTGACTAACGTTACTGTAACCCGGTGAAAAACAATACAACATTTTCAAGTGTACCTAATAGATGCAGGCAGATGGTTTTGTTTTTGTAAAATGGGCAGACTCACAAATGAGAAACAAATTTGAGTTGCTCAGTTTAAATCTGAAATCAGCTTACCTCGATCTCATTTTGCTTTTGTTGCTCCTTGTTGTCTGTAATGAGCTGCTGCTATGCACAAGATCCAACAGAGATATACGGCTGGAGGATTAAGGCAAAAACACAACAAAGCGTAGAGCAAGAGACCAAAAACACTTTTATTTTTTAGAAACAACAACAGCATACAAGAGTAGGAAGTAGCTGATTTGAGGAGCTTATTATGTCAAATGTACAAGTAGGGTTTCATTAAAATAAGTGGTTTCTATTGCAATAACGTAAAAGCACTAACAACAAATACAGTACAAACATACAGTACGCTGGAGATTAGTGGCTGCTCGTTTGTGCTCGAGGAACAGTTGTTCTTATAATCCTTAGTTTGTCAGAGCAGAAGCTGTGAATAATACATAATTTTGATAAAACATTAGATTGAAATTACAGTAATTTGGTTGATATATAACATGCTGAGTTTGATAATGCTATTATCAATATTTTCTAAATGTATAGCTTGTGCTAGTGATATGATGGGAAGGACGGGCAAAATATAATAATGATGAAGAAGGATAATAGCAAAAATATATTCAGAACAGAGTAATATACATTGTATAAATAATTTCGGCTTAAGAAGAATTAAAGCAGTTTTTTCCTCATCATTTTTCTGGCCTCACATTCACAGCAGACCTGCATGTATTGACAGGCGATGCTTCGAGCATATTATATATATTTAATATGTATTCTGTCTTATCCTCTATTTAGTGAGGTGAAGGTGGCTGGGAGATGCATGGCTGTGTGCCTCTACACATGTATATATGTATAGAAGCATAGAGCCATGAATATCTTTGAATGTCATTACACACATTGCCATGTTGCTACCAGCATATTGATGACATAGATAAGGTGCATTGAGGAGTGCTGACAAGCCAAATTACCTGATACACTGCAACCACCACTACAGGATTGTAAACATCACCACACAAGTAATGTATCTTAAAGTGACAAAAGAAATCCATTATAACTAACAATTCTGAAAATCCTATTAGTTTGTTTTTCTTTATAATACTGCAACATTTGAGGAAGCAGTTAGTTCTTGCCAAAAAATGTGTCCTCTCACTGACTTCTGCGAAGTCTTCTTTACTCAAAGCGAAGATTGTGATATCATCTTACAACATTTGTATGTTACAAACAAATTTGTTTACATATAATACAAATAATTATTTAATTGATATAATTAGTTTATTGAGCATGTACATGATATGTGCATATGGGTACCTTCTATTGAACATTCAGACAAGCAGACCGATGATATAGAACTGTTATAATATAGAAGAAAAAAATATATAAATACTAAAATAAGTCCAGTAAAAAGAGGAATACTTACTGCTTGAATTAAACAGCAAAAAACACAATGACAATAAACAATCAAAACTATTAACTAAGTGCCAAAAAGATGGAAGACAATATAATAAAAGCCAGTCAATATTTTAAAATATGGCAATTTAGTATTATCATTATTTTACATCTTATTTAAAAAGGCCTCATAAAGAGTTGAAATAAAAGTGAGCCTCAACACAAGCTTACCATTATAAGGATTGCAAAGATTGTATTTTTGCATGGCCATCACATTATTTACTAGTTAACTGTTGAGTGTTCATGTTATTGTGTCCACCCTGTGTCTCTGAACTCCTGTGCCTCACTAGTGCAATGCTGCTCTCTTATGGTGAACCTCAGATACTGCAGAGACCTCTTCATTATAAGATAATACGCCTTTATTGAAACTGGAACACTCTACTTAATGTTATGTAATATGTATATTTAGCATTTCATGTGTGAGTAAGTACCTCCACATGACAATGTTATAAATACATATCATAATAAATGGATAATCCTCTATTCATATTTGAGTAACTATGAAGTAATACAATGCATTTAAGAAATACAACTTTTATGAAATCATGCATGTGCATGTATAAGATATTTAAACAAAAGTGTGAAACAGGACCATGTCAATGATTTTACTATATCAAGCTTCTAGATACACTCCACATATATCTTGTGTCACTGCTGGCCATTTTCAGAAGGATACTTTTACACGGGCAGCCATTGTTCAGAGGAGGTAGTGAGAGCCCCAGGGAACAGACTGCATGTCTGGCACAAGTGGAATATACAGTATGATGAACAGAAAAGCAACACACTTGTTATTTCTGTTCAAGCACAGATGTAACTGACAGAAGACCTGCATGGACCTGATTATGAACCTATAGAGCAAAATAAATCTAAATTTTTAATCTTTGCTTTTTTTCTTTTAAATTACTGAATTATGTATCTTTTGTCTTTAGGCATGACTTAAATATTTTATACTTTTTGATCGACTTATGCATGACAATCACAACTGTCTATTTGCAATGGGTTTTAAGTAAACTGTATTTCAAGGGTTTACAAGTCAAAAACAGTGAATCACTGACCTAAAGCATATATTTAATATATTCAGATGTGTTTCACATACACAGTTTATACCAATATAGCTTGGTAGCATCTTAATATGCACATTGGATGTCACTATGACGATGGCAAACCAGGTGGTGAAGCGACAACAGGGTGGACCGCACCTTCCCATTATGATGCATATGTAGACTGCATGTGTATGAAAGGGCTTTTAAACCAACTCAATCACAATCTGAACTAGAAAAGGTTAAACGTAGGCGTACGTCTGTTGTTATGGTATTACGTGTTGTTCCAAAGCTCTGTAAAGCTGATGCAGATGCCTGTCGTAGATCTAGTAAAGTGATGTAACACATGAAGCAAGTCTATGAGAGATTTTGCACTTTTTCTCATACGCGCTCTCCTCATTGGAAACAATTTAAAAAATAAGTTTATGGACACATCCTTATAGTTGCCATCACTGTCAATCCAATCTGATCAAACCACATCCACACAGCCCTGATGAAGAACATGCGTTGAGTTTAAGGAGTCTTGAGGTAAAAAAAAAATAGTGATTAAATATGTACATTTATATCATTGTTCCTTTTTTTAGACATTAAATTCAATTCAGTTTATTTTGTGTTGCCCAAAATCACAAATTACCCATTTGCCTCGGAGGGCTTTACAATATGTACACATACGACATCCCTGTCCCGGGACCTCACATTGGATTAGGAAAAAACAACAACAAATAAAACCCTTTCACAGGGAAAAAGGAAAAGAGTAATAGATGTCAGGGAAATACTTAAGATTTGAAAAGAGGTCTTTATGATCTTTAAAAAGAATGACACAATCATGAGTCATGTCCCAGGTAACAATTGTGGCACAGGACAGACTTTAACCCAAAGGCATCACACACAGTCAGAGTTACGGCAGAGGTGAACACCCAGGATATTAATCCGAAAAGACGAAGATTCACCAGACAAGGATTTAGGCTGGCAGGTTCAGGCAGGCTAAATTAATAAATCAAGGATGGAAAGCATGCAGGGCGGACTGACTATATCTGAGGAGGATCTCTTATATGGAAATTAGCCTATACTGGGCTGGGCTGGGCTGATCGGAAATTGGAAGCAGGTGAGTAATTGGGTGGGGAAGATCAGGTGGTGAAAACATCTGGAAAGTGGTCACTGAATGAAAGGAGTGGCAGAATCTGAACATGACAGGTATAACTAATGTTATGAGCAACCTGTGGAGCTATTACCTGATTTAATTAAGACTCCATTTATAAATGTCTGGTCTTTAGGCATTGAGTAATTAATGTAATTATTGTGGGGAGAAGGCTTTGGACCAGCATTTAGATCTATATGTTGGGATATTTTAATGTTAGTAGATATTCTGCATGCCTGGCTGTAAATAAAGACCTGCTAACCACTCTTGAAATTGTTGCTTCTGCTGACCATCAGTGGCTTAACTTTCCACCTTGCTGTGACGCTGAGGTATACCACGGGACGCATTGACGTCACTGCTGAACAGGTAAAAACTTCTGACGTCAATCTGCTCTGTGATGTTGTCAGAGATAAACATTTCTGGAGAAGAGGCAGCAGCAACAAAAAAACAACAACAACATCGAGACACATTTTTGTTGTATGTGTCTGTGCATGAAATGTGTTCAAACCTGTGAAACACGCGCATAGTTTGCCCTTGCTCACCAGCCAGCACATTCAAGGCTCTCGCGCATTAAGCAACTCCCCGGACTGTGACGTCATTACTGGGGGCGGAGCTGTGCGTTTTTATGGTGTATTTGCACAATAGCTCCCTTCCTCAGCAGCTTCCATTGCTGTGGTGAATGTGGGAAAAGGGGAGGGAGAACGAAACTGTGCTGAAGACCAAGCTCAAAAAGGGGGTGGGGGGGAGGGAGGGAGGGGGTGGCGGTGGCGGTGGTGGAGGGAGGGAGGGAGGGAGGGAGTGACAGAGAAGCGGAACGGCAGCAAGAAGAAAAGGGCAGCTGTCTCTGGAGGAAGTGATTGTGAGGGGGGACTCATAGCGGGAGGAAGCAAGCTAGGAGGCAGGCGGGCTAGCGGCGGCTCTATGGCTCAGTCGGCTGCTAACGGCGGGGACCAGGACCTGGCCGGCAAGAGGCTGCACTCAAGGTAGGACCCGGGGGGGTGAGGGGGTACGCCGGCACACATGGGTGGGGTGGGATGGGGGGGTCAGCTGTGCACTCGGTTCTTGAATGGCTGTCAAAGAGAAAGAGGGAGGGAGCGGCTGAAGGGACAGCAAACTGCGAGAATAATAGAGGCTTCCAGGTCAGCTTTGCTTACTGAAGAGGAGCCAGGCGGGCGGAACTTGACCAGCCAGCTTTCACTGATTTAAAGCACCAAGACCCGGCCACAGCTCCAGCCAGAGCCCGGTTCCAAGCCTCATTCCTGGCTCGGGTCATTGAGCTGCTGTGGCTGGAATGTACAGACTGGAAGGAGCCTCATCAGATGTGGACGTTGGAGTGAGAGAGAGAGAGAGTGTGTGTGTGTGTGTAGGTGTGTGTGTGTGTGTCCAGGTTGGACACATTCACAGCACGTATGGTTTTGGTTTAAACGTGCCATGTGGATGCAGGAGTGTACCATATGTACACAGTCAGGATATCCCAGAGAAGAAACCTGAACATAGATGCACATATATGTATTGTGTGTGTGTGTGTGTGTGTGTGTGTGTGGAGATGGATTTGTGTAGGCGATTCTGTCACTTTACCCCTTATTTGCATATTTGGTGTTTATGTCATAACCATGTTCCCACTCATTTGCAACGTTTCCCACCATCTGTTTTGCGCCGTCAGCTTTGACTTTTAACTGTCTTTCGATGGCCGTCCCAATAAAGAAGTATCAATAGTTGATTTAGTTTTTCAATATATTCTTGTTGAATTGATTGCTTGTAGTGTATAGAGTGTAATAGTGTAAGAGGCCCGTTATGACATATTCAAAAGCATCAAATCCTCACTTTTGAGAAGTTGAAAGCAAATATATTTGACAAATAGTTGCTCATCAGGTCAAACAAGTTGCAAATTGACAGATTCTTACAGCCCAACTTATGAAGGTTTATTTGACAGTTGCCCATGAGTCAGTTTATTAATTCAGTACCACCCACAGATTGTGCAAACATTTTAGGGAAATGATCTATGTGATAATAACGGCATGGTAGCATTTTTCAAAGGAATGGTTGGAGGGGAGGGCTGCGAGTCAAATAGGTAGTATAGCATGTGTGTAACTGTGTAACATACTTTGAGCAAGCACATTTTCTGTGCTCAAACTTTATTAATTCAATAACCAACATAGCGGAACAGATTTTCACTCATTACATCCTTTTTTTTATTGGAAGCCCAGTGTATGTGACAGACAGGACTGCTGGGAATAAGGGTTGAATGTTTTGAAGTGACTTTCATAAAACCTTCAGGATTGTCCATGTCTCAAACACACACAGCCCCCCCCCCCCACCCCCCCGCACACACACAACCACATGACAAATACACATTTTACAAACCGATAGAGTCAATAGATGACCTTTCTGCAATGAGGGTTGTGTGTGTGTGTGTGTGTGTGTGTGTGTGTGTGTGTTTTAGCTGTAGGTGCTAAGGAAACACAGACACAAAAGGATCTATGTGGTCTTTGTAAACAAACAAGTCCTGCTTCAGTTTGCCATAAAACAGTGTTATGAATATAAGCAACTCTGAAGTGTTGGACTGAAACTGAAACTTTAGACTTGCTGCTTCATATAACCTTTATCCTGTCCAAGAAGTCCATAACAGACTGATGTCCTTATTGTAACGTCTTAAATCAGCAACACAATTGGCACAATAACATTCAAAAGAAGGTGTGATGACGTCACCTCTTTTGGTGAAAGGACACATGCCTGACGCTACAGATGGGCATGCCATTACATCTACGTCATGTCCTTCACATAGACCAAGGATCATGGGAATTGTTGCTTATGGGATGATATCATAATTATTCGTCCCTAAATGTCGCGTTATGTTCTTTCAGCGTTTTCTGTTGTTCGGACAATATTGCATGACTTTTCCACATTAATATTGCACCAGACCAAACGCGGTTAATAGAAACTTAATCACATAAATAATAATAAAAAAATAAAAAAAATGCAGTTTTACAAGCAAATCAGACAAAAAGAAGAAAGTCTCTGCTGTTAATGAAGGAGAAATGCGCTGCAAAGAGGAACAAACATTCCTCGAGAGTTTCTCTTTGGTTTCCCTGACAACTGGCTGAGGCACTCTGTAATTATGGCTGGATCCCTCTGAGCACAGAGTTTCGTAGCAAAGCCAAGAATAATGGGGAGTGTAGTGTTGAACCCTGAATAAATATGGAACGAGGATAAAAAAAAAGAGCTCCAAGAATGAAATATAAATCCCAAATGTGCTTATTTTTCAGAGGAAATAAATGCAATCAAAATGTAATGATCCAGAATTTATATTGCTGGGTTTAAGTGACTTGGAATTCCATTCACATATAATATAATGGACACGCTAGTGTACAGTAGCAGGTATTGCAGCATTTCAATCACTGGGTCAACTATTTAAGTTGTAAAATGTCTAGGGCTGGAACTCAATGTTATTTTAATGATCTGATCTGCTTTTTAATTATAATTTGTTTAAACACATTAAGTGCTAGTTTGAAATGTCTTGTTTTGTCTACCAAATATATTACGCACAATGATGCAAAACACAATAGGGCTCGATGATTTTTTTATGATTTTCATGACCAATTAGCCAACCACGGCACAGTAATATTGTTGTTTTATTAACGGTTTTGACCGGTAAACTTTACAGCCCAAGGCGTGTTTTGATAGCTGGTTTGACCAACAGTCCAAACTCCAAAGGCATTCTGTTGACTATACAACAGAGAGAGCCATGCAGTTTGACAGTGAACCTCAGTCATAGTTCAGCTCCATAACTTGCTCCCTGAAACCTGTCCGACGTACTCTGTGCTGTCATGAGAACAACACTGGGATACTGTCTCTTTTAGATCACAGGCAGGCTATTATGGGATGAGTGACTCCCAACCAGACCAATTAGAGTGGTACTCAGAAGAGGGGATGGTAGCCTGCGCTGCACACATCCATTCTCACTCCAACCACAAAGATGACAAGAATTAGAGTCACTGCAAAAATCCTCTCTTGGAGAATAATATTTTTTTTTCGGTCTTTGTCTTGCCGTCCCTCGTCTTTGCCTTTCTTTACATGCCCATGAATATCTTTCTCTTGATGTCTCTTTCTTTCCATCTGCGAGTTATCCCTCATACTCTCACGCAGTACTTAAAGTTCACTGATTTTGATCAAGATGAGTGATGATATATTGGCCTTTTCACTTGGAACTGCACAACTTAGGTTATTTAACAATGTGCAGGCGCTCCGAAGGCTACGCCCTTTTTTCCACAATCTGTTTTACAGTTCAGGCTTTTACAATTTGATCATGGTTTACAGTGGCCCCTGCATCATCTGCTGCTGGACTCAGTGTCCTCATGTTTTCCCCCTCATCTTTGTCTTTCCTTTGTAGCAGCATCTCCCTGCTGTACTTGCAAGGCCTCAGCGGCCACCTTTGAGTGGATAGATGCTAGACTTCCTTGCCTTTCTTTGTCAGACAAAGCTAATTGTATGAGAAGCAAAGGGGATAAAGCAAAGAAACACCTCCATTGCATTCAGTACATTATGTGAGCCTCTTGAGGAAACATGCTGAACCCCTGTGTGCAGCATCAGAAACAATTAAAGCTTGCTCGGTGCCATAACACTGGGGCGAGTTGAAGGGACAGAGTCTTTGCTATACATTTGCTGTATTCAACATCATAGATAGGATTGCTCAATCATAAACATGTTTCCTCTGTGATCTTGTCATTTCATTTCATTGACCTTGTACATTTCATCCCCGTGGCTACTGTCATCCGGCCTTTGCACTGAAGGGTTATACCCTCGCTTCAGTCTACAACTTCGTGGATGACTTGTTCAAATCTGCTGGTGGGAATTATCAACCTCTCTGTCCTTTTCCCCCTCTGAACAATTTCAAAGCTGGAGGGTTTCCCCCCATTCCTACACAACTAATTGTTGCTATTTTAAGTCTGTTGTAGCCAAGGGTATGACCTTTCACATTTGAAGGGCTGTGGTAACAGTTCTGTCCACTTTTTGTCCTGATTTACTTTTGTCTGCTATGGCCAGCCTACCAATTCATGTAATTTATGATGTTTGTATTTTTTACATAAATACTAGCTGTTAAATCAGACTGGATATACATATATATAGCACTATTAAAGATTGAGATGGTTTGGGAATATGAAACAGGCGGTCTACCGTGAGATGATATACATTTGTCTAGCATCAGAGATTTTTCAATGCCGGTTATGCCTTGATATCTATCCTTCTAATATCTCTGGCTGCCTGTAAGCTTTATGTCAATAACTAATTTGTATATGATTTTTGCATCAATGTAATGAAGTTCAAGACAAGTATTAAATTCCTGGCATTAGCCAACAAACATTGTAGTCTGGTTATGCCATTCATCAGAAAATTATATACATTACAGTTATATTGTAGTAACTATATATATCCATAACGCCCACAGCTAGAAAGTGATAAGTAACGAGAGAAAAATAACTACCTGGGGGACACTGCCAAGGTCAACGATTGTTTTTGTCATCAGATCAAAGAGGCCTCTCTCCATTTAAGATCTCAGCTGCGGTATCAGCATCTGTTTCGGAGAGGTCAGCACATTGTAATATGTCACAGTAACAAAGGCACAGGTGTAAATAACACAATGATTGAAGTCTGAATTCCATGTTGCAGTTTTGGTCACAGGGTCCTGGTATTGTGCGTGCCCTCTCACTGTTACGGCTCACTGGGAGTAGAAAAGAGCCAGTCAATGTTATTAGTAACACCTGTAAGCGATCAAAGGGGAAGCCCAAATCTGGTGTAGAGACACTGTGTAACTGGCACAATGGGACGTCTAAAGGCAGGCAAAATACTGGGTTGGCCTAAAAGGCACAACATAGGTATTTTCACAACATAGCATGAAAAACAAACGGGTGCAGTACATTAAATGATTAATGGTTTGAGGTGTAAAGGGAATGTCTTTTTAGTGGAAGGACTTGTTTATTGTGCCTGCTGTCACGGCTTACTGACACACCTGAATGGAATATCGTTAATGTTATTAGTCACATCTCTGGCAAGCTCGTGGCGTCTCAGCGGGAGGAGGAGGAGCATTAGCGGCACATTAGCAGCGCAGGCACAAGATGCGTTCAGGTACAGTGACCACGTTTTGGCAGCGTTACGGGCATATAGCGTGATTGAAAGTTACCCCAATTCCTCCATGAAGAATCTGCATTAAATATAGTGAGCTTTTGGAACCTTAAATTTGGAACCTTTAAAGGTTTTGTCCCAAGACCGTAGATAAATGAACATGGACATAACGTCTAAGTCATACATTGGTTATACATCAGAGTGACAATAATTAAAATGAATTATGCACTCACTCTTAATAGTTATAGGCCAATAACCTCCTCTTCACTCATAGTCTTATGTGTGGTGGTTGGTGACCTAATAATGTTTCTGCCAGTGTCAGCAGATAGTTGGATTAGACTGGGCCAATCAGTTCATTAAGTTGTCCCGGCCAAGGAGGTGCAGATCACTGGATTAGCAATTGTCTCTCTCTCTCTCTCATCCGTCCTCTCATTGGAGCAATGGTCAAGCTTAGAAGTATTGCACTGGCTTTGTCGTCCCTGACTGTAGTCCTGCTCTCACCCGAATCGTTCCCCTCAGTACTCCCTCCCTCTTTCAGAGTGTGACTTGTTGTGGCACGTCAGAACAATGGATCTTGCTGTCACAGCTGAGGACATTGTGAGAACTGAATGACATCACAACAACGGACAACTTCCTGATTACATTGAGTTGTATTAGTGAAACATGCCCTATACTGTTAAATCAACATGTTTTTTTCTAATAAATACAACTCTGACTGGAACTGCTCTTTCATGGAATATTCTACAGTTTCCTCCCGACTGGCTCGGCTGTGGGATGAGAGGCTTCATCTTTGAGTTTTTGCAACATTCTCCAGGACTTGAAAAACAGATGTGATTTTTTTTTTTGTGATTTTCTTTTGGCTGGTGCGGGACTGTCTATACATTTCACTTGGGTTGTGTCTGGGTTTGCTGCAACATTGCTGACATTTTGCAAGTTATTCAGTGGACAACATGGACTTTTAAACATGAGCTATATCAGCTGATAGCACTTAACGTTAAGTGTACCGCTTGAACGGACTGCATCTCCTTGTCTTTTGACAATCGCTTGTCTTGTTGACCTTTGCCCCTCATGGCATCTGAGCCTTCCCCTCTGACTGGAGCAGAGAGAGCTATGTGTAGACTGGTCCACTGTGGACCCCGACCTCAAGCTATGCTCAGGCCGTTGCACTTGGAGCTACAGGTGTACGTGGACAAAACACGAACCAAGCAAAAACACAGGTACTGTTCAAACACTGCTAAGGGCCGGTCATGTGGCCATTTCTGTTGCTTGGCAAGCAAGGTTTTGCAAACCAAATGACCTTAGTGCACACTGATTCTAGATCAGGTCAACTTGAGACATTTGACCAGACGATCACGTTGGTTGTGTAAATAACTTAAGTACCTGTTGAAATAAATCATTTTTTGCAATTGTTTAGCAAACAGACAGAGAAGATGTTTGCATTTCCATTTTCCTTTGACTACAAAAGGGCTACACAATTCAAAAGGGCTTGTACTGAGTGAATTGTGTTTTTTAATAAATTTAAGATGACCAACATTACAAAGAATCACAATAGCAGTTTGAGTGCAATGGAAATAATGTAAACATGCCACCCCTTTACATACTCATGTATGATGGTGCATTGCAACGTGACAATATACAGAAAAAGGGAACCGGTAGATCAAATAAATAGATTTAAAAATAAATAATAAGATGGGTCCTTGACCAGTGTCAGAGATTTCTACCTGATGGGAGAGCAGGAGTGTAAGGAGGTGTTTCTTCAATCCACCTATGAAACAAACGCTTTTGAGTTTTCTGCTAAAGCTTCAGATTAAACTATACATGGTACGCAGCATCTTTTTGCTATACTTTTTTACAATGGTGCCATTTGTAAAAGAGATTAGATTTGAGGATAATCCTCGCTTAACTCTACATTCTAGTACCGTATCTGGAATTTAGAGCCACAGCTAAATCTGCTGGCCTTTAGTTTATCCTGGATTATACAAAGAATCTGGGGTGTATACTTTCTGGATGCAACTCACTCGTGTGTGTGTGTGTGTGTGTGAATTCTTGCAAAGGAATGCATGGTAGTACACACACAGTGCATGTCTTATGGTTACACACACTTTTGGCGTGATACATCAATATTTTGGTACATCCTTTTTTTTTATTCCTCATAAAACCTGGTTTCTGATTTATTATGAACAGCTCTATGAAGCGTACTTTTCATATTATTGAAATAGTGTCCATCGAATACTTTTGGTTATTGAGTCGGCGTCACTGATCCAGCAGTTGCCATGGTGACAACTGCATCGTAGAGGTGGATGGAAGACTCCCCCTCGACTTGGCCTCTGATATATTTCTGGAAACGTGTTGCTTCGATTTATATTTCAGCTTCACAATGTAGGGGAGCAGAGATGCACTCGAATGGTCACGTTTGGAAATGGGTGTTAATGTTTTTTTTTTCTCCCAGCAACAATATCACTTAATGAATAACTTTAATATCTTTTAATATAAGTAATTATTATTCACAACATTCAAGGTTGCCTTTAATCTCTGTTGGCAATCAGCTTGTCGTAGTCGGCTGACAATGCAAAAACAACTTTTTTAAATCATACTCCAGCAAACTAGCTGATGTGAGCAGGAATGAGTGCAAAAGGTGTTGCACTTTTCAAGGTGCTCATCCCTCAGCCTCCGACTCAGTTGCTAAGGCAACAGTCCATAGATTTGGCTTGTTGTCATGGTGATTCTGGTAATTTGTTCCTTACTCTGAGAAGATCATAAGTGTCAATATAGCTCTACAACTCTTTTATTTTTCATAGTTGCCCACACCATAAGACTGCATTCAGATCCAGATGATGGGAAACTGAGGTAGGAGTCAGGAGAGGTCCAGAAGCCATGGCTTTAACAACGGGCCGACCCACAGTTTGGGGAGGAAAACCCAAATAATGAGTCATTGTTCTACTGATGGTGCTCACATGTTGATGTTTTCTGTCTTTCCCTGTCTGCATGTGTTCAGGATGGAGGCCTCTTGCTTGGAGTTGGCCTTGGAAGGAGAGCGGCTGTGCAAGGCGGGGGACTTTAAAGGAGGGACGGCTTTCTTTGAGGCGGCCGTGCAGGTCGGCACAGAAGACCTGAAGACCCTCAGTGCCATCTACAGCCAGCTGGGCAATGCATACTTCTACCTCAAAGAGTATGGCAAAGCCCTGGAGTACCACAAACATGACCTTACTTTGGCCAGGTGAGCTGCCACCTACTGCATGCACACATTGGTGGAGTTGGTCAAAGTACTAGTTACAGTATATGATGTAAAATGAGTAATTTAGCCTGTACTATGTACCATTTATTCATGTATGAGTCCTCTTTCACCTTTCACAGTTTATCTATTTGATGTTAACTGCTCCATTGTTAAATAAAAGGCTTTAATAGGGCCTTGATGATTGCCCTGTGGGAGGAGATATTAATATGCACTAACAGGCTTTACATTTATGGAGCGATACACATTCCCACCAGGGAGTTGAGTTGGAGACTATTGTGACAATGGGTGCTTGAAGTAAAGCTCTTTTAATATAAGAGGACATGATTTGTGTAATTTACGTCCCACTGTGTTAAAGTTAACCTTTGCAGACTTTAACCGACTCTCTGCTCGCCCGCTGGCAAAGTGAAAGGGCGCGTTTCGCATCGTCTGGCGGCTCCTCGCAGGCAAATGAGCGCGGAGTCTGGCGCTGGACAACACGAAGGACAGCCAAACATTGTTCATTTGCACATTCCACCCACATTGCAACACCACAAGGCCGGCTGAAAATCTGCAAAGTTTCCCTTTGAATTTGAGCGAGGTCTTTTCATCCAGTCAGATATTTGGTGTTCGAGGCTTTGACAGGATCAACAGTAAACATCCGTATGTTGTTTTTACAAATCACTCTCCAGGCTTGGAGAAAAGCCGGTGTATGTTTATCCCGGCATTCAAAACCACATGAAGCCCATACATTTAGTGATGTTTATGAGGCACTCAACGCAAACGTGTTGGTGCTTGTTGGCTTTGCTGTGGCCAGCTCTGTAGCCTGATTGCAATGCAACTAGAAAACATGAATCCTTTTAGGATCCGTCTGATAATTGCTTCAGGATTTTGGCCGACAGAGAAAAACTTTGAAGCTGGGTTTTAGTTATTCACATCACGAGTCGGCTCATCTATGGATTCAGAGCTCTATTGGAGGAATTACATAATAATGATTCTGCCAATTGATGCCCAGACCAGATGCATAAAGTGATTTAAGGATTTTAGTGTGTTGACATTGAGTTAGACAATGAATATTTGATGAAAAGTGAGGGGACTTTCTAATAGCAACAGTCCACAATACCAGCTGGATATTTAGCTTTAGTGAGTAATATGGTCCCCCTGCAGTGAGTGCAGATGTCTCTTCAGCAGGGAGCTGATCAAAGACCCCAGGAGGATTTACTTTGTTACATTACAGTCTCACCAGGGCCACTGGGACCTGGACCCATAAGTAGGCAACCAATTGGAAATGCACTGTTCAGCATCTCCTCATTATATCTTCTTCCAAAACCTCAATGGGTATTGTTCAGCCAAGGGACATAAACATTAAACAAAACACCTTTTTCTTTCTCAGAACAATAGGAGACCGAATTGGAGAAGGGAAAGCCAGTGGCAACCTTGGTAACACATTGAAAGTGTTGGGGCGCTTTGATGAGGCAGTGGTGTGCTGTCAAAGACACCTGGATATTTCTCAAGAGCAGGGAGACAAGGTAACATGTTTTTCATTCGCAGTCTTGTTAAAAGACCCAGAAATACACATGGATCATCTTGATATCTAGAGCTAGATCTTTAAGCAGCCTTTTCCAGGTTGTTTCACCTTTTCTCTTTTTTTGTTGTGTTGTTTGTGTTGTCTGATTTGCAGGTCGGGGAGGCCAGAGCGCTGTATAACATAGGCAACGTGTTTCATGCGAAGGGCAAACAGCAGTTATGGGGCTGCACCCAGGAACCAGGGGACCTGCTTCCGGATGTCAGAGACACTCTGCAGAGGGCTACTGGCTTTTATGAGTATGTATTGTTGAGTAGTGAACTCGTACACAGGGGGATGTATAATAGAGAAACTCACAATCACAGTGGTAGCCTAGACCGGTGGGCTTAACAGCATTGTGTGGTGTCAAGATGGATTTATAACTGCATAATTTTGATTGATTTAGAATATTTTGCTTTTCCTAAAAATGACTTATACATTTACTTGAATTTGCCACTATACATTGTTCTGTTTATTTTCACAATCCCCTCAGTCCCTGATGCTTGAAAGCAGCCTCACAGACTGCTGCCACCGTCCAACTTTACAGATATGCTGCAGTGAGAATTGATGATGAGATGAGTCGGTATTCAAACAGAAAGTCACTCTACATTGTTGCTGAAGATTTCCGTTTATTTGTCATCAGACCACAGATTTTACTCCAAGCGCTCCGCGAATGCCTTCTGGCAAACCCCAGGCTCGTGTATGCCTCTCTGTTAAAAGTGCTTCCTTCAGGCCAATCTGCCTCATAGCCCAGTTTTGTGAAACAGTACACACTGCTGTTCTTTTGACAAGATCTTCCCTCACAGCTAAGAAACACTGTTTGTCAGTCGGTCGACAAAAGCCTTTTTGTGTAGTGTTTTTTTTTTCTTTCACCTATAATGCTTGGAAGAAAAAAAATACTATACACAAATGTAATTTCCAAACCATTATCTGAATGAGTTCTTTGAATTTCCTTGGAGAGTTTCCAATCGGACATGCAGGTTTACCCAGATATTCTAAATTTCTTTCTAAATCATGTGCTTCCAGTGTAATTGATCCCGAGTGAACTCTCAGTGACATTTAAAGGAAATTAAATGCAGGGAGTTTCATCTTGGACTGCGGCTGCAGAGGAGGGAATACCATACCGAATAAATAATAATTATGGCAGTAAACAGGAGCAACACATATAGTACACATCAATGTTGTGGATCATGTGGCGATTAGTGTTAAGATGCAACTCATTTTATATTAAAGCTGCAAAAGTGTTCAATACTTTCTGATGGTTCACGCTAAAAATCCAACTCCATTAAAAATTACCGGACAGTTCTTAAAAACAGCTGACGCATTGCCTAGATTAATAACACATCATAAACCCGTAATAATATATCATGTGCAATTATCAAGACCCTGTTAAATCCATTTCCTAACACCAAAAGGGAAAGAGAGGATAATTAGTAATATCTTTCTTTCATTTGCGAAATGAAATGCAGTCAGCGTTTATTGTGTTTTTAATAACTAATCAGAATGAACATACCACTGTTTATCAATATTTATAAGTATATTATAGGCTTTGTATTTTAATATTGCGTAATGGTAACACTTATAATAAGACTTTACTTTAATTAATATAATGTACATACTAAATCAATTTGTACTTTTGTCTGTAGGATGAACTTGTGTTTGGTCAAAGAAGTCGGCGACCGAGCGGCTCAGGGGAGGGCCTACGGGAACCTGGGCAACACCCACTATCTGCTGGGGAACTTTGTCGAAGCTATCAAGTTCCACCGGCAGGTGAGAAATCCGAGATGTTTACCGGCATCATGTTAATAACACCAGATCAGCGTTATCGGCCAGAACGGAGCAGTGAAACGCACAATAAAATAGGGTTTTCTGGAGTTTTTGGTGGCTCGTGCACATGCTGTGTGGACCCGGGGATTGTCCTCCCTGCAGCCACAGTTCCACTTTGCAGACTTTGGTCGTGATTGTGTTTGCCCTCTTTGTGTGTGCTTCTTGCATGCAAACAAGTTCCCAACTTCCCTGCTGAATAAGCAGGCTATTGTGCATTTGCCTCTTGTTGAAAAAAAGATCTTATCAAGTTTGCTTTGCACAGACTTCAGTCTGACTGAAATTGTACATGCAAAATAGCCGACTCTCCGATGCACAGCCAGTTTGAAAGTGAAGGAGGGACTTACTTGTGCCATTGTATTTTACCTATTACATTCTGAATGAGTACAAATAACACAGTTGTGGAGATTGCATGAGTGTCAGTGAGTGCAAGGACAGGGATGGAGCCGAAAGACAATATCGCGTTTCATTGAAACCTGTGCTATTTTCCTGTAGGATGCTAGCGGGAGACGATTACTCATGCTCGTTCGAGCTTTTCTTGCCAGTAAATAACACCTTGGTGAGCTTTTCAGTGGATCACGATCCACCTCACCCTGAAGCAACACGCGATGCTGAGACTGATGACCTCTCATTGAAAGAAAATGGATGAAATTGGTTTCTTGGTGAATCAGTCACAGCCATGGCTTCATGCTCCCCATGTTATCTGTCAGTCTTCATTGTAAACTGCTTTTCTTCCCTCGTGGGAGAAGCCGGCCTCTCATCTCTTCCCCATTACAAATCTATCAGTGTGCCATAGAGGAGAGCACACTTCCCTTAAAGGGGTTTGGAGGAGCTGATTGGATGCACCACCACTGCTGCTGTAGCAGCACATCTTTTCATGGAATCGTGTGCCCAACAGGGTTTTCAACATGAACTTGTGTAATTGCCTTTGCTTGTACCTTGAGAGAAAAGAAACATAGGGCAAAGTAAGGTGAAATAACTTTTACAAATTAGCTGCTATAATTACGAGGCATGTTTAAGGTGTTGTGCTGAGTTAGTTTGACTTGACCTTTCTGCTCTGTCATTCACAGCGATTATCCATAGCCAAAGAATTCGGGGACAAAGCGGCAGAACGACGAGCCTACAGTAACCTCGGCAATGCCCTGATATTCCTGGGCCAGTTCAACACAGCCACTGAATACTATAGGTGAGGAAAGAGGAGAGTCTGACATCTAGTGGAGGGAAGGTGAAGTGAAGCAAATTCAGCAAAAGTAAAAAATATGACTGAAACATTCTGATACATCACAAGAGAGCTCTTAAAAAAAACTAAGTTCTGTAAGACTACATTTTACCACTTACCTTCTAAATCTTCAATATTCCCTTCATTCAATTTATTCTTCTGTTTATTTTTCTAAAGGAAAACGTTGCAGCTGTCCAGGCAGCTGAGGGACCAGGTGATGGAGGCTCAGGCCTGTTACAGTCTTGGAAACACCTACACTCTTTTGCAGCAGTATGAGAGGGCCATAGACTACCACCTGAAACACCTGTACATAGCCCAGGAGCTTACTGACAGGTACAATGAGCAATATCTCTACTTGTGCATGCACATAGAGATGCATGAGCAAAGGAATATTCTTTTTCACATTTATCTGCATGTTCATGTCTCATTAGAGTTGGCGAGGGCCGTGCCTGCTGGAGTCTGGGAAATGCATACGTGTCTTTACAGAACCACAAACAAGCTCTCCACTATGCCCGAAAGCATCTGGACATATCAAAAGAAGTGAGACTTTTTTTGTATTTATTTATGTTGTAATTCTTTAAAGATCTTTGGAATAGCCAAGACTCCTTGTATTCAACCTAAGTTGACTCATCTGGTTTGTCTTTGTCCCTGCCTATAAATTCTTCCTCAGATTGGAGACAGAAATGGGGAACTCACAGCCAGAATGAATGTAGAGCAGCTGATGGAGGCTCTGGGGGTCAATGAGAGCGACCTTTCTCCTTCCAGTTCAGAGTTTGAGATGCAAGGTAACAGCATAAGTTATTTTGACCTTTTATATAACATATAATGTGTTAAACAGTGAGCTTTAGAAATGCTGGTAGGCAGATTGTGTTCCCTTCAGAGTCAAGCTAGCTTTATCCCCCTGTTTATAGTATTTATGCTAAGCTTAGCTAACCAGCTGCAGCTGCATATTTAACAGACACACATGAGTTCACACACATACCAATTGTGTGGGAGACTGATTTCAAAGAACCCATAACTTACTGTATGTTTCTCATGTGCTCTCTATTAAATGTTAGTAATAGAATTATACTTGAAAACATTACATTGCTCTTGTCTCCACTAATTCTAGATTCTCAGACAATGTGATGGGCAGAGATGCAAAGTCTGTTTGGTTTTACACAGAACAGGCTAAATGTCCTCGATGTATTGTCTTATAAAAACAATGAGTAGTTTGTACATAACACACGTTAACTTGTGTCAAAGGTCCTCTGCTTTTAGATTTACTGTAAATTGAATGAAGTAATGATGTTAATGTTTCCATTTCCCTTTAGGATATAATCTTATTTTGCATAATGTAGAATATTTGAATTAATATGCAACTATATGTTTGGTAAAATAAACAAGGAAATTAATCTTAAAGGATATAATAGCAACTTGATGAACACTTTGGGTCACAAGTGGTTTATTTCTATGACACTGTGGCAAGGCGAGGCTCATTAGAATAAACTCTGTGTGTGTGTGTTTGTATCTATGTTTGTGTGTTTGAATTTGAATGTAAAAGTATATTTGCACTCTGCAAACTGTGGTCAGGGGAAGCTGAACAAAAACATAATCTCTAGAACATTGTTTATATTAGGAATTTTAAATGTATAAATGTAACTGAGGGTCGAGCATTAATAAATCCTCTCAGAACTGCAGCCAGGAGACTCTAAAATCTATTTCGCAATAGCTTTTAGTTTCTGCACTTTTAGATATGTTTGACAAAAATAACTTGTGGGCTTGAGCAAGATAATGGGAATAATGTAATCCAACTTAAGGTGAGACTGAACTCTAAATGTGAAACAAAGCAATGTGTGTATAGAAAAAAACTTCTTGACTTTGCCCCCTAGTCTCAATTTCTCTTCAAATAATACAATTTATTATTATTATTATTATTATTATAGACTTCCACCAACTGATAGGGAGCATGTGTAGGAACTGTACAGTCTTTATGTGTACAGTCAGCCTGGCTTTTGTGTTACGTTTGCTTTCATGAACCCCCTCCGGGCAGAAGCTTACACCCATGTCCTACATTTCTCTCTCGGGTGCAGAGCTGGCAAACAGACTCCTATTCAGATGTTTGGTTGTCTACCTAAACCTCATATCCACACCGAATATCATGGGACCAATGCTGACCCGAGAATTAACAAAGGGCACCTTGCATGCTTGTTTTAATTTCAGACTGAACTGTTTGAAGGATTCTTCAGTTGTGAGATAAGTTATTTCAACGTTATGTAATGAGCTTTTTCTTTTCTTTTCTTTTCTTTTTACTCTAGGAGCAAGACCCAAGTTCACCAAGCGAAACAGCATGGACAGTGTAGAGCTGTGGAAGTACTCTTCAGATAAGGTGAACGTCTCTCTCACATTTCACTCCATAGAGACATACATGCGCCTGTTAATGTGGCCCACACACACCTCTTTCCAAAGAATTATCAATCCCGCTCTCACAATTTGTTCTTCTACTGCAGAACGGAGAGAACCAGGATGTGGAGCGTATACCCAGGAGATCCAAGAGTCATATGTCACAGCCGGGCAAAAGAAAAGGCTATCCCGAGAGTCAGTCATCGGATGAAAGGCCATGGTTGGACTCCCCCGTTGACACTGATGACATCACTGTGCAAGTCCCACCTCCAGTACCAGTAAGTAGCGTCAGTTTATTTTATTATTCTCTTCTTACTATGACCCAAGTTTGCTCCTTAAGCGATGCCAGAAAGAAGCTTTCCTCCGGACAGAGCCAGGCTAGCAGTTTCCCCCTCGTTTCCTGTCTTTATGCTAAGCTAACGGTAGCCGTCACTGCATATTTACCATAAAAAGTTCTGTCAATCAAAGATTTTTGTAACATCTTTGTAACATCTTTGTAACACTTTAGCCACCTGAAGTGTTTCATGTTAGCCTATTCTGAAAATATTTTCTCATTCTTTAATAATTTAGAACTGATGAATAATTGTAGCTGTGATTTATAAAATGTAAGTTTTGCACTTTTTGACAACACACATTGCTGCACTCGTATCGGTGTTTCCAGAATTATTAAAATGCAAGAACTCCTCACTCTTGAGACTTTAAGCCTTTTAATTCAATCACTGAGAGCCCAGGAAAAGATGAGTTACAATTTGCTCCTAGAAAGAATCAAGGGGACTGCGATGCTGACTGCTGAATTCACCCAACTACCTGCTAACTGTCCAACATGTCTTCAGGGCTTCTGCTTTAAAGAGAAAATTAGAGACATTAAAGAGATTAAATTGGGAACACATCCCTTAATTTCCCACGGGGTTATACAGTATTATGTTAGAAGTCAGATACAGTGTAAAAGGTGTCTTCTTATTAAATGCCAACAGTGCTCCATTTGCTGTGAACTAGATTCTTAATGAATATGCCGTTTCACAGCTGTTGTATCCCTACAATGCTGTGCCCCCACAGCACACAATCATGCCTCGCTTCTGTGGCAAGGCTAATTGTCGTAATCAGCGAGCTGACGTACTAAAAAAAGAGTGGAAATTACTGGGATGCGTGATGATTCAGTAGTTCATCTCAAGGGACTAGAACGCCAAATGTTGGTGATCCTGATGACTTTGAAGCATCGCCTGCAGTCTTTTAAAGCCAGCTGTGTGTCTGTTAACTCTTTCCTTTTTTTAGGGGGGTTTAGATGTCGGAGTGAAGTTCACATTCTAGCATTGTTATGTCTTATGAACCAGTTGTAATCATGTCACGGTGCGACAATCGACGAACGATCAGTGCCGCATTTATTCAGTCTGCGTGAGGCCTTTTCTAGATCGACCGATATGAATGAACTGTCATGTCCTGTAAGGACATACAGTTTATAGTTGACAAAACATTCTCAACACAAGGTCAACCAACTCTCTTGGTTCGTAGCTGTCAAACGTGTCACATGGTCTTCATCAGCAGATGGAAGTTAATTTAAATTTGAACTGTCTTCTCGTAAATGCTGGCCTAAAACCTGACCGTTAAACAGCACGACGATAAAACAACGATAAAACTACTTACTCGCTCAATCTGGAGCTTTCTACCTTATCACATGGTCTTCATTCGCAGATTAAGGACTGTTGGGTTTCATTTGTTTCACATTTTATCTTCAGTTTTCCTCTGTAGTGAATTAAGATATTAACACAATGGGTTAGAAATCACAATGTTGATGTATTCTAGTAAGAACTGCCTTTGTCTTTTATTTCCACATCTTCATTTCCCATCTACACTAACTCGTGTCCTACCTTTATTTCCTCTCTCTCTCGTCCTCATCACATGTTTCGCTCTTGTTCGGTCCCCTTGGCCTACTTTATTAATTAAACATTGCAGAGGGAAGTGAAGAGATCATGGGGGCAAGGACAGAAACTGCCACAAGTCACAGCTGATTCGTGTGCAAATAGCGAATCAATAACAATCCCATGAGAGATTCTTTTGATGTGCACGTCAGAAGATATTCTTTTTTATGAATGGTATATTTAGAACTTGTAGTTTTTTTTGAAAGAATTGAGTGCTGACATCAGTGGTTCTTGTCATTTGATCAGTTGATCTCTGCATGCAATTTACTCATAACTGTACCCTGCACCCATCTTTTCACCCCCTCTTTCTCTCCTCCCCTCCTGCCATTTGTTCCCCCCCAGCTCACCCCTATGCTGATAATGTGACCTTGATCACAGAGCTGCTACCCTCCCCACAGGGTCAACCCCCCCCGCTTCCCATAATGAGTTGTTTTCCCACAGTGGATGAACAGGATAGAAACGGCCTGCAGGAAAACCGAAAAAAAAGGGAGGGAGGGAGAAAAAGAGAGGGAGACAAATTGGATGGTTGAGATTAAAGGAAGGCTGGAACAGAGGGATAAAACAGGAGAGGAAACTTTGAGGGAGGTAGTCTAGTAGAGCGAAGAGAGAGGGAGGGAAGTGGTGGGTGAAAGTAGGGGAGACAGAGGTGTGAGTCAGGCGTGAGGACAGAGCGAGAGGGAACGAAAGCTCAGAGAGGAAGAAAAGAAAGAGAGGAAGAAAAATTGCTGCCGGTAAGATATTTCATTTATATTTTACAGCTTGAACAAGGATACCAGAGGTTATTAACTGACTTTTCCTTTTGATCTTTGGCACATGTGACTGTATGTATTTGTGTATATATATTTTACTCGGGAGTTAATGTAGAGTAAGTAAAGAGCCTTTTATGCTGAACAGTAAAAGCTCAGTTTTGTTTGAAGCATAGTTTGATTTGCCATTAAAAAAAAAAGGGGAGGAAATATTATTATAATAGAGACGAGTGAAATCAGCTGTTTGCTGACGCTGACCTACTTAGCATCTCGCTGTAAGGCAAAGTGATTTTAACTTCCTACACTAGTTAGTGTTAAAGATGTGGCATATCTTTTCATATCTTTTCTTACTGTTGAACTTGTAAATTGTGGTAATATAGTTTGTCTTTGTCTAAAAGCTTTTTGAATATACTTCTCTCCATCTGTGACGCTGACTTTTACCTCGTCTCACGTTTGGTTGTTTTGGCATCACAAGCCACTTCTGCAATGTAGTGGTTGTTATACAAAAGTGTGTGTGTGTGTGTGTGTTGTCGTCAAGTATTAGCACTTTAATTGAGTGCTAATCCATCGTTAGTTTAGTTAATTAACGTTTAAAACATAATTAATTGCAGAATGATATGATACTGCATGCTATTCTGCTGTGAACTGACCTGAATGATGCAGTTTAATATTTTGTTATTCTTCAATAATTACTTTAAGTCTTACATTTTGTTTTTTTAATTATTTTTATCAAACTCCAAAAAGCAGTTATAGTTATTTAATCTGGTTAGCTTCGCTGAGTGAAATACTTTGCTCTTTGTGTTTTTCTTTTAGATTTGACGTGTTTTGCTCTTCGGGCTCATCCAGATTTTTTTTGTCAACCTCTTCTTGGAAATGGTCTCAGGCATTTCTCAGTAGAGCCCTTGAAATTCTGAGGAATTCAACCTATTTTAGTGCTTTTAAGTTAACTAGTTACTTTTAGTATATATACTTTTACAGATACAAGAATATTTTTATTATTATAATATTGTTTTTGCTTTGTCTGAAAATATTTTGGTTGTACAGCAGCTTATTCTCTTTATTCTTTTTTAATTTTAGCTCAGCGTTACAACTCAACTCATTTTATTGCCGCTGTCCTCATTTAGTATCGTAGCGGATTGTCAGAATATTTTACTAGCGCTGGTTAAACAGAAACATTCCACATCTGCGTTGCTGGCTCAGGGTATTTTACAGCTTACACATTTTGCATGCGTCTGTTGTTGCAAAGCTTAAACACATTAGCCGGACTGTGACACTGGATCCGGGCTACTCAGGATGATGCGAGACAGCAGGACCGTCAGAGGCCGACCAGCTGTGAGGATGTGACGCGTTAAAAGCATTCAGTCAGTCAGTTATTGAATTATTGATCGGCTGATTATTGATTTGAGCTATTTGCTCATTTCCAGCAATGTTTAGTTGTATTTAGTTGATATCTAACACTCACACTGATTATGTGTGACATTTCAAACCAATTAAAATGTTTCATGACTTTTGTATTATTCGGTCATTTAACTAAATAAACCCAAAAATATAACCCCAAAACACTTCAACTATTACAACGTGGCACTAGGTACATACATATTGTGTCACATTGAAGTTATTACTGATCAACATGATCTATGGCCACTACAGCAATCTGTTGATATTTCCTTCTCCTCTAACGGGGTGCCACTATGTGGGCCATTTTACTTGTTTATTTTTACATGACATTTTATGATATTGTACCACCTTCAGTATCTAGGCCAAGGCCAGCCCTTATGAGTTAATCAGATTATTTATCTCGTCCACATGCTGGCCGCCTTGAAAATCCCCATCGTCATAATGCAGATCTGCGGATCATATTTCTTGTCTCTAGGAACAACATAACGAGGTAGTCCACAGGGCAGACGTTTCTCCTGTAATGTCCCCACTCGGTCACGTGTGGACCAATAACGACAGTGTTTTACCATCGTGTCCTTCTTCTTTCAGAAGCTGGGCCGTGACCCGTCCGATGAAGACTGCTTCTTTGACCTCCTTAGCAAGTTCCAGAGCAGCCGCATGGATGACCAGCGCTGCCATCTTGATGAGCCGCAGAACGGAGACGACGGAGAAGGAGCCGCCAACTCCGCGCCGTCCCTGAGCGAAATAATAGGTTGGTTGAGAACAGTATTCCCATACCTAATATGGTCATTTTATTATTGGCTATTTTAAGGACCCATACACTCCTTTTTGATAACTGGACTCCTCTTTTCTGCTAGATCCTGCAATCACCACTTCCCCCCAGACTGAAGAGCTGTTTGATTTGATTGCGAGCTCCCAGAGCCGCCGTCTAGATGACCAGAGGGTTAATGTTGGGAACCTTCCAGGACTGAGGATCACTCATAACAATCTGGGACACTTGGTATGTGAGGGAGATCATCAAGAACCCAGCGATGACTTCTTCAACATGCTTATCAAGTGCCAGGTGAGGCTAAACTCAGAGGTTTTCTTAATTAATAGTCTTATAATGGAGATTGTCGTACAAGGAATAGAAGTGGCCCAGGTAACATTATGGCCACACTGTTGTGTCACATGTTCTTCTACGCTCTACATTCATCTTTCTCTCCGACTGTAGTCCTCTAGGATTGACGACCAGCGGTGCTCCCCACCAGAAGCAGGCCCCCACGCCCCCACAGTGCCCGACGAAGACTTCTTCAGCTTAATCCAGAGGGTGCAGGCCAAGCGCATGGACGAGCAGCGCGTCCAGCTGCCCTCGGACGACCAGGACGACCCTGAGTCGCCCGATCCCGAGCCGCCCGGCGGTTTTTCCAGCTAGGACTTGGTGACTAGCGCGGCGTAATTTCATGTCAAAGAAAATACAAGCGGAGGAAAGGAAAGAGGGATGAGCCAACATTTAAAAAGACGGCACTGAAGGGTGAACTAACAAGATTTTTTTTAATAACACGACAAATCCCATGTGCAATAGGTGGTGCCCTGTCAAATGTTGCTCGATGTGTTGTGTTCTAAATGTGTGTTAATATAAGGGGAAAACAAGCCGACTTCAAGCCCGATGCTGTAAGAAGGAGATACATTTGGGAGAACATGAAAAATAATGTACTCTATCTAATGCCTTAATCAGCATTTTTTTTTTCAGACTCAAGATTGTATTCCCTGCTGTCAGTGTTCTGTAGAGGCACATGATGGGCACGACGTGTAATATGGACGATTAATGAGCAGCATGAGTCTTGGGAATCACAAGGATATAATGATAGTCACTGTGTTGATGAATAACATCGGAGAAATTACAGATTTGCACTAAAATCTTAACCAGTTTTATAAAGACATGAAATATAATGTATATATCGACTGTTCTTATCAAACAAGGCGAACTCTGATCACAGGTGCTTTATCATTACATTGTTGTGGTTCCCACTGCTGATAGACAACTGGTGTTATTTGCGCAGTAACAGTATTTGGGATCATCGTCTAGTGAAACTTTGGTCAGTTCAAACTTTTCCACTGATTGACAACAATGCTTCATTTTCTGACATAGTAATAGGATTCCTTTTTAAATTGACAGACACATACATGGTATTTATGTGCATTCCTGCATTTACATAAATGCATCTCCTCACACAGTATGCAGTGCGGTTACTGCATACTGTTACCGGGTAAATAATATTACATCTTTTATCCATCCAAGAAGAAAGTCGTGCGAGGATTCAAGCTCCAGTTATGTGTTTCTGCTTAGCTTTGAAAGTAATCTGCTGCCCGTAATGTTCTCAACAGACGACTGCTTACTGCCATTATTATCACCCCTTAACATAGACATAGAAGCAGATGGATAAGATGAATGTGTGATGTTTTAACTAATACCATGAACAATATTGAAGCACTACTAGTGTGCTGCCTCCCTGTGGTCAGAACCTTGTGTTACCTCTGTGAAATACAGAGTACAGTGTATCGGGGGTGAAAGGCATTCCCTACTCTTGAATATTTGTAGGACAAAATTATAATTATAATATTGCCACACAATACAGGTATGACAATTCTGACAACTTTCCTCTGGTTTCAGCAACAGTGTTTCGCCAACTTGCACCATAAATGTGGAGATTTTAGCAAATTGTCTCATAAAGGTCACAGTGTATCCTTTACGTTCAGCGCACATTTCTATATATTCTTTGCCATAACAGTTCCTAAATCAGCAGGAGAGGTACAAACTATGTAAAGTCAATTTGAATCGGCTAAGAGTGTGAAACCTTTTGCTGTGAAGAGCATCTTTATAACGGTACTGTGCAAAAAGAAGTCAACCTCGCCGATGGGCTTTATTCTTAAGTAGTGCATACCTCATTTTTGTACCTCAAAGCTCCTGAACTGAGATGTTGAGTTCTGAACCAGAAGTTCACAGTGGTTGTGTTGGAGTCCTCTTATCTCTGATAAGCAGCACTTTGGGAGCTAACGTAAATATAGTTTTTTTGTGAATTAACATTTTTAGAAAGTCCTTGGTACGCTTCAATTTGTCTTTGCCATAATTTGTACATATAAATATATTTTGTATTTATGTTCCATATGAGGACATGAATATGTCCCCTCATGCTTTTAATAAAAATGTTTCAGATGTTTATTTGGGTTTTATCCTTTTTTTCTTCTTTTATAGGTTTAGCAAAAATAATGAATATAGTGTCATTACGGTATCATAGACACATGAATTAATATTTTTAAGCTTAGGACGAATACATGAGCAACACTGACCTCTATAGCACAGAAATATCATCACATTCGGTACGTTGGAAAATAAATGGATTGCCCCGAACTAATCCGTGGAGTAAAGCTCGAGGGGCTGACCGACGTGTTGCTTTACTTCCAGTTTGGTTGCATCACCATAATTCAGTAATTTATTAAAAGACAAAGACATGAATTCAGCCTTTTCCTTGTTATATTGACACTTTCCTTTTTTTATGCCCGAATATGCAGTCCCTAATATTAAGCCATGTCTAATTTATCTCAATTCTCTCATAATGTTAATAATAAATTATTAAATCGCAGTCACTCATGACTCTTGGAATAATTATGACAATAAAAATCATGCTTCGACATATTATTTCCCCTTTCTAATATTCTGAACTCATGACATTCTGCCACAGCCCCTATTTTCTCTCTCTCGTGCCTCCTGCCCATCTTTTTCTCTCCCTCCCCTCCCATCCATGTTCTTACCCTCCTTATGTTTGTGCTTCCTCCCTCTTACCCAGAATGCAGCACGCCAGCTGAGCAGGCTCAGTTGAGCTATAAAAAGGCATGGCAAGGGGGAGGGAGGGCTGCCGTGCAGTAGGAACTGTGCAGACACACACAGGGATCCAGGGACGGCAGCCCCTTGCACTGGGATCTAGAGCCACAGCGCGAAAGAGAGGTCAGTACAGAGGACAAAGGCTCTATAGAGGAAAGCATGAAACGACAGGGAGTGAGTCTGACTGTGAGAGGCAGTGGCAGATAGAGAGATGTCAGAGAGAAAGAATGTGGGCCGGCCGGCTTGATGGGATGGAAAGTGAGATAACAGACTGTAACGGTAAACTGTCATCTGGGTTTCTCGAGAATCTTTGGCTCGCCATGCTGTTCAAAATGGTTGACATTGTCAGAAGATAAGGCACTTCTGCACAGAGATGGCACAGTTATCATTGTTCAAAAAATTGCAATACATCATTGATTCTTCATTTTTTTCTTCCTCCAGACCCAGACATTTCATTGCTTATGGTTTTCCTTCACTCCAGTACCATGCACACTTTATCCTCCACCTACACAGGCTGTTTGCATGCAGCTAGCCTTTTAATCCCACTGCCAATGCTCTTGCCCCAGTAATGGCCATTAACAGCTGATTACTATTGATTCCTGTCAGTAGATGGCTCACATTAAAGTGACCCAAAGCTTGCCATTTGGAACACAAACACATCCACAACAGCCACAGCTCACACAGACATGATCTCGCTCCATCCTTTCACAAGCATAATGGCATCTCTCCCACTGCACTGACGTCAAAGGGTCCCCTGTTCTCCCTTAAAGGAACAGTACGCTCTATTAATTTGCAGAGGGCCTTGGTAACGGTACACAGAGAGAATGCACTAATAGATCATGTGCTGTGTGTGTGTCGGTGAAAGCTCCATCCCCATGTGCTTTTTGAGAATGGTTGACACGCTATCCCTTAACAGCTGAGTCTTTTTTTAGCAGCGCCAGATGTTAAAAAACAGTATTAAGACATGAGGGTGGGACGGGTGACTAACATTTGGGGGTGGGGGTTGTGGGGAGTCCAGGATCTCTACATTTCAATTCAAGGTTTGAATTACAAAAAAAAACGCATGTTCAAATGTCTCTCCATGTTTCAGGTTTAATTCTGTATTAGCAGCACATTCAGTCATACAACACATTATTTATGCAGAAAGGGATTCATAAATGTCAAGGGAAACAATGTGGATCTAATCCTACAGCACATTAACAGGGCTTTGCCCACAAAATGAGGAAGTCCGGTCCAAACGTCTTGCCACATGATACTGATACTGCTCCAGCAAAGCCTCTGTTGGGATATGTATTAGCACTGTTGCTCAAACAAATCCATGGAAAGTTTGGCTGCATAGTAGATTTCCGTTCCACAATTCCTTGCAGTATTAAGTGCAATTCTCACACACACACGCCCCGAGAGTCATGCAATGTTGTTCGCACTCTATTAGAACCCGAACACCTCTTGAATGCCAAAGAAGCAGGGGACCCACAAGATGGCACCATAATAGGCCAGGAAGGGATTCCCAAACAGGCTCTCTGCTGACTCAGATGCCAGCCTCCAAGTGACATTTACACACGCAGGGTTAAAGGACATAAAACTGGACACCTGAGAAGCAGCGGCACCGGTGCAACAAGCTGGAAGCATTTGGTGTGTTACTCTGCTGAAATATAGCTTCATGATGAACCAGGAACCATGTCAGCGCTGGAAAATGGATATAACAATATTCTTCCTTTGCTTCAATTGCTGCAATGAAATAACTCACCTTTCTAATACCGTACATTCCTTAAAGTGTGTTTGTCAGTCTGGCGTGGAACAGATTTGTTTAAATAGCAGGCTTGAGGGAGTGAGCAAACATTATCACCAGGTCAAAGTCAAGTCTTGAATATAATCTAATGTCACACCCCTTGTTTGTTACTCCTGTAGCGTAGGGCTCAGCTAAATATGCAGGTTGTAGAATAACCCACCAAGACTTAGAGAATACTAAAATCCCACAATAATACTAAAAATGGTTAATAGTGCACCTATAAAGATATGTGTAATTATAACTCTGTGCAGTATGTTCTTTCCTCCCTCATGACCAACTCAAAATACTTAAATCCAAGCTGGACCGTGTAACCGAAGAAGTCAGTCCTATACCCCAACTGTCACAAATCTGGTTTCACAAAACTCTGTCCAGCAACTTCTCAGGTCATACGATGAACCGGTTGGCTGGAATGTGTTCGGACATGTGAATATCCCTGTAACATAATAATAGATGCAGACTATACAGCTAGGCCCATACAACCCATATACAGTATACTTCAAATATCAGGCGGAAGTAGCTCTATTGAAGGTGGCACATGTATTTAGAATACATGCAAAATTGAGAGCAGAATTTTGATTAAATCAAATTTGACCTATAGAACTTCTCAATAGTCAGAGCACACAGAGTCACAACTTATTTTGGCATATAGGCGCCACCTGTTGAGCCAAACCTTCAAGTTATTTAAAGGCAGTTCTTTCAAACACACTCATTATCAACCCGGGGCACATGACACTGGTACGCATTTGGTGAAGGTTTCCATTTACACATGCCAGCCCCAGTGACTTCCTTGGTTTCCTCCTTCCTCTTTCTTCTCTTTAAGTCAGCAGGAAGATAAGTGTGAATAGGAAACCACTCGGCTGTTGTCTTCTTTAGATATATATATTTAGTGCTGTTAACATAATTAATAGGTTTTTCCTGTCTCAATCTAATGCTGAGAGACGAGAGCGTTTTATCCACTTATTATTGTGCTCTATATGTAGAAGTTAAGTGAGGCCACGTCGTTACGTCTCTATTAATAAAACAATTACTCACAGCTCCCATTACTCATCTTTGAAGTATTTGGATGGATGCATAGGTGAACACCAACAATGACATTACCGCCAACACTAAAACTATTACTTCTGCATATGTTTTTATGTGTTTGTAAGAAGAACAGTGAGTTAAAACATTTGGTCCTGGTCCGTGGTATTGTTTAGTACAAAATACAAAAGATTTACAAAGGGAAGCAAATGATTTGGAGTCCAAAGTTGATATTTGATAAAGTATCAAATAATACAAAACATAATTTACAAGTTTTCACTTGTGGCATTGACCCTGATCTTTTTACAAATTACAGAATGTTATTTAATCCAGACATAAATAGACTCTCTGAATAAAGTGCACATTTCATAAGACTGTCGGCCTTTAAGAGATATCTGCTGCTGTGACCTTACGTGCTCTTCTTTGTCCTTTTTCTTTTTAGTTGAAGGAAAATACTCATCTAACGCAACACAATGGCAGGTAATTAATATATCATGTAGGAGGTTGATTGTTGCTGATTTATGGTGATTTGATTCATTAATGATACATTGAGTTAAAATAAAGCATAAGCGTACTTGTTGTGGTCTCTTAGACTCTACTGCCCTCTTATGGTGGTTATTGAGATTACAGTGGAGGCATTTTACATTTTATCACACTGCACTTATGTATGGTGTTCTTTGAAAAAATAAAGATTGTTATGATCATGCATTTAAATAATAACACAACATTGTATAATTAAAATTATTATATAAGGATATAGCTGTACACATTATCATATTATATAGTTAAGAGTATATAGTTTATTCACTTTCCATGTTCCTTGTGAACAGTAAAACCTGACTCAATAACATTATCACAATGACAACAGTAGCCATGGCAACACTGTTTGAGTAATTTGCACAAACCTACCCAAGCAGTCACTTAGTGGAGCGGCCATCACCGTGTAGCAATTCAAAATGGGATGTATGTTTACTACTGATTCCACCTCCTCCGACGGTCTGGATGGTCTGTTCCAACACTCTTTTATTCGTGAATTTTGTTTGTGCATTGTTTATTTTTGTTAGACGAAAACCTGTCACATGTCACATGTACGGGCTCATATTTTGTTTTCGTGTGTGCTCATTTCAGACAAAATTAAAGATGCTAAGATCATCTTTGTTGTGGGTGAGTAACCGAAGGCAGCATGTTGTCTCATTTAGCAACAACACATGTAAATACTAAATACAACTGTCTCCTTTGTGCTATACCGATGCCTTTTCTTTGTCTTCTTCAGGTGGGCCTGGCTCTGGAAAGGGCACCCAGTGTGAGAAGGTGGTGGCAAAGTACGGCTACACCCACCTGTCATCCGGGGATCTGCTTCGCCTTGAGGTGGCCTCTGGCTCTGAGAGGGGCAAGCAGCTCCAGGCCATCATGCAGAAGGGAGAGCTGGTGCCTCTGGTAAGACTTATAACCCAACACCACACTCCTGCATATATATCACAAAGTGTATAACGCTCTGTTTGTATTGAAACTGTGTTTGAGAAGTTATTAGACAACTTGATTTAGGATCATTTTTGGAGGATGTTTATGGTACTGTTTACCTGTTTTACACAGAGAGGTGCTTTTGTTATTTAGCGTACCCTCACTGATACTGATGGCAGTACAATAAACTAGCAACTGAGTGTATTTTCTATCAGAAGAGCCATATTATTGCGGAGGTCGATCATAATGTCTGTTTTCAGGACACGGTCTTAGACATGATTAAGGATGCCATGATCGCCAAGGCTGATGTGTCCAAGGGCTACCTTATTGATGGCTACCCCCGTGAGGTGAAGCAGGGCGAGGAGTTTGAGAAGAAGGTAGGCCGAGAAGGGGGCACAAGGTTTTCTCGTTCTATAATTCAACCCTGCAGAACAATAGGAGGAAAAAAGAAAAAAAAACTTGAAAACTCCCTTTGATCCTGCAGATTGGCAAACCCTGCCTGCTGCTGTACGTCGATGCAAAAGGAGAGACCATGGTCAAGAGGCTGTTGAAGCGCGGCGAGACCAGCGGCCGCTCTGACGACAACGAGGAGACCATCAAGAAGCGCCTGGACTTGTATTACAAAGCAACCGAGCCGGTCATCGCCTTCTACGAGAGCCGCGGCATTGTCAGGAAGGTTAGTGAGCCCGCTGCTGGATGGATGACAGCGAACATGGATTATTGAATGTGATTTGTTTGCAGAATCTAACAGTATTCTCGTTCTAGGTCGACTCTGAGCTCCCAGTGGATGAGGTCTTCAACCAAGTCTCCAAGGCTATTGATGCATTGTAGTAAAACAACATAACTAGATGGGTCTGGTTGCTGTTGTTTTTTTTAATTTTTTTATTTTATCAGTTGAAATTTCATAAGGACATAACATGAACATTAATGCCATACACTAATCGCTCTTCTTGGTAAAAACAACAACTGAAGGTCGTTAAAGATCAAAGATGCTTTAACTCGGCTCCGACTCCAGCAGTTGGACTTTACAAATTCTTGGAATGAATCTGTTTAAAGCAGCGTCTCGACATCCATTAGTGTGTTTCTATAAGTATTGGTTCTGTTCTGTGCTAAACACGTATGTGGATGCATCCATGTGACATCTCAAAGGGACTGCATACAGGAGGTGTCGACCGTCTCCTAACCTTTAAGGCACCTTGGTCTCGCCCCGGGGCAAACCTGCACTTTACAAACTTATTTCCCACTTTAACCCTAACGTATAGAGTCCAGAGTTAATGGGAAAAATGAAAGAGCCCTTTATGGTTGTGCCATTCAACAATAGCAGCGGTCACCCACTGTGAGCAAACTGTATACATGTACATTCACAGAACTTTCAAATGACTCATAATCATACATCATTTTCTATTAATCCATTTAAAGCACAGACATATATATATATATATTTTTTTTTTCCATCAAGATGCACTCATGTAACATGGTGGTGTATAAAGTGGTATATGTATAAAAAAGAAAAAAAGAAAATTAAAGTATATGGAAAAAAACTGTGAAATTTGAATTAGTTTATTAGCTTCAACTGTGTTTTTACAAGATGCAATATATGTGACTACACTATTTGACTGTAGGCATAATGACAGGATGAGTAATCCTGGACAAACACGTACACAAACACAGACACATCGCGGCTGAAAAGGAAAAAGCGGTGCTATTCAGACGACATGGTCAAGGTGCTGGAGCGTGTAGACACAACAGGATGCAGGACACGCTGCTACAGACACAGTGCACACTGTTATTAGAACCTTTCCTTTGAGCCCATGATGACCAACATGTCTTCCTTTACCTATCACCTTCCTCACACACACACACACACACACACACTCACACACACACACACACACACACACTTCCAGCTAGCCAAGCAAACACTGCAACAGGTATCCGGAGTACCCTCCAAGGAGAGCTCTGAGCACTGCTGCTCTGTGGGGATGAGGAAGAGGAAGACGGCTTCTGAAGGGGGACAGGATGTGTCCATCGGAAAGTCAATCAAGAAAAGGCGTCTGTGAGCACTTTCATAAAGCCATTGAGGATACTGCCTGAATGCTAGGAATGCAGCCTTTACCTAATAAAGGTACAACACAAAGGGGGAAGAGAGGAGATGGCGGTCACGTAGCAGAGAGGGAAAGAGAGAGACACGCGAGAGGAAAACCAAGAGCCGATGCTGCGATTACTCAAGGCAGACAGCACCGGGCGACACCATGTTCCAAGTTTTAAATCATCAACTCCAACCAAACACTCATCAATAAAGCAGCAATACAAATTAAATAATATAGGGACAATATATATATATATATATATATATATATATATATATATATATATATATCGGATCAATGCCTTAACATTTGTAAAAGAATAATCAACTAATAGATGTCTATATTATTTGACCCATTTGGTAAAATAGGCCACATTCAATCAACATTTTTTGTTGGAAAGCATACATTTTTTATATACCTTCAGAGTTAAATCTTTAAAATACGTTTTAATGAGCAAATGTGCAAACGTAACCTTCTGTGAGAGGCTTCAGAGGCAAAAACATATGGAATGTATATAATTGTGTGCACTTACTGCAGAGTCTGACATTATCGCTGTGGCTCGAGGCAGATCAAACATGTTGCATGGTTACGTAACATATGCATATTTGTTTCTGCTGTAAAAGGAGTTTCCTGATCCGATGTGAGGACAGGGATGTCGTATATGTACAGATCGTAAAGCCCTTTGAAACTAATTTGTATTTGTGATTTTGGGCTATACAAAATATACTGAATTGAATTGAATTGCCAACAGAATAGGAAAGGCTGGTAGGCTAAAGGTAAACTGGTTACAGAGTATCTCATGGGAATCATCTAACAGTGAGTTATCCATCCATGGGTGACATGGGGACATCCACAGCTTGAAACGGGGCTGGCTTGCTGAGAAAATAATCCCTTTTTAGACTGTCACAGACAATTACACGCAGCGTTGTAGCTCCAATGTACAATTAACCAGGACCAGTCACTTAACGGATCGCTGGCCGCTTTTAGTTTCATGCAAAGATGGGCTGTTTCTCAGGCCCTGTCAATTAGCTGCCTTATGAAAATGTAGATGTAAATTACTTGGTGAGGCTGTCGGGCCTCCGTTCATCCAGGTTCAGTCTCGGATATTGCCGCTGCGAGGGAATGCGTCAGATCACCCCCCTTGGAGGACGATAAGGAAGCGAGTAAGCTGGCACATACACTTTATTCTCTGCTGCAGACTGCAGAGGGCTGACTGGCTGGCAACACAGAGACCCAGTGGCACCGTGCGGGAACCAACGTCAACCTGCGATGAAAGACGATGGCCGATTGTTTCCTGTTATTGAAACACTACTCATGGGTGGGGGTGGCGAGTCGAGCGGAGGCTCCAATAAAAAGGGAAGCCAGTGAAAGAGAGTGCTACTGTGGAAGTGTCAGCCTCAGATGTGATGAAGTGCCTAGAATACCTTGAACGCTTGCCAAGTGTGACATATGCCCCGGCATCTTATTACAAGTCATGTCGACTATTACAGGGTTGCAATAATTTAAGTAACACGTAGTTCAATTTGTCTCTACTTAGTGTGGCGTCCCATGTGCATTGCTTTGTTCGTGTTGCCTGAAGGAATGAGGTCAAGGCAAGTTCACAGAGTCAATAAGCAGAATATCAAGCAGTCTCAGAAAACTATGTACAGTGTAACTGTTGCAATGCACCATGGGATTTTAGCACTCTTGCATGTAAATTAGTCCAATTAGTCGTTCGGCACTCGTGATATGCAATCATGGATTAACTGGATTAAGCCTGTTGAGTGTCTACAGTTCGAGTACCCATTAAAATCAATTTAAAATGATTGCGGCAGAGATATTCTTCTGACAGAATCCTGTACATGTGAATTATTTGCTACAATTGAGCAGTTTAGTGCTTAATTAAAGTGTGTATTAATACACCGGAGACCTTCTTAAATATCTGCTCCAAAGAAATATTGATTTGTTTGTGAGATTACGCGTGTCCTGGTGGACGGGGCCAGTACACAGATCCAATTAGAGCCATGGCACCAGCTGTGAGAATGCTTTCCATTACTAAGCACCTTCGCGATTTAACATATTTCACAAAATCTGTAACGAGCTGTTTTTGTTTTGTCTTGCAGCTGCACTTTGTTCCTGATGTCCAGAGACAGATTCTTCCTGAATCCCACATTCCAAACATAGTAACGGAGACTTCAAAGACTCCTTTCAACTTTTTTTTCCCCCTTTAAATATCTGGATTAGGAACAAATCTAACTAAAAACAACCTGGCTTTGTTTTTTTTTACTGACTTTAGACTGGAAGTTGATGGAGAGAGAGCTTGGTGCCAGTGTTGCTGGTACACATGACACACACATGTGGAGCAAAATTAGAAAGAGAGAGAGAAGGGAATCAGAGTCGCTGTTTGATAAATTTAGTTTGCTACAGCAGTTTTGTTATTATTATAAATGCTTTTGTGGCATTGTTGAAGTGTAGTCCATACGTTTGTTTTTCTTCTCTCTTTCTTCGGCCAATAGACTTTGTGTTGGGTTGATTTTACAGGATGATGTCTCCTCTGAGTCTGTTGGGTACAGAAAGGATGTTATGTCTACTCTTTGTTCCACTCAGTTTCTCCTCACAAAGTACCAGTGGCGTGGTACTGTATATAAAATGCTGTTCCTTCAAAGGAATTCTTTGCGCGTTCTCATTTTTACGTTTTATCAGGATACTTCAACCAATGATAAAGATCAAAAATATTTGTTGTAATATATGGAGACAACATACATTATGAAACAAAATATTATATGATTTCCAAATCTTGTTCAGATCAGTACATATACCATTAACATTGAGTGAGTTCAAAGTAAATACACTAATCGCGACACGTGCAGCCACACAGGTGATTTCACTTATTTGGGTTGATTGGACCTCCTCTCCACTACTCAGAATAACTGAAACACCTGTAACCATTGTACACATATAATGGGTTTAACATTTTACAGCATGTAACTAAAGCAGCTATTTGTACCTGTTACAACAGTGTGTATTGCTTTTTGTATTTTGTATTGCCTTTTTGTGTCAACCATCTAGCCTGACCACAACAGTATTACTTTACATGGGCATTTCCTCTCAGCCAGGTACAAGCAATATAACAAAACAATGTTAGGATATTACTAATAGTGACTTATGTTCTGTTGGAAATGGTTTTATGACACATTATAATGTTATGACTCGTGCAGTGTTAATTAAAAAGTCATGTCCTTTGTGGTCAAATTGTAGTCACCCTAGAAATTTGGACCCACACACCATTTGCCACATGAGAATGTATTCAGTGAAAATCAAAAAAGAAAGTATGCTTTTCATCGATGATCATCATGTTGTGGCTCAATTTTAGCTTTTATTAAAGGGAGGTTATATGAGGTAGTCCTGTGTCAGTGTATAATCTACAGTAGAAGGTTGTCGACATGCTGCTGATTTAGAGAAGCACTAATGCTGGAGGTCGCTCTCAGCTGAGCTAGCCCCCTGACTGATCCCCCCTCAGGTAAACAAAGTTTGTTCTGTCAGCTCTGTTGTTGTTTTCACTGTTTTCACCGTTAACTGCCAACCCCGGCTCAACCGTTGCAATGTTGAGAGCTGTGTGGAGATAGACTGAATTTTAAATTGAGCACATTTTGAAGTAAGATTGTCTGTGAAATCCCTATCTATTGCAGAATGAGGTAACACAATGGGGACTGAGCCCATGGCCCACTGACGAAAGGCCTTTTGCATTTACGGTATTACAAACTTGGTGTCTGTGGCGACGTACTGGGAAAAACCACAAGTGATGCACTGTGAAACGTGTGATCCAGAAACACACCTGCAATAAGGCAGGTAAGTCCTTATCACCATAGGTGCCACTCTTCGAGATTGATATCGACGCAGCACTTTGTGTGTTGCCCAATATAACACAAAGAGGTGTTAAATGTGTTATGTGTAAAGTTTTTTTTTTAGCAATATCACCTTGGGAGCTGGAGATTAGCGACAGGTAGTCAAACATAACACAGAAATACAACAGTGACAGTGTTTCTGTGAAAACAAAATAAAAATTGAAATATAGTGAAAGGCTGCTATAGCCTACCTGGATAAACACTGTAGCTGAAGAGTAAATGAACCTTGCCTTTTGGTAAATAAAACATAAAATGCAGTGCTACAAAATCACAATAATAACTTATTCAAACCTAACCCTATCTCTCTATGCTGACCAGACAAGACAATGCTATCTATGACAGTGGCCAGTTGCACCATGTTACTAGGAAAAGAAGAAAAAAAGGCCGGTGGGAGGGGTACAAAAGTAAATCTGCACCGCCCAGGCAGCTCAAAGTTTGGGAAAGTCCTGACATCGTTACATCGGCCACATCCTCGCGCGTGGATTACAAAGCCTGCTTTATTCAAGGAAGCCCCCCGACCCGAAAAGTAAGTTTGGTGGCTCATAACTTTGTTCTACGTTTCTCTTATTGCCAACAGGGATGTGCGCTCGATTTTTATTTCCGAGGCAGCCTAGAGGGCAGTAATGTAACCCTCGACCAGTCCGTGTTATGGCTGTCTTGCAATGATTAGCGGGTCAAATAACGGGAGGAAGCGCTTAGAATTAGATTTGTGAAAACAACGAGTTATGGCCCAAATACCGAACCCTCGCATGGAAGGGATCTACTTTCATATTTATCTTTTCCCTCATTCATTCCATCCATAGTAGTATATATGTGTTTATTGCTGGTCTCATTGTTTCATTTATGGATTCGTAAAGTACACTTTACGCGCGTTAAATACCGTTTTTCTCCCGCAGTAAGAAGTGCAGGGCAACAACGTGCCTGTTTTCCTTTGGAAGTGCTTAAACAGTTTACACAGGCTCTTCCTTTCCCTCCATATGAATCATATAACAAGAGCAGTCTCCTTCTTATCTGATCTCGGCATTGTGATATTATTTAAAGAACGCGATGCCGTAGTGCTTCCTGAAACAGAAGTGACTGACCAGCAGATAACCCTTGGGTTCAGACCTCATTGTGCACCAGGAAGGGGAACAGAATTATTGTGGGATTGTCTCGGGGGGAAAATCCTGTCATCTCACTGAAGGAATGTAAAACATTTAAGACGCACTTCCTCCACTGTCAGTGTTGAATAGGTTTTTATAAATGACCGCCCTTGTGCTCGCAATTTATTATTGATGGTGAACTGCACTTTTTATATTCATGTTCAATACTTATGGGTACATGGGAACATATGCGTGTTGGATAACAGGACATGCATTACATTATATGCTGAGGAAGAAAGTGGCATGCATACAATTGGCAGCTGGTCAACCATCACATCTCCTAATTTATTGCCAGCCTCTTTTCCCCCCCCTGACCTATCTGCCTTTTAAAACCTGGAACTGTCTGCTCTTCCTCAGCCACAGTCACTGCTGCTCAGCCACCAGACAAGGACTCTTCAGCCTCTGCCCGAGAAGCTCCACACCCCAGAGACCCAGACTCTGTTTCTACCACCTCGGACATCAACTTAACAGAAGATGGAGGGGCACCTGGCGCGATGTGCGCTTCTTCTCTGCATCACTGTTGCAGCCTCTGGTAAGAGTACCAGCTGATTCAGTACTTTCAGCTTTTAGATTTTATGTCACTGGGTTTTAAAACAAGCATTTATTGGAAAGGGTATAACCTCAGACGACAGACCACAGGCCACTGGGTTTAGTGGCTATTGAGCCTCTAGGGCATATTTCTGTCGACCCAAAGTTCAAAGGCAGATATTAATCTTGTCCTGTCCTGTGTTCTTACATAATTCCACACTGAAGACTATTATTTTGATTTTTGTTGTTGTTGTCTTGCACGCTAAATCAGAATTTTCCTACCAAGAGAGGTTATGTGCAAAACAATCCTTTTGGCTTGAATGATGGTTTCTCCTTAAAACAGCTCAGAGATTAGGGAGAGATTATACTATTTTTGGTAGTAGGGAAATAAATCCCATGACATGAGCTAAATTCAAAAACCATGCAACTCCAGATGATACACAGAATATTAAACCTCTGGTTGATCTTGGGAAGCAGTTGTTTGTGCAGTTGTTCAGGGTTCAGTGATGAAGAATATTTTATCGACAGACGGCCCAGACACAAGCAAACATGTGGGGCGCTCGCAGGTTTCATGTGATCCTCCTCTGCTGGCCCCCATTCAACACTCCCTCCACTGGTTGCCTGTGGCTATCCATATCAAATTCAAACCTGTAATCCCTATAAGGTGGCAAAGAGATCTGGAACTATCCCGGTGCCCTCAGGCCGTAATCCAGCCTCACACTCTGAACAGGGCTCTGCACTGCTGCTTCGGGGTGTTTAGGTCTCACTCCCCTGCAGTAATCTGGCATCTGGGGTGGTCACCTGGCTTCGATAAATAAAACAATGAATGTGTTTGATTGTTACCTTTTTGTGCAAGTACCTTTAACACAATTATATATCACGTTTTTTTGTTAAATATATTTTTTTCGAGATAGAATATATTGTTTTAATTATGTTAGAGATCGACTGGTCTTTTCAACCCTATATATATCTTATACTATAGTTTTAGACAAACTGCACCACTATCTGAAAGTGCCTATTGTGATTTAAAAAGTATGAAAAAAGATATACACTCAGCTTTTATTGATTGTTGATAGAAAAAAAAAATGACCCTCACACTCTAAATGCCATAAAAGAAAGCATAATGCACACTGCCGTGATGTATTCTAGTTTTGACATGAACTGTCAGCAAAATAAAGTTGTCCGCACTCACTTTCCAATGATGCACTTGAAGCTGGAACAAACACTTCAGTGCCAAATAACCTTTTCTCACCCTGTGCTTATAAACACACACCAGAAATGTAAACTGGCATTTCCAACTCGCTTTTAAATGAGGCAAATTGGCCCTAGCAGGCATACATCACTGTTATGATCATGTGCCAGAAAAACATGCCCGTTTTCTGAATCAGTCTTCAGCGCTGACCTAGTGTACGTCAAATCACAATATTGCCACAAGTGTTGAACACCCCCTCAACACGAGGTGCTGATGGCAACGATACAGAGGTATTTTTTGGCCAACTGGCAGACCTGTTGAGAGTTGACTTCATGAAGCCTCACCGCAGGGGATCCGTCTCACTGTCTGCTGGTGGAGTATTCAAGAAGATGTTCAGCTTGGCCTTAATTGCCCGCGACAAACAGACCTGAATTCGCAATCGTTTTTATTAATTTCTTGAAAGAGGTTCCAAGGATTTTACTTTTCTTCCCTATTCTCTTAATTTTTTTTTTGGCAGCATCATCTTCAGAAGAAGAGCCAGAGGATACTCTGACCCTGTGCACTGAATGTTGGAGCGTTAATAAACACATTGCTGTGATATGATTAAGTCCCTCTGTATCAGGCGTCGTGTATTTGTCATTATATTATCCAGTATTGTCGCATTAATTTGTCATTTTCTCTGACATTGTCTCCTGGGCTTAGTACTATTGTTGTTGTTGAACAAATGACGCACACACATCAGGTGTGACTCACTACAGCCAAGAGTATACCAAATCAAATTTGCACGCTCCCAGACTGAGTAAGGTGCTGCAAAATTCACTGGGATTTGAGGTTTGTTTATTTAATAGCATCCTCGCCCGTTGCAAATCCGTGTGGGAGCAGACACGATGTGAAAGTTTCTCAAAAGAAGAAGTAAACATGGAAAAAGTGAAAGTAAATCCAAAATAGCCTTCAGCCAGCAACAAATCCCATGTCTCTCTTGGCCAGTTGCAGGCAGTGGTATGGTTTCTTACTTCAGCTTTGGCTTTATTTCCTCTGTCAGATCCTTCATGTCAGGCTTATTAAATCCTTTTGTGACATCTGAAGAACCCAGTTTGAGTGTGCTGCAGACACTGCGCTCACAATTTGAGAAACCTGAACACATATCTACTGTATCTGTAGATATCCTAGATACATACCAGATATCCTAGATACATAACAGATATCCTAGATACATATCAGATATCCTAGATACATAACAGATATCCTAGATACATAAAACATATCCTAGATACATAAAAAATATCTCAGACTTAAACACTGTCCTCTGGGTCACTTGGTGAGGTGTGTATATATATATATATGTGTGTGTGTGTCTGAGACTCTTACATTTTTATTCGCTTCATTTCCTGAACTGGAACCTTAATTCTTCCTTAGAGCAGCCCGCTGGCCTGTGTTCTGCTGTCAAGCGTTTATTTATTTTTGGAGATATGCGATATCATGACTGGCCGATTAATGAAGTAATTGGTGTTGTGCGGCTTAAACACTATCAGATGTTTTTGTCTGTGATAGAAGACTTCTATGGCTACAGACTTTTGCTTAATTCCAAATGTTCCGGGGTATCAGCCCATGAATGTATCAGTACTGTTGCAGCAGCCCGTAGACAAGGCATCTTCTAAATATTTAACCAATTTTGTAAAATGTAAAGACTATAGTTCAAGGAAATTGTTGGATCGCTCGCAGCCTTCTGCTGCAGAAACAGAGTAAAACTGCGGTTTATGTGATCAATTTCTTGAGTTCCAACACTCATTTTCTGTCTGCCCATCTGAAATCTCAGGTGAAAGAACCCAGCCACTGCTATTAATTCTACCCAGGACTTTGACATGAGATCCTGTTTTCCATCAGCTCTGTATTATTTATAAAATCGCCCACAGCCTATTTCTCTTAAACCTAGAAAAGCTCATCCTTGGTTCACCTTACAACTTGATTATTAAACTCGCTGATGTGCTGGGATCAGTCAGGCCTCTCTTTCTTGTCTACAGCTCATCCATAATCTCTGGACAGGCTTCTGTCGGGCTCCAATAACACAGACAACATCACACCAGCCTTAGTTTCACTACACTGCCTCCCTGTGAGGTTAATTGTGTTAAAAATGGAGTTTGTTTTGAAGGCCCTACATGGTCCAGACTACGGGTTTATCTCTGAGCGCCTATGGTACCACAATTTGTCTAAATCCTTTTAGTCATTTAACTGTGGTTGTTGTTTGTGCCAAGATGGGTGGCGATGCCTTTGAAATAGTTATATTAATTCATCTCTGCGTGTTTGGTCCTTTCTTTATGATAAAATGTGCTAAAGGCTTACCTTTTCTCGCTGGCTCCGAGCTGTGCCGGTTTTAATTTCTTTGTTTGGACGTTATTCTTTTGTTAATCTTGTCTGTTTGTGCACTGCTTCTAGGCAGCTGCAACACTATTTTTCATTTAAAGAATGTATTTCATTTGGCACCTTTCCTTATGGATGTTATAACATCTGCCTCAGACAGGGCAATGTTCATCATTTTTACACGCCTCTTAGAGGGTTACTGCTGAGATTTAGTATTTGTCATGCATACAGTTGGGGGACGGATTAAAAAAGAGAGCAGAGGCCGAGATATTCTTACTTCTAGTAAGAATAGTTCTTCGTTTTTGCTTCAATACAGCTCTGGAAAGGCTATAATTTCCCATATGCCATCTCAGCAGTGTCTTTTATCAGAGCTTCTTTGACTGGTACACGCCCATGTTTTAACCCCACACAGTAACACACAATGACACTATTACATTTCTCCGTCCTCTCATGTTGGACTGGAGGCAGATGCCACAGTGACTCACTATCGCCTCTACAGGTACAAGTGGTATTACAGGACAGGACGAGTCGGGGCTAGCTGGTCTGCACGCTCACTACAATCGATAACTCTGCAACACAATAGCCGTCTTTGACATTGTGTAAATACTGTTACCACTTCACATTCTGTTTTTTATGTTTGAACTATATGTACTGGTCATATCAAACAGTACATATTGCATATATATATATTAGATTATGTCGGCCCTAGCTGCTTAATACATGAGAGTTAGTTGTATAAGATTTCTTCAGGAGAAAATTTTCAATTTCATATATCCAGGCCATTTTATAATTGCAAGCACAATAACCACTTAAGTTGCCTGTAGCAGTTGGACACAAACAATTATCCATGAATCTGACTAAAGTCTTTGTTTTTTGTCATTTTTATCCTCTGTGTGCCCAGCGTTTCCTTGTCAGGAAATAGTGTTGGATATGCCCCTTTCTGCATCAACTTTCCCAGTGGGAGCCAGGCATCATGATGTTAACTATCAGACCTCCTGCTGCCTTTCTGCCTACCCCAGAGTCTCCCTCCACGGGCTAAAGGAAAAGCACAAAAGTGATTAGCGAGCGGCTGGAGAAGGAGGGAGGGCCGTCTGGAAATGAATCATGAAGAGGGAAAGAGAGCGAGACAGACAGACAGACAGAAAGAGATAACAGAATTCATAAAGACTGATTCATGGAGACAGTAAGGGAGTGGGGGGGGTCAAATTTATGTGACTGTCAAAGAGCAGATAAGTGGTTCAGAGGAAATATGTGGGGAAAGAGAAGTAAGTAGCTAGGGGATTACAAAAAACACAGATAGGAAAAAGGACCAGACAGAGATAAAGACTAGGAGATATGGAGACCCAGTTAAATGATGTTCGAAAAAAGTGAAAATGAAAGACGTTTGACAAAAGATGCCGAAAAACACTAAACGAACAACATATGTGTTAGTTGACAGAAATGAGGTATGTTGGATTTTAACACAATGACAAAGGTTCCTTTCCACGAAGGCATGCAATATACTGGAGTAAGCTTAAAGGAAAAAAAGGGAAAAAAGTCATGTTAAATATGGCGTTGAAAGTCAAAACAGTCCACTTCCCCCGTTTTACTGTAGTGAGCCGGCTCTGCCTGCCGTCAGACTGGGTGGCAGGGAGACGCGACCGCTTGTCGCTGCCTCAGACCGATTTCAATCTCCTCGAATGTTATGCCCCTCCCAAATAACAATCCATTTCTGACTGCCTCGCTTTTCCTCTGTTTGAAAATACTGTGTGAGGGAGCCTCACTAAGGCTGTGTTCCTCTCTGCTGTTTGTCCCACACTTGACTGTTACTCCAGATGGTTCTAGCATGCAATGGGGCATACAAGTAATGTTATTCGTGGCATTAAAAAAAACACAATTGAATGGCCATTATTGTAAGTTTGACGGTATGGATGATACATTATACTATTTTCGATTTAAATTCTCTTTCTGTTTTAGATTTGGTAGGAAAATCCAGACATGTTTCAGTATTTGTTTAAAAAAAGTGAAAATCAGATACAAATAATTAACCCTGCTTGTTCATTATTATTATACTATACACATTTCAATATTATTAGTTCATATTATTTATTATTCATTATAATTGTATTATTATAAAAAATAAAAAATCGGAAAACAATAATCCTTTTATACTATTTAGTGGTATTTAGTGGCCTTTAACTCTACTGTCTGTTAGATGACTGGGTCCCTTTTATTCTAAATGGCTCTCCAGTATTGCTTTAACAGTCATGCCTGCTTTTAAATAATTGAAGTACGGAAAAGGTTTAGCATGTATGAATAGGTTAGAAATAGAAATAATTATAGATCTTTAAGGCTTTTTGATATGTTACTGTGACTACAAGGTCGTGCGCCCTCCGGCCCGGCGCTTTTCTTTATGCAGTTGCATGACCGCTGAATGGCTCATTAGTGGCGGGCGAGATAAACGCCTCGTCAGCATGGCGACCACTTCTTCATATCAACATGCCGGCTGTCTGTCCAGATAAGGCGTGGCATTATCTACTCTCATCTCTCGGTCTGTCTCGCCGTGGTCAACCCTGGGGTTTGCACAAACACAGGAAATGTACCTGCATAGGAAACTGTCGGTGGCTCAGCTCTCTCACCTGTGACTCGACGTCAAAAATTGCATTTTACATCATGTGTCTTCATTTCACAAAAACTTTATTCACCAGCGACTTTAATTAATGAGGGTACTGTTATGCTGGGCAGAATCAGCCCCTTAATCTGTTCCCGAATAGCTATGAACAAAATGTTCTCAGCTAAAATGTCAGCTCAAATGCTTCATGTCACGTTTTTTGCACAAACGGAGGGGCCTTTGCTTTTAACCTTTCCTTTTGGCCTAAAGGAAATTCTGGAAAATCCCCAAATAGCATTTTAGAGCATGCTAGTACAACTACTACTAAGTACAAGGCATGTTTTCGCGAGAGTATACACTGATTTCTAAAGTGGTCAGCGCTGTGCAGTGTGTTGTGTAATGGCAGAACCTCTTGATTCAAGCACTGGGTGGGTAGTTTTCCTGTTGATTCAGGTGTCACACCGGCCAATCTGTATTTAGAGAGCTGAAGTGTGTGTGTGTGTGTGTGTGTGTGTGTATGTGTGTGTGCTGTGAGGCGAGTATCCTCACTGGATTTGGACCCTGGATTTTGTCATTTGTCATATTTCTGTAATATGCAGGAAAACAGACTATATGACTCAAGGCAAAAGCCTCGAGACATCTGACAGATTATTTTAATCTGCTCATATACTATAACTACAACAAATCTTACAGTCAAACTCTGGATACTTAATCTTTTCACAGACGCCGGAGGGAATAAAGTTACACTTGTTTAACCGCTCTCCCTAGTCCAGACACTTCCATTAGTTATATAGTGAAATGATATCATAAACTTGAAGATCCGTCTCAGATCTCGCTAAAATAATTCAAAACCTTTATGTTTTTTGAGGCCCAATAGCATTTTTGTGACCAAAATATTAAAAATACAAAAGAAATGGGCTTCTTTTGAAAAAACTGAAATCAAAAAACATTATTGTCTGGTGTCATAGTATTGCTGTAAAAGGCCTTCATCAGTAAAAGCCACTCTGGTCATGTATATTGCATTGTCGAGGTTTGTTGTTCTTCTTTTGTTTACCCTAGGATCATGGATTGTACTTTTAACATCCCTCGCTTTCAATATGTTTAAAAAAAAATATCAGAGCCTTCATTACTATGCCACCCTCGTGTCGGAAAGCATTAATATTTTTTGGCAAAAATCAGTCAAGAAAAACGAGCTAATCTCTGTTGGTTCTCGACGAAGCATATGTTGTGCAAAGCTACATCAATCTTGAATGATTGGGGGCAACCACTGTGCAATGAATCTCCAAAGCTTCAATCTGCTCTGGTTGCACGCAGTTAGCATGAAACTTGCTAAATTAGTCTGTCTATCCACCAATTAACACTCAGATGATTAATTGTGTTTTGCTAGTGCTCTTTCGGTGTATTGAGGGGTGGGGGAGGGGGACTAACTCTATAAGCGAACGGAAAAAGACTTGCTCTTCACAGTAACTGATGGTGTCTGGAATATAACAGGACACCTGAGAGTATATTGGGGGGTCAACACACAAATGATGGCATATATATGTCATGCCTGCAGCTGCTGCTTGCTTAGAATAACCACAATCCATACGATCAGATGCGTCCGCATCAAAGAATAAGGAATGCCTAATTACTCGCAGCAGACGGGGCTCAGAGTGAGTGAGTGAACAACGGAGGAAGTGAGCCATAGACCTTCCATACGCCACTGTTGGACTTGTTGTTCCGCCGGCTTCCGACAACGACGAGACAACGGACGAATGGCTCCCAGAGGTGTAAACAGAGCGAGTGTGAAGACAGGCTGTCTCCAGACCCGCAATCACATCCTCCAGCAAACACTGGACGCAGGCACTTGGCACACACAAGTACTTTGCCATTATACTGACGAGATTAATCAGCAAGTTTTTGGGGATAGAATTTCAGGATTTAGGGAGAGGGAGGTGAGATGGTCAGGAAGCATGTGTGTGTGTCTGTGTGTGTGTGTGTGTGTGTGTGTGTGTGTGTGTGGTATGGAGTGTGTAGTATGCAGGGGTGAGAGGCCAGGGGACAGTGCAGGCCCCTGCAGAGCACTGATAAGGGGTTGTTTACCTTCCTGTGGATGGTCAGGCCTCGATCTGCAGTTGCGGAAACGCCGGGACAATAGGTGTGTGTGTGTGTGTGTGTGTGTGTGTGTGTGTGTGGCCTTGAAGCTCCCCTTTCCCTCTCCGACAAAACTCCGATAGGACCGCTGACCCCTCCCTCCCCCCTCCCCATCACAACCGACCCTGGACACAAACAGTTTACCCTACCCCGAGGGACCCCGAGGGAGACAGTTGGTCTTGACGTTGTCTGCCGTCAGGGTCCCTCCCCCTCCCCCACCCCCTCCAAGCCATGCACTGTAGCCTCAAGCACTATTAGTCCTCCTTTTGCATCTAGTAGCTGGCGTTCTTCTACACAGTGACTTACAATCGGGGAAGGCAGGAAAGACAGGGCATGAAATCAAGTCTGTCTGCCTGCTTGCCCGAGATAAGTGAAAAGCCGGCTTGTTATTGGGCCGCGGATAGTCAATCCCTTGAATCTAAATCAACATTTAGCTGTGATAGAAATTCAAGGCCTCGCCACTGCCTGTCAGTACTCGGCAATGTCGGCACAGCACGGAGACTTAGAGTTGATGCAACAGGGTTACACACAGGCAGTCAGATCTTTAATTTACAGGCAGAAGTGGCTGGCGACCAGTAACAACACTGCCAGTAACAACAAACCATGTTCACCATTTCCACCGAATCCGCCAAGTATGCTGTATTTTGAAAAACAGTGTGAATGTAAAAAAAACATATCCTCAAAATATATCTCAGCAGAAATCTGCTTGCCTAACATTTATCTGAATCTTTTTATTTCCAAGAAGAGACTTCTCTCTCTGGTTATTACCCCTATTACCATAGTTCATTCATTTCTAAATTTAGATAAGGCCAATTTTATTTCTGCTGACCAATGAGATGCTGACACTCTAGAATATGTTCAAAACAAGAAGTGATAACTTAGTCAGATATACAGTCCCAATGGAGAATTAATTGCGCCTCACGTTGGTGCTTCTTATTTTTTTGTGCAGAAGTTGTAGACATTCAGGAGCCACAGTGTACCATTTCCAAGAAATACATTATGACCTCTCAATTATTTTGTATGACTTACAAGTTGCTTGTGTGGTGAAATAAGACGTTCTGTCATCCCGAAAGCAAGTCCATTTACAATTTACCACTCCACTCGTAGCCACTCTAGGTTTTCCTACTCGCGTCTCTCCACTCGCAGTAAGAGGAACCACAATTCCAGTTTGGTTGGATGGGTTGAAACAGATAGATTTTTTTCTAATCACCATAATTTTAACAGTGTGCAACAATGTGTTGAATGCTACCCTAAAGTTGTATTACGAGCCGTGCACTGCTCACATTGCCCGCCATGCCTTTTTGGCCTCGCTAATGCCTCTATGAGCGCCCACATTATGACAACTTATTTCCCAGAGCAGTTATAACTATATAATGTAATTTAGTCCACTCACCTTTAAAATAGGCATCTTCTTTTTTTAGCCTTCAAGAACAGTACTTAACATTTGTAGCAAATGTTCTAATGATTGGATTGTCAGTGAGTCATTGTGTTCCTCAACAGTGTTTAAAATAAGTTTTGCGTATGATCAGCATGGTGTTTATGTGCTGCAATTAGCATATCATGACAGGTGCTGTTAGAAGTACAGCCACTGGCCTCATGATCTATGTTAAGCTCCGCATAATTATCTAGGAAGTGCAACTTGATTTAGGAGGTTCAGGTTGGCCCCCTGTAACAAGGTTGTTTTAATTAATTCCGGATGCTTTAATCTAAATCTTGAGACAATGGAGATAACACTTTCACGCACACTTGGACACTCCTTATCTCAGATGTTGTTGGTCAGTCTAGCTGCAGGATTGCTGCAATCTCTACATCTTTCTAGTCTCTGTCCAGCCCACGGAGGGAATAACCATAATTCATACAGCAATGATCAAATCCATGTCAAGCTCAACTTGTCAGGCTCAGCTCTAGACTGGACTCAACTGTATCTGTGTGAGCTCTACTTTAGGAGGCTTTACTCCTCATCCATAACGGCGGTTCACAATAAACACAGAAGCGTTGTGCCAAGTCAATTGTAATTAATTAAAGTTAATTGCAAGCAGTAGCCGGCTGTTCACACCAGACGTGCATTTCTCCACCATTCAACAAGCGCTTCTGCTCCTCTGTTGGTTTCTATAGAGCTAATATCTCACTCACTCTGTCTGCTTGTGTGTGTGTGTGCGTGTGTGTGTGTGTGTGTGTGTCTGCTCATCTGGTTTGACGCGACTGAAGAATATGTGGAATGCATGTAATTTAAAAACCACATTCACAAACTGTAGTTTCATTGGCGATTTTCTGGTAAATATATACTGATATAGTTTATCAGTGTTTTCTTCCCAGATTTGCTCGAAGCACGCATAGAAAATAGACCAGACACCCAAACTATTGCTTAAAGGGCTCAACGTCTGGTTCAGTGCACTTCACAACACCTGTGTCTGGAGCACAAAGTTAACTTTACCCACAGCTAAAGCTGCCAGATTAAAGGTAAAACTGATAAAGTACAACTGGAACTGACAACGTGCAGCATCCTGACGCAACACAGCTGGTTGAGCTAACCTTAACAAAGTCAGCCTTCAGACGGATGGAAACTTGCTGCAGACAACCAGGGGAATTCTGAGAGCATTTTAAAGTGCATCATATTGTAAGTTATTCATCGCTCCCAGATATTGGTACAGTCCAACAAAATGGGCTTTCTCCAAAAGCTAATGCACTATCAGCAAATTGGCCAACATTGATTTTGGCTGCACACTCGTTGGTCTTAATTCTATATGCATTCGATCAGTTTGCTGTGATAATGTTTCCAGTTAAATGTGTTTAATACACATTAGGTCTGTTCATTTGGCCACATAGTGTTGTTATTATGGTAATTGGCAGCAGTCTATTCAGGCAGACACATTCATTGATACCTATTTAATGGAATTTGCATCAAGAATTAAAGCAAGTTTAAGGTCAAATGCGATTATAGGCACTTTTCATGAAATGAGGCTATTTCCTGTTCTCCCTAATGCTCCCTAATGGTTTTCTACTCACATCTCCCCCTCATAGCTAACATCTAAATGGAAATCATCAACATTCATAAACATGTCTTCTCATGGAATGGGAAACGGGGGTGGGGGGACTGATATAAGTAGAGGACGAGGACAGGGAATGGAATGGTTCTTCTATACCTCATTTACCAGCAAATCGCTTAGCGAGGCCATTGGCATTTCCGGGGTCAAGAGGGCAAAATGAATGTTCTTCACGTCCTATGGTGACTTGTTAAAAAAAATAGACCAGTGTCACATGCACGCACACACTCACGCGCACAGCCTTACGCAGTCAGTGTGATTTATACCAAGACCGCTTGGGTGACAGCCATGGGCCGTTGACTCTGTCACAGCAGAACAAGAGACAAATAACTTTATGGATGTGGATATTGAGCAACAGACATTAACACAGAGGGCCAGAATAACAGGAAACCAGCCTCGACCTCTAGGGCGAGGGAGGGAAAAAGAGATTGCAAGGGAACATGGGTGGCTCTCCATCTCGATGTGCTGCAGCCCAAAGCTGAGCAGACCAAGAAACAGTGAAGAAGTTGTTCCAGGAATGATGAAGCCCCCCTCAATCCTGAACAGAAACACATGTGTACTTGATTTGACTATGGAGTTAAAAGCAGTGGTATTATGCATTACTGAATAAGACACAAACGAAAGATATATCATTTCCAAAATTTTCCACAATAAGAAGCATCTCAGATCAGCCAATTCTAAAATTGACATAATGTGATCAAATGATTATATCTCATCAGCAGCTCTTTTCCCATCAGTGATATTATGGATCAGACATGGTATGAACAAATAAATGGACTGAACAAATAGAGTCTATAATACCAATCTCAGTTCATTGTGGATGCAACAAACAACAGGAGAAAGAGCTGACTATGTAACATGTTCTAGCTTCCTCTGTTCTTACTGTTTTTCATTGCATTTATCACTTTCCATCCCATTTCATTTCTATCTGCATCCATTCTCCTCCTACGCTGGTGATAACATTGCCTCAACCAGGGTCTTTGATTAGTGCTCATTCTAAATAAAGCACATCCTGTTGACCCTCTGAACGTTCCAATTTCCTTTTCACCCTTTCCCCTCGATTGCCTTTTCCTTCTCATCTCACTTGCTCTACATCTCCTCTCTGAGGGATTGAGGCTTGCTGGGTTAAAATCCAAATACATCATGGAAGTCAGTGGAGTGCTATGTCATGCAGCATTTGCTTACTAAATTAGTTGTATCTGTTATGCTATAACTCTTGCTCGCTTTTATGCTTCAGCGGCAGCTGTTTTGGGGGTGATTGAGTCATGCATAGTGGATGCTTAGACATATATTGCTTGTATTCATCTTACTGAAGATATGCTTATCTAATGCTTAGGCGCAGGAGAAGTAGTGCTGACTGATTCACTCCATTGTGAAGTTGGATGGCTGTAAGGCCTTGTTTTGACGAGTCCATCTAGATTGGAGAATATGTCAGCCAGGGCTACAATGTCACAAAAAGCACATAATGCCCCAGTCAGACCATTTAATCTCTAATCAGCAAAAAGAGGGGGACAAATGACCCCAGACACTGTATTCTGCACCGTTCTTCTAGAAGAAAGACAAAGTTTGCTGGAGAATATTTTTGTACCTGATTGGGACAAGTTAGAGCCAGTGTGTGCACATGCATACTCAGTTTACACACACACACACACACACACACACACACACACACACACACACACACACACACACACACACACACACACATAGCACAGGTCAAACACCAGGCATTTATACCCAACCTCATCCATGACCGCGCAGCCTCGGCTCGATTAATTCAGCTTCCAGAGACACGGATGCCCAGGTTAAACAGCAGGCCAATAGCAGAGAGCAGAGTGAGCAGGCTTGATGAATGACTGCAGACCGGTATCCTGACACGCCTGATAAACGTGAACCGGCAGATTCCTTTTTAAACAATGTAGTCCTACCCACACATTTAACATCTATACTCTGAGACCAGGACAAAGCTTTCAGAATGACTAATAACAATTGTAGCCTCTTTCTGACAAGGAATCTGTTACATTGCTTCGTTCATCTATCTTTTATATAATGGTCTGGATTCAGGTGCGGTTCATGTTCAAATATGACAGGTTTGTGTTGTGTATAGAGCCGTAATCTCGCACTACTTGGCATTTGACACACAGGACTGGATAATGCCGAAGTTTGCGTATTAATGTCGGAGGCAAGAGGTTATTTAGTGGAACCTGATTATATGCGGCGGACACTGCTTAACCATTTGTATTTGATTTCTTTCAGCCTCAAGTCAGACGTGTGATCCCATTGGGGTTGATGTCAACCCATGGGTTTACGTGAGTGATATTCTAACTGGCTGTTGGACCAGCTTCATCGGAGAGGACAAGGCAGAGGTCCACATCCTTAAGATGAACTTTATCAACACGGTAAGCATGTCAAGGTTACACAAACGAGGTGCTGAGTGCTAATTATATGAATGTAAAGAAAAATGTTAGATGCTATGCTAGAAAAATAGCAATAATATTATAGAGGAGGGGGGGTACTCAAACCTACCTTGTAAACTAGCAGTACAATTCAGTAGGCAAACAGAACCTGCTCTGTAGACCAGATGACAATTGAAAAGCTTAACTGCAAGAGGACGTAACAATTTAAAAGGCGACACAAATCAACTCCACAGCTATCTGTCAAGCTGACAACACAGCTGACTTGTCATTGAAGTCCAATACCGTGGCCCGTCCTGGGTATGTTATCATGCGCTAATTAATCATTCTTTAGAGTGGACAGTCCAATTTGTCAAGTTCAGTCACACCTACAGTAGAATGAAGAAGCAGTGGGCCGATCCAAGCATTTGCACACACGCTTGTGTGCATTTTCAGATAAATAAAACCGGTCCATCATTGTTACAACAAAGTAATCAGTTAGGAGTGTGTGTGTATATATATATATATATATATATATATATATATATATATATATACACATAATAATGGCTGGATTCCATTTTGCTTCTATGGTCTCAGGATGACTGCATCTTGCATGTCGGTTCACTGTAACCCTGTCATGGTTGATGTTATTGTTGTTCACTTTAATGTTGCTGTTGTATAAACCCCAACCCCTGGATAAATAAATCCCAAAATGTTCTTCCCACACTATAAAACATAAACAACACACACTCCGTGTCCAAATTTTATCAGCCAAATGACTAACTAACCCTTAACAGATGCCAGACATGTCGGACACAAATGGTTTCCCAACATGCCACAGTTTATTTTTTTTCTTTTACACTAAACAGATGTTTGACTGTGCGTTCAAAGAAATTTCTTTTTTTCAGTTTTATAATCACACACCATAATTGCAGATGGTGTATTATGTCATTTTTAAAACTTTTAGCTTGGGGGAATGACACCAGAAAGAAACTCCTACAAACTTTTAATATATATGTTGTTATTGCTGTGCCAGAGTCCATTTTTCACTGTCCAACATTGTCGGTCAGCTCACATTAGTCATTTCTTTATCAGTGTGCTCTGTTTGTTTGCTTCTTCTGTTGGTTCTCAGAGTCTTTTACGTCGCACTTTCGCATAACTTGTGTTAAGCAAGTGCGGTTTATTTATTGCCATTGTCTTTTTTTTTACACTCTGTTGGCCATGCTTCCTCATTTGAGGGTGAGTATGAGAAGGCAAGCAGATGTGCGGCAGTATGTGCAGGCCATACAATGCCTGCCGGAATCCATCACCTCTATAAAATTAATAAAAGCACTCAAGGTCCTTTTGTCAGTTGCTTCTAGGAAAGCTTTAGAGAATCCTGTCATAATTCTTCTCTTCAGGGACACCTTCACCAGCAAGATAAGCTGATTCATTCATTATGAGTGCTGGATTTTTTTTGTCTGAATTGATTCTTTTTGATCTTGCGATTGAGGATACAAAGTTTCGTTTTTATGTTATAAAAGGACCCATTAATATAGGTATTGTATTGATGTAGCTAGTTAGACTCACCTGATGCCTGTAAAATATATGTTTGTCTACTTTTATTCTGTAAGTGTGCTAACATTGTGCAAGAAGGAGATATTCTTTGCCTCAGTGACAGTTTTATTGGCATACATGTTGCTGAACTATTTAGGCAATTATTTAGTTCCATTTAATGGTTTGCAGTGTTTGCAGCATATTCACGGTACTGGAAATCAAGATCAAAAGCAGCTTGATGACGAAACAGATATAAAGCATAATAGGAGGGAAATACTAGTCACGTTATTAGGCCTAAAGAGTAACACCAGACAAATCATGTTCTGTGGGAGGGAAAGAAAAGTCGAAATTCCTTGTTCAAAAACTTATATACGTATGTATACATTATTGTGGGTTTTGTTGGAGTTCACGAAAGGAATTTCGGGTCGTGTGTGATGCAATGGACGTTGTGCTGAGTTTGCATATCCCTTGTGGGTCTGCGAGTGGACCTTGTATCAAACGAAAGAAGGAAGTGGACACAAGATCTACCAACACAGACTCCTTATCTGCTCTCGACTGTCTGTTTAGAACAGATTCTTCTTGTAAACACTGAGAATGGAGGACGTCTTCATCTCTTGACAAACTGTCCAGTCAGATGGGAGGTTTGCTCTTGCCACCCATCTCTTTGTCCTTTCAATATTCTTATCACCCTCTTCCCCATCTCTTTTGTGTTTCATACTGATTTACAACCTGCCAGAGACGGTTGACTCTCACAGTTTGACCGCACAGAGAATTATAGAGGGAGCATCAAGGGCCTGCATAGGCCAGGCCAATTCATAGGGAGGAGCTGCTTGCTCAGGGCCCATTGATGTCACATACTGGCTCGGGTAGTCAGGGTCTTGGCACCCGGCCGAGACTACACCAACGGAGCCAATTCAAGTTAAGGGAGTGAGCCAAAAGAATAACTGGAAACTGCATCAGCAAAGGCCCTTCAAAAATGCTCTCGAGCAAAAGAAGAAAAAAAAGCCTGAAAAGGAAAACAATTGTATCTTGAAAGCACAGGAAGAAAAGTAGAAAGGTGAGTGATCAGGGTCAGCAACAGTCATGATTCAGAGTTCAAAATAAGAGAATGAAAGTCACAAAAGGATGAAGGGAGTGAAACTAGACAGAGAGACAATGAAGCTCATTAGAAAGGAGTATTTAAGGAAAGCACCGCTGAGTTATCTCTGTATGAAGCACAATGAACCCCACAGGAAATGGCTTTCATTCATTTCTCTATGTCCATGCCACGCGATTCAGGTGAAAAGGAAGTGTTTTTTTTTCTGGGAAGACATTGTGTTACTACAATCCAAAGTCTCTGACTCTGTGATACGTGATATAATAACCGTCCCTCTTATGCTCCTTCCCTCTTCAAGGAAATCAGGCTATATTTTTTTGTGAATATAGTATAATATTTTGTGATAAGACTTTCCATCTTCAGTGCCTTTTTTAATCCGAATTTTAAAATGATGAAAATAACAACTCCACAACATAACGCGTGAGATGACAGATCCCTCTCTTCACTGCACTATGCGAGCCGCTCTTTTAAATGTGTTTTGCTCACTCGCAATTTGTTGATGGTCTCCTCAGACCTAATTTTTTCCTGTGTGGGTCTGAAAATTTCCATAGCTCAAGTCTGAGCTCATCACAATTATTTTAGATCATTCTCTGGTCAACATCAGCTAGCAAGTAAATTCATTTTATATTATGGATTCACACTGTCTCCCCAGCAGGCCCGGCTCTGAAAACAATCCACTTTCAAATAAACAGAATAAAGTATTTGGTGTCAAAAGGCATCACAGATGGACGAAAGCACACCGGTGTATTTATGAATATTACATTTCCAGAAAAGCCTCACACCGGAGAGATCTTTCCAAGCTGTGTTAAAGCTATTGTTCATTTATAATGCATTGAGTCATACAACTGCACTGATTTCAAATCCATGACTCTTTCACTTTTCTAAACCCAATTGTCTCTGAGGCCATTATAGAAGTAAAAGTAATTAGAACCAGGATTTATTGGAATTAAGTCAGTCTTGGAAAAGAAAACCTTTTTATTATTCCACAGAGAAAAGGTTTACTCACCACCACTTACATCCATACAATTCAGTAGTAGCAGCTTTACCCGATGCACATGTGGAGCATAGTAATTAAGGCAGATTCAGTGACTGTGGTGGTGATTACCGAATCACATCACTATTGTGTTACCCTCAGCTGAAAATATGGGTAATTAGGTACTACATTATGTGTTACATTATGTTAATGAGGTTTTATGTACAGTATATAACTCAGCCACGTGTGGGAGGACACTGGGTTGCAAGAAATACACAAATTAGTAATACTACTCTACAATCATGTTCAATCCTTTTGAGTGACTCAGTAGGTATCATTATTATTAATGTTATGTCATTAGTCCTATTTTTATAATACCCCATAGAGTATCATCCCAGTATTTTCCACTGTTTTAAAGATATGCAGCATAACAAATGCTCATTGCACATAAGATAAATAATTGATTTTAATAGCTTTTTTTTTACCTTGTGGACTTGGATGGAGATGTAAGAATAGAACCAAGCTGCATAACCTCATTAATGTCTGTGTCAACACCGAGGCAGACAGCATCCTGTCTGTCTACAAGCCCTGCTCAAATGACTGGCTCTGCTTTTTCTGGAGAGATGCATGTGTTGACATTTAATAGTTGCAAAAACAAGAATAATTGTCATATCCCCAACTGATTTTTTTTGCAATAGGACAGCAATGGCATCAAACTTGTGTAGAATGAAACTGCAGTTGGACCTATTTTTAAACTTGGTGCCATGAGCAAAATGTCTCTCTACTCCGTCAACTTGAGATCTGCTTATTTAATGCCGCTGCATGTCAGATAGGGAGCCTTGCAAATTGGGGAATAGCTATATCCTCTTTTATACAGAAAACAAAAGAAAAACAAATGCCGGCTCAGACATACATCAGGTCACACTATAAAATGCTTAAAGGTACAGTGCGTAGGAGCGGGTGGCATCTGGCTGTGTGGGTGCCCTCCGCTCACTTCTCCCTTTCCCAGACTGCGCTAACATGAGCCGCAAAGTGCAAAACTGCGGTCACAAAGTTGGCTTCAATCAGAGGCCATCCATGACACGCTGAAGTCAGACGCCGGCTGGCAGTACCATTGTTTTGCAATCTGCGGGTTGTCCCTTCTGGGCTACTGTTAAAACATGGCGATGAAGAGAACCCGCCCCCCGTGTAGATATAAAGGACTCATTCTAAGCTAACGGAAACGTTTCTTACAGACTTATGCGTACATGCATCTTATATTATATTTCTGCTTAAATCCTACACTCTGTTCCTTAAATCGCATAGTTATGATGTTTTACCTTGGTAGCAAAGTTTCGTAAAATATAAACAACATTTTAATGGAGTCTGTCGTGTGTTTGTAGTTTTACCAGACTGCACAGCGGAATTAAATCCAGCACCGTGCTGTATGATAACACAGTTAACAATTATGCAACAGGAGCAAGAGGCATTGTTTGAAGCACAAGTTTTTTTTGTCTTACTTCTCTTTAAAACACTGCACACGCACACACAGCATGGTACACTTTCCAAAAAACTCATTATAGACAGTGCAGTAGTTCACATATGGATGGCTTCACAGTGTGTGTGAATATTCATGCCACTTGAATGGTTTGTCTTCCTGATCAGCCCCAGTGTTCCACCTGGAGATGAGCACTACTGCCAAACGTTCTCTGCCTTCAACACAATCATAAACTCCCAAGTACTGGCTTTCACAAAGAATTAGAAGTAATTGTCTCATTATCATGCTCAAGCAGCAATGACGTTACAGCTAAATATGTGCCACGGTAAACATTGAATGTGTGAAGTGCATTGGGATTGCCTTAAAAATAACTGAGTTGTAATTTGTTGCTTTCTTTTCTTCTCAGGAGCCCAATATCTTCAATCTACAGATGGCCAATGCCAAGCCGATGCACTTCATCCTCACCTCCCCAGACACAAGCTTTGGTCTATACGAGCTCAACTCAGACGTTAACATTTATGTGAGTGCCGTGGTTTTTTTTTTTTTTTCTGCATCGGCATTAATGTTGTGCTCACAGATGGATGGATGTGGAGGGGGAACTAAAATGCTGATCGTGCAACACACAACTACACTGCATTCACGTGCCACTCTGTTGTACCAGAGAATGTGCGACGTAATCATGAAAAATGAAGTGTTGTTTTTTCAGTCTGGTATCATTTTCACATTTCTCCAGATTTACTTCTGTCTCGTGCCAGCTGTTTTGCATGCTGTCAATCTGCCACAGCTGTGCATCTTTTCGGAGAGAGCAGTTTAAGGGAGACAATGAACCGTGTTGCTTTTCTATAGACATATTCCCCAGTCGCTGCACTGCACGAGGCAGTTTGTGTTTTTTGTGTTTTTATTATCCACGCTATAAATCAGGGAGACAAGTGGCCAGCAACAAGAGAGGCTGATGGCATCGGCTGTAAAAATTAATGTTCCAATGAAATTGGAGATTCCGACTTTTACACACTGTCCGCAGATTATATCTGTGAATTAAATCCAGGCAGGCGAGGAAACAACTTTTATTCAGCTGCTTGAGTATCTAATCAAATTGAGGAATAATACTGTTTTGGACGGACAGCGTTGCAGCGGTTGTCACAGTTTGGTCATTGAAGTGTGTCAAACTATTTTTGGTTATTAAATTGCCATTGGTGATGAACCTAACGAGGTGAATCAATCACAAAAGTCTTGTTATTGGAACAAGCCACTGATGGCTTAAATTTTATTTCTGTCACACTCGTTTATGACCAAACCAAATAACGAAGACAGGTAATTATATTTAAAGGGACAGAAGTGTCCAAAGAAATGACATTGCCTTGAACTGGACTATTAATTCTAAGTATGTTTCTTGTGAAAGACCTATTTTTTGTCTGTATGAAAAACTTTGATTATATTCACTTGTAGTGGAGACATGGAACTACTGTCTCTGGAGAGAAGGAACCTTACAACTTTTATTGAACCAATATTTAAACTATTCAGCATCTAGATACCTAATTACAAATAATTCAGAGGTTATATGTGTTACATAATTTATTTTCCAAATTGTATCAGTCCGTCAATTGAGCAGTTTCAGCCTCATGTGCTGTTTTGCTGCACCAACTCCATATTACATGTACTAGTGTCAGATTCTCATGTCAAATTTATACTCTGATAAATGTGTGTTTCTTATTTTAGAAGCAGTCGCAGTTGTCAGTTCACATTAGTACAGCCTGACAGTTGAATTGAGATTTAAAACTTCCTTGAGAAGAAGACTCTCAATGGACATTTTCTCATCTTCATTCTTTCTACAAATTGACATTATAATTGCGTTATCTTGGATTGTTCAATTAAAGTTGTCTCAGGAACACTTGAGATTTGACAGGCGACTGCCAAACGGTAACCTTTCAAAAGATAAAAAAGCACTTACATTCACATTTAGGCTTTCATGACGTTGTCTCTGATTGTTTGTCTTCCATGATTTGCACTTATGAGTGCTCATAAGTGCAAATCGGTCCGACATCTGCATGTCGGAGCTTTCCTCCTGGACATGAATGCGTCAGAACCATCAATTTTGAAGCGTTGCAGCACACACAAATATGTTTCACGCTGACAAAAAGGTAAAGATGAATTAATGTTTACTTTGTTGATTGCATAGCCAATATGTCAATGTACTTTCATACTGACGCGACATGAATTAAAATTACGGGACCGGCTGCATATAAAAAGCTATATTTTTGTAAAATGGCCAGCAGTATTGTATATAATAATAATAATAATAATAGACAATCGGAAGGGCGTTTCACAGGTTTGGAGCCACCGCTTCAAAAGAGCGGTCACCTCTAGTTTTTAAGCGAGTGCGTGGGACAGCCAGTAATCCCTGGTTAGAAGACCTGAGGGGCCTGGTTGTAGTGTACGGATGGAGCAGGTCAGATATATAAGCAGGTGCTTGACCATGCAATGCTTTATAAGTTAGAACCAAAACTTTGAATTTGATCCTGAAATTGATCGGAAGCCAATGTAATGAGTATAAAATCGGAGTGATGTGCGACAACCTGCTAGACCTAGTCAGCAGCCTTGCAGCAGAGTTCTGGACTAGTTGCAGACGGTCCTGGGACGACTTGCTATATATATAATTAGCAAATATAAATAACAGGCTAACCCTTTTAAATATACCATATAAATAAATGGAATTAAATTCCGAGCTGACCAATCAGGGGGATGAAATATTTACAGGGATGTCACCAGTTACTGATACGCTGACAGCCGCGTGATACCGCACGCTGTCTCGTGTCCTGTCGGGAGCCTGGACAGCATTGCCTGTGAACTACAGGATGTTTTCGTGGGATGAGCAGTATCACTGGGGGATAATAGTGTTTTACTGCAGATTGCAGTGTCAGAGAAACAGCATCTGTTCTGTGTCTGAGAAAGTACGTCACCAGCTTGACAGCTTGGCTCAGTGTCACAATCACAGCTCTAGTTGGCCTTCAAAAGCTTGCCTCAATCCACAGTTGTTGGGAAAAAAATGGAAAGAAAATGAACAGCATCATTTGTATCTATAAAGTCTTGTGAGGCTTCATACTTAATTGTCACAAAGGAAAGTTTTTCACTGCAATTCACACATTACGCGATCAAATATACCTCCTTAGGATATCCTAACTTTAATTAAAAACATAATCTTTTTCGGAAGAATCTTAGATATTGATTAGGCGAAAAGAATGAGCCTGGCATTAAAAACTCATACATCCATCCCGAGGCTGACTGATGGGAAAGAAGTATGATAACTTTTTGTAATATCCTGTTGACAGAGATACACTTTCCTCTCAAAACATCTTTGAGTTCCTTGAACTTGACTGTGAGCCTGCAGAATATCAAGCCGCTTTCGCAGAGACTAATCTGAGTTGAATTCCGCTGTAATCATTAATATGTTTGCCATTGTTATTTCCCTCCCCCAGCCTGGTTCTCGTGTGACTCGTTTCCCCGCTTTTATTTTCCCTTCACACTGTTTTTGATCTTGCGTCAATCAAATATTCATGTAGAAAGACCAGTGACTCCCTCGGGCTTACTTGGTTTTCACCATTTGTTTCTGTCTCGCTCCGTGACGCAAGTACACACACACACGCACACACACACACACACACACACACACACACACACACACACACAAGTAGTCATTCACACTAGACAGGCCGGGAGATGGATTTTCATTATTTAAACAAGCATACTCTTACTTTATAAACATTAACACGCTGATTTACAGAGTATACAGTTCTTTCTAAATATAAAGTGAGCACAAGGGTTTTATAAAATCAAGAGGTACAGTCCATATACTGGTCTTTGTTTTCCACTTCAGCATTTGGTCCTTTGAACAAGACGAGGACACAATCTGTTGACAAAATCTTATTTATTGAGTACATTATGTCTAACTGCCTAGAAGCCTACTGTCAACAATCTATACTCATGCAACGCTTAATGTAAACTCCATTATTTCCCAGCGGCCCAGACGAGGAAACAGCAGTGTCTCGTCGCTGGGATGGATGTATATATTTATACCTTGTATGGAGCCAGATTCCAGCCGACTATGGTGACGCACAAAGCTAAAAAAGGTCCCATTTCCTGGCCCCAGTCAGGAAGCAAAGGAAAGACCATGGCTCCAACAGGGTTGTACAACTGGGCTCGTGGACACTTAACCATAATAAACATTTTTTTAACAGCACCCTGCTCAAAGAATGGAGGGAGAGTTGGGTGGAGAGTAAAAAACAGTTATAGCAGAGAGTGAGAGGGATGGGCAAACATATTTGATATGACAAAATGTGAGAAGACATGAGGAGGATATAAATAGATGTTAAGCTGACTCAGTAAACTCTGTGTTGTTGTAGTAGACCTATGTGATTCTGACTGTGTTCTTTCTGGAAATAGTATTTTAACGAAACTAATCAGCTTGACTTGGGCTCTACTTTCCAGATGAACAATTACTCCACAGTTAAGCTTCATAGTAATCAACCTGGCAACAACATCCACACGCAAGATATCCCGACTCAAGATGAGGAGCTGATCAAGTGGGCAACACAGAAGTTTGGGGGCGTGACTTCATTCACCACAGTCAAAAATCTGAAGGTCATGACATCGACGGGAACACAAGGTGAGAGTAGTTTTTTGTTTCCAGAGCTCTCTCGATAAAAGGAATCACTAACCTTCTCTTATCGTAAGTGTGTATGAAATCCCTCACTGAGGAAACACTGTGCTTTGATGAAGCGTGCGTTGCACAAACAAAAGCATATTTCAATGCTTGCCTATTCTATATTCTCACTTTTTTATTTTTGCATTTGAATTTATTAATTAGGAAGACATTATATTACAGTACAGTGTGACAGAGGAAATATGTTGCTCAGTATGGAGGATCAGATGATGGCTATGTACAGAGTTGATCGGAAAAATAACAACAATTATCATTTTCATACAAAGCCTCCTTAAACCAATCGTGGAATATAAATCTACTGGAATATAATGCAGTCAAGTCTATCTACATATGATGCTGAATGTAATTAAAAAAAAAAATCAAACATGGTCTCTCTTGTACTTTTCATATTTCATATGTACACACCTGACTGCCCATACTAATGTGGACAAGTCTCCTGTGGGGCCATTTGAGACATTTCCAGGGGAGCGCTTTGTGTACCTAACAATCCTTTATCATATACAGCTAAGTGTCCGCATGATCAAAATTTAGATTTAACAACTAGAAAATCTGTGGAGCCTTAAACAGCCCTACCTCTAAAAAGTTGTATTTATTTTACAAATAAAATATTGAGCAGCAAGCATGCGGAGTTTTACGTTTGCAGCCAATCTGAAAGAGCTTTTTACGATGTACTCCAAACTATCCAGCACTACTAATGCTCACTTCACAAAGCACGTTACACACAAATACCTGGACATTGACAAGCCACTGATGCTGAAGAGAGTGGTACAAAAACACCATGATTTAAAGTGAGCTGTCGTGTCTGAGTAAAGGCCGGACATAACGGATATCATTGCTTGCTATTACCAGCAGCGGTAGCAGCGGGATGCTCGACGCAAGCACGGATCTGGGCTAATAAAGCCTCCTTTGAGCGGTCTGGGCAAAAGATGAGCTTTGATGTGGGTTGAATGAACGGTGGTTTCATGTCCAGTGTCCTTTCACAGTATTTTAGGTGATTTAAGTTTGAATCCCCCTCATTATATTTTTCAATCTTTCTCCCGTCAACCAGTTATAGGGTGTCAGAGTCTGGCATTGCACTGTTTTCCCATTTTTAAATGTATCATCTGAATTGTGTTTTCAACCAGTCTTGTGTTTTAGCTTGTGCTTTACTGATTCATAGGCCACAGGGGCTTTCAAATTATTCAAGCAGTGCAACGTTTTAAGTTCTTTTTTTGTTCCCCTTGGCCCGCATTGAGGTGTCAACTTGCGTAGGCCTAGTTGTAGGCGTTTAGAAAGTTTGTGCAATGACTACACAGCGTTGCCAAGTGGAAATCTTGCTTGAGAACATTGTGTAAACGTCCCTCAGGTTTCTTGAATGTCTCAATGTGATTTGAAATTGAACGCAAATGCAAGTGCAAAAGAGGCTTGTTAAGCAGTGTTAAGGGAAGCTATATGTTTAAATTCTAGTGGCGCAGCTGAGGACTTGTAGTAGCTCGAAGAAGATTGAAGTGATACCGCACTCAGCATAATTCTAGTCACAAATACTGCACTTGTCCTCTATGTCAAAGGACATTGTCAAAAGCTACTAGTGTCCACTATGCAATGATAGTAACGGTCAGCTTTGAATTCTAATAATGATAACATTTCATAATGGAAAACAATCTCAAATATGTAGCATAATGCGGGACATAATCTCAGGATATTCCAAGTAATCCTAGTCTGATTGTGATCGTGTCTTCCACCCTGGTCAGCTGTTTGTGACGAGGCATACGAGCTGCTGTGGGATGTATCATCCCCGTTCCAGCGTAGTGTTTTGAACCAAAAATGTGCGTAGCAATTTGAGCACGGCCCCAGGGGGGCACCTGTAAACCATCAGTCGTCATTATTTGGTCAAAGGCTGAGTGAGCATAGTGTACTCTCATGAGACTGCTCCTGGAACATCTCCCACCGTGGGAAAGGCGAGCTACTAATGTGTCTGTCCCCAGCAGTTTGCTCTTCTGTTGCAGACCGGCTATGGCTCCCCAGTGCAGTTTACAGTAAAACACTGTAAACTGCACTCCTGTTGTCGGCCCCACAGAACAGAAATAGTCTCTACTGAATAAATGTTAAAAACAAAATGTAATTGCTTATTGCGGCCACTACCTTATTTCTTCAATTAAGCATTTAAACAGAAGTGCTGGCAGTCCATTTTTTTTCAAGCTTGTTGTCTTTTTCAGTTATGAGATTATGCATGCAGGAATAATTGTATTACTCTTAATTTCCCCTGCAATGTCCTTATTTTTTATTTTTTTTTGCAACCAATGAATGAACCCTGATGCAAAATGAATCGTTGTGGTTCTACAGGAACCAAACCTGGCCCTCGCTACTGCACACTCAGAAATGAAGATGCAATTGAGAAGCACTTTATGAAGATTGAAACAAAACCCCCGGCTTCTCTGTTCAAATCGTGCTCCCCACAGCAACAGAACCCGGGTGATGAAGCGGAGCTTCACATCATAAACATCCCGGAGAATTCCACCACCACTCGGTAAACCTTGAGATTCTTACGACATGGCAATCTTATGTAATGTTTTTCGATCTTTGTTGGGAAAAAAAAAAAATCTCTTATACTTTTTTATTCTTCATATTGCAGCAATGTATCACTTCGGGTTGACACCATGAAGACCAGCGTGTTCCTGAGAGGCCCTCGGGGCACCACATGGACCATCATCAACCCACAGCACACACTATTTGGTGTAAGCTCACACATAGACACAGAGAGTTGAATATGTATTGTCTCACAACCACATGTGAGATGACTGAATCCGTCAATAGTGTGATATAGATTACTTATTAATAACAGGGTTATTTGATAGACAGTTTCTAAGTCATTACTGCTTAATTTGAACTTTTCTTCTCTTTCTACAGTCCAACAATGACATCCTGCTGCCCACATTCACACACACAATCCCACCGTTTGTTACACTCGACGTCGACAATGCAGAGGATGTGCAAAGGAAGGCTTTAGATCATTTCAAAGCCACTACTTTCACCAGCTACACTGAACTGAGACCAGAGGGCTCTGTGGTTTCACTGGTTCTTGGAAATAAAGACAACTCTGCAGGTAAGAGAATGAAAGGTAAAACAAAAATAAAGTTGTTTTCACCTTTTGAGGCATTTTCTACAAAGAGAGGAGATGGAATACTGCAAAAAGCCACAGCCCACGCATGGTATATACACAATGCTCAAATTTTGAGGATAATGACTGCTGTAATATTCCCAATCATCATTATTGCATTCAATGTATTATTTTACACACACAATGTGTATTTTTTTCTTAATCCTTTGTATGAGCCCTTTTTGCTAAATTCAAAATTTGAAGATTTCGTCTTGGGCCAGGCCTAGACTTCAAAAAGAGTGGTATAATAGCATAGTGTGCCAAAGAAAGGACATCTATCCCCATATCTAGAAATTGATTTAAAAAAAATGGATATACATGGCTTATCTCTTGTAATTTTAACCATTTTTCTTTCAGTTATTGAAGCAGCACCAGTCACTCCCATTACAACTAATGCCCCTCATCAGATGCCTCTGCTGATGCAGTTATACACCTCCCCAGACTACCGTTCTCCCCTGGACCCGACCACCAAGGTGCAGAGTGACAAGAGAATTTATGCCGAGGTAAGAAATCATTCATCCTCTACGCTGTATTTCTCATCTCTCAATACAACTCCTGCACAAACATGGCTGCTGTTTAGCACCTAATATATAATATTGGTCAGTTTGTGCCAAACATTCAAAAGCACTAAATTGTGCAATCCAGTTTTTCTTTCTGACACACAGCTATTAATAGTTTTATACTCACTGCAGGTGGAATACGTTACCACACTTGGATGATGCTTTTTTTCATTCTGTTAATGTTTATTCCATCTTTTCTCTTTTTCCTGTAGATTTCAGTACACCCTTTAGGAAACATCATCTTGACCATCAAGGTGATCAGCTGCTTTGTGCGCTCCATGGGCTCATGCCCCGTCGTGAAAGAGCTGCCCTTCATACCCGAGGCCTGCTCCGTGAATTCTTGTCCCAACAGAGCCCGGCTCAGCTTCTCCTTGGATCAGCTCCAAGAGCTGACGTCCACCACGTGGGACCTGGAATGCAACGTCAATCTTTGTCACAGTGAGGTAGGAGTTTATCAACTATTTTTACACAGCTTTTTAAATAAAACACGGCATGTAAGGATATCTAAATATGTGTCACAACTTTCCCTCGCTTGTCTAGAATAATTTGTATGAATGTCAGTGCAGATCTGTCGTGGCGGGAGCATTTTGACGGGACTTGGCCTCTCTTCATTTCTAGCAAGATCAAAATACTGAGGCTTAAATGATGTTTTTGACAGTCTTGTGACAAAGTGACCTTTTTGCTTGTCTTCAAGTGTTTTTTCTTTCCCTACCTTGATAGAAATGTGGAGATGGAGGAAGAGTGAAGAGGAATCTGGAGGTTACCCAGCCGTGTCTGCAACCACCAAGTGAGTTCAGTATAAACTCCAAAATATGGACCAGTTCAGATGCTACTTAAGCCCTCATTGGACCAGCATGTTTTATTAGGGGCAGCTATTGATACAGCTGATTTTCACTTATTTCTTCTTTTCCTTCAATAACGTACTCATCAAAACATTCCCGACCTAAAAAAATAAATAAATTACAAAGCAATTGATAATGTAGTTATTAATCTTGTAGATTATTTGCAAATCATATTTGTTTTTTAAATGAATTTTGTATTCCTATAGTCATGTAAAATGTATAAATATTATAATATAAATCTGATATAGTGTATATAGTAAATAGACAGTTCAGTGTTGTGCAATACTTTTTTCAATTTTCTTCAATCAACAAACGAATAAAAAAAATGGCTCCAGTGTCCAAAATGACTGATTCACTAAGAATAAACTCTCAGGTGACAAACTTAAACTTTTGAATCACCTTTTTTGTTCTCAGGACTTAATTACTAGTCTAGTGCGTGTCCAGTGATTTTCCGACGCGGGGCCGGCGGTGGTCATAGCAGTGAACTCAGGATATGCAGTGTACCAGTAGGAGGTTGCCCGGTTGGGCCTCGTCCTTTAGGAAGGTCTGCAGGCTGACCTTGTGGCCACAATCAGAAGTAATGGCCCCCCAGGGGACCGGGGGTGAAGTCCTTTGTGTTTCCAAGGGGGTCTGACTGTGTTGCTATCCAAACACAGCCTCTGGACCTGCTGCTATTGTCGACCCAGTCAACACAGTTGACTCCAAAAAAGGAACGATGTTTTTCTTCAAGGAGACAATAGTCTCCAGACAGATGATTCATTTCAAATGATTACATTAAAAAAAAAACGCAAAGGAAGTAGACGTGATTAAATGGGGAATCACCTGACGTTTGTCAGACTTCTTGAGCCCGATAATAGATTTGTTTATTCTTTAAGCTTCCTTCACCCTCCATTTCCTTCTAGAGGAGAAAGATAAAGATTGGTATGCCAGTGCCGCAGCAGACTAAACTACTCATCCTACTTTCCTGTGTCCTGTTTGTCCTCCTCACTGCTGTTTTGCTTTAACTTGTGCAATTACACATGAATGCTGGGAACTGGAAAACAGGCATATAGCGCCAGTTGTTGAGGAACATTGCGGCTTTGGTCGGTGTGTTTGTGTGCTTCCATTCATTAGCTGGTGTCAGAGATACAAGGGTTATATCAGCTGGAGTAGTAGACTGCATTCTGTCACGAACGCTCGCTGGGCAGGACTGAGTGCTCCATTCAGCAATCATTCCTGTTTGGAACGTTTTCATACAGAGGGCTCCAGGGAGTCACAGCACAGGCCTGCAGTCTGCCTCCTCCTCTCCACCTGCACTGGAGCTTCTGCTTCCTGCTCTTGTTTATTCAGCTTTGCTGTCAGAGCGTCACTTGTACAAACTAGCGACTGATTAGAGAGAAGAAGAAAAAAACGTCTCAAGAGGAAGCCTGCTCAAGTTGCTGTGATGTTTCTGGCTCATTCGGGGTCAAGGAACGTTCCTCGCTGACAGATCGTCAAACTGGGTTGGCTGTCTGGGATGCAGTTGGTCCAAATGAACACAAGATGTCCCTGTTTCAGCAATCTGGGTCACGTTCAAGTCGGGAGATATTTTATTGTTTAATTCATCCAAATCAGAATAAAAGTAGTTTTATTATAAAGAAAGCAAACAAATTAAACCTTAGTATTTGAAATATCAGACATTGCACTTTGCCAATGTCCATGCAATTCAGTTGAAATGTTCTATGTTCTGATATCACTATTAATTGGCTAATTACAGTGGCACATTGTTATACACATAATGAAATACACATGAGCTGCGGAGTGGTGGCATGCTTCTACAAAACAAACCCTCTTCTGTCCTTCATGTCCTCTCTGTGATGTACTTCAGGAAAGGGGAGCTGTATTGTATGAAGCCTAGTTTTGTACTTAGCCAAGCACATTTCACCAGAAGGTAGCAGAGGCAGGTGAGAGAAACCCGTGCAAGGTGATGATTAGTTCCTTCCAAATGTGCTCCATACTTGTGGGAGGATCTCTACAGGTAGCAGAACAGAGGAGAAGGAAAAGCAAGTGTTTTCATGCTACACATGTTATTGCTATGGTGGTGTGTTGCCTATATTCCTAGATTAATAATTAAAAGAATAAGTCCGGTAGCAATTAATATAATTAATTCTGCCAAAAACAAAATACCGAACCCTCAAACAGCTGTTTGTGTAAAAAATAAATGTTTAAAGAGTAATTTTAGAATATCTGGCATGCTTTGTCTGCTTGGAAAATTGTCAGCAAACCTCCATGCTGAGTTTAAGGTGATGTCTGATTGAAGTGGAAAACTCTCACTTATCTATTGTGCAGCCTTCTTGCAGTGACGTCTATCTCAAGGCAATCGATGGACGGCCTTGCCAGACCAACAATAGGCAAAGCAAAATTGGAATGGCCTCGCCGGGCTAGTAATGGATGTCTGTGCCACAGTGTCATGGGCTTGAGCAAATTTAAGTCTTTGTCTGTTCTCTTACTCTTTCAAAGCTGATTTGAGGGAGTATTAGTTTTCATAGCTACTGATTTTTACATTTGCCAGCAGTGAAGCACACGGAACATCACCAATGTTAAACTTGTTTTTAAATAAAGTTTGTCATATTTATATATATTTTTCGGTACTGCCATTTTATAATCTATACCATCGACTTTAAATAAACCTTTGGGGCAACTGTTGGTTTTAGCTCATGCTACAATAAAACATCAACTTGAATGGTGTCTTTCCATCACAGGAAACACATAGTCATGTCTTTCTTTGCCCAACATATATTACCATTGCGTGATTGATATATGTAAAGGGAGGATTAAAAAACCAACTCAAAAAAAAAAACAGTTATTGGTCCATGCCAGGAAACTCCATCTTGAATTCAAGAATTTGTTGGCTGAAACATATTCACGAGACATGCCAGTTCACTTTCTGTGTGGGTGTTCTGTTGCACTGCGAGACAATTTGGTGCTGGCAACTGGTACGTCTTGTTTTCTCCGCTTCCCTGGAGAAATCAGCCAATCTGAACTTCTCGCTCTTCCAAAGTGGAATATATCGTATGATATACCTCTGTTACATGGACAACCTGCATCACCACCAACTGGAATATCGTCAAATGTATTTTTACATTGTGTTGGCATAATTAGTAACCGTGAGTTCTGCCTTGTGATTGTTGTGCTTGCTGTTGTTTAACTGAAGTTCGCATACATTGTTTTTTCATTGTTTTCATGTATATGTTTCAGCCCCACCATGCTTTGATTTTGGCTTACCTGGTGTTCTGGGCATTGCATTTGGAGGGTTCCTGATTGGAGTATTACTTATTGGAGCACTGTGGTTTATCAAGATTAAAACAGGTAAATATATGACTAACAATATTGTGTTCTTGGTTTAATATAGAGTTAATATCCGTCTGGATTTGAAAAGGTCTTATTCTGCTTATTTCAGGGTACCCAACTGGACTGGACATTAGCTCAACTGCAGCAAATCTACCTGGTAAGGGATTTTTCTCTCTTTTTTATGGGTTCTTTTCTTTCCTTTTCATCAGGTTCTCATTGGCTTCTCTCTCATCCCTCTTAAGGATGTCCTTGTTCAGGAGCAAAACGACAACCTGTCTCCACCAACCCATCTCCCTCTGAGAACAGCAGCGCCAACGCAAGCATTGGAAGCACCCAAAGCACACCGACCAGCAGCATGGCATGAGATTATGCTAATCTCCACCACCAGCAGAGCCACCGTCTTCCTTAAAAGTCACCTATATGGGTTTTGTGCTTATATTTTCTTTCATAATGCTTATTAAGCATTTCTCCCTTCCCTGCCCCCTTCAAATCCCCATTTAAAAGCACAGCCCACATCTTTGACTTACCAAGCCTGGAATGGCTGTGATCTGGGAGTTTGTAAGGGTGGAATCGAAGGTGTGTGTGTGGGGGATGCTGGGTGACGGATGACATAAGTCTAATCAATGGCCTCTGACGCTCACCTCTGCGGCCTCTCTGTAAAGTCAGGCTCCTAGACAGGAAGTTAAAGAGGGCAGGAGAAAAAAATAAATTGGCTCCCAGCAACAGGAAAAACAAACCATATCCCCCAAGAGCTAACAGGAAATACCCTGCATTCCTTTCAATGAATTGTGCTTGTGTGATGGCTGCACAATAATAGTTAGACAAGAGAAAAAACAGTCAAAAGACCGACTTTGAAAAACAGTCCAAGCTATAAAAATACGAATATCAGTCCAGAAAGTTGTTAATGTCTCTGAGAATGAAAAGCTCAATGTGGTAGTATCTTGAACCTGTTCATGAAATGCTCACTTAAAGGGGTATTTGTCTTTAATTGGAGTGCAAGGTCAATAGTTAACAGCTACCTCCTATTATTTAGAAGTCTAGAGTTACGTTTAAACTTAAGATTTCACTGGTGAATTGATCTTATTTTCTGCCTTTTTCAATTTTTGTTTCATTTTGTGTCACTTTAGGTGAATCTTGTAGTGGACCTCTGAGTCATTTGTAGCTCTCGACAACAAAGTCATGGTGCCATTTTTATACAATCCAATAGCTGTATCAGGGCCTTCAGAGAATATAAATATATATATATATACATGATTTCCTAATTACTCAACAAAATCCTAGATTCTATTTATGGCCCAAAGGACACAATACATAATGAACCACTTCCATTTTTGTGAACTAAGAAATGATCACTTTTGTAATGTACAGTAATGCATGCATGGCTGTATCCAAAGCTGAGTAATGTGCCATTAATGAGGAGTTAATACCAAAACTCACATCAGTTATCATACAGCTACGCCCACAAGGTGGAGTTTCCCCAAAATAGTCTGTCTGGAGGGGGAATTCCAGTTCCAGTTTTCCTTTTTCCACTTTCAGTTTGCCTTTGCACAATGTGTATTTTCAGTGCATCACATTTGCCTGGCAATTAGTTGTAACCGTCACATCTTTTTAGCACTCACGTCATGTCTGTAACATACATAAACACAAATACAAAAACACATTTTACTAAATATATCTAATACAAGTATTGTCAGACAGATTGAATCCTCCCCCCGATGAACTAGATGCCAACGCGTATGGTGTATAAACCGTAATACTCTTCCAATATTTGAAGATTAAGAATTTCAGTAAATGTATAACCTGCTTTCTCATTTTCAATGACTTTGCATGTAATATGTAGCCAGCCTCGAAGAGGGATCTTATTGGGAAATCTTTTTAAGACCTCTGATGGATGTTATGGGTCGACGGAACCAAACTCCGAGAAACTTTTATTCCTCGAGGGGGAACCTTTGGTACCAACAATAGGCTTTCACAATTAACGTAACATTTGATATGTTTTTTTCTTTCTCGCAATAAAATGAAATGTGTGAGTTTTGGGTTAAATGTTTCAAACAAACCGGCTAGAACATTTGATTTCAAGGTGAAAAATGGCAAACTATGAATGAATATGTGGGCTGTACATAGGTCACTCGGTATAAATCGATCTAGTCAGTTCGACTTTGAGTATTGAGTTTAACACCTGCAAACCCACTTCTCCCTCTTACCAGCTCTGAATACAGCCTCCATTGTATAATCAATAATAACAATATAAGACCATATATGCACAGTTTGCAACAATACCTTAGTCATTAAGTTGTGCTTTAACCCCATGAAGACTGCTTAAAATGTAACACTAGCTTTATTTCTCGCTGTCACATGACGTGCCTAATGATATGGAAACTGTCATTTGAGAGGGGCGAATTTCTCATTCAAATTATGAACTTCTGCTCTCCACATTTGATAGGCTGCATCAGCCGCTGCAGTGCTAATGCTAGACAGAAGCTGCAGAGATGCATAATAACTCATGAGGGCTACAGCTGTAGAGTGACGGTTGATCCGTGAACCCAATATTTGTTTCAATGTACAAATGTAAATGTAATTTCATTTTTTATCTTTTTGTTTTGCCGCTCTGTTACCTCTATAAAAAAGATTCCCATCACACAGCCTGTGGTATAAGTAAGCAGTTTGTATCCACAGAACATAGCTTTGACAGAAGAGCCACAAGTCTTTATTAACATGTGACAGAATGACACTGATTAACTGATTACACTTCCTCTCTCTCTCTCTCTATATATATATATATATATTCACACTCCCAATAGTCACTTGCCTTCTGATTTTGTTAAAATAATTTATTCACCTTCAAACCTTAATCTCAAAAGTAATTTGTAATCTGTCTCCTCATTGTATGTGAGCTATGTAGCCTCGTACCCCCTTCTCTAGCTCAATGTGTGCGTGCATGTACACTCCTCTGTGCATGCCGGATTTTCTTTGTGTATTTGTGTAGAGACAAAGAGGGCCAGTACAAATTGCCACTTGAGTATTTGTGCAATATGATGAGGTATACTTGTATGTCTACATGTAGTTTTTTCTACCATGTATTTTTGTGCAAATGTTGTATGGTGTTCTTACTTTGTCTCTTTTTCTTGAGAGGCTTTGTTCTTTTACGTATTTGGAGAACTGGGACAAATCCTAATTATGGCAATCATCAAATGCATCCATTTGTTTAGTTATTTTTTTTTTCCTTCTCGTATAGATTTGAGTTTTGATTACAATGTAGTCACAGACAACGCATGTCACATCACATCTCAAAGGCAGAAAGATGTTTTTTTCCCCCCTGTTTGACTTTTGCTCTAACCCTAAGATTCCCCTGCTCTCCAAAAACATGGCATATCTCTGCCAATACTGACATCCTGACATTGTACTGCGTTCATTGTACTATCTTCAGTGGGTGTGATGGGGAAGTACATTCTGAAAGACAGAATGTCTCGCCACAGAGGAGCATCTTCGTGAAATATTCAACGCCCACAGACTTGAAAAGTGCAGGGAACGTTCAAACTTAAAACAGCGGTGATTGCGAATTTTTTTTATCGTTTAATTTTAAGATCTTTTTTTATGAAATGTCAGGTATTCTGTAGCTGGTGGTAAACCAGCCACAGTGACTGACAGATACTGTCTGAGCACTGACAGTAAAATCAGACAGGCTGCCAGTTAAATCACTTGTTAACCCTGCAGATCCCTTCGTTACCTCTGACAACAGCTTCCTCATCCGCCGACTGTCTACACAGTTAACAAAATACGTGTGTGTCTGTGTGCGCACACATGCACAGTATCTGTGTCTGTGTGTAGGTGTACAATAGAAACTACGTGAGCGGATCCTCCAATCGCTTAACCATGTCCATATTCTGAACACTTACCAAAGAAGCTGAAGCCTTAACGACATGTCCGAATGTCTGCTTTGATTTAATCAAATATAAAATGCAGTGTTTCTTTCGTACCATTTAAAATGGGTCCATTTCTTGAGATAGTACTAATCTGATGTAATTATATGATGTCTCTGAAGAAATATATGTTTTGTCTGAAATAATCTTAATAAAGTGAATATGACAATTGCTCTTTGTGTTGTCTGGTCTCTCGCTTACAGCCTCGTGGTATTGTTGTGGTAAACCTATAGCATTATGTAGTGTTGGAATACACAAACTCCCACAATCACCAAGGACAAGTAATATCATTGAGTGTGTATCCAATACACTTGGCAGAGCACTCATATATAATACATAGCATGAACTACACACCTTCTTAAACATGTTATTAACGGTGACTAAAGGAATAATGAAGCATATTCTGTATTTAAGCAGCATTTGCCTTGGGGTTTAATTGAAATATTGTTGAACATGCTGTAGGGAGGAAGTGAAAATGCCCAATTATTCGACCGGTTTCGTGGTGCTACAATTGCGATGACATTTTCACCTAATGACTTGCAGCATACACGGTATGTGTGAGCTTCTCCAGTTGACTTCTCTCCCTGATTTGATCACACTTCCACCATAGCACTGGCATTGTGGAGAGACTTCTCATAAAATTGGCAACAAAGAGAAGTTACTTTCAACCCAAGTAAAGGACATGTGTGGTTTAGCATAATGATTAATAACAGGGGATCTCAGACATGCAATCCAGGTTTGATGTCACAGTGCGTGGCCCCCCACTGCAGGAGCCAAGATACAAAATTGGACCACAAGTGTTTATGACTGGAAGATGAGATTTTCAGATCTTGAAAACAAGGACTCCAAAATAATAATTACAATGTTTGTTCATCCTTAAATCTGCATATTAATCATAACCTCAGTTAAATAGGACATTTTAGAGTGTAGCATTGTTTACAGGTTTTATCAGTGGTGGACGAAGTATTCAAATCCTTTACTGAAGTAAAGGTAATAAGAGCAGAATGAATACTGCTATTAGTCATGTGTTCATGCGTAAGCAGCTTTTTATTTTGCAGCTGCAGGTGGAGCTAATTGTATACAATAGCATCAACTGTAGCTTTCAAATTAATGTAAAAATTACAATATTTCATTTAATTTTATTGTAGTGGAAAAGCAATAAAACATAATTAAATGGAAACACTTTAATGTATACTCGCATACATGAAAGAGTAAATACTTAGATTCCACTGATTAACAAGTAAGGCATTTATTTAATTTTTCTGTTTATGTCATGAGATCTTCTCACAGAATAGTGGTAGTTCTCTTGAAACAGTTTTTTTAAGATCACATAACACAGACAATTCCATCTTTATGTGTTATTATTACATTCATCTGATTCAACAGAGCTTGCCTTATGACTGACCAGAAACCATAAGCTTAAATAATTGAAGACATCATACTATAATGATGTTATGAGTCATATATAACCTTTATTGTTGGGCAAAATAATGACAATAATGGTGTTTTCTTCCATATGGCCTTTCCTGAGGTTTCAAGTTTTCCTTCTTATACACAAATTCAATTTTGTTTTCAGGACTGGAGCCAGAGCACAAAAATACATGTTTATGGGCTGCCGTCACCTCCAAATATGACCATGGAGCCATTTGGCCTCACGCAGGATACATTAAGTGACGTGTGTGTCTGTGTGTGTGCGCTTGCTTGCATGCCAATTCAGGTTGTTTACGTCTCAGGAAAAATCTGTTCTTTTCTGCAAAATTGTGCATGCAACGACCTGAGGGCAAAACCAGTATTTGTAGTGCTGTTCTTTAACAATTAAGGTGTGAATCAGGAGAGAAAAGGATCGGTAGAGAAAAAGATTTGCAATATTTTACTTGAAGGTGCAGTGGAATAGATGTTTTATAGTAGTATAAAATGGAAATATACAAATTGAATCTTGTTTTCAGGACTGATGGCTTTATACAGTCTGTGTTTTTTTATGCAAATACAGAAACAGATGCCAGACTTGTATGAAGTTATGAGCTTCAAGGGTATATCTTCTACAAAACCTTCTGTCTCTGCAAATAGAATGTAAGAGATATCATTTCAGAGGAAAACGGGAACAATTACACTGCGTTATTGTTGTCAGGAAGTCTCTTCCATATGCATCATGCTGTGGTACTCAGCTCTCATTACAGCCGCACATTCATGTTACTGGCTGTGCTAATGGGCTGTAGATGTTAATTGTTAGCACGTGGCCTTACCTGCCAATGAAAGATGTTGACTGAGGTTACAGAATAAGATCCACATCTTTTATTTGTATATAGATGTATAACTTTACTTTATTGCTTCTGGAGCTTTTTTTTTATCATCTTTATTTTCATATGAGAATAGCTCTTTCATTACTTACGTGCATTGCTCGATATGCAAGCAAATTTATTATGCATACTGAGATTGTTGATTGTACTTCATTTTTGTCAAACGTGTGGAGCTCGGATACAGATAGTTATGTATGTTATGTCTCTAATATAACCTTTCCTTGCCATGTGTTCAACACTCACATATTGTGAAATAACAATAGCCAATCAGCAACACCGCCTCTCAATGTTCTGTTTACCTTTTTAGTTAATTGAACATAATTGGATGATGTATTGCCACTCTAAAGGGTAACAACATGTGTGTACATATTTCAGTTGTATGTTTTGTAACCATACTGAAACATATACAATTAAAAATGAAAAAGAGAAAAGAGACTAGAAAAAGGGGATCAGATTAAGGGAGATTAGCTGAGCTGGTGTGAATAGACATATCATTGACAGGTGAATGGCAACAAAGGCATTGTATTGTCCCGTAACCTTCAATAAAGTAAAATAATGTAATATATGAAGAAGAAGGAAAGGAATATCTAAGAGTTGTTGATTCAATAACTATACATAGAAATATAGCTTATTATGAGTTTATTTTTCTCTAGTCTAGATATATATTGAAAAACGTACACGTTCTTATTAAACGTATTATATTATGATGTCCTTTGCAATAATATCCTTTTTTCTAGGACACACAAAACAAGTTTTACAAAGCTTTTGACAGAGATAAAGACAGAAAGATACAGTGGAAATAAGAAATACAATACAAGTAAATAACATTTTCAATGACCTTAATATGATTATAGACAGTACAGGTGAAGTCTTTAATTGTATGTGCCTGAGCACTACATAGGTACTCAACACACTTTCAATTGTGCAAAGTTGACTTCTGCCCTATAATGAAAATAAAAAGATAAACTATCCCAGCATAGCCTTCATTATAGCTCTAGATTTGCCTCTAACGCTGTGTAACGAGTGGCTGCAGGGAAACGTCCCATTGCATTTAATTACTCTGATGAATGGATTACCGCTGACCACCACCAGATGGTACTATATTTTTTTTATTTTCTCTGAACACGGACAGTGTAGCCAATAAACAGAAGAAGACAATGAGACTCATTGTAAAGCACAGCTACCATGCACTTTTAAAGTAATTGCAATGAAATCAGCAATGACCTAATGAAGCAATGCAGTGCCGAAGCAATGAAAACATTTAGGACCATGCCGCCGCCTTTATAGAAATCATTAAGGCCGGCACACGAACACAGTGGCACGTGAATGGCCTGAGAATTCTATTTTTACACCTTGTTTGCAGTTCACATCACCGTGCGTTCATATTTAAAACTCTTTCTTAGAATCGGGTTAACAAATCTGTAAGTGATCCTGACATGAAGCCCATGAAGCCTCTAGGGCATGTTGCATTTAGGGAGCTACATGCGAGCATAACTGAAGCTACTCGGAGTAAGCCGCCTCTCCCTCGGACTTTCCCACCCTGAGGCGATGTGCTGCACACAAGGTTGTTTACAGACACTGACACTGTGTCCAGGCTCTGCCTCTTTCCCCATTTCTCACCCACACAAAGATATTCACTCTCTCACAAGCAGCCGCACACTCGCCCACACCTCACTGAGCATCCACAGCATGGACCACGGTAATCCTCTAACTTGTAGGCAGCGCTGTGTGCTCCAAGCAAATCCCACCCCTTCAAAATGCAGACACCTCTGGAGCTGTGGCCCAAACACCTCAGAGGTGATATAACACAGCTTTGTCTTCTTTTATGTTTTCTCCCTTTGCTCCAGTCCTTGCATGGGAATAACACTTGAACATGTCTAATAGAAATGTCCAGCTGGCAATGTTCTTGTTATAATAATTGCTTGTTTGCAGACCGGATATGTGACTGTGATGTGGGAACAATTCACATGTCGTACCATATGATCAATATTAACATAATGTATATTTGTCATGGAGGGAACCATTTAGTGTGTTACAGTTTTCATAACATTGAAAAAACCGTACAGGTATTATATATCTAGGAAAGCAGCTAGTGGATTATTTTCGAACAGCACTTGCATCAAGATGGAAAGAGGAATATGGATGCAAATCATAGTAAGCATGTTAATTTTTTGGCATTTTGTAAAAGCATACTTCCACCTCACGACTAAGACGGAGCCTCAGTCCAGATGCAGATATTTTGTCATGTATATTTCTTTGTGATTGTGGTTGGAGAAAGGAAACTACTCTCCAAAACCCAGAAGCTCAAACAGCTTCAACTGGATGGGAGCGGACAACAGACTTGTCTCTGGAGCAGTTTTACCTCCACATACCTTTGCTTGTCTCCTCATTTAAAGTAAACAGGTTGTCAGTGGCGCTCCAACTTCATGTTCCAAGACATTCTTTAAAGCGAGATAAGAAGAAAAAAAAAGTGCTGCTCGCAGCTTTGCATTTTTAATGGAATGAAGGTAAGCATGATAAGCATTTTCTCCTTCAGCTTCTTTCCTGGAGATGCAGCTAATATGTAATAGGCCACAACAAAATGCTTAACAGGTATTTCGTTATTTCTCTTGGCTCTTACTGCCGCAACAGATTATAGTTATTTTTCATTTTGTTGCTTTTTCCTTCAACTGCTAATGCTGGTCTCTCCGAGAGAACTTTTCACATTTACCACTTTGGGCTGAGCACAGGACCAGACTTCCTGTAGTGGAGGAGTCGAGGCAGTGTTTCTGCTTGTCATGTTGTGTAGCTTATCGCAGCCGAACACCGACACTGGCTTGTTCAGTAACCCCTTGACTCTGCGTTGGGTTTTGTTGGGTTTGAGGAATGACTGGTGAAGTTACACGGCCAACATGACATAACACATCCAGTAACATGAATTTATGTAACTGGATCAGAACTGGACAATTCTACAGGCGATCCCAGTACATTGTAGCACAATGGCTCGATAGCTCGTTTGCAGAGGGCAATATTTTACATTATAGTACCAATTGTGCGCAGCAGAAATGCAACACTCGTAACTGTATTGTACACACATGGAACATACACACTGTAGTAAAAGAGGGTGGAGGGGGGAAGGGGGGGGGGGGATCTGATTATCCACAATCCTATCAACCGGTGTAGCGGCAGACCCCAGAGGTAAACCTTTTTTTGTCATATCTCAAATGTGCTTTATTCTACCGTTCCTATTTTTCATGATTGACATTAATCACATAACTAATTATGTTTTGAAAGAAACATTTTGCTATTGTGACACCTGCTTGAACTTCTGGTATAGCAGCTTTTAGTTTATTTGTCTTTTCATAAACAAGAAAGTACAACTCGAAAAGGAATATCTTCCATGTTCAATCTGTTGCCACCCTCCCTCACAGATGCCACGTCTGTAAGCAATTCTATTTAATAACATCATCTTTGTGTTATTGAGCAGTACTATGATTAAAATGAGAGTATCCAAACAAAACTCTCACTTACCTCCATTGCACTTGAAGGTATATATATAAACATATGTGGTATATACCCGGGCTTAACACTGGCTAATGATGTTTTGAAGCCAAGCATTCAAGTCGTGGCACAATCTCAACGATAAATTAGGTGAAGACATCTAGTTCTTGACAGTCTTGTTTGTGTCTTGTTTGTCGCATGAAATGATGAGAGATGATGATATCGCGTTTTCGTAACTCTTTCAAAAGTCCTCTCTCTACTTCATCAATGCAGGGCGGCACAGATTGCATTGTGGCACGCTGCTGGATGTTTGATCTCATATTAACTATGTGAAAACCTCAAGGAGATTCTACGGATTGGATGTCGTCTTTGAATTTGTCCGGCAAGTTATTTTGCTTATTTTTGTCAAGGCCAAAATTCTGATTGACCTCCACAGATATTACTGCTTTCCATGCAGGGGATGATGTTATTGCATCACCCTTCAATCTCTCAAAAAAACGTGTGTGCAACAATGCTGTTGTGGTGCTGGAACAGCCTGTGTTACTTATAGTCCAAATGTGATTGATACATTTCCTCTGTGAAGGCAACCTAGCCCCACAGTGGCAGATATGGAAATAAGTGGAAAGAAAAACACAAATGTAAATTAGTGTAAGCAGTAAGTGTAGCTCTAGATAAACCCCTGACTGGCTGTACAGACAAGTGCCTCCGTGCACAGAATGCTGAGCACAGCTAGCCCCTTGTAAACAAAGCTTCTGCTATTTAGTTTCAGTTGGCTTAATTAGAATGAATGAGGGGGGCTTGTGCAAAGAGGACAGTTTTTTGTGGGTGGAGGGAGAGAGGAATTGGCCATGTTGGAGGGAAAGCTGGCCTGAGAGATAAAGTTACTAGCGGGTGGCACAGACCAATTGGACAATGACAAACAAAGCCTCCAGGCAAAAGCTCGGCCGTAATGAATTTAGGGGAACAACATACATGTTAATGTAAATCCAAATCAAATTATTATGATTATTCTTTGTGTTTTATCAATACATCAAAGAGAGAGAAACTGTGTGTGTGTGTGTGTGTGTGTGTGTGTGTGTGTGTGTGTGTGTGTGTGTGTGTTCAAGTGCGTGTGCATGTGTTTGTGTTAGAGGGAGGGGGTGTATTTGCAAGTGTAATTTGTTTTTGCAGATATTCAGCATTTAAGTCGAGGCACTTCACCAGCAAGGGGAACAGATTATTGTTCATAATCACTTTTAATACCAGTGCAATGGAGATTACACTACAAAACTTAAATTACCTACTGCATTACAGGGAAATTCACAGGCAGTAAAATATCTACATATTCTTACTCTCAGCAATATTTTCAAATAATATCGCACTGTTGCACCTTTACGGTGCCTTCTAACTATACATTTCATAAGTTGTCCGCATCATAAAAATGCTACTTTCTATATGTTCTCCTGAGTCTAATTTTATTTTTTGCTATTATTTCATATAGGCATGAATGTGCTCTTTACTGTGTCCGGTTATTAAAATATCCTGGGTGTAAAATGTCATTATCACAGCTCCAAATCTGTGGGGTGCTGCTCAAGTGCCACACAACGTAATGGGATTCATCACACATACAAGTATGAACACAGCAAATGATGCATCACACCGTGTGTTTGTGTTTTCCTCCTAAAGGCAGAGTTATTGTTCAGGGTAAAGCTTTTGTATCTGATGCCTTAAGTGTGATTGCCCACAATAACTTTTATACGGCAGGGTCACTAAACATAACGAGAGGTTTCTTAACAGTGTTTCTGTTCATATATCCTCTTTCTTTGAAAACTGTTTAACATCCTAGGATTCAATCAACCAATCTAAAAAGATGAGGCGTGATATTCTTCACCAACCTTTGACATAGGAGGCCTGTAAAAACCTTGTTGGAGCTGTACTCCCACCGTAAAGCTTTAAAATACAAGATTAAGGAATGTGTCAGTTAACTGTCCGCTCAAAACATGACACATTGAGGTTGACGGAGAGAGAGAGAAGGTAATAATGACCAATGTTCTGGACAAAGATGGAGACAGGAACTCAATCAGGTATGTGTCACACCGAGTCCTGTCAGCCATATTGCACTGGATGCTAGAGCACCTATTGTTAAATGTAAATGATTTAAACAACATCCAAGAAACAGAAAGGCTGAAAATGTTAATTCTAAGTGATACGGGGATGGACGAAAAAAAGAAGATTAACACAAAATGTGCTACCTTAACATTTGACGTTAATGAATACAATATGCATTTTTGTTAGAAATGCACCTGAACAATGGTGAATAATCAACATGTCCCATCTCAGGTCGGATTCTCTCCCCAATAACTTTGGTACATAAACAAGAATAACACAGAGGTTACTGTGCGTTGTGCTCAAACGCAAACAAGTCGCCCATATTGACTTTGTGTCACTCTACCACTTGGCCTTTTGTTTTGGTGGGGATGTCCTGTCACTGAGATGGCAGTAGAAGGAGGGGAGATTTCTCGGAGGGAAGACGGCAAAGGGAAAGGTCACGGTGAATAAAAGGCTTTTAATCTGAGCACCCCTGTGTCGTGTGCCCAGGGAATATCAAGTCATTCCAATTCTAGTGAGGTCAGACCAGGGCAGTCTCCCTGTTTGTCCACTCTTCTCTTCTGTGTTTGTGATGCCTAAATACCCGGAGATGGAGAGCTTTAAGAAAAGGTTAGAAGCAGTACGGTGTTCTGCCTCACTGTCTTGCTGCCTCTGTCTGAGTCTCTCTCCGTGTGTTTGCGTGTGCTTCTGTAAAGCTCACTGCATATAGATAAGACATGCAATGTTGCTGTGTTCCGAGCTCAAGGTTTTGTGATGTTGCCGTTCTCAAGTCGAAGGAAGATACTGTCTGTGCTTGTCATTTTGTTTGCAGCCATTCTCGAGAAAGATTCGGTTGCTTTGCCTGATTCAGACTTAGAAGCTATTACATTTATGCAGGGTTTGTATACATTCTAAAATATATTCTAGATTTCAATTCTAAATTAATTCTAACACATATAACATGTCTGCAGTGTTGTCAGCCCGGCAAAATGTCTGGGCCTTTATTTAAGAAGTCCAGCAGTCTAGGGGATGGCTTGCCAAGTCCATTTGGTGTGAAGTGGAATCACGTTTTCCACAACGTTGGCCCCGAGTATCCATCATGTCACAGATTCACAACTATTCAACTCAACCCTGGTGCTCTCTGTGATCCAAACATAAACAAAGGTTTGGACCCAATAAGAATCAACACACAACAATGGAGAAAGCAATCACTTTAAAACTGCCTGACAGCCATAGAAGAACAAACACATCAGAACAGGCTTCGGGTCAGAACAGTGTAAGAACCAGTTCAAAATGTCCAAAGCTTAGACAAAGAGTATATGTGTAGGTGTTGTTGTGCATTAAGATAGTTTTGTTCTCTGTGCCCATATTCAGATTCAGATATAGAGATATTCACATATTCACATTTATAAGGGTCAATTCATTCGGCCTCCATACACCAGGCCATATACATCAATCAATATACTGCCGCTGTTTGCGAGGGATTGCACGGCGTATATTCAGCACATTATGGGTGTGTGAATAATGTGTTGACTGAGAACACAATGGTCACATTGAAACCTTCAGATGATCCTGATTTGGCAGACAGTGTTAGATGGGTTTCTAATTTAGGAATGAATTGCAGTCATTGCAATTGCAGGAAGACTCATCAGAGGAGACACTGAGCTGATACCTGGTTACTTAACACTGATTACTGAGACCTAAAAGCCTAATTTGGATGTGTACACACACATTTTAAGCAGAATGTGTTCTATAGTTGTGACATTTTTTTTACCGGAAATGTGCTTTACCGCACATATTATTATTAAGCTCACACAACTATATACTTATAACTTCATAATGTCTAGTTCATGATAACATGTATAACATATGTTAAAAAGAAGAAACAAAATTAAAATTGATTTTAGGGATTACAGTGCATTACTTTCGGTGATGAGAACAACCTGGGTCAGTATGGGAAATTGTGTCCAGCAAGATTGAGATTAAGCTCATTTTGAAATTTATGCCTGAACAAGCTTAACTTCATTAGTGCTAATATGAAGAATAATGGGTTGGGTATTAGGTTCACTGCCATGATGGCAGAAATAAATGCCCCAAAAAGAAAATCAATGACATAATTCACAAATGATTTGTATGTTTACAGTTAATATATTGCACTTGTATGAGTCAATAAGAAAAAAACACCTTGTATATGTTCATGTACCTTTTGTAGTTTTAGTCATTTTTCCCATTACATGAGAAACTGATGTCCGAGACTCAGGTCCATGTAGATATTTGCAGCAGAAAAATGAATGAATGGACATGTGGGATGTTCATTTATATTAACCACAGCTCCATGTAATGGAGCGATTCAAACAGCTTAGCATCGTCCTGAGCAGCACTAAATGAGAGAAGTCAGGGATGACACGTAGATCAAGACTAGTCAATATCGGACTGACTGTTCCATGACTATTGATCCTGACAACATATTCCTCTCCTCGTGGAGCCCAAGTCAGCATGCCAGATTGTCTTTTGTCAAAAAAGGATGTTGATACACAAATCAAACAAAGCAACCCCCCCAAAAATGGTGGGGTCCTGGCAACAACAAGAAAATGAACAATAAGAAGAGTATTGCATGCCCCACTTGTTGTAGGAATACATCTGTAAAAACAGCTTTTTTACATTATTTATTTGTTTATTGCAGGGACAGAGCATGATAACGAACAGTAGTATACATGTACAAGATGTAAACATACTGGAGGTAGCAAGAATACTCTTATACATCCAAATAGGCTGTAGACTAGGATTAAGTTCCACATCGCCAGCCAGTAGTAATATTCAGCCTATTATCATGGCAGGTTGTATAATAGTCACAAAATGCAATCAATTATTTTTGTGTACATGGACACAAATTGTCATTGTTTTCATGTGGCTCAGGGCGAAGATAATGCCAAAAGTCAATTAAGATAATTTTTCATGGTGAACACAAATTAACTGCATCCATGTGACTAAGCAACAGTCAGAGCAAGTGACATATTAAATATATGAAACAAACAGTTATTGTCGGTGGATGGGTCTAACAAACACAGGACCTGCAAACAAAACAAGTTGTTCTGAGTCGTTCTTGTAATATTACCACAAACTAAACAAATCCCGGACTCGGGTTGGATGGTGGTATCTCCTCCTGCATCTTTGGCGGGGCCTCAGTGTGGCCATTGTTTAGGAGCTAGGAGAAGAAAAGATCTGGGCTCCTCATGGCTGGAAGAAAGTTAAGATTGCTGTTTTCTCATATAAAGTAACTTCATCAAATTTCCGACAATAGAAATCTCTGTAATACTCACCAGTGCTGGGTTAAGAATAATGGTTGTCTTTGATCAGATGGGGACGAGACGCCACTATGTTGAGGTTAGCGAGCTGTATTGACAAGAGCTGAGGCAGCAGTGTGGAAAGGACATTTGTCATATGAGGACTGCGTCTGATGTTGTAGATTAGATATCATGAAAATGCAAAAATAGAAAAGCAGCTTTTGGACCTGAGCGCCAATTTTAAGATCAATGAAGGCCGGTTGTTGTATATAATAAAAAATGTGTTGGAAGGGATGTGAGGTTGCAATGCATCACCAGAAGGAAATGCATCTTGGACAGGTTGACCTTTCTTGTTGGGTTCAGGCAAGGCAATGGCAAGACATTCAGAGGAATTCCATTATACTTTTATGTCCTTCCTCCTCTTTATATTAAAAAAAAAAAAACATTCGTCTTCCATAGCTCTGTCGCTGCACAGGGGTGTTCTTGCAGAGGGCTGCTTTCTGAGTGAATACGTTGTTTTTTTTCTCTTTTGCTGAATGGAATTATGTGCCTCTAAATCCTGCCTTTAATGGCTCTCAACAGAAGCAAGGTTTGTAGCAAGACATTTAGCTTGTTGATGTGCCAAGGCATTGATTACCACGCTTGACCTCGATAGCCCGTGGTCATACGAATGAACCAACTTTGTGAAGTAATTTAACAGAAATTACTTTGCATTTTTACACAGTAATTTCAATGGCAAAATGTGGACGTTGGTACAGCTGAGGGATAGAAGATAGAGCCCAGCCTGACCGAGGCTTAAGAGGATGTGTCTGCCATGCTGTGTTTGATTAATGGCACCACAGGCCTGCTCATCAAGCGGTAATAAAAGGTGAGGGCATAAGTCAAGCCTTATCCTAGGGTTCTCGCAGGTGTGCAGGTCTTCAAGCACAAGCTTCTCCAAGCAAACCCAAACCATCCGATCTATCTCCATCCTCAATTTCTGATCCATACCAAACAGCAATGTCAAAATGCCCAATTGTTAATAATTTCTGGCATGTCAGAATTTCAGTTCCTAGATGACGGAGAGCGAAGGCTTTCCACCTGTTTTCATAAGAAAGTGAGGCTTGAAACTCAATGCTTTGTCTAGAATTCCCAAGTATTAGGAGATATCTCCAGACGTTTTCTCCACAGAAACAGACTGGCCAAGAAATATGCTGTCACAGTATGTCATGTGAGAAGATGGCAAATCCTTAAAGACAGTCTTAAAAATCCAGTCAGTGGAAATCTCTCCGTGGCCCCGAAAACAGCTGCCTCCAAGAACTTGATAGCAGAGTACATGTGACTGAAAAATAGAATGAAGAATGCCACCAGAGCTGCTTTTCAGCTGAAAGTTTCGACAATCAAGAAACAGCTGAATCTCAAGTTGTCTTTGCGATGGGCCACAGTTTCCCTTGCCACTGTTTCTATTTACCAGTAAACAACTCAATGTATACATGTCGGTAACTTTATGTATTTTTTCATTGAAATGTGACAATATATATACATTTTTTTAAATATATTTGTCTACGTTGTGAGTTTTATAATGAATGTTGGCTTATGCAGTATTTGCATTCTGGGAGCGCCATCTGTACATGTATGTATGCATACAGTATATTAGTCGACTTCGGTGGTGGTGGTTTCCCGGAAAATATGCTAATTTGATGCACAGACAGGGAATGATCGCAACACAGCTATGCAATAGTGTCAAACACAGAAGAGAGCAGCTCGTGGAGACTATGCTAATGATTAATGAGACAGTAGCTGAATAATATAAGAAAGAAGGCAATCTACTAATGATGCACCCTCTTAATAAAACACTCAGCACATTACCAGTTCAACTATGCTGGTTTGTTGGGGGTGTTTGCTGTACAAAAGTGTTTGTTTTCAAATGAATCTCTAGGCAGAGTAGATGCTGCAGGGCACACTGCTGCCCCCTCCTTCTATACTTTATTCTGTTCCAGATGAAAGTGTGAAATATTGATGTGACAATCAGACTCTACAAGTGTTACCAAATCCACCAAAATAGCGCCACAAAACAATCTTTGAGACTTGGATAGCAAATGGAAATTCTGTACACTTCACTTTGAGGTAATTTGTTCGAGCCTGTTCTCTCCTCACAGAGTCTGAGCCAGAAACGGCAAACACTGCAACAATTCGCTCCACTGGTACGGAGTTGGGATTTCTATTACAGTCCCTTAAAATATGGCAATTCTCACTATCTATTAACATATATATATATATATATATATATATATATATATATATCCTCATACTGTTTTACCTTTGCATATTCGTTTGGCTCAATATTTTGTAAGCATTACTACACAACTACATTTGTTCTGCAAAGCATGCAATATTATTAGAAATAGCACAATGAATCATATTTTAAATTCCCTGTTAACAGAGGGTTTGTGATAGTAAAAGTTGATACTGTGCTACTGAGAGATCATCCTACAAGATATGTGTGCAACTGACGGTAAAGGGATTTCTTCCCTATGCGGCTCCCAGCTTCCGGTTACCGGAAGATATCTTTTCATTTTTCCCCTTTTAGAAGAATCACATTGGTTTTTTTTCTTTCTCCCACTGTGACCTTTGAAGTGTTTGTTTAAGTTTGTCCCTCAATATAGTTGATACATATTGACATTTCTGGCCTTTCTTTGAATCCAAGTCAATTTGGATAATTGTTTGTAGCATATGAAAGTGTCAGTCATTTTTTTGAAGGGCAAAGGATGTCAGGCTATGTCTGCCAGATTGTACAGAACAAACATAATATGTCAGCCGGATAAAAATTTGGAAAATAATTACCATAGCCAGAAGCTTCAGTAACACAAATACTTCTAATTTTATAATTAATACAAATAATTTAATAATTTAATATTTAATTTTGATTTAATTCTCCGCAGAGTTAACTGTGTGGGCACCTACTAGTCAACATGCCTTATAGCAGGCAAGCATATGAAGACAGCCCTGCCATGTGTTTGAATTGTTACAATGTAAAATCAGGACAGAGAGGGAGATTGATGTGCTCTCTCTCATCCAACAGACTGTAATGGGGTGCTGTCAGAAGGACTTCATGTCAGGCTGTCACTCCAGGCCCCGCTCAATCAAACTAATGCATATGTGCTTAAACATAGCCAGTTTAAGCAATTAAGCAAGAGTTAAATCTAGAAATAATAAACTTTTCACAGATGGCGAACTGATTTAGCTTAATAGGTGATGAGTTGTCAGTCTATATGTGAGCCCTGGATAGACTGGCGACTTGTCCAGGGTGTACCCTGCCTTCGCTCAATGACAGCTGGGATCGGCTCCAGCGCCCCGCGACCCTAAAGAGGATAAGCGGTTCAGATAATGGATGGATGGATGGGTGATGAGTTACAAGCACTAACTCCCAACCCCAACAATTTGGCATATTGTTCAATTCGAACAGCGATAACTAGGTTGCTTGCTACATTTCCCACCTAACAGGTTCCATATACTTTCACAGTAAAAGTTTTTTTTGTTTTATAACTGTTTTAGTTGTTGAGATATCTAGCTCTTTCCCTTATCCTCTCTCTACTTTTGCTCCAATTAAAGTCTGTAAGGCTAATGTGTAAGAGCACCATATAGAGAGAATCTATGGTATTTAAGACTTGTAAAAGAAAATTTACAATGTCACAGTTTTCACACTTCCCCCTCAAGTGTCATGTCTAGATGTCCCCACAAGACTCAAACCCACTAGAGTTACAGTTTCTTTTTTCTTTTTTTACAGCTCTTTTATATCTTAATTGGTAGGTAGAGGACTGCAAACTCGCATATATTCTCCTAATTTAACTTATAATTCTCACTTAATTGAAATGCCATATATAACTATATTCAGCTATGCTCTTCTAGAATCTAGAGCTACATGTTATACTCTTTGGTGATGTATTTTCTGTATTAAGGGGTGAAATTTTTTGTCTTCAAAGCCAAAATACCCATTAACACATCGCAGGAACAGCCTGCAGGGGCAAATGAGGGTTAAGTGTCTTGTCCAAGGTCACATTGACATGGACTAGCATGGGATCGAACCGCCGATCCTTTGATTGAATGAATACCCCTGAGCTACAGCCGCCCACTATCAGGCTACCTGATAAATGTAAGTCTTATGTTTACTGTTTTCAGCTCTGTATTTGGTCTCCACCACCTTCCAAGAGAACTATTTGTCTCTTTATTGGCTAAATGCTCCATCAGCTGTTTGGTGTTTAGCAGTCAGTTTATTGTGGGCTTTCTCTGAAAACAGCTACCTGCCGAGGCCAAAAACAACACTGTAAGAGATGCTAGAGTGAATCTGTAAACCTGCATACCAGGCAGAATATCACCATGTAGCTCTGGAAGACCAAGGGGAGCTTGAGCATCCCTTTCACATTGTCACATTGTTCTCATATTGGCATTTGATGCAAAAAAAAATATTGATCATAGCCCATGATGTTCTGACTGTTGACCTATTTGTCTGAATCTGCCAGCTGCCCCTAGCAAACATGAGGAAAGAGGTTAGGAGCTGAAGCAGAATGTGCTAACTGCTGCAAAAATGAATCCAAACAATCTCCCTGTTGTAATGCACCCCAGTGCCTGCTCCCCAAAACGCCTCCTAAATTATGGAGCCTTTTAGCGAAATCAGATTATGTCCAAATTGGATGACAGGCTTAGTGGGTACTCCCTCAGGACAGTAGTGCAGACATATGTGTTGGGTGGAATAATAAGAGCACATTACAGGATATTACAATGCCATGCAATAACAATAAGAAATACAATTGTTGTGAAACTTTGTCAGGAAGATGTTGATTCCATGCTGGTGATTTCTGCAGAAATAGTATGTGGTGTAATTAAGCGGGAAAAACAGGAAGTGTGTTTCAATGAATGTTAGTGTAGGTTTTTTTTTTTATCTTTGCCAGTGCAGTATTCTTGTGTTTTGCACTTGACACATTACATCATGCTGTAGTGGTTGTGACCAATGATCCAACAATAAATGCGAATTGTTGTCTTTTCACACATTTTAAATCACTTAGTATGGTTTAGTAAGTGACCTCCAAAGTTTTCACAGAATGTTTTCCACTAAAATAAACATGTTGAATTACATTTTTGATGTCTGAGACACTTCTTCAATTAGTTATGAGGAAGACGATGTTGATTAGCTGACCTCGACATAAGAAAAGTCAGACTAGCCTACCTTCAGTAATATATATATATATATATATATATATATATATATATATATATATATTTTTTTTTTTTCATTTGGGGGGAAAAAATGGGTAGAATCTATTGCAAGATATATTATGCAAGATAATAATTTAAAAAAAGTATTGTTTTAGTAAATTGACATTTTGAATGAAAATATCTTCCTCAAGAAGAGGACCATCATGTAAATATTTTACCTTTTGCTTTCTGTTATTTTATGATCTTGAATGAACATGCTTTATATGTGTGTATATATATATATATATATATATATATATATATATATATATATATATATATATATTAGTTTAATGTTATCTTTTAATACATTTTTTTTTTGTGACAAATAAACGCTCAACAGAAATAAATATATACAGGTCTGTCCTTTATATTTAAAAGGTGTTTGTCTGAGCAATGCCCTGCTGGTTTACAGAATGGAGGCCGAGGCTATAGCCTGTCAGGAGCTTCAAACAGGAGCAAAGGCAGAAACAGTATGGCTAGTGGCACTCATGATATCTCCCCTGAACACACAGCAGAAGTACAACAAATTAGACACTCTTGGGGTAATGCTTTGCTCCTCAGTGAGGAGCTGGGATGTGAGATAACGCCTCACTTTTCACACAGGTACAAAACAGATGAGCCATCGTTAAGACCTGTCACTAATTTGTTTTTGTCAGCAGAAAAGAAAGGTGATGTGGGGATAGCTAACCCATTTGACTGTCTTAAAATGTGAAGGGGGGATTTATTCATTCTCCTTCAATCACTGCTTGGGGATTAGGGAATTTTTGATAATGGCATAACTGGAGTGCTTATCAAGATATGTAATCAATTCTGAGTTTTCATCCTAGTGATATGTTGACCCACATGTGTGCATAATTGTTTAGCATATAGCAGAATGCAGTTTTTAGAAGAAAAAAAACCTCCCCCAGGGAGGGAGAAGAAAAAGGGAAGGAGATGATAAAGATTTACAAAGAAACAAAAGCGTGGACTCACACACTGCATTATAACTTCAACAATAGGCCTTTGGCAGACAGTAATTATGCTTTTCAGGAAATGGAAAAGGTATTAACAGTCACCTTTAAAAGCCATTGAAAAAAGAAGGCTTTGAAAGAAACCCTGATTTCCTTCCTTGCCTTTAGCCTGCTCGGCCTCCTCACATGGTTGACGGGGCATAAGGAGAAGAAGGAGAGAGGGCATCTGACTGGGCGCTGTTGCAGTCCATCGACTGTTTTCTTCAGAGAGAAAGGTCAGAGGATGCAGTACAGTGGGACACCTGCTGAAGGTAATCATTAATAAGCCTGCTGTCCTGTCAGCAGCCCCTGGCTTTACCAGATGTGTACTACTGAAAGGAGGCAAATGTGGCGGGAGGGTCCGTCCACACATCATTATAATACTGGCTGTGTCGAGCATACATGCAGCAATGCTGAAGAGGGCTTTAGGACACAAGAAGCCAGTCTGTATGTGCTAACTGGAATATTCCAGTGACTTGTCTGACTGAGAAACTGGAGGCCACAGAGTTTCTTCTCCACCCAGTCATGTCTCAAAATTAAAGGTTACCAAGACAACCCTCTCTCATACAGTAGATGACTACCAAGGACAACGCTAATGGTTGAAACCAGCTTGCTGTTCTCGCTGTATGGCAGGCAGCTGCAATTCTAAAGCAGTAACTACTTCACGCTGTGTGGATTGTTATACGTTCACAGTTTTACCTCGCAGAATTTGAAAGACAAATGATATTTTTCTGTTGGATGGTTATATATGTTTGTGTATGTAAAAATGTACATCCACGATACAGTTTCTGGCTTTGTGGTCCCGACCTCTTCTCATCTTGTCCTCCTGTCTCTTCTCACAAAACTTCCATTGCAACTTCATGCAAATAAGTCTCCTGTCCAGCAGAGGAGAAAAGGTGGGAAAACAAATTGGATCGAATGTAATTCAGTTCACCAGGCAGGGAATGAATCGATAATGCTGAGGAATGACTTTCAAAGGACTGAGTGCCCACCTTAGTGGTAAGAGGTTTCTTCTGTTCACAGCACAACCTGGGCCTGCATGCTTATGTATTTTACGACAGGTTAATCAAGAATCACAGTATCCGCTGCTTATTTCCTGACGTCTCTTCTTGTGATGTTCACCATGCAGCACTTCTCAATGTGATAGGCCTGCTTGAATGGTTTTCCATTTGACTGTAGATTTGCATTCTCATCTTTCTGTAATGTATGGTATTCACAAAATATAGCTGAGCAGACACATTGGCATACTTTGTATTTGCTCTCCGGTCCATCAAGCTACTTACGTGTTTGTCTACACATACAAACATACCTTATACAGTATCCTGCACATGCACTCAAGATGAAAGTTTTCTTTATTTCTTTCTTTTGGCCCGTGTGACACACACATATACTTACAAATGGCATAGACACCATAATACATACACATCATTCCACTAATATACTGAATGACTTTACCCTTTTTTATTTCTCTTTATTTGTTGACAATTGAACACTGACAAATAACTGGATAATGCTAATTTTTCATATTACCAGATAATTAGAAATACATATTTAAGCTCTTAAAGCTCTTTAGTTGTAGGATTTAGTTGTAATTGTGCAGTATTTGTTAGTGCAAACATTTAATTACCCATGTTGCACTCTAGGACACCAGTGATCTGGAGGGGCCTTGGAGTCAAGCGATTGCTGAGCAAGAAGAGGTTGTTTGGTTAGCCGATGCTGATGCATTTTTCTTCGCAGAAGAATTCCAGGCTCTATCAAGTGTAAGGACACTGCAGCAAAGCAACTGCTGGTTTGACAATAAGAGCACTTAGAGAGTCCATTGAAGGGTTTAAAAAAATGACGTACATAAAATGCATGAAGCACCTAAGACTTTATTAAGGCGGTTTCCTAGTAAAGGTTTCTTTGCCATCTCCGCCAGTAGAAACCCTGGGGAAACGTTGACGTGTCTTCAAATTGTCTGTCTTTTTATTTATGACCTTACCTGAAATAATAAACTAGACAAATGCTAGTGAGAAGTAAAATTGCTTGAAACAGCCATACCAAACTTACTATGACTATGCTGCATAATTGCCCCCTGAGGGATGTATAAATTGAACCGAAAATCTCATTCTGTTTTCAGAAGTTTGATTGGGATTCAAGATAATTTGCAATGCTGCGTCTCCTCCAATGAAGCGTTGAACTCAGCTCTGCTCTGAGCAAGTGAGCAGAACATACCAACCTGCCTTAAACTAAGATTTCTAAATCCATTTTTTATTTATTTACTGCCATCAAGCACAGGATTATGCTTTAAGATGATCTTAACACAGACTCATTATTTTCCCATGGTGCAAATATAATGGATATTGACCAACCAGTCATGTGGTCATTCATTTGACGGTGATTCAGATTTTTAATTAATTGTAATTGTATAGTTGGACTGCATTATTGTACTGGTATGTATATGCTGATGTGTGCTTCAGTTGCTAGTGTCCTACCTGTCCAGGGACTGCAAATGGATCTTGCATAAATCATCTTTTCTCATTTGAGGTTGATGCTTTTAGTGCATTGTCCTTGTTAAATAAAGACCTGCGTAAGACAATAGTTTTTTTTCTTTGATTTGTCACCCAACCTTGTGTTATGTAAGCCTCGTGAAAATAGAAATGTGTGAAAATCCCCAAACCATCAACTGTTTCTGCCATATCAGACACAAGTATCATACAAATATGCTAAGAGCACGTGGCTTGTGTGATCTAATGTTTTGTTCAATAACGGCACCATTCACTCTGAATAAAGCAGGTGTGCTTAGTTAGGTGGCTATGAGTGACGGGTCTTATTGCATAGTGTACACTTTTGTGCAGACTCTCTAGTTTGCCTTGCCAGCTACCAGGCAAAGCTTTGGAAAGCACGGATCCATTAGCAGACCATTAGCATTTTGTTTGAACAGTTCCTGGCTGTGTCTCTCTCTGCTTGATTTAGGAGGGCAGAGAGAGCAGAAGAGAGAAAGGCAGTCAAATAGACAGGGTGATGTACTGAGTGAGGGGAAAGAGAGAGAAAGAGGGAGACACACACATTTGCTTTTCATCTCATGACAGCCACATCTCAAAGAGAAAGAAGGGGAGGGGGGGGGTCGCAAAGCCAAAGGAAAGGGAGAGCAGAACGATGCAAAGTGAGGGTTACAAAGACGTGGAATACTGCTGAAGGGATCAAGAGTGAGAGAGGTAGTGGAAGGTGGGCCGAGTGACGGAGGCAAAAGGCATCAAGGTATGGGAACAGAAGGGGAGGAAGATAGCTACATCCTGATACAGATTAAGAATGATTGGTGGAGGAGAGGTGTAATTAAAGTTCCATTAGGCGATATTAACATTAAATAAATGTCTCTGTAATTAAACTTTCCGTAGTGTGGAAAGGTTGCTTGTGGGCGACTGCCAAACCCACAGAGTATCAACACATAGCAGCTTGGAGCTAATTGTTTGGGTTCAGACTGTATGGTTGTTCCCTATTGGCTTCCATTGATCCTATATATATACTGTAGGCACCCACATTCAGCAAACAGGTTCAGACAAGCTGGGTTTATGTTAGCTGCCCATTGTGAAATGAAAAATAAATAATAGTGAGTCATGAGTTGATGCTACCATACCAGAACTTAAAGTCGAGGGGAAAAGACTACAACGTGATGCCCATGTTGCTGTTTCTGTTGAATGTTTTATATTTTTGTTGTTCTTAGCCATATGACCTTGAAAAGCCTATACCAGGGCGAAGTTGCTGTAACAGTGAAGTATAGAAATGCAACAAGCAGAAAACACATTTCAATGATTGAGCATAATTCATTTCCAATTTTCTGATATTTTTACACCAGGCATTGTTTAGTTTGTTTACTGCATGACCTTGACTGGATAGGTTATGTTGGTCTTAACAATGAATGGCCACTCAAAGTGAATTTGTAATAATTGAAGGCAGTTTAAGCAGTTTTTAAACTGTATTAATCTGCCAGTGTAGCCTTGGCTCTATGCACTTGAAAGCATTCATAACAGACGTAAAGACAGATGTACCAAGTGACTCATGTCACTAACCCAAGGAGGACAGTGTTGCCCAGAGCAACACTGTCCGCTGTTCATCTCTTTGTCCATTGAGAAGCATCCATGACAAACAAGCATGTCCTACAGCGTGGCTGGAACTGGCTAGCCGCCCTGCTTTCATGTAGTCAAGCTCAAAAGCTGAGGCGAAAGAGGGATGAAGAAAAAGTTGGAGCAGGAAGAGTAACAAAGTTAGACAGTAAGCAAGAGAGAGAAAGACACATAGTAGGGCGAAGGGTAGACAACAAACAACACTCAAGTTCATTGGGCTACAGTGCTCACAAAACAATGGATTGGAAATTAATGGCTTGGTCATACACTTAATCCGAGGCAATTGGCAGTGGCCACCAGAGAGTCTGAGCACAATTAGAACTGGTTTTGGAGCACTGGTTTTCTGATAGATGGCTACTTAGAAGCCCTATACCTCCTGAATAAGAAACCCAGGGCAGTGTCTGGGGATGTTACATCAATGCTACTCACGTAACATGAACAAAATAGAGGGGGTGACTGGCAGTAGGGGGGAGCCGAGCTATTTGGAGTAAATCCACTGATGTACAATGCACTGAGTGCACATAAGCAGCAGGGGCAAAAAGGAAGGCACACAAAGAATGCAGACACAACACAAAGGTACATAGTTGCTCAGAATATATATATATATATATATATATATAGAAAAAAATTGTCTTACCTTGGACAATTGTTGATTTTGTAGATGTTCTAAGAGAAACAAAGGTAATTCAACCTCTGCAGGAAACAACTTGTAAATTACTATCCATTTTTGCTTCACATTTCACTGCAGAACATACAGTATATTGTTAAGAAATATGCAGGTCATCTTTTTGGACTGCAGCTTTGCAAAATAACCACATATATTCAGTAGCTATTATTCAAGTCTGGGGACTGTGAAGGCTAACGCAAGACCTCAATATATTGTGTCTGCAAGTAGTTCACGGTTCATTTTTATGTGGATTATTCACCCTTTTTCATATTGATCTTCTTCACAGAGGAACATTATGTTTGCTGGATCTGTTGATACATAGACTTTATCCTTGCCATTCTGTTTCTAGGGCAACATATTTGGTCCATGCTTACTTCCTGTGAGTTACATTCCCAAACATTGCAACACGAATCACAAAGGGACCCATTTAGAATGTTTATTTTGTCAAGAAAATGTCTATAGGTGACACATTTCCCTTTGTGGAGTTGCTTATGTTTGGTAAACCTCACAAATCACAGATGCAGTGGATGGACCTAGAACATGCTGTGCATTGTGATGAGCTAGTCCTTCATATACATACATTCACAGTATGCATTGCCTGTAACCAATCATCAAGAAACACATTTGGTTTTCAAACTTAATAACATGAATAGAGCGAACTCAAAAGTGTTCCCTTGTCAGATCAAGCAGATGTAGTCAAAGGATGGCTTTTTTTTTTAATGTTGTGAAGCTTTGGACAAACAACCAACAGCTTTCTCTGGCACTAAGATCAATGCTTTACTGACCGCTGCGTGTCAGGATGTCTTAGACTTTCAGAGTGTGATTGGTGACAGCTCGTAATTCAGGTCTTATAGAGGTGGCAGACTCATGACTTTCAAAAGGAAGCACATAACTGTTTTATTAGTTTTCAAAAACAAAAATCACAAACACATAACTTGATTCATGAATGCTCCCCAGAAGGTGATAAATACAATTACTTAGATAATTATACCCTGTGTTGTTACAATTTTATATGTGTGAAACGTTGCCTACACAGGCGTATATTATAACGTTCTGCACCAGATATCTGGCATATGTTCGGGGGCATATTTTGCTGACAAACTGCGACGACTGTGGCTCAGTGGTTAGCAAGTCGGTCTATCAATCAGAAGGTCGGTGGTTCGATCCCCGGCTCCGGCAGTCTGTGTCGTTGTGTCCTTGAGCAAGACACTTAACCCTCATTGCTCACCGTTGCTGTGTCTACTGTCTACTGTATAGCATGTAAGTCGCTTTGGATAAAAGCGCCAGCTAAATGAAATGTAATGTAATAATGTAAAAATGGCAAGAATTTGATATTTGCAACCACTACTGGGATATGGAGCCTCCATTCCAGGTTGCCCAAGCAAGATCATTGTATGGTTCAGCATTAATACGAATACGTTACTCCATCTGTCATCTGAGCTTCGGTTTTATGTCAACATTATGATCACTTTAGTAAAGAAAACACATGTATACATATAGATATACAAATTAAAAAGCAATTTTAGGACACAATGCCATTACCCACCTTTTCCCTAAAATACATAAATAAACTCTCAAGAATTAAAAATAAATCTTGAATAGTATTAGTTGCTATCAAGCCATCCACCTTTATTTGTACCATGAAAATAAAAATGTTGATTGATGATATTTGAAGTTTTGCAAAAAATGTAAAGAAAAAAAAAAGTCCACATATCTGTCATGAAGCTAAGGAAGCTCCCTCCTACACTCTATACCACCAATTATTTTCACACTCCAAATCTCTGTGGCTTACGAGTCTGGTGTGTACAAAAGCACCAAAGTGACCAGTTAAGTCAGTAAAGAATGGGTTTTGGAATATTGACACTGCTTATGCCCTTCCGATTAATGCACCAGAAGGCTGCATTTCTCTGCCATGCGTGGAGCCTTTGTATAGCCCTGTGGACATCTTACATATGATATGGGATGTGCTCTAGAAATGTAGACTTTGAAAGAGGCATTCCCTGAATTAAGACACAAAATGAAGACGTCTTGTGAAATATTGCTTGGCCTGGCCTGTGAAGAATATTTTTCAGTCACTTCACCACAGCACGTCATTGATTTAGCGGTTTCTCGAGGTGACATCTGGTGTTCAGTGGAGTCCAAGGCATGTTGGCAATCATAATAGCTCAGCATTCTTAGCATATTGGCTCTTGATTGCTTTCCCTGGTGTAAAAAATGGTTGGTGAAAATGAATGTGTAGCACTGTCTCAACCTTGTTGAAGCGTCCCTTCATCAAAACGGAAAATAATGCATTAGGATGATTCATAATAGTTTTTACAATCTAATTGCTAAAAATATACTGGATCCTATTTCTAAGCAACACATAATTGCTGCGTTTGTTCTCCTTAATAAGGCTATTGCTATGGTCCTTTATCTTTGTGCAGTTTAAGAGGTGAATAATATTACATTGGAACAATACGTATTTTAATTTTAGCCATCATTACCTGTTCATACAGAAAACGTGTGCAATGGTTTCATTCATAAGAAAATTCCCATTTGTTCAATGAGTGCCATAGTTGTGCATTCAGATTGCATTTCCTGTGGCCCCTTATGTCACATAAGGACTTCCACAGCAAATGAGTAATTCAAACAAGCGTGTTGTAAGCTGTCACCTTTTCAAAGAGCAGCCAGATGGTGAATATCTGAGCCAGGAAGTGTTTTCTTCTTCCTCAAAATTACTCAAACGAGGACACAGCATAAACTGTAGAAACCAAAACAAAATGGCTATTGTTTCAATTGAAATAACAAAGATCTATGCCCCTAAATGTAATGGAAAATGCTGTAAAAACACTTGAATTATATAACTAGAATGACAACAGCGCAGGGCAGTAAAAAATGGAAGGCCAGGGTTGAGACCACTGGGGTTCACATTAATAGAGGTGTGCAATCACAAAAAGGTCATTCCATTGTGTCCTGCAAGGCAGGGGCTCTTTGAAGGGAGCAATTATAGCATTCACTGCTGCCAAGGCCCTGACTTATTTCTCTTCAGAGGGTGTGCTGTACACATAGTCCATTTTGCTTTTGCCCTATTTACCATCATTTTGTTTTCACATGCTGCTTCGAGCTCTTGTTACGACTGCCGTGGCTTCAAAAAAGACCTAATTACAGTAATGGTAAGGGATAAGCAGATAAACAAGCAAGCAGATGAACTGCAGACCAGGAAGGGAGTTTGATAATCTGTAAACCTCCCACGCTGTTTGTATAGAGTACAATATATCCCAACCAGCCAGTTAGCTAGTCAGGAAGATCAGCTCAGGGCTACACCACACCAGATAACACATACGCATTAACATGTTACATGCTCTGCATAATTATTCGGTAGATGTCCAGTATTCTCATAAAACATGCCATTAAAAGTAAATCAAATTCCATGTCAAATATATTTTTTGAACACGTTTGAACGTCAGCATGAGTGTGTATGTGAAGTGTGAATATATTCAAAGCATGTGCAGCGAGAGTACCTCCAGGCAAGATAGCAGAATAGGGAATGGGTGACTAATGAGAACTTCTTTCACCGCCGTTGCCTCGACTCTCTGGGCCCAGCACTTAATCGTGACTATGCATCGTGTCGGTCGTTTAACCACGGGACCCCATCTCTACTATGAAGGGCTTGATGCAGGTGTTGGAGACGGCTGGTGGAGATCTAGCAATGTGTTATTGTCCTTGATACTGCATAGTCCGGGATTATTGATTCAAGGAAAAAGCACTCAATCATGACCGGGTGCCTTCAGCAGAGCCAGCATAAACCCCGTGCCTGAGAATGTCCCCAGGAGCGGCCTCCCCTCCAGGTTTTCAAACACGCGTTTCTTCAAAATGACACTTAAAAATGGGTTTTGGTGCATGCATTTATAGCAATATAAGGAACATTTAATCTTGATCAGTATAAACAGAGGAGAGTTTATTTGTATGTTACGTGGATGCATTTTCTCCTTGAAAAAAAAAAAAGGGAAAAAAAACTGCAGCAAATAATCATGGACATATTCATGATCTGTCCGAACAGATGATTTAAACGATGTTTCAGCCCAACTGATGTTTTACAGCACCTTTGTGAAAGGGGTTCTACTGAACGACTCAGAAAGTCTTTTGTTCCAGCAACAATTATTTTAATGAACACCTTTAGTTGTGGTTTTCAGATTTAGCATCTTTCTGATGTCGGCCGTGTTTCCTGGTGTTGTTTGTTCTTTGCAATGTGTTTCTTGTCTGCTGTGCACTGTGAACTTTGTCTGTTGTCGTCTGTATTAATTTTGGTGACAAATGAGCTTCCCCACTGGGGATTAATGTAGTTGTCTAATCTAATCTTAAGGGTACAACACAACATGTATGTGAACTGTGTCTGTGTGAGCAACAGAGACAGAGTAGAAGTAAAGAGGAAGATGTCATACACGGGGGCTTGTCCAGACATGTCCAATGCACCCAGGCAGAGGCTCAGTCCCTCTTAGTACTGATCATCTGTAGGATATTTACAGAAATTGTGTACTAAGACATTCTGCATTTCTGGGCTACATAATTAAGTCACAATGTGGATTAGTAATACAATTTTTGGTCCAAAGACAACTTTTAAAACTTTAGAAAAATATGAATCAGTCCCGGAGGAGGAAAGACATTATATGAAATACAGACGAGTCATTTTATATCTGCTACCAAGTTAAATATGTCTGAGTCAAAGTATCTTAGTCTGAAGTGCAAAACAAAGAGAATATAAAACAAGGTCAATAATAAGAGGAGAGAGGCAATACAGTTAATTATTGAATAGCAGAAAAGAACAAAGAGGAATTCTGATCTGTTAAACGTGATCAACAAAGTTAACATGGATATAAGCGATTCAGCAACTGAACAGAGTACCACCTGGTGTGCGTGAGATGAGGAGCGAGGGAATGGAGCACAGGCCTGACCTGTTTGGGTTGACTGATGATATCAAAAGGGTCAGGCTATGTTCTGGATCTAGCACAATTCACTCTTGTGGAATACTTTTAAAAAAACAAGCCACAACTCTGGTAACTTTTTAAAATTAGGCAGCTTCGAATAACAATCAGTACATAATAAAACATTGTCTCAAAATTCTTATTGATTTGTAATATTGTTCCAATAAGATATATTTTCTGTGACAGGCTACTGTGCCTTTAATAAATTGTATGAATCAGAGATGCACCCCCAATATCAGCAAAAATAAAATTGCAGGTATTCAACAGCTGGATAATTGGTGTAATTTTGACTATATTTAGTTACATTTGCACGTTCAGGTGAACATATGGAGAGAGTCCTTTCTTCAGGCCTGAATTAATTAATTCAAATGGACTGACACAAGCAGAATTTTGATAACACGAGTAACACATATTCAAAACTGTGTCCTTCACAGCCACGAAGCAAAAGAGGATAGTGCCGTGAAGATTATACAAATGTGCATAAATGTTGAATCGTATTCAACACAACAAGGAGTCCAGCCAAGAGGTTGTTTGCTAACTGCAAAGCAGAAATACGTTCTATAATCGATCAATGTTACTCTTGACGAGACCCTGAAACTCTTAAATTCCTCATTTCGGGCAAAAACGTAATCCCATCTGGGCAAGCCATTTTTTTCCTGGCAGAGTACAGTGCCATCAGACTTGACACTGCTGACTACAAACCACCTGGGGAAGAAACGTAGAACACACACAACAAAGTTCCAAGAATGTGGATATGATGCTTTCCTACCTTTGGTTAAACAAGAACGGAATAATAACAACAATAAAGTCTGTGAGTTTGAACAGAAAATTGGCTCTTTATCAAATGAGCCCGTCTGATCAATTATTTACTCTATAAAATGTGAGAATGATGAGAAAAATACCCGTCGCCATATCCCTGAGCCGAGGTGACATCTTCAAATTGATTCTTTTGTCTCAACAGACCAAAACCCAAAGATATTCAATGAACAACAATATGAAGCAGAGAATAGCAGAAAATTCTCACATTTCATAAACTGCAACCAGCTATGGGGCATTTTTGCCTGACAAATGTCCGAAACGATTAATTATTTTTATCAAAGTTGTTGTCCATTCACTGTGGACTAACCATCTGATTAATGAACTAATCCTTTTAGGCACTAATTGAATCCAATGAGTGCTAATTGTTCCTTCCTTCCCTCCTTTTATTCCTTTTCATTTCCTTTGCAAAACTCAACACCATAGGACACAATCAGGGACAACTGCCATTGTCACTCTCATCACTGGCACGTAAGCCCTTGTCCGACCCCAAGGACGAGTGCACTCAATAACTGTCCCTGTCCAGACGCGGTAAGCCTGTGCCACAATCCCTTAAACCCTTGAACTCTGACATGCTTCAATGAGGTACATGAAGCCTCCTCCTGTGGGAGATTAAATTGAAACTCTTTCCCACTAAACTTCCGATTAATTGGAATTTCTTAAAACTCTGCTTATGTGCGCTGTTGTGTGTTGTCCTCGAGCGGAGGTAAGTGATAACATCAGGGCGTAATGATGAGACGTGACAGTGCTCCAGATCAGGACTTCCAGACAGAGAAATGAGATGATGGCAGAGGCCTTGGATATGTCTCTCAAGCAACTGCTCTCGCTGATGAGGTTTTTTGCGCCACCTTCATTCCTCACATTAAAAACTAATCAGAGGATTGAAAATGGAATTTTTGCCACTGTTGTGCACCAAGTTTTGGACTCTTGTCTGAAACTTATTTCATTTCAGCCACTACTTTTGTTTATTTATGAATTCAAGATAAATGTGTCAACTCAGTTGCTCTTGCGAGGCGATTATCTGTCATTCCTCTCTATCTGCCGCCTGTGTCCTACATACAGTTCTGTATTTACCCTTCAGAATTTCTTTATTTTGTGTTGAGTTTCAGATATCAAATTGAAGCCTCAGACAGCCTTTTCACATATATTTATATAGGGCTTTTATCATTTGTTTTAGTTGCTAACTCTGTCACATATACACTCCAACATTAATCATTGGTATGAAAGTGTAACTGAAATACAATATATGTTATCCATCTACCTACCTACGGTCCTACCTCCGCTCCTTTCTTCCTGTCTATCTGCCTGTCTGTCTGGGATCTAAGACGCTACATTGCGCTTGTTTACTTTAACTGTACACCATCGTAATCCCTGAGGTGAGCCGAGATGCTAGACACATTTCTCTCTGAAGTGGGAACCAGAAATAATAAAAAAAACTCTTGAGTTTGTGTGTTTATTGGGTATATTTGAAGCTTTCACTCAGATTGTGCAGCTCTACAGTGAGCAATGTACTGGTTCCCCTTTAGCTTTTTCCAGCAGAGTAATTGAATCTCAGGCTCCCAAAGGCTGACCTTTACCATCTGTACTGCCTGTACATGTTGCTTGTAGCCCGAATTGAGCCTTTCACTCATCAGTTTAAATGCCTATAATTTTACTTTAAAAGGCTATCTTCACAATTGCATCATCAGTCATGGGCTGTCATGGCTGAATATGCTGTTTACATTGTATGTTGTAAAGCTTAGACTTGCTGTAGGCCAAAGTGTGTGCACACCTCCCTACAGAGGGCACCTCGTGCATGGTTCACCGCCCCAGTTTTGTCTTCAAGTGTCATTTAGTTACAACTGGGAATGGAGCTCAGATCACATACTGATTCTTCAGAGAGCTTTGCTCTATGTAATTTGGCTTCAGTATCTACCCCCTTATCTTAACCCCGGTAATACCCTTTGTATCTTTGTACCTTTGTGTATGTCTCTGAGAAAAGATATCTTTCATCCCTCTTTTGCATAAAAATCCCATTAATTTCTCCAGCCTGTTATCACTGGATACGTTTTGCAGGCATGGGATCTGAGCCACGTTCATCACATAATGAGCATATTTGTATTGTCTGTCTATTGGTGTACAGGCCAAACTGCTGGAAAGTGAGTGAAAAAAGGTGAGATGGCAGAAGATTTTTGAATTGAATGATATTGCCTGCAAATATGTTGTTAAATATTTCTAACTTCAGTTGACTGTTAAGAGATAGCTCCAATTTACAGTTAAAAATAAAACATAGGCATTACCTTATGTAGGCATTGAATGTTAGCAGATAATTAGACTCAATATATTCAGTTTTCACAATATTATACTACTGTGCAAAGTGTCTGAAAGGACAGCCGCATTGTAGTCTAAAAAACATTGATGTTTTCTAGGCTTTGATTTGACACATTTTTTAAATAATCCGTCAAGTTTTGTTTTGGAGGGCTCAATTGTTCATTTAATTGACCAAGATTAACTGGAAAAAAACCTTCAATATGTTGATACATATTAATGGATAATGAGCATTATCCTACAGTAAGACAATCCTCTCAACTAAGATAAGAGAAAAGACAGTATTACTGACATTAAAGCAGTCGCTTTGGAAAGGCACTGTCTGGGAGGCATTTATTTTACAAAGGTGTCAGTATCAAGGAAGCATCAATATTGAAAATCCCCAAAGCTACTCAATATGGGGGAGAAGTCATTACCACAAGTTCTCACTTCACCTTTAGAATTAAATAAAGAGCATTCCCATGGCAGGAAGGCCCACTTGCCTTAAATCCAACTTTAACATTGTATTTGTCTAAGAAAATATCACATTTGACAATACAGATAATACAGAACTGTTCTACCGCCACCTGGCCACTGGATAGCCCTCAAGCAGTCATAACATTTATTAGGATTTACGGATGTTTTTCATCGATGGACATCGACAATCCGAGTGGACAAAGTAAGTTGAGCCAATTCCACTTGTATGTGCATGGTGTTTGTAAAAGTGTAATGTGTGAAAGTGTAATGTTTGGTGCAAAATAGTTTACAATTGAGTGTGATGCAGCTTGCCACAGTCGTTTCCATAGAGTAACACCACCCATGTCAATGTAGAAAGAATGTCTGCATTAGGTTGTGTGTATGATGGGGAGACAGATCGTATAGTCAGGAGGCTGTGTGTCCATCATTGCTCACTTGTCTTCCACCATAAGGTCGGAGGACACCACCTGGCTATGCACTGACTGCTGCTGACAGATGTGCAGGTACGACCAAAGCCAGCTGCAAAGACTTCTCGGTTAATATATTAAAAGAAGTCCTTTAATCATTGCTGTTTGTGGCAATCGTGGAGTGTAGTGCTAGTTTGGTTTAGCGTAAAACTCTTGTGTGAGTGAGCTGAGCCGACTCAAGTGCTTTGTGGAAATAATATTCTCTCTTTTCATTTGTTTTTTAGTTGAAATAACTGCTGTATACAAGAATCAAAACTCATTTTTGTTATATTCCGTGGATTGCTGGGATCGGCAGTGTATTGAATCTTTGAAAGTAGTTGTGTTGGTTGAATGAAATGTTGACTTCATGATTAAAGTTTATGAATTCCTTGTATGGATTTGACTCTCCTATTAACAGATTTGTCTCAGACCGACTCTGCCTGTCAAACATTGAGCAGTTTGCCCTGCATGGCTTACTGACCCAGGCTTCGGCATATCTACTGATACAGATGTATGTTTGTTTTGGCCAGCATAAAAAAAGTGTCTCATTACTGCTTTAATAATGTTTTATTCATATCATGTCTACACACCAAGACCAGTTTACCCAAGTAGCCTAGTGTGTTTTCTTTGCAAATACTGTGCATAGCAGCAACATTGACAGTGAATGTAGAAATGTTCCATGAAAAAAAAAAAAAAAAAAAGCCAAAGCAAATTAGTTGTATATGTACATAGTTTTAAAAGATAAGGTTGCCTCCATTTCAGGATGTCATATTATGCCATGGAACCCAAAAGCGACAAAAAGACAGGGAAACAGAGACTTTGACTAATTGGATAATCAAAGAAAGCAGGAACAAGTGAAGGAGCTTGGGGGGAAGCTAACAGGGAGTTGATAATAAAAGAGTCATGGATGAGTTAGAGCGAGCGCACCGTTAACTGAGAAATGAGAGCTTGTAATCCAGCTGCAGCACGTATACATTTTTTGGGAAAAAATATAATCGATGAAAGGAACCCTTTCGTCACCAAGACATATTAAGTCTCCACAACTAGTTGATAGTTGAGGGAGTCACGGTGTGGGGCCTCAAAGCCCTGAATATGCCTGACACGCTCGACATGTCAACAAGAAGTACATGGTAATCACCAACACAGCCACGCAAGGCCTTGCTTCAGAAGAAGTCAATATCTGTCAGCAGTAAGCATCAGCAGCCTGGTGTTCTGGTTTGGCCCCCTACAGCAGACCTGTCAGTATGCCTCAGGCATTGCATCATTAGTATAACCCCATGTCAGCACTCACTCATGTTGTGGCCCAATACCCGCTGTTTTGTTCACCGAAAGTACGAGAAGAAGTCTGCGTGCGAATCCATATCTTCATTTACCTGCATGTTGAAAGATTGGACCTGAAAGTTGACTCGCATTGTGCAATATGCAAAAGAGGCTTACACGTCGACACACATGGCATCACGATATTCAGATTAATTGTTCTGCCAGCAGGCTGTACTCGTGGTCCAGCTTAAATAGACCTGCATGTATGTAAAAACTGAGTTAGGTTAGTATTAGACATAAGAGTGGAACATCTAAATACAATATATGGTATTTCCTTATATTAAACTACATACGGAGAATACAAAACCATATTAGTCACATTGTACAAGTAACAATCGATAAAGACAAAGATTTTCTGTGTCCCAAATGAACAAATAAAAAAAATACTTTAATTAAATGATATCGACCTACAATTATCACAGAGGAATTAAATGGGGTTGTATAACTGCATTTATTCAAAGTGTTCTTACAAAAACATCTTTGTAATTAGACTTTTACATAGAGGACAACACAGCAAACAGCAAACAGATTTTAATGATGTCTCGTCTTTATTCTTGCTTTGTAGATTTATCTTTCTTCCCCAAATCATACGTCCTGTGTAGGCGTACTGTGTGACTCATCTGAAACATATCCAATAAGATCCTGAGGGGCTGCTCCACTTTTAATGATGGGCACACTGATTTGACAGTCTTTGTCTTGGCACAATTGGGGTTGTTGGCGGGACTGAGCTTCCTAAATGAATCAAATGAAGTAAAAAAAAATCAGGATCTTGAATAAGCAAAGCAAAGGACAAGCACTGGGGAAAGCTACAGGCAGTCTGAACGCACATGCATGGTGTCAGTCTACCTCCAGTGTATTACAAACTCAGAATGCCTTGCATTGCATGACTGTCAAGATGAGAGACTGAGAAATTCCACTCATTTTTATCCATGATACATGCTCGGTCTGAAGCCTCGGATACAAATGTGTCCTCCGGGGAGTCTCTCACTTCTTTCTCCGTCTTTACCGAGAGGAAGGATGTATGGCCATTGTCACTGATGTCAGATTCAATGCTTGTTAGAGCACAGTAATGAAAGAACACCAACAGTTCACCGCATACATTTGTAGTTCAAACACTGAACAAGTCACAGGATGCGAATACATTATAGACTGAGGAGTGTGTTGTTTCTTTCCCTCTGTATTGTCTTAATAGCAATTTAACATCTGATATAACTTGTTCCTTATGTGGAATGTCAGCCGACTGTTCATTAGTCAAGTTCAAACTTAGTTACAGTGGCATAGTTACAATTAGACTCAGGCTAAGTTGTGAAGAAGCTCCGTGCATCAGTAAAGCTGAAGGCTGTGTTGCGGGTCATTGAATCTTCATCAAAATATTCATTCATCTTTTAACTTGTGCTGGAGTGCCTTTTTTATTTTTTTAAATAGATGGGCCCTGTGTTTCTGAGCAACATGTGTCACAGTGCCTGGAGCCAAAAGCTTTTAAAGGTTTAGAATGAGATCTTGTATGTTTCAGTGGATACCTCCATCACTAAGAGGAGGGGGGGAAGCTGTGGGTGCAGTGGGTATGTATGGCCTGAAGTGCACAGTGGTGTATACACAGAGACTGTTGGCTGCAGTCAGTTTTCCATCTTAAGGGAAACTCTAACCATCATCATTTCACTAGAATGTTTAATGTAAGAACAACATCATATTCAGATTTAAAGAGCTTTATTGCCAGGCAGCCTTAGTAGGGGGACTTTGATGGATTCTCAGTCTTTCTGCAGCCTCCGGGTTTGATGCAGCCACCCGCTTCATCGATAATAGAAAATACTTTCATGGGTTCCGATTTTTCAACTGTGACACCCTATCTGCTTAATAAACGACAAATCCTGTCACAGATTTACTGTGCATGCATCTCCTGCTTTGACAGCAGCTTACACCTGCCATCGGCAGGGGAACCAGAGATGACCCAAGTGTCAGCATTCAGTTTTAATTGGCATCCGTTCATTATATTACATATATACATGCAATTTGGTCTCTGCATTTAACCCATCCTAAGGGGCAGTTGGCTGCTGTGAAACATCTGTGAAACAACTGGGGGCTCAGTGTCTTGCTCAAGGACACTTTGACGAGCGAACTATGGGGAGACCAGGGATCGAACCAGCGACCTTGTGGTGAACGAACACTCTCCCCATGAGCCGCCCCAGCCCATTTCAAGAACTGCTGTGAACAAAGCCATATTTCCTGCTTATGGTTTTCTGTTGGACATGCTAAACCCTTATTCCTATATATACGTACCCTTAATGTATGTGTTACAGGGTGTTAGCCTATTCGTGGATAGGCTCAACTGTAGTGTCTGTTTTATCAAGTGTCTATAAAACAGCCGTTACCCTCCTTGACTGCTCTCCATGAGTTTTAGGAGGTTGTCAAAAAAAAAAAAATAATGTTCTTTGTACTCTAATACAAACACTGAGTTACAAGCAGAGTATAAACTTGCAGTGCATTGTGAATGGATTTTTCTCGTGAAAGCCGCAGTGGTAACCGCGGGGACTGTATCACCCACCAGCCTGACAATGAAGCCTGCCACCGCTTTAAAGTCTTTATTCATTGGTTGCAGACACTACTAAAACATTTTTCTCAGAATGACATTTGCAGTTAGGCAGGCAAATGACAAAGTCTTCTCCGCTGTCTGTCACGGAGTGTTTTAACTTGAAGGCAGACTGAATCATTATCTGTGCAATTACGCAACCTAATGACGACGGCTAGGGGCGAGCCCTGCATCACTACTGTCCATCTGTCAGGTATTCTTGAACTCCATTCATCTTTTTTTTGTCCCTTTTCTTTGGGTTTTAAAGCCAACGATGAACCCCGGATTCGAAGACAGCTGAGGGCTGTCATCCGTCTGCTGTTTCATCATCCCGATATTTCGGCGACGTTGCTTGTCTTGTTGCTCACTCTTTTGAGCGAGTGATGTTCACTTTGAGCAAGATCTGTTTTCAAAGTTGAGATATTGTTCTTTGCTCAGGACATATGGAACTTCTGCCATTTTGAAATGCTTTCAATCTTTATCCATGGCCCCGTGGTGACAGACAGCAGTGTTTGAAGGAAAAATAGGGAGTTCTTCCTCGGGTACTGCTGACAATCGACAAGCCATGTCTTGATTGAGTGCCGTCCTGTCTTGGGCTGGTGAAATAAAGAGGCCGAATCGGCACCGCGGTCAGACTCATCCTGCGTTGCCTTGAGTTAAGAGAGAATTAACCCCTTGTCTTTGGTAGGGCTGCACAATTAATCAAATATTACTCACAATCTTGATTTTCTGGATTCCCACAATTTGATGAACGCGATTGACGGTGATTTTGACGTTTAAGGTATTCCGCTCATAAACTCTGCTGCTAATCAAATCAAGCACTTCCTTAATTAACAGCCAGCCAACAGGCGCCGATCAAGCTTTTCTGTCTTTGCTATGGTGGCAGCATGGAAATGTTCCGGCTGTAGGCCAGGAAAGAATAATAACATATTAAGTTTTATTTTGATGCAAATATTTGTTAATTAGCAGAAATGTTGCACAACATGAAAGTAAAAACTATGTTTTGTTGATTTATTTTTGGGTAAAAAGTTCTGGTACATTTTAATTTTGCCTCTAGGAGATGCACTGTGAATAAAGACCAGATTTGTATATTCGCAGGGATGTAGAACATCATGGAAGTGAAAGCAGTGTTCTGTTAAATTAAATGTTAAAGCAATGAAAAATATGTTTTCCCTCAAATTACAGAATAATAGCAATAAAAAAAATTGTGATCTCAATATAGATAAAAATAATTGTGATTATCATTCAATTTGTCTTCCAATTACATATAAATAAACAATGTAATACATCATGAACATATTAGTTTAATTTTAAAGAAATGTAAAGACAAATGCTTTGTTTTAATACAATGTCAGAAAATAGTGAAATAAGTAAATTGCCAGGTGACAAGTGTCTTGTTTGGTCCAATCATTTTTGCTTAATAAATGACTGTAAAGATAAATGTTGCCAATTAATTTGTCGTCCGTTTCCTAATCAAGCAGGATGTTTTCTCTAGTATCAGCTTTGTTCTCTTGTTGCCCCGGCAGGTCTCCTCATTGATGTGCTTGGCCCGTATCTAAGCTGCATCACAGAGACAATTATATTACACTAGATGCTATTTGGTCAGCATTGTTTCCATCCAGTGAAAAACAGATATTTGCCAGTATTATTGTTAAATTATTGTTGACTCCCGACTCTTATTCTGTGAAAACTACTGAGATTCGTCAATTAAAATTGAATTCAGAATGCACATTTTTAGTAGTTCTACTGCCCCATTACTCTTACACGAGCATGAGTAAAGACGATTCAAATTTCTGGCAGTCACAGTGCTCACGCTTGATAATTTTCACATTAGTTGGATGCACAGTTTAACAAAATATATATGGCCTTTGGTGCAGTGAATTGATTCCGTTTAATTGATTAATTTTGATTTACGATGAATAGAGTTCGCCGAAGCTGCACTGCAGTCCTATACTGTGGGACATCAAATAGATGCACACACACTGACATTATTCATGAAGCTGAGGAATGGAACCATGATGAATGGCTGGACTGCTCATATATGCAAACACACACAAATGCACACACTCATGCATAAAAAGACAAACATTCGAGCACACACACACACCAGCATAAGACACACACACACGCACACACACCCTGCACACACAGGCTGCTTTGAAGCCAGTTCAGTGAGTCAGAGTCAGAGTGGCTCTGACAGTCTAATCAGCAGTCAACACAAGCTCAAGCCCCATCAAGAGTGAGACAAGAAATCAGTCATTTTTATCTACTTTTAATTTGCTGTGTGTATTCTCACTCTCCTCTGGGTGTTTTGGACTTATCCTTCACAACAGACAACATATTAATGTCATGAGATGCTACCAAGGTAATAAAGTGAGAGAAAAAACTAAGAGGTTTATTATCAGTTCAGCTCTATTCTAGTCCACAACCCTTACCGCAGTGTAGCTCACAGCACTTTCAGACGGAGCAGAAAAAGAAGGAGGGTAAAATAAATTAAATCGAGGATAAAAAGTAGGTTTGGGGCCACGGGATGGTGAGTTAATTTCGACTGTAATGATCAGGCCTTGGGCTGGATGATGGTGATAGAAATGCTCTTGTCCATTTGCCCAAGCCAGGCATCTTGCCAGCACACAAACTTGACCAAGGCAATAAGTGTGTGTTTGTGTGTGCGAGGAAATGTGTGTGTGACTTCATGTTGAGGAGCAGTTTGTGTCCCTGTGAGTGTGTGTGTATAGGTGCATGAGCACTTGTGTGTGTCACTGCCATGTGTTTACCCAGAGCTACAACCTTGGCACTGTTTTCATACTCCAGACATGCTCTTCCACCCACACAGTTCTGCTGGTGAGGAGATCTGGAATGAACCACCCACCTAGCAGCCTTCTAACAAGTAGTTTGTGAGGAGTGTGTGTGTGTGTGTGTGTGTGTGTGTGTGTGTGTGTGTGTGTGTGTTGAAATGTTGCAATCAAAAATCTATTTGTCTATCTTCCCAAATTGTCGGCTCAGCACGGAAAGCAATAAAATGTTGTAACCCTCTACACCAAAAAGTTAAAGTCCAATTGGGATTGCTGCAGTTTTATTCGATGTTTCTGTGTCTCAACTTTGCCCTCTGGCTTCACTCTCCTGCAGCTGCTGACTGGCTCACCTTCTGTTTACAGTGCCTTTATCGAAAGGTACGTGTGGATTTCTTCTATTAGGCCAGATTCTACATCTATTATGCACACAAAAACAAAAGGTATGTCAGAGAAATGAGAAAAACATATTATTTAAAACCAACAAGCAATACAAAAAAGCTGTAATAATTAAGATTTACATATGAAGGTCATTACTGTCATCAGTCTGGCCCACACGCAATTTAACTTTACTTTAGAAGTTTTAAACCAGACAAGTGTATCCATTCCACTCCATGTGTGTTATATATAGAGGTATATAACACAACAGCCATATGTTACCGATGTAGGAGAGCTCTTTAAAAATGCCAAAAAAACAAACTATTTCTGTTTCTCTATCTCACTGTTGCTAGGTTGCCCCTGAGTCCTACTTAAAATGCATAAATTTAATTCCAGTAACAAAAAATAAATATCCCATCTTCAGCATATCATAGCTGTGACTGCAGTTAACATGGAGCCGGTATAAATTGTCAAAATACAGCAAGCTTACAGGGACCTGCGTGACCTCCAGTCCTCCGAGCTACTGCTGACGACGTGGTTTCTGTCTCTGCCACTGCTGATGAACAGCAAGAGCACCGCTCAGTAACTAAATACTGAATGCTGTTTAAGGTTATGAGCATGTGTTGTTCAAGCTTATCTGTCAGATCATGTTAAGTAATATGTTTTGTTTTGGCAGTTTGAAATTGCACTTTTCAAGACCCGTAATAACATGATGAAATATGACAAAAAGCATTAGCCTTCAGTTATCTCTGAATTTCAACATACGATGTGTATCCATTTCCAATAAGACAAGGATTTTTCAAGACGTGGTTGTCCTAGTGGATGTCCGGATATGAAGCTTATAGATTCTTTTCTATTTTCAGACATCTGCGAACCCCTCATTCACTTACCCGAAGGCACGTGTCCTCATATTGAATAAGAATTCAAAGGGTTTGCTCCAATATTTGCTGATAAACAACTCGGCCTCTGTCTCTTCCCCCAAGGACTGAACTAGTGAGCTGCACAGGCAAAGATGAATTTTTTCCCTTTGCAAACAAATCAATAAAACTAATTTCCTTTTGGTCAATTGTTAAATAAATGCCAGTTTTTCCTCAATTAAAACTGACTGAAGTGCAGTTTATTGCATGGAATCATATTTTCCCCCTGCATCCCCGTGGGCAATCGCAAATACCTAGGGATGCTTGCTAATGCAAAATCATTTTCTGATTTGTATCTGCAAATTGCTGCTGCCCTTGTGGTATCATCAAAGCTGGGTACGCTTTATCAGCCCCCTCACCTGGTAAATTATTTTAATGTTGATGGGTTAGATTACCCAGAGAGCAAGGCTTGCCAGTATGCTAAAGGTCATTCAGTATTATCTAAAGGTTATGCCTGACAATTATGCAGAATTGGAATGTGGTCTTAAATCCCAGCATACGCTATATGTATTTAAAACATACCAGCCATGCTACTCTATCAGGACAAAGTGTTTTCAATACTGTGATATTTCTCAAAGGGGATAATGAAATGTCACATGGGATCCATGGCTTACATTGCCGTTCATTTAAAAAAATCTTCCATCTTCCATGAAGTGCAAGGTAATCGGTTTGAGAAGCTGTTGTGCTGTTAGATGCCCTAAATTACTTGAAACCGATGTCCGACCAACCAAGACTCCCTTGTCGCTGACCTTAAGAGTAATGCATTTGATACGGGCCTTGGTGAAGTCACCATCAACCAGGATCATCCCCGATTGGAGGGGCAGGTGTGGAGAGAAGGGGAGGGGGAAATGGACTGGGAGCCGAGAGGGGGAGGAATGACCATGGATCAAGCTGTGGCGCAGAGATGTTGCTCAATGGGCCGCAGTAGCAGTGAGCTATAGAGCTTATGACAGATGCGTCTCTTGAAAATGCATTACCACGCCGAGCTTGAAATCATCCCAGTTCTCTTGAGTGTCGACGGGAATACCTCATCAGAATACCCAAAGCTTTCACAATTGTCAACATGCATTCTTTCCTGTTGCCGGCACCCAAATGTTTACAAGTGCCTGTCATATTCAGACAGGCATGCTCCTGTATCCTTGTTGTCATGCCTCCACCCACATGTGCACATGCAATGAAAACTCTCCCGTGTAAGCGTTCATATTCTCATAAAACCTCCTGAGTTTATAACTCTTTCTCCATTGCAAAGCACGCCTGGAGCAGTGTCTGCAGGACAGATTTGCTCTGCACTGTCAAACACCCGGACTATTTGCATTTTTTTCTCCACGTTTTATTCATTCCATTTTTACCCAGACAGTCGTGTACGATTATGTAAGCTCCAAATAGCCCATAACAAAACACGAAACATGCATTTTAATCGAGCGGTTAATCACATTAATACTGGACAGTAAAATGCACATGCTACCATTTAGTTGTTGCATTTTTAGAAAATGTAAGACAAGTAGTGTGAAACAAACACATTGTCTACTTACCTAATGGGCTTATGCAACATAATCAAAATAGTCTGTCAATATCAGGGTAATGCAGTGTCAGTAAGTGTTTCAAATAAACTAATATGCTGAGGTGAAAGGCTCCATTGTCTTTCAACACAACAGGCAGCACATGAATCTGTGTGAGAGGGGAAGAATAAAAACATACACACAATAAATGTGCGTCCTCTTGAGTGAAACTGTGCTCACCCGAAAAAAATACCTGGTTGTCCCTTCAAACACTTAAAACTGACTGTAAAGTAGAGTGTGATGTTGTTGCAGTGCAGCATAAACTCTCTGCATTCGCCCAGATTGAAAACTATGTGTTAAAGCTCATTTTCAATAATATTAAATATTTATGACTAAATACGCAACTATCAAAGTTAAAATTTGAGAGAAAAAACATGCAAAGCATTATCTTTTCCCAGTGAAGCCCGACTTACTTCAAACCAGTGAGAAGAATAACATACACAGAAATCTATTTTAACTTTGGCAGACAACTTTGTGGTCATGAAGGATCACCCAATCACACAAAAGCTGAATGAGGAACACAACAAAAAAACTAATTAAAGGGCCTGTGATGGTGTGATGAATGTTTATCATACACCAAAACAATGTGTGCGTGTTTTATGAAATTTGGAACAAAGACTGGACTGCTCTGGAAAATTATCACAATGACAATTCATTTTAATTTTATCGTGGCGATATTTTTGTCATTACAGTTTCCTATAATGACAAAAATAATGAGAACAATCTTATACCTGAACACAACAATATTATTAGTTGTTAGTTATCAATTAGTTTGCTCAAAGTTGTTTGATTTATAGAACTCATAAACATTTGGTATTAAAAAGGTCTATGCCTGTAAAGTTACCTAATGTCCATGCAGTCTAGCTATAACTGCACTAAGATTGAACTTTTTATTTTACAAAGTAAATGATTGCTGAGCTCCAGTAGATGGGTCCGTTGGGAAAGTTGTCAACCCCAGAAACATAATTCTCTTTTTTCCCATCTTGAGCATCATCAGTCACACTGTCCTGTCCTCCCTGAACAGGACAGCCTGAGTGTGGTCTTGTCAAACCCCGGTACCGCCGCCGCGGTTCTGGATGCCAGGGATTCATGCTGGTCGTCCATAATGTTCGGCAGCCTGTCCTCTGCTGTGGAGATGGCGAGAGCATGGAGCACATGGCCCACTGTTTCCATGCCAGATGCAACGGTGCAACTCCTGTTCTGCATTTGGAGCGGCTTGTGGGTGCTCTAGTTGGGTTCCAGAAGGAAATTATCCACCACCAGGAAAACAGACACATTATTATTACCTTCAAACACTCACTCACACACAAACAGTGGCACTCATCGCTCGGGATGGATTGAGTAAAGTATGTGAGGCTGCATGCTCCATCTAGTTTAGCATTATGATAAAGAGGCCTGGAAGGAGTTTATCATTATTAGTCCCTCTCAAGTTTCTAACAGTATGTTGAGTACCAAGTATACACTGCTACAATGCACATTGAAATAGAAGAATAAACAGATGGATAGATATTTGGAGGATATATTAGAGGACAGTAGAAAAATGGCAGGGCTGTCGGCCATTGAAAAGTAGGGTAAACACCAATATATGCTGCCAGACATGGAGGACATCATAGCAACCGCAGCAAAACCAAGAGGACCAAGGTCGGTTTTGCTATTGAATATGAGATGATTAAAATGGAGTTTCAACATATCATTTAATTAATGGAGCAACAATTATGTTGACTCATAAATCCCCTCTGTAATATTTGTTGTTGTTTTTTTAAATAGAGGAGGGGTCATGGTGCAGTGCTGCAGCAATTTCAACTGAGGTTGCCGGTTTTCATCTGTCATGCACAAACCCAGAACATGCACTTCAGGATGATGAAGACTGGTTCTGCAGCGAGGCATGGATCACACAAATCGATTGCTACTGCCACTAAAGTCAAGGGGGTGCAACTGGCCCTGTGTGCACTTGCAGACAGCGGCAGATGATTTGAGGGGTACCGCGTTGAGTGAACGAGACAGCGGAAAAGGCCGCCATTAGGGACTTAAATACTAGCTTCAGCTTGAGAATCCACCACGTAAAGGTGAGTGATTCTCTTATTTAATTTCACAAATCTGTAAAAGGGAAGCAAAACACGTACAGAAATAAATAAATAGAAATACATCTCAAATTCAAAGTAAAATTGAAGTGTTTACCACAGAACAGTACTGCTGCTTAGACACGTCTCGTTAATGTGGAGAACGAGGACCAGGGCCAAAATGGTCAGTGGAGAACGATTCTGCCACCTGGCCAACCATCACGCTGTGTGGGAGGGCGATGATGATGATGAGAGAGTTCTCGGAAATGAACCTCAAGTGTTTTTTGGGAAAAACACACAAACTCCTACACCATCAAATTTCGACTGGTAATATTTGTGGACTCAGCCTTCATTCATTTAACCATAATCTAAAAGACTTCTCCACCAAGTAGCAGTAACAATTGTCTGCTTCACAATAGCGGGCTCAAGTTTGGATGCACTTTTGATCCTTTTGAAAATAAAGGGACAATTAAAAAGGTTTAATTATGCTGCTTTTAGAGTCACCATTTATAGTTTTATAAAATATCATTATCACAGGCTTCAGTACAAAATGTTAAATAAAAGACTCTTAATGTGCCCATGTATATGATTTGGAAATTTCTGAATTTGGCAACTCCAAATAATAAATAGCTCTAGCAGCAAAGCAAGCCACCACTCCGTGCCAAATGTTATCAATCAGTCAGGGGAAACTCCACTGAGTCTGTATGGCCAAAATGCACATACGAAAGAACCAAGAAGTTGAAGCTAGAAGAACAATTTACTTTGCATCAATACGCAGTTGACTTCATATTTTTGGAGGAATGCTTAAAAAAAGCACCACGGGATGTGCTGCCTCAGATCACACAGCCAACTGATAAGTTCAAATTCAGTTCATATTACAGTCCACTTTTCAGCTTCATGATGTATATTGTCAAGTTTGAGTTTTGTAAAATGGCAAACCATTCAATTTACTTATTAATTGACTTTCTCACTGCCCTGTTTGCCCACTGGCATGTAGGGCAGTAACAAAGGATCTCCACTGCTGTCCATTCCGGGTGAACTTTCGGATCTGCTCCGCTTCAAGGCTTTCAGTTCTCTCTCCACTGATGTGTCCTGTCCATCTCTACTGCCTTCCCATGATTGTAGTGCCTATGCTTTCTTGACTGGACCAAGCGAGCAGTTGTTGGTTGGGAAAGGTGAGAGGCCGAGAGATACTCTGGAGTTTTCTGAGGCTCTTTGGGTAACATATTGACAGCTTTGGAGAGGTTGCTGTCTGTCGTTCTCTCGCATACTGAGCTGCGTGGCAACAGAATGAAGAGCCAGGCTCTGGTAATGTTGAGTGGTGGTTTGGTGTTGATGCTGTCTGAGGGGGGCTTTGGCAAATTGTTCAGCATTCTGAAGTTGTTTCTGGTCTGGCTGATTTTGGCGCAATGCGCACACACACACACACACACACACACACACACACACACACCGACATGTTCTGTGTCCCAGTCCTCAGTCCAGGCATGTGCTTATATAATGGCGGTATAATTGGTGGTCAGGTTCAGGTGGTTTGGTCTAATAAGCCTGATTGTTTTGCGTGAAATATAAGTTCAGTCACATCCCGTCGGGACAGCTTTAAGGGCTCGTTCTATTTTTGGAAATCATAAGAATATGGTGCACGCTGGTCAGTTTTCAGTTGTTGTCTTTTAAGTATAATCTAATTAGGCAACTTGGTTGATACTGCAAATTGCTTTTTTTATGCTATTTAGTGGTGCAGAGATTTAGTTCAAATAAGACGCAGATTTTTATTTCACCCATCAACCAATCAATTGGTCAAAGGATAGGTAGAATTTCAGTCGAACCAAGATTGTCTTTGGTTGACTACAGCCCTATTTTATCAACAGTGCTTCCAATATTGACACTGTTCTGCAGGTTTGCTCCATCTCTCTGTATCAGTAGGGGTTTTGTGCATTCAGGGTCATCACTTCTCTTTCATTTAAGATGCTTATTTGTCCTATTTGTTAAGCAAAGGTGTTGACATTGAATGTTGTCATTTCTATTTATTTTTTCAGTTCACCTGAAGTAATCTGTGAGAAGTCACTGACTTCACAGTCTTCAATATAGCCTTCACCCTTTATTTATATATTCTAAAATTGTTTTCAGTCATTGCAATTTTCTTTAAAAAAAACACAGTGGTCAATAAGGACAATAAAATTGACCAATTTGCAGAGATTCCTATTGAATTTGGGAACGACAGCTGAGTATTTCATGTCCCCAGCCTCATCTCACGGTTCCAATTCTGCACACGTAACTGCAGTACTTGCAAAGTTTGTGAAACAGTATGGAAATTATGGGATGTTTGCCTTCCTACCAGACAGGTAGCACAGAGGCTTTGAGAGATTACAATATACCGTTGGGAAGATGAGGAATAAAGATAAAACACTGGTGTGATCTGAACGCTGGATTAGAGAGGAATGACATTTACATTACACAAAATGTTAGTTAAGTAATGTTTTCATATTTCATAAAATGTAAGTGGTTAATTGTCACAAACATATGTCAGAGATGCCTTAATCATTGATTAAAAAAGGATGTCTATTTTTTTATGATTGAGATTACATTTCATGGTTTATTTCAAAATGTATGATCGAGTCTCTTCCTCTGTCGACATAGACATTTTTTATGAGCAAATTCAAAACTTGCCTTGACTTGTGGACCCACAACTTTCTTACTGTTATTATTACTGTTTTGTCCTGCAGCCTTCCCCTCTTTCATCCACACGCCACTGGATTGGTTAAGTGCGTCTTCCCATGAAATACTTCCAGAAGATGGAGAAATATCCAGCATTCAAGTTACGCACATCATTTTCAGCAGAATTGAAATGATTTGTCTCATATGTGACCATTCAACATTGACAGTCTAAGTCTTCTCATGCCGACAGAGTTGGCATCCTTGAGTGCTACCTTTCAAAAAGCAAAATGACTAAAGACATGCTTATGCAATCTTCTCTTTTCAAAACGGCAAAAGCAGGAATTCATAAAGAGGCAAATGTTTTTCAGTCCCCAGTTAGTGGTATAAATTGTATGCAGTGCCCCGAGGAACGTCACAGGGAGAAAAAAGGTGTTTACTTCAAGTAAGGATCCAAATTGGCTTTGAAGAAAAAATGTACAGACTCAGTAACTCCAAAGCAAGAGATCGTCACACACTTTGACTCGCCTGCAGGATAATTTAAAGGTACAGTGTGGAACATTTAGGGAGGATTATTGGCAGACATTGTATATAATATTCATTTATGTTTTAATCAGCATATAAACGCCCAAAACTAATTTTTATGTTATGTTGTTATGTTTTCCTGAGCTTAGAAAAAAGCCATTATATCTACATACAGAGTGGGTCGTTTTCCATGGAGGCCGCCATCTTGCACCTACATGTTTTTACAGCCGCCCATAACAGACACTGGCACATCTGAAGGTACTGGTGCTTTTTATTAGTATTTTTAAATGTTATTTTTTTCAAGCCTCATTAAAGTTTAGACAAAACATTGCACACAGGTCTTACATTTCCGTCAATCAAACACAACTACAGTTGATGTGTGCTACTTTACTTAAAGAAGTTAAAGGTATCCCATCTTGACAAGTTTGCTTAAATTGCATGAGATGCCATTCAAAAGCCTCAAAAGTGTTCATTGCTAATTTGCCAATCCCAACATGAATATAGATAAGCAAATATCTATCACATATCAAAAATAAATGGTATTAATACAGATATCACACAAATACTAATCATGTACCATTGCTTGCGTTAGATTGAAGGATAGACCTTTTTACCAGCTTAATCCTGCTTAGCATGATTTCTGATGGGATATAATTGTGCTTATCTTACTTGGGAGATCATTTTGAGTTCATCCCTCACACACTGTTTACCCTCCAACACTACTGCTGGCTATCTGTGCAACTGCACAGTCAGTTTTACCCACCCAGTCAAATTAATCCTCAGGAACAGCTTTGAATATACCGTATCACGGCTGGATTTGGCACATGCACATAAGGAGAATGTCATCCTGAGGGAAATAGCACACTTCTGTTGGCAGTAATGTAAAGACAAAAGACACATCAGCTACTCATATGGTTTCCCATTCATCTCCCAAAGTGCCTATCCTCTTCATATGGCTTTACATGGTGTACATGACTGTGAAGTAGAGACTTCACAGTAGACTTGTCTGCCGAACAATACTGTATCAATACCTCTATTACCACTTGACTTACTTTTTGAGTCAGTCCTGCATCCTTATGTGAGTGGTGCTACATTTAAAAACTATCTATTTTATAATTATTTACATTATATACCTTCATCTAACTTGCTTTACTCATTGACTTGAACATCCATTTACATTCCTCAATTTCTAGCAGCATATACAGTATGTGTGTGTGTGTGTGTGTTTCTATGTGTGTGTGAGTTGCATGCATGCAATTTTAACCTCTCTTCAATGGGAAGGGAGCTGTGCACATTTTCAGCCACTTTGTTAATGACAATGACTTTCTTGTCACATCTTTCAGACTACAGAGGCCTTAGCTTAGTGATGCTCATTCTATCTAATTACATTTATCAAACAACAAAAGGCCAGAGCAGGCAGAGGAGATCCACACTAATTACATTAGAGCTGGAGGAAGATTGGCACATGTGATGAAGTGATTTGGCCACTCGCAGCCCTTCCCACCGTGCTCAATAACTTCAAGCCCATCCTAGTTGTTTATGAGAGTGAGCTGTCATTCGGCCATTACTCACTTAAGATGCTGCTTACGTCCCTGTGTTACAGACCCTCGCCAAAACGAGTGGTGCATTGGGGCAGCAGCAGAGGAGTAAGGATGTTATTCAGCGAGGCAATCAAATTAGACAAAGACCGGGCATAGAATGCTCAGCTAATAAGAACGTCACAAGGCCATACATGTCTGTGAAATGAATTTGAATGTATTGTCTCAAAACATGACGAATGTATGCTGTAGAAAACTGTTTTTTGTCATTACATTCTGCAAATTAGAGCCCCCCCCCCTCTTGTTATTTAAGAAGCCTTGAACGACGTTCTCATCACCATGCAAATGCGGTCCTGTTTGTATTCTGCATTATATTTTGCTCCAGATGCTCGGCACGGTGAGCTCCAGGAGTACTAGGCAGCTCAATCAGGTCCCAGACAGCAAATCCAGCATCTCTTTGTGGCAGTCAGTTTCCCCCCCAGAAGACAGAGTGTTGCTCTTACTCCTGTTCAAGCTTTCAACACAGCTCAGAATCTCCTGTTGACACAAAAGGATGTGTGTGTGTGTGTGTGTGTGTCCGTGTTTGTCTGTGTTTGCTGAGGGGGTACAGACAGGAACTCAGGAGTTTGCAGCTGTCACAATGAGATGTCAATATTTATGACACGCTGTTTGCTATCTGGTACGTCTGAACTCTTTCTCCTTCAGACATCTGCTTCAGATATTTTCACATTCATAGGCATTTTGATTACAAACTCAAAAGCCAGTACAATCGAATTTCAATTATTTTAATTACAGCGTGCTCTGTACAGGTAAACAATTTCAGCTGTTTCTTTTCCGTCTTTCTTCATGTAGGGGATGTTCCCTTCATGTAGGGGAGGTTCATACTCAAACTGTTACTGTACATGCATTCCCACCTGGACGCTTCCCAGTACAAACACAGTCTTTTTGATGGGGTCCCGGCGCAGGCCAGTGACAGACGGACGGCAGCCTTAAGGCAGGGCCAAGGCTTACGTGGAATTATGGTCTTACAGTGTTAAGGTATACCAGGGTTTCTAGAAATCCAGACAGTATGATTTTCAGTACCGTCATAAATATAGATTTCGCGCTTCAGATAGTTCTGCATTGAAGTGATGTATTGTACTGCACAGCAGGCGCCACATATCACTGCAGTGTGTGTACAGTGTAGGGTACTTGTCAGTCAATAAATGCTTCAGTACATCTCCCATGTCTTGCTTGGCCACCATCAACCATCTCAGGCGGACTCGAGGACTTAAAGAATTTGAAAAAGCTATAAGCGATGTCGGTCAATTTACTTATCACGAGGTATCAAAAGTAGTCTGTTACTTTACTCGCTACATTACTGGATTACATTCGCTAAACCTTTAAAGCTTTAATTTGGTTAAAGCAGGAAAGTCAGCAACTCAGTCTGCATTGATTAATGCATAAATGTGGTTGATTATCACAGTATCTGGTGCCCACAGTTGCTTTATAGTGTTTGAAAAGTGTTTACTTAAGTGTATGAAATCCCTGCAGCATCTGAAGGTAGCAGGACGGATAAATCCACAGCCTCTAAGTCTAAGTATTCTCCTGAAAGTTCACCAACGTTCAACTCGATGAGATGCAAAGATGCATATAACTACAACACGTTCACTATATCGTCACATAAGCTTGACACTAAAAACAAACTGTGTTTTGGTAATGCAGTAATGCAGCATTAGATTAAAAACTGTAATATATGTATTTTTTGTCAAATTATGATCCCTTATTATCCCAATAGTTTAAACTACATCTTAGAAATACATTTAAAAAATCCCAAATACTTAGGCCCACTTGAGGGATCAACTTCGGCCGGCAGGCCACCGGGCCAGGCCGCTACTCTTTCACATTCCCCAGGTCTTTCCTGGCAATCGGTTGATTGGACCGCAACCTTCCAGTTACAAGCTGAGGTCAAAGCTGAGGTCAAAACATTATGGATTGACTTTTTAAATGAGAGAGAGAGAGAGAGACTCAAAGATGTTGCCGTGACTCATGATTCGCTGCTACCATAAAAGTTTACAACTGCAGGTTTATTAATGTCAGGGGTCAATTCCATCTCCAAACCCCATTCAAATACCTCCATGCTCAAGCGACAGACCCTTAGTCCACACAGTAAGCACACTACAGTGTACGCATATTGCTCGTTTTGTTGTTGAATGGACCACGAGGGAGAAGGCTTTTCCATAATGCCTCACTAGAGCTTGGGTTGTTTCTCTCTGCATCCTTAGCACTGCACCTGTTATAACCCGTCCATGTGGACCAGGACATTCACTGGCAGTCAGTTAGGCTTCCTGTGATGTGGCGCCTTCTTCAATGAGACCCCCTCCTCCACCTGCCATAGATTAAATTATAGTGTGCCAAAAGGCTTAATATATCTTACACTATGACATGAAATGTTGTTTATCCATTCATTTGATTTATGCATTTATGCAATATGGGATAGAATCACATGCCCAATTCCATCTGCAGTGTGGCCTTTGTGTATCCCTTTTTTCAGGCCCAGTGCTTTGGTCAATTGTAAAGAGATTCCTCGCCTTCGGATTGCTTTGTGTTTTCCAGTCTGTATTTTGCAATCAGAGCGGAGTCTTTATCTTGTTAAAAGTGCACAACTTTGAACTTACAGAATCCACAGTCGCATTGACCGTCTGTCATTCTGCAGTTTATTTCATCAGAGATCCCCAAACTCAATCCTCCAAACAATATTGCTTTTTTTCTTTTTTGCCTATTTCGTTTTCAGAGGTTTCAGCCTCCCAATCAGGAATGTTGCGTTTCTTCTGTCTGCACTCAAATCTTTATTTGAAATGTGCAGTTGTGCTGAGTTTCTTCATGCTGTGATTCATAATGACACACAGGTGTACGTGGCCTTTTGAAAATCTAGGAGTATACACAGGTACACACAGACAGGGAATTTAAACGTATCGTTTACTTGCAAATCTATGTGGGACCATGTGCTACACTTCTGCCATGGCTTCGGCATCTACTTGGTTTCCTTTTGCTTTGGGTGATTAAAATATCATCACAGCTTGAATAAGCACTTCATTAGTAAAAACTGTTATTTTACAATGGAGGAACCAGAACAGGAATATACAGGGTTTTAGCAAATGAAAGAGCAGGGCATGAAATGAAATGTCGAAATGATTAAATGAATGTGAAAACAAAGTGCCACAAGTGTAATATGCTTCAGAAAGTGCCCAGAGCTGAGAAATGCACAGTGCTATGCAGAATGGTGAGTGGGTTCACACATGAAAAAAGGCAGAGGAGCAAAATATATTCTGTAAAGGACATGTAGATATATAGTTAGAGGGAGAAAAGGAATTCTAAGAACAGTAGGAGTAGCTGTCAAGTGGAAAATGGAAAAGTGGGAGGCATGACATTTCCTCACTGCTGGCTACAATAATGCATATTTTGCAAAAGGAGAGCTTCAGCATCATGCCACATCAGACAGCCTTTGGCCACATCCTAATCACTGTTTAATTATTTAGACTGAACAACTGCTCTCAAGGCTGCTTTGTTTTCTTTTCCAATACAATCCTATTGCATACGTTTATTCTCTTCTTCTGTCTGGAGCGAGAAACAAACAAAGCCCACATTTTAAATTACATTGTTTGCCAAGAGCAATAGGAGGGGAGCGAACTCCCTGTAGTCAGCAGTCACAAGAGTTCGATTCTCCCTTAATTTGACACAGATTTCTTTAGTAGATTCCATGTGATAATAGTTCTCTCACCTTATTTAGTTGAATGGATGATGAACATTTCAACAGGAGGCAAGATAGAGTGCATGTTCTACATCTCTACATCACAAAATAACTTCATTGATTAGGGCCAGAAGTCTTCCAATGCTGGAAAGTATCAACCTACAGAGAGCAGCAGTCTGCGATTCATAGTTATGGGTTCATAATTATTCTTAAACACTCCGCATAACGCTGCTCATAATAATGTACTTGTGCTGTCTACACTGGCTTGGCTATAACAATGCACTAAAGTTGCAATGGCTTTACAGATGTGGCGCCTGGAAAAACAAAATCTTAACGGCTTTGGAATAATGATAAAAACAATGTTGTTTGCGGCTATACGTTAATTTGATCGGAATTATTTATACACCATTCAGTGGGTTCATAGGGGTGATTCGATTAGATATAAACATACATAATTCTCTGCTGAAAGTATATCTTTAGATTTGTACAGATATTACAGAAAACATACTTTTTATATACTATTAATGAGTTATGGGGTTTCAAATATAAATGAATGAAATAAGTGTATAAATAAGAATATTTAAAGACTTCCTTTTTGGATGACTCAATATAAAGATGGTATATACAAAGCTTCTTCCAGTCCGTGTCTTTGGATGGAATGAGACAATGGAAATGATTGGATTCACTAATGAACATGGTTTTTCCCGCTGAGTTACAATTCACTTTTACCACCTATTGCCAAACACAGGGTCATCCAGCAAAAAAAAAAGGTTCTGCCAAAATAATATCTCCTGGAAGAAAAAAGAAAATGTCAACAGCACCACATAAATACAACCTGGTCTTATGATTTATCATTTGTACTTCATATTGTGAACAATCCCGCAAACTTGAACAGAAGACAAGCGGATGTGATGATACCGCCAGACAATACTTTGTTGGTGAAGTGTTAATAAAGCCGAAGAGGCAACATTCCAGAAGACAAGTACTCTCCTCAGTGAAGTATTCAGCAAAGTCATTCAAAAACACAAAGCAGGAATGTTTTCAAAGAAGAACTCAAACTTGTTTTTTTAATGCTCTCCGAAGCTTTGTGATTTGGTTGTACGCCCTCTTTCTGAATTATCCTTTGCTTTTGTGCCAGATGGGCAATTAGAAATATGGTTACTGCATGCTGAGCAGCCACCCACACACTGTCTGCAACATTGCCACATGTGGTGAGATTACCTGTAATACAACTCATATTATATACTCCATTCAAGGTCCTTGTCACTAAGCTTAAAACGTCCTGTGCATTGCCAATAGAAAAGAACAGCTGACATCTGTCACTGTGTTACAACAGGTTCAAACAGTCAAGTCACAACATCATAAATCTTAAAATGCTTCCACCAAGTCTTTATGGAACCAGTTTTATCTACTGTCAATATGTTTTTATACTTTAACTGGAAATGTATTCCTCTTTGATATACATTTTGAGAAGTATATTTGGTTAACACCAATTTACAATAATCATTAAAGGGGCTGAATTTAACAATGAGAGCATTAATACAGCAAACGACTATTTGCTAAGTAAAGTTATAGAGTACTAATGTCTACCTGAACAGAGAACTATGTTCCTCCCTCTGTGTTCTGTTGAGAGAAGATTTCAGGGTTGATATAGATGGGTCAACAAAATGGCGGATTTTAACACATGAGACAGCTGTTTGTTTCCCATTAGCCAGAGTATTTAAGTATCCCAATTACATGCATACTACATGCAACACTTACTTTCTAAGAGGAACTGCAGTACATAATTAAAGCGAGAAGAATAACTCTGTGATTTGGAACACAGCCTAAGGGCCTATTTTTTACCAAAACAATGATCTTTTCCGAGAGCTAGTTACTGTCTCTGTGCTTAAAACCTAACCAAACGATTACCATAGTGTTGTCACACCCTAATACCGGCTTTCACTATTTCAGGAGTGATTTTGAACGCCACAGACAAATGATGTGGAATTGCGGTTAGAGCTGTCATATCAGAAAACGCTCATGCTGTTCTAGAGCGCAAAGACAAATGGCATGTTTTGTGCTTTTAATTATTTGGAGGACTTTCGCCATTTTCTTGGTCTTTTCCTTCCTTAACACTAATTGCATGAATCTAATTTACCTGCTTTTTTAAAGCATTGATCAACAAATACACTGAGACGTGTCACCATTGCATGCAGACCTATTTTCAAACTTAAATGTTTGTTTTTCCTAATACTGAGGTGACGTTTATTAGCTTGAATACAGGAGTGATGAGGTGGCCTCGATGGTTAGGAAATACTTTTAAAAGTTATTGTTTCTATGTTTGGATCTGGTGGGCTGGCTGTCTTATTACCCAGAAAAATCCCTGAAAATGAGTTAGTTTTTCATTAGAGTAGCGGACTAGAATGGTGTCATCTGCATTCATCTGTATTTCCCCTACTTGACCCTCCTTCCCTCACCCTGCAAACGAAAAAAAAAACCTCATGACTGATGGACCTGCTGACTATTTGGACATCTGTCTTCTCCTTCATAGCCCTGGCAGGGAGAGGTCTGGGTACAGTGTGACAGGCTTTCTGCAGCAGCGTGTACTAAGACCAGGTAGTAACATCTCTGTGGCCTAAGCCTCAGAGATCAGCCATTAGTAGGTTGTCAATCTAGCAAGCACTAACAGTCTTCTGGGCAGGTAGGAGGGAGATTCAGGCCATGGCTTCCAACAAGGAGGTATATGTGAGATCATTACAGTCAAGATAAATTTAGCTCCTGTAAGGGCTTGTGGTGCTGAATATGGCACAATTATTGTAGTTATGTGGATAATGGAGGCAAATCTGCAGAGTACAAAAGTATATATTGAATTGACAGTGGTATTCCCAGAAGGGTGCAAGTTATAAACTTGGGTCATATTTGACATTAACGAACACATTCTCACCAATAATGAGACGCTGAATGGCCTGCATGTTAGAATATTGCTCCTTAATTCTCTTTTTTTTATCAGTTAATGCACATTCACAGTCGGCTTTGTTGCTAATGAGGTGTTACCATCAGAAAAACTCACACACTGATGTACCTTTTAACTACTTTTTTTAAATTAGCATTTGAATAAAAGTATACAAAGAGCTGTTAGTTAAGCAAGGCCAACTTTAAATAAAGTCACTGAGACACCTCAGTATTTTTTTCTCAAATTATTAAATATATGTCACGCATGAGCAGTTATGGCTTTTTGTTTTGCCAAAGTAGTGTACCTCTTTGGGCTTAACTAAGTTTTCCTTTGACAAAGCAATCCTTTTACCATACATTTTCTAAGTTGTGTTTCTAGAGTTCTAATACTTGATTGCAAATATCTAAGTCATACGCCCATGTATTTTAATCTTTAATGGATTCCACAAACAAAACATAATTGTAATATGCTGTATTACTGAAAAGAAGAAACAAAAGTGTTAAGAATTAGGAGGAAATCATTACATATATAAACAGACCAATGTGAACAGTTGCAGTAAAGTAATGTTTAAAGCTGATCAATATGCTACAGCTGACTACATTATAGTTATCTCACCATATCAAAATAATTGTGAGAAGTATGTCTTGGAAGCATTCAAGCATTATTTCAAAAATAATTAGACCCCACTTCTGGCAAAGCATGTAAATTAAGGAAGTATGTATGCTGTTGCATGAAGTAACTACTTTAAGTTGGACTATAGCAGTTGGATTTTTGTCTGAATCTTATTTACTCAATACAACTTCCATGCGTCTGTAAACCTGCTGTTTAGTTGTCTCTGCTGGGCCACACGGTCCCTGAAGTTATTAATCTGAAGGGTGATGTGGAATCAGAACGAGAGAGCACCTCATTTTAGCTCTAATACCCGATATGCCAAATGCCCAATAAGACACTTTTCTCAACAGTCTCTGTCATCACCATAGACTGTTTATAACAAGTGGGCGTAGTCAACGTGGCGTCACCATCTATTTGTGGACTATGGTTTTGAAACATCAAATTGGCTTTTTGATTGTTGCCATCTTGTTCTTTTGCCACTGATATCTTGAATTTTGTAACTGGAAGTAAGACAAGAGAGTGAAGCTAAGTTACGGTAAACGGTAAAATGTAAAAGCTTGAACACAGACAACACTCAGACTGGACAACGTCATGGTAGCAACCTGTCAATCACAAAGTAACCACGTCATATAGCATACCCCGCTTTATGGCCTATTTTACTCTATATGGGTCCATCATTTACTAAAAGAACATCATGATGTATTGAAGATGACTTGAAAATAGGCATTGAGACCATAAAGTTGTGTTTACAATGTTTGAAGTAATAAATAAAGTACAATGACGGTCATTTTCTCAGAATTATTTTAAATCATATATATTTTGCAACCAAAAGAGTCGCCCCCGTCTGGCTATTTGAAAGAATAGAAGTTTAAGGCACTTCCGTATTACGTTTACTTTTCAGGTTGCTGCCTGGACATCACCAATGATTGAGAAGCACGAACAATTAAGATGGAATATAGTGAGCTCCTAATCTGTAGTAGAATGTGCCCGGTGGTCTTGTAATACAGGATATTTGGTTTGAATTTATTTTTTAAATAATTGAAAGACCTCCCTTTCTTCCCGTTCTTTCCAGTGTGCTTGCTTTGTCTTTTAATCCTTCTCTACTCTTTTCTTTGAGTTTGCCAACAGTACCTTAGCTGCACTTTCCCTCTGGAGATAGGACATTTCAAATATGCATTCTATCAACACTCAGCTTGTCATCACCCAACCATATTCATACCCAATGCTGCACACATCAGACAGGTGTACCCAGTGCAACAGTGGTATTGATGGTTCCCTGTGGAATTCTTGACCAGCATGCTCATAACACACCCATTTTTTTTTATTGTATCCCCAGTACTTCTGCACCAGCATCAGTAACACATGGAAGAACGATTACCTACAAATCTACACAAAGTACTTAGCTGGCTTTGGTGTGCTTGATGAAGCATTGACTCACATACAGTACATATGCAAGTAAGTTTCCAATTTCAGTCTGAATGGAAATCCAGTCTTACCTCATATAGTGGCTTATATATCATAGATAGACTGAGAATGACTCAGTTTTAAGGGACAATTAAGCTTCTATAAAGGGTGTGAATTAGGAGATGAACAAAGTTGAAGGGAAGTTTCTAATTAAAAGCTACGACCAATAGAAGTATAGAAAGTAAAGACTTCAATGATCCCTTGAGTATTTTATTGCAAAGGCAGCGTGTCACGTGTTACCACCACTTCCAGGCTAATGACTCTGTAATGGCCCCATTTATCCATTTAGCCTCATTGAGTTCTATGCAATGCTGGTCCCGCCAGGTTCTTTGCCTGTTGGTGGATGCTTCAAACACTTGACAGCACGTGGGCCATTGGAGAGCTAGTGGAGTTGCAAAGCTGTCTGGGCTGCAGTTGATGTACTGGTGTTAAAATCAATTCAACAGTTATCGTTTCTACATGCTTGGGCTTTGAGCTACAAAGAAGATTTTAAATGAACATGTAACAGCTAAATCGGCGTCAAAGGTCCTGAGACCTACATGTTACCAGAGAGCAACCCTTACAGATAGATTTGGGATGTCTGGACACACAAATCCAATTTGATTACTTCCAAATATGAGTGCTGACAATCTGTCTTCAAGATCTAATTTGAGAGAAAAATTGGATTTGCCTGCAGTCTAAACATAAAGCCTAACTCACCACAGTGGTGTTTTTGCAAAAAAAACACAACCCCCCACAAAAAAACGTCCTTCCAAGAACTGTAAATGGCCCACATATTGAAATCAGGATTTTAATGTTACTAATTGTTCGCTGCATTGTGATGCTTTACAAAAGGTGAAGTGTAGAAACTTAAGAACAGTAATATTCACACAGTATGTGGGCTTTCCCTAGATGTCACTTTTGACTGATTACAGTAATTTAACTCCCACAAGAACTGAAATTGGCGGGTCTCCAGTTTAGTTTTGCTTTATATGGATTTAAATTTCTTTGAACTGTAATTGAGGAAGAACATATTTCTTACAATATTTCCACCTTGCAAGCTGAATATCATGTGAAGCAAGTGGTTTGTAATGAATACGCTAGTAACAAGCTAGTACTATGTATATCATTAAGAAAAGAAAATGTATAATGGAAGTATGATTCATGAATTGCTTCAATTATGACAGGTGTTCAACATAAAAGATCAAAGACTGAAACACATGTGTACAATTCTGAGATATCCTAATCAAGGTAAATGCAAGTTGATTACCCCAGATTATGCCTGTATGTATCAGAACATTTCCAAATGTGTTGTATTACTGTCAGACCATTATTGTTTTCAAGATTCCCCAGTAATCAGTAGAGCCGTAGGTTTTTGGAAAATCTGATATCAGTGTTCTTGTGTCTCCCTGGGCAATCATCAAAAAGCTATTCATATATATATATATACTGTATATACATATTATATTTTCTGTAGACGTAGTCTAAATCTGTTTCCCAAGCCTTCCCTTCAGTGCCCAAAACATAATTATGGTAAAAAATGTCAGAATCCCTTCTATTTTATTTTCAATGGTTTTTATGTGTTCCATCCAAAATGAATCAATTTAAGAGTTTGGACTCTAGTAATATTAAACCCAACCTTAAAATCTCACTAAAATATATACACCTGTATAATGTATATTTCAAATCAGGTGAACCACCCAATCTCAAGAGACAATATAAATGCTATGGCCCTGTTATTGGTAAATGGACTTGCCTTTCTAGACTCCCTACCATTCAAAGCGCTATACAGTACATGTCAGCATTCATTCACACACACATTCATACACAGATGCCTCTTTCTGCTTGCAGATTGACGTAACATTCTTTCAGCACCATGGACAGCAACCAGCAGTACTTAACTTCAGTTGTGTTTTAGAATCATAGACAGCAACAACACTAACTGTACCCTTTGGTTGTATTTCAGAACCATGGACAGCTACGGTCAGAAATTCACCCTTTAGTTGTGTTTCAGGAAACCAGCATTTGTTCCATTCACTTTTAGGTGAAGTTGAACAGACTCCAGAGCCTGGGCTTTGGGGGATTTTTAGAAGAGAGTTTCACAGCAAATCATTCCAAGTTTACAATAACACAGTGATACAGTCACGTTGTATTTTATGCAAAGTACACAGCCTACACGTGGCATATGTGTGGCACCTTCTGTGCCATTCACCGCCTTCACTTTTTTTGCAGTTTCGTTTTCCACAAAATCTCTCACGCCTCGATCATAAAGCGTATCTTTCCCCCATTTGGCCCCATTGATTAGTCACGGTCAAGCTGTTTTATGTCGGTCCACCTGCCGCCTTGGTGTAAATGTTTACCCACCATCAAAGAAAAGTCACGACACGGCTTCTTATCCTCATCCACCCTCACTTCCCTCGCCTTCCGCCTCATCCAGTCCAGACCCACCCCTTACTGTCTGCCATGACCGTCCTCTACAATACGAGACTGTATTCTTTGTACCTCCCCTTTCTCGCCCTCAGTCTGTGCATCCCAGCCTCCCTTCCTAGATATCCATCCCACACCTCTCCACCCGCAAACGGCTCCTACGGGGAGAAACAAAAAGGAGGAGAGAACAGAACAGTTTGAAACACGTCGGCATAAATCTCACATCCAGAGCTCCCTTTTCTCCTTCCCCTCCTGACGGACTTCATTACTTTATTCCTCTGCGCGCCAATGCCCGAGACCACGCCGAAACGAAGGATTTTTTTCTCTTGAGCATGAAAAGGATTGCCAAATCATCCGCAATCCAACATCACCGACTGAGCCACCAGCATGAGCACTGGATACATATGCTCCAGCAGAAGTTGTTGGCTAGAGAACTAACACATCTTGGACCACAAATACAGCTAAGAGGGGAGAGTCAGTTTTAGGTAAGTACGGTTATCCCGTCTTGGACCTCTAACATTGGAAGGTATCATTTATATATATTGTGTATACATATATATCTATATATATATAATATTTTTTTCTTCTGTTCATCTCTGACCACGAGGTATAGTTGTCGGGTAGGCAGGGCTATATTGTGGCACAATTATGTCGATGTTGCGTGGTCAGCATGTTACTGATGTGGCCGGTGGTGTCCTTTTCAGGATGGAGGCAATTTGTTCTTCTCACTGTGCGGCTACCTTTTAAGTAGTCGGTGTGCAAGTCCTCTCAAGCTCCGCCCGGACGGAATGTCGACGGAGCGTTCAGAGGCTATTAAATATAATACCATAACTCTCGTAATCTTATAAACCCATCATCTCCAAACATTATGCAAATGAGTTATTCTCGCGGTTATGTGCACCCGACTGCGTACTCTTCTCCGCACGTTGTGAGACCGCATCTTCCCGCGGTGGTGGTGCAGAAGTGCGAATGGAAAGGAGCATACAAACACTGGTGATGATCCCAGATTTTTTTGGGGGGGTTTCGTATTTTACACAGACCTGCTGCTGCTTCAGTGCGTTGCATTACAGCCGAAACATTTAGAGTGAAGGTGCATTAGCAGGCCTTCAGATCCCCGTGCAGTCGGCATCAATGTTTGTATTCAAGCTAATTCCGTTTGTAGTCCAGTCGTGGCTTTTTACATCAATGTTGATCAATTCATCCCGGAAACGGCATGGTCCATTAACTAAAAGTGAGTGTCATAGTGATATCGGATATGGAACGATTTGCGGCCACGCTTCCCGTTATTATTTTTCATCATTTCTGTAGATTCCGTGTTTTAGGTTGAATTACTGTCTGTAATGAATTCTGTGAAAGCAGATAGTCAGCTGTGTCAGTGCTTCGGTGTACGTGCAGATCTGTGTTGTGCGTGGCTCTGAGCGCGCGTGCAAGAAAGCAAGCAAGCACGTACATGCTTTGCTTTATTGTATGTGTGCGTGCGTGCGCGCTCGCTCGCACGCGCGTGTGTCACCAGTGAGGCAAAGTTGCCGTTCCGTGTTCCCTCAAGTTGTTTTGATTGCTGTTCCACTGACTAACTGCGAGGGGAGCTCATGCTCTTTTACACTAGGTGTCATAATGTGGCTGAAGGCAAGATAACTGTGTATGATGCTGATATCAACCCTACGAAATTAGAGACCCGGCTTCTGCTTGAAATTAGTCCGGAAGCATTTATCTGCACTTCCATGACTGCCACTGCAGTTTTTGTTTGTCATTGTTTCTCTTTGGAAGTTCTAATTAGCTTCATTCATGTAGTATTAATATATGTATGCAGAAAAAAATGGTACTTTATGCATTTATGAATGCAAGGTTCAGAGCACAAGATATCATTCTCATTTTCAAAGTTATTAATAGGCCAACTGAAACACTGTGTAGCTTTGCCTTTAAAAATAAAGTTGGAAATGATCTGTGTGCCACTCAGCTCTGGATAATCCTACATACTGAATTTAAAATTAAAGTGAAGCTTTAACGGTTGAAATTGACATTATATTGACAGCATGTCAATACGTACTGCAGTGTTGTCCGGCCTTCGTCTCCATGTGCAGCGCAGCAAATTGCATTAGCAGCGGAAATAGCTGAATAAAAGTTCCCTTTTTCAGTATGCCTCATTCAATCCGGTGGCCTTTTCAATAGCAGAAAGCCTGCCAACATGTAATCGTTTTCAGAGGGAAGGCATTCCACTTCACATTGCCAAAATGAAAATGCCAGTAGTAGCTTAAAGCTATATTTGTGTCATGGCTTTAGATGACCCAATGTTAATGATGCTTTCAAGCACCGGAAAGACAGCATTCAGCATCAGAGGTCTTTTTACAGACCTCGGCATTGTAACTTCCTCATGAATTATCTCTAAAGCATGTGGCATTGATTCTTGAATGGCGTGGGAAAAAAGCACCTATCAGAAGAGGAATGCCGGATACAATATATGCATTTTCCCTTTGCAAAGAGAGCAGCTCACAGTGCATATAGATAAGCATATTATTTACCAACGGTCTTTGTGGTGGACAGAGAGCAGTACCAGTCTTGTATTGGCAGAACCCAGCAACCCTTTCTGTCACTGCCTTTGTATTCCGGTATGGCATTGTTTTTATGTGGGGGCTGGCTGCAGCTGTAGTGGACAGAAGGCTACCTCCCAAGAGGTTTGAAAAAGTAAAAAAGCTGTTTTTATCGGAAACAAAAAACAGGGTCACATAATGACACGAGGCAAAACATCACAGAGATGCTGGTGTGCTTACAGTATTTTGGAGTGACAGCTGATCATTTGATCTCTGCGCGGGGCTCTCTGACCTATGTGCTGCTGCTATCAGTCTCTCAAGACCACATGGAGCCGAACTACCCTTGTAAAGTATGACTTTCAAACCAAGTGATCACACGGCAGGCTCACAATTAAAGGGATGGTAGCTGATCACAAGTTGGTTAATTGCATTCTTGAACGCCATGGAATTCAAACCATGTTAAGTCTTTATTAAGAAGAGGTTTCTTTCTTTCTTTTACAATTGCCTGTATTTGAATAACAGCCCTGTCACCCAACCAATGTTTTGAATTTCATTGTTGCGTCTTCTGCTCTTCGCCATCTTTGTCAGTTATTGGAGCCACACATTTTGGGCTCTTTGTGAAGCCTCTGGAAGCTGAAAGCAGGCTCAGAAAACACACAGTGTTAATTATATTGTTATAAACTATTTTGGCATTCAACACACACAATTCCTCATCTGAATGCAGTGGCTTACGTCCAGTCTCTTGTGTCTCCCTCTTTCTCTCCCTTCACAACAGGGGACTGCAGTCGGATTGTGTGAGCGAACACTAGCACCATTTTATGATACAATCAAGAAATGAATTGCACATTAAAAGTTAACCAGCAAACAAAAATCAATTATCTGTCAGACAAATATGTATATCCGCCTTTAGTTCCTGAAATTAAAGCCTACCCTGGATTGCCTTTCTCTAACTGCTGATGAACCTGAATATGATGTTACGTAAAAATCATTAATTATTAAGTTAATTTGCAGGAGCTTGTGCACTGGAATTATAGTTTTTGCCACATTTTCTCGTGTTTTGAGTCTTGAAAAAGAAGATTGGGTGACCACCTTGATCTTAATCGTATGAACTGGAATAATATCTCTCAGCAGAGGTTGCTGAATGTTTGAGTAAAACCAAGTAAAACGAAGAAAATCATAACCTTACATTTTGTTCCTTAGATTTCTGCTTTCAATTGTGCATAAGCAGACCTTGGATATTTGTTTAACACACAGCCCTCTGCAAATTATTCATCTTGACCTTACATTTGGTGGTTGCCAGGTAGGAGGCACTGGATAGAAAAGTGATGCTAAATCCAGCCTGTACAAACCTCACCCTGTGTCATCAAGCCCTGCCAGAGAGCTCCGTTATTACTCTTTAAAAATATGCCAACTCTGACAACACAGTAATAACTACAGTCATTTATCTTAATTGACACAGCCTCTGTCTCTGCTGGCTTGGTGATAGCTGTGGTTGCACATCCATTAGACTTGTCTGCCCAGTGTTCCTGTGAGTGGGAGGGGGGGAGAGATGTTTTGATTTGCTGTGGTCTTTCACATCACTGTGCACTGGCCAGCGATTACACTTAAAACCTTTTAACTTCATTTGCTTCACTGTTGCCTCCCATATTCCCTCCAGCAATGTAATTTGATCTGCTCCAGTCTAGAAGTTGTGTCTGAGGTATCTTAGAGCACAACTTTCTCCGTCGTCAAATCTCACCGGGCCTCAATTTGTATGGAGATGAGACGCAGCGGTGATCCGGATTTTGCAAATCGGTTGTCGAGATTTTCTTTTACATCTGCATCTGTTTGGTAATGTTTCGGGTAGCCTCAGCAAAAAAAAAAAGTAATATAATAAAGTGTGGATTACGTTATACATCAGAAGATCATGTTGCTCTATCATACTTGAGCACCTTATGTTGAATATATCTACAAAACCTTCACACTTTCAACATGTTACTGTTCACTGTCAACATTGTTCAGTGTTATGTTCATCCACTCAGACACACTTATGCTAACTAAAGCATGAGGAAGAAATTGTTGAAGCTGCTTCAATCATTGGTTCTACATTAACAATGGAACAAATGACTCCACATAATGTGAAAGGGGTCGCTGCTTGGGATGAACCCACAGAGACTTACCACCCATCTCTCCAATCATCAGCTTTACGGGGCTCATTTTGGTTTTAGGGCAGCACACCACGGATGCAGCACGCTGTTTTTTAGAAAAAAAGAAAAAGAAAAGATAAGCACCAAATAACTCTGTATGCTATATGCACCACCACAACTAACTGGTAAACAAAGTAAAAATATGTCTGCTTTTGCAAACATATATTTTTCCCAAATCAACGTTAAAAGACCTTCTAGAGTCACAATCCCTCTCAATCATCACGTTTGGCCCACAAGAAGTGATTGGTGTCTTTGGTGCTCATATGGAAAACAAACATACGGCAAACAACAAAACAATGCAAGTGCTGCAACTACTGTATGAGTCTTTGTCTTTCATAATTGGTTCGGGTCACTTTGAACAGACAAGGCTGTGATGGGGACTTCACATCTAAAGAAAATTGAGCCTTTTCTTAAAAAAACAATCTGCAGGTTTGGATGTCTATGGACAATTGTCAGTGTGTTGCAGCAGAGACTTTCAAGTGTTTAAAGGGTTTGAACGCAGCAGATTCGATTGGAAATAAAATTACCAAATGACGGGTCATTTTGATCTTCAAACTTTTGATCCACAAACTTGCTCCAGCTCTTATGTTTTGTTTCTTAAAAAATAAACTTTAAAGTTTAACTTTCAGGCCATCTGTCTTCATGACTGAAGCACACAAACCGAAAATAGGATTTGTGTTTAAGTATATAACTCATTTGCATTGATTAAAATCTTTTGACTAATCCCGGACTTTCACAGTAACCGCTAACGCTTATAAACAAATTTAAGGCATTACTTATTTCTATGAGTCAGCTAAATGTCTGCCAGGGTAAAAAGCCTTAATTTAGGATGTGAACAATCATGGGACGATAATCTTTCTGAGGAATTTTAATTAGGCCTCTCACTGAGCAGGTTTAATCTTTTCCAATCATCCTAGTGCAAGAGAGAAGCACTCCCTGCTGAAACATTTAGGTACCTCAAATTATTTCTTAAGAAAAGAGAAACATTCGCTAAAACATTTAAAATAGTATGGGATTCATAATATGCCGCCTGGGTGGAGATGAGACGCTTCTATTTTGAGTACAAACAGTGTGTCCCAATTTTGAAAAACTCAACAGCTGAGCAGTCATTTGGGAGAGAGGGTAGGTTCATAGACTGACCCATGACCAATGTGTTGCTGGTGAGTCAATGCCCAGTTGGCCAACGCCAGTGGCTCACAGCATCAGTGACCTATATTGCTGCTCAGGGCAGCAGCAGCCTACAATGCGGCAAACGACTGATCAGGTTTTAATATTCAAATTGGAGTGAAATCATATTGTGAGCGTGATCGTCGAGGCTTTATTATCCGGCTAAGCTGCAGGGGATAGATACATTAACTCCACACTTTTAGCTTGCTTTGATAATGTTATTGCGGATAAACTGCCATTGGATCAGCATGTGTACACTGTTTTTTTCTATTTTTTTTTGTCTATTAGTGGCAATTTTGTAACCTCACTTCTAATCCAATTTTAGATCAGTAATGTACCCTGACGACAAAGATCAACCCAAATGAAGATCTGTCCTTCGACCGAACCAAGTTAGTTCTTAAACTTCACCAAACCAGTAACAATAGTGTTGTCATGTCATGTGAGGGTGAGAGGGCACGGAGAAACAATGCATTTAGTTTAATTTAGAGGTGTTGTTTCGTAAGGATCATTAATGTTAATGTCACGGTGTGTTATCTGAATGACAAAAAGGCATCACAAGTTGAAACATGATCACTGTCTACTCATAACATTGAAGACGTGCTTTCGGTTGATCACAAATGAATCCTCAACCCGACATTAGTCATTCATCATTTGCGTGATGACGTCGGGTCAATCTTGTAAAATCACTGCTCGTGACTGTTGGGCAGAACAACACAGCGCTGGACCTTTTGTGTGAAAACGCAATCCAAGCAGCGATGTGCTTCTCCGAAAATGTAACTGCGAAGTTGATTAGGGCTGCACTCTTTGTCTGCGACTACTTCGTGCAGTAAAAGGCCACCGACGACAGAAGCGGCACATGAACGGCCTGACGCAGCACTTCCACAGAAGTACCGACCTATAGATTTTCCCATGTACCTGACCTTGCCTGTGCCTGCATTCTATATGTGCGTATGTGTGTCTCTTGCACTTTGTGGATCTTGTGAGTGGCTGAGGCTGAACATCTGCCGCGGCAGCCGACATGTATATTAATACGTATTTAAACGTAGATCCGTCATGTTCGCTAATGTCAGCGATGGATGAACCTTTAGTACATTTGCTCTCCTGTGTGAGTTTTACTGCCTGAGCACGGCATCCTGTCACACTTCGCCTGAGGGACCCTGACAAGAGATTCGTGCATATTTGTTACTATTTGCCGTTGCCTTCAGGTGTGTTGCTGTGGTAACTCTTATACCCTTGCACCATGTCTTCAACAAGTGCTCGTGTGTTTGATCAGCTTAATTTCCACTTATCATTCATGCAATCATCATTATATGTTCACCCAGCGAATTGATGATAAGGGGAAAAAAAAAATTGTTAACTGGGTTTCATAATGACCTTTTCTTTTCAAATGATGTGGATCTACGGCTTTAATTTGCATGTCTGTTTTTTTTCTTCTTTTTAGAGTCACATTCACACCTGAGGGCTAAACTATTGTTTTATACATTTTTGAATATAAATTGTATTTGCCTGGGGATAAAGAATATAATTAAAAGACAATCAATAATACATCACATCACCTCCAGGCCTGTACATGTTACTGTCACTGATTGGCCTCTAGATATTCTTTATGTTTTGTTAACTATTTGAAATATTGTGGTTTGAATTATAGTTACCTTAACAGTGTTCATTTATAGCAGGTAAAGGTGGCATCAGTATTCTTAAGTTTGATGACACCAACTAATGTCTGTTGTTTTTTTATGTGTAAAAAGGGGAGACAATTACTGCCTTGACAGTATACAGCTATATCTGCTTTGAAAAGAGTCAGAAAAACAATAGAATTATTAGGACATTAACAGGTAATACATATGGACATGGATTTATGTGGCATATAGTCTCTGCTATTACTGTTCCAGATAACTTAAAGTTAAAATACTGCTATGTTTTACAAGTATTTCTCAGTCGAAAGGAATGGAAGTGCGTTTAAACATCTAAAAAAAAAAAAAAACTGAAGCAGAGAGAGCTGTGCATCTACGACAAACTCTGAGAAATAGAGAAAAGCGGCCCAGTCTCATTTTGGGGCACTTATGTATTATATAAGGTCAATCTCCAAATGCGTTCAAAGTTTGTAGGAAATCGGGTTAGGTCAACTGTCAGCATGGTTCCTGAAAACAGGATCAAGCGTTGCCTATTTGAAAGCAGGAAATGAACTGCGGCCAGAGAACTAGTAAAATAGAAAGTACTCGGAATCAAATTATCTAGAAATTTAGTAGGACAAGTTTCTGGGACATATTGATGACTTAATGCCAGATTACAACCCATTTTTATAGTGGTTTTAAGTCATATTTTACATTTTTATTTTAATTATTAAACACATTGCTTAATATTTTTAGAAGTCAAAATATTCTGTGAGATGGTGGCTGCTCTTTTCACTATCAGATAGGCATCTTCATATTCATTTAAATTTGCCAAAAGGCAACAATTTACTTAGTTTTTGCTACAAAACAATGGGTGATAGTTAACTATGGTTCCCCTACACCAAATTACAAACATTGTGTCTACATCATTAAATGATTTAGATGTCATATAGACAAACAGCACATGCCTGGTTTCAGATCTCTCAACCGCCGCACGCCTCTGAATTGTTCAGTGAATTCAGTCTTATTATCATACTAATACAGAACAAACACATGGTCCCTTTTCTAGCCTGGTTGAGCTCATCATTCCAAGATAAAGCTTCCTAGCACACGTATTACATCCTATTTTTGCTTCATAGGTAGACTGCTTGTGTTGCTAATGCCCAGAGCCTCATCACCACCTGGTTGTGTGCCGACTCAAACTAAACATTCAAATTCTCCGATATGACGGGATGGAACCAAATAGTCTCACTGCAGCAGAGGCTTTCATGCCCTGTTGGACTCCATGTGCCTCCACTTTGGTTGCCATGAAGGATGTTGGGATTACTAATAAACAATGGCAGGGGGTTGCCACCTGGCAACCTGTCTCAATTGCCTGCTGGAGGGAGGAGACCCAACCAGCTGGCCATTTTTTTTACCGCTGGTGTCCGCCGCTGTCCCTTACACTGCACATGTGCAGTGTTCAGCAGAAAAGAATGCTAGCTCTGTAATGCATCCATCATCCTCTGTAGGTTATAACCCTGTCACAGACTGCAGGCAAGACTTATTCTGTATGTTTATAATAGCAGCTTACCTGTGTTAGCTGGAGAGCATTGTATGGTACAGTTCTGTGCAATGTAAGGCCATTGTGCTTCGGCTGCAGCTGCCTTAAGTGAGTCTAGTCCTGAATCCGGCGTCAAAGAGGGGATGATTGGAGGGTGAATAATAGCTCCAAGTCAGTCGATTGACCCTGAATTGCCCAAACTTAACTGCAATATCAGCAGTACAAAAAAAGTGTCTGGCGTGGTCAACTTTTCCCCCAGCTTAACTTGCTCAGCCCTTCACATTGACATCGGGGCCAGGTGGATAGGGAGGAAGTGGAAGGAGAGGCGGCAGTGTGCTCGATTTATCAGTAATTATGGAGCGCTATTTTCTCTGTCTCCTATCTTTGTCTGCCCCAGGAAGCAGTAGCCATTCTTTAATCTTGACACCTGGTGATCATGTAACACAAGGAAGTGGCTATTAGAGGTGGAGAGAAATTGGAGGGGGCTTCTCTCCTGGTCCTCTTTTAGGGGATTCGGGTTGACAGCGATGACGGGGCATCCTTGGATGCATGAGCGATGGGAGCGGCAGGAAGGGGTTGATGTGAGGTGGTGGTGGAGGCAACGAGGGCAATTTGGCCCCGGTTTTCCCTGGGGGGCATCTAGGAAATCTCCAGCAGGCTTTTCTTTCAGCAGCAAAAAGAAAGACTTGCCAAAAAAACGTGTGAACCCATTCGATTTTGTAGTTGAACTAAAACAACTGTAATAATGTGAAATTCAGTTGTAAAGCAGTGCAGGTCTTTATGCTGCTCCCTCTGGGCTCGCTTTGCACTGAGTCAAACGCAATCAAGGAAATGTCAGGGGTAATTATATTATGCTTTGGGATGATTGTGTATCAGATAACATAAGTCAGCTCATGGAGACGCAAGTGAGGCCAAATGTTGTGTTTTAATACCTCGTTTGATTTAAGTTTAAGATTATAACTGGCAGCAAAAACTAACTGAACACCTCATGAAAAAAAAGCCCTTTTCTTAGTGTCTTGCAGTTTTCCCTGCAGTCTTTTCATGGACACGCAACATCCACAGTCAAGAAGCCCAACAGATACAGTTGATTATTTATCTGTTGATTTGATCATAATTGGGTAAAACTGGATAATTCTACGAAACCAATCCATATGCAGGACATAATTCATCAAACTATTCCCAATTTGATTCATTCTGAAACACCCCAGTGGGCGACAACATGTGTTGCCTTGAATCAAAACGGCAGAGGCATTGGAAATACACATGTATTGCGTCTCCAAACATGAATAATGTATTTTTCTCACCCGAGTGCAGTGTTGCCAGCGCTGTGCCAACCTGGCACCTCATTCCATTAACAGCCCTCTTCTAATTTTGGACTAACATGAAATCACAGAAGTCGCAGGATTATTATGATCAGTCTTATATGTTGTTCTTCACACAAATAAGACAGACACAGACAGATCCTAGGTGATTGAACTATGAATACAGAATCACAAATCGGCACACAGAGGGCCTATTTGTTACGCTGAGATGCTGTTTTATCACGAAAAACCATGCAAAATCTGACAAGCATGCCTGAGCCAGACAGAGAAATGATTTGTGTTCCAGTCAGATTGTGTTAGAATCAAACTGCTGACAGTGTGCTGACTGGGAGAAGATGCACAGCGTGCACTGTAAATTCAGAGGCATCTCATGTAGGATTTAATCGGCCACTGTCTACTGTGTTTGACTATATTTAATTCTCAGCGAATGAACTATGGATGTCGAGACAATAGTGTCGGTATTATGCATACTGCGATGTTAAAGTTACGGCGTCGCTTAATATGTCGCTTGCTAGACATGTACTGTGGGTGGTAAAAAAATACACTTTGCTGCATGGCTGCCTTCAAATGTTCTTTCCACCGCCGATTCTGAATTGGTATTTTTGGAAGATGTTGACTGAAACTAGGGCTGGTAACTCAGTGTCAGAAACTTGGTGGTTCAACTAAAGGGATAAAAGGATAATTATTCGTATTAATTACCATAGTTGAACGTAGAGTCTACGAACTTAAAATATCCATCCCCTGTCATACTTTTATCTCATCATGTCGCTGGTGACCTACGTGGTTTTATTTAGCCTTCTGTAAAATATGACACAATCCCTACGTGTGCTTCATTGATCCTGTTCATTGATCCTGTATCGCTGCTTACCCAACCACATAAATACATATACAGCATGCAAACAGAAAAAAAAAAAAACATTGATTGAATCTCAGAGGACAAGGACCAGCACACACACACACACACACACACACACACACACACACACACACACACACACACACACACACACGTGCACCATCCCCAAAGACCTCTGCGCTGGCTTGCTGATGGAGCTGGTGTTGTTAGTTTTAATGATGGAGGGGCCGGTCCAGGTGAAGCTGCCCGAGCAGTATCCTCGCTGGTGTTTTTGCAGACTCAGCACACCGACATGACACCAATGTAGGGCAGAGAAGAGGCAACGCGGCAGATTCAAGTCACAGTGGTGAGCAGGGGGGAAAAAAGTGCAATGGTGGTAGACTCTGGCTGGATAACAATCCGGCTACATTGACGGGAACAGCATTAGGGAACAGATCACTTTTAAAAGAGACGCATATAGGGACATTAGATTATGTTCTGCCAACGGACTTATTGAGTTCAGGACAGATGCCATAAAATGTGCTAGTTCTTTGATGCTCTGTTCCGATGGTCTTTTGTTCCATTGGTTCATCTGTCAAGTCTTTTATCCTTGCAATTGAGCCTAGCAAAAGTTTAATAAGGAAGACTACTTCATTTTTAATTATTTTACCTCGAGGCTATTCTTTCATTCATTACTCTTTAAAAGCCACACCTCTTGGCTGCGTTCCATATATTCACACCTCCCTTCCTCATCATATCACTTTAACATTTAAAATGCAACCTCCTCTTAATTCATCAACCAATCAACTGTGCCTCAAATTCCCTCCCCCTCTCTTACCCACATGGGAGCTAATCACTAATCTGTGTGCTCTTTATTAACCCATGCACCTGCTTCAGAGTCACTGCTTCCTGGTGCCTTCGGTCCTCTTGTTGGCACTTAAATGAAAACACTCTTGCCCCCCCCTTTCAAAAGTCGTACCAGACGCACAACGCACACATCCTTCCACCAAGCCAGAGCCTTTTTTCACAAAAGAGGAAATGGATTACCAAAGCTTATTTCCAGACCAGACAAAGATGGTTCTCTCGGTGGGAGACACACTTAAGCATATTTTTTTGAAACAGCATAACATTACTGTGAGCAATTTTTTCCCCCACATTTGCTCTCTCAAAAAGCCACGTCTTTGATCTATGAGGACCTCCCTGAGCTTACACTCAAGAGAATGGAGACAGACCAACGGATGCCTAATACTGTATTAACCGAAAATTAGGCAAACGGCCACACACTAGCTTGCCAGCTTAAGAAAAATATTGACATTTAAATACTCACATCGTTGAGTAAGCTATTTGAATCGAACATGTGGTGGTTGCCTCATCTGGACATGGCAGGAAGACAGTATGCACAGCAACAACAGGCTAAAAACTTCATATCTGCAGCCATGGCTGTAAAACTACAAAACCAGACAGGAGATTTGCAGATGTTGGCTTGAAAGGTATAAAAAAGCATAATTAAGTTTTCACATTTTTGACAATCAATTCCAATCGCTTGCCTGTGCCTTGTTACGCAAATATGAAAAACTCCACGTTAATCTCTTTCTTTAATTCTTGAAAAAAATAATAATCTTTTTTTCTAATATTTCTTTAATACATTTTGATCGAGTGAAAGAGTTCAGTAAGCTCTAATGTAGAGAGCTGAATGATTGTACTGTACATTTTGCACATTACCACCGAGAGGCATTCCATTCAGACATTATTTTATTCTACATACAGTTATAGAGGCTTGAATGTGAATGACATCAAAATACAGTAAGTGTTTCATACACTAGAGAAAGGAAAGTTTATCCTATAGCTATAAAACCCTAATTTTACTTTCAGTTGTGAAGAGGCGTTTGCTGTCTTTATTGGAACATAAACTTTTGAAGAAGACCTTATAAAATGCCTCCTGTTCTACTGTGGCTCAGCAAATATTTGGGAAAATGGTGTATGGGTTATTAAGCATGTTATTGGCGACCATGCAATATAGTTTTACTTAACTTTTAACACATTAACTTATGACACATCTGACTATATAAAGACATATATTTTTACATAGCTTATGACTATGTTTATAAGGAACGAGGCCACAGAAACGCTGGAACATAGGAAATGAAAACGTTAGCCTTGAGGCAAAAGCCTCTAAGCTACAGGATGAAAAGAGGACAGCTTAGTTGAGGAATACAGCGACAGTAGAATTCCAAAGGCAAGAGGTCAAGAGCCCTCTATTTTCCATCTTAACATGGGGAATGGGGACACGTTGGCTGCTATAACCCATATCAAGGGCACATTTTTTGCAAACGATAACCTCCCAAGTAGAGGAGCCGAAATGCGGTGCAGAAAAGAAAGAGCTTTTCTCAGCAAAAATTCACAATCCTTTTAGTCATATCAGGCCTGAAAATGTCTGCTCAGGATGCCTTTGCGCACATGGATCTATATACTGGACTATGTGAGCGAGCTTGGGTATGTGACGGAGCATCGCCCCCCAAAAGCAGCACCCAGTTCAATATGTCTCTCCTTTGAGATACAGTGAGGCACTTCTTATTTGAAAAGTCATGACATGACCATCTTAACCATAAAAAAAAAGACTGTAATGAAAAGAACTGTGACCCAAAACTGTGTTCACTATACATTTTACAGTTATTGGCTTGTCGTATTTGCATCTGCAATTAGACAGTAACAACTCACAAATACATCCAAATTAACTATTTCCATTCCTTCTGTGACTATATTGTCATCGTCCTTGGCACTGCAGAGTAATCACTAAAATGCTCCCAGGGCTAAACTGCAGACACATCTAATTCATCTGGAGACTGCAAGCAAATAAAACAGCCCATCCTTCAAAGACTCATTTTTTTATATATGTTTTATTGCATATGGAGTGCACTTTGAATTTTAAAAAGCCAAATGTAGAGGCACTTTATGTCTTTGTGGTACAGAAGCTACATTGCAAATGACATACTGTAGGTTAATAGATGACACTAAATTGAGGTTGACAGAGTAGGTTCATCCTCACAGTGAGGGAGATTGAGCCAGGCACTGAACACAAACACCCTTAGAATATTGATATTTATGCACAGCACCGGATCGAGGCATACGTAATACAGAGCAGTTCAGCTTTCCAATGCTTAATCCTAGGAATTGAGATGGGAGCACTTTTTTATTTTTTATTTCCACCATCTGCTCTGCGTCTCTGCGGATTTTGCTGATTTATGGAACCCACCGAGTCTGTGCGTGCTCTTCTGCTTTCCTTCCATTTCACAAATTTATGGCTGTGAATTAGGGACAATTGGAGCGGTGACCATCAGCTTAACACCCCGTTCCTTCTGTTGCTGGAGAGCAAGACAGTGGGTCAGATAGGGAACTCAGTCTCCTGATTAGCGATTTGTCTACAGGGGAATTTTAAAGTAAACATCCAATTGGTGAACGAGGTCAATAAATCCAGGTATGGCATTGCTTCAGAGTGCTCAGAGCAAAGGGGGGTAGCAAAGGCAAACATAAATAACCCACTGCAGCTGGACAAAGTCTCTCTCCACATAATGCCAGTGGTACAGTCTCCTGAGAGGACAGCAGCTGTTATGTATTTCTTTCAGAGAACCCTACCTAAAAAAAAGAAAATGTACAAAAGTAGAAGGTTGTTGTGAAAAGGTTAGGTGAAGCAGCATTAACACTCAGAAATGTGCTGGCAAAACATTTTCCTTCATCTTTCCTTTTTTTTTTATTTTGTCACCGTTTTTTTCCCTGTGATATATAAACATCTGTTGGCAGAAATTTCTCAAGTATGACGGTCGTTAGGAGTGAAAGTGGGGAAGGACACGTTTTAGTAAAATACATTGTTCTCTTCAAGCTTCATCTTGTGCACACGCTGATAAAATCCAGGATGAGCAAACGAGAAACATTTATTTTCCCTACCGGAGTCCTGTACCTCGGTTACTGAAATGGGATGAGCAAATCATGCTCGTCCTGATAAGGCGATACTTCCCTCACATATGTCTGTAAAATAAAAAGCAGCCCTGCAATCCAATTGCAGTCTCACAGTTGCCTCGCAACAACACTTCATCACACCCTGGCCCCTGGCACTGATAGTGAGTTGTGAATAAAATGTTACAGACACAACCAATTAAGACAGATCAGTCACAGGAGGAAGAAGAGAGGACAAGAGTATCTGCTTTTTAATTCTGCTGGTAATTACAGTAAAAAAAAAAAATACAAAAAAAAGATATATAACCGGGGCCTGAGGTGAGCTTCACAGCAGCTTCATTAAATGCCTGCTATATTGTTGTTGTTGCTTTTCAGCTGAATGCACAGTTGCAAATGCGACAAATACAAACAAACGTGTACATGCACGCAGACGTTATCTTACATGTGCTCTCTTGGAGATAAACACATTTAAATGCCCTCTGAGACGTTCTTTTTCTCTCTGTTCATTCCTTCCTTTGGTGAAAACCTTTTGAGACCATTCAGTAGAAACCACACAGTGGATAACATCACTTGACATTTACATGCATGAGCAAAGTAGAACTGCCACACGAACAGTGTCATTTACATCCCTTATTCCCATTCAGGCTCTCAGGGGTTCCTCTGGGTGCATTTTGAGTGTGACCAGCTCAGGGAATGGAATTTGCGCTGGCTTTTTTTTCCCTTTAATCTCACATTGTTTCAGTGGAAAATTATAACTAGAGCTTGCATGCAAAATCTGTTCAGGTTGGATCATTTCGCCTCGTTTTATTTGCCCTTATGGAGGAAGGGAAGAAACAACACATTCAAAACAAAGACCCCAGTGAGGGAAATCGAAGGAAAGCAGTCAGTTGTTTCTCATCAATAAAACCACAGAGTAATTAGAGAAACCACTTGAAAGCCAATTTGCAAGTTGACAAATGATCAATCTTCATCTGTAACGCAGCCACAGTAGCATACAGCAGCAGTGGTAGATGTGGTGACAGATGGCTTGCCTGTTCCAGCTAGCATCTCATTCTCTTCTGGCTAAAGGGGAAGAATGCGTCTGATCTTCCTATCAGTGCAAACCACCTTCTCCTGGAAGGAGATGAACACAGGAGCAAATCACTCCTGTTATGCTCTTTTTAGCTGGAAGGGATAGTTCCAATTCTTTTTTATGTCTGTTTCTGTGAGGTAATTATTCATAGCCGGTGTATTACCTACAGTAGACGGCGGTCGGCTCGTCATCAGCTTTGAGAAGTTGAAAGTAGTGACCACACTGGAGCAAAGCAATGTACTCCTGTGAACTGGACACATGTTGTAGCCACCTAAAAAGACGGCCCACTTCAAAAAACCTAATCTTTAAGTGTACACTATATTTTAACTTAACTTGCTGTCAGACAGCCCTTTACGGCAGAGAACCGAAGCTGCTGTACTTTGTTTATACTCTCTTCAAAGTCACAAGACAAGAATTTTACCTCAAAGAAAAAAGGATTCGCTGTCTCAATCGTAAAGTTTGTTTGAGTTGTTGTGTGACTTTGGTGTTTCGCAGGCTTAGTTTGGAATCACCAAAGTCAGACAATAACACAAACTAACAAACCAATAGTGGCAGCCTGGTAGCTTTGAATAGATAGCCAGTTAAGTTCCCTGTCAGAAAGGCCTGTTTGATGACAAGATAAAGCAGTGAAAATAATACAAAATATAGCCTACGCTGATATTGATTTTGTGCTTCTCTAAACTGGGGAGATGCCGTGTGCAACCTACTGTGACCCGACTCCATTCATATGTGAAATATCCCTTTAATGTGCTAAAGAGACCTATGCTACTGATAATCGGTCCAGCTGTCCCATTCAAAGCGGTAATGAAAAGATGAGCTCTGAGTATTAAAATACATATTGAAGGGAAAAACCTGCCTGGTGGGAAAAAATAATTCAGCTGTCATATGGTTTTTATTTCCATTGCTGCAGAATTCTTCATGAAGCAAATCAATTCAATGTGTATTTTATCCTAAATTGAATTGCCCAATGGCCAGGCAATGTGCTGTATTTATCTAAGTCGCATGCACAAACACCTCATACCATCCACAGTGTTTGCGCTTGTGCTTACTCTGAGACCGTGTTAATTAGTTTGCTTTACGGCATAGACAGTGCAGTGCCTGTTTAAAACCGTGTCATAAACCGCCCCTGCACCGCGGCTGTTCAACTAGGCAGCTATCAAATAACCCTTGCAGCACACTCCTTGCACTGCTTCACATGACGGATTCACCCAGCTCCATTCTGCCGCTTCTCGCCCTGGCTTGCATTGATCCTCCCTGAATAGATTTGGACACAATAATTCAGCAGCCAGGTAAATTGGAATAACTCTGACCATTAGTGAATTAGTTTGCTCTTCAAAATCAGCCATTGATCCTCGAGCTGAGCTGATTGGTTGCAACTGACCAACCGGAGAATTTAATTATCAAACAGAGTGTTGCTTGCTCAGCCATGTTTTCTGAAGGTCAGGGTGCTTCTGCAGTGTTTTAAAAAAAAAAAAAGAAACGACAGGAGCAAGGCGAGAGATTTCGGAGGGAAAAGGAATCCACTACAAACCAAGTTAGCCACGGCCAGCCTTCCCAATTGCTCTGTTGCTTCCCAGAAATTGCAACTGGCAGACCATTACCACGCCTCTCCAGACATGGCTGTGAGCTGTGCAAAAAATACTTCTCAGAATTCAGATGACACAGGTTTGGCATATTTAGATGCAACTCTGCTCGCTTCCTCCTCATTCTGTCATTTACGGGCTTCAGTCTCACGTAACCCTTTAGTCCCATTAAGGTCATGTTAATATGACTAAGTTAAAATAACCCAGAGGATTATACAAATGCATTTTTATGCTGCCAACCATCCATAACCTTACGTCAAGGGTTTTACTTCACTACCTGCATTATAACTGTATCACTGGAAGTGAAGACTCTCGGAGGCAGGCATGCTGATAACAGTTCAGAGAGAACTCCGTCAGCTTGTATCCATATAGTTCAAACTACCAAAAAACATTTTTCTAAAAAGAACGTATGAAATAAATATTACATATTGGTGTCCAGGTGTCTTGCAGGAGCATTGGATAGATGGATTGTGCAGAAATACATTATATCTGCTCTCATTCCCTAGAGTCTACCTGCCTCCTCGCAAAAGGCTTCATTCTACCCTGATCTCTTGCCTCCCTGGGATTTAGAATACAAATAAGGAGGACAAGCCTCCCCATTCTTATGAACTTTATTGAATAAAGAGGGACACTTAGGGCCCCACACAGGGGAAGGAGGAATTGATTGGCAAAGCTGGTGATGAGACCAGAATGGAGATTGAATCTCCCTGAATGAACCAGAGTGGAGGAGGAGTTGTGGCATGAATGAGGCTGTTTAAAAAGGGGATGGAGAAAACAAGCCTCCCTTGTCCTGTCTTGTGATTTCCTGAAGCAGACATCCTCCCTTCTTTACCCTGCTTATTCAAGGGTAAATGTGATCCACTCTGCTTCTTCCTCTCTCTGTTTCACTAATCCACTCTTCAAATAACAGTAATCTGCAAATAACACAAGATAAAGCATATTTCTGACAGACCGACAAATAAACAAATGTGCGGATCCGAGGTGAGATGTGGGATATGTGTGGGTTATGATTTCATGCAGCAACAGGACACACATACCTCAAAATGGAGAGGGTTTGAAAAACAATATTTTGCCATCAAGTTGGTGGATCTGAGTGCAGTGGAGTGCACAACATTTGGTGCATTCTTGTTTTTATAAATAATGAAACAAGCGCTTTTGGAATTCTTTAGCACTAACCCATTCGAATGTATTGATTGGACTAGCCCTGCAAATTAAGGCATTGACAACTTTTTAAAATTTGTTTTTAATAGTTTTTTTTTTAAATATATATAAAAGGTCTTTTCCTTTTTGTTCGATGTCGTGTGTGAATGACAGCAGCTGGCCGGCTGCCAGAGTGCCGGAGTTACACCGAAGGGCAGCTTACTTATCATGGGCGGGCAGTAGTTTGTGGTATTGAAGAGTAACATCAGCATCGAACCGGACCCAAGTGACATTTGCAATATGTTAATAAGCTATCTAGAGCACTTTTCCCAGGTGAATGTTTTTCTAGTGGCTCGTTCAACTGGCTAAGGTGCGGGACAAGTAGTGTGTTCAGGGTTCAAATTAGATTAGAAGGAGAATTTCGCAGGAAAGCTAATGTGGAGTTGAGTCCCGGTAACCGTCTGATCTGCCGATGACAGAACATTGACGTTACTGCTCTGAGATTTGATCGGCTGCATCAAAACAAGGTCTTCATCTACGAAGATGAATACCGTAATTGCATTCTATTGAATTAAAGCAAAATAAAGGGGCACCAACAGGATTTTTTTCCTTAAAGAAAAACAAAAAAAACACAGGATGACTGATTTAGAGGACACGTGTGTATGCTATAACAGATACAAAAATATGTAATTTAGTATTAGTTAGACTGTAAGCATCACTCTCAAGGAAGTCCTTTTTGAACAAATCAAATGCACTTCATTGGAGGTCAGGGAAGAGCAAGGCACCATCATCCTTTCAATGCAGCCCTGCTCAATTTGTCCAACGTCGGTACAATTAAATAAAATCTCATTAAATCCTGGATTTTTTATCACCTGAAAGCTACAATCTCTGATTTTGTTAATAGCACTCACATGTCCCCAGATTCCATCCCAAAAAACATTTGAACTCTGTGTGCAGAAGTGTTCCTATCCTCAGTACCAGTGAGGGATTGCCCCCATACAGTTGTTAAACTGTCCCCATGTTTTTTTCCACCAAATGATTTGGCTCTCCTTGCAATGGCATTGGAATGTTTCCTATAGCGGACAACAGTTCTCGTAGGACCTGGGCAGCAATTATTAACCAAATGTTTTATCCTCTCTCATTTAACCTCATCTGCCCTCAGATGCTTATTTACAGTGCTGCATATTTGCTCCGGGCGAGTCAGCACTTTATGCAAGTGAGCATCTGATTATTCCTGAGAGAATTTCTTTTATATTTTTGTTTAAAGGCTCCCAACTGTTCTCTGTGGCTTCCATATTTAAGCTGAAAGAGCAGCGTGGCATAGAGCCGGCATATTTTAAAGACTACTGTAAGAGTGAATCTGATTCCTAAAACCAGCCCATTTCCCGCTGTGCAGCTGGTGCACTGCACACATGGCTCCAACCCCCAAAATACCAAAAGTTAATCACCCCACCCCATGTGGACAGTGTTTTTCGCCAGGGTGAATTGATTCAGTGGGGCCTTCAGATTGTGATGGGGGCATGCAGTACGCTCATTTTCATCAAGCCCATCTTCTGGTAATGTGTTTTTAATTGCAGTTGTAATTTTCACCATTACCTTTGGTCTCATAGGATTGTTTCTTCATCACAATACCTCTTTTCACAATACTTATTTTCATAAGACAAATGGGATCTTTTAATACTGAGAAAATTATACAACATATCGTCAGGCTGACGGCATCATCATCATCATCAACATCACATCACGATGACAGCTTAGTTAGTCCTATTTGTCCACAGTTCCTTTTTATCACTCGGTGCTGTTTGTTGAACCTGAGTCCCTTTTATCCAGCAAAATAATGTTGTTGAAGGTGTGATGATGTTCAGATGCAAAACCCACAAAGCAAACAAGCAAAAGATTCTGGCAGGACATGAATACTGTTTCATGGTAGTAGAAGAAAGGCATATCTTAGCATAACAATAGAAACAGGCTTACAGAAAAATAGCGCTGAGAATTTTCTTTCATCATGTGGCCATACGCATGTAAATGTACTCACTGCAGGCGGTTTCGGCGATTCAGACAGAAATGACACCTCAGGTGGTCGAATTGACGAAGCCTCTGGGTCTACGGCAGAACTGATTTTTATGGTGATGGGGCAATCAAGAGCACACAAGAACGCGAGGGTTAAAGTCCTGTATGTGATGAAAAAATGAAGATCAGAGTTAGGGGTATAGAAACGACTTGCTCAAGGGGAAATCATTAATACATGTGTGTTTATTCTGCGTTTGGTGCTCCCTCAAAGTACAAAATAACATCACTGTTCACTGTGCATCGCTGCAATTTTAAAGGTTTGTTGTACTTAAAGCCACTGTAAAGTCTAAAGATACATCACTTATGATGATTTTTTTTATATAATGTTATGGACATGGTCATGAGTAATTTAAGGTATTATAGTTGGTGTATTAAAGCTAGAAAATGATGACAATAACTTAATATACACCAAATTACACAAATTATACATTCCTAGATTTGTTTTTATATTCATAAACTGTCCATGAGAACAAATCATTTCCCATTCAACCCTCTGAAGAACTCATTACATGTCCAGAAAATATTTCATAGTGAACGTTATAATCAATAGGGCTGCAAAAAATGTATTTAATCACTGACACATTTTCTCATACATGTTTGTTTTCCCGTGAAAATTCACACTCATCTTATTATTATTATCAATTCCCTGCTCAGCATCGTCCCATCCTATCAGATTGTGTATTGTTTCATTTTGACAGCCCAGCTCAAATTAGTCTTATGTAATTAGCCTAAAATGGGCCTGTTCAGTTCACTGTCATATTTTGTCATGCCACTGAGTATCTAGTTGATAGGGTGAAAAAGAGGCTTGTTTTCCTTCTGTCAGATATGCAATTATAACTGAAATGCAGAATTATCTGTTGATAGCTGAGATTGCATTACAATCAGTCCTAAGAACTGATTATATTATCATATTATTATAAATAGGCAGTGTAATTATAATATATAGTTAGTTAATATTGTTTGCTTGAATACTCAAATTATCCCAGATTGATGCTGGTCCCTTTGGCAAGTAGGTTGAATAATTAAATAGTGAATTAATTTAAGGCGTCATAAGAAATGGACACACTTATGTTATATAACACACAATTTCCCCTTAAGTATGCCACTGGGATTTCTTTAACTTTTGCAATCACGTAGTTCATCATCTATTTAACAGGAAAAGATTAGGACCATTAAATTTGCCCTGCTCTTTTATGATGCGTTATTGTCTAATAAACCATGAAAGGGGGAGGATTTTTTGCATACAGTAGCACTTGATAGCACACTGTTGGGTGCTTCACGGCCAGGGGCCAAAGTTATTTAATGCAATTACTGATGGAAATAATTTCTTTATCAGTAAGCAAGAGACAGCATTTTACTTCCAAGTGGATAATAATGTTCCGAGCCAATGCAAAATGAGAAAATGGACCATTTCAATGTTCTTTCTGAAATTGTTAAATGTTTTCAAGATTTATTTTCAATTTCTTCCATTAAGCAGGATGTAATTAAGCTGTGGTATTTTACTTTAAGATCCATGCAACATGAACTACATGGGAGATAATTGGGTACAATATTTGTCAAAATAGTATTCATACTACTACTACTTCTTAGCATGAGTTGCCCCACTCGGGCAGTGTTAGGTGTAGCCTCTATTGCCTGCTGCCTCGACTATTAAAGAAAAAAAACACTATAAACAGGCCACATTTTAATTTGTTTTAGACAACCCGTCCTAGCTACTTATCTGTCGCCAGTTTAAAATAAAATGCATTGTCTCTAAAATGTTTATCGAATCTAAAGTCACATTTTGTATTATAGTGACATTCTGTAAAGCTAGGACAATAATACAATTGTATTAACCACCCATAGCAGCTTTAGTAGAACCAAATTAAGTTCTTATTTTGTATTTGATGAAAAAGGCAATATTGTGTATCACATTAGTTTTAACAATTCATGAAGTCACAAGTCAATAGTTGAACGTTTCCTCCTGCAGTAATTGACACCACTGGGCAAAGGGAGATGGTGTTCTTCCACATTAGCGGGTGGGTGTCATAACATATCGTAAAGTAGTCTGCTAACCTTGTCAGAAGTTATCATGACACCAATTATCTATATAAATAAATAATAAACATAAAAAAGACGGTCACACAGCTAGGGATGTACTTCATGCTCATCTGCAAAAGGGTAACAGTCCTTGTACGGAGCGACACATCTGTTTGGCTTTCCGAAAAACTCCAGGGAGGTATGAAGGGTGAACAATCTGAGAAGCAAATAAATACACATCATGTCACAGTTAAGTGACAATGACAAGGGCACTTTCTTATTTGTTCAGTACAACACAATTAACCTAACTCTATGCCATCTTCTTGTACTGCTGAAATAGACTTTGTCATGTAACAGCTCTCTATTTCTGTCTCCCTCCCCCTCTCCCTCCTCTCTTTTCTCTCCCACCAGGTCTCCACATAATGGAGCGAGAATGAACAGAGAGCGGCTTAAAAAAAAGCATGTACTGGAGGTTTATTGAGGTCATCTGCTTCCTGTTTATATGGGACCATATAACAGTTCAGTCTTCCCGCCAGGACCCGTTGGCCACTGAACAACATGTCACCAAGCAATATGACTGGCTCATCTCTGACCGTGGACCTTTCCACCACTCTCGGAGTTATCTGTCCTTTGTGGAAAGATTCCGCCAAGGATTTACGACCAGATATAAAATTTATAGGTGAGTTCACTTTCAGCCTGTGTACTGATGTCGGCCAGGCTTTTTAAGAATCTGTCTGTTTTAAAGTTTTTTCTATTTTCTTTCTATTTTGGTTTCAAAAAAACTGCGCTGTGTACATTTTTAACCTATTAAGTGTGCATCTTTTATACTGACTTGCAACCACTCTCAGCACCGTGAACTTATTGTTCGTATATTAATAAGGTACTCTGTTCGGACTCACAATCCCAAAATACTGGACCCATATATACTTTGTGTGGTCCTGTTTAAAAGTGGCACATGCATAACCGAGACTTTAGTTATACATTTTTAGTCCTCAAACCCAATCCAAGACTACACCGATGCCATCAACAGAGTTATTTTTCAGCTTTTAGAAAAACACAGAATAACTGGTTTTACAGGTAACAATATGTATTATTACATTACGTTAGCTTTTTTTTAATCAAACAGTTGGTTTCACATTACAAAATAGGACACCGCTGACCATTTTAACTGGCTATTGATAAAACAAATATTTGTGTTGACACATCCATAAATTATTCACTACCAACAAAGAAAATAAAAGGGTTCAGTGTCCAAATCATAAAATGATCAAAGTAAGTTAAATCATATATAATGGGTTCTCTGATTCATCCATTCCTCTGCTTGCACATTTCACACATACCAGAACAAATGCTGAGAGCCTAATATACTATAAGTGTATTGTTTCTGCTAAGCCTTAAACTGTATTAGGACCATTAGAAATATGTTTATCTTCAAACCACTGACCACTGATTTCTATGAGTGCTCAACTATTATATTAATAGAGCTCAACTATTTATTTTCATTGCAAATCACATCAGTTGTTATGTACAGAAGTGGTCGAGAAAATAGATGGAAACCCTCTTTCTCAGAAAGACGTGCTTTGATTTCCTTGCATGCCCAATCCCTATAGCCTTCTCACTCAGAAGCATAGAAAGACAGAGAGAGCGAGTAACAGAGTCATTTGCTGCATTCCTTTGGCACTTCTTTCATAGAGTGTGTTCACTGTCTCCCTGCTCCGTCTCTCTTGGTAACTTGCCACAGCCCCGGGTCCCCACTGGCTTCCTTGCCTTGATATTGTCACATGAACAGTAAACAATGCATTTGCATAATGTGTAACTTGACAGAGCGGGGTGTTGCACAGAGACATGAATCTCCGAGGCAAAACATCTGAGGCCGCTTTCCACAGCCGCCGTACAGCCGCCGAGCGCTGACTGTGATGCTGCAGTGATTTATTAAAATAGAGATTGTGTGTTTGCATGTTGGGGCCTGATGGGATCGTGCTGGGCCCTGGTGGCTCCTGGTGTTTCTACTTCTTAATAAACCACCAGTGGCATCAAATTCAGCCAGATATCCTCTTCTTCATGACAAGAACATTTTATTTCACATTAAGAGTGTGACGAATTTGATGTTAACCATCCACGGTCACATTTGTCAGACATCTGCAAAACTGTAAAGTGTGTAAATGTAAAGTTTGATAGATTCCTTTTGTAGCTATGTTCTGAGTGATTGTCCATATATAAAGCCTTTGAACATATCTATCACTTAACCAAACAGTATACACGGTACAATACAGTCTAGTGTACTGTATTTGTGAATTAAATGAAAGATGCTTTTGAACATGGAATGCAAACTTAGTAAATATCATATACAATATTTAAGTCTATTCATTTTCTCAGTGATCCAAGTGTTTTCCAAGAATTTTAATCCCAACCCGGACCACCAGTTAATTTCAAGGATTAGTACATTTTCAACAAGAGAGCGGGGGTGACATCAGCTGGTGCTGGTGTTTGGTTGGAATGAAATCATACATACTCTCGGTCCTCCTTGGCACATGATTGCCCAGCCGTGCTCTACTCTAACCAGCAATGAGAACTGAATCGCTTTGTAAATTTCCCCGGGGACCTTCTCTGCCTCGACGATTTAGTGGTGGAAAGTGGTTGAATCAGATTTGCAGAGAGACAAAGCATCCATTCCTTTCGGGTTCTCTTATCAAGAGAGATTACCCAGGAGGCACGCTGCGTGGACAATGCCAACCTGATCACCAACAAACAAATCTGCCCCATCTTTAATGGCATGGGCATTGCGCCTAATTTGAAGGATAAACAGAGATTTCAGGAAGTGCCAGTGCTCTGAAAAGGTCACAGTCACTTGAAGGGGAAAGACACACCACAAGGCACCAATTATTCTCTCCCTCTAGACGTATGTCACTTAAAGAAATGATTAGAGGCTGCTTTGTATAAGTAATCATTACTACTGTGTCACTTTCCGATTGTAGTTTTCAAACTGAAATCCATCCTTTATTCCCCCTCTCCCGTTATCATATGCATAAGTGTACATTTCCTATACCTTATTCATCAGTCACAAGAAAGCCACTTTCACTGCTGGCTGCTTTCTGCTCCTGTATCAGATCTGCGGTTAAATTATGTGTATCAATGTGTGCTTCAGTTAGTGGTGAAACTGGATGGCCTGTTTTGCTCACACTGGCATCTTCCATTCTGTTGCTTGTACTCTATTATGGGGTCGAATGTGTTTCAGATAATGCGTGTTCTCTCTTTGGTCTTTGTTCGCAGAGCTCTATCTCAGGTTCTTGTGTGCCTGAGTGAAAAACCAATATAAATGCAAATCTGGCGGCCATTAATGCATTTTAAAGGCCTCAAATCAGTATTGCTCTGTAATCAAAGAAGCGAGATGGGGGTTGTTATTTGAAATAGAAATATTTATGAAAATGAATAGTTCTGATTGATCACACTTTGAAAATACATGCTGAAGTGAATGAACAGAGAAGGTTGATAGAGCCACTCTCATCATTGGACCAGGGCTCGTGAAGACCTCACAAATTTAACGAAACCTTGTAATGTCCTGTGGAAAAGTAATACTTGAAAATAAAATGAAAACGTGTTGTCGATGGTAATTGCAAAAGTGGCCTTTTGGTAATTTGTTCAAGTTTGGATGCTTGCAAAGCATTGACAGAATCAGTTAAAATGGCTACGCTCTCTACATATGATAATCTAAACCAAGTGTCACACACAGAGGCATCTAAAAACAACATTGAGCCATTGTATGTTTTAACTCACTGATTAAGATAATTGCAAAGCCAGTGTGGTATATTTCATTACTATACTCAATTACTGACTCATTAAAACCTTTAAAGACTCCTTGCACATACTTTGTCACCAAAATAGCAATAGCTCTTCTCAAATAGATACAATAACTCTGTGAGTTTCATGTTGATAATTCTCTTCAAAGGCTCATCTCTCCTCATCTGAGCCAGAGTCTGCCTTCTGTTACACAAACACTGGGAATGATATCTTAGCTTCGAAAATATAGCTTATTTCTGCTGGTCTGTATTTCGGTCTCACTTTATTTAATGTTGCTCTATTGTTTACAAAAGTAAACATTTCACAGATTCTCAAGTTAATATCTAGCTAGCTAAGAAGTCAAGCCAAACACCCTCTTGTCATCTCTTTTAACATGACACAATTGGTACACTACGTGGCAAAAAAAGCGTGGCCATCTTGAGTTTTAATATTTCAGTAAATGAAAGTATCATATTGCTTTCTTGCTGGGTTGACATTTTAAGAAAAAGTCTGACATTTTGGATAGCCTCTCATGTCAGAATATTGAATATAAAGCCTATCTATATATACTGTCCAAAGGTATAAAAATATCCAGCACAGTGAGCACACCTCACTAAATGATATGTTTATATGGTCATGGTGCTGAATGTAGATGCAGCTACCGGTAGCTCCCATTAACTTTGCTATATTCTTTTGTATTTGTTGTCTTTTTGTGTGTATTACTGGAGCACATATAACATATGGCAGAGACACATTCATCAACATTGGAAAAAGAAGCGTAGGGATTGGATAAAGTGCAATGGACCTTGAGACAATCAGCAACTTCTGATCACCCAACCATACCAAACGAAACCATCACCCCAGGATGAGAGGGAGGAGAGCCGAGATGGAAGCTAAGCCAACCCAGCAAGCACCAGAGGCAATTTAACTATCCAGCCTACTCTTGGCTAATGTCCACTTGCAGAAATGTAAAATGGATGAACTGAGACTGGCCCAGCAAAGGAAGCTGGTGATTGTTGTGCCCACCTCTTTACATAGATCTGGCTCCATCAGGGCACCTTGGATCAAGCTGCACTTGCTGGATGCGGTGGGATGAGAGGAGGTGGTGCTTGGATTCTTGATGCTCAAACAAATGAAAAGTTGATGGACAATGTTTCCCTGATGTTGATTTTGTTATATTATGATGCTGGCCATAATATCGACTCTTTATGAGATTATGACAAGTGATGCGACAAAGAGGAAGTGGTAAAATGTTGTAAATGTTAAGCCCGAAGCAAATGAAGGCAACATTTGCATGGAAAAATGCAAGATTACAATTGCAAACACAAATTTTAATTACTACTTGGCACAATGTATTTGGCATATTTACACAATGTTTGCTGACAAGTGAGCTACAAACTCTGTTGGCCCTGTTAATACAGCCACGTGTTGATGTAGAAGTGGCAAAAGGTTTGGCAATTTCTCCACTACCAATTGGTCTCCACCATGGGGACACACCGATTCATATAACTGAGTCCTTTGAGGTTAAAATAAGTATTCGTTCCTTAAAACTCAGCTTTAATATCAGGTTTGACAAGCACAGCATGGTTATATTCAATGCAAGCACATTATGCATATCTCCTACTGAACATTTCCTTCATCATATTAATTATTCCTAACTATAAACATTCCACAGACCTCTTGATCAGCACTAAACCTTGAATTAATAATCTGCAGCTCTAATTTGCATGTGAAAACAACTTATTTTATTCAGTCTCTAATTTAAACTGTTCAGCAAACAGACAGCTCTGCAATTTGAGACTTAGACAAAATATTTTTTATCCCCAGTTTTCTTTTAATTTAGTATTAGCGTAGCATCGTCTGTTGCCTAATTTGTTAAAATTCTCTGATGAAAAAAAAACGGTTTCATGAGTTTCCTCGTGTGTTCTGTGTGGATGCATCTGTCAGTGTTGATCTGGGCACCATTTGTTTTAAACAGAAAGAATGTGTAACATTTGTCCAACTCAGGTCTTGAATTAGTTTGGATGAGCCATCTGTAATTGGGATAGAGCGAGAGAAGGCGGATTTGATGTAGTCGGCAGATTTGCAGAGAGAGGCTGCAGCAATGTTTAATTCAGCAGGCTGTAGCCAAAGGAAGAGAAGGAGAGAGGCATTCAGGAAGTCAGGAGAGATGAAACAGACTGTAAAAAGCGGACAGAGACGTCGTAGGGTCTGAGATGCCATTAGGCAGTGAGACAGGAAGGTGCTAAAAGTGTGTGATAACGAGAATGTATATAAGTGCCCGAGACAATGAAGGGGGTCCGCTGAGTTCAGTATCAAAACAAGGATTTGGAGAGTGGACGGGTTTGCTGGCACGGAGGTCACAGTCAAGGTGATGAAGAACCGCCTCATTCAAGCATTGAAGTAGCTCAGATGACTCACAAAAAACATGTACCCAGCTGCACCTCTTTCTCTCAAACAAAAAACAACAAAGATTGTATTAATGCCTTCTCTGCATGTCATCATAGCTGTGCTTAAACCACTTGATTATCTACTGTCAAAATTGTTTCATCCATATCCAGGATTTAGACAGGGATGCTGGGCAAAACCTGTTTCCCTATTTTAATTTTTTTCATGCACGTATTTACCAATGCTCAGTGGGTGACACAAATTCATTTTATTTATGTATAACTTTTTCGTTCATTATTTTTTCAGCAGTGGGAGGGTGACAGAAACAGTTTCTTCAGGACTAACACTTTGGTGGAGTGGAACAATAATAGAGGTGATGACAAAATGCAACTAGATGTATAATAATACCTACTGCCATCAGAAAAAAATAGCTTTGTACAATTTTTTCATCATCCAATCTACAATTTAAACTGTTAAGGCAAAACAAATGCTTCTGTTATACTGAAAAGAAAAATAGTAATTTCCTTAAAATAACAATCATAATATTGTCAGTGAAAGTGTATTTCAGCCAAAAAGTTAACAAACTATTTCTTATCTATATACCATTTTTCCGCATATCAACTTCCAGGACGTTAGGTCTTGCTTCCAGTTCTTGAACGCAGCATACAAGACATTTGCTGTGAAATAAATACATTTTGTGCAGTTTCTAAGTGACACTGTTACAAGGTGATCATGCATTTTAGCTTCGATGACTCATGAAGATGCTGTCACCATAGAGAATGTTGGCTGTCACCTCACACTTTGGCAGCAGACGTGAGTTTTCATTTGCTGACTAAAGCAGTAAACACTTCCAACCACCACTGGGCTCAGCCAATCAGACAGGCTGAAATTCCAGCACAGCTTGTCACTATTCAGTTTTTTCTTTTTCTTTCCAAAACAAAAAGAAATTCTAAATAGTGTCAGTGTTGTTCGCTGTGGAGCGCGGAAAATATCACATACTGAGACACATGCGGATCAACTCAAACTTTATTATTGTAAGACAAACAGTACAAGATGATGAATTTGCTTCACATAGAAATACATATACACCTTTTTCTCTGTCTCTTTCTCTATTACACACATGGAAACCAGACACACATACAGATAAAACAATGCTATCCTGGGGCTACACTGCAATTAAAATCACTTAAGCAGTGCTGGTATTTGGTGCTAATCTGCATTTCTCAGCTCTATACGTAAGTTTTGGAAACTCAACGTAGGCTGATCAGGGAAGTAACTTTGTGCCACTTCCCTTCTCATACCTAGTGGTAAAAAGCCCCCGCTTTGGGACGACTTAATTACTGGCAAGGAAGGGATGGTAATTAGAGGAGAAACAGGAGGCTAGAAGAAACTGTCAGGGTTAAGCACTGACTAATTCACTGCGTGGGACGCCTGTGCAACTCTCCCTTGTGAAAGGCATTACTACATCACCAAGTGCAACAAGCTCTGAAGAAATGGGACTGGAGAAGCCAGGTCTCATATTACAATATCTGTGATATAGTGAGCCAAGCTGGAAATTGGATAAAATATTCCACTAAAATAAGGCATGCATTTGTAAGAGAAAATCAGAAAGGTGAATAATATAATGGTAATAAAGAAAATGGAATATGATCTATTCGGTGACTATACTCTGTAGTTGTTGACATTTTGATCCACAAGAGTAAAGCTCAAGGAATCTATTCATTGGTTCATTGTTTGTGTCGACTACATGCTTACGTGGAGTTCAGGTCCCCTAGCTATACATTCAACAGAATCAAGTGTTATTGTTGACCTAAGAGCTATAACACAACTAATATTAAAAGGTCAGGGAGATGTCAATCAAGCTTTACATGTACAAACACTTACAAGTCCTAGGAAATGGTCAAACTAACTGAAAACACTATTGACACTATACAGATGCTTTAAGACAGAAAACCAGGCAGATATAATATTATTCTAATTCTAAAACACGTCGGCAAAAATTACATATAATTAGACAATAATTACTGCATTGCAGATTGGCACCTCTCTGGCCTAGGAAGGAACAGATCTGGTGCAGGAGGTGGAACAGTATCACGTTGATATGATTGGGCTCACTTACAAGAATAGCACTGGTTCTTGAACCGAACAGACTATCCATTTCCAGAGTGGCCCGAGGTGAGAGGCGCCGGGCGGTTGTGGGGGTATTCACGAGCCTCCATCTGAGTGCCGCTGTGTTGGAGCTTCCCTAGGGGAAAGAGAGGGTAGCCTCTATGTGACTACCTTCCGGTGGAAGGAAGTCTCTGACTGTTGTTTGTGCTTATGCAACAAACAGCAGCTCGGAGAACCCGGTTTTCTCTGAGTTCCTGGAAGGTCCATTAACTGGTGACTCCATTGTGCTGCTGGATGTTTTCAACGCTCTGATGGGCAGCGATGGACAACCATGAAGGGGGTTGATAGGGAGGAATGGCCTGCCTGATCTGAACCTAGTGCTTTTTTGTTTGACTTCTGTGCTAGTCATGGGTTGTCCATAACAAGCACGATGTTCGTGCAAAGGGCAGTTCAAAGTGTAGCGAGGTTCAACTGGGTAAGTCTGGATGAGGCCCCTGTCGATAAGATCTCCAACTCTCAACTCCAGAAGATTTATGTGCAGGCTGGGGATATGGAAACTGAATGGGTCCACTCCAAATATTGTGGCCACGCCAAACATTGTGGTAGAGGCTGCTAGGAGTTGTGGTTCGAGGGTAGTCTGTGCCAGTTAGGACGGCAACCTAAGCACATGCTGGTGGAATCCAGCTGTGAAGGAGACTTTTTTGGCTTGTCTGGGCCAGGGGTCAACAAAAAGCAGTACACAGGTACCGGTTGGCCAAAAGGGCTTTTGCTGTGTCCATTGCCAATGCAAGAACCCAGGTGTGGGAGGAGTTTTGAGATACTATGGAGAATGCCTTTTGGTTGGCCTAATGGAAGTTCTGGCAAACCTAATCAAAGGGAAAGACTCATCCATATCCCTGGCAGAGGAATCTGAGGTAGTCCAAAAGCTCCTCGACTGAAAGGTACAAGGGGTGGATGAGATTTGTTCTGAGATGCTGAAAGCTCTGGACATAGTTTGGCTGTCTTGGGCGACAAACCTCTTCCGTGTTGTGTAGTAGTCGTGGACAGTGCCTATGGACTGGCAGACCGTGTTGGTGGTTTAAAAAGGGAATGCCTCAAGATTCCCCAGGAAGAGCTGGAAAACTTTGCTGTGGAGAGGGACATCTGGAATTCCTTACTAAGCCTGCTAGCCTGTTGGTGTGGTGGAGGGAACTACAGCACCAAACAGCTTTGTCATGATTGCATTCATCAGAGCCATATACTTGTTGTTTTATTGCAAACATAATTATAGGATCATAAGACAATCTGAGAAAGAAAATACAATAACAAATGTGGGTTGAGATATTTACAAATTCCAAGATATTCTTTACAGGTCTAAAAATATATTCACTCGGAATATGTTCAGTCCCACCTTCAGTGTGCACACACAGCATCTCCGCTGAACACCTTGTCAGGGGTGTCTTTACTCTCTTCTCTGCCCTGCAGTCAGTGCACAGCTTTGGAGGTTTGTGTGACCTACACAAACACATAGATGTGTATTCTTGGCTTCCTGACAACATCTGAGTTCACTTCCAGAGAAACACTTGAACCATTTCGGGCATGTTATCCTAAACACGTTTATGACAGGGTGTCACGTACTGTAGAAATGCCCAGTAAAGTTACTTATTCAAAATGTATTTAAAGAGGGCTTTTTTCATGTGATATCTACCATTTGAGATTGTTGGATGAGTTGAGATTCAATGGAAAGCCCCAAGATCAACTGAGGTCTGATTTATCTCTATTGAATGTGGGACATTGAGCATACATCATAAACAGGAAACAACTTTCTGTCTAAGGTGCTGAAATCTATCCTCAAATCATTGTATTTGCCTCAGCACTCTTTTTGTCTGTACAACATTTTGTCTGTACATATATTTTTCTGTTTTCATATTAACACCTTACAAAGTACCAGTCGTATGACACTACAGAAGCAATTTAGGTAATTAAAGACACTGAAGTTAATTTTAAGAAGCTTTGTTTTGGATAGATACAAAGATAAAGGGATAATTGAATTGAAAGAGCTGACGTTTATTCAAGGTGTTACACAAACAATAAATACAGTTCACAGAAATCATCAACATAATGCTGTTTTATTTGGGTTATGACTGACTTTTATTATGGGGCAAATTGAGTTCAGCGGAATATAGATGGGATACAATGAGCGGCATCTACGGTACTGACAATAGCAGTTGTTTCTTTTTATTACATGAATGCCTTGACCTTGGTCGGTTTTGTGTTATATGTAGATTGGAAAAGCATCAGCAAGGTGATTTCATTACAGGATGCAGAAGGTGATGAAGTGTTTCATCAGCTGTAAACCGTATACAGGAGGACTGAGATGGAAGGATATAGAGAAAAATGAAATAATTTCCTGAACTGCACTGGCTTTTATGAATGCTATGTTATAACATATGTTGCAATTTGTTGTGTGGGGCCTGGGCTCATCATTTCTATTCAGTCCTTGCCCACACAGTCGGACTAGTTCATCAGCAGAACTTCTCACATTACACAGTTAATTAGATTCAAACACATGCTCATGTCACTCACCCATGCATTCGCTTCCGGCACCATGTCCCATCAAATTCTTGAGATCAAAGTGAATTAAGAGATTGTTTTTGATTAGATCCATTTTCGTTTCATTGCCTCCTCACAATTACAGAGTGCACTAACAAAGCTATTATGCCGACAATCATATTCCATTTAGGCAATCACATTCCATTTCCTGATATGCTCCATAATGGGTAATAACTAAGCAACTTACATGTAGTGAGTAGAAAATGGAGGAAGTGTAATTTTCAGTATCGAGATAATCTTTTGAACATTTTAGGCTGTAGTGCAGAAGTTATTTTGGGAAGCACTTTTACTGTTTTATTAAGAATTTCAAACATATAGCAACTTTGAGAATAACAAGAGGGCGCATATATTACATTCACTGTGCCATTGTGGTGGTAAGTAAAATTGATGTATACTGTTTATTTCCCCTTTGCCTTCACTTAAGCCTATTGAGGATTGCTTGTGGGTTCAGTCAATATTTTGCAGACACAAAATTAAATGAGATTTTGACCCAGCCAAAATATGTTAAGAAAACGTATTACAAATACCAGTGCAGTTAATGGAAAGACAATTCAATCACAGATTCATTTCTTTGGGCAGGCGTCTCTGTTTCATTCTCCTCAGCTCTCTCTATCTCTGGTTAGACCTCACAACTAGCTTTACTGAATGAATACAACCTTTTAAAAGAGAAACTGAAATTGAAATGTGCCAGCTCATACAAAAGTTGGCAGAAGAAATACAAAATCTACACAAACCTAGCCCGCACACTACAAGATTGACGGCAACCTTATTTATTTATGTGTGTTGATGCTGTACATCACCGTAACCTTGACATATTCCTGAATACGCAACTGAGTCTCTCTCTCTCTCTCTCTCTCTCTCTCTCTCTCTCTCTCTCTCTCTCTCTCTCTCTCTCTCTCTCTCTCCTTCCGTTCCTCTGGAAGGAAAACAGCATCGGCCAAATGCCACCATTTTACACAGATGGACTCTGCAGGCATCATGTTACATGATCTGATGACTTTGAAAGATGTTGCAATTTGCAAATTAAACAAAGGTTAGGGGGGGAAGCTGTTTTTGCTATGTTCTTGAAACTTTGATTTCCACTATTATGGTCATTCTGGCAGGATTAGAAACCATATAATAGCCAACATCCAGTCCATCAAATATATTGTACTTTAAATGCCTTCTAACCTTAAGGCTATTACTTACAAAATATATCGTATCAAATATCTCATTATAGGAAGTCATTCTGTACTACATACTTTTTTTTAAGTGCATGTAAGGACACTTGTCAAGAATGTCTGTTGCCTGACTGGATGTTTCTATATTTGATGAAAGATATGCAGTATACTCTGTTAGAGTATACTGTATGATCATTATGTTTACAGACATGTAGGAACATTGACAGTGTGTCTGAAACAATTTACTGTTGACACGCACCTCATTTTATCTAAACCCATTAGCTTGGAACAGTCACTTGGATATTTTTACATAGCCTCTCTGCTGATGGCATCGACTTTTTTTTAGCAGCACTATTAATAATTAAAAATAATTTTAAAATAGCCCCTCGGATTTCCTGCAGTATTTACACTGCTGTGTTTAGAAATCGGGCCCGTGCCAGTGTTGAAGTGAAAATAAATAAAACAAGCACAAGCAAACTGCTCAGGCCATCCAAAATATCATCCCACTTCTTTCTGCGTGGTCCTTCATTGTGCACTGGTGCATAGGATTAAGATTCATTCTATAAAATCTTGAATGGTTCTTGGTTGAAAATCATACAGGATTTCAATTGTATCTCTGTCTGTTTGATTTATTACTGGGCCTTGCCTCCGTATTACCATGAAAGGCTAGGCATTTTATTCTCTCTTTCATTCTTTCAAGCTGCAGCATAATACTGAGGCATTACAGGAACAAGGCTTATATGGTCTCAGATTGAGGGTACCTTCCCCGAAGAAATAACTGTTGATACGGTTATACTATTAGTACTTCCCATTGATGGCTATAGAATGACGATATCATCTTTCTGCATAGCCACCTTGCTACGTTACGGTAGAATAAAATAGAAATCCCCTCACTACCCCATTACTAGTTCACAAATCCAACTAAATCAGCGAAATGAAATGGCAATTCTGTCAAACGATCAAATTTGGAAAATACAGCATATATTAGGAATTTAATCTTTTCAGTTTTCTGTTGGTGTGCTATATGTGCTCTTTCCAGGCTAGCTAAAGCTAGCAAGATGCCAAAGGATATACTGTTCCAAACTGTGTAAATGTCATGCTAGATCTATTTAGAATATAAACCGTAATGTCATCTACGTATGAATATGCATAGAAAGATAATATACGTTAATACACTCATTGTTAAATACAGAATATCAATTAACTCCACTAGAGGCCGTGCCCCATTTTAAGACTACTTTCGACAACGTATGCTTTTCAAGAACTAATATGTTGACAATTGGGTCAACCAAACGTACCCTTTCCAATGACTTGTAATGCAGTTCCTAAATACTATTTTCTGGCCTGATTTTTTTTTAAATACAAGCAATGTATTCTCTGCGCTTCTTACTGTAGTAGGCACGGCTCAATAGTATGTAATTTGTTAATTATGCAGCATATCCCTGTTGGGTTAAGGACAACCTTAATGATGTTTTTTTTTAACCAGGTGTTTGCCCTCAAGTGTTCATCTATCACTGGCAAATCACATTAACTGGACAAATGAAAAAGCTCCTGCAACATGTTAATCATGAAAGCCCCTTGTTGGTAGCCATGACAAGTTGTTGTACAGAGGAGGCAGCTTCCGAAATGCAACGCATATGTTTATTCATAAACCCTTCTGGGCCACATGGTGATGCAGATGTAATAACATTTACTTACATCCCTGAAAATATATCATATCCTAGTAGATGAGATCATGCAGCACTGTTTCAATGTGGGAACACCATGTACAGAATGAAAGGGAATAAGTCAATACTGTGTGGGAAGACAAAATCGCTTCACAAAGTCATTCATGGGGGAATTTCCATTATTGGATCAAAGTCTCCCCCAGTCCTTGCAGCTTGCCAGCATTTTCTGTTGAGGCCCTCGTGGTGCACCACTATCAGTCAGCTGAGCATGGCTCCACAAAGAACAGTGTGGCAAAGATTCAATCACTAATGTCTCAGGAATGTTTCATGGTCTTATAATACAAAATCTCCATGTGTAGCATCATTTGCTAATTAATTTTTAACAAGATAGTATAATGGCTGTAGACAAATGAGATCAACATGGTCAGGATGATCCCCCCATCCTCAGTCATTTGGCTCATAATGTATTCCTCAACCCTTATTGTTTCTAAATAGTTGAAATTATTATTATTTTAGACTTGGATGAATTTATTATGTCCAAATGTTGTATATGTCCGTCCATGTATAAGTACAGACCATTCTTTTGAGGGATATCTCTGGAACGCATGGGGGGATTTCTTTCAAATTTTGCACAAACGTCCACTTCGACAAGGATCAAATACTTCAGTGGTCAAGGTTCAATCTGACCACACATCTGTCCCATTATCGTGAACATATTTCAAGAATGGCTGGATACCATTTCTTCAAATATGGGACAAACACCCACAGTCAAAGGTTAATTGATAATCTTTGGTTTGTCAAAGGTCAAAGGTCACAGTGAAGGAGGTGCACAAGCATAAAACGGTAATTGTGAATTTTAAATCTGTCCACACACCTCTATTTTCCAGCATGCAAATTGCTGACTTCCTCATCTGTCTTTCACACCTACACATGTAAGAAAGTGGAGTGAACAAGTATATACAACACAGGTGCTAATAAGATGCATTTGAACCACTATAAACTACTCTCTTGCAGTGATTAAGCATCCATTCTCTGCTATTTCCATTACTATTCTTCTTTTTTAATGGTTGTTTTGATGGATCATTATGTTAATGCTAATCATAGCAATAGCAATTTGCATAAGAACAGCTTCTGTGTCACAATGTTATGTTAGAATGTAGCTTTACAAGTAAATATTTTAATTCAGATATATGGAATTGGTAAATGACCTTGCAGATCTGGAAGCAAGTCTGTCCTGCAATTTGTTTTACCTGCGTACAATCTAGGTCATGTTAGCATGAAGCTGCCTTGCGTACAATCCTGAGCTCAGCTGAAGCTGATTTACAGTTTTCGGGCAGGGATTAGAGCGACAGTGATTGACGTATCGACGCCTTTGATTGGTGGTTTGAAATGGACCATTACCCTCTCGAGTGATTTGTTTTCTGAAAATAAATTTGACAAAAGTAGATCAAAATTATGTGGTTGTTTTATATCTTTTTCAACCAACAATTGAAGTATTAGTCAAGTCATCCCGAACAAACAAGTAGTGGAACAAATTACTAAAAATGAAAGGTTCATTCTTCATCAAAGCAATGGAATTGATGCTTTCTTCTCACAGTGGCACCGAATACATGTAGCTTATTCCTTGAGGTTTTGCATTTCTCAGGCACCATGAAAACAACAGGAATCATGAGGGGAAAACACACATTCTTAAGTTTAATTTGAAATCTTAATTTAGATGAAGCTTTTGTAATGTCTGCTCACTCCAACAATTAACTTTTTTGTATCACTTACAACAATAAACTTGTCATAGAGTATGTATCATGTGAATATGGGCAAGACAAGAAGAACAAAATTAGAACTAGATCTGAAACATGAACCGAGTGAAAGGTGACACAAACAACTTGATACTGCAGAGTGAATGTGAAGAAGGAGAACAGAACTATAATTCTGTATTGTAAGTGCCGAATATTGTATATGTATCTACAAATGAAAACCTTGAGGCTAAAAAAGAAAAGATATACGTATATTAAGGGGTATTTTTTGCACAAGAAGGATTTAAGATATGTATTTATTTATTTAAGAACTTTAAAATAATCCAGCATTCATGAGTCACACTCATCTAGGAATAATCATAAACCAACAGACTCTCAGTCTCACACCTATTAATTTCACATTAAATATTGATATCGATATTAACATGTGATTTATAAATACAACATTAAAAGTGTTGGAACAAAGTCAAACATATGCTTCAATTATTCCTCACTCTTTGACAATGTAAACATATTGGTGTGACTTTGTGGCCCTAACACGATTGAGTTATACTGTATGCAACCAATTAATTCTTCACTATAGTAATTAGCCAACATTATCATCAATTAAGAAAAATTGCAATTAACCTAGTTCCATTATTTTGTACAATAAAATAAAATAAATAATTATTGTATCAATGTGTAATGTGTGTATATATTGATAAATCATTATTTTGGCCTGTTTTTGTTCTTGCGTTATATTTTTTCTAAACAGCAGGTGCATCCTTTACATTTTTTCCTTTTAAATTGCTCTGTGCCACACTATTGCCCCTTATGACAGCATATTGTCTGCTTCAAATAAAGTCAGCGTGTTTTGATAACACTAAAATGTTTATAGCTAGTTGTAACAGTTTCACTTAGTTTGTTTCAACATAAAGAGGTGTCTGTGTGCCTCAAGTTAAGAGACAATGGCACAGCCTTCTTGTCAGATATTCATGATTCTTACCACAAGCTGACAAAGGCCAAGCTGTAACTGAACAACATTGTCTTCTGAATATGTATTTTATCTAACTTTAAAGACTTTGATTCAGTATGAAAGGAGGACAAAGGTGAACAAGAAGCCAAGTTCTGTAATTTACAAAATGTACTGACACTCCTGCTTTTATTGTTTTCTGGTGTCATTTCTGACGCATCCAAGAACATGTTGTCTCTGGCTCCTGCTGAGCCAGTTTCCCACTCAATTAATTAGAGATTGCCTTTCAGCAAAACCGGGCTGCTCTTTCCTCTGGGCTGCCACACTTCCACTTTGAATGTCTGTCATGCCCTCTCAAGGTTTTTAATCTGGGCTTTAGAGCTAGGATCAACAAAGTGCCTGTGGTGACACACTGTATGATGGTCGTTTCCTGCCCCTGTCAGAGCTGTAGGGAATATTCACTCAAAGTCAATACTCCCCAATTCTTATTGAAGCAGACAACATGCTGCCTAGAAGGTGTGATGACATGCCATGGCAACACTTCCCAGCCAATATGGTTAGAGAGAACACCATGATATTCACAACACCTTGTAAAATTATAAAATAATTGCTGTCTAAGCAATAATGCTCAACATAGGAAAATGATCATATGTGAAATATCTTGGAATTGTTGTTATAAGACATCATTGTCAGATTTATAGGGATTTATTTAGTACAATGCTGTGTGTATGAAAATGCACTTTGTATGCGTATATGATGTGTTAAGGTACTTGGCAGGTTTGTTTGTATTTGGGAGTGGATATGAGTGACTTAGAATGATAAAAGGATTTAGGTAGCATTTACATGCACACCTTAAAGAGTTTGTTTGACGCAGTAACAATGCAATGGATTGTCTGGTTAAAAAACACAACGTGAAGGTTTGGTGATTTGGCAGACATGGATATTTTTAGCTGATTTCTCAGAAATGAAACAGAACAACAACTTTGCCACCACAGTGGCCGCCAAACCAACTGACCACAATCTGACTTCCCGCTGCACTTGGCAAGAGTAATTTTCAACGCAACACCATGCAGGGTGGCTACCACGCTGAGAGGTTGGGTTTATTTCATGTAACAGTTTACTGTGGCTCGGCCCATCTCGCTCCATTACTCCCTGTAATATTTCAAACTTCATTGGATTTGTTTCACGATTAAAATAAAAACACACACCGTGCGTTACCCAGTTGAATGTGAAGCAGCATCAGTAGGAACACACAGTGTTACAGTGTTAGGGGACCGGACAGTAACACTGGACATGCAATCTGAATCCAGTGCCAGAATAGCAGACTCTACCTCTAAAAATAAAAAACTACTTTACAACGAGGTAATTACTGCATTTTAATTAAAATGGCAACCAACTACTATCTAAAACATGGTTCAATTACAACTTCAATGTTTAGCACCACAGTTTGTATCTCCTGGTTACCAGCATGACCAACAATTCTAATTGGAAAATAGTTTGCTTCAAAGCATATCAGGTTAATAACTGATGTCAGATTAGTTTGTCTCGTTTATTTATTTTAGTATAGTTGAATTGGCATAATTTACAGTTGATGAATTGAGGCAAAGAACGATTTGTTACAATCCCTGAAATATTCATTTCTTCATTCATTTCCATTCTGCCATCCTAGTTATATATTGCATTTTACATCCAGTTAATTCTCAAAAAATGCCTTTCAAGTAATTCGTCTAGGACAGAGAGTAGCAGTCATTAGTTCATAGCAGTACTTCAGGCAAGACATCCAAAGCAAAGCTACTTTTACTGGCTTCATTGAGGAGGTGTTGGCTTTGCAGACATGGTATAACCACCATCACATTCATTAGAGCAACCATTCTCATTCTGATTCATTCTGATCTATTTTAGAAGAGACATTTTTTTCTGATTAGGCTACAATGATTTTTTTCCTAGCAACCACTGTCCATGTTTATTGGACTAAACTGTGCTGAGATGAACATTGGAAAGGAACCAGATGAAATGGTGGTCTAAGTGAAAGCACAGGGGGATTTATCCAGAAGAAAAACAAACTCCTGTATCATCGAGGAAACTTTGTTGAAAATGGCAAAATGTTACTTGTAAATACATGAATGTATGTATGTGGGATCGATTACGAGGAAAATTAAGGAGTGTATGTCGTGTGGTCCTCCACAACCATACAATGCTTCAGCAGATGGAAAAGGATGTCAGTGCCATTTACTGTAAGTGATTATGAATCAATTACGTATTTATTTAAGGCCCCTCCCATGTCCATATCATGTATTCTGTATTTCCTGTAGCTCACAGACACTTCCGCAGAAGGAAATGTAATGTACCCAACCTCCCACACAAGTTACTTGACCACCATAAAGCAATAATCACCTAGGTTCCCATTTTGCTCCTATGCAACTGCAATGCCATTTATCTCCTCTTAACTTTCCTTGAAAGGTCATTAAACTGGTCTTGGAGCTGTGAAGTAAAGCACTGAATCATGTTGCAGGTTCCATCTGCTGGCATGCCTAATCTGGGGCAGAAGGGCTCAAGTGCATATGGCTGCCATATGAAGTTTTATATTTAAATTGGCATTGACGAAGCCATGAGGAGGATTGGAAATGAACAGATATCCAAGAGAGGGAGATGGCAGCACATGGATACAGTGAGAGAGCTGGGCAAAGAATGAAAAGGGAGACATTTTAGTGCATCTGCTGCAAATCTGACAGTGTCTCTTGAATGTTTGCTCCAGATTTCAGAAATACCTGCCAACGCGTAGTTCTCATAAAGCTAGATCATGGAATACCCCCCCTGCACGCCATATGACAACTTGTGTCTTTGCCATGTTGAGGAATTGCAAACCTCTTAAAGGAAGGCCTGTGCAAATCTGTCAGAAACCATTTATATATTATATAATTATACATTAAACACTGTCATAATATCGACATTGGTTCACTCATTCTTACACTATACATTCCCTCGTTTGATAGTGTAAATGTGTAAATTCCCCTCTTATCAAGCTGTCAATATATTGCCTTTGAAATGTTGGCTACTTTATGAAGTTGTGTAGTCACGCAACGGCCGGCTGGCTAAAAAGGAATTCAACTTCCAATGCTAATGAAGAGTGCTGAATAGAGCATTAAAAAGTGCTGCTGTCAAGCCGTGCGCAGGCGGACTGACACACTGCTGACTGCGTGTCAGAGAATTCAAATGAAGTAGCCGATTTGAAGGGACCCATATTCACGGCTAAATCACTCATTAGGAGCCCCTGAGGGCTGTGAGGGAAAAGACTTGGAGGATGAAGCTGTTAGGTGAGTGTAGCACTTTTGGGTCGTAAAACAACGTGATCAACACACCTTTATCATTTTTTGCTGTTGCAGATGTGCAATTTCACTTAGCTGCAGTAAGCTATATAGCACAACAGCTTGATGTGTGTGGTGCTGTTTGTGGCTGAACCAGCTCCTAAAACTCACCTTCTATCTTCACCTCTAGTGTGTTTCTTGGTTTGTTTTGATTGCAATTAGGACAGTTTGGATCACAGGATCATATTTTTCCACAGAAATAAGACTATTGCTCTTTACAGTGCATAGAAATATGGCAACACAAATAAATTAATTATGCAGAATCTATGACTAACTATTTTGAGACAGATATTTACTTTTTCAGTTTCCTGATATAAGACGTTAATCACATTCAACTTGCACACAAAAACAACCTTGAGGATCTATCTCAAAGAAGGTATTCTCTTCTATTTACATGATAACAAGGACAGTAAAATAATCCCTCTTTCCCTTTTATTTATTGTCACGGTTTATTTTTTTCAAAAAGTAAAGTGGAAAGCAAGCAAAACCCGATTGGATTTCTTAGAGATTGAAATGTTCTGTTGCAGTATCTAAAAAGCCGGTAGAATAGCTAATATCTTCTAAACATGGATGGTTTGTATTTCAGACTGTGTGGGTGTGTGTGTGTGTGTGTGTGTGTGTGTGCGTATCTTCTTTGTTGGCTGATTTATTTTTTAAGAACGTATATGCATTTATTAAACAGAAATGAGATTTCAATTAGAGCCGTCTTTTAGGGTGAAATTATCAAGATGATAAGGGTTTTTGTTCGTGCATCAAGCACAAACAAAACCCCTTTTCATCTCAATGGATCGTTTATTGCACTTTAAATCACACACTTACTGTAATTGGGCTCATCGTTCATACAAAGTCTGCATCATTAAACCTATCTAAATTCAATCAAAATCCAATTTTGAGGAAATGCTTTTCAAACTAAGTTTGTAATCAGGAAATTACATTCCCCCTTTCTAAACTAAGCAGTCTCGTCCGTGTGGATGGTGTACACCTTTCTATGCGTATGCCATCTGAATGTTTACATTACACTTTTCCGGTGTGAGCATATGTATCACACATCCAACCCCAATAAGAGATCAGAATGCAAATACTCATGTTTGATAGTGCTGTGTGAGAATGTGCACAGTCCATATGGAAATATAAACATTTCTGTGATTGTCAGAAAGAACAGATGGTGATACAAATTACATTTTCCAACTCAATTTGCATGAAATGATGCCTCTTTTGACTGAACCAATAAATCAAAAATCCTCTGGTGCTGTCTCACCCAGATATACAATTATAATATGAATTACATCTAAGAATGGCTTATTTTAATAACAATAACACAATTTGCCACTGACTCAATAACAGAGTGGCATTTTTTTTTTTTGCATTTCAGACAGCCCAAAGAAAACCCTCAGGACAGTGATATGTGTTTCTTTCTGGAACCCTCAGTGAAACAGAGATGCCTTTAACATCTGTCTGTGGGAATGTTTTCTTGATGTACGTCTCAGCGGGAACAGAAGCAAACATCACGAACAACACAAATATTTTCAGGATATTTTTTTATATTGACGCAGCAAAGTACATCTTTAGCTGCAGCAGTAAACAACACGTCTGGAATGATGCGCAGTTTAGCAGATGTGTACTGTTGTACGGAGGAAAAGACCTTGAGAATATTAAATGAAACATCGTTCTGTGAACATCACAGAACAATGGTCAAAGTATAATCCAAAAAATTAGATTTATTTTTATGAGAGCTTAGTGAGCACAGCTGAATGCAGAGCTTCTGCATCACCACTCACTACAGATGTCTGTCATTTTGCTTTAAAGTAATGTGATTGTCAGATATGGTCGCTCTGAACTATTCAATATATTATTGAATTATTCATTCATTACATCATTGTATTCATTCATTGTTGGATTAAACCACAGCTTTCACAACCAGATGTGCATTGTTTTCCCTCAAATTAATTCGGTGAGATGCATTGAGCGAATTAATGTGTGACCACTCTACTGTCATTAAGAGGCTGGTTTTACTTTGTTTTGGTGTGAGCAGCTGTTTTTCTCATCGTCAGGGAATTTGCACGTTGGAAGGTGAGGAACACAGCAATCGAGAGGCGGGACCTGATCCGGAACCCCGTGCCGCTCATGCCTGAGTTCCAGCGCAGCGTACGCTTGCTGGGCCGCAGACCCACAACTCAACAGTTCATCGACACCATCATTAAAAAATATGGAACCCACATTCTCATCTCCGCCACCCTTGGAGGTAAGAGAGGTTTCATTTGCTCACATGTTTGATTAACAGTTTTTGCACATTGGTTTTAAATGAATCACACACATGGGTTGTTGGTGGCTTACACGTTTCATGAATAAAAAAATAAAAAAAATACATTTAGCTGACGCTTTTATCCAAAGTGACTTACATTCTATACTCCGTAGACACAGCAACTGAGCAATTCGGGTTAAGTGTCTTGCTCAAGGACACAACAACATATACTAACTTAGCCGGGGATTAAACCACCGGTCCTATGCTTGAAGGACGGACCTGCTAACCACTGAGCCACAGTTGTCCAAGCAGCGTCTAAAACAAGACAGAACCCTTTCAACAAGTTATGGAACAAATATTTCTATCTTCATTTGTACAAACAAGTATCACGATTCAATGACCCCATATGATGGGACTTTGAAACTGCATCACCGTGGTGTTCTGGATTGTTCATCTGCCCGTTTGCCACAAAGTCAAAACAGCTCAGTGAAGCAGTTTGGGGCCAAGTTGTTCTCCAGGGTGATGGAAAACCTCTCCCACAGCAAATATTCAGCTACTTTACAAGAGGGCAGGACAAAGCATACTCGAAATATGTTCACGAACAAATAACTTTTTCATCTCAGCAAGGTTAGGGCAATTTAAAAGGGACCGCAGTTAAAGATTGGTTGAACCATTTCACGAGACATATTTGCGCCAGTGCAGCCCTTGCATCCACACAACGAAGCCAAATGAACTGCACTGATGAATGAGGAGCGGTTTCCAATTCATTTAACTTGATGATAAAGTGAATAAGTTGTGCATCTGGCAAAACAAGCCCAAGATTTAAAAGCTCAAATTTGAATCAGATTCGCATTTGTAAAGCTGATAGTAATTGTATCGTTGCAATGATGAGTCTGCAGTCTTCATGAGAAATGAATGCAACAGTATATACGACCTGCATTTGAATATGTAGTGATGGCGACACACAGGTATGTGGATTTGTCAGCTGTGCAGGGATCGACTTGCACATGATCGACTCCACTCTGACCGAAGTGAAGCACAACTCTATGCTGAACAGGTACTCCATCTCTTCTGGTTTAAGTGGATTTTCCAGCAGGACAGTGACCCAAAACTTGAATCCAAGCGATGACAGGACTATCATAGTTTCACAGTCACTAAACTCCATCCCCACTGAACACACTTGATAAGTGAAAAGGCAAGACAAACTTAAACGGCAGAGAAATAATGTGAATTCTCTCAACCCTAAATACTGTGGAAGCAAGGTGTGGCTGCCACCTTTCAAATATACAGGACTCACAATTAATAGTTTTGATTTTGTGAGAAATGATCAGTATGCATATCACACAAGAAACATTACATGCATATAAGAGCATAATTAAATTAGTAGTTTTACTTTTCACATTTACATGTTGTGCACAATGGTTAGAAAGACCAAATGTGATGACAAAATGCTGATTCCAGGATGCTTTAGAAATTAGTTTTCTGAATCAGCTCCCTGAATGCACAAGGGTCGAACAACACGGCTTTAATTTCATTCACATCACACCAAGATCATTATAGTCATACATAATACCGAACGATAATCTACCTCATGAGTACTTACAGTAGCTTTCAGGTAGATGGGAGAGGATGATTGTCATATGTATTGCTCTGGTTAATCTACAAGCATGGACTTATTAGAGAATAATAACAGAGCACATTTCATATTTGGGAACAAGCACTTTCTGAAACTATCATGTATAGATATACTATTTTTTTATCAGAGAAACATCTCTTAATATGAAGCCTTTTTTTACATGTTCCTGTTCCACCAGGCGGGCGACAGTCGTTGGCACCAGTGACATTATGTTTTCCGGGTCGTACATCCATCCATCCGTCCATCCGTCCATCCGTCCATCCAATTCTCGTGAAAACAATATCTTAGGAACACTTGGAGGGAATAGTTACAACATTAGCACTACTATCCTATTGGATTCATTGTTGAACTGATTGAATCGGGTGGTCAATGGTCGCTGTGACCTCAGTAAACACGTTCTTGGCCATAACTGTAAAAGTTCATATGCTAATAATGACAATTTCACACAACTGCATAATAGGGTAGAACTCTGAAGTGATGACATTTTGGACAGAGAGATTTAAAATAAAACTTGACTGGTTGGTGTAAGCATACAACCTCAGGGTTTATTTTGGAATAAATAAACCACCACCACCAAAAACCCTGCAATTGCTGGGAAATATATATTTTTTTACTACTCTTCAGTACAAGCACTCACTGTGGAAATAGAAATAAATGCCTCTAATGGATGATTTCAATATTTTGGATGTGCTCCTCAAAATAAAAGTAAAGCCCCCCTGCTGTCGAAGTCTAAATATAAATGGCTTCTCCCTCGAATCTCTTATCTTATCTCAAGCTCTGAGCGACACATGAAGGCAACTAAATGTGAAAACTTTGCCAATTGTATTTCAAAGATATAATTAGAACGATGATTTGCTCTCTTAGTCAAACTCTGTATTATATAACTGTATGCATGAAACATAGCCAAGTAGTCACTCCAGTTGTGTAATAGGAGAGCTGTCACATTGTAATCTTACAATCAAAGGCCTTTGAGAAATATTCATAATGCTTTTGTCATGTTTTTCTTCTCCTTAGTATAAAACTGTACAAGGCATAATTGGAACTTGGACTTTAACACATGCCAACAATGTTTAATTGTTGTATATTTGTTCCAATATGTATCAAGAAAGATAATTTAAGGTTAATGAGTGTGCAAACTATGGTTTGTTTTTCATTCTTTTTTTTAACCTATAGATATGGATATCCTTTTTGTATTAATTAAGAAAAAAGTCAGTCCTAATGGTCTTGTTATCTTTATTAATAATCACAGTACAAATTAAAACTGCTATTCTACGTTAACCTAGAATGCTTTTATGCCCAAAACCTTTGATGCCAAAACTGTTGGCAGAGAAAATGAATCCACGAGGAAAGTTCTTTTATTTTAAAATCTTGCAATCTACTTAATGTCAGACAAGGTGTTAATAATTTAGCTAAACGGTGCAGAGGAATATCAGGTGTGAAGGGTTAGAGTTGCAATGTCATCTACACTACACTGGAAGGTAATTCATACTGAGACACTAATTTGGGAAATTGGAAATACAATATTGGTCTGAAACATTATATGAAGGTAAAATGTAATTAAGTGTGTCTCAGCTAGGGAGGATGTCACTGCCACAGATGGGAACAAATGGTGCAAATGAGCCCCAAAAATGATCCCAGTATCGTTTTCAACCACAGCATCCTTCTTGATCTTATCGTATTGCATCCCCTTATAATTGTCCTCTTTTTCTTTACATTTCTTGCCTTTCATTCATTGTTGACCTCTGCCTCCTCTCCTCTGCCTCTGAGTTATCAACGTATTATCTATAACCTTGAGGCCATCTTGTTTTAAGTTATGGGTCACTACACTCTTATCTCAATCTTGGGATTGCCCATTAAAGAACACAGTTATATGAAGCAGTAAATGTGCACACCCGTCTAGTGATAAAGTAAGAAGAAGAGGCTAATTCTCTCTTTAGCGACCTACACATGGTCTCCCGATCCATTATACACTTGAGAGGAAAGCACTGAATGCTCCCTTTCACATCCAGCATAGAGTTGAGTGGTCAAGTGTGAAGAGCCCCATTACAGGTTTCCTCCTCTGAACTGAGTGGAAATGGTTGTTCAGAATTTTCTTTCTTTTTTTGCCTAATGTTTTTGCAATACAGCCAATGTGCATTATTGTGGTGATGGTGGTCTTCTTCAAGTGTCCCTTCTTTACCTAACTGAGTGAAATTCTACCGACTGAGCTAATAAGCTCTTCAAAATATGAATTATAAACATATTTAAGAAGCATCATATCAAGATAAAAGCTGCCGTCTTATCGTACTCTCTAGCTTGTTATTTTGTATTGTATTTTATACCACCATATACTGTATCACTTGGACAGTTTGCTGTTGATATCTGATTGATACGAAAGTGACAAATACACAGCGTTACAAGCATATTTATTCTAACAAGTCCATATTCTTGAATGATCAAATAATTCAGTTGTCAGAAATGACCAATATATAACATTTTTATAACAGTCTTATTTAAATGTTCTGACAACCCTACAGTTAAAGGTATTGTGTGGAGTGTTCGACCAGCAGTAGTGGGATGGAGCAATGGGCACGAGTGGGTTCCTGATGTCATTGTATTGTGCTTGTGTAAAAGGACACACAAACACACCCAAGATCAAGCAGAGGGACACAATAAAGTCCTGCTGCAGGGTTTGTATTCCTTTGACAAACATCAGGTGTAACACACAAACACAATGTACCGCATCTTCTGTGTTGATGTCATGCACTTTAAATGTTGAACCATCAGCCTTTTCTTTTTCCATACGACTGCGATTGTAAAACTTTTCACTTCCTCTGCAATTGTCATTGACCAACACTGTTTAAACAGCTGACCAGTGCTGTTGTTTTTTGGTGAGGACACTCATTTAATCCTTTCCCCTGATTATGTAAGTCCATTTTTCTAACTAAAGCCTTTAAGTTCAGTGGAGTATTACTTTTGGATTTGACAAGTAGAGTGTGACCTTTTTCAATGAATCTTTTTGTTTGTATTTTATTGTCCGTCGGCTTCTTTATAATTAAAAAACAATGCTTTCTGTGGAGTCTGAAAGCTCCTGACTCCATCACACTGTGCTCAGAGAGCAAAACAACTGTTTCTGACAATACTATTTGTTTATGTCTGTGATAATCTTTACTGAATATAAATACTTGTATATTTGTGTCTACATTTAATGCTAAAAATGATCATATCTGATTTATTTATAATTACATGTACTTAAATTAGTAAATTGGATCATGTTCATTTAAAACTCTATATCTTGGAGTTAGTACATGTGTGTGAATAAAAAACTGTTGTAATATTGGGTTAAGGAAGATTATCATGTATTTCCTACATTACTGACTGACAGCATCTGCTGAAGATGTTTGACGAAATAATTACAAATCGCCTGCTGCCTTTCTGCCGTCTGAGCTTTTTAACTACCTCATAGTCAGGTCTCTGGCATATGTGGTGTCTTTGGGCATCAAGGGATGTGTTTTCTGAAGTGCAACATAGAAACTCACTGCGTCCTCCTGGGTTCACGCTGTGCTTGGAAAACTCAAAGCTGTGCTGTCTATAAATACCAGTGGAAGGTGCTGCATAGAAAAAAAAGTGTGAAGGACATATTTGCATCTTTGCTAAAGCTTTGAGAGACCTATTTCACCACATCTGTCATCCCCTCTCCTTCATATGTTTGACATTTTTAAAGTTTTACACTTGAAGTGAGACTGCTGCTGTTTCACTGTGAATACTGTTGATATTTGTACAGAGGGGCCAGAGAGAGAGAGAGGGAAATGAAGATGCATATATATATATATATGGCAATGACAGCTGATAACGCTGTCCGGATCAATTGCCTTGAAGCATAGCATCCACCCTCAGGTTCCCTCTCTGGTTGGCACTGTTAGCTCTCTCAGCACTGTTGCCTTTTACTTGCGCTGTTAGCTGCTATCCGCCAGCTCAGCCGTCTCCATGTTGATAGTCTTGTGGAGACACTAGATATGCTCTGAATTCATAATTTAGCACCTTTTGATCAGGCAGACCTGACCCACAACTAACTATTAGATTGAGATTTCCCATGGAGGGGCTGTCTTAGCTGTGAGGACTGATTTGCCCTCGTCCACTGTGGTGAATACTCATTCTTTATGGCTGGATCGGAGACCTTTTCCCTGCAACAGTCTTGTGCGTTTAGCTCTGAAGAGGAGGAAGTAGTGTTGAAATGCCCTGTGGTCACTGAAGCCTGAGGCTGAGGTTCATACAGAACGCTGGCTGTGCCTTGGGTTGCGGTGGAAGACTGCCCTGTCTAAGCTGTCAATGATACCTCTTTGCCACGAAACTTTAGTAGTTGCTGTTGTTCCGCTGCCAACATGAAAAGCACAGGGCAGAATTGGGCATTGAGAGCGTGGCTATCTCAAAGCAACAGCCCCGCTTTTAGAATATCTCTTGCATAAATCAGGGACAATCTTCTTATAGTTGAGTAGAAAATTGGTGATAATAATTTCTCTACAATTTCGAATGTGCGTATGCAGTTATTATGTTAATTTGAGAAAGTATATCGACCTGCGTTCAAGGATATATTATTACAACAATCGGTGGTAATTTATCTGTAATGATTAGAACACTACGTTTATAGTTTCTATATATTGCCCTCCTTGGGTTTTACTGCTGGGTCCGTTCTGAAATACATGTTTTTCATATCTAAAACATACAGTCTAGCTGCATACAATAATAAATCAGGATATGTTGCAACACATTCAATTAAATATATGTATTCATGCTCCTAATCTGTGGCTTCCAAAGGTATTTTGAAAAAACAACAACAACAAATCAATTAGCGTCTTTCCCCTGCACAGAATGAAACAGCGTAGTTTAACATTGGCCATAAAGTGACCCACACATGTACCATTAACACCAAATTGAGCACTCCCAGCCATTCCATTACTTTAAAACCCTACTTGCACTCCTAACCCTCATTGACTTCCACCTGCACACACACACTACAAAGGAAAAGATAAGAAGTACATGCGTAGGAGACACCTTTTCACACATCCTCCTTTCAGGGGAAACAGTTCATTGTTTTTAAATACCTCTCCGCTTCAAACACTGCATCCGTGTGGCAGGGTGCCAGCAAGGCGCCCCGTAATAATGTAACACAATGTATTACTCTCAGAAAGGTGCACGCAGATGATTTTTTTTAAAGCCACGGAGGTTATGGTTTTGCCTGACCAGCAGTAATAACCACTTAGTTTTTATGTACAGAGGACCTCCTTAATGCCACACTAAGTCTCAATGGAGATTTAATAAAACGGGGGCAGATCAAAGGCTTAATTTGGGACTGTTATTCTTGTGCAGTAGTGCAAGTCAAGTGTGTGTAAGTAACTTTGCCAACCCCCGAGGGAGAGAGAATGGGGACTCGTCCCCTCAGTGCTTGTACTCTAAACAGGCATGAGACATTGGCCCTGACTGCCACCCACCCCTAGTCACGGTCACCACAAGTTTAGTGACCAATTCCAATGCAACGCTGGGGGCCAAATAACCATTCACTTCACTAGGAACCTGAACATATGTGACGTGCTCTTGAATGAGTTCCAAGGCATATGGTTTGCCATTTGAACAGTAATCTTCAAAAGGCAAGTTTGTGTGAGCTTGCGGGAGCCAATTGGTGTTTGCTTGTTTGCTTTTCATGCGTCCGTTTCTGCTTGTAGGAATGCGAGATGTGAGAAATATGATGTGTAAAGAATGAGCCGCTCAACCCTTCATAACGTGTCAACAAACAAACAAACATATGACATGCAAATCGGGGAGATTGTCTGGTGCTCTGTAAATATTTGGCCCTTTTACTGATTCAAGTGTTTATTTTTTTTTTGTGGTAGACACTTACAGAAAGGTCAGTGGTTCACTCTTTTACAATCTCCCCCACACTGTTTTCATGCGGACATTCAAACTTGACATACAGTACATACTGTGCACAAATAGAGTGAGGGTGCGTGTTATGTGCTTTCATTTCTCACCACTCAAATATTAATGCCGGGCAAAGTACTGAATTTATAGAGCGAGATTAGAGACATGCTGATTTTTTGTGTGCATTCACAGTAGTTGTGACCATATGACAGGGGAAATTATTTTTAATATCACTTTACGCTAGAGGTCTCAAAAACCACAGCAGCAACAACAATCATGGCTCATTCATTGGCTTAATGCTGGCAGATAGTTGTGCCAGCAAGACACCAAACAGATGCTTGTTGATTTAAGAGACAACAGCTTTTCTATGTGGAGTAACACCTCTCTGGGCAGTGTTAGTATCACCAGACAGGGTCAGTAATTTGATTAAACCATGCACAGGTTATTCTTTATCATCCAGTAGACAGAGAAAAAAACAAACAAAAAAAACACTGTGATAACATGCCACAGGACATAAAAACAGGTACAATCCTCCTCAAGTGGCTCCACACCAGCCTCCTGTACTCAGATTTTACTAATTTTCTCTGCACTAATTAAATATCTGCAATCGCTAATGTTATTTTGTATTTCTGTTTTCATATTCAATTTGACTTTCCCCTGCCTGAGGTAGCTTAAAAAAAAAGGAAATACCGGATGTGATATATTTGTTCTCCACGGGATAACATTCCTGTGGTATTGAGGTAAAAATTCTATATCACTAGACCTCTCCTGGAAATAATGCCATCCCAATAGGGGTAAATCCGGGGACATTTCCGGGGAAGGTGCCAGCTGGGGATAAAGCAGTGAATACAGACACTGTTCCTGGAAAACTGGGGCATCTGGTTTCTCAAGCTGAAACTGCTTGCCTTGGTATTCAGACCTCTGATTTATCCCTCCTGTTAAGAGCTCCATTGGCTGCTGAGATAACGGACAATTCACAGATATCTACAGTACACCCACGCTACTTATTCACTGCACCTTCAATCAAGATAATTTCTTCAATTGAGACCTCAATTACTTTATTTTTCTCCAGCACTTCCAAGGCAGTAAGTATGTATACTCCTCATCATATTTCCATGTCCTTGTGCTACCTGTAGGAGAGGAGGCCCTGACCATGTACCTGGCCAAAAACAAGCTGGACAGGAAGCTCGCCAACGCTACTCAGAACGTGGAAGCCCTTCATCAGCTGGCCTCGTCCTACTTCATTGACCGTGACGGCACGATGAGAAAGCTGCATGAGATCCAAATTTCCACCAATGCCATCAAGGTCAGTGCGTCTTGAACATGTACACGCATATGCAAACACGTTTATTCAGTCATGTTGTACGATGAAACACAGAGGCACGACGTGAGAAATGGTATTTCTTGTCATATGCAGGGTATTCACATTGAAAATTGTATCAAGTCAATGATATACATGCACCTGAAAACTGAAAATTTCAGAATAAATATAAATATATTGTGCTTTTTTTGAGAATATAATAAGTATTATTATCATAGATTACTTTGTTCTGAATGCTTTGCTATTTTACGTTAGACAAAACAACGCAGTTTTTCTGAGTGACCTCCAACACAAACTGTGTACAAAATAAGTCTTACAAAGAAAAAATGTATTTCCATCTCTGCCCTCTTTGTGGTCAGGTTATTGGCACGGAGAGAACACTTTCACATTGAGTCTCGTAAACTGTGGTCACTTGTCTCAAAGTGCTGTCTTTGTATTCCCAACCTTCCTCATAAAGATTTCTTGCTACGGTATAGAGCGACTTCCACTTTTGCTAATGAGAGGCAACAAGCAATGGGAAGAGCTTTCTTTTTTGGAAAACAAAAACGGTGTACGCACACCGCTCCACACAAACCATGTGGTTTGCGAGTCAGATAAACGTCTCACTTTCCCTTCCTCCAGACACAGATGGCAAACTTTATTGAACAAATGAATGAAACTGCAAAACAGTAATACCTAGAAAAGTGCATGCCTATGAATCCACATTAGCATCTGCTGTGAGGTAGCATTACACAGATGAGCTAGTTTTAGAGGAGTAAGTGTGATGAAAAGAAAGCGATGCTTCCACAGGCCGCAGGGTATGAGCAGATGGATTGCAATACATTGATTTACATACTGAATGGCAGTCTCTGTGATTTTAATCACATCCTTCCTGTATATGTATTCTTCACATGCCAGATCACAAGAGCAACAGTTTAAAGGAAATTGCCAATAAAAGTTTCTGAAGATAAGTATACCGTGAACATAGACAATAGGAACCAGCACAGATGTAGGCATTTAAACAAATAACCCTTCTGGTTGTTTTTTCTGCTGAAGACTCCTCTTTCCGTTCTGGCTGTCAGACGACTTGAAAGACAAAGCTAAGCTGTGTGAGTCTGCTGCCTGCGACTGCTTGCCAGTTGTGGTCATTCACATGCTCATTCATCCAGGGACATCGAGGTGAGGGGGCCAGGGAAAGTAATTGTACAGTATAAATAACATCAAGTAAAGCCACACAGGTTACCCTTTTGGAATCCCCCTCTCTTGTGACCATGTTCCAGTAATTAGCCAAATGTTAATTATTGTCTCAGGTGATGAGGGAGGTGGTATCAGCTTGGAATATGGTTTAGCTGCACAACTCACACAAATACAGAACTGAATTCAAAGCAACTCTCTAAATTATTTATTATGAAAATCATATAAATTAAAATAATAATACTGCATTGAGCAGGAGTTAACATTCTTCCTGCCAACTGGACTTGCCCTTGTTATCACATTATGAAATGGCATGTAAACACACAAAATGATTGCTGTCAGCTGATTATTACAGTCTCTCTTATAATGTCAGAATGTAATTGCTTATTTATAATATCTACCATACATTTCGTCAAATGCTTGCTAAAATAAAAGCATTATTATTATTATTATTATTATTGCAAGAAATCAAAGTACTAAAACAAGGAATGGCCACAACAACCAAGGCCCTGCATAGCTCCCGATCGTGAATCACTCCTTTACCAAACTGGCAGGGATACGCATTACGATTCGATGTGTGCACCTGTATGACGAATAAATAATACCGGCCAGGACAATATTCCCTGTCTGCTATGACCTTGCTCATATGAACCTAGTTTGCAAGGCAATACATGTGCCAGAATAAAAGTTGGAGTGAACCTTGGTGAGCAGCTCTGCTTCTGGGATGTTTTTTTGTTGTGTGAAGATGTCAACTTGATTAACAAGTCAGCAGCTCAGCAGCAGGGACTGTTTGCTTCTATTATGCTTCCAGTATAGCTGTAGGAACCCGGATAACCCGGCGGAAGCAAGCGTTTATTACTGAAAAGTGTCTATTTCTGGTATTATTCAACCCAAGTATAGAAACTTATAGAAGTACACATTTTAAATATATTACAAAACACCTACAATGAAACCGTTGAAAGCATAACACTGTACATTTGATTATACCTTACAATCAGAAACACAAAACTCAGGAAAGGACAATAAGTCAGTTGTGCAGTAAAACATATTTAAAAATGAGTAAGTTGGAGAAAATGCATTAAAGAACCCAGCGGAAGCCTCAGTACCAGTGAAGCAGAGAAACCCAGCAAACAATGCTCCAGGTAGAATTGTGTTACCTGCCACATTCAAATTTCACCTAGGCTGAGTGAGTTAGCTGATGTTGATTTCAAGCCCTGGTGAGCATGTTTATTTAGTGGTTTTCTTTTCTGAGTCTCCAATCACACAATTCCTAGCTGAAAGCAGATTGCAGGGGCAAAATAGGCTGCACCACAGAGAAATTGGAATGCCACAGGATTGTTAAGACTTACATCCGGCAGCAGTGCATCACCGTCTGTAAATATAGCAGGAACAGTGCATCACCTCCTGTAAATATCCCAATAACAGTGCATCACCTTCTGTAAATATCCCAATAACAGTGCATCACCTCCTGTAAATATCCCAATAACAGTGCATCACCTTCTGTAAATATCCCAATAACAGTGCATCACCTCCTGTGCTGTAAATATAGCGGTAAAGAAATATCCCTTGAACTTTACTGCTTGAGTTTTACTTCCAATGTGGGCCCTCAATTGGTGTCCAGTATTCTTAAGAAAGGACAGAAAGGTTTGGGCCCAATGATTTTTTGACATATGGTTAAATGTTTGTTGATGTAATTTGACACATCTCATCTCAGGACTAGGAGTTGTATATAATTGATATGGTGCAGGACAAAAATGTTGTTTTTTTCCCACACATTTTCCACTGTTAGTATTAGCTTCACAATATCATTTGACTGTGCAATAATTGCATTAAAGTATCAGCTTAGCTAAATATGAGTGGTTTGAAGCTTTCCGTCTGTCTTTGTGACATTTTTATTTCCTATTCGATTGAATTCAGCTTTACTGGGGAAATCAGAAATTCTATAAGTTTCACTAATTGGAAAAAAGCACATTGAAAGCAAAGTGCAGTTACAGATCTCCAATCCATTATGGATAGTGTATTCAATCAAATCATGCACAATACTGTTGCACAATAACCATCCAAACTGCGTAGTTGTTCCACCCAAACTGCTACTTCTTTTGCAGTGCACATCAGCAGGGGTGCAGGCTTCCTGAAGCACTACAATGATCCATGAAAACTAATTTAAACTTATCTCTTCTCTCTACATCACCAAACATCCTCAGGACTGCCCATTCTGCCATTCCTCATTCCATGTCTTCATCCAGGGCAAGAGCTGCACTCCTGGTGCCCTTATTGCCGGTGGGTCTGGCAAAGTAGCTTTGACAAAATGCATTTTAAATTACAGCGAGAAGAAAACCATTGATTAAATGTTTTAACTGCATTTGATAGCAATGGAACAGGGGACGTGTCACTGTGACAGTGACTATTAAAACGTTTGAGAAAGGGAAGTATAAGGTAGACACCAAGTTAAAGTTGAGCTTTTGCTTTTTTTAATTACTTAATGTTTTTTTCCTGTTTAGTGTTATACAACATGTTGCTCACATGGTAGGATGATGCCTTTTATTTCTTCGGAAGGATGTACTGGCTTCCTCTTGTTTTAGTTTTTGAATAGTGTTGACATTTTCCATAAGTTTGAAACTCCCACAGCTGCTGCCATGCACCTGTGCATGCCCACATGGTCGCACAAAAACCCAAACCTCCGATCCAAGTCTCCACACCCACCAATGTTCTCCCTCCCCGTCTTCATTCAAGGAGCACCTTCCTAGCTTTTAGTTGTTGTGAGTGACAAGTGGATTAAGGGGCTCTGGCAGATGAGACTTCAGGTAGCAGGAAGTCAACCATGACAAAATTAAGCAGACCTGACAGTGGTTGCTGAGTCAGTTTCTGAGGAAAGGAAGGCGGGAGGGGTTGAGAGGAGAGAGTATCCATCCAACACACACACACACACACAAGGTTACTGCAAAGCTGAGTGGACTGCATGTCTGCTGATCAGGGCAGATGGACCTGAAGCATATGTCAAGATGTGAGGCTTTGTCTGAGTTTGGAAAACGGGCTGGGAATGGATTGGTGATCGAGTCAATTTGTGATTTAGTTAATGGGATTGCAGGCATGCAAGATAGCTATCACCCATTGGGTATAGCATCCTCTGAGAGCTAGTAATGACTAGTAATGAAACTCACAATTACTGTGTCTGACTCTTATAACAGGAAGAAATAGCAATGTAATGGGCTAGCTCTATCAAGCAAAACAAACATGGCTGTGTGTACACATATGACATGAAGTAGGTGTACAGTAGAAATAGTTGCACACATAGCCACTTAGCTCATTTGCTCTTCTTATGGTTTCTTCCATTTTTAGAGGGTAGGATGTGATGTTGGTTTATAAATAAAATTGACTTGATTTAAATTCCTTAGAACGAGTGGGATTAGGATTCTATAATTATATCGGTATAAATGTTGATGTTGTATCTTACATGGAATTCCACTTTTTCCACTTTTTCTGTCTTTAGCAAAGTGGTCAACTGGCCCAGGGTCCCTGAAAGCTCCAAGTTCAGTGTTATCATGAGAATGTGAAGAGGTTACAGTTTTCCCGTTATGTCAAAGTTGTCTGCAGCCCTTGCCCAGCCTTTCTTTATGACAGTCATGAACATAAACTGCATGTTGATTGTCAATGCAGTATTGTGTTCAAATTAAATTGCGGATGATGTTTGTGCGGGTTTGTGTGGGGTAATAGTTGAGTTGTCCTTGGGGGAGTGGGGTAAGGCCTTGAAAAAGGCATAGCCTCGGGCCGATGTTTCTGTAATGTGGCCTTGATTGCGTTACAGAGATATCTACTGAATTGAGAATCCTAACTAGCTAGCGCCATCGAGAGGTGATAGTGAGTCATTGTAGCGCCAGGATACAATATATCCTTGTATATAAGGGTGCAAACATTCTTTGGTGACTACAGGCAGAATACTAATGTGTAAAATAAGGGAAAGGGTGAAATAAGGATAAAAACATTGTTCAGGAATAAATTATCCGAGAATAGAGTTGCCGCAACCTTCAGTAATGGCCAATCACATTAACTCTTCTCATCTCATTTAAAAGCAGCAGACAGTTTTGTAATACGCTGGGATTAGAGTCCAGGGCACCTTCTCTCGAAAGAAAACTCTAGCCGATCCACTCTACTATAATTTGCAGTGCCTAAAACTTGAGAGCCATATGCATGGTGAAATGTGACAATTTGAATGTACACAAAATTGTGTTTTTGGCAAGGTTGTTTTTGGCAAGGTTGGTACTTGTTGTGTTAAATGATTCCAATGTACACACGGAATTGTGATGAAATTGTGCAGCATTTAAAATATATAAATGTCACAACCTTCAAACAGCCACTTCATTGATGTACATATTATATTCTAGGTATCTTCAATTTGATTTAATTTTGAGTACCCTTTAAAAAATGTGCTGTCAGATATACATCACCAGCATAAATTGCAGTTCTCCAGTCACGTCTCCAGCAGACAGACAGTTATCAGAATGTGCAGACGAGGCAAAGTCCAGCAAAAGGCATGGATCTATAAACACAGAGAACAAGGGCTTAGCTCCTCCAATATTGATTCAGTATGGATGTGAGACCTGCTTTGGAGTGCAAACTTACAATCAGGATGAAAAACACGTGTCAATACAGCTGAAATGTTTTATACATTTAGATGTTGAAAGTCAGCCCCACTTTATCCACTGAAATAAGTGTAACTTTGGCCTCATGATTGGCAGCTTTGCTCATTCATTTGCTATGTAGCATTTAGCATATATAGAGCTAACACAGACAACAATCTGCATTAAACATTTTGGAATAGCTTCATGTTATTCTGAAGAATGAATATGTTTTAATTCAGGAGTATTACATTCAGTACACGTACTGTAGTACTACATTTAATATTATTAATAAGCCCAGAAATGTATGCAGATGACTAATACAAACCTACCAATGCAATGAATAAAATTGCTGATTATCTGATTTTTTTCACTTGCCAATAAATACATTGCATATTGTATATTATCTTCATCAAAGATAGATTTCCAGCAAAGATAATTATCAGCTTGAAGCAAACATCAGGGAATAGATTCCAGAATATGTGTCATATATTAGGAATGATTACTGATATTAACTGTTTTAACTTTAATATAAAACATTTTGAACTATAGATATAACACAATTTATGATCCAGCAAGCTTCATGCTTTTAGTGATACTGTCTTACTTCCAACACACAACAACTAGCAGTCCAGTACAGAAACCCAATTCAGAGCTTTATATGAAAACTTAAAACGTAACAGATAAAATAATACAGGATCAAAGTAGTTGTCGTCCATGGTTTTCTGTGCACTGTCTGCAAGCAGGTACAGAATACAAAGAAGGGACTTTAATATCAAGTTGTCAGAGATCCTCGTTGATTAAACCCTTGTTGCCCAGGGAGCACTCACTAGCTAATAGAGACATAAAAGCCTTTGCATAGTAGTTTTACAGTACACTGGCACCTCCCTTTAACCATTGTTCCCAAATGGTTTGCCGCCAACTTTTATTTGGCTTGTCGCCTGATATCACAGAACTGTTTCCTATGATGGATAGCGGTTGTCCTAGAACCAAAACCAAAACATATGTTAGCGTCCTCTGAGAAAATATTGCATTGAGTTTGGTTTCTTGTAGGATCTGGAAAATTCACCTACATGAAATTCACATGAAGAAAATTAAACATGCCTGACTCCTGAATGAATGGGACGGAGAGGGCTCTGTGCTACTGGACCTGCAATTGATGGGCTTATAATGATGATGTGACTCGTAGGCTATTTGCTGCCGCAACAGTGATAAAATTACACTGTAGTCATGAGTGATTGTTGATTCATATTAAGCATGACTTGTGTTCTGGTTGGATGGAGCAATAGTTGATTTATGATTGTGCTTGGGGTAGCGGAGTAGGGTAGTGGTAGACAAATTCAGAACTTCGGGTCAAATGTCTCTTTAATGAGGCCTTGCTTGTCTTGCAGAGATATCCAGTCGAATAAAAATGCTAACCCTACCCCGACCTGTCCTGTAGTACCGGTAGCACCTCAAGATGTGACAGTGAGTCACTGTAGCAACCAGTTTGCCCCCAGTCAGGGAAGACTAAGAAGTAGAGCTGCCCCAAGGGCTTATCACTAAAGTTGAAGATACAAGGACCTTGTACAGTTTGTTATTGGATTCAATCTAGAAAGTGTCAGAAACAGTACAACTTTCTTTCTTACTCCCCTCCATCAGATGGTTACTCTGGCGCGAGGAGGGTGGGCAGTGACTCCGGGAGACGGACAAAACCTCAGTTAGACGTTAGATGTAGCACCTCACATTCAGCTAGTGCAAACCGCAGCGCCGGTCGTGACAGCTGGCAGATGGAACGCTGGGTCCAACCTGAGTGAAGTTGGGCAGCTCCCCCAGGTTCGGATCTCCAGCACTGGGGATCATGCCAGCTTAATTTGAGTTGCTACAGCTCTGCTAACTGAAGGTCCGTCCATCTACTAAAGCTGAAAATTGCGCTTTGGATCGGATCACTGATCGGATCAGCACAAAAAGAGGAGCAAATATAACTTTTAGAGATCCCTGGTCACGATTGTTTGCCACCGATACTAATTGCAGATCACTGATAATCCATAAGGATCCATAAGGATGATCAGTGATGATGTATAAGATACAAATCCCTTTGTTGTTTGATTATATAGCAGCTGGGCTACAAGGCTCCAGACCAAGGGTGGGCAAACTACGGCCCGCGGGCCGGATCCGGCCCGTTGGGCGTTTTGATCCGGCCCGCCGAGTATTATGAATTATAAATTATAGTAAAGACCGCTGTAACGCTTCTCCGTTCCCGACTTGAGTTTCCCGAAGCACGATGACGGCAAAAGACCAGCATCGATGTTTCTTAACTCAAGTCGGGAACGGAGAAGCGTTACAGCGGTCTTTACGTGCCGTGCTTCCTGCAGCGCATCAGGCTGCGAGTCCAGCTGCTGCTGTCTGCGCTGCGCACCTCCACCCCTCCCCCACAGGCCAGCGCGCCACGGAGACATGGTCCGTTTTATACGGCATAACGAACGCACATCAGACCCACGGGACTCATGTGACATATAGGGTTCTGCCTGCCAGCCTCCTGCCAGCTTCCTGCATTGAGCCCCTCTGCAACAGGGTTTTTTTTTTTAGACAAACTGCTAGTCAAGAATCAAGCACCAAGGCAAGTTATTTGCTAGCATTTAAATTAGCAAAAGCCAGCAAGCCTTTCTCTGAAGGAGTTTTTGAAAGAATGCATGGTAGAGACAGCAGGTCTCTTGTGTCCAGAGAGCAAAAACAAATTCGAAAAATTGAGTTTATCACGCAGGACAGTGACTCGGCGTGTAGAACTAATTGACGAAGCGACGGGCGACTGTGGCTCAGTGGTTAGCAAGTCAGTCTTTCAATCAGAGGGTTGGTGGTTCAAACCCCGGCTCAGCCAGTCCATGTTGTTGTGTCCTTGAGCAAGACACTTAACCCTCATTGCTCACCGTTGCTGTGTCTACGGTCTACTGTATATCATGTAAGTCGCTTTGGATAAAAGCGTCAGCTAAATGAAATGTAATGTAATGTAACGAAGACTTAGCCAGCAAGTTAAACAAAAAAGCTGAGTCATTTAAGTTATATTTGTTAGTAAGTAATGTAAGTTCTCTTTACTTTTTAGTTATTGGCTTTTACTTATACTTTATATTGGTTCACACAAACACTCTCTATCCATCTGATACTGGCCCGGCCCGTCTGTCAAATTTGAAAAGTCAATGTGGCCCCTGAGCCAAAAAGTTTGCCCACCCCTGCTCCAGACTATGTATGTGTTTGCCTGCTCTGTAATCTGTAAACCATCAACAATCTTTATTGTGTTTTTTTTACTCATAAATCCAAACAAGTCAAATGATAAGGAAATACAATATTGTATATTTATTTAATAAAACAAATCTTGTAATTAGTAGTTTTGGTGATGTATTATAAGCTGGTTAGAGCTAGTGTAAACACGTCTTAATGAATCTCTAATCTCCGTATGGATCACAGATAAACAATGATCTGGTACACCACTAATTATTATTGTTATTTCGACTGGCTCTCAGAGCTTTAGCAGTTTAGTTGTATTGTGTGTATTCATGCCCTGCTGTTAGTTAGTAGTTGGCTTTTGTCTTTAACTGATACTACTACACACATTTAGATTGTATGTAGTAGAGGTGAAATGCTGCCCCCTATTTGTTTGGAGTGTGCGGTCAGATCATACTCATTGCGCCTTTAAATTAAAATGTGATCAATTGTGTATCTGCAGTATATCAAAACTTTTATGTTTTGTAAAATGTATTTTACATTTACAATTTATTTGATTGGCTGTGTCGATATCAGACTACTAATGAAGCAGCCAGATAGTCTGTGAACATCAGGGCAACCAGCAGGACATATAACAATCAGTCTTTGATGACATCAGACATCTGTGCAGGCAGTAATGCCAAGTGTTCTCATTATAAACTCAGTCGTCTTTTCATCAGTGAGAAATACAAACAATTGTTTGATTGTTATTGGACTCCTACAGGTTTCACATGCTGTGCAAGCTGCAATGGTTTGAATACTGAAAACACATTTATAGAGTTCTACATGTAAAATTGGTCCCTAAGGAGCTCTGATTTTATTGCTGAATAAAAATCATTAGTAATCAAAATCAGTTATTAGCAAAATGTCAAACACGAGATATGCTTTGAACTGCAAATAATAGCTTTCTCTACGTGTGCGTATCCTTTGTGTAGGCTATGTCCAATTGCTTGCCACTAAATGTGTGGGCTGATAGACTACGTGCATAGTGGCTGGCTGAATTTATCAAACCTTTCATCCTTGATATTCTGTTCTTTCGCGCTGAGCCTTTGCACTACTTAAGAGGTGTTAGCTACATGTGAACGTTAATCAAAACCAAGACACATCCCCATTGTGCTGCTGGCGCCTTTAGCAGAATCTTAGCCTTGTTATTTACCTGAGACCCACCTATCCAGAAAAACATCCCCTTTTGGATAAAACAATTAGCCTAAACCGCAGCTGTGTAATGAAGACTATACATGAAAGCAAATATGCATTTTACCAAAAGGTAATTAACACATGATTTATTCATGAATTATAAAAAAATAATCATGAAACCATTCAACATAGGGATATTATCCTTCGTATTAAAATCTGTATACATCAAATACATCAGTTCTATTTCACTACAGCGAACCACTGGCATGCACATCTCTGATGATTTTGCCGCTAGTGTACCAATTTTTCCTTGTGCCTTCATTTAGTCAATCTTTAACTGGCAACAATAAATCATTTCATAATACAGACATGGTCTTGCACTTTACATCAGTAGGGTTCTCACACATTAAAATAAGCAATATAGTGAATACAAAGAGAGGTCCCTTCCCACTGAGAACAATATCATACCTTGCTGATAGAAATAAATGGCATGTGGTTGTTTTACTTTGTGTGGCTGAGCATGATTGCTGCAAGCAAGGACTCCAGTGGGGAGGGAGGGTCATTTGGGAATGAAAATAAGATACCCGGCAGGGTGTTTTAATGGAAAAATAAAATAAAAAAATTACTAGTGAGTGTCTTCCTCCGGAAATATGCAAGATGAAGTACGATTTGGAATTGTGTATACAGGCCTGCATGCTATCACAGCTGCACATGAGTGTGCATGTGGCGTGTGAACTGCATATTCAGTCATGCATGAAGTGTGCAAGTGTGCATTCCTACTGGGGAGTGTGCTTACTGCATCCCTCACAAGGTCACCTATCCATACAGTTACTCTGATTTACATGAGGTTTCAATATGCATTTTTCCCTGATGCTGCTGCAGTGCTTTTCCCTGATGCTGCTGTGGGTGCTGGTAGTGCAGCTGCCACAGCCATACTATCCTATTTCTTATTTCACAATCCAGTCAAGTGAGCCTCATGTGAAATGTGAAAGGGAAATTTAACATTTATACGACATGACCCAGATTTTTGTCGACTGCTGTAGCCAGGTTTGGAGCAGTTACATCTAATTTTCCTTTCGCCACGAGCAAGCAGAATTACATGCAGTGTTGCTTCAATTGTGCTTTTGAGGGTGCCACAGTTATTCAAAATGCCCATTTTTTCAGTATCATTCAAAACAAATGAGTTACATAAGAAATGTATTTTCCAAAGAATGCAACATTATAAGGAAGGCTATAGAAATATCAGAGCAATAAGCTACTACATGTTCCTCAAATAGTGTTGCCCTATCCTTCTAGTGGGACCTACAGTGACACTGTAGCCATATATATGATATGAAGAAGGCAGAAAAAATGTCCTCAGAGATCTTATAATATCAGGCTTTGAGAATTACTGAGGAGCACGTCTCTACATTTCTATGTATCCCGAAATAGCTAGTCATTAAGAGAATGGCAGGTGATGGGCGTATTAGGAGGGCTCAGCAGAGGCAATGTGTAATGAAGACAGTTCAACCTTACAGTATTCTTCCCTGTCCCACTCACACATCGTATTCCCTTCATCCATTGTTTTCTTTATCTCACATAGCTTCAAACCACCTTTTTATTCTCCTCGGTCTTTCAAGTTGAAATGCAATGTGGGGACACAGTATAATGTGAGGTTTGCTTGCTGGGAGACGCAGTATTCTCATCTCAGTATGGTTTCAAAATCAGGAGTGAGCAGACACTGCTCCCATCACAAGTTGCAGGAATTATAGAAATAATAAGAGCTCCATAGGATGTGATATTTTTAATGAACTTGGTGAAAAGTGATTTTATTGCATAACTGAGACAGTCGATACACATCCAAGCGGGATTTATAACGCATACAATTTGTACTCCATTCTCACAGTGCCGCAATACTTTGTTTTATAGAAAGGGAGAGCCTTTTATTTTTATTTTAGTACAATGTTTTTGTATTCAAACATGGGTATACAGCTAAATGTAAATGTGCAAAAACTTGCATACGACTTCCATGGAAATTGTTGGGAAGATTTGAATTAGGCACAATGAAGTCCTTTGACATTTATCTTAACATGAATGTTTCCAGAGGCCGACAAATATCCCTGATAATTCACAGCGTTGCAAGATAGTGTAAGTCAATTTTGCAATTACTCCGTTCAAATATTTGCATTGCTCGTTGTAACATCAGCATGCGTCATAAGTCGACCTTTGCCTCCCATGTTGACTGTTGAAAGTTCCAAACTCTGCATCCAAGGAGCTATACATTGTCAAACTCCAGGATTCTAATGATATTTCTAATTGCCGTTTTACTAAAGACAGGTGCATCGTAAAGGTCATCCATACAAATGAATAGGATGTCTGCTAAAACACGTGCAAAGGCCTGGCATCAATTGTAAGATGAATACAGTATACGCTGCATTCAGTATGCTGCTTGCTAGGGGGTTCCTAATGAGACTGGATCAACTGAGCCACTTTGAATCATTTGAAGTGATAAACATTTCTACTCTTATTATAGGATACGTATAATGAGAGAAGTGTATAATATGCTAAATACCCAACTGACAGAGACAAGCTCATATATGATTCATTTTAATATAAAAAGTGATGTAATTGAGTCTCAACACACACAAACACATGCCCAAAACTCACATATTTCACCTACACACCACTCATACACTGCAGCTGTATTGCATGTGTGCCACTAGGGTGAATTTTGCATTTTGAAAAACAAAGAGGTTATCCCAGAAAGGAGAAACTTAGTTTTCCAACATTTGGCGATTGGGGAATTTAGTGAATTTTCCAACAGAAAATATAGAAACAGGAAAAACGCAAGATCTCATGCGCATCTTCTCTTATTTACTTGCTTAGATGATTTTCTTGATGACAGATGACAATTAGAGTATGTTCCAGAACCGTGGTTTCTGACTGTGGGCTGTGATACAGTCTTGGCCCACTGGGATTCCACTGTTATGTTCTGCTTAATAATCCAAATCCTCTAAATCCCCCTCGGCCCACTTCAGTCCTTTGATTGCTCCTTGTATTTTTATTGCGTTATACTCCATTTTCATAATCTGGTGCGCAGCACTCTTATAGTGTGTGCTGGAGAGAATGAAAAGAGAGAGACGAACAAGCGCAGCAACTGCCCTCCTAAAGTCATTCAGATTACAAGGGTCAGTCTCTAATCCATAAAGCTGGGGATGTCTGCTCCCAACTTGGAATAATAATTCTTGGAGAAAAATGAGTGTGTGGTAAACTGGCTGTGGCAGGCTGCACTCATGTTTATGCACATCCATTTGAGTGTGTGATTTGTGTGCAACGACTAATGTGGTTTGCGCCTGCTTTGCCACCTGGGAAAATGTCCGATGGTGACAGAGGACAGATAGTCACTTGTCTCAGTCCCCATGGATCATGCAACACAATCTCTGGACGGAAGTAATTCATTTGGCGATAAGCACAACAAAAATGGAGGAAAAAGAGCACCGTCAGCAGCCATCAAGATGGTAGAGTGTGATAGGCAAGTCTAGCTCTGTAATCAATCTGCACATGCACTTTATGCAAGGCCATGCAGTGTATTTCAAAGTCCATTACTTGGCCGGAAAGAAATAAAGAAGGGAACGTGGAAAGTGTTGACTAGTTTAACCAGTGAAAAATGCAATAACATATTAAATAATGTATACAGTGTTCAGTCAAATGTGATAAACTAGTCAATAAATAGTTCCCTATAGGGAAAATATTGAATTTTTATTTTTAAGTCAAATTGCACTTGCCTGTTTGTGCTCAAACGTTTTTAATGAAACAAAAATGAACAGGCTCAACTTTTAATTTGGTGGGTGTGTTTAAAAGGAAGTATATTGCATCGAGGAGACTTTGTTAAAGAGCAGTGGCTGCATAAAGACTTTAGACTGACTTTAACATATAGTATTTTTCATAGGTTCTAACATACATTAGTATTCAGAAATATTCCTACGGCACTCCATATTGAATTTATTATCGTCATTAAACTTTGCACAATAAGAATGACACTCATTAAAAGATGTATCAAATCACACAGTACATCTATTCTTGAAACTAAGATTGTAACATTCTCCTATGAGTTTGTCTCCCCATGAGTTTGCATTCTCCCCCCAACAGAGCTGACGCCAAGGGTAAGATATACATCTGTCTAATTTCTTGCTTGTCAGCCCACCATCTGGGGCAATATCAACATTAAAGACAGGACAAATGGTTTCTCACTGTCATTCACACACACACACACACACACACACACACACACACACACACACACGTGTAGAATGTTCAAGTTACTGAGGCCATAGAGGATGGACATCTTACTCACATTGGTTATTTTTGTTTACCTATCAAAGTGACGTTTTTGTCAAGACCCCAATTAAGTCTGAAGTGAATTTCAGTAATTAGTTTCAAGTACAAGTAGCTGGTCAATTGTTGGCGTTGGTGTAAATATGGTGTTCTAACAGCTGATGTACTGAGAGCCCAATGGCTTACATTTAGCAAAGAAGTACAACATCACCGTCTGTGTCAGAAATGGCCTCACTCCCCTTCTTTAGATGTGTTTGGAACACCCTTTAACTGCACCAAGCCCGGTTATCATATTAGTGTAATGGTGATATCCTAGACAAAGCTTAAAACACATAATTGAGGAACATTAGTGTGGGTCTAAGGTGAGATTTTAATGTATTATGCACTTCTACAATTATCTTTGTAATCCGTTCTATTTTCCTTCCCATTTATGGGATTTCCTGTTCAAATTCAAAGCGGCTATATGCAATGTTTTTATATTTACAATGAATCACATTACTTTTTTTATCCGAAGTGGGTCGTGCGTGCACAGAAAATAAACACCTATCTCTACAGTTGTGTTTGGCGGAACATATGAGCCTTTCAGCTCATTGTTTGTCTTTTTAGCCTGAAGCTTTACTGTTTTCTTTTCAGAGAAAAGCTGTGAAAAAAAAAACACTGTACACTACCAGCACCAAATGGATGGAAAACAAAAACTAGCTCGTCAACATTGTGAAGCATTTAGTGACTTAAGAGACAGCTATTTAGACAGCGAAAATGGGATTTAATATTAGACTTACATTCACCAAGTGGGTAGAAACAAGACTCTAAATGAATGGAAATGCTGCTAACAAATTCAACATATCAACCTAAACACAATATGTTGATCATGTGATAACAGCTTGTTTCCGCTGCCCCCAAGTGGCCAAGAAAATCAGTTAGTGTGGTTTGAACGCCACAACCTTTTTTTTTTTCCAACACCTGCAGACAAATGCTGATCACACATTCTTTATCTCGTGAGCCACTGTGTGTCGACTGTACTAAATACAATGCAGTACAATACTAAAGAAACTGCTCCTTATAGACACAATATTTTTTTCTGTACTTACACATAAACAAAACAGCTGTCAACAAAAAGTCTTCTGACATGTTAAAATTATAGGTCCGCGACTTAACAATGGATTTTTTTTTTCATTTCTGTTCTCAACAAAGACTCGCATAAAACGCTTGAGGCTTTTTGTGAGATCCAGTATCTCCCTTAATCTCCTTTGCTGATCTCTTTAAGCTTTTTGGAACCTTGTAAAAGTACTATCAGGAGCTACCACGCACAACTTAATGAGCAGAGGCAACTGAAGAGAGGATACATTTCTCTCCTTCCTTTTCTTTTCAAGCGCAATCTCTTCAAGGTCTCAAATGTGGGAACTGTAGATTTTAAAGCAGCCTCTTCACAAGTGAATAGCGTCATTATTTTCTTTGACAGAGGTCTGTGGATGAGTCTCTGGCTGTTGTTTGGAACAGAACAAGGACATAGTTCAATAAAAATTGCCATTAATTTTTCTCCTTCAAATAAAAAGTTGTTTAAAGTGTCTCAAAGAAATAACATCCTTGCAACACATTGGAAATTTCACCAGCCGCTACATTAAATATATAGGGTGTGGAATCTAGCAGTGAGGTGGTGGATTGCATCAACTGAAACTTATCTTGTGCGACGAGCGTGTCGGAGAGATACAGTGGTCGACGCAAATACACAAAAACTACTAGGGTAGGTTTGTCCGTTCTGGGCTATCGTAGAAACATGCCGTTTCCAGGCCTCTGTGAAGAGGTCACGCTGCGTATGCAGATATAAACGTCTCTTTCTGGAGTAACAAAAGCAAATTGCTTTATAGTTTCAGGTGATTATACACTACATAATGTGATGTTCTACTTCTGCCAATAGATCCCCCTAAACTGTATCTTTAAAGGTGCGTCATGCAACAGTTAGTAGTGGTGGGGAAAGTTTCTGAAACCTGTAACATGACATTCTGTCACTGCACAATATCCCTGTGTCAGTGGGCCACAGGAACATTGTGTGAACTCATTGCAATTAGCACATGTGGAAGTCTAAGTCTGTGCTAATACTGTTACATTATCCACTGACAGCAGTAATGAGCAGATGTTAACGTCTTACTGCCGCCTGACATTATTAATGGCTGGGGTGTGTGTGTGTGTGTGTGTGTGTGGGGGGGGGGGGGGGTCTTGCATATGTTGTATATAAGTGTAGCGTGCAGAAGTACAGAAGACTGTGAAGACTGAGACGGAACAATGTGTCCGCAGATGTTTGCACTCCCAAACACACACACACACACACACACACACACACACACACACACACACACACACACACACACACACACACACACATTGGAACAAAGTGCATTTGCTTGCTTCAAATGTTCTTCAGTTTAATTTGAGTCTTAATTCTATTGCAGGTGACAGAGACACGGACGGGGCCGCTGGGATGCAGTAGCTATGACAATCTGGACTCAGTCAGCTCGATCCTCCTGCAGAGCCCTGAGAGCAAGATTCATCTGCAAGGTAAACAATCCCAGCATATCAATATTTTCCACATGCTGCCCAGAGTGCTGTTGGACATTACAGAGCAGCAGGGTCAACTCCATTTCATCCCCCAAAGTAAAGGGCATCTATGGTCATACATAAAAACTCTTAGTTGCTCAAAGAAAACTTCTCAAGAATGAATGGCAATGCATTTGTTTTGATTGGGCCTGGAATAGATTTGTTCCCCAATCCTCTAGGGCCTGCAATGCAATTATAGGTGGTTATAGATATTTGCCGTCTTAATTGATTTCTTGAGGTTCTCTTCAAGCTTTTTTCAAAGCCCAGCATAAATACAAAACAGTTGCATGAACTGTGCAAACCATTAAGACATGAGCGTGGAAACCAGCACTCTCCATGAAGGTAAACTATATAATAAGGTATATAAGGAGCACTCACAGCAAGAGGGCCCGTGGTCTGGATCCTGGTCTGGGCCGGCCTTCTGTGAGGAGTTTTCATGTTCTCCCAGAGTCGGCGTGGGTTCTCTCCGGGTTCTTGCCCGAAGGTGTGAATGGTTGTCTGTCTATATGTGAGCCCTGCGATGGACTGGTGACTCGTCCAGGGTGAACCCTGCCTTCGCCCAATGACAGCTGGGATCGGCTCCAGCGCCCCGTGACCCTAAAACAGTATAAGCGATTCAGATAATGAATGTATGGATATCAAACTGTAATATGTTTTGTCCACCAGAATGTATCTCAAGAATGTTTTCAAGGCATTAATGACAGATTATATGTCAGTGGATGCAAATAGCAACTTTTACACATTAGTGGTAATGTTCTTTGAAGGGGAAATGGTTATGTCTTAAACATTGATACAACTAAGAATTATCATAAGAGATGCTTGCAGTGACAGTCACCCAGTGGAAAAGGAATGATGAAAGCATGTGTAACTGAGGTCAAGTGTTTGAATAGAGCGATTGTTTCTTTTATTTATTCCAGTTTACGCAGGTTATTAAAACCGGTCTGAGAATCACAGAGGCTTATTTTATCATCCTCCCGTCTCTATTTCCTCTCTCTGAAGGGATCATTACTCGTCCTCTAAAATCAGAGAACTAAGTGGTTTGTCAAAGAAACACTTTTTAAGTCTTCCGCTGCCACTTACTCAAAGGACTCTATAGGTTTTGGGAAAAGCTTTATTGTCACGCACCAAACGTATTAGCCTTCTGCTTTGAAGACTGTTTTGACACCCAATTGATAGATGACAGGCCTGGAAAAGATTCTTTCTTTTGGCTTGATAATAGCCTTAATATAAAGGAAAAGCTTTTCCGATTGGTTTCTGCCTTAGAGTTTTGTATTCGGCCAAAATCTATTAGTGTGTGTTTATGCATTTTGAATGTGGGCGAAGTGTTATAGGAGGTGTTGAGAGTTCTCCTAAAAATACGTTCTTTCAAGAGCAATTATCGCTTCTGCCTTTAATTAGAAAGACAACTGATGGTGTAACTTCTTTAACAATCATACTGCTCTTCACAGCGATAGCACTTCACACAGCTCATTAAGAGGCATGGACATACTTTAGTATAGTTTTATGCTGTTCAAATCCATTCATCATGAGATTCAATCATTTAAATTACCTCACAGTTTCTCTTTTGACACGAACACTAGTTCAAGTGTAACATTTAGACTTATTTCATCCCCTCGTGAACAATATATTCCTCTCAGATCAAGCCAGTCATGTGCATGTATAAAGAATTTGTCCTCCTACGCATATAACTTTGGTTAAGGTTAAACGTTTTGATTCAGTCAGGTCACTGGCTCTGGTCTCCATTGAGTTCCATGTTTTTAGGATTTATTATGATTTATTTTCTATTGTTATAATTCAATTCAGTCAGCTTCAAAATAGTGTTATTTCTTTTCCACTGGGAAGTGCATTATAAAACCAGGTTCCTTTATCTTTTAACTATATGTGCTTATAAACAATATTACGATTATCTCCATAGGCCATTTTTCTTCTGAGCCAACAAACACAAGCAGATGACAGAGACGCACTGATATGGTCTTTACTTTGTCTATCTGCACTACCGAAATCTAACATCATTTGGACCTTCAATATGTCTCAGTCATCAAAACATGTATCGATTAACCCATTATTTTATAAAGTAGTGAAAAAAAAGAATATTGTATTCAATTTTTTTCTTTACTTTGAAAAGTATGCATTTCTTAATGGTTGTCGCTATATATTCAAACGACCTTTGCGTCAAACTTCAAGTCGTGCGTGGCTTTGGTTTGGTTGGTCGTGCATTGCTTGGTAGGTGGTAAGCAGCTGCTAGGTGGTTGGCAGGAATGTTCCTGCTGTTCAGGTCAGTTGCAAGGTTGTTGGCAGGTGGTTGTTAAGGTGGTGTGAATGTTTGGTTGGGCATGGCTCGATGGTTGCTCAGGTGATTGATGCGGGGTTTGGGACATCTCCAGATAGTTGTTATTAGCTGCTTTTTTTGTGGCCGCTAGGGCGGCACCATGTGGTCGATACTGTGTCTCTGAGCACTTAAGTAAATTGTTAAGTGGTTTCTACCGTCTAATCTGTGATTGCAAGGCTATTTAGAGTTATAACTGTGGTAATTGTGATTTGTGTGATTAGAAGAAAAAGCATACTCTCCACAGAAGAAGGGTATAAAGCACCATTATGGCAACATGTGTTTAAATGTTGTTTTTACTTTTAGCTGAGTGCACTTAGAAAAATTAGATCTGTAGAAAATGAATGGTGGAGCCATTTGGAACAACTTGTGAACATCATACTGGTTCCAAAAGCAGCTTTATCGCCTTTTCTTCATTCATTGATTTACTGAATCCCTTGACTAGTCTTTAAAGCCAAAACCCCAAAAATACCAGCTCTCACAGCATTGTCCACGTCTTTGACAACACGCCATAAATGGACTTCACAAACCATCCCTTGAGAAGGACAACATTGGCTGGGCCCGGAACCGCTCTTATAAGCACTAGCAGCTCCCAGCACATTTAATAAACACCCATCATGTGTCTCATTTTGAAATGCCTATTGACCCTTTACCCGACAATTAGCTTAAATGCTAACTTTTGGCATTCAAACTGTGGGGAGGAGTCAAATCTGGCCAATGTAGAAGATCACATATCACTGGCAGCAGCATCTAATAGCAAAATATCCACATCATAGAACATTTCAGTTAAAATATAATTTCAGCCTAAAATAAATAATGACATTACATACATTGTAAGTACATTGTAGAGGTACCTCAAAAAAATAAGAATTAGACATCTAGAACATGTAGCTTCTGCAGATTTTTCTGATGGTATTTTCTATATTTTCATCTTCTTACAAAGGAACACTGAACTTGTGTGGCACGACTCCACAGTGCTCAACCAACTCATTATTTTGAATGTTTGGTGGGTTCAATCAATAAAGAACTGAAGGGAAGTGCACACCTATTCTCGTGAGGTAATTCACAGGTAGACATCAAAGGAAAGAGGAGAGAGATGAACCCCATTTAATTCGGATGCAATTTTATCTTTTAACTCGTCTGCATGCATATGTTTTTTATGATAAAAAAAACCCCTGCTCTTCTTCAGAGTATGTAGTGCGTAGGAAGGGTGCATAAAAGCAGTGCGCTCACAGGGCACTCAGCATAACAGTCGAGATAGATTACTTCGAAAGGTTATTCAGGCTTCCAACATCCATATGTCCACATCTTAGGAATCAGATAATAAAATCACAATGTGGAAAAGAAGAGGCATGGCTGCCTTCGAAATTTTGATTCATGGATACTATTTTAATGGAGATGCATTCATGTATGTCTCTCTTTTATTTTGAATTACTGCTTAACTTGGCTGTTTTTCTTCTTTGTCTTTTTTATTTTTAGTATTTAGTATCTGATTTTTTTCTACAGTGTCAACATGTAGATACTAGTCTTGAATGAATGACTTCTTTATGAACTCCATACATCTGTGTTCAGTATTTAGACACTGCGTCCTGTGCAAACCATGCATATCCACATTTGACAATCAAAACGAAGGTAAGTAGTCCTTGGCGATTCGTGGAAACTCCCCTACTTCTTAAGTTGAACGAACAATTTTAAAACCCCACCAGGTTACCTAAAAAGTGTATTGTCTGTAAACAAGGCTGTTTTCCCATCGCTCATGAAATGTTGACATCTTGGAATTACATGGTTTCCAGAGGACAGCGACAATACGTCACCCGGATGATTTGTAGTTTTCTTCCTGAGAATGAAAAATGTCGATTCATAGAACCTGAAACTCCAAAATTGCACCCAGGCCATAAAAACGCATCTCTGTCCTCTTTGCTCTTGTGTGTTTAACAAAAGCGTTTATTGCACAAACTAGAAAAGATTTGTATTCAAAAATTTGGTGGAAAGGTTTTCAATTCTTGTTTTCCTAATTAATCAGCACAGAGCTGAGGCTTCTTCAGTATGCTCTCAAACTGAAGAAGGCCTCGGGCCTCTTAATCAGGTTAATCTGTACTACAATATGCACTGCTAACACAATCTAGAGATGTGTCAATGTAGTTGGAACATAACCAAGAATCAAGTGTCATCTGACTGATAGGCTGAGTTAGTTACATTTGGGTCATGATAAATTAATACTGGACAAAAGGAATAACAAAAAATACTTGAACAATCTTCCATTTTTCAAGTTTTTTCATGTCACCTCTCTTGAAATGTCTTTTCTGCTGTTTTCTGCTAATTTTCTTTTCAGACTGTTAAAATCACTGCCAGTGAGAGAACAAAGAGATTGCGATTTAACATTTTTGAATTCTACTTTTCGAGGGTGGAATTGCAGGCAGTGTTATGCACATTTATTTTTCTGTCAGTTGAAATTTCACTATGGTGTGTGTGTGTGTTCTCCACTGGAGCCATTTCCGATGAGCCGTGTCCAGGACTTTTTTTTTAATCTTATCGGCATATTCTCCATTTGTTCTATCTTTCTAAAATTGTTATTTTTAAAACACATCCACCACATTGCTTTATCTTTCCCTCCCCCATTTGTCTTATCCTCCTATTTTTGTCATTTTCTTCCGCTTTTTGGAATTTTTTCTTTCTTTTGATATTCTGTTTTTTCCACTCTACTCGTCAATGAACTGAATTCACCCTGTCTACTGTGTACAGATGTATCCATATTAGGATCAGATCACATGTCGATAACTCTAACCATGCATGGTCTGATTGTCTTTCCAAAAATCCTTGTCTTCTATGTATATTTACATTTTTTGGAAATGGATAAATTCATAGAACAACTTCATCTAGGTATTTTAACTGCTTCTAAATTAAATAAGGGGCTCATATTAGTATGCAGTGCCATGTAAGTTACAACAAGGATGCAGTAATAGAAAACCCACTCCATTTCATTCTTCTAATTAAACTTTTAATCATGTCTTTTTCATTCCTATTTGTATTTCAGTCGCTCCAGACCTCAGCACTTTATCTACCTTGAGGCACAAGTCTAACTGCAAAACTTTGTTGGAAAATATATACAAGAAAATGATATCAAACCTGTAACCAAACACTAACTTCTTTTTGAGCAAATCACTTTGGTTGAATTAGTTTTAGAACAGTCTGAGACAGCATTCTGGTTTAAATTATCACACCAGTGAATTAAGATGTGGTCTTTTTTTACACTGACTCCATGAAATAACCGAATTCTCAAAAGGTAATGTTGTTTTTTTTCCTCTCCTTCGACCCCCTGTGATCTGGTCTTTGTGAGCTGGCAGGACTGTGAGCCAAAGATAACACAATGTGCATATGACACTCCCTGGATAATTCCTCTGCTTTCTCTTAGATTGAGATTAAAATGCTGTAGTCAAAAATCATCTCAAGGGGGCTACCTATCAAAGCCTATACTCAGTCCTCTTTTCTCCCACAGTGCTTTGTGAAATGTTTTGGCAATGTAACCTCCCCTCTCCCTCTTTTTTTTCCCTTATCCGCCGACAATCATCAGAATTAAACTGGAACATTTTTTGTTATATATATTAGATTTCATGGACGACTTAGTAAAGCTTTGATCTAGAAACGGAACTTTTCAAACTGTGGAGGTTTCAGTTATACATGTTTAGTGTCAAAACTGAATGCTTTATGCACAACCGTATTGGCTGCTAAACACTGTAAAAGAGGGCATCATAATACAGTATGTTATTTGCAGACACTATTTTTTGGCATCCAAGAGGAAATCATTATTTTTGTCCCAGTCTTCCTCTGTCACCTAACACACATTACATTATAACCTTGCACATTTATCTCTCTGAACTATATGTAATCAATCTGTTTTGCATTACAAATTATCGGCTGGGTCAAAAGCATATTATGCATAAGTAGCAAAAGACATGAATGTGAACCAACTCTAAAAAAATAAATATGGATTTTGTGATTTATTAGAACAATTACTCTTTTTCCTTTATTCTATTGAATTAAATCATAATGAAAAATACACACTATTTAGCTCTACTACAATGGGGATTTAAATACACTTCTTTTCTCCCACATAAATGTGTTAGTTGTTTGTCCTCTCTCCAGGCTAAAGCTTAGTGACCCGATGATATTAGCTTTGGCTGGATTCTCACTTCCCGCCACCCCTGGGACCTTCAAGTAAAAACAGCTTATTGAGTTGTGATAATAAAATGAAAGAGGATATTATCATGTGGTAGAAACATTTTGTGGATTGTCATTGTTCTCTTATTAAACAGAATGTTTCAGGAGGCAGGGAGAAAGTAGTCGCCTTTTTATTTTCTCATAATACCCTAATTCCTTCCATCTGTTAGTATTCATCATTTATTATCTAATTTGAATTTGGGGTATTTTTGTATAATAAAACAGCAGGGGCTTTTCGTGTATTGGGCAGAAATCATTCTCGTAATCTGATCGCCAACACAAATAAAGAAAACACACACTAGTGATGGAAAATAATGATTGCAAATTTTAACTGGGCCAAACAAAGGCCCTTGAACCTCCACAAGCCATTACCTTGTAAGGGTCCAATCACCTCCAATATGGCTGTCATAAATTAGCCCCCAAAACAAAAGCAAACTAATTTGCTTCTTTCACTCACCAGCACATGATGTCTCTCGTTTCTTTTTCTCCAGTTTCCTCAACAGCCAATCTTTGAAGAGCCATGAGCCTATCTTGGAAGATTTATGAATATGTTAGAATAGCCTGAGCCAACAGTTTTCAAAGTGGTGAAGTGAAAATAAATTAAACTGGCCCTGTAGGCAAGTCGTGCGGAGAGTGATGAATTAGATACTCATTGCTCTGTCGCTCGATGCCTGTCCCTCTTTCCATGTGAAAGCGCTGCAAACATTATGGGGAAGACAAACAAGCATACAAATCAATTAAGTGGTTTTTGATGGCAGACTTGTTAAAAAAAATGCATTCAGAGACAAAACGTATATTAGTAAACACAATGTCCCTGGTTACCAGATGATTATTTCCTGGAGAAAAAAAAAGTCTTGCAAAACACAGAGAGCGAATGTTGGTCGAGCACCACAATAAACACACAGAGGCATTTTCATAATCTTCTCTTTTGCTCAGTTTCTCTCGCCCTTTAATCTGTATCTTTGACACAAAAAACAGTCTGGAATGATAACTCTGGATCATTTCCATCAAGATGGATAGCTGGACATGTTTTTTTTTTTTTTCAATTCTATCTAACATTCTGAAAAGCCAGTACCTGATGAAATCTTCCCATGTTGACCTGGAGGTCAGCTTTCAATTGGAAGTGGTCAATCAAGAGTGAGTTTCTATTTGAGCCAGCTATTCTATTTAACCATAAATCTTCTCTTCCACTTACTCATGCCAGCTGCAGGCTGCCATTTCAGCATTTCAGGTTTCCCACTCAGTCTTTTTTCTTTCTCTGACAGACTCTGTTTCATCAATTGATTGGGGGGGTGGGTTCTTTACTTTACTTTTTTTGTTTTCATTCAACAGGGCCCTTGCAGTGTCCAACCTTTTTTTTTTAAAACACTTTGTGTTGCACACTACTTCAATTGTTGGTCAGAATGTGTGGACAAAAGATGACGAGTATGTTTAAAATGTTTTCCCATAACAAATAGTACCAGGTATTATGAGGCCATTATTATCTCCGCCAGGTGTAAGCCTGGGGAGAGCTTACGTTATTGTTTGGTTCTGTATGTGACTGAGTCCGTTAGTGAGTGAGTGTGCCCGTCTGTGTTTGTCCACGGCTAATCCCGAATTCTGCTGCAGCAAACTGCATACTATTTCTGGTGCCCATGTACGGCTGCATGCTCAAGGACCTCGAGTGTTTGCGGTGACTCACACTTTCTCGAAACACCTTGTATTACCTGTGTTATGCTGCCAGTGACTGCCTGCTTACGCCTCACGCACCACACTTAACAGACCCTCGGCCAGTAGGGGCCGCTAGTGATCACATAGCTCGGTTTCATATACCAGCGCCCGGCGTCTACTCTGCAACCAGAGAAACAGTGTGGCGCCTGCACCTTGTTGTAGTTTGGGACGGTGGGTTTGGCTCACGGTTAACGGAACCACTACAAGCACTTCTGAGCACCTCTCCACGGCTACTTAGCGGTCACTTTTTTTTTTTGGAAGGTGTGTTCGGCTAACAGCTAACATCTAACAGAACTACAAGTACTCACACCGCTGTACCTCGTCTCCACTCAGCTACTGCTAAGCGGGCAGACCTTGTTGTTTATTAGCATGATTCTATAACCTGTAATATATGAAGACTACTTGATGATTAGATTGCTTGATGCTCGATGATTGTTTTTGAGTTGGAATTGCTTTACAACAGTGGACGTTGCAGACACACCTGGTGGAGATCTGCACACTACTGAGCATAGTTTTTAAGTTAGAAATATATTCAGCACTAGCTAAATGATTTACAATAAACTCACATACTATATAACATTATCTCATATATTTCAGGGGTAATTAAAATGTGTACCATATTAAAGTGTGTACCATATCTTTGAAAATGTTAAATATTCAAATAACATAATAATTAACCCAGAAGAGCTATCACTTTTTGGGTTACTGTACAACATGTTCTGCAAAGTCGAGGGCAAATATGTGACTCCCAATACAAATAGATTAACATTTCTGTATTTAGGGATGCTTGATGTAATTTCTGTGATAAATCTGGGCTTTTGATCTGAGACATTTATACAGCACATTTTGACACTTTGAGGACAGTTGTATCTTTTATAGCAGAAATGGAAATGTCAAAGCTTGTCATACGTCTCTGCTCTCCCTCTCCAGGGTTCTTGTAAAACATGGGATTTCTGCAAGAGCCTGCAAAGAGTGTGTACATGTGCTCAGACGTGTATCTCTTTCTGTGTGTGCGTGCGTGCATTTTAAAAAGTGACACTGGTATATCTCACCAGCCGAGGCCCTACTAATACTGCTGTGCAGGGACACATGGTAGCACATGACAGAACAGCTTGAAATGTGCAACTGTAGTGCAGAAGCAGCCAACAGCAACCACATGGCATAGATTGAAACACGGCTAATATTTGAGTATTTTGTTGCTTCAAAACTACATCATATTACATACATTTATATTTTAAATTGCAATAGTCTGAGGGCACACTAATTGCATTTGCCCAACTTTGATCCTGCACACAGCAAAAGGAGAAGAAAAATCATCACTAACTTGCGTATACGTGTCCAGTGTGCAGCACAACTAGCAATAACTCAGCACCATGGAGAGCTCGTCTACCTCTCCAGACTGCCTGCTCTTTTCAGTCTAGCAACGGCTTCAACGTGCAATTTCAGCAATTCCTTATTTTCCAAGAGGCAGGAGCAGAAATCCCTGAATACAAAATCCATTTGTATACATGATTTATGCTTTTACAGTGATTACTGAGCCTTCATCCATTCTGCTTTTTGTGTTAACAATGCGAATAAGTGAGTTTCCTCAAAGCTAACGTCATATAGAGGTATTGTGTGGAAAGCATTGTGTTATGCAGGTCTTTCTGTTCCACACAGATATAGCAGTATGTATCACATATGCATATGCAAGCACTTGTATGTTAATATGTCCAGAAAATAGGATTTGACACTTCTGTTGTTTTGCTTTTTCAAATATATGCATGACTAAATATTAATGCACCACAAAAACTCCACATTCCTCGGCGGAGCACTCAGTGATGAAAAAATAACCAAAACATTCTTTGTTCTGCACTTTGGACATATTTGAGATGGAAATATTGATTAAATTGTCCTGAGCAATTATTCCCACGCACAAATACTTAGTAGAATTGTACAACACAATTGTCGACAGTCCTGTTTGACAACACAGGCTGCTGCCTTCTAGTGTGTTGGGAACACTTATGGTAATCTACGATAATCTACTCAGCACAGACACAGCAACACATTATCCATTTGAATGCTAAGTACACCTCATTCAGAACTTTAAAAAATGCTAACATATTCTGAGAGCTGAGAATAGCTTCAGTGGAACATGCTATTCCTGTCAGGCCCAACGCACTGTCAGAGACCTAGAGCACTTTATGTAAAGAAATGAAAAGTGGATATTAGCTGCTCCTTTACCTTATAGTTGTAGAAGAACAACTCTCTTGTGAAATGGGCCAACACAACTTCTGTTTTAAGCATCTAGGGATCAGCAGGGCAGACTGGGCCGACCTGGACTGAAGAGAAACAGGCAATCATCCAGTTCAGAGGTCTTTGCTTTTGTATCATGGCTGCGACAATAACCTCCAATGGTAATTTAATGCCGCCATTCAAGTAATGCACTTTATTGCACCAGTGGATTAAGTAATGATTATTTTGCGAAATTGCGGCCACACAATGGTCAATTAATCTTTAATGAAACTGAAACTTATGAGGCGAAGCGTGGCATTGCAATAAGCAGGCAACTGCTTGCCAGGGCAGTTACAAGCCTCAGTTGTGGCCTACACTCCCAATCTATCGCCATGTAAAAACGGAGCGCTCTCGAAAGAGACACAGTAAAAAGGCAAAGTCACAGCTGCAGAGTCTCCGATTTCAGCATTCATGGAATGTTTGAAGGCCTATATCCTCCAACGTACGTGGAGGAAATATATCAGCCTCTGATGTATGCAGTTAGATTAACTGCCATTTTGAGGTGCTATTTATTTAGAGCAAGTCAGGCATACTGGTTGCAGGGAATTATGTGCACTGACAGAGCATGAAGTTGGAGGTTATCAAATGGCTGCACGGGAATTCCAATATGCACCTATTCATTTCTATAGTAACTCTTTAATGATGGTATGTGTAACTCCTTCCTCCAAAATCCAGTGTTTTCCACAACAAATTCCTGCATCAGAGCCCTATAAACTGAAGCTGTATTGCCCAATCATTCTTAATGTGCCCACATGCTACTGCACCAACACAGGAAAGCCAGGAAAGTCACAAAGATAAATGTTTTTCTCTGATTAGTTTCTCATTTCATTTTTGGCCCGAGGGCTCCAATTCTCTTACTCATTCCCCACTGCACTAACAAACGTTGATTGATTTGCTTTTATTGCATGACATCATTTCTACACTGGAGTGGGAGGACAAGACATCACATTTCCAATACTTGAATACGTGCTCGGTGGGAGAACGTAGAGGAGAGCAGGACAGGTGAAGAAGCAGGAATGAGGAGAGTGATTGATTGAGTAAATGGGAGCCAAAGGATGATGGGGGACGAGTCAAGGGGCATGTGCATGAGTGTGGCGGGAGTAGGAGTGAGTGTAATGAAGTAAGACAGAAGAGATGTGTACAGAAGCATAGGTATGAGAGAAAAAGGCATGGAAGGAGGAGGACCAGAAACAAAAGAAAGTGGAAAACAATAGATTGCAAGACTGATAGTACTGTACTGAATGTCAGCATCTCAAACGATTCCCACTGCAATCTGCCGGTACCAACACAATGATATGAGAGGGAACGTGTGTGTGTGTGTGTGTGTGTGTGTGTGTGTGTGTGTGTGTGTGTGTGTGTGTGTGTGTGCGTGTGTGGGTATGGTCGGACAGCAGCAGGAAAGAGGGAGGGCTGAAGCACTCGGTGTTATTGTGCACCCGGCCGCTGGCATCAGCACTGTCAGTAAGCAGCGTTGATCCGTGAACTTGCCATCTGGATTCTCCCACAAATCACATTAAAGTTTCAAACCCAGGAATACATCAAGCTAAATGAATATTGGATCCAGGGGCCGCAGACAGGCCTGATGGAGAGAAAGCCCCGTGCAACCCAACTCTTTTGTGGTCAGACATGATCCATCCATCCATCCCTTTTACGCCCACCATCCCTCCCTCCTTCTGTTCTCTTCATCACTGATGAGGAGAAGGGAACTGTCTGATATCCATAAAAAGAGGTACACAAGAACAGGTTGTTTAGAATAAAAAGTAGATGAAAGTGATTTTTTTTCTATGACATCATCATTGTATACAAATAAAAATAACCATCTTGGAATAGAAATCTCACCATCCACGACACCAAATTGAACCAAGGGACTTAAAGTTGGGGGTCCCCATTTGCTATTGTCCTTCTTCCAAACCCAGCCTTCATTTTTATCTGAACTACACGCCTGTATTGTTTGATCAATGTATTTTGCCCAGTTCTTGTATCCTGGTGTCAAAAGCTGTCCACCAACAGGCATATAAACACACAGACTCAAGGTGAAAACAATACCAGCATATTTTCCATCCCTGGCAAATATGACTGAACTATTAGCATCATTAACTGGCCGATAGAATTGACGAACATTAATTATCCAAACACATCCAAACTGCAGTACGTGTGAGGATAATTAATGCAGAAATGTGTTTCAAAGGGTGTCACCATGACGATGAATTTGGAAGTTGTTCTAGATGTCAGACACAAAACTTGTCATATATTAAGATCCTCATTTCTTCTAAATCACACTCAGTTTTTATTCTAGCGTGTGGAAAATAATAATAATAAGAAGAAATACCATTCAACTCTATGACAATACCCCCAACATGATTCATGTGTACAGTACACAATTGTAGGCTTATTCTCCCTTTTATTTCAGCTGGATCATGTTGATTTTGCATAAATGGATTCCTATTTTCACCCAAAGGTGAAAATAATATGTGAGCGGGAAAAAATAATAATAATAATGCAATCATTCATCATTCAATAACTTGTTATGTTCTGGTTCCTGGTTGCCTATTTTCTGCTGAAGCACTGTTTGTGCTCAAGTAAAACCTATTAAGAAAATATTGCCTCACCGTAATGCCGTGTCCTACAAGAAGGGAAAAAATCTATTTAGTTCTTTTCCAATCCAGTGGCTCATGGAGCTCGGGGTTTATTTTCCCGGGCCTGGGCGGAAGAAAAATGCTTTATTGCTAGCTGATCAAGCTTCAGTTCTATAAGACACCCAGGGTGAGATAGGGAGTCTAAAAAATATGTGAGTGAGTGTGAGAGTGAAGAGGTACTTTCAGCTTCAGCCCTAAATGGGCCCTAGATTATAAATTATACTTCCATTAGCGTATAATAAGCAGAATGCTGCAAAGTCGGGTCTGTAAATCACAATCAAATGCAAATGGAAACACTTATGGACACAGTAATGCATGTCATAGAAAATGCACACGAAGTGGAATTCTCTGACAAAAAATAAAACAAACAACACAGCACAAGCAGGCATCAATCATTGTTGAAAAGTGTCACATCATCAGTGATCGGCCACAGAACAGGCAGCTCAAGTCGAACATAGTCGAGCTTCGACGCACATCTTTCCAAAAAATAAAAGTGCTTACGACACAAAGCAATCCTGGAAGGGCAGCCATCCATTTAACTGCAGCTGTTCCCACTCTTTGTTCTCACATATGAGTTTACTATGTTTGTGAATTGAACAGCATGGGTATCATGTGTTGACAGTGTTAATGACTCTCACCCTTCCATTTAAGTTTGTATTCTTTCATAATACAATTATAAATAAATGATTTATGTCCCTTTAATTAATTTTGTAAGATGTTTGTATTAAGCTATTTTTATTATTTACTTTGGGCCACTAGGCTGCCCATTCCATATATCGTCCATATGCTTCACCGATTTACAACACAAAGGAAATTGAACAAGGATTGTAATGTTTTAGATTTTTTCTGGAATTGTACTTTCTAATTTTTTGTTTTTTTCCACATTATGTTTAACTTAATCCTCTCATTTATCTTGTTTCAGGTCTTCAGGTCATTTTCCCAGATTACCTGCAGGAGAAATTTGTCCAGTCAGCCCTGAGCTACATCATGTGCAACGGAGAGGGGGAGTACGTGTGCAGTAACAACCAGTGCATCTGTCAGTGTGCCGACGATTATCCCCAATGCAACTGTCCCATCACCGACATCCAGATCATGGAGAACACCCTGTTGGGCATGTCTGAGTCCTGGGTATCCTCTTATAAAGACTTTGAGAACTCCGGTAAGACGGAAATTCCACTAACTTTAATGTATCATGACAGTTAGGAAAATATTGTATGAACACATTATTGCATTTATGTTAAAGCTGTATAGATATGTTTTACTATTTTGCAAGGGGATAATTTGTGAGAGATTTAGCCGTCTTAAATCTGAAAAGCATATTAATGGGCACACATACAGAGCTCAGGCTATTAAGGTAATCTCATAATTCCTCAATTTTCTTGTCGCTCGAAGATACTTTAAAAACATATTTAATACTTTGGCAGCTTAGTCCTTCCTTATTCACTGCCAAATCTAAATGATGCATGTGATGTTCACTGCAGAAAGTAGTGTACAACTTTCATATTGCTATAGAAAGTAGTATAGATGAGAAAACTCTTATATGGGCAATGCACTGACAAATAATTTATGTATCATTAAGTCTATTTGTACTGTATTACATATGGGAATGTAAGGTTGATGCCTAATGGAAAAGGTCTGAGCTGAGCTGCGGTGATGCAGTCAGCTGTGTGTCTAGTTCTGTTGGCTGTTAGCTGATAGCCAAACACATTGTCCAACACAATAAAAGTGAGCAAGATTTTTTCCCTATAGACATACAGTCTATGGCTTTTCCCCACTGTGTCTCTGGCCCCAGAGTAGCAGCTGGGGTTTGGGGATGCACTCAGCTGTGTGATCACTTGTGGCCCCTACCGGCCGAGGGCCAGTTAAGAGAAGCGAGTGAGAAGTCAGCAGGCCGTCAATATAAAACAGGGAAAACAAGGCGCTTTGAGAACGTGTGAGTCATCGCAACCACAAGAGGTCCTTGAACATGCAGACGTAACTGGCCTCCCAAATATTTTGCAACACAGAGGTGCACAGTCACTCATTCATGGACAGACGGACGGACACATGCACGCACACACGCACAAACATGCAAGCCACGCATGACAGAAGTGTACTCATGAAGAGTAATATTCTCTCCCATACAGATGTCTCTGTTTTTATTGAATTTAAATGCAGACCTGAAGGTGGACACAAGAACATTGGACACACACAGTGGTAAAAAGAAAAAGCACAGCTAGTTCCCAGCTGTTACATTGCAAGTCACCATGTCTATCTATTATTGATATGATATAAAAGTGTCCCAATAAAACCCGCCAGCTACAGATAAATATATGTATGTACCATAGAAGAAAGTTAATGTGAGTCATGAAGGTCACTGAGTGCAGCAAGTCTGTGGGACGAGGAAAGTACACGCAAAGTATTTACATAAATGTATTACTGTCCCAGAAAACAAAATGCATTTCACACGCTCATCATAAGAAGACATTAAGGAATCAATAACTTTTGCAGGATGTGTAACATTTGTCAAAATATCACTTTGTCTTTGGTTTAAACCAAAACGGGATTAAACAGACAAATTGTATAATTTACTGCATCCGACCATAACCACAAGGAACAATTAGTGTTTAATGACAGTAAATGGAACATGATGATGAATCCAAAATTAACCCAACTATCCACTATTACCAAAGTAAAAAGATAAGCAAAGGATAAACGTTATATATTATGTACAGCACCTCCTCTACAAATACTTTTGTCTTTTAATTTGATTGATGATAAATTATATCACCATCTACAGCTCCCACAGATCATGTATTTTATACTCTCAACATTGCTTCACTTCTATCCAAAAAGCGATCAGCGAGACATGTACACATTTATGTATTAAAATCTTGGAATACATTGCATCCTCAGTCAACTAGCTAATACAACAATATGCATTAGTTTCATACACCTTTCTGATGTTCTGCAGATGTTGCATTCAATTTCTAAATGCAGTCCAGGATATCCAAAACCCAAAAAATGGAGATGTAATGGCACAAGAGGTGAAGTGGGGTTAAAATCAGAGAGCTGTAATCTCTAGATAAGGTGCTGGGTGACTTGAGATAAGAGTCATTTGAGATCCTTGATGGCTTTGAAGCCTGTGTAGAAAGACTTGGCAACTGTTGAACTAGCATGAAGGGATGACGTGATAATATTTTTTTTTTTTGGTGAGCAAATCAGACAATTTTAAATATTGAATGCGAGAGACACCCAGCTTTTCTAGGGAAAAAGCGAAGTAGGTGACATCTCGGAAAACTGGGTGGGGGAATATGGCAAGTTCAAAACAAGGGCGGAGAAGAAATCTTGCGTCTTTGAAGAAAAGGGGAGCTCTGACATGCCTGGGAGGAGAGAGGAGGAAGTTCTGACATTTCTCGGCTGTGCCTCAAAAGGAGCTCTCAACTCTAATGCCGTTAAACTGTCTTGGAAAGGTCTGCATGAGGTGACTGGCTTACTGCGCAGGTCTTGAATATGGGGATCTTTTCCTGTTATTTTTTTTTCTACAGAAATATTGTTTAAAGCATATTTCTGCTTTATTAAGTGCATTATATTGTATGTAGCTTCTTGCCGTTGACATTGCTAAGAAGACATTTCATGCATTCAATTGTTAACTTTATTTCTAATGATGCGCTTACATTTATCTTCAGAGATAATAATAAGCAACTCTGAGTCGTTTGACTGGATATTTTGTTAATTAGCACACCAAATAAAAGATTCCCTGCCCTTGTGTATTTGCTGCAGGAGTCTGAGTAACATCATCATGCCCCGTGTTGCTAAACATTGGAGTTAGTGTTGAAAACAAGGGTCGGAGAGCCGGGCTCACGGTTGTGTGGGGAGGAGAAAAGCAATATGTATCAGAAGCAGCAGCAGGAACATATGGGCAATAATCAACACTGGTGGACAGAAATTTGTTTGGGCAGTGCTCTTCAGAGAAAGTGTGAGAGCACCGAGTAAAAGGGTGTTTGCTGAACTGAGGGTTTCAATTCTCTGTAAATGCTGAAAAGAGAAGCAATCCAAAAGTAAACCAAATACATCTAACCACATATGAAACAGATTTCTGGGTGCTCAATGACCACTGGCACCTTACCAGGATGGTCCATCAATAGGGACAATTCATTGGATTTTTCTTTTAAAATAATGTATAGACTTCTACAGAAAGCATCCCTCTCAATTATCACTTATCACTTCATTTTGCTTTGTTCAAGACATTTCTGGGCATCAACTTAGTGACCAGGTGCCAGATTGTTACATTACATTACACAATGTTGTACACAGCACCAGGGGAAAAAAAAAATATATATATATATATCTATATATGTATCCACATTTTGTTGGGATTAATTGGTGTTAGACTCTTCTGATGACACAAACAACTTTTACTTAATTTCACTTCTACTTACGTGTACCGTAACAGTTCATTTAGTTACACATCACATTCAAACAGGAGTCAGCAGAGTAATACACGAACGCTGCACTACAAAAAAAGTACTCCTTTGTTTTCTCACTCATCAGTTAATAACAGTTAATTCTGAGCAGGCTTTGTTTTGTGCCCTTAGGCCTTAAGAAATAAAGCAGATTCAAGAGTTTTATCACTCTCCGGTATGAATCCACCATACTGTTGGCTGCTTGCTGTTGCTATTTGTAATTCAACCCAGGATGCTAGCTGGATTAGCGTTGAACAAATAAGTGTTTTGTAAAACAAACCCATTCGCCAATATTGTTAACATTCTTATCATTTATATGAAAACACACCATTTGTTTCACTGATAGGATTATTTGAATAAATGTATTTCTATTTATTTTTTGTATTATTTTAAATCCTTTATTAGTCCCACAAGGGGAAACGTATTCTCTGCATTTAACCCATCTTTACCGGAGCAGTGGGGAACCGTGAAGCGCCCGGGGAGCAACTGGGTTCAGTGTCTTGATCGAGGACACTTCGAAGAATTCTATAATACTATAATAATAAAAATACTTTTTTATAAGTTGAACAAATGCCAGGAATGGTTAGACTATGGAAATGTAAGCTCATCTTAGACAGTGTAGTTTACCTGCTGCTTACCTGTGTACCTTATTTGCTTAAAAGTGTTCTCCTTTAATTCAAATTGTCTGATTATTTTAACACAGAAGGACAATACAACTATTTTATAATACCTAACTCAGCACCTCCGAAGCATTCAAGTCAGAATGTGTATTCCACACGTGAATTCCTATTTTTTCACTTTTTTCGTTGCACCTTCATATTCTCCCTCCACTCATCTCTGTTTTGCAATCTGCTCTCTCCCTCCATCCCTCTCCGTCATCCAGATGAGTTCAAGTCCTTCCTGAAGAGGCTGCCCTCCACTCACTTCCTGCCCATCAGCAGTGTGCATCTCCTGTGGGGCAGCGACTGGGACCTCCAGGCCCGCTACAGGCTCCTGCAGAGTTCCCTGGAGATCCAGCGGCTCAAGATCCAGCGCACCGCCCGCAAGCTCTTTGGCCTCAGCATCCGTTGTCACCACAACCCCAACCACCAGATGCCTAGGGAGAGGTGGGTAGATATACGACCTCCACATCATAGTGGCAATGAAGTGTGGATTTAATCAGCAACATTCAGCAAAGGTGTTGTTTGGCGCAGATATTTTTGGATATCTGCTTTTCCAAGTGCAAGAAAAGCAAGAGCATGTGAAAATGTAATGACATCTTTCAGGGAAATGTCTCCTCGGAGATGATGTAGAGGTTTTATTTTGATTGTTTCTTCTTGAAGCGTGCGCAGTAAGGATGTCATCCATTATACATTTCAACTTATGGCTCTGTTGTTTCTGTCCATCAAGCCAACTTAGTGCTGAGGCTTGCACATGCCCAAAGCACTCTTGCTCACTCTTGTATTTCACATTGCAGTCTGAAAATAAAATGTAGCTGTGGGAGTTTTCTTGATAGGTCATTGCACACATCTGTCACCACCTACTGCAGTTGCAGCTTAAGAGCCTCGCTGCAGATGTGCCATGGTGTCAGCATTGCCTGAGATGCTAGGAATTTCCCTCTCCGCTGTAGCAAATATTAGAAAAACACTATGGAAAATATGCAAAGTTCCCAGGTGCCACATGAAACATCCTGAAATCTGTTCCATGTAGGGGATGTCGCCGTATAAATGGAAACAGAACCTGTGAAATATTCATTTAAGTGGTCTGAAAATGAGCGGTTGTCAACTGTCGCTGACAGAAAAGGCACATACCCACGTGTGTGTGCGTGCGCGGGAGAGAGTGTGAGAGTTGGCAAAGGTTTGTTATGAAGTGTTATCAAAGAGACACAGTATATGCGCCACCTCTTCCATTGCGTATGCATCAAGGGTGCCTGATGGCACTGGAAACAAGAGCAGCGTGTTTATTTGCTTGCTTGTGTGAGACAGGTTTGCATCAGATGGGGGACTTATTTGTTTTCGTTACATCTGTTAGTGTGCGTGTGCTTTGCATATATGCAAAAGAATATATGTGGTCGAAAGCTCACCCAGTTCTAAACACTGTTATGTTTTCATTTTAGTATTAACTGTATTATTCTGTCTATTGAAAACTATCAACTGTCTTAATAATATGTAACTGTATTGTAAGGTAAACGGCCATATTTGTGGGTTTGCCCCATGCATGTGTATAGTCAATATAGTTTTCCCCAGTTGAAGGGAAGTGCCCATATCACCAACAGGGACTCCAACCTTATCCTCTCCGCTGGGCAGCTTATAACAGCTGATCAGGGGATGAGGTAATTGATGTAAAGCTGAAGACCCATCAGCCCAAGTGTTTTCAAGGTGTGTGCTAACCACCTCAGGGAGGCCTTCCAGCACATCCTCCACCTGTCAGTAAAGCTGCAGAGGGTGCTGATGATGATGTGAAAAACAATCTGCCTGGCCCCAGTGGCCAAGAATGGGCACACCAGGACTCAAGATGACAGCAGGCCAGATCCCTTGCGAGAGAGAGACCGTTTAGATTCCCTCCAGATCCCACATAAGGCCCACAATGGGGAGGATGATAGTGTCAACCACCTGCTACTGTGCATACTTGGACGAGCACTGTAAGAATCATGTTCATTCACATCTCCTGTGGTGTTAACGCCAGTCAGGGTCCTCTGCTGAAGAATTTCCCTGAGCAATGCATGTTGAACCCCTATAGTGATCACTTGGAACAGAGATCACCCACTAACTCATTAGGTATGTCAGTTTTGGTTGGTTTTACTTTCGATAGCTCGAAACCCTTTAACAGGTAACTGACTGGTTAATAATGAAAAATGATATGAGAAATTAAATACAAAAGGGAATGTCTCTTGTATTTCATGTAATTCCACTCAATGAGCTTTAGAGCGCATTTCAAAGCGCTTTCTAATTAGAGGTGCTGACATTTTCATGTTTTGTGTTGTAAATGTCTTGCCGTTTATTTTATCTTCTGTTGGCTTTGCTGAATTATTTTGCCCTAGTTTGATCAGGTTACAAGGGTGCACCGATTCATTAGCCACTGAACGCCATCACCTGATATTATTGGGAAACAGTTTGATCAGTGGTCTTTAAAAAGACCCATTAGATAATGTTCAGAATTGAAACATTTTAAATATATATATATTTGTAAATATTCTTTCTCATTTGTTCACTTTCTTGCCTGCTCTTTAATTCGTTTTGATCGGCACACACGCTGAACACACACACACACACACACACACGCTGAACACACACACGCTGAACACACACACAGACACACACACACGCTCCGTTGGGCCGCTAAATTACAAATCCTGCTTTAATGAAGGCATGACTTGCCCTACTCTGCCTCTGATTGGCTAGTACTCGTTGCCTCCGTTGATTGGGTTGGTTAAGTTAAGGCATGAGGAGTAAGATTGGTTAGCGTTAGTGTCAATTAAGTGTCAGTTAAGCCAATCGGAGACAGAGTAGGGCGGATCAAGGGGAGTAACCTATCAAACCACCCATGACTCAAAGTAACCAGGATAAGAGAGATGGTGGAGTACTATTATTGGTTCAGAAAATCTTCCCCCAGATGGTTTAACACTAATAAGAAAACTGGACTGCATACTGATATGCAAGATAAAGAGAGGACATAATAACTTGATACTTTCTTACAAGGCTGTGGCTGAACTATGGCGCCTCAGGTTGCTCACAGTCATTTGCAATGGGATGGAAAGGTAAGGAAAAGATGCTTCGTGATGATTAGTTGTCTTGGCAACCTAGCTAACAAAGATTGTTCATTCATATAGATGAGCTTGGACTCACAGGTTAATGTTGTTTCTGTATAATGGAAGGTGACCTTCACACTATAGCTGCTCAGTAAAAGCATGTTTATCATAAATGTGAATGTGAGAAAATGTATTGCATATTCATAAATAAGTAAAAAATAGAGGTATGCTTTATCCAATAATGTATTGACTGACACTACAGCACAGGCGAGTGATGCATTCTTAATGAACCAGCTCTTAGTTTCATTTTATTTCATAATTATTACATGCTGCCTCAAAGCATTAATATGCCACTCCTAGTACGCTTTTAGTTTGATTAAATTATGCATGCAAAGTAAGGGCAAGTTACTTATTATTAATTGCAATCATTATAATGTAAAATTTAAATCAACTTAAACCTATCCAAAAAAGATTTTAAGTTTTAAAACACGCTGCCCCTTCCCCATTGCATATTGCAAAAGGTCAGTCAATAAACACATTTACATCAGCTAATGAAAGTCAGGCATCAGATGCGTTGTTGCCTTACCGTAATTACAATTGCATATCACCAACTTATAATTTTTTCAGGATTACCTCACCGCAAGGCATCCATTTATTAAAAGCATCGTAAATTCCTGTTGTGAACACACACAAACTTATAGCTGGACTATATTGGATTTGCTATTGCATTTCCTGTAATGAATATAGCAACTTGCTTCAAGTCGAATAAACATAGTCGTTTGTCTTTGGTATAAGTGATTAATAGTGACAGATATGAAGTAGCTTCACTCCCAGCCAAATCATTTGCATCCAGCCTTTGCATTGGCTTTAATTATTCATGTAAAGTCAAGCATATTTACAAATAGGAATGTGCTCTCCATGTGATGAATGACTTTGCCCTAATTTCTATTGATTTTGACATGACACTGCTTTTTAAGCTTTGAATCCAATTTTTGCATTTAGTTTGATAGAACATATATCCTGTCACTAGAAATCATCAAGGCTCTCTCATACGGAGCTCCCCCGCCCCCCCCCCCCCCCCCCCCCCATCCATCGCAAAACAGGAAGTATTTATGATACACTGCCAGTTAAATGTAACACTTTGCAGATAGTCCAGAAAGGAGAGATGATATGACACTTTGCATTAAGCACTTATTGCTCATTACTCCTTTCAAAGGGCCAAGCTCTAACAATACTCAGTATACAGCTGCAGCTGTGGTGCTCGAAGCTGTCGCTGAAGATATTGTAATTGCCCGGACTGCGACTGCATTTGCAGTGGTTACTATGGTGTTATGTTATGTGACTACTCTTTGCTGCTCCCATTAACAGTCTCCAAGAAAGCATAGTTAAGCCACATGGGATTGGAACCCACGGTGCTTATATCAGATATGACAGATGTGTTACAGACCACAGGAGTTCAGGAATCCAGTAGCTTCAAAGCTCTGACAGCACAACAATTTCAATTCACTGCACATACAACCCCCGCATTAGTATTACATCCATATGTAAGTTTGATCTCTTATACCAAAATCCAATTACCTATAAAAACACTAATTGAATTAGCTTGCAAACCTTTGCAATTTAAAGGTCTTCTTGACAATGAATTTAAATATGAAGGTTATTATGGCCAAATAATCACTGAAAATGGCACTATTGTGATCATCATCACACTTTCCTGAAACACAACTATTATACATTAGAACTAAATAATTCCCACCAAGATTGTATGATTAGTATAATGCTTTATTTGCAGAGTATGGACCTCTCGTGTTTTCATACACATTGTTATTTCTTTCGTGAATTAATCATTTTTGCCAGCATTGGGCACAGGTGAAGCTCACCTGTGAGGAAGAACAGAATGTGCACAATTTTGAAGCAGTGAGTTTCCTTTGTGAAAGCCCAAAATGCATGCACCAACAAAATCTCACACTTTTTATATAGCTCTGCGAGCAACGCTGCAGATAGGTGTGGCGCATATTCACGCTAAAGGAGCGTCGTGTCAGACACTGAGTTACACTGAACAAGCTGCGTTACTGAATGTGGAGAGTAAGGACAGGTTGCATGAACACACTACAACAGGAAGTTATGTCCAGAGTAGCTTCAGCTCAGAGTTAACAGACATGGAGCAAAGTTTGCTGGCCCTGCTGTGACTGCTCTGCAGCCCTTAGAGCTAATCGAAATATAACTGCTAACAAAGGCAGGAATGCTGTAGTGTGTTTATGGTGCCATCTGAAAATAGCATTAATCGTAGTATTATTTGGTAATCTAAATTGTTGATTTACCATGAGAATGTTTCCATTGAATATTATAAAACCAGTATCCTGGCACATCTCTGCTTGCTAGCTCTTTAGTATTCATACTGCGATGGACAGGAAAAACAAGCTGGAGGCAACTAACATGATACATTCATCTCTCTAAAGACACTCCAGGCCAAACTGCAATACTACAGAGAGGCAATGGAATACACGTCTTAAAATGTAAGTCAAAGAATGAAAGGAAACTGACAATAGCTCATATTGACATTGAAGCTTTTCGACTCATGTTGTTGTGTCATGTTGAAAAGAACAAACACCTTTAAATCCTTTTCATATGAATTCATAACCTGTCAGGGATTCATCACTATTTTATTTTGTTTGTGAGAACTTTGATATTCAAACATTACAACATGTCATTGAACTATAGATACGTTCAATAAGAGTAATAACTGTATAGTTTAAGTTTTCCAAGACTTTATTGATTAGATAAATTGTATAACAACATTACAAGATACATTATTTTAATGAAATCACTTAGCCCAGTTCTTTGAATTACCCAGCTGGTTTCCAAGATGGGGTTATCCCCTTTCCCTTCTCATATTAAGGCTTTCATTGAGCTACTTGTGATCTTTGTTCGTGTAATGTTTCTTCCAAAAAGGAACACAATTTCTAATTGTATGCTGACGATGTATTGTCTTACAGTTCAAACTTTCACAAAGTGTTGTATCTTATTGAGTATGGTCAACTTTCTTTTAGATTAACCCATTAAAGAGTCTGTCATTTTAAATATTTTGCCAAAACCCTATACATCCTGCTACATTTCTTGAACAATTTTAGACCATTTCAAATATTCAGGTGTCAGATGAAGACAATGGATGGAATTAAAATAAATGTAGATACATATAAATGCATTTTAAATTATAGTTTTATGAAAAACTGGAAGAAAATATTGAAATATCCTTTTGATTAAAAGCAATGATTATAATCAAAAGCCCAACCGTTTGAAGAATTTCACTGAATTGAATTTCAGGCATTCAATGACGACTTGATGTCTCAACATTTTAGTTTGGGGGAATAAAGGACACATTGCTCTACATCTTTAGTTGATTTTTACATTTACTAAAATGCAAGTGTGAGTATATGGCATAATGTATAACATACCTTCACTTTATCACATCTTCAATTTGAAGTCAAAGCTAGTGCAATTAAGCATTGTGCTTCCATTGTCCTCTATAGTGATTTGTTCCAGGCCCATTTTGGGTATAGCTTGGGGGCTTTATGGCCTGCTGAGAATGCATTGTCATCCATCATAGTTAATCCTTAGCTTCATTAACATGTCAAGCTAACCTTGATCAGCCCGTCCTCTGAAAAATCAGGATTCAGAATTCACCTCCTACACTCAGAAAAGAAGTTCCAGTACTGTCAAGATGACAGGGAAAGATGCCTGAGGGGGAAAGAAGAGCCACGATAAGAATAGCAAGTAAGGCCTTCCACCTGAGGGGAATAACGCAACTCCTCCCCCTTAAAGGGAATACATTATCCTATTCCCAGACCAGACCTGACTAGATGATTTTCATGTGTACATTGCTGCCAACCCTTTAACGATGCGTTTGATTGACTGTGTGATTCTTGTATGTGTTTTAATTTCCGAGCCATTGGTCTCCATTCATTTCAGTAAGTCAACTGACTATAATACATACAATAGTGCACCCCAGTTAACTTAATGATGGGTTTTATTTCTAAATAATTCAAGTGCATTACTACCTAATTAAAAGATAATTAAACAGAATTCAAACCAAACAGGATGTCCACAGATTACATTACATTACATTACAGATATATATATATATATCTGTGGACATCCTGTTTGCGAAACTCTGTTGAACATAATAACATAAACACAAGGACAGCAAACTGAAACACCCAACAAATGAACTATGAGGGGAAATTAATCTTAATTTTTCTTTCTCTTTTTCATTTTTGGACCTTTTCTGCCTTTTGATGTAATATTAACTTTGTAAGCATAATTCTTAAAGAGATAAAGGAAAAGGGCATTTGATATTATATATATAATATCAAATTTCAGAGTTGTTATAAGTTGATTGTCAGAATTTATAGAGATGAATGAAAGGTCTTTGGTAAAATTGGTCAGCAGTTATGTATTGCATACAGAATTTTGTGTAAATGAGATAACACATAGTGCTGATATGACAAGCCTCTGAACTTTATATCTGACCACTGTTCTTCTTTTTTGATTTTCTTTCTCCTTTCTCTGCAGATCTGTGATGCAATGGCTCAACAGGGTTCAGTCCTTCCTCTACTGCAATGAGAATGGGTTCTGGGGGACCTTCCTGGAAAGCCAAAGGACATGCGTGTGCCACACAGGTGTCACCCTGTGCCAGCGACCCATCCCCTGTGTCATAGGGGGCAACAACAGCTGTGCCATGTGCAGCCTCGCAAACATCTCACAATGTGGCTCCTGCAACAAGGGCTATAAGTTGTACCGCGGTCGCTGTGAGCCCCAGAATGTGGATTCAGAACGCAGCGAGCAGTTCATCAGCTTTGAAACTGATCTGGACTTTCAGGACCTGGAACTCAAATACCTGTTACAGAAAATGGATTCGCGACTGTACATTCACACTACTTTCATCAGTAATGAGATCCGACTAGAGACCTTCTTTGACCCTCGATGGCGTAAGCGCATGTCCCTGACTCTCAAGAGTAACAAAAACCGGATGGACTACCTCCACATGATAATCGGCCTATCGATGAAGATCTGCCAGATGCGAAATAGCAGCATTGACCCCATGTTCTTTGTTTATGTCAACCCATTCAGTGGTAGTCACTCAGAAGGCTGGAGCATGCCCTTTGGAGAACATGGTTACCCACGCTGGGAAAAAGTACGACTGCAGAACTCCCAGTGCTTCAACTGGACTCTCCTGCTGGGGAACCGGTGGAAGACCTTCTTTGAGACGGTGCACATCTACCTGCGTAGCCGTGCTAAGATCCCAACTGGCCTACGCAATGACACAGGACAGGGTCCAGTGGATCTCGGAGACCCTAACAAGCGCCAGATCTACATCAAAATATCTGATATTCAAGTGTTTGGCTACAGCCTGCGCTTTAATGCCGACCTGCTCCGTAGTGCTGTACAGCAGGTTAACCAGTCGTACACACAAGGAACTCAGTTCTACTCATCCTCATCTGTTATGCTCCTGTTACTGGACATTCGGGATCGAATTAACCGCCTTGCCCCTCCGTCTGCACCTGGCAAACCCCAGCTGGACCTCTTCTCATGTATGCTAAAGCATAGGCTCAAGCTCAACAACAGTGAGATGATTCGAGTAAATCATGCCTTGGACATGTACAGCACAGAGATTCTAAAACAATCAGATCACCTGACTGCGAAACTCTGTTGAACATAATAACATGAACACAAGGACAGCAAACTGAAACACCCAACAAATGAACTATGAGGGGAAATTAATCTTAATTTTTCTTTCTCTTTTTCATTTTTGGACCTTTTCTGCCTTTTGATGTAATATTAACTTTGTAAGCATAATTCTTAAAGAGATAAAGGAAAAAGGCATTGATGAAAAGCATTTCAGAAAAGATAACGAAGACCAATGGAACCACTATAAAGACTGTATCATATTTGTCCCAGCATGTCTGTCATTCCCTAAAAGAATTTAAAAAGAGTGAGAAAAAAATTAAATATAAAATCTATGTACTGGTGAAAAAGAGGCCTTGATTTTACTCTGAGGGATCAAAGGTTATATCTGAAACTGCCATTGTTTACTGAGAAAAACATTTTTAAAGGAATAATGATATAACACAAGGGCAGACCAGATATCCTTTTATTTCAGCTAACGTGCAAAATATTTCAGACATAATGGACAGTTTAATATTTAAAAAGAAAAATGTTTATACATTGTAAGGATTAAATAGCCCTAGTGAGTAAGTAGTCAACACATTACTTATAGACTCTTTATTACATTTCAAACCCACAGCAAATCTGCATTGCTCTTTGTGAGTTATGAGGCACTCTGTCATAGTTCTGACACATAAGGCACACAGCAGGGCAGTAATGGATAGTCATGTCAAATAACAAAAGCCAGCTGTTTATATATATACATATATATGTGGGTGAATGTATGTGTGTGTGCGCGTGTGCGCGTGTGCAAATGTGCGTGTACATTCTTTTGGCTTGATGCTTATTGCTGTTCGTTAATTGAATGTGTCATTTGAGATTGACTCCAGTCTAAGCAACATTTTGCATTTGGAGCGCTTCTTCCCGTGTTTGAAATTCAAGCTGTGTTTTTCACAAGGCAGTACCTCCTGGTGCGTGAGTGCAATATTGTGGTCTGAAGATTTAACAATCAATGCTATTTTGTACAGCTTTGCAAAATGTACATGTTGTGACTGCTGATTTGTGGAGCTTTTCAGCACCAAGAGCAAAATGTAAACATTCATCATTCAGGCGCATTTGCAAGACAACTTAAAGCCATACACATCCCTGAGGTAGACATACAGTAAGACATAAAGCGCATCCCTCTTTCACAAAAGTATGTACATGAGAACAATTTAAAAAATGTTCCATTTTTATGGTTTTATTTTATTCTCTCAGTTTTTAGATAAGAGCACAGCAAAAAAGGAGATGACAAGGGAAGGCATATTATGTTGGATAAGAATTGTGTTGTAAAGCCACTGAATTTCTCTGTTGTGCCACAGGAAAACAAAAAAAAAACGAAAAAAGAAATGGTTATATTAAAGCTTAAAATACCTTTTTGGCAGTGTTTAATCTGTAAGCTTTTTATGACCACATGTAAAGATTTTTCTCTCCAGATATGAAATTTAACCTTTATTTTGCATGTTGCTGGAAACATCAACAGAGCTGCAACTGTGTTTAACACTAAATCATCAAACTGAAATATGAAACACTACCTATGTATTGTCGGTCACATTTTATTTGGGAAATCTGATGCTGAAACATTGCTAATGCTGATTAGTTTTTGTAGGTCCAGTCCATTACCTGCATGTTGAATAACAACAACAAAGGCAAGGTCACTCATGCCATACAACCCTGCTGTTCTAGCCATTGGTGGGGTTGAACTGAAAAAAAAAAAGTGATTTCATATTTGCCATGGCTCCCAAACTCTGGAAAATCCTTCCTCCCGGTGTAAAAGCTGCCAGCCCAGTTGCACGCATTTAGACTAACACCTAACACATTTTCAGATTGCTTTATTGTTTTTTGTATGTCTGTTGGTCTCTTGATGTAGCTTTAGTTTGGTTCACATGGTACTTTTTGTTAAATTGTGTGTAATTGTTGTTCTTTTACATTGTGATGTCACTCGTCTTGTGCGGTCAGCTGAAAGCAGAGTCATGTAATATAGGAACAACCATGTTGAGTTGTGACATAAACCTCAACCAATCCAACACGTCTTGAAAATTTGGGGCCCTGGAATGAAACACCTTATGGATGTATATTTGTCAGCTGCAGATTTTACGGCATCCACAATCATAGCTTTGATGTGCAATCTGGCCATGAAGTAACTGACAGAATCATCTCTGGCTTTGTGTGGCGATGATTATTCTTATCTTTTTTTCTTTTTTCGTGAAGCACTTTCAACTCTTGAGAGGTGCTTTATAAACAACACTTTAGTCAGATATGTAAGTATAATATTTCACGACAAATCTAATCATCTTCAGGTGATGCTGTAGTCTGCAAAATAATTGACCAATTTTCAATTTACGGGTTAGCACATAGGTGGTGGCTGGTTCAGGATGACTGAGGCTCAGGTTGTCAGGCTCAGCTATGTGTTGTCAAATTAGTCTCACGCTAATGCGTTTACTATCTATCTCCTTTGTCAGGTCAATATCTCAACATATAGTGAGGGAGGTTCCCGCTGCAATGCTATTGTTTCAAATGTGCATAGGATGGCAGCACTGCCTCTAGGAAAGCAGTAGCAAGAGGAGAGAGGGCATCTGAACCAGTGAATACCTTTTAAATGTAGTGTACACCATCTGAGACCAATCTGCTTGGGTGTAGATGCTAACTGTAAGCTGTCGCAAAGCTTCTTGGTATTGTTGCTTATCAGGCCAAGTTATTAATTTTGATCTTATGTTCAGCATGCTAACGTTAATATGGTAGACAATTGTGCAAATTTCTCCATAGCATTGCCATTCTAACATTTGCATGCTAACGGTAACTCCGAATGGATCCTTGTAAGATGCCAGAGATGGCCACAAGCCTGCAGTCAATAGATATGCAGTAAATTGGGGGACTTGATTGTTCAGCATTAACATTGGACTATCCAAATGAAATGTTACGTTATTATTATTATTATTAAGTGCCTGTTATCTATCCCTTTAACACATTCAGAGCTGGAGAATTTTTTAGATGTTACACAGACGAGTGACACTGAATTAGCTTCAGAAATTAAGACCATAAATGCTGATCTAATAAACACTATTCATGTCCTCCTGAAATCTACCCCTTTCAGGAGGTTTGTGCATGTGGGGAAATCAACCACCAAACAGAGGGTCAAAGGATGACTCGAAGTTATGGTTGACATTTTTTGTCCCCTGTTGTACAATGTATCTGTAAATAATCACTCTGTTACAGTAGCAACCTCTGCTACAGTAACATTATTATAAAATATAACGGTATTGAAAGGGAATACAAAGACTACTTTTAAAAAAAGCCCTCCATTTGAATACATCAGCACAAAGTACAGGGCACTCATGTCTAATGTATCTAATTAGATTCATGACAATGTATGACTGTTTTTATATTGTCAAAACATTCTGTACATTACGATTTAGTTTTGAGACACAGCAAGGTCCATAAAACAAGCACATTTACTCGTATGGCATTATGCTACCACAGTGTTGCTTACATGTATCCATGGATATGTCTGAAGATTTTTACACCTAATACCTTGCCTATGTACTTTTTTGCTGTTCTGTTGACATCATTATATCAGCTTATTTCAAATGAATGTTTCATATAATAATCTATTTCTCATTAAAAGGCTATATTTAATAAGAAGAGCAAGGCTTGTTTGTACCATTTCCCATTCTAGAAACTATTATTAGTATTTTACTCATAGGCTATATACCAAATGCTACATACGATTCAGAGTACTGAACTGTTGTTTCAATATGATTTTAATGGCCAGTTTGAAATATAGTGTAAAAACAACAATCAAATACTTAAAGTGTTCAATGAATTATTAAAAGCATTGTATTTGAATGATGCTCAGAGGACCAACAAGACAAGAGGTTTCAGAGAGGAGACACAGGCCAAGCTATTGATTCACATTGATTGGTATAATTACACCAATCATCTTTTCTTACATTATAACATTATCATGAGTGATAAACAGGAAAGTGGAGCATTGTATCTACATTATTTGTTTTAATTTCTACCAGTATTACATACAGTTTAATATTAGTATTGTACTGTAGTGTCTATAGACAAAATGTATATTGTAACATACTTTATATTCATACCACGTAAACTGTTTGAAGAACAGTTTTTAACAATTAAAAATAATCTTAAAACAGAGATTTGATTAAAGGTGGAACTAGTCTACATTATATATCAACAGAGCTATCATATGCACTCTTTACAACATCTAACATGATACTGTGTCATTAAAGGAGTGTTCAGTAAATGTGTCTTGTGTCATTTAGATATCACTTATCCAAACAAACCAAAACAAAAACTATGGTTCTTGGCGAAATGATCGTTTCGAATTGTAATAAAAAGTTGTGAAGTTGTGCATTAGCATGAATAGCATTGATGCACTTTTACAAAAATAGGATTTTGTCTCAAACCTCGCACGGAGCCTGGACGTCACTGTCATCCCTGATTGGCTTTCCACTAAACTTTGCCAGTTGTGTTGGTTGAAATGCCGGGTAATGCCAAAGAAACCAGGAATTTAACTAGCGGTTGTATGTTGTGTTGTGCCACTTCTCTGCCTCTGTTTGTGTGTGGGCGTCCTTGTTTTAGCACAATCAGTTTAAGTACGACAAAAATATACATATAAAATACTCAAAATGCACTTGTATATGTGGTTATCACGTACAATGTGTCAAGTGATTGCACTAAAATATTAAAGCAAAATGTTATAATCAAAAAAGTAGCATTTTTACATCAATGCATTATTCAATTATTTGCAGACCACACACTGAGTAGCTTATTTGTGTACATCTGCACTTCAACATGTTTGGTGGAGAAATACAAGACTTTTAAAAAACATAATTTTAGAGCAAAGGAGAAATTAACTTAATATTCTTAAAGGGGAAAATGTTTTATTTGATGGTCATAAATGACTGCTTGGTTCATCAGAGCTAATTTTTTCAAAGAAAATGATTCTGTCACTCCAGGCTACAATTTGAACGAAAAGGAAAGGTTTTACAAAAAAAAACTGAGGGAAAGCTTTTAGAATAATTTGATTTAAACACAATATAAATGAAGCAGCAATTCAAATAGCTACTTCACTGACATGTACTTTCCTGCCATATTGTTAATTTACTACACTACCAAATAAAATCAAGGTCCAGCTAAAAAACGGTACATTTTAGGACTGAGAGTGTTTGTCTGTTTTCCTAATTCCCTTCATTAATTAACAGAAATTAAAAAAATACATATGGCTTCCCCTTCTTTTTCTTTTTGACTCTACTAAGACAATGCAATAGCTAAATCGCGATTGTAATCCCAGCATCTCAAGCAGGACACAAAACGCTTAGTAAATCTATAAACCCCCTTGTTGGAGTACAGTGGCAGCATAGCTGATGGTATCTGATGGGAGTTACTGAGCTTGGTCTCCAATTACTGTAGAGACTGAGCTTGGTCTCTACAATGCATGTCGTAGCAGACAGAGGTGATTTCAAGGAGAAATATCTCAATCATCTCAGAAAAATCATGATAATTAATAGGTTTCACAAGGAGAGACGGACACAATTAAATCCATGATAAGACAGAGCAGTGAACGACTGCCTTGACATTTCCCCTGTAATAAGTGGCGACCTCCCACCCCAGACTTCATGTGAAATTGCTCTTGGAGTAGTTGAAGGTTAGTCCCCCTCTGTAAAGATTTGTCAAGTCAACAGTTCGGCAATCCTTTCAATTCCATTAAATCTGATGTTTGTCAATCAAAGGTCAAATGTCCCATCATTAGACAAAAAAGGGAAACTAGGCGTGGGAGGCCCAGGGCCCACACAAAGCATTGAAAACACAAAGATAGCGATGGAGATACTGATAAAGGATTTCAGATTCAGTTAGAAGACCTCACAACACTAACACACGTTGCAGTGGTGGACGCAGGCTCTCTTAGCCTCAGCTTTTCATAGAAACAAGTAGGGAGGAGCTTCAAGGAAAGACATGTTGGGAACCACTGCCCTAGAGGATACTTTATCCCATTTTCTCTACTGGATAGGCAGTCTATGGGTCACTTTGTCATTCAATTATCCAAATCGTTTATCATATTTTGGGTTCCAGGGTGCTGGAGCCAATCCCAGATTTAGAGTATCCAATTAACCTAAGCTGCATGTCTTTGGATTGCGTGAGGAAACCGGAGAACCCGGAGGAAACCCACGCTGCCACAGGGAGAACGTGCAAACACAGAAGGAACGCCCGGGATGGGGGCTCGAACCCAGGCCCCTCTTGCTGTCAGGTGACAGTGCTAGCCACAGCACCACTGCCCACTATGCAGCGCGTCACTTTATCATGTTTTCTCCAATGAAAGAGCCCCCTAGAGGACACTTTTTCACGTTTTCTCTACTGGGAGGTTACTCTAATGAACACTGTATCACGCTTTCAACACTCGAAGGACACCCGAGAGAGCACTTCATCATTCTATATTGCACATTGGGCCAATGTAGAGGGCACATTATCATATTTTACCTACCATAGGTAGGGCACTTTTCAGGTGTTGGAATTTATTTTATATCGCCTTAAATCCCTGAGCAATATTATACTCTCAATAAATGAACTCATGATAATTGCTTCACTATTGAGTGATAGCTGAAAATGTAATTTTATTTATTTATTTCTTAACAACGTTGAACTTCTTAATCTTCTTCAAATGCAAATAATTGACCTAATCAGACATGAAATTATCAATTTACCTAATGAAGTTTCTAGTCTCTCTAAGAATGCACACCTACTTCTTTAGTGCCTGTGCTAGCAGTTTCTCTGAGAAAGAGACATGCTCACTAGAGACGTTTGCCATTAGTACATGCTGCTAAATCAACATCTTACCTGTCCAACCCGCTCCCTGCCAAAGTCAATTTAAAGCTTATTCATAGGGCAAGATTGCCTTTGCAGGCGGTCACTGAACGACGACATTAACTAAATATTACATTACAAAATCATACATTACAAGCACAATTTCAATAGTTTACATTGTTTTTTTTACAGCTTTAGCCATAATAATATACACCCTAAACAGTGACATTCCTGCTACATTGGTGCAGTGTTTTGAAAACTAATGAGACAGCGAACTTCCAGGAAGGATCTTGATTTTGAGATGCATCCTGTGAACTATCAGTGTATAATAACTAATAAAACCTAGTCTCCCGTTGGCACAGACACATATTTGTTTCATTTAACAAGCAAACGTTGCCTCTTTGATTTTATTATCACAGCATATAATCATCTTAAATTAGTGCATTGAATTTAATTCATATTTGTTGTGGTGCAGTGTCTGGAATTTCATAGAGATGCACAGGAACAGGAAGACGAACAGAGACAGATGCTCCTTCCAGAGACATTGCATTCAATAAGAGTTTGGCATAGAATCAATGAACAAGGTGTCAACAATCAAAAGTATGGTACATGCAATGTAAATGGGAAGTGCAATATCCGACTTTGATCCCCATTTTCTACGAACTTCATTTTACATACCCCCTCTGGCCTCCTGTTCACAGGAACTGATTATGTTTTGAAGGACAGAAAAGAGAAAAGACATATAGTTCTTAAAGTTCACAAAACCCAGAGCCTGCAGGCATCAGGAAAGCCGACTAGAATGATAAAAAGTGGGACAATGCAAGCACACTGCATTATATAATGGCTAAGTGGAGGAAACAATCCAGCCCAGTTAAATAAATGTCAAATAAATAAAGCCCATTAACAAGGAACAGTTGAACTTACTGTTAAGTTTGTACTTTCCCCTGGGCAGAAAAACAGGTGATAGGAATAAACACACTTGTTAGTGTACACTCTCGCCTTGCAAGGAATTAGAGACAACCTGTCAGGTAGCTCTCCTGATAATTGACGACACTACACCGTAAACACCTCAAGGCTGTTGTTATTCTCGAATCTTGTTAACAGCTGTGGATGACAGAAGTGTGTGAGTGCAAATGTTAAGGGCATTTTACATGGGGAAGTCACACAAAAATAAAGGCATACGGTATTTTAGGTAGAAAATGGTGTCACATGGCCCACAGATAGAAGAACATGACAACACCTGAATGCAGTTTTGTGCCATGCACTGTGAAAACTAGTGTGGTTGGAGGATCTGTCTTGATATTATTATGTTTTGGGTTTAGGTGTGGTGTTATTTATGATGGCCCTCAGGTGCCGAGGAAAAGCACACATTTGCAATGGAAACATAAAATAATGAGTCAAAGCAAACTGAAAGCACGGCAACACAAGAAATCACTGACTAACACTGCAGTTTTGTTGTACAAACAATACAAAGGCACAAGACTAAAACAATGAATCAGAAAACACAAAGTTGGACTCAAAATCCAACAATTTAGACAACAATTTGACCCAAACAAATAGCACAGAGTGGAATTTAAAACCAGCCTCCAAAGACCACAGTTGTGATTTGTTTATTCTCAAATTATTGTCAGTGCTAGCGGACAATGCAGCTCTACATGCAAAACAGAAGCTTTGGTTTGAGCACTGCAATTCCTCATTTAATGACCACAAACCAGTGTTTTATTCTCTATTATTTACTATTTTGTAGCCGTGGTTGAACAAGAAAGAAAAAAAAAACACTATGCTATGAGTGTGTGTGTGTGTGTGGATTTAGCCATGTGTGTTGCATTTAAATAACATTGTAAAATATAAACTGGAGGAAGACAGCACATAACTGCTAAACAGAGCTAAAAAAGCTGTATTAAAAAAGAAAATGTTTTAGCTCCTGCATGCTAAATATAAATGTTTCTGTGTAACTGTAGAAACGATCAGAGTTATAAACATTTCCCTTTTTCGGGTTGAAGTAAAAGATCTTTACAGAATGACCCATATGATGGGCTTATATGATATCTTTTGGCCAAAATATACTATTTCTTTCATTTTGATGATGTCCCTGAGCTCCTCAATTGCTGCGTGAAAATACATTTTGGGTTTGGACTCTTCTACAAGCACACAGTGCTCGTAACACATGGTTTCCGACTTGAACTACGAAGGATATTGGACCCCGGTTGGTGTACATTTATATTGTATATTGAACATAGCATCCGTTTCCAGAATAACGTCTATCGTTGTAGCCTTACAAACCATACGGTCTCATCAGATTAGGAGGGTGATCCAAGGTGGCTGACAGAAGCGGGACATTGCACAGCAGGGACATAATGGTGGTAATGGGATTTTAAACTTTCTATTTTATTGGAAGAGAACACTGTCCCCTTGTTCCATATTGAACTCAGTGGTTCAATCCATGAAGAGCTCATTGGTGGTAAAGAAATGGAGACACGGATGGAGTCTCCTGTGTTACTGCCTTGCAGCTTGGTGTTCGTAAGGAAACCAACCCTCTTTTTCTGAGCAGCCCCCCCAGAGTTTTGCTTAGCGAATGATGAAGGGTGAAATATGTAGTACAATGTTCTACCTCATGAAGGTCTGACTCATGTTTTAAATCACATAACACTCTGCTTACGACGTGTGAAGGGTTACATAATGTCTCCATATGACCTATTTATGCTGTTTGGAGTTTGCCATTGCAACGTTGTTAATTATTGCATTTTACATAAACAATAAGTTTGTGTAGACATGAAGAAATTGTATTCCACCAAATGACATATGTCTATGACTTTGTTAATCCCAGTTTAAATAGTGCTTCCCCTTTTATGCCTCTTCTTCTCCATCTATCCTGAGTGGTAATTGCAGATTTTCAAGCACCCTCTCAAAAAAAAAGGTAATTCTCCAACTTTGGATGAATATCAGTCTGCCCATTAGGTTATCATGGATTTCTTTTGGGTTAATAGGGTCTTAAGATCTTTGGAAGAAAACTATGAATGTATCATTTTAAAAATGTTCCCACGCAATAGGATGGCGACCTCCTCACCACAATTATAACAGCAATGACCACGGTGAACGGCATCACTCGGATCACTTTCAGAGCGCTTTGATGAACGATAGAATCACTGACAGCCCATCAAAAATCATTTGAATTTGCAAGGCCTCACATGTCGTGTTCAACATGGCAGAAGACACTGCAGATCATTGAGGTAAAAAAAAATAAAAAATGAGGCTTAATTTGTATTTCTCTGTGATATTGTAACAGGCCATCAATAACACTTTTGGGGCTCTGACAGCAGGTGCTTGACGCCACCGTTTACAGAATGGTATTGTTCATCAGTGTGGATGCTCACGCCATTATCATTATAGTCATCTTTCTTAGTATGAACTGCCTTAAAACAGGGTCAACATATGGATGGTCAAATTAGTTTACCATGTTGCTACTCCCCAATCTATATGTGACTGCAAATAGTCCTAAGAGGCTGTTCATTAACACAGGACCTCCAGTTTCCCTGACCTAGTTCCACTCTCTGATTGACAGAATGGGGCAATTTATTTACATACTGATGGCCGAGAGCTTCACCTTCACCACTTAGTTCTTCGCATGAAACTGCTAGCGGCTGTTTTGTCTCTGAGGCCTCGCAATAGCGTGGCATAACACACTCATCTTTTGTGAACTATAACAAACTCGCTCTCCAGCCTGCTTGATCGAGACAGGCACTGGTGAGATTGATGGCTGTGACTTGAAAGCTGCATTTCAGAAACTGCCTGCTCTCCCTTGACAATATTCTATAAACTGCTTCCTCTGGTAAATCTGGTGGCTCCCACTCCATCTGTCTCTGTCAGGGGGGAGACACACGCACACACACATGCACACACACACGTGCACACGCACTGTGATCACAGTTTTAAAACACAAGTCAGGAACACCTTTCTAGCCTTCTTCTCCTCCTTTCTTGGGATTGTAGTGGAGGGGAGTCAGATAATGTAGACGCTTTCTTATGCATCCATTTATCAGTATCAGGATGGGTGGGGTCAAAGACGAGGAGCCAGCTATTGTCTGTTGGATGGGTCACTGTTCTACTTTTATTAAGGACCTGCTTCTGTTTTAGGGACAAGCTCCTCCTGGGTGTTGAGGGGAGCTCTGAGAGCTAAATGCCCAATTAACCTTGCCTGGCCCAGGCACACTTTTAAATGGTTCCCAAATGGCAAAAGGTAATTAATTAATTTAATGGGACGGCATGCTCACCTCATTGTTGAAAGGTGCTGAGTTCACACGACACTAATCAATGGGATTACCTTTGGCCTTATTTTGCATGCCACTGAGAGGAATCGTTGGCAAAACAAATTATGATTTGTAGGACAAGTAATTAGTCAATGAGGATATCACAATACCCAACATTGAGAGACAATGAGAAAATGTGTTTTTTTTTTACAGTGCAGTTTTGTAATATATATTACATTACATTTCATTTAGCTGATGCTTTTATCCAAAGCGACTTACAATAAGTAATATATATATCTAAAGGACAAATCAAAGTAATGTGTGCTTGAGTGTTTTAAAACATTTAAGGTAATGCAGATGTTAATATGTACATGTTACTAAAATAAGGACTTAATTTAATAAAATGCAGAGGAATTCCATCAGCAATAGTTATTGCACAGATTGAGCTTGGATGATGGACAGTTATTCATGTCAATTGTCACAATATTAGTTAGCGGCATTTAGAAACCACTACTGCTAGGTGTTTTGGTATTAAAAAAAAAGTGTGACTTGAGAACAACGTCAGTCTTAATTAAAATATGAAAATTAAATGTCAATTCAATTTGATCGTCATTCTAGACAGTTTCCAGCTATGGTGTATTGCTCTTTTCTGGGTGTTGCCTTTAAGGCAGATCATTTATAATCATGTTGGATTTGCATGAAAGGATGTGCTAACCTGTGTGACAGGAATACTGGCTGAGAAGCTTGTTATTTGGCTGTTAAATTTGATCTATGCAATATACTCCAAATGACACTAAAAACTAAATATTGATATGCAGAATGTGCTTCACACGGCTTCCAATACAAACTCGTAAACCAGATGATTTGTCTGTTGCAGTTCTTTTGTGGAATTTAGTGAGGATATTTGGAATTTGTTACACTAATATATTCATCACAAATAATTAGAAAGAACACTGGTTTTACTGGTCCAACTGTAGCTTTATTATGATTATGATGCTTTTTGGCTTGGCTGGTTTATTGCATCTGTCTCTCTCTCGGCCGACAATAGAAACACATACTGATCAGAGACATGTCTTGTTGTGCCATTCATGTTGTTGTGCTCAGTTCATTCACACTTCATCACCAAAAGACTTGAACTCGGGCTGCTCTGCAATCATTTCATCACCTCCTCCAGACGGTTGCGACTTTTAAAGCTTTGTGGCTGAAGCGTACAGTAAACGGCTGCGGGATTACTCTGTTACCGTCATGCTGTACACATTAGCTAACGGGACTGTCTCCTGGCAACCTCAACCATGTGCATTTGTTATGTCTTTAGGTTGTTTGCATTATTTATGAGGACTTCTTGGTTTCATTTGCATTATATAGAAAGTGAAATTACTTCATGACCCTCTTCAATCACAATAAATAAGGAGAGCCGGAGGTTCGTGGAGCCTCACCGCGTGTTACAAGCTGGCATGTCGAGAAAAAATGAGTGTAAAGAATAATGTATTGAGAAATTTCAAAATGTATTTGTCAAAGCAGACTGAATAATATCAATGATAATAGATTTCCCCTCAGTGCAAAGCACCCCACAGGCATGCTTGTACAAATATACATCTGAACTTATAAACAACACAAACAACATGAAATACAATTTGTATTAAAGAAATAATCCTTTATTAATCTCCTTGGGGAAATTCTTCTCTGCATTTAACCCATCCTTATTTAAGGAGCAGTAGGCTGTTCTGTGGGGCACTCTGGGTTCAGTGTCTTGCTCATGGACACTTCAACATGCATACTATGGGGAGGCCGGGGATCGAACCGGGTACCTTGCGGTCACGGGACAACCACTCATCCCCATGAGCAACAGCCGCCCCAATTAAACAATAATACATGATAAATAGAACGTATTAAATCCCTTCCCATGACATGCCTGAATATATCACACGGTGCATGTGTCTATTTGTGTGTCCTGTAGGAAGCAGCAAAAATCTTTCATATTTCAATGTACATAAAGTGGCAACTTTACTGCTCACCCTAGTCACAGTTGCAAAGAGAGGCCAGCTGGCTGCCACCCCATGGGAGAGCAAACAGTTTTGCCATCTGCCACCAAAATTTAGCGGGTCTAATATGTGCTTCTTGCCATTGCAGTTACAGCCAGGAACCAATGCTGCTGCCAATCAACGATATAATGAGATATTACACGGCTGACAAACGTAGCCGCGGATACAGACTATGCTGCATTTTCTATGTATACAGAATTTAATAAAATGTTTGCCATTATGTATGACTCGTAAAAGGACCCTCAGATTGTGGAGATGGCAGATAATTAACCATCCAGCTCTGCAGACCTTTCCAGCCTCTTTTTGCTTTGGTTTTATCGCACCATATTGACTGTATGGATGAGCCAAAGCAGCTCTCATTGACCCCTTATGGAAGCTGTTGTCAGTTACCTACTTCGTACGAACATATTACGGATAGAATCTATAATCTGATCAGAGGTGGTGTGTGTCTGTCAGCATGTATCGATGCACTTATATCCCATAAAGGGCAAAATAATCAATTAAGACAACTTTACAATAGACAAAGTGGTAATGTACACATCGTGAAAGACTCCACAAGGCTGAACACTGCACTACTGTATTTTCTCTTTTGATGAATTAAAATGTTTTGCATCATCTGCTTTCAGAAATAATGTAATCCTACCAGTGCCTCGACAGAGACGATGGCATTGTTTCCCCCTTGTGAGTCATCATGGCAAAGTGCAGCAACAAAGGAAATTGCTCAGATATAGTCAATTGTCACCATCCACTGTTTGTATTATAATGCCAGTGTTTGTACTCAAATGCATTGTTAGAAAATATACATCCGCCGAAAGCACCAACTTATTGTAAATTATCATGAAGCACATTGAGCGGAAAGTTGTCAAAATGACCCCATCACAGCTGTTACAATATTTCTGAAATTTTCCAAAATATACCCTCTGTACTTTGCTCACTCATCATCATGTGCATGGATCTCCATTTAATGGATACAACAGGAACGCGTTTTGGATTCATCCCAGAACTGGAGCAACACACACTAATGGAGACTGGCAAAGTCCATGCAAAACTGTCAAGGCTGATGAGTTAAGTAGGGCAGAGATTTATCTGCATCAGATCTGTAACGATGCAAAGATGAGCGTGACTGATTCACTGTTCAAATTGATGAGTTGATTGCACAACCCGGGTTGCCCACCCCAGGACAGGAAGGCCATTAAATACAATGACCTTTTGTCTTTCAATGTGACAACAATGAACTGATGATGAGAACGGAATATTTCAACATTATAATCCTCCATCTTAAAGTCACCCTCTGTCTGCCCCATGCTCCATCTCTGACTTTTTACACACTGTTCCTCTATCCCCTCCATCTATCTCCCCTTTTTAATCCTTTGCTGCACTCTTCCTCTCTGTGCATTCAACCCCCTCTCAATCTGTTTTGATCCAATTCTTAACAGCCGTGTGCACTTCTGTAAGTAAGAGTGAATCACCCAGGGGGCTCTCATCAAAAGGCTGCCAGGAAGACAGAGAGGCTGGGTTGCCCTGTGCTAACTGCCAATGCCCTTAAAAGGGGACTTTCTGGCAATGCCACCTTTGATCAGTCCACCATGACTGTATTCCCCACAGCATCCGGACTGTAAGCTAGCGTACTGTGTGATGATCTAGCATTCAAACCAACAATGTCTTTCGGTTTAAGTTCAGCTTATGGAAACACCTTACATCCTCTGATGAAGCTTTTAAGTTTCAGGATAATTAGCACCTTCTGCCTGTTAACCAGACAAATCTGCGAGCTTCTGTTTAATTTGCTGTGGCAGACGCGTCTGGTCCCCATCCACTGTGGACGGAGCCCCAGCAGCCTGAGAAGTGCCAAGCCGATCACAACTGTTCGAAGTGTTTGAGATGAAGACCGTAAAGAGGAGCGCCGTTGAGACATTTTTGATGTGGCTGCAGCTGACGTGGAACTTAATGTTGAAACCATTATCGCGTCGGTATTAAACAAATTGGACAGTTTTTTTTTGCAAAAATAGAAACAATCAAGTGCACTTTTACTCGTTTAGATAATATTTGGACAAAGTTTAATATACCAACTGATAATAGACCAGCTGCTATCTGCATGCTGTAGTCTGTGTTTATTTATCCATCAGTCGGGCATTATTATTTTCCCGCCCAGGTCCCACTGTAATGTTTTTTGATTGGCTGGTTCTACCTTGGTGTTATTGGACCTCCACAATGAGCCGACCTGGAATTTCCATTTCCAGGTCGATTTTTATGTTGAACTATGGCAATCAACATAAAATGCATACAATAAAAGGGTTTTAATAATATTCACATAATTAGCTGTGCATCCTCTTTAAGTCAGGGAACTTTTTTTTACCCCGCTGTGATTTTAAATTTCTGATGAAGCTTTCTTGTGTTGACGTCTCTATGGGGGATGTACGGAAATTGTACTGGGGTTGGATTGAGGGTCCTCCTGCTTCATGCAGAGTAGTAGGCTAAGGTTTTTTGATATGGCAAGGTCGGGCCAGAGTGTAGGCCACCTGCTGTCAAAGCACAAGGACAAGGTCATCCTTGCGGAGCCGAGCCAGTGCAGTGTCAGTCAAGCTGTGCCAACGTTACTGCTACCCCTTCCTTTCCTTCCCCACCCATAACTTACATTCTTGCTGCCCCACTACAAAGGACGAGTGGAGGGTGGGAATGGCGCTCGGTCCCTCCCCTCCATCTGGTGCCGCATGCCTCTGTCAGGATGTCAGCCTGCACATAGTAATGAAGGGTGTCATCAAGGTTACCGCAGGCTGGAATGTTGCCTGCTCCTCCTCCTCTCTCTACCCCTGTATCCCTCATTACCGTCTCTTGTAGCACATATTGTCTTTCTGTGTGAGAATCCAGTTGTTGGTATACCATTTCCGGGGTTGGTTTTAGTAGTTGGGACATCCATCCACTTGCAGTGAACCCACCTTAAACTAGTTTGAAGCACTAATGGTTTGGCTTTTGATTCAGAATACAGGACAAAAGTAAACTAAATATCCTTTGTATAGTTTCTGTATCACACTTGTTTAGGCCAAACCATTGAGGCATGGATACAAAGTAGAGATGTTTGATAATTGACCATCAACCTACAATACAAATGTTGACCAATTAATGCTATCAGTTAAACGGTTAAAAGGATTATTGAAAATTAACAAAAAGTTGAGAAGACAACTGCTGATCCACCTTAAATGTCAGTCCACCTTAAGTGAGCCTGAACTGGAGTTGTTGCTAACTTCGGGGGTCGCTTCGGGGCTCGCTTCACTGGCTGGCAAGGAGTTGCAGCATTTATTCACCCACACTCTGCACTGTTCACACTCTGCACTTCTACGTTCACAACTACAATGTTACTGATATTGTCACACTCATCATCACACACACACACACACACACACACATATGCATGCTCGCGCTCCTGACCGGGCACTTGCTAACGTTATGCAGGAAACCTTGACAGTGTATGCCAGGCAAACACACAAGACCCCTTTGCATGCAAGGCAGTGGCACTGATCTTGTTGGTTTACGGTTAATCGAGTTAATCGGTTAACGAGAGTCGGCTATAGGGAATAAAAATCCAATTTGGCTTCCCTAATGAAAAGGTGATTGCTGGTATTAAGGGCCTTCAATTAAACATGTAAATGCTGCAGTAGTTACCCGGCATAGGCTAAGTAACATTCAGTAATTGTTGATAAACACGTAATTACCTTTATTTAATATAATTTAGATTGTTTTAAGAGTAACAATTAGTTAAAAGGTAAATTTGCAGTACTCAATATGCAGGTAGAAGCGAAGTGTAAGGAATCCAAGTCATTTTAAGGTAAACCTGCTGTAATTGCAGGTATAAAAAGGCACCACCTGCAGTGGATACTACAATATAATGAAAGACACGGCATCAGTTGGAGATAGAACATATTATCATGCAATAATGGACACTACACCATAGTGCACAATATATGCAGTCCTAAGATATTTGCATTATTTTAATAACTTAGTTATATTAGTGTAGTATATTATTATATATATATATATATATATATATATATATATATATATATATATATCCCCATAATAGTCTGCCAAGGTGGTATTGCAATGATCGTTAACTAAACATTATATTTTAATCACTTCATCATGTTTGTGACCCTTCAACTAACATGATAAATTGTCTCTCAGTAAGACTGATCTATAATGTGTTATTAATGATAGCATAATTCAAATGCGGGGCCTCTCACTGAGAAATGATCATCATGTTACTCCAGTTAGTCTAACCTCAAACAGGATGTTCTTTATATGCAAAATACAGCATTTGCTCCAACATATCATAAATCTTTACTATTAATTTCACTGCTTTACAGCGGCATTATTTCTTCAGCAATAACAGTTAGAATATGTGATGACGTATTTTCTTGCTTTTAGAGTAAACTCTACTCGGACACATGCAGAGATAGAAGGCAGCCTGTTAACTGCAACATATAATGCGATGTTGAGGATGAACCGAGCTGAAGTCTCATGTGTCTGGCCACAGAGCGAGATGCCATCAGCAGCATCGCTGGTCTCTGGATCTCGGCGACATTCATTTTCTCGGTGTCACTGCTGATGTATGGGGGTACTGGCTGAACATGGTACGGAGGGCGTGCTAACCTTGTGGGTCAAACCTTACCCATCTCGGATATTGTGCCGAGGAAGCACATTTTTACAATAACACTGGAAACTCTGCAGCCTGTATTGTTTTCTTCTATGCAGCACAATGTTCAGGCTAAGATACTTTCTAACTTATTTCCATGGCATGTGTCTGTTTCTGTGACAAAACAAAGAAATCATTGCAGCGGATGCATCAAATACCTCCATTATCTTTCCACTTATGAACTCCTCCAGTTTATTACATCTGAGTCACACTTTCATTTTTCACATGGAAATTGAATGATATACTGTAGCTGCATTAGAACACCGTTTAGGAAAATGTCTGCCAACGGCATTCAAATTCCAGTTGTCCTTTTGGCTTCTGAAAGATTAGGATAAGACCGAATTAATTTTCCTCTTTCAAAGCAGGTGGTGAATAAAAGGGTTTTGTGTCTTATCTCTTTATGCTATCTGCCTCGTCCACTCTTCCCGGGGATCCATGATACAATACAGACGGAAAGAAAAGAGTAACATTCTCAACTGCAAACTACAGATCCTTGGAATGAGGGCACGACACTGCACCCATGAACCTTTTTGTGCGGCATAATGTCTCAGTGACTCGGGATAAACTCTGCATCAACACACCTGAAATAGTGCTCTTGTGAGAGCTGTAGAGGGCAGGTGTGGGACAAGGTGGGCTCAGACCATTGCTGCTCAACCTTGTCAGACAGCTATGGGAATACACCTCTGCCAAGCTTTTAAAGAACCATTACTGTCATAGGGAGTGGCCTGACACAGGCTATGAAAAGGACTACAGAGAGAAATAACTTGACAGCCATGGCTGTATAGTGAACAGACGAAGATATGCTCTAATGGTGCCAGAAATATTGGGGGTCGTGTCAGTAATCCCCTGGCTGATACAAGAAAAAGAAAAAAGAAAACGGATAAAAAATGTTCATAGTATAGCTTATTTAACTATTTACATTTTGACATCAGTATAACTCAGCACCTTGTGACATCTGTGGTCCCGTTTCCATCCTTTTCTGAACTTCTGCAGGATTTCGCATAGCATGCAAACCTTTTTCCCTGCATTTGTGATGGACATGTGTATGTCTTAAATAAGCAATTTATAGTCTTTATAGCAACACATGTAAACCACGTGTATTCAGGCCGACTATGGCTGCCCTTGTGGGAAGTACTATCACTTAATAAACATCCATTATTGGAATACTAGCATTTATTTGACACTGCACAGTATCTGATTATGGAGTACCTTTGTGCCACAGTATGCAGCCCACAAAAGCTTAACTGCCTTCCAGAGCCAACTCTTCAATTTACTCAGAATTGGCAGCCCCCCCCCCCCCCCCTTTTTTTTTTTTTTAAAGATTACATTTATGGCTTTTTGCCTTAATTGGACAGTGCAGCTAAAGAGAGACAGGAAAGGCGAAGCGAGCGGCTCGACAAGGGCCCCAGATCGACCCGGTCTTGGTACATGGGACTCCTGCTCTACCTGTCTTGGTATCCCAGGCATTATACAACTCATAAACTTGAGTATAGATCATCTTTTGTGATCAAATGTTATGTCTTTAAAATTAGTTCTTGGAATCTTTAAACCTCAATGTTATCTTCCTTTATTCACAACTTGACTCACATGACCAATACAAAACATACTGATGCTTCACACATTTGAGATACACAACACAACAATTTATGTTGGTGCTCTTGGGCAAATATGGAAAGCAACCTGGCCCTCTCTGACAAAAAAAGAAAAAGATTACCATGGGTCAGAGGGAAATATTAATGGAGGCGGAAGAGCTCCGTGGCTTTTAAATCCCTGGACCTAATGGACTGTATTGACCACATTAATAAAACAGGATATGTGTTTCTAATGTCCTCTCCGTGGTGCATTAGGCCAGGCTTTACTTAGACTGTGCTTCCATTTGTTTGTCAGGATGGCAGCTGGGTGCAAGAAAATATCTGAATCCAAACTCATTTGATCTCTAGCAGAATGCAGAAACGCTACCTCCATGCTGTGCAATGAATTATTGCGAGGTTTCATACAAGTTTCAACATATACGAGATAATAATCTCGGTAAAAAATGTGACTCATGAATGTCTTTTAAACATAAAAGATAAAATATGTACACAGCACTGAGTTATTTTTTTAATATAGTTTTTTTTAATATATATATGAGCCCTTCAGTGTTATGCGGACATCCTTTCCTTTTTATCGTTGATATGAGGTCTCTGTTTCCCGCCTAAAAAGAACTGTGTGTGCAACCTCACCTTTTTTTCTGCAGAAACAATAAGACCCATGAGCGGCATGTTTTACAGACCACCCTATAATTTGATAGCTGTACAGGGCCACATACATTAATGGGTGATAACAATAAAGGGAAAAAAAGTCATATAAATCTTGAGATGGAAGAAAAAAATCCCCCAGCCCTGACTCCTTACATTAGTCTACCAGAATGGCAAAGTGCTTACAAGGACACTGTAGTTTGGGGTTTGATGGGCATGAAGACTTTGGCAATACTGTGCAGTATATCTAATACGCATTAATATTCATAGCACTTCCATTTTATTTTTTCTTTGAGCAAAATACATTTTGAGGAAGATATAATGCTCATGGGTATGTTTTTCGCCACCCTGGTAGCATGGCCTCAGGGATGGTCTGTACTGTAAGTCAGTGCACCGCTTTGGTCCAGAATGAAATCCTAACCACTACTGGATGGATTGTCCCGGCTTATTTTACAGACATCCGTGGTCCCCAGCGGATGCAGCCTACTGACTTTGGTGATCCCACTCACTTTTCCTGTCGTGTCACTAGGAGGTGGTCTTTTTTTTTTTTTCTCTGTTTAATGTCTTGACATCTTTTGGATAGATTGCCGTGAAAGTAGATATCAGTGAGGCTCAGAGGGTGAAGCCTACATACATGTTAACTAGAGGGCCATCATCAGGTCCATTTAAAAAATTTGACCATTAGCATGTTAGCACTGTCACCGTTTCAGTCAAGGCGTTGTTGTTGGCTCCAGACAATTATTTTCACCACGATCACCAAAAAGCATTTTAACTGCTCTGAAGTCAGTGTAACCCATCCAAAGTTCTAAATGTTATACTTTTACATTAGTATTTTCATCTATAGTGGATAATTGCAAAAAAATAATGCACAATAGGAAATATAATGTTGGAATTATTAGTTTAAATGATGCATTAAAAGTTGCTTAGGTTAGGAACTTAAACGGGTCATAATTCCCTCTTTAATCTATTATCTATTTTATATCACAGGGAAAATACTTCCAACTGTATTTATTCAATTGTTTTGCAAAAAAACCCATATCTGATAAGATTACATTTGAACACAGCATGATAATGTTATAATTTCCCATTGCCAAAAACAAACCATGAATGCATCATAATGGAACTGAATGGAGCCTCCGTACATTAGCCGTTTAGCCATTAGCTCCGATGCTGCCAACATGTTCTCCTCCCCTTGATTTCAACAGATTTGTTGTTCACAATGTAGCAATACTAGACATTGGTGACTCGACTGTAATAATGCTGATCACTCGATCGCATATTTTTACTTTTAATATCAACAGATAATGATCAGTAGTAAAACTTTATTTCCGACACTGATGGTTAAACTGTGTAATTAATCCGCAGCTCGCATGCGCGCCGAACCGTGAGGGGGATCCGATCCATCACAGATCAACTACGCTCCGTTACACCTCTAAGAGTCACTCAGACCTTCAGCCTCCGGTTTTCATTTCCCTCCCTCTTCCTTTCCTATTCAAAATGTGCCGTTTCCTCCTCTTCCAGCAGTTTCCCCCAGTGTGCTCTGGCCTTCTCACATAACCTGAACTCCACCCCTCCTGCTCATCTGCTCCTCATTCCCTCATTAGTCCTTTAGTATATGAAGCAGCCCTTCACCTAATCACTGCCAGATCGGTTATCGTTCCCCTCTAGCCATTCAGCTTCCCAGCCTCTGTTCTTGTTTCCATTCTGTTCTAGTTTTTATTGCCTGCCTGCTGCTTTTTTTGTGTTGTTTGCCTTTGCTGATTGACTGCCTGTTGCAAGATTCAGGAAAGCGTCACCTGCTGTGTCTCTGAGTTCTGACAATAAAAACCTCAAATCAAGCTCTGTCAACACATGTCAATTGCATGTAGCAGAAACATGTATTATAGTTTTGCAATTAAAAAGACATCTTCCCATCTGTCTCACCAAAGACCATCTCTTAACTTTTTAAACCAGTCAAACACAAACTTAATGTTGCGTTAGTCCTTTCTCACCCTTGAGCAAGCATCGTAGAGTAGAGATTCATGGCTTTGCTAATTAAATTTCTGCAAACCTGGTGGAGCCCCTGGCAGCCATTATCTGCCAACCGGATTTTGATTAACTGGACATGAATACACTATTATCTAGAGTTACTGTTTGGGGCTTATAAACATCAGCCCCCTAATTAAAAAGAATAATGCAGCGCATATCATGTCCAAAGTAATCTGCATCTTGCTTAGCTATCAGGTGCATAAAACGTAATAAAAGCAAAGTGATGATTCGTGTTTCTTTGTTTATTAGGGGTTGAATAAAAAAAAACATCAGCCTTGTTAATCTTATACAAGACAGTAGGTTCAGACAGGGAACCCATTCTATGAGGAATATTCATACTCTCTTTTTACAAACAAGCTTTAAATGATACTTCCTTTTGGTAGTCAGTGAGATATAGGGTGACATGTTCATGGTGAAGGAAACATTTATTTCTGTGTAAAAAGTTAAAGCAGCATGGATGAGTATTGTCACTCAACATGCTTTATGTTGTTCTGTATAATATTGTTCCTGTTTTTCTTTGGAACTACTTCTAGCACCTTCTCTCTTGGTTTAATACCAAATTAATTCATACAAGTACATCAACAATCACCAGGTCAAAGGGCTTTAATAATTACTCAGCTTGTCAAGTCCCACACTATCTTTAGTGGATCAGAGCCAATATAGCTGGTGAAGTAAATAGCTAATTAAATAAAGTGCAAACTAAGTAAACAGTTTAATTCTTAGATGAATTCAGTCTTGTATGATTTAAGAACGAGAAAAGCTATTACCTCTCTGAATTGTTATGCCATTGATGGTAAGGCCTTAAACTATATGCTATAAGTGACATTTTATATTGTGTGTATTTTTGGATGTCCTAATGGTGTCGTGGGAGAACAAAAGAAAAGTGATGGGGAAGCCTCATGGGACTTTCTGTGTATAAGTCTTCCAATGCCTAGTTAAGGATCTGTCATGGAGGCTTACCCAGCATGTGTTCCAGGCTGATTTCTTTAATTTAGAGCAAATATCCAATGAAACTATTATTTAATCACTCACAAAAGTGAAACATGATCTTACACACTGATTTTAAACACTCTTAGACGTACGTTAACATCCACTGAAGTATCTTCTTTCCCTCACAATCAAACATACAACATGTTGTCCATAACTCGAGGACTGGTTTAATACGGCTAACAGTCGAATGCAGTATGATTCAACACAATTTACTACAAGTTACACAAGGAACAATCATGCCATGAAAAAAATGTGAATTAGCTTCGCCACGTACAATATGGCATTTAAACTTCTAAGAGGCATTTAAACTTCTAAGAGGAAAAAGCTCTTTCACAGAAAAGCTAACACGTACAATACATATTTCCTTCCCATGGGAGATGTAGGGGGAGAATGAATAAATGAAAGAGTGAAGAATGAATCCTCCCTGTACCAGAGATGAGGTCCATCATTTGATTCCTCTAGTACAAACAGGTCTGCATCGCCTATTCAAAAATCTATTGTGTTACTCACCTGCAGAGCCAGCCTCTCAGCCATACCTCTCTAAATAATGACATTTTTAGTGTTCGCTTTGTAATGCCGGGACTGCGGGTCATAAAGGCCGAGGTATTTTTCATTGTACATTGTGACAATAATGTGTGGTCTCACAAACAAATATCACCTGACAAGAGACGAAGCGGAGGAGCAGTAGATATGTCAACTGGCAGGAATACAAAAATGCTGCTTTTCTCGGACGTCATCGCTAAAATGCGATAGGCTCATAGTCTGCCCACCTCAACTGACACAGTTGCACTTTTTTATTATATCTGAATTTCAAAAGTATCCGATGGTTCTTAAGTTAAGGGTAGATCTGGCACTATCTTTGAGTCACAGATGCCCCAGCTCACTGTTTCCATTCAGTCATGTTTCTTGAGAGTCCACAGCCAGCACAGCTTGATTCGTCAAATTGTTTTTTTGTTTTTTTCTCTGGCCACTTTTGTTAATAGAGAACGGTAGAGGAGCCTGAGGGGGTTTGGCACTTGTGTTACAGACCCTGGTAGATGGTGGCAGGGATGCCATCGTCACAGGAGTGGTGGTTTAATGGAAAGCATCTGTTCAAAGAGAGTGTTGACAAAAACAATGTTACATGGCTTATTGTCTGTGGATTTCAGCTCTAGCAGACAATAAAGTTCCAATTGAGGTATATTTACGGTTAAAGTGTTTGCCATTTCAACAGTAAAAACAAATAGACTATACAATGGTAAAATGTAATAAACTGTCTAGGACAAGAGTAAAACTGAAAAAAATCATCAATGCAAAAACACGAATCATCAAAAACATGAACTACATGCCTTTTTGGTCATAATGCTATAAAATGTATAATTATATGTACAAGCAGTAGTAGTTTAGTTGTAGGCTTTGCTTTAAAGTTTGCTTTAATCAATACTTCACCATATACATTTTGTAAACAGTTTATGGTATCCACTACTGCATGAAAAAAATGTGCTTACAATGCAAATCTCGCCCCAGGATATATTCAAGGAAAAAACAACTTTCAAGAAAATGTATTGAACCTCTCAGAGAAACATATTTCAACATGGATGAATTTGTGCCGTAAGGAATTCATAATTTAGCCTCAATTGATTTAAAAAAGCCAAGAAGCAGTAAAACAGAGTCCTTATGACTGGTACAAAACTAGATAAAACAACCTAGCAAACCGTCTTTCTGACTCCCACTTCTTCTTTCTGAGGAAGATGGGCAATTACATGTAAGGATCTGCCTTTGAAGGCTGCCCTTCGAGGATGCTATCTTTTACTTTGGCATCAATCTCAGGAATCAGTACGGACCTTCCACTGGATGTTAGGGTAATAGACATATAGCATAGATATCACCCACACAGCTTCAAAGAGACTTAAGATTTCTGGATAAGTTGTTATCTTCTTCTGCTTAGCTCAGGTACTCTGAAATTAAGTGGATGCATTTTCAGAAGGATGGCACACTGCTCGTCATTAAGTGATGACTGATACAGTGCATAGGATTTTAGACTTTCTGTCACTTTGTGGCAAATTGTGTTTTGCAGTCGGATGCATTTAGTATAGCATTCCTTCTCTTTGCTTTCCTAAGCATGCACTACCCTTTTCTCAAATGTATCTAGATTTTAAAGCATTGGCCCTCCAGCAGCCGAGGCTCCAGCTGACTCCCATCCTCCATGTAATTTTGTTTCGGCCCGCCAAAGGCCACAACATAATTTGACATAACGGAGCCTTACCTCCTCTTTGGTCTGAGGAAATTGTGACCTTTCATTATAAAGCCTCGGTGAATCCAGTTCATCACTATAGCTCGGGGATTTGGTCGGGGGTGGAGTGGATTGGTTTAAGGAAAAGACCACAGAAGCACTCTTCGTAATGCTGGCACTGGATGTTTAGAAGTGCTCCAGGGCTCGAAAGCAAAGACCTTCTCCCTCAATTAGATTGATTCAGAAGCCCGTTGCTTTAACCTCTGCTGGGACACAATTTGTCTCATTTCGCTCTGATTTTAGGATGTCCAAAGCAATCTCACAAGTGCCTAGAGAATCCCGTCTCTGCATACTGTTTGCCTTGCCCATTGTTTCCATTTCATACACCATGCCTGCACATACAGTACACACCCATTAGATTATTTATGGAAATTGAGACATTTGACAATGGATATCCATGACAACGTTGGCTTTATATATTGAGCAGGACACATGTGATGTGTCTGTGACGTAATGTTTGAGGCTGACTTATCTACTTTACCTCTATGACTTTGTTGTCTATACATAACAAAGGACATGTCTGTCGGATGGGAAAGGGTCAACACAAACCTAACCTTTCACTGTGACTGTGCTCATGACGGAGGGCCAACATGTTCTTTAACATAGGCTATCAATTCCTCTCCGGTCGAGCAGAGAACATGACCGCAGAGGATACATTCTTACATCACTCTTTAATACGGCAAGTTGATCAGAACCAAATATGCTGCAAAAGTTACAAGGGATCCTGCACACGATCCAATGTGTGAATAGCATCCTTCACAGTAAAGGTCACTGGTCGGATTGCCAGACGAGCAGATGAATCTGAGTGGGAAAATGGAAAAAGCAGCACTTGCTGCTCCCTCATTACCACCACTGAGGTACTCTTGAGCAAGGCCTCTAACCCCGAGTCGCTCCAGTAGAGCTGCTCAGTGGCCACCGGAAAAAACTGTGGTTTTTGCTGGGCAGCTTCCAAGTGTGTGGGAGTGAGTCCCTGAAAAAGAAAGCATTGTTCTACGAATAATGAAGAGGTATGTTAAAATGTGACAGCCTTGTTTTAAACAGAATTAGTAAGTCTTGTATAATTATTTGCTGAGTGCTATTTAAGATAATGCAAGTGGAGTGTGGAAGTTGCCGACCCGTGGCCTTAACCCTTTTAAAAAAATAGCTTTTATATCAGTTGTAGAATACATTATTTATTAATCAATTGATATTGTTTTTGTCAGAGAATGGCTGCACTAGACTATGACTATTAAAAATAAAAGTTTTAACTTTTAGCATAATCATATAAATCATATAACATAACAAGGCACCACCCACCTAGTGGGACATTTGATTGCACAACTAATTAATCAGTCTCAAATATATTCAGGTTGCTACGGAGTACTTCACACACTCAAAACACAGTACCATGTTCTTTATAACTGAAATATGAATTGAATACTAAGGTTATACACACTTCTAGGCTAAATAAACAGATGTGAACAGATGATTTTAAGCGTACACAATATAGACGAGTAAATTAAGTTGTAGGCATGATGGATAAATTAGAACCAGTTAGATGACAATACACCTTCAACAGCTGAGAGATCAGTGGTTTTATGATAATACAGTTGGAAGACCCTACAATATCCTAAACGTTTTTCATCCTAATGATTATATGATGGAGTAAAAACCCCGATTACAGAAAAGCAAGGTTTGACCTACTTGGAAGGATGATCGTGTGGCTGCCCTGGAATAGAAGAGGAGGACAGAGTCTCGGCATCGGACCTTGTATAACAGACTTCCCTGGTCTACGATGTTCTCGAGGGGTTCGGTTCACAACCATGTGTTGACTGGCATCTGCTGGCTGGTGGTGTTCTTCAACTCTTGTCAGGGCATTAGGATGGAGCTGCCTATATATATATATATGAAAGAAAAAAAGAAAGCAGAACAGACTGGAGCTTTCAACTGAACTGAACTGCTCACTAGCAACTTGGGTCCATGTTTACTTCCTGTTAGGTTATGTCATTCAAATACACTTCAATACATTTGGAATATTTACCATTACAATTGTGAAATGGTCTACAATTTAAAAATAAAATTCAAAAAGAAGATAATACCTTCATTCTGCATCTTCTGCCGTGGAGAACACTCTCTCACTAGGCACTGAAGTGTTAGTCCAGTGAGTTAGCGTCATGTCAGTGTGACAAATTGAGGGTATTTACACTCATTGCTTTTCCATCGTGCCAGCGCATTACCATCCACTGAAACTACCCTTTGTTCCCTTGTAGAGGGCCACTTCCTCTGGGATGGTGTTGTTTACAAAGGTGTGGTGGTCAACTTCCTTGCTCGTGAACGTCCCCCTAAAGAGCTCCTCTTTGGCCGAGGTCTTTTGTGGAGGAGATGCCCCTGAGTCCGGTCCTGTCGATGTCTGCTCTGTGGCTTGACCCTGCAGAAGGAATTACGTGAGCTATACAACTAATGATGTATCTTTATGTTTCATGAAACTACAATTGGGATAACAATTGAAGAAAGCATTTAGCATTAAAAATTAAAAAGCAATGGTGATTGCATTCATAGCAATAACATAGGATAAGACTAAACATTTCTTCCTTTTTACCTCTTTAGTGGCCATAATCTCAGTGGTGAGATCACTGTATGTTCTCCAGCATGTGGTCTAGGTGAGACAGGGACTTGAACATTGGATCCATTGCAGTAAATCTATGAAGGTAGTCCTGTAGATAAGGGGGGTCACTGTATCTGAGTTTCAGCTCCCCTCTAATGGAAGCCTTCACATCGCTAGTGACTGCTGAGTCATCCTCCCTTCAGCCCATGGATTGCACAGTCCTTGTTTTCAGAGGTAGGATCATGGGCACAGATGGTATGGTTTCAATGATCAATAGGGTCGTAATGGCTGTGAAGGGTTTGAGCACCTGGAAGACCTCCTCTGCAATTTTCACATCAGCATCAGACGAGGTGACACCATTTCTGATATTTTTCTTCAGGCTCTTGTCTGTCAGTGCAGAGTAAATGGCTGCCTGCTGCTCAAGATAACGCTCCAGCAAGTGGAGTTCCATCTTGTTGTGACACCGTGTATGAGCTTGTGGGACGGTAGCTGGAACATTTCTTGTTTGGTGTTAAGCACATGAGCGGCTGTTGCACTTCGGTGGGAAAATGAAACCACCTTCCTGATCCTCACGAGGAGGCGGTCCATCTGGTCCACTGAAAAACCTTCTTTGGGATGATAAATTGATCACATGTGCAAAGCAAGCTATCTGTGCTCCCAGTCCAGCTTCTACCACTGCATGTATTTGGTTCCTGGCATTATCTGTGGTTACTACACTATTGATATTGGGGCTCTCTAGCTTCCACTCTGCTACTGCTTCTGCCAGTACCTGCGCCATATTTGCGGCTGTGTGACTCTCACAGAGGGGGCATGTCTGCAGCACCGGACTTTGAGTCTCCCCCAAAGTGAGCAGTCACACTCATGGTCTGTGGTCAGGGCAACAGAGGATGCTCTGGATAATTTGTCTTTTTCTTCTCATAGAGACCAAGGGTCTTGTTGATAAAACAGTGCATAGCATCCACACAGAATTTTTGCATATGTTCAAAATGAGGAAATGCACGTCCACCAAAGATTATTCAGATTTTTAAAACCTTGCGTTCGCCTGCCAGTGCACAGTTAATTTCCTTTTATTAATCCCAAATCATCCTGTAAATGTGCACAGCTGTTTCATCCTCACATCCCAGCCTCTTCACGCTCACGTTCAACCATAAATGGTCAACGCAAAGCACCTTGAATGCTGATGCATAGAAATGAGCTGCTGATCAATGGGTCTTTATGGTGAATTTAAATCTGCTTACAGTTATGGCTTGCTAATACAAGCACAATATCACTGCTGCTTAATGATGAAGAGGATATATATGTGTGTGAAATGAAATGTGAGTGTCATCACTCTACATGTAATCATGCTTCTCATTGACAACAAACAATTTACAATGTCTGTGATTACATACAATTTTTAATTCTTATATGTCTATTTGTGTGTTCATGTTTGCACATAAACTAACCGTAATTAAATGGTACATTTGAATGTGTTCTTTGTTACTCACACCTCTCTTCCCGGAGAGCTGTAGAGGACGGAGGAGTGACTTGTGGGTAATACCTTCCCACATGCCATGTAGGGTTTGGGTTAGACGGGGGTCTTCCTGTTGTTTTTATTTTCTTTTTCCTTTGCTTTTTCTCCAATTTCGAGCCCTTTACTAAATTGACATAAGTTACTTGAAATGCAAAATCTCTTCTCTTTGTTCTTGATTTTATTATTCATATATGTTTTTACTCGTGCAGTTCCTGTCTCATGTTACTAGGAGGACAATTAGAATTGAAATTATTAGCATTTTTTGGCTTGTCCAGAGCTACACAGTATCCTCCTCTGGCCAATCAATTATTCAGATGGCCCACATGGAAACAACATCCATAATGACACAACCCATAAGCACCATTAATTATTCGCCCCATAAAAAATCCTATTTGATAAACAGTATTTACCGCATAGTAACGATTTTGAAATAAAAAATAAAGACCAAGCTAGACACAAGCTTTTGGTTGTGCAGATAAAATACTGATATTGACATTAAGAGCAGGTGAAAATGGTTCAAACATTGTCTAATTAGTGCAATTTCTCACTTATGTTGACAGGCGTGATGAAGAAGACTGATGACATACGCATATTCCAACAATGATCCCCACAACATCGGGAACATCTCCTTTATTCAGTACATCCATTAGTGCTGTGGGATGGTAAGCTACATACATATATTGGAAATATAATCAATTATGGCCCTGAAAAACTTTCATTGCCTGAAGGCTTTACTTTAATGAGTGAGAAATACAAACATGTCGAGGTAATCTGTAAAAGAGCTGACCAAGATGCACTCGCTCAACAGCTCTTCACCTTCAGTGCTGTCTTTTTGGCAATAATGCTTTTTGTGAATAGCCTGTATCTATACACAAACTAAACTTGAATATCCAATGAAAGTCTCTTCTTTAAGACTGGTTAGACAGGGCAAAACCCTTAATAGCCTGAATGGTCAGACACAGTTTCAAGGCATTATAGGTCAGCCAAGTCAAACCTTAATCTTGTGTGCAATATGGTCCAGATATCAGGCTGATTTATTGTTGTCGGGTTAGACAAGGCCAATATTTATGAAAGGGAAAGAAAAAGAGGCTGTGTGAGAAATGTGTGAAAGCTGAGAGGTGAAATCACGATCTAGTACCTGGTAGACAAGAGGACATTGATTGGTCCGCTTTATGCCCTGTTGGGTTAACCCCTACCTTACTGAATCAGTTCACTTTGTATTTGTCCAGAACCATTGACACCTGAACTCTGATCCACTCTGTCTATCGGTCACACACGTTAGACACAAACATTAAAAAAAAAACTAACTACAGATTATATAGTGGGGTCGAGGCTCTGGTTCATAAGAGGAGTAAATTAAAGCCAAGAGTCAATGATACTTTCCTAGAGGGAAACATGAAGAAAGGGAATCAGCAGGTGGATAATTGAGGAGCATGACACAAAGTAGCAGAGGCAGGAAATGAACATTGAGTTTGAGTCTTAGATTAACCACCATAAGGGTGATGACACCATGCACACTGAGCAGATCATGTACGCAGCATTAGGAAGTTGAGAATGGATCCTTTTTTACTCAGATCCTCTCATGGTGTGATCCTACCTGAGGCCAGGTGAGAGGAGATACATGGCTCATTTACCTGAGGGAATGGATGGCTAGAAATAATTACAGAGGTATACGGCAGATAAACCCGTTGGTGCTTGACACAAATCTCTCCTCACTAAATGGTGCTATGGCATTTGCTGTTAAAGACCTTCACTTTTCAAACTGACCTTACTAGATTTGACTTTGATGACACTGTGACTCTCCCCATTGTCTTAGCTACTGCATTCTATAAACAGATAATGGCTTAAATAGGATTTTCTCCCCAGGTGCAGGAGCAATAATCCACTTTGTAACGTTATCTAACATGATAGGCAAATTTCTCAATTTCCCTTGAGTGGTGGTGAGTCAACACTTTTGCTTAGGTTTCAAATCAGTCCAAAAAACAACAGTGGGACGAGCTCTGTGGTGTCAGTTGAGTTTTATAGTCAGATATTATTTATCATCACATTGTCACAAATATGGTATTGTCGTTTTGTCAAAAATTACTTTTTCTTCTTCTTTCAACCATTGCTCAGCCATCTGTAATGTCCTAGAGGGGCCTTTAAACACAGCCCTACAGTGGATGGTCGGACCTGCCACACAAGAAAGGAAGGTCATCAATCATAAAAGCTTTAGGCCAGGGAGGCAACAGCACCATCACGCCATTTGTCTTTTGCTCTTTCCTTCCCTTTATCTTCGCTGCCTGTTTCCATTCCTGAATCCACCTTTCCATTTTGGTCTCCTTCCAATCCTTCCTTCCTCGCTGTTTCCCCTCCGTTTGACCCTTCCTCCCTCCATCCATCACTCTCTCACTTCATCCTTTTACGCAAGACTTAATCCCATTGTTCCCTTCATCCACTTCTCCATCCCTCCAATTTTTCCTTCTGACTTCAAGGCTCTGTCCATGACAGTTTTGTACAAATGTTTACTGTGGCTAGGAAAAAGAACAAGGGCAAAAATGCAAGGATGTTGATTTGTGTGTCCAACAACTAGTAATCAGGTGTTTTTCCATTGTCATTCCCCAAGGCAATGGCTACTGTGTGGCCAATGACAAAGGCAGTTAAGGAATTGGTGTACTTGTCAAAATCTCAGTTTTAGAACAATGGTTATATATATATACACTTTCACAAAACTTGTGTATCAAATATAAAAAAATTAAAAAAGGTTACTTGCTAGCTTGTGTTACATATTGGACATTATATACATTTTCTAATTGCAATGTCTTTTATAGGAGTTTAACCAACACTTTTTATACAAATTGCATCAAATCATTCATGTTCAGAGTCTTTCTTATAGGCGTTTTTCTCTGACATCCTCTGAACACTAGACAATACGGCTTTTGCTGAGGGTTTTGTTTGTCTTGCTTTTCCAAACTTTCCATCTCAATTTAATCTAAATTCATCTTTCATTCATATCAGATTATATTTGATTTTCAAGTGAACGTGCTTGAAATGCAGAGCAGTTAAAACCATGACCAAGGCTTTTTTTTTTGTTCAGGTCCCCGAAAACATGGTCAAAACAAGAAATAAAATAAAATCACTGAGACGAAAGGGTGTAATCCATGTGTAGATAGCAGGGCAGCTACATCTGCAGCTTCAAAAATAATGGCTCTAGGAAAAATCATTGTAGTTTTTCAGCCGCGGAACAGTTTAATCACATTTTTCATATGATAGGGTAAGTATTAGAAGGAGGGTGGAGAGAGGAAAATGTCTCAAGGACAAAAGCATGATGCATGCTTTGCAGTGTGATGACTGCAGATAGGACCTATCTCCTGGATATCTTTTATTGCTTTTATATTTGCGCCTGTCCTTGGGTTCTTCATAAATTGGAATTTGTTTCCTTGAAGTGCATTTCTCCCTGCACACAGAAAAACAAGCACATTTAAATGACAGGAAAGATACTTACCTCTACAGGTTTTTCATGTAGGCCAAGCCCGATAATGGATTGCTTACCTTAAAACGTTTTTATTTTTAATTGAATTAGGTATTCAGATTCAGGTTTACAGACCAACTATGATTTAAAATATAATCTTATAAAAAAAAAAAAGGTGATGCACTACACCTGCAAGGACCTGGAAGAGGTGTATGCCACTTCCCCTGTAAAAGCAAACTTGACAGTCGAATGTGCACACCTGTACAGAAACTGTGACCCATGCGTATGACATAATGGGGACGGGGGAAATCGGCGAACGCAGATGGTGAGGTGGTGAATTAAACCAGATTGTAGAAATGAAATGTCAGAGGAATTATTTTACTTCAAATCACTTATACAAGTTACTTATATATCAACCTAATATAATAAATATTCAAACCAGGGCTGGACTACCGACACTAATAGTTAGCTTCGGAGTGCACTGCAGCTGATGACATTATCACCATTGGTATGTGTATTATGTTATATTATTTTTTTATTTTTGTGTGTGTGTGTGTGTGTGTGTGTGTGTGTGTGTGTGTGTGTGTGTGTAGAATCACTATAGTGAAGTCACAATTGAAAACAGCTATCCAATGCAACTAGCAGACGGTGTGTGAGACCATGTGTGTTAAACCATTTATGGTTCATTTATGGCCTTGTAGAGGGCGGGATATGTGGATGATCCATGTAAGCACATTTCCAAATTCATTTGGGATTTTAAAAAGGAAATTGCCTACTGGCAAGTGTGAGTAAAGTTATATAAATCAGAATTATTTTTTTCTTGCCAACTGCCTTACTAAGGTTATATGGGTGTGAGTCGGCAAGGAAGCCATGGGGTGCTGTCACTTTCACCGTGACAGGGAGCATGCAGGGACCTAATGGTTTGCCCCCACTGTCATCTGCAACCACCAAGCAGAACTCACAGAGAACCCGCTCAGGAGGTGTGCATCTTTGTTGTTTACTTCTTGTGAGACAGCTTGATGAATGGATATCTGAGCGGAAGGATGGATTCTTGTGCCCCTAAAGATTTGTTGCCTCAGCCTGTCGTGGCCGGTTCCCAATAACATGTTCCCCTACAAATTGTTTCAATAAGTAATCATTCAAATATGTCAGGACACAATGCATAAAACATGCCTCCCCATACTCAAGGCTACCCAACAATGTTTTCTCTGATAGGCAGTGGGTGTATAACAGAGGTCACTGATAGGTGGTCCATACAAACTCAACGATAACAAATGGATTTATCGGCCATCTGCAATTGGGTGAGTATATCGCTGGTGGTTTGTTTTTTGTGGCCGATGTTTGTCAATTTATTTTGCTAATTAAATTGTCTGACTCCCAAGAATGAGGGCCGCTCAGCTGCTACTCAGCAGGCAGAGAGAGACTCACAGACCAATCGAATATGCAACGTTAAACCTCTCGCGTGATACTACTCAGCCAATCAGATTCAAACACTGAATGATTGTTGCGGTCCATGTTCATTCTGATTATTAAAAGCAATGTGAAGGACCACTATGAGACAAAGCACAAACCTTTTTAGCTAGCACACCCACTCAAATACAAACTGAGGGCACAATAAATAAACAATCTAAGCTGAATCATAATGCAAGATTACGATATTTGCGTTCTTAACTTGAAGACTTAATTGGACCTCTTTGAATTTGTATTAAATTGTACTGTTCACTGTCTCAATACAGAAGTATGATTTCCATGGAACCACTGACGCATGTACAGAAGGAACAGAATATATTGGATTGCCTTCTGTACCCGCGAAGTGATTTTAATTTGCCACACGGTCCTCCTCCACAAAAGGGCTGGGCTTCAATGTACAGTCAGGGAGCCAAGCAAACATGCATGATTTATATGATAAAGTAGCCAAATGTTTTGCATTTTTCAGTTGATTTGCTGAAAAAAACTAAAACAAATGTATTGTATTCATCCTTACATTATAGTTGCGTAATTATACATTACATTTCAGGTGTAAGAATTATTTTACAACAGTGTCCAAAATGATAATTAGCTCAGTACAATTGTTTTTACAGGGGCAGCACTGGTGGTGCAGTGGATCATAAAACTCTGTTTGGATTGTTTCATGGATCAGAGTCACGGATCGGATCAGCACAAAAGTAAAAAAGGAAGCAAATATAACTTTTAACGATCCCTGATTGCATTTTTATGCCATTCTGCCGTTTAATTGCAGATCATTGATGAGCCATATTGGCAGATACAGATCCCTTTGTTGTTTTATAATGGCAGCTGGCTCCAGATTTAGTTTTTTTTTTTTTGACACCGTCCTAAAAATATTTTTTACTGCTCTACAAAATTTTGAAATGTTGTCCTTTTACTTTATTAAATCAGGAACCTTCGTTCGTTAGCTGTTAGCGGTGCTGCTAACGTTACTAGCTTAAACATAGATTAGTTGTTTTCAATGCAACATTATTAGAGATAGGAGACTTGAAAAGCATACATATCAATGTCCTGACCCATATTTTACTAAATTACGGCAGATAAAGATTGCAGTTCAAACTGTGATGGTTAACGTTAAACTGTGTAATTAATCCGCGGCTCACATGCGTGTCGAATTGCGAGGGGGGGGATCCGTACAGATCGTGGATCGACAATGGTTCATTAAACCACTAGGCTGCACCATCAGCCTCTGAATGACCAAGGTCAGTTTCTTTCAATCCCGCTACGTCACATCCATCTTTTCTACTGCAGACCAGAAATTAACTCTTGCCGCATACATTCCATCACAATATTACAGCACATTTAGTCGAGAGCTTTGGTTATTTCCCCTCATGCTGACAAAAACAATTTCCCTCTCAGGTCTTAATGAGGATTGCAGAGCCTTTCCTATTATGGTTCCACATAGCTTATTGTGTCTTGGCCTCTGAGATATTGATGAGAGGCAAGCAACTGCATTCATGAAATTAAGGATTTAAAAGTCACTGCACCAGATTGCACAGCAGTTAGCATTTCTTCTGATGATTTAGAGGGTCTATTTCCACAAGTGCATGTTTTTTTTTTGACTAATGTATGCTCATAATTCAACAGCAACATCATTATACACATTGTAACACAGTCCAGGTGAAATAGGAGAGTAAAAGATAATAAGCTTAAATCGTTGTGGTCAGGACAAAGATGGAAGTGAGAGTAAGAGGACAGAACGGGAAACCTTTCAACAGTGAGCGGTAGTCAAATGCTGTGTGAACCAAATCTAAATTCTATTGATCATTATTGTAAATAACAATATAAGTAAAATACTTTGTAAACTTCTATCAAACATGAATTTGTAACAATAAATATCACACATGTGTTGGGTCTCAAACACAAATAGGTGGCAGGTGGATTTTTTAACCATAAATGGAACAGGTCACTATTAACTAAGTGTAGATAAGCCATCAGTTGCATTTCAAGTCTTGTAGTGTAATACAAAGGGTACATTTGGGTTTTGGGAATTGACCTTCAATTCTCACTAATGGGAACAATTATATCTACCCTCAGACACAACCGACACACAACATGTTTCATAATGTTTTTTTGTTTTTTTAAAGAACATCTAAAAGACGACATAGGGCTGCATCTCCACTGTGTCTTCAAAACACTGTTTCTCTCCCATTGAATAATGCTGAAGACAAATGTTGAACCTACTTGCTGACCTCTGTCTGTGTTTATTTCCCCATGAGGCAATTAATATTGTATGGTACATGGTGGTATTTTTAAAACTACTTCTTGTTCATTAATGAAGGTACACTTTGTTTTTCCTCTTTGAAAGAAGCTCATTGTTACAACATGCCAGTAAATCAAATGAAGCTTGTCAAAACAAATGCATGGTATTTAAATTACCTCATTAAAGATGCATCCCTGTCAATTTACTATGTTTATAATCCCTTAAAATCTGGCAACATTGAGGCTGAAAGTAAAGTGAGATATTCATAAGGAATGATTTTAAACTGCATCTTGACAAATCAAATATTGTGAATCAATTCAGTTTTTTTTTTATGAACTAGTATGCTTTCATTTACATTTGCCTGAATGAAACAATAATGCCACTAATGTCAAACTGGAGATACATACATTGGTTATTTAAAGTATAGTTATGATTAGCCATGTTGTTTATTGCATTCACAAGTCTTTGATTTAATATAACACTGCTATTCTATGTGGAGAACACATTCAGCTGCGACAACCGACAAACCAGGTGTTAAAAAAACAGAGAGAATTAAGTGTTGAAGTTAAGCAGCAATTAGGGAGACCTGAAAATTTTTATTATTGTAACTTACACGATGAGAAGTGTAAACTGTGTGTGTGTCCAGCCCTCTTGTTGATTTAATTAAATAGTACACTGCACAGAATAATGCAGAAAGAATCAGTTTGATGGTTTGAAGAACACAGACATATATGCTGTTATTTTGCGATAACTGGATGTTTGTTCCAATATTTAATTAAGGTGACCACTGTGGAGCTAGTGTGCGTAATGTGCGGCATGAAATGGGATGCAGATGGACTTTACCTGCCAACTACAGATGTCTGTAAAGAGTAAATCAACTAGCGGGCAGAACCTTGTAAACGGTGGTGGATTACATACGGTACAAATCACATCCTATGCGCTCCCTACTGGCATGATTGCCATAACCACATTGAAACTGTATATTTTATGGGCATTTAGATGTGTCTCCTGGTAGAAGAACGTTCAATAAAAGTGAGACGGACAAGCCAAACTTAAAAAAAGATGTTTATGATTTTTCTTTTTTACATGTTTATGATAAGGTGCTTTGACAAGTTATAATGATGAAAATATCTAAGAACAAAGATTAAAAGAGGACAACATTGACACCATATTTTCAGTTTACTACACAATGTTATTCAAACATCTCACAAACAAGTAGTGGAGATGCATGATATGGTTTTTCTTCAGCCTGTAGATATGTAATTGGTAATTTCACATTTTGTATTGAAATAAGAAGTTCATAACTTGTACGTTTGCCCGAACCCATTCTTTTTTAAACAAAGAACCACTCTGACTCTTGAAATGTTCATATATGTTTTTCTTGCGAAGTAAATAAATAAACTGAAGCCCAACAGGCAACAACAGTGGTTTACTGTGCTGACTTTCGGTTCTAGGTACGGCTGTACCAAAAATCATTGTTTTTACATTCAACGTTTCTATTGAGGTTTTTGAATGAAGCTTCAAATATTTGTCATCATATTTTAATATCAATATCATCGCCTAAAAAAATAAGAAGGGATAAAATAGGATTTTGTGTTATTGTGTTGTTGTCCACGTCTGGACATTGACATTCCGGAACCAAGCCCTTCCGGAACCAAGCCATTCCGGAATGGAACCCTGACATTCCGGAACAGAACACTGACATTCTGGACATTGAAATTTCAGAACGGAACACTGACATTCCGGAATGGATATTTGCACAAAGTGCTTGGCACTTCGCAAAGTGACTCTTGGCCGTCTTTAAACAGTTAATTGCATGCAAACGGAGTCCCCATTGCTTTTCAAAAGGATGTGCCCTCCCCATTGACATAACTGTGATTGCTGAGTGATTCCAATAGTCTTCAGTGAGCAAACAGTTTTTAGTTTGTCCCAACTTTCCTGTACATTTGATTTCTGGCCTTCATACAAGTGTATATTTTAACTGCAGTTGTTCGATGTGTTCTGAATTATAATTGAAATTAAGGGCATTCAAATGAATTTGCATTAACATGTTATTATTGGGTTAACTTTGACAGCCCTACTTTTTTATTGCCACTGTAATGAGAACATTCTCCTTATGAAGCATTGTTTCTACTGATTCCATTTTTTTTTCACCATTCCAGACACTGCAGTAACACAATTGTCAGGAACATTTCCATCAGATGACATGGCTGTCCTCAAGAGAAAGTGCAACAGTGTGAGTTATTCAAAGACGGGTCAAGAAAATGGTCAACTCCCAGAAGGCAATTGCTTATGACAACAACCAGTTGACAGACTGAGAGGGACCACATAACTTAAAGCTAGACTGATGTGACGGGGGCTGCCATTAAGGCACAGACCAGCTGACACACTGTGTCATACAGACAGACGGACACAGGCAGACATACGAGGGGGGTCAGACACACAGAGGCACCAGCATCAAGGACAAAAGGTCTGACAGACAGATACAGCAGATATATGCCATGATATGGACTGTGCAAAAATGATGTATTTATTTTGAATGATGCTCCCTAAGAACTGTGTTTAATATTGCACAGAAAATATGTATCATAGCTGTGATAAATTGTTGTGACAAGCAGATATGCAATGTGTTTTGACATTTTCTTTATTAAGTTTGTACTTGCATTGGGCAATCTTTGACCTCATTAAGCAAAATGCAGTAGCCCACAATATCATATTCAACAGGTATACTGTATGCATTCAATCATACACATCGCACTGAGCTCCAGGATTATTTAGTAACAAGCACAAATTTGCAATAGCTATGCGTATGCATCCACGCGTTCATGCATTTGCACACACAACCTTTGGAAACACCATCAAACTCTCCAAGAGCAAAAACTAAAATCAATGTTGTATATATTAAAAAAGGAATATCAATTATGTTTTACTGTTCATTTGGAGAAAAAATAAAACTTTCTTGGTTGCTGTTGCTATTGTGGATGCAAAACATATAACATAGACATTGAATTTCACTGTAATCTGTGCCTTATGAAACTGGCAACAAGTATATTATACAGGTAGAATCAATATTGTTGTACATCCACAACCTGACTACATTTGTGTGTGTGAAAGGGGACTCTTGTAGTGACAAATCCAACTCTGCACTTCCAGAACTCTGCAGAGCATAACATCACGCTTCAGGTCATTTTTCTGTTTGCATTGAGCATCATTGCTCAACACTAAAAGGCATGTAAAGAAACAGATATTTCCCTCCAGAGTTGGTGTAGACCAAAAGCAGAGCTAAAAAGGTAAAACTGATTATTACATAACCGGAAGGACCTAGATATATCAGGTGGCCAAAAACCTAACTCCAAATGAATGCAAATGGTGCAGTTCATCTGTTGGATGCGTGAATATGTTCGCTAACACGTTAGCTTATCTACTAAACAGGTACAAATATTTCACTGTGTGTACAGCTTTTTTCCAGCTGTCTCCATGCTGCCCAACTACAATGAATAAAGCTGTTAAGTTTCATTTGTAGTTTTTGAACATTTCTGAACTTGGTTTCTGCCACTTGAGTGCTTGATCCCACGCATTCCTGTGCCACATTTTATAGATTTCACAGTAGCTGAGTCAAAGAAAATGCCGTCCTTCACATAACCTCCCACAACAGGTCTTCCATCTTATTTTCATTGCAACTTTCCAACTGCATTACATGTTCAACAGCTGTGTTGTGGATTAAAGAAAGAAAAGAAAAAACAGTGTGAACTAAAAATGTACTTAATGTACATTTACTTTATTTATACTTTACATTTATACTTATATACTTTTGATAGCTGCACATAGTGAAACACATCATCTTGGTTAAGAGCTGTGGCACTATGAAGTAGTTAGTTTATGCCCCCCCAATTGTTATGGAAACAAAATGGAAAGCTGTCACTTACGTGAATGGATAATGGCAGTGAGCGTATGACATGATGATAAGGGTTGCTGCTTTGATGCCAGCAGTGAGAGGCAGACAAATATTGTCGCCGTAGACTGAAAGCTTCATCAAAAGAATTTAGCAAAAATCAAGTAAACAGCCCTCAACTAATCTGTATTTTTCCCAACATTATTAATAGATGTGCCTCGCGTGTTGTTTGGTTTTCTCAAAATATCAGAATGTGAATTTACAATGAAACTGACAGCAGTGTTTTGCTGTGTGAATTTGACGTGTGCTTGCTATGCTATTTTAATTACTCTGGCGTATCAAGTATTGTGGCATTCTTGGCATCACTGAACACTGTCAGGAGAAGTAAATATTTTAGAGATGACAGGCCAGTCTCAAAGAAGACATCACTTCTGTGCTTTAATAAGTCTGGAGAACTCCAGAGGAGCGCAATAAATCCATGCATCAAAAAGCCTCCTCCCAAACTGATGGCGTTATAATCACCAATTCCTTTGTTTGACCTTGAGTTTCACTTTCAGGTACCCTGAGTAGAGAACATCAAAGACACTTCAAGCTCCACATCTGGCCTTCTAGAAAAAGATGGAAAAGTGGTGCAACCTCAGGCATTACTCTTAGAAGTGGTAATCTCCTGTGGTTAAAGGTACCTCAAGTATTGAGAGACTAAATGAGAACGAGAAGAAATAATCTCTCTATCTCTCAGCAATCAGTTATTAGATACTATTTCTGTACATTCTCCTACATACTAGTTACCTGTTCCACTGATTAATAATTTAGTTTCTGCCACACCCTTTGTTTCCCTGCCTGTATAGGGCCTTTAGATATAGTTTCAATATGTAATACTGCATGGGAAGACTTGTTTTGACCTGAGCATAGGCATAAGTTATCAACTAAAAATATTCTCCTCTGAACAGGGGGGGAAATGTTTTTCTTTCTGAAATAAAAGCGAACGATCTAAAAGCTTTTCTCCGAAAATGCAAATAAATGATTCACCACAGTAAGTACTTTAGGTCTAACACCTCAGTCACAGTGTGTGGCTCTTTCTCATTTTCTTCACTTTTAGAGATAGCTGTGCATGTCCAGGATCCAGGGTCACCATAATTAAATGATCTTGATTTAAGGCAACACATTACATGCTGGGGAGCGGTTACTGTTTGCTGGTGTTATTATCATGTAAGGGTCGCCCTCTGCTCCCTGGGGATCCTTTGGATGTTGTGGGAGTTAATGATTTCCCAGTGGACCTTATCAATCCATGCCATGTATAAATGTCACTTCAATTTAATCATTCAATTAAAGAACTAGTGATTGCAAGATATTTTATTAGACACTATACCTCCCATGCTGATAATCCACTTTTTTAAAAATATATATACCTACCTTTCTCCACAATCTGCACACCATCTGTGTTGTCAAACGCTTCCACATGTCACCTTATTGATGTTGGTATTATTATCCAATTGAGTTTGATGAGCGCCCCGCCTATTTTCACACCCTTAACCCCACTCAAAACTTTTCCTATTGACTCTCATCCCCGTGTTTGCTTCAACATATGAATACACTTAGAATATGAATACTGATGGGAGGCGTTGCACAGAGAGCTGTTGATTATTTAATCAGACAGCTGAGCATTTAGCAAAATGACAGAGGCACAGACACACTCCAGAGCTGATAGCCCGATTACACAGAGGAGGGAGGAGGGATTGTGATCAACTACATGAAGGTACAGAAGCGATAGGAAGAGAATTACAATGAGAGAATGAAATAGGTTTAAATGAAGAAATTGAACAGAGAGAGCGAGCACATCAGATAGGGCATAGAATTACAGAGAGCGACTGAAATAAGATTAAATAAAAGAGAACAAATAGGCAGCACATAGAAAGAAAAAAAAATGAATGAGAAGATACGCGGAGAGCAAGAGGCGAATATGAATATGATATAAAGAAATGTGTTTGAAAATCTGACAGTTTCTAAAGCTCTGACAGGAATCTAGATTAAACTTTCTTTTATGTTAGTAGGACAAGAGGTATTCAACATATTATAGACGTTATATGAGATATAATAGGACATTATCTGAAAACTATTGCAGGTTGAATTAAGAGGTAAAAGTTTCAGAGACAGCCTTTCTATAATGAGTGAGACGCTGCAGGTGATTTGCTGTTTCAGCAGCTTTTGGATCGATGTGCGCAGACTAATTTGCAGATGCTCTCAGATGATTATTGATAGAGACACAATAAAACGATGAATGGCTGCATAGAAAAAAAATAATCTGATCTGGCCTCAACAACTTCTCTTGCCACAAGAAATACAAAACACACTGGATGAGTGGATGAGTCTGGATTTTAGATTGTAGATCCTTATTGGTTTGGTTTCCTGAGCAGAGGAAATGCTGTAGCTTGAAAATACATTACATCAAAACCTTTACATGTATCCTTAAAAGAACTGATAATGAGCATATCAACAATACGGTGGTTGGTAATTTACAGTGCCTGTCTAATACCAGGGTAAATAACAAAACAAGAAACACTGAGCCAGTGTTCCCTGCACACATCAATAATGAGTTACTGATTCCTTTTGGATTTGAGAGGCTGTTAGTCTCCAATCCCCTGGTTCTGATTAAAAACAAGTACCATCACGTTATCAGATTCCAGCCGTGGACTTGGTACCGAAGTGTCAGTTCTAGTGACATCCTTACTGAACAGTGACCAATTACCGACTTAAACACAGAAAGATTTTTCTTTGAAATAAGCAAGGGGTATCCCTAGCTGTGATGCCCGGGAACAGTTGGACCAGTGGAGATACAGAAACCAGAGGGAGGAAGAGATGAGGAGATAATAGGGCAATTGCCAGGCTCAAAAGGGCTTCAGTCCTTAGTCCAAGTTGGCTTTGACTCCGTCCACTTCAGGTCAGGTCCTGGGGGCTTTTACTTAATCAGTTGTCAAGATACAAAGCACAGGGTTGGGGCACATAGAGATGAGAAAACTTGTCAAATTATCCAGACAGTATTGATCCAAAATCGATGTCACTCCCACACTCCCATCTGGCGTGAGTGTGGGGGTGGGCTCAGTTCCTGGTGCTGAATGCCATTAGAACATCTTGTCCGGGCTGGAGCTCACAGCCGACTGTCTCATCTTTTTTCCAGGTAGTGTGAAGCTGCCCGAAAAGGAGAGAGAGACCGATGACAGCTGATGATGAGGGAGATAGTTTTAAAGGAGTGAAGAATAGAATATATATGTCAAACACGAGCAGCCATCCCTTAGCAGAAGAGAGGGCCTGCTGCAGCAGCACTTATCAGTTACTTACAATGTATCCTGATGTCCCTACCAAGGCGGTTTCACACCAATACACACTCAAAGGGGACGTCGTGAAAAAACTCACATTTCCAGTGCTTGGGGTATCTGCCAACAAACCCACACACTGTGAAATAAGATAACTCAGAGAGTGTTTGTGGGCTACCTAGATCAGGAAACATGTGATTCAACAAGCTATATCTCCACCAAAAAGATGCTACGTATGTTTCTCTTAAGCAAATTAGAGCAGACTAGGTTTTCTTTGGAGGGGGGCTTTAAGAGACGGGCGCTAACACAGAGCGTTTCTGACAGAGGGTGAATGCATATTCATAAAGAAAATACGTTAAATATATTCAAGCATGTATACATGTTTACGTTTCATCACTGCCTGTGACCTTGATAAGTCATGTGTTTTGCTGCAGCCCTCTTGATGATTTAAGTTATGCAGTGGAAAATGCATTAATTTCACCGGGAACTGTAAAACCCTGCTTAGTATTCATCATCAGTAAATTTGCTGTATATATATACATATATATATATTTACTAGCAGTACATATTTCGCCAAAATGTAGCATGTAGGTATGCAAACAAGCAAAATCTACAGGATGCCAAAAATATCCCGATGTCATTCGGATTTGAACAAATGTCTACTCACACTCAAGACTAAACTTGAATTTGGTGATCAAACGTCAAGATCACTGTGACCTCGCAAAACACTTTTTTTTATTGCCTTAACTCGAGGATTCATATGCTAAATCTGACAATTTGCCACAAATGGATGAAATTAGGAAGTTATGACATTTCGTTGGAGCAGGTACACAACTAAGAGGCGGCCGTTTTCTAAAGCATCTTGCATCATGTGACATGAAAACCCAAATGGCCCAACTAGCAGAGCCACCAGTCCCCCTTTTCTCTCAAAGGGGTCGTATCAAAGCCTTGGTCCCAACTAAAGGAGTATGCAGAAATACAAATATACTGACCTCTCTGGAAGTTTTCACAGGAGTTGTAAGAAGCTTGAGGATGATAAAGACACGCCTCTCAGATACTGGGACACCAGGACACCACTATTTTTACCAGCACCTCGTACCAGACAGACCTTTTCAGTTTAGCTTCGGGGCTTTTAAGTTTCTTAATCCAAATGCAAAAGGGTAATGAATATGTGACCGACACAGCTTGGTGTGTGTGTGTGTGTGTGTGTGGGTGGGTGGATTATTCTGTGTCACTTGTGGATGTCAGGCACACAGTAGGATGTGTCAGAGGCAAAGGTAAGGTTGTTTTTTAAATTAATAATTATAAGAAACTGTTTTTAAATAAAAGGTACCAATATAATTGTAAATATAATTTCAATATATAAACACAAATCATATTGTTAATTAATCATTGAGTTAAATCATAAAGGGAAAGTTTTTTTTTCCTGGTGACTAATGGGGACAATGCTTTTTGAAATGAGCTCATTATTGAAGGAGTGCGCTGCAGACGGCAGCAGCTAAACGGGCTGTGAAGTAATCACTCGGGGCAACTTTTCATAGTCAATTTCCATCCACTGAAAGGGCTTGTTATTAGATTGTTATTATATCTGTCTGACAACATCATGGAAAGGACCGAGAAATAAAACCGTTTTCTTACCTTTCTGATTGTTATTGTGTCATGTGACGTGGCCACGGGACAGTGTGTTGTGTTGGAGTACAGAAAGTCAAGCTGGGTGTGGGACTGCACCCAATGATTGTTTAAAAGAAAAAATAATTTCATCAAATGATTAATTTTTTGATTACTCAATTTATTTAACTAAATTATGGAAGATTATGAAGATTGTTTTTTTTAAATCCCTGATTAATATTTCAAGTATTTATCACAATTTTGTATTAAAAAATAAAAAACTTTAATGATGAGTATATAATTCAATCATCTTCTCTTTTAAAACAAACAAATATAAGATAGATTAAACAAAAAAATACTGGACCTCAAGTTCAAAATGTTGTGACAGATTAATACTTTACCTGAAATAGTCAGTATTGATTGTAAGTAATTGACTTAACAATTAAAATGGTTATTATAACATGGTTGTATTTCTTTACTTCAGTGACATGTAGTAAACATAAAATATAAAATGGCTTAATAATAACGTTAGATGGTGTCTGATGTATATGTTACTATATTACATACATTATGCTTTGGTGGGGATACAAAGTTAAAAGGGTGTTGTCTGGTTGCTGTCTTGACAAAAAAACTCTGGAACGCTTTAACTTTGTGAAAAGCAGTTGTAAGCTGTTGGGATAAGCCATTTCCAATTTCTATAGAACTGCTGGCTCTCCGTCTAAGATACTTGCACAAACCTCCCTCGAGGATCGCTTGCAAGTTTTTTTTACTGCCCTTATTTGTTATCGATGACGTTGTTTACGTCGACATCAATTTATCTGATTTCGACAGTGATTGCGAAGCAATAATTCAGATCGAGACTTCTTCATGCTCGACACTCACGGATCACCAGGATCAAGCAAATGGTAAAGAAAAGTCAGAGAATAACAATCTGAGCTTTTCAGTAGCAAAAACAAGCCATTTAGGGGCTGCTGTCTGCAGCGTACTCCCACAATGCTCTTCAATTTCAATTTCAAAAATTGTCACCATCATTAGTCACTTAGAGACAGAAATAGGGGATATAGTTATCCTGTAAGCCTGCACGAGACGATTTGCAAATCAAGCCAGACAGGACGAGATGTGGAAAGTTCTGTCTCTGGCATTAGACAGTCCAGTGTAATGGGTTGGATGGAAATGCATTGATCCAGATCCGACCCTTAAGTAACATCGACATGCAGTAGTTCCTGTTGCTACTGCGGCGTATTGAATGAAGGCTTATGGCCACGTCCTCAGACATGCAGTATTGTGCAGGCAGCATTAATAGTATATTGTGTGTAGCAGGAAGTAGCAGTTGTGGGAAGACGGTCTATAGATGTGCATAGCATAGCAAACAGCACCAGATGGTGGTGGTGTGACAGGCTATCGAGTCACAGGAAGCAATTGTTAATGCCCTCTTGTTCACCTTGCTATCATGCAGCTTTTCCATAGCAGGAAACTGACAAGAACACGTAGTCGCCCACTCAGCGGTGCAGAGCAGTATTAAGTATTAAGTATTAAAAGCAAAATCAGACTCCAATGTAATGTGTTAGGGCCGTATCACAACAGCTGCATGTTTAGGAAGCAGAGGGCAACTTTATCTCCTTCAGCCAGAGACGTTTATGTCAAGGAATTCAACTTTTTATAGTAAATAGTTGCACATTTAGATTTCCTGGAAAAAGCTCTGCTGTTTGGGGGAGCTCTAAAATAATCTGAGCAGCAAAGATGATTCTCTTTATAAACAAACACACACACATGGAATCTTAAAACAACAATAACACAACTTAAACATATGTCATAAGGATACACACTGCGTCCATACCAACGGGCATTTCTCGTTAGCTAGTTGTTAGGGAGCTAAAGAATGAGCCAGTGATTGTGCAACATTAATGAAACAGCTGATGTTGATAAGCTAATGCAAGTGTGGCATCAGTGCTCTGCCTGAACTAATGCTATGCTCCATTTATTTTCACTGTAAAATAACTGCACTGCATGCTGTTTTAATATATGAATGCTAAACTAATGTCTCACTTACAGCACGGTTGTTAGGTCACTGTTTCTTAGTTTGATTATGCTGATTAATGGTAACATTCACAGACAACTGTGCTTGGGAAATTGGACATTAGCTTGACAGAAAATACAAGAACAAGTAATAGTACAACTTTTGAAGATCTATGCCTTCCATTATCCAGCACAAAGGGGAGTGAAAGCGGGTGGTCTTGTTATAAATCCACGGATGCTTCCTTGAGTCTGTAATAGCTGTCTCTTCTGTTCATTAAATTTGTCTCTGAACCAAAATCAGTCCAAATCACAGAAAACAACAAGGTATGTTCAACAGACATTATCGGTCCGCATGCATCTCCACTTTGTTGTGTTTCCTGTTAGGAGAATACACGACGAACCAATGTTCTGAGGCAAGATGGCCCTCCTGCTGTGAGGATGGCTAGGGATAATTCAGGAGTTATGGAAGTAAACAGACATAATAGACAGAAGAAAAATACAATGTTTATCAAGCATCAGGAGTCAGACAGTCAGACAGTATATATAGATATATCCATGAGTTCATATTATTGACTTTTATTTTTATTATAAAACTAAAATAATTGCCCCTACTTTCTGGTTAGCAGCTGGCCCGGTAAAGACCAATAAAATGAGATGTCCATAAAAGTCATTTCCAGGCTGATTTACTGCTGTTTGGGATAGTTGCCTTGGCAATAGGTAGTGACATGGTGTGTGTTAAAAGTCCCCATTGGGGCAGTATGAAGGGTGTGTCTAAAATGTTCACACAAGACTATCACCACGCCATCTGTAGTCACTCCACAGGAACATAACCAGCATCATTTATTGCACATATGATTACTGTTTTTTCCCTCTTTTAAAAGCCATCTGCTCAGGAGAGGTGAGAAAGGATTTGTGAAATGGAATATACTGTCGCATATGTATTCCCCGCTTTAACACATACATATCAATTCTTAGAACTTGGCAAAAGGTAAATCTGTTCGTTCTAAGACATTATGATCTTCACATAGTATAATAACCAATGATTTATCTGTGGGAATAAATACATCTGCTGTCTGCTTCCTGTCTGTTTTTGAAACCCAGCTTGTCAGTCCACCAGTTGATGGAAGCCTGAGGCTGATTGGGTTGACATGTTAGTCCAAAAAAGAACTAGGCCAAAATGTTGACGAAAATAAACATGCACATATTAAGTTAAATGGCTCCAATGGATGCATGTCACCTATTCATGTACAACGTGCTTTGATGAAGACGTGTGTCTGATAGAAAAGACATGGCAGAATAAAACATACACTCTTTGCAACAAACTGTGACACCCTGTTCAACACAACCCTCAACCTCTCAATATTTAGATCACACATCGCTCCTGGTTGTTCACAAAGGAGCTGGCTCTTTTAGGGGAATGTTGGGAGCTGGCTCATGTATCTGAGGGGTCGTGCTTTGTGTTTATTTTTGAGCCAGAACATCATTTGGTAACAAAGCTTTGGAGTCAATTCGAACAAAACTTGAACAGTGTCTGTCTCCCTCTGGTGTGTGTGTGTGTGTGTGTGTGTACAGTCTATGCTGAGAATGTATCTGACCAACAGCAACTGTAGCCTTTACAGGTGAGGTTAATATGGCCTTAAAGCCATACTCATGTTTATTTATTTCCAGAATTCTAATCTCATATTGCAATTAATTGATATCAAATCACAATACATGTATCTGTACAATGTTGTGGTTTAAGTAAATATAGATTTTATTCAGCCTAATTAACTTTGTCTTGTACCTATAGGGACTCAGTATTGTCACCATTCCAATGCAAAATAGGTTTAAATTCATATTGTTATCTATCTTTATGTTAATTCAATGTGAACAGTTCAGTGTATGACTTTGATGGATGCTGTGCAATTTCAGTGGATTAAGAAAAGCTGCTGTCAATCCATGCGTCTAATACCTTGATGTTGTAGTCCCAATTACACTTATGTTTAATTAAAATATGCAAAACATACTATACATTACTCGTTCAGTAGAAGGAAGTGCAGTAACACTGTAGCACAAATATCCACAATGTACACAAGTACATACATTGTGGTATATACACATGCTGGATGGATCTTCTCTTCATAAACTATATCCATTCATCCCAGCTGTCATTGGGCGAAGGCAGGGTACACCCTGGACGAGTCGCCAGTCTATCGCAGGGAGTCTTCCCAAAATCTACACCAAAAATCACATTGCAACTGATAATGCAAAATGAGCTGTGCCAATCTGCCCAACTCTCCAAAGGGTTTATTTGGCAGTAGCAGAGAAAAAAGATCTGGGCTAAAGATCAATGACGGGCTTTGTAGCTGTCTCATTAGACTTGAGGTGTGATATCATGGCTGAAGTGAATGGTTAAGCTGGTGGTGATTTGGATTGGCTGGTGAAGAACATCGGTTGGTTTTGCTTGGAACATGTCTGTCCAAAAATTATTTCCACTTAAAAGCACCGATATGGGGGGAAGAGCTCTTAAAATAAGCTCTAGTTGTGTGTTCTAATGGTTTCAGTATACCACTAACACATATATTAACTTATTATTTATGTTCACAGGGGTTTTCTGTATATTATAATGGTTACACCTGTTGTATCTGTTAAAAGTATTCAAATAGACCTTGTACTTAGAGATAATCACTATTTAGTTTTGGCTGCAAAACATTCTCAAATTTCCCCCCAAAAATGAATGGAGTGCAAAACCTCTGAGCTCACTCTTAGCATTTGTAGGCCGGGGTTGGGGACATTTGAACATTGTTCAAACCCTACAGCGTGGACACTAGCAGGGAGAGAGACCGTCAAGCTGAAGGAGGCCATCCAAGTCCGGTTGGCACAGTTAAGCCGGAGGATATGGTTTCCACTGGCCAAAAAAGCATGTGCCGGCCAAATGGCTACTTTGGTTGCCGAAGAGAACGGGTGTGTTTGGAGAGGCTGTGGTGGATGACTTGTACATGCTCTCAGTCTGAATAGCAATCAGCAAGTTTTCGAGGGCAGAGGGAGGTTTCTTCAGCCGGGCAGAATATTGCTGATTCAACTGAAGGGTATTATTGTAATTGTACATGTAATATTAATATTAAGCGTTAATTTGCATTATTATAATTAATAATTAAAAATGTTTTGATTAGATTTGTACGATTGGGCACTGTCGTCTCCTTGAACAATGCAGATAGGCAACCTATCAGAAACTCACTGACTTTGACTGACAGCTTTGGCATAATGTCACCCTCACCCTTCTTGTTCCTCTGAGATTAATGATGTTATTTTCTAGGAAGAATCACAAAACTTTTCCAGTGGTGGGAAAGAAACTTATTGCATCGTCTTACAGAAATGCATCTTCAGACTCAGATTCAACTTTATTGTCATTGCACAGAGTATATGTACTAGGGCAACGGAATGCAGTTTTAGCATCTAACCAGGTGTGCAAAAAGAAGCAGCAAAAGTGCAATATGCTAGATATAGAACAGTATAAATAACATATACAGTGTAAACAGTAAGGTATCAGTGTGTGTAGTCACTGGAAGGTGTCTGGTGTGTGTGTGTGTGTGTGTGGGGGGGGGGGGGGCTATCACTGTGGTGCAGAGTTTAGTAAGTTGACAGCTGAGGGGAAGAAGCTGTTGTTGTTCTTGCATGTTGTCGTATTGCTTCTTCGATCCTTGAATCAAAAGTACAGTATCGTGCCACTAAAATGGATCATGCAGCAGCATTTTGGATCTGTTTCATTCGGGATGTTTCATTCGCTAACTCGCGTCTTAAAAGGGGGATCAACATCTTGATTTGGGCTTTTTAATTTGCTCCCTCCATAATCTTCACTTGCTGCCTGATTTCATGCAGGAAGTTTACAGAACCAGAGCCCCTCGCCGAGTGTGATTGCCTGTCGTTTGGTGCAATAAATGCTTCCAAATCCTTTGACATGTGTGACTGAAACTGTGTGCACTGAAGTCATGCACACCATTAGCTGATAAGTACTAGCTGACTCTTACAGTCACATTCAAACAAGTCAGTAAGACTGCCTTAATAATGTAACAAGCTTATACTCTCACCCTTCTGATCATTCATGCTGCCTTCAAGTCCACTGGTTTGGCTGCTTACTCCAGCTGTAGCGTATGTGCTGATTTCTCCCTCTTATTACCATAAGGCCTACTTGAGATGGCATCTCCTGCCTTGTGCATTATGTATACCCCCATCTCAGTGATATTTACCCTCTGGGTTCTCCTTTTTATATCCCTTGTAGTTTTAATATGCTTCCACAGAATCTCATATGCTGCTTGGATTCATTTATGGAGCACTATCATGCGCTGAGATTTTTACATTAGAGTATGGACGCCACAGTGGCTTTGTGATTAGAACTCCAGCGTCACAACAAAAGGGTCCTGGGATGGTGTCTGACGGCTGGATCGGACCTTTTTATGGTAAGTTGGTGTTCTCTCGGTGTCTGTGGGTTTCCTCTGGATGCTGTTGTTTTCCACCGTCAAAATTAAAACATGTTGAAGGGAATTTGACAGAAATATTCTGCACAGTGGGTGTGAGTCTTTTCGGTTGTTTTAGCCATGTGTCGAACAAGGAACAAAGGTGTCTCTCTTCCAATGTTCCGGTCCTATTTAACCCTGAATAAGATCAATCCATTTGTCCCAATTATTAAATCCCAAGACGTTTGATGTGTCCATGACAAAACTATCAATTTCAAAGGGGAATCAGCCTTCAGGTTCATACATATTGATATATACATACACATCATGTGTATATGACACTATGTACAATGTCAGTTCCTAGCTACCTTTACACACTTATTCAATTAAGCGACACATCTTTTTAGCGCATAGTTTAACTCCTGGCTTAATACATTCAAAAACGACAGACTGTGAGGAGGAAAAAAAAAAGAACTTGAGCTACAGAGGTGATATCTGCCCCTGTTAGCCTATCTTTCAATCTGCCACATCTGCTGCACCAACTGATGGGTTAATGAGGGGCACACATGTCCTGTCTTATTTCCTGCAATCAGCTCACTCAGACATTTTGACAGGAGGCAATTATGGACAAAAAAATACTGAGGAGGCTGCAAAATTGCTTAGACACACACACACACAGATATCTATTCCTAGGGTCAGAACTGCATCAGGGATAAGGCTCAGTGTACCTGATTGGCATGCACTTTGGAATTATGCTTGACATGTGTAGACTGGATTATTTAATACCCGACCTCACTCCCTTTTACACACATACTATGGTCTGCAGATGATACGGGGTCATGGACAGATCGGCAGTGTAGGTTTCATTAATGCAATTTGTGGTGAGCATTCAGTAGGGCTGTAGCTGAATCAGAATTTTTTGATTTGAATTGTGCTTGGCTGTTCAGAATGAACTTTTAAATGTCAGTGACGTTTTTTTTCTTCCAAAAAGACTATCTGGCTATCTAGTGCCGTGAGTTTAAGTCATGATTTTGACCATATTAACATAGTTTAATGTGATGGAATGCGGCCCGCCACAATTGAATAATGAGCAAACGTTGTTTTACACATCACAGTCTGCTCAGGGGTTTCAACTTGGCAGGTCTGAGACAGCCGCTTAGTGTGGGAGGATGCTCTCGTGAGACATCGCCCTTGCCAGGTGCATTTTCTCCATGGCCGCGTACCGTGATTATCTCTAGGTTGACTTGTTAAGGCTAGTAGTTCCGGCCATGAGTTTTATCGGCCCCCACCTTGGACCTCTCTACTTCCTGGAGCTGTGGACTTAAGTTTAGTTTATATTCGCTGTAGTGAATCCAGCTCGAGGTGCACGCACCAGAAAATGAAACATAATTGTGGCAGGAGCATAGTGCACGTAGGCCACACACCTCTGAATTATTTTAACTCGTGGTGTGGACTGTCACTATTAGTTTACTCATAAAAAATACTATTTTCAAGTACAAAGTAGGCCACTTTTAAGACGCTTTAGGAACAGGAGTCTTCATTGAGTACATATTTTGCCAGCCAAATCAAATTGTTTACAGGATATTCAACCTTCTTTTCTTTTTTAATGCATGTAATACTTGACTTTTCTCATTACAGGGCTTGTACAAAAGCCCATGAATATGAGGTAGTAATTTGCAAGTAATTAAACCCTCCTCGACATTGTAGAGGTTGGTTTATGGTTTACACCTGCAGTCTATGAGCATATCTTTGGGTTGCACTCTGTCTTTTTGATTCTTCACAGTTCAACTTGCTTGCGCTCACTCTGGCGTTTCGGAGAGTAATGCAGCGCGTAGACCATAAATGCCTCCGTTTATGCTCGTAGCTCCCGCACCGTCTGTGGAGACTCGCACTACAGCGCCGAGCGCGAGTTGAAACCCGGCGCTAGTCCGCGATGCGCCTCCTCCCCCCCGTGTGGAGGTTGGGGCCAGCTGCTCCTGGCGCCACTTTCACCCGGGGCTCGTCCACAGCGATGTCAACAACCCACTCAACCTGTCTTGAAACACGGACCCCGTCTTGTTTACCATGCTTTATGCATTATTTTTTTTTTTTTTCGTGTCATCACCATTCACCAATTTATTCATTGATTCATGAATTAATCTGCAAAGTAGCGTAGCTACTAACTAATATTGTCAAATAACTTTAGTGAAGTCAAATGTACAATATTTGCTTCGGAGATGGAGTGGAGTAGAAGTATAAAGTTAAATCAAATGGAGATGCACATGTAAAGTACCTTGGTTACATCCAACCTCTGCTCTAGCACAATATTGTCAACAAGAGCATGTTTTTCATAGATCTTGCACCAGATTGTGCACCAGATTGGTGCATTAACTTTTACATGAGCAGCATTTTCTTCTTGCAAAGCATGGCCCTGGAGCTCTCTAGGGGGTCCGAGGTCCACCCACCAGTCTCAGAAACACTGCATCGTTGAACACATTAAAAGGAGCTTTGGTGTTATGTTGACTATCGGAGGGAGCAAACAGAGGGGCCGAGCTTACCAGCTTCTGACTTGGGCGGAGGTTGGGGTCATTAAAACAGTCTGCCTGTGCATCTCCCATCTCGCTGAGTGATGGAGCGATAAGGCAGTCACAAATGATGCAAGCTGCTCATATATCAACCAAATACTTCATATAACCCACCTCCACAACCCTGCCTCCCCAAGGTGATATTGACTAGAGCTTGATAGAGAAGGGCAAAAGAAAAATGTCCACACACAGCATGCTTACATCACTCTTTAATCAATCTCATACGTGTCAGAAGCGATAACTCCATATTCTCCTTTATGTCTTGTTGGTTAGAAGAAGAGGACTAGATCCATATTGCTTCACTGTGATATGTCTCTGTATATATGTGTTACTCATTTAAGTGCCCATTACATGCATATTTAGGTATTTTAGTAGCAATCAGATACTGCTTATAATTACAACCATCCTCCCTCTGGAAAGTTTGCTAATCAAAGCATGAGACACTTTTAAATAAAGGGCTTAAGAAACACATTAAAAAGCTCCAGACTAATTCACAGATCCCAGGTTTGTGACAAGAAGCTGATTTAAACCCGTAAAGTGTCTCCTAATCTGCCCTTCCACCTTGGGCAATCTGTCATGATTGACAGTGTGTGTTCAGTGGTAACAACACAAACATTCAATCTGACTGTTGAGGCCCCACAAGGCATTTAATTTCCCTCCAATGAGACAGCTAGGGAGTAAACCCTGTGATTACAGGTATAGCGCTGGTTAAAGTTCAGCGTGGCAGGATACTGCTCTCTGGTGATTCGGGCGCATTAACATCCTGGACACTCGAGATGATTAGCATGCATTGTCATCCCTTTTAAAACACCACACGAAGCACTTGAACAGCTTGCTGCTACCGGGGCCAAGAGGCCTCACACCTCCCTGCTGTCGAAGATTTGTACGCTCGCAACCCGAGCCGTGGCGTCGGCGGTGATGAGGTTATACGTTATCTGAGGAGGATGACCATGGAGGTGATTTGTTTGGTTTTTATCTCATTAAGTGGCTTTAGTGGGCATTAGTTAAGAGGTAGTGAAGGCAGGGCAGCACTGGTTTCCTCTGCCAGGTTGTCAGATGGTGTCCCAATTCCCTAAAACAACAGCCACGGTGGTAAAAATGTGTCGAAGCATTTGGAGATTCCTACAAACAGGCACAAAGAGACGGTCGTCAAATGTAGATGGCAGACAGAGACGCAACAGATGTAGCAGCAACAACACGCCAACATTCACTGGACACGATGAAATATTGTCTGTATATTTAAAAATGCATCATCCTATTCATCTAAAATGTGTGTCTGACAATGTATTTGTTATTTATTCGTTATCGCCCTGTATTTGATTTTTTTTTTCTATCGCTGTTGAGAAAAAGACAATTCTGCTTTGAAGCCCAGCACCTAAAATTATATATAAACATACTGAGGGCCTTTGTTACACCGTCAGACATTTACCTGAATAAAACAGACTGATTACATACAAAAAATATTATTATTATCATTAGGCTACCATTGCTACTACTCACTCTTAACTGTGAAGATTTTGGGATACATGGTTTTCAAAAGTGAAAGGAAGGATTGTCGATTGAATATTTGCCGCTATTCAACAGGGAAGAACAACATTATTTTAACAATGCATTACTCGAGAAGAGAATTGTATTTTGAAGGTTGAAGAGTAGGTAGACAGACATTTAATCAGCACTTTCCGTTGTATCTTGATCCAGTTGGCATTGTTTGTTTCCTGTTTTTTAAGCTCTGAAGAAAGTCTCAAGTCCCTTGTTTGTCACCCAAGAGCTCACTCGTCAGTGCCTTCCAGAAGATCCAATAAAAATAAACAGTCCAGTGAAACTCACTGCAGCGTGGTGTCCCTCTTCTATTGGCAGCAACTTCTGCCAATCCCGTCAGTAAAGTCCTTCTCACCCCTACCAGTGGTCTGCTAGTATATTATGCCAGGCTAAGAGGTGATTTGGTGGAAAGTTAAGCCATGGGCCGAGCTGTGCTCTGTTAAAGTTACACACAATTTTACTGACATTTAATCTTCCTCTCCTGTATTTAAATGCATTCTGATACAATCGTGTCAATTAGTTGATGGCCACCATGAGTTTAAAAAAAAAAAATACAGGGATGATTTAGTTAGACGAATCCTGTTGTCAAATTGCCAGATAAAATAGCAGATGGCATGTGCAGTTCTCACCTCAACTTTTCACAGCGTGTTCCAGAGTTGTGGATGTTTTTTTTTTTTACAGATCCACCGCGTTGTACAGCTGCTCGGAGCATGCCCCCTGCATGGCTGTCTGTGGGGCAACTGGATCTTGATCTGCTGTTGATTTCATACTGTATCTGTTTGTGATATCTTACTTTTCTCAGTGTGACATACCCTTTCCAGGTTCATGTAAATCCTCACATTAGAGAACAGATTCCTCTCTCCATGCCTTTTATAAAGGGGGGTTCATTACGGCTTATCAACTATGTGGCTGAAGGCATAGTGCAATCAATAATATGGGAATGAAAATGTTCACACATTTTGAAATGTTGCTCAATCTTCGCTATCTCATCGCACATGTTTCCTTCATGCTGGGTATTGCTGTTGTGTGTCCAACCTGTATTGCTCTGCAAATCGTGTTTGCTTCCCTGGGTATCTCTGCAAGATAGCCAAATTAAGAAAGCCAGTCCTAAACCATCAGGACATATGATTGATCAGCTGCTTGTCACTCAGAATGAAAGCTCAGACAAAATTATCATGTCAGCATTAGATGAAGGGACAACGTCACCTGTGTGTGCAGGGGTAGCGAGCAATGGCTAAAGCCCAATTGACAAAGACAGGGGACAGTGTGGAGCTTGAGATTCTGGTATTGATAGTATGTGAAAACAGCATTTTAGTGGAATTTCACCGGTGATAAAAATGTGATCAATACAACAAGACACAAATGGGTTGCTCCTTGGCAAGACTACGGACCTCTATTTATTGTGGGTATTTTTATATCACTTGCTATCCGCTAGATCTGATGTGTGGTTTATCTTACTTGCTTACCTGCCAGTTGCATCAGTTTCAGTCGGCCCTCCTTTGGGTACAGAGCTTATCTTTCAGAGCAGGTGATGTGTACTTTTCCACCCAAGTCATTACTTTTAGCACCGTATGGTTCTGTGTCAGTATTTTTAATTATTGCAAAGTTTTGGCCATAAAGCATATCGGATGTTTGAACAAAGCTCGACCAAAGTGAATAATGCAGTCAGAAGCGGTTGTGACATCCTGAAGTTTGCAATGTATCATCGCCTTATGATACTTAATGAGCATTATTCTGCTGTCTGCAGTTTCATTATTCTAATAATAATAATAATTATAAATTAGTACAGGGGTCATTTTAATTGCATTTTTCATTAGATAAAATGTTTGGCCCATGGTTTTGTGGTAATATCAATGAAGTGCAGACACGTCCACAAGTTGCAAAATAAAAGGCCCAAGTTAGTTCTTTAGTAACAAGTCCAAGTAATTTGATAAAGGTCATTTGTATTACTTGAATATAATCCAGCTCAGCATTCTAAACTTAAGAGGGTAGTCGTACTCGGTTCGGGCAGAAATAAACAAACCCAGTGTAAATTGACCTGTACGTTGGGCAGTCTGGATGAGTTTAAAGTGCTTTGTGGCGAGCTGTTTTCAGGGTCTGATGGCTCCCCGAGCGAAGAGCTCGGGTCAGTCTGCCTTTCATAACAGGCTCCTCTCATCCGCTCTAAAAGCAGTGCTCTCCCACCGGGACGTACTGACAGTTTGGTAATGGAACGGAGAGTTCAGAGCAGCTTCTCTTAAGAGGAATCTGATATTCTCTTTTCAGACATGCAGAGTTACAAGTTAGTAGATACAGCAGTCCAAAGATGATAGCCACGGCAGATGATATCCATTTTTCGAATTCAAATTTCAGAGCGTATCGCCAGTTAAGCGAGCAAAACTGTCAAAACATAGGAGCGATGTAGTGACATTTTACTCGGAATTACGATGATCCATATTTGTGGTTCACAGTATGAATAACAATTTATTACAATGATACAAAGCAGATCAAGGCGCTGTGCTTGACAACATATGTCACTAAAATTAGAGACCACAGATGGAACAAATACCTGCCTTCAGATGGCACTGAGATAGTGTTAATTAACTGAAAAGGATCAAGTTCACTGAGCATGTGCAATATTATGGCTGACAGATGTTAGTAGGCACCCTTGTGCCAGAAATGAAATCAATCTATATTCAAGCAATATAATTTGCCTGTGCTCAGGGATAGGATGATAAATTGAGCCGTGGGGATTTTCATTATCAGGATAATTGTGAAAATCCTCACTTGAGGGCCTTGGAAAAATATTTCTAGTTTCATAATGTGATGATGACTATGATTAAAGTTTGGTTAGGTTTAGGTACTCAAACCATTTGTTTAGGTTTCGAAAAAACAACCATGGTTTGTACTCAAATAAGTACATTGTGACAATTACTTCAATGTTTGAGTTAAACGTAGCTTTATCGTCATGGTTAAAATCATAAATATACACCTGGGAATGTCAGGGAACGATCCTGATCAAACAAAAAAGAAACCTTGGATATGGAAAATGAACAGTTGTCTCCTGGGAACAATGCTTTGCTGCAGGAGCTGCTCCTCCATCAGTGCTTCCACTGAATGATTAGCGTCGCACAAACACTGGAGTTTCTTACTTTATACACAATATCGACATCCAATACCGGTCGGTCCCTCAGGTCTGTTGCTTTATTTGTTATGTCCGCACCTTTCGGAAGCACTTCTCTGTAGCATTGCCGGTAAAAGATTTCCAAACAGCCCTCATGCTGTTTTCTCCGTCTACCGAAACTCTCTCAACTGCCATCTCTAATGAGCTAACGCCAAAACACAACCGGCAAATTATTATATTTAACCGCAGTGAGTGAGATAAGTGACCGGAAGGCAGATTCGTGAGTGAGTGAGTGAGAGGAGGCGGGGCTGTGTGGACCCTCAGCAGTGTGTGTGTGTGTGTGTGTGTGTGTGTGTGTGTGTGTCTACTTTGTGTTGGATAGAAGAGAGTGTGAGAAATTGCAGCTGCTACAGGTGTATCGATGGTACAGAACAAATTGAGTATTGAAACCGTTTCACAGATTCAGGTTCAATAGATATTGAAAAATCTGTATTTCTAACAACACTAGTCCAGACGCAATGGTGCTGCCACTAGTAATGGTTTTGTGGTAACAAAGGCAATGCAGTTATTCATGTGAAATGAAAATGAAAATATGCTTCAGGATGTAATTGAATGCGCAAAGCACAAGCCAACACATCGAGGGGAAGACGGCTGTATTGTGCTCTTTGCTTTTAAGAAAAGGAAGGAGTTACCCATTGGAAGGAACATGTAAACGTAGCTTGTTTTGCACATTTTAACAAAAGGCCAATTTGTCTAAAATGTCACCGAGCCTGCTTTGCACTTTACATTGTTGTGCATATTAATGTGTGTTTCTATTACATTATCAACACTGTTTGTACATCACTTTTCAAAAGAAATGCAGATTAGGGGTTGCATTTGAGAAGGAGGTGTTTTGTTGTCATTATATTCCTCTCCTGTAAAAGAGTAATGTGACAAAATGCAACAATCAGGCACGCCGTTATCGCGTTGTTGTTTTGTAATTTCAAGGACACGACTTAAAGGTAAAACAATAATCACCAGTGGAGACTGGAACACGGCTCACAATGGCAGAGGAAAAATGTACCACCCACCTCTCCAACCACATTTTGCAAATAAAGAACATTTCTATTTTCTTAGAAATTATAGGAGACGAGCCTCTTGTCAAACAGAAATGGACGTGGGAGCTCTGAAAATGCCAGATCTCTTATAGGCTGAAAGGAAGCGTAATCAATTTCGTTGTAGCGGTTGCTTGGTAACTGAGGTCACGCTTGGACATTTTCATAGGTTATATATCTCTTCACAATTATGTCCCTGAGCAGTACACTAGCTGAGCTACTCACACACATCGACACAAAGCATTTCAGCATTACAATCTCCCTACAGAGAATCAGGAGCTGCGAGTGGAACAGCTACGTGAGGCGCATGGCGGGCTCGTTTTTTACCTGCAGGCACCGGCTGTCAACATCTCGACCACAGAATTACAAATGACGGAGCGGTTCCTGGAATCACGACCATCGGTTTCTGCACCAGACGATGGTGGCTAAGGATGTTGGTGCATACTGTGTTCGGGGACTCATGTTAAAATCCACTTTGAGTATCATGTTTGTTATTTCTTTTTACTTGCTTTTTGTGTGTGTGTGTTTTTTTCTTCTTCTTTTTCTTTTTTACTAGCAGACAAAAAAATAGATGCTCTATGGTTGCTGACTAAATGGCAGGGTTTAAAGGAGGTTACCACTTTATTCTGTCTGTACAAAACCAATGCCGTCTTGTACTGAGACATGGGATATTTATATGTAATGACAGTTATTGGCAACAGCCAGCTCTTGGGAGGAAGAATTAACGCCAAACACGCGTTCTAGTCTTTTCTTCTCGTGAACTTTTAAGGTAAACTGAGTATTGTAATTTGAATAGAGTGTTAATATTAATTTCCTTTGAGTATACATGTCCTTGTGTCTCACCTAAACAAATGATTGCCCTTTATTGAGTATATTGCATATTGCACAAAACTCACTCTTTTCCATTTGAAAATATAATGAGGTCGGTGAAGAAGAAAAATATCAGTTCAGTTATATGTTTTCAGGTGTTATCCAAAGTTATTCTTGAAAGAAAAAAAAGGGGGTTTAACACAAGTCATACAATAGGACAGCTTTGTTTAATACAGCCTGGCTCGTGCCATTAACAATGCATGTGTGATTGTGGGTGTGTATCTGAATCATAACCATTTATTACCATGTATGTTTTCACATACAAGGAATTTGTCCTGGTGGGAGGTGCATGATTTTTCTCAATTCCCACTTCAAGACTCTGGAGCTAGACATGCAGCAAACAGTTTCAGTGGCTGTGGAATTAAAACCAGCGAGTTAACAAATAAAAGGTGAAGTGTCAAATGAATGAACGAAAATGGTCGACAGGCGTAGGCAGCTGAGTCGAGCAGATCCGCAGGAAGAGGTGGAGGTGAGAAGGCTGTCTGAGGATATCTGCATACTGAAAGTAAACACAATATAATCCATATTTAACACATTGTTACATAAACATCACACAAAGGTCACACTGAGCTAACTGCAGGCAGTTGAGCTTCATTGGGACGAGTGCAGGAGTTCAAGGTCATGTGTCGCAAACCTTTGGGACACGCCACTATATTAAATACTGAGAAGGACGTTCCTGTCCTTCTGGGCTGTCACCACATCTGATAAGATCCACTTACCAAATGCTTTAGATTACAGGTGATTGAAGGTGTAGAGGGAGGGGAGGGGTGGGGTGGGGGGGACTGGTGGCGGTGGGGGTCATGGTTAAGGTTAAGGCCGGGGTGGAGCTTGAATTGACTTAGTATGTATGATGTGGCGTCTGACCGAGATAAAAGTGTTTACAGCCGCACGACATCATGACGACTTTCTCACCTCCTCACACACGGGCAGTCACTTCATCAAGTGCTTGTTGGATTGTTGAAAGGAGAGGCAGGATTTTGTTAAGTTCTAATAGATTAGTGAGCTTGAAATTACCTGTACATGTGTAATAAAGGATTGTTTAAGTGTACATTACAATGCATAAGAAGGATATGATAAATAATGAAGGGCATTATGAAGGATATGTAATTGTATGTATTAAGTCACTGTATGTCATATTGTTTAGGTGTGAATGGGTTTTTATATAATGATTCTATAGGAGTTAGGAATGCGGGACTGTTTCTTGAAGAAGAAGTGGTTCCTTCATGTGTTTCTGGGGGAAGGTGGAGTGAGACACAGACATTTAGGACCGGAAGGACGCGCGCATGGATACTTGGAAGATGGACTATTCCTTTGTCTCTAAGAGCCTCCGCCTTCCCGAAAGCAAATGGACCTATGGACAATCGAGAAGAATAACTAACCAATGAGAGGGCCTTAAGCTCCGTGAATGAAAGTATTTAAACTAACAACGCGGGATGTAAAGGTCTCTCTCTCCTGGACGTGATGCGACAGCTAACTGTTTACAGTCTGTGAATTTGCAGAAAGGAGGAAGGCCTCGAATCGAGTAATGTATAACTGTTTTGTCATCATCTTTTATTAAATCTTTTAATTATATAAATTTGAATATCTGAGCATTTCTCCCACGGACTGACCGGGATAACGAGCAGAATCTTTCAATTTCCATGTAGCCTCGGAAAAAAACTTGATTTTCTTTGAAAATATGTTTTTCTACATAGTGTGCTTGTCAATATTGTTTGCATTTAATATCAAAACGCAACTTAACTTAACATATAGTAAGACCGAACAACATTCTCTGTGATACCAGCTGGTATAAGTTACATGTTGGTGCCATATCCGGAGAAAAAAATGCTAGTGGAGTGCAAAAATGCATGTGTATCATCTGTTTGCACTATCAACACATTATTAAAACATGAAGAGAAAAACTGCCATATGTCCAGTCCACAGATAAAGAATGCACATCATTTGAGCATAATCACTTTTGTTATTTCTGATGACACACAATGGCATATGTTTTATGTAAGAAGACAAGCAAGAAAATTAATGAATGTGCAATAAGTAACACTTTATTAAAATGGGGGGACATGCTTAATTTCATTCTAAACTTTGCTGTGATTAATATTAATTACCTTTTTGATAGTGGCTAGCTACAGTAAGCATGCCTTTTTTCCCTATTTTATTTCTGTTATTAATACAATGTCCCAACACAATGGTATTCTGAAGACAGGTGAGAGAAGCCACGCTGCTGCCTGTGACCCACAGGGGTTAACATAACTTTGGTATTGGATGTTTCCCACTTCAGAATGTCCCTCAGGATCAAAATATCTTTACTAGATTAATATTCTCACAAAGCATGATTTTACCTATTCCTATTCCTGCACTCAATGTTTTATATTTCCATGTCTTTCATATTTGAAACAAACCTGCCACAATATAAATTATTGCACTTTATCAGTGAGATTCCATATCAATAGAAATATTCCAGTACTATTAGCATGCATAGAAGATAGGAACTTCACACTCAAGTCAGATCATTAATACAAAACACTGCAGGCAACAGTGAGTCAGAAGATAGATCTGTTCCGAGAGAAGAACATACACATACACTGCAAAAGTTACGTTCACTAGGAAAACTAGGCAATGACATTTGCTATATAGAATCACATTATATATATATATATATATATATATATATATATATATATATATATATATATATATATATATATATGTACACATATACATATATATGCTATGAAGCCGAGATTGATGATCAGTTTCTGAAGCGCTTTGGGTAAAGCTGAGAAGACATGGGCTCAGCTGAGGTGGAACATGTAAATATCCTTCTTTAAATGAGCTGTATTTAACATGCTGAACACTAATATAGCATCAAAAAAAAATAGTGGCTATGTAAATATATATTGTGGTAATGAGTAGAGAATGAAGTCTCTCGCCGCTTCGGTTGCCCACAACCGCCCTGCACTGCTCTCATGCGGCGGTTACAGATGCCATCCCTACCATGTTTATGGATCAAAAATTATCCAAATCAGCACAAGGAGCTATTAAAATGTGTTGTCTAGAGCTGAAGGAACTTCTACAGTGCTGTCACTTGGGTTAATGTTGTTTTTTACAGAAATAGTATATAAAATAGGTACAATTATATTACGTTACTTGAGACCCACTTAAACAAATCAGTCAGCAGCAAATCAGCTCCAGGTAGGCCTGTAAAGTAGCCATTCTCTAAGCTCAAAATGATTAAGTAATTGTCAAATCAAACCATAACCGTATGCGGCCAATTGCTGCAACATGAGATGGGGCCCCCTGCTGTTAGTAACGATGGCAATGTCACAATGAACATTTCACAACAACATGATTGGAGGCTGAATATGGATGCCTTGTGCAGCTGCAGAGGCAACGTGTTGCACAGAAACGTGTCAAAGCAGAACACAAAGAGGATTTCTACTCCTTTTATAACAGGGTAAGCTGGGATGGGGGTGGAAACATTGAATTCAATGTTCTCAAAATAAGTAATATTACAACTGACTCGGTTTTTGGGGACTTGGATGTCCAGGTGCTCTTTATAGTTTAGTTTTACGCTCTTTATGCAGCAGCCTATAGCATAGTTCTTCACCGCCGACATAGCTCTTCACCAACTGCTAGCAATGAAGAAATTACGTCGTCTGCAGTGCAGTCTGAGCTCATTCTTACTATGCTAACTTATTTGGGCAGAGGTGGTTTGGAGCTTAAAAAACGTTTTGCAGCCTCACTCTTATACCTCAAAAGACAACATTAAGATTTAATATACAAAACTATCTTTACCGACTCTCAATCGCTAATTTGTATTATCTTGTATTCTCTAATAATGTTTTTTTTTTTGTCATTGCAGAGTTTGCTGAGAGGATTCACCAAGAGAGAACTTCTCAATGTCACACCGATGGCCGTCTAGGGTTCATCTGGGAGCAGATGACATTGACACTGGAGCAGAGGCTGTTATTAAGGTACTCTGGGAATCATGTATGTATGATCAGGGGGCAGTGAGGTGTGTGTGTGTGTGTGTGTGTGTGTGTGTGTGTGTGTGTGTGTGGATATTACCTGGCTTGTCTTCTCACTGGGTCAGCTGGCAGACAAGACCATTTACTTTAGTTAGTCCTTATTAACATCCTTGTTCGGAGCTCCAGTAGAATGTCGTAAAGGAAGGCATGAAGAGTTCAATCTGAATGATTCAGAAGATTCAGGAAAAAAAACTCCTCGATTTACCCGACTGTGAGACAAATGACTTCTCCAACCCTGCCGTGATGAATTCAGATGCAGACTTGTGCCAAGGCACGACGACGTGTCTAGTCAAAAGGTTTCTCTCAGACAAGCAGTTGGCAGGAGGTGTTGCTGCTGGTGCACACAGTTTATGTAATAATATGACTCAGTATACTGACAGAGGAAACGTTTAGCCATACAACTGATAAACAAAACACAAGTACATTGTAATTCGATTATTTATTTTATTAATGTATCTGTATTCATACCTTTCATACTTTTTCGTTACATTTTTCTTTAGGTGATCTGATCATCCAACAGTTTTAACAATTATTGTCCCAGGAGGAGACAAGCCCATGGAGAAGAGGCTGGACTTGTGCCTTCATCATGTCATCAGCTAGCCCTGCTAGCTTTCCTGCAAAAGCTTCTCCTCCTCTTTCATGACCAGGCTACATGCTCTGTATCAACAAAGAGGCTGAGATCTGTAACATCCAGGAGCACACCATCATTTTACAGAGAATTGTGAGTGATTATGTGTTGCTAGATGGAGGGTTTCCAAGGGCCCCCTTGCACCAGAGCTCCTTACCTCTGCTGCAGATGAGAAACCAAATCTATCTTGAGAACCAGGAAAAAGATGAGAATCACTCCGAGGCTCAGGGACAGAAAAGGAGAGCCACAGAGGAGCACCAGAAGCGACTTAAAAAGAGTAGAAGACTCATCCAGGATCTGTCTGAGGGCCTGGCCAGAGATGTGAACAACTTGTTGGACGAGGCTGAGGGTAAGCAAGTTGGCAGAGGTCCTTACTATGTCCAGTGCTTTGAGAAGGAGCCAGACGGAGAAGTTGGCTGAGCTCAAGAACCTGGATGAACACAGATTGCGGGCAATGGAGAAAGTCGGCTCTTCTGTCTAATGACACTGACACACTCTCTGGATTGCTGCACTTTCTGATCCTATACTAATAATGTTGATATTTATTTTAACTGACTAGCTTCAGTTTAAATCAGACCCTTTTTTACCAAAAGGTGCAATGTGGGGTCATGGAGAGGTGTGGGGGCTCTTAAAGGGACAGTGTGTAATTTGTAGTGGCCTCTAGTGTTGTGTTGCAGGTTGCAACCAACTAAATATCCCTCAGCTTGGCCCCTCCCTTTTCGAAGAACTACGGTGGCCTACAGGTAGGGATAGGTATTTTTAGGATTTGAATCCTTCTACATGACTAAATATTTGTAACACAGGCATCTGTCAGTGTCAGACATTCCTCCTGTCTTCTATCCACCTGGATGCTTTGTCTCAGCTGGCACTGCAGAGAAGTGAATTAGGTTTCACTTTTGTTTTACGTGTTCAAGGATGTATTGATAGCATATTGGCTTTTTACTCGCAAATGTGTTATTGCACGTTACGAGCGTAGTTGCAGTCAACTCGAGTATCCTTCACTACACCTGCTTCCCTTCACCACAGCGGGCTGTCTGCTCGCGCCCCATGTGTCTGTCTGTGTGTGTGTGTGTGTGTGTAGTTGGAGGAGCAAAGTTAGGCTATAATAAATTGCATAAAAACATAGAAATATGAATAAAAAGCACCAGTAATGTTGCGGCTTATCAATACTATAATCTTTAATTATTTAGCACATGGCCCCGTTTAATACTGGGTTTCTGAACGCATCCCTACCTTCAGATAACGTAAAACCTTAATGGCTCTAGCTAAAACCAGTGTCTGTTCTGGGCGGCTGTAGAAACATGGCAGTACACATAAAATAAAAATGACATTTTCTAAGCTATTGTAAACATAATGATTCTTAGTTTCAGATGTTTCTACACTGATTCAAACATAGTTCCAGGGGGGCTGGACATTGGGCAAAGGCCGGGTACACGGATTGGTTGCCAGTTTAGCATAGGGCACATGTAGAGACAGACAACCATCCATCCATCCATCCAGACAATACAGACAACCATTCACATTCAAATTAGAGTCTCCAATTACCTAAGCTGCGTGTCTTTGGACTGTGGAGGGAAACCCCCGCTGCCACGGGAGAATGTGCAAACTCCCCACAGACCGGAGATCGAACCCGGGCCCCTCCTGCTGGGAGGTGACTGTGCTAGCCTCTACTCCACCATCCTTAAACATTGTTATGAATATTATATTCAATATCTGCCAATAAGCCATTCTAAATGTTAAACACTGTTCCTTTAATGCAACAAATACGTTTTTTCGTGTTTCACTTCATGTTTTAATATATACCTGCACCTCACAAAGCTATTGAGTCTGAAATGAATAATAGTGTAGGAATAAAATGTATTAAACATAATTGCTCCCTAAATTATTTAAATCCATACTTATTTCCCATTAAGTCCTTCATACTTTTGCCAGCATGCCCATATCGGTGGCGTTAATTTCTGAGTGGTTAGTTAACATGTCTCAAATATGCGGGAACCCTGGGGTAGTCTGTATCGGCAATAGAGCCGAACTGTGAGATCTGTATCACTGTGAACCCGTTTTTACAAGTCTACCTCTCACTACTTCTGTCAGTAGCTCTCTCATGCGTCCCACTGGTACATCACCTACAGTTTGTTCCTGCCATTTCCTCTTTCGCTCTCTTCTTCCTCGCCTGGAAATATTGGGACAAATGTCTGGATCCATTTGCTAGGAGCTAATTGCATCATGTTGTAACTGGCATAAATCCACCTAAATTGTGATTACCAAATGTTCTTGATGAAATGAGCCCTGCTACTGAACCAGTTTGAAAACACAATAAGCGACAGTTAACAGTTAAAGCTTTTAAATTGTACGGTTCAACATAAATCAACCATCTTTACTATGGCTCCGTTATGAGGAGGATAATGCAGGTCTCATGTACAGAGCCCAGGTAGTACGCCACACTGGGGATTTGCAGGCAGAGACTGTAGAATATATTTTTTATACTCTGCAGCATCTTAGAAACACTCATGAAACACTCGTCAGCTTCTTCATGCCTGCTGGCCCAGCTGACCTTTACCACCTTCTTCACCACAGCAATAGTCTTTCAAAGTCTTCCACAGGGCTGGCTAGCCCTTTGGGAAGTTGGAATCAAGAATTAAGGTAGAGTTTGTCTCAATCAGAGTGACTTCCACTTCACCTTTTCTCTCTTTGTTTCAGTCCCTCGCTGTGCTCTGGACAATCTGTGAGACAGAAGCCTCTCAACCCTGACATAAAACTAAATATCAGAAACCTCAGAGATTACAGTTAGCAAGAAGGTGAACATCCTCATAGAATTCAGGGGCCAACAACCATTCCACCGCACAAATAAAAGGAGTATAAAAACTGCATGCATTGTCAAGCTATGACAAGTGGCGCAGGTCTAGTATAGGTTTCTCAATTCTATGAGGCATCACAATGTGGACGTGAACAATCTTGCGTCGATGCTGTGGCAGGACGTCAGAGAGTTTCATCTAAGCTCAGTCTGGATCTCTTCAGCGTATTGCTGTCATTTCCTGTCTGTCTAGCTTGTTTCTCTCTCCTCTGATTTCTTTGTTTCACTTAGGGGCGGAGCCTGTAAAATGCGATTGACATTGAGGAAGCTCCCTGTTTTAGAGCTGCTATCAAAACCTTATTTTGGGACATGCTCATTGACAGTGATGTGGTTTCATTTATTTTTGCATGTTGTCTTTTTCAAAAAAATCCTGTATTTATTGCATACTCTTAAACACTGGTATATGTAAACATTTGCAATAACAGTTGCAAGAAAGACAATGGAGATGGTAGCATGCTAACAGTCTTTCAGCCTCTTCTGAATGTATTTTTGTTTAATGTTTGTGCTGTTTTATTATATTCACACATCTCGGCACATCCCAATTCATCATCCTTTTTTTTCCTAATATAGCAAATATATTTTAACTGGATATTAAAGGCTCCTGTCACTGTTGTTCTGCCAAACCATTTTTCCAGGCATATTCTAAAAAAAAATATTTACTGTAGGTGCTTGGCCCCGATGCTTATTTGTTGAAACGAATCCCAGAGTGCTCTAAATGCTGTCAGTGGTGCTGAGCTGTGGAGGTATATCACCGCACTAACTATGTGGGCCACAGAGGCTATAGTCACCAATGAGGGAATGTTGGGTTTGTGTGCTGTTATGTACCAATAAAACTGTGTGTGGTGGAGGGGGGGTGTGTGTGTGCCTTGCAGCCGGGCACAGCATGGCCATATTCTGTTAATGGCAGGGACCGTTATCATGGGAATCTGCAGCAGAATGTTAAAATGACTAGAGCTGTTGAAGGGGACAGAGGCGCCAAACCCACTGATTTTATAGTTTCCTCCAGAGATACTAAAGTTTGTATCCCCGGAGATCATAAAGTGGGCTTACAGAGCTGTGGCTCCCAAAACAAACACTGTGGCGTTTCTTCACCCCCTTTTCATCTTCAATTACTGTCGCCCACACATTTATATTAATTGATTTCAGATACATGTGTTTATTTTATCTCTGTATTCTGACTTGCACTATGATATGCCTGAGTTTCTCTTTTTGTTTTCACCCTGTGTGATTATCTGCCTGTGCCTCTGTGTGGATGCTGGGCCTTGCCAAAGATTGGAATGGCTCTCCTGTAGGGACACACCTGTTCACATTTTCTGATTTTCTCTGAAGAGTTCATTAAATTATGTGCTGCCTTCCAGTCAGTGTGAGACGAAGATTGAGCACAGCCTATATACCCTTCTGCCGTCCTCCCTGTCAATCTTAATGGTTATTGCTACAAATTTGTCACCCCGAAGGCCAAAGCCAGGTTCTAAAGCACAAGTTTTCCCCACAAGAAGAATGCCAAACAAACTTTGTCTGGTATCATCAGAGGCGTATAAAAACATATCCCCGAGGCTCAAGAGGAAGACAACATGGCAGTTTTATCACATGTATTTTGGGCTTTATATATAGAGCGGAGGAAACTCTAGAGGGAATAATAATGTCTTTTTGATGTTTCAAATACATTGTATCATGGCAGAGTGGAGTGAAAGGGTAAAAGCATGGAAAGCCTTGTGTGGGGCCCACCTGTAATTCAGTATCTCGGTAGTTCAGGATGCATTGCAGTACCTCGGCACTAGTTGATGGGTGATCTTTGGAGAACAACAAATTAATGAATACAAATTTAATGGTGGGCTGTCCCAAATACCATTTTATAGGGATTTAAAGTCTTTCTCTCTACCAATCACCTTTGCTTATCAAAATTAATGTTGACGCATAATGAGATCAAATGGACCGAATACACCGAAGCAAGAGTTGCACCAATTGTATGTTCAAAAACTCCAGACGAAACCCCACTTGTCACAAACTGGGCTGCACGGCCATTACAAAGAATGGGGATACACACAAAATGAGTGGGTTTACCAGAAAAAGGATTTATTTACTTCACGAAACAGAACCAAACCGGGATCTTGTCACCCGTCCAACCTGGTGCATCGGGGCAGAGAGTGCAAGCTCAAACCTGAAGGCCTTTAAGTCGTTGACGCTAACGAGCACAGGTGTACCCACTCTTCTGATGACCCTCTCTGCCACGCCTACCTGCACACCTGCAGAGACAACGTCCAGGGGTCGTCACACTTGTTTATCAAATGTTTTAAAGGACATAATGATACCTATTTGGTTTTCTTTGATACTTCATTCTTTCTCCATACATAATCACAACACGCATCTATGGCAGATTTTAGTGAGTATTGTTGGGACTTCATCATGTTGAAACAAAGGACTTAGGGCTACCTAGCAGTTCACCAGCCTGATTTGAGTTTAACCCGACTAACCAGATATTAAATCTCACCTATATATGAGATTTGGTTAGCCTCAACATAGTTTGAATAGTATAATTTGAATTTTGACCTTAGAGTGAATGCCAATTTTCAGACTTAATTTATAGTTTTGTCATTGGCCCATCATCTCAGGGTGGAGCTCTATTACTATGTATGTACTACGTATTATTGTCAATAATTTATTTGTCATACTTGCTGATGACCAAACAAGCTCTTGCCAGATCCCAACAGTATCCAGTCATGCTTGGAGAGGTGTAATAGTCCAGCAGGCCTCTGTATATCTCATCATATCTGTCTATATTCATGCACTCATTATATTTTGATGCAGTGGCCCCAGCTGTTACTTGTGCATACCATTTAGTTCAATAAAAAAATCACACTTAAGGCTGTTAATATAGCGTGAGCACTTGCCAAAACTGGAAGGCTCTGTCAGCTGCATGCACATTTGCTTGTCTAATTTGTTTTGTTTAACCTTTCCACTTGATCTGACTTACTTATCTTCATGTACTAAATGTTTTATACTTTAAAAGATGCACATATATAAATATCGATGGACTGGAGATGCATATGTTGCAATACCCACATGTGGCCACATCGTGACTTCAAAATAGGCAGCAATTGCTATTTGATGCTTAGATCAATAAATGCAATCAATCATCTGTTCATAACTGATGTACAGTCTCACCACTGTTGGCTGTCACACGTATATGTTGTTGCCTTTGCAAAAGGCCCTGGTGATTGGGGCTTGATTGCTCACCGTGTTAGGAGGTTTCGTCCTGCTGCTCTTTGAGGATTGATTCAGTGTCGGCCTTGTGCATTTGTTTGGATGGTGAATTTGTCATGTTTCCACCGTTACTTTTGACTTGTTTATTGCACAGCTTTCAAATCACTTGACATTTTGTGGATCTCCATTTTGATTTAGTTTAAAACCAACTTTTGTTTGCTCTCTCTCTTAAATACACACACACAGGGAGCATGGTCTCAGTCCTTATTCCAAATGTCACAGAATTATTGAAAAGCGAAAGATTTAATCATTTCCAAAATTCACAAAGTGTTTTATCTTACAAAATATTTTGCTTCAATCCATATTTGTTGACAGTTAGTGTTTTTAAAACTACATTTACACTGCGGTCAAAAACAGTTTACCTTCATGCATCTCCTGAATTAATGGTACGGTGTAGCATCAATCTAACAGCACCATAAATAACATATATATAACCACAATAACAGTCAGATTAATGCACTTTCTTACCTTTTCTGGTTCCTTATGTAACTACCTGTGATGTAAGCACACATTGGCTCTGTATGGAGAGCTAAGTCAGTGAATGGAGATGATCCTAAATGTAATACTATACTGCTCACTATTGTCCAATGGGTTCGACCGACAACATTGCGTAGAAGCATAGAGAAAGAAAGAGAAAGAGAGAGACTGAATATAGAGCAAAATTCATAACAGTCAAATTACTCTGTTATTACAGTCGAATGACTCTGTTATTGCGGACTCGTGAGGACCACTATCGTGGCCAACCAGTATAATTTTCACCCTAATCTTTTCATATCTCCCAAGCTTAGTACCACCCAAAACCTGAAAACAATGTGCACACTATAACTCGTATACATGCAAATATTGTCTTTGCCTATGAGTCATCTCCAGGTCTGGTTTTGCTGAGACATGTAAATAAATATCCACATCCTGCGTCTGTAGTGGCTGTATTGGAATTAGCTTTGGCAATCCCTTGCTCCTCATGTCAAAGTGCCCTTGGGCAAGAAGCTAAACCTCAAATGGCTCCCGATGGTCAGGCCAGTACTTTGCATGGTAGCTCATTACCATGTGTGTGTGTGTGTGTGTGTGTGTGTGTGTGTGTGTGTGTGTGTGTGTGTGTGTGTGTGTGCATGTGTGAATATGAGAATGAGAGGAAAATTGTAAAGCACTATGGATAAAGCGGACTTTTTTTTTTTATGCAGCCATTTAAGTTAATTAAGTAGTGGATATACTAACTGGGAGCTGGTTAGCTAATGTAATTGAATGGCTGATGAAAAAATATAACTGCCCTGCTGCTTCTGTGTCCAGAGGCTCGCTGTTTACATGTGCGAAGTTGACCTATCCACTTAACCTTTTCAACCTGCAGCGTTAACTAGCTGTTTGCAAACAACACAGCGAGTGGTAACATGCGGAATGAAGGAAAATGTGTCTTAAAGTTCACTGTGCTGCCGGCTTGTGGGGCCACAATGTTAATGTCTGCTGCAAATGTTTTTCTAAATCCTCAGAACTGCTGTTTTCTATAAATGTACACAGTGGGTATAGCGGAGCAATACATACAGGCAGGCTTTTTTGTGGATGTAATTTATTCGTCATTTTACCATTATTCATTGAAAAGAAGAAGGCTTTTCTCGAATGTATCTACTCACCAGTCAGTTTTTTAAGACATTTCGCCTCAATGCATTACCGTAACCTAAATATACACATACTTTGCATTGACAGATGTGCTTGCTTACTTATTTCTAAAATGAATTCCATTAATTTCCTCTATAAAAGTATGCCATGCAGCATCAGTATCCCAAGGCAAATAGGTCACCTCTGCAAGGGGCCGGAGCACAAAGGCGTCTTTGCTGCCAATGTTTTCAATGCAAGCACGGAGCACAGGAAATGTAGATGAGGAAGCACATCCATTTTTAATGACTGAGATTATCGTCTGACGTGACACTGGCAGATTAACCTAGTATCTAAATTTGATGCTACACCCCAACAGAAGACTTTGCAATTCTTTGCCACATGAAGCAATTCATTTAAGTCTTAGCTAATTAAAGTGTTTTATCTTGGTGACATTTATAACGTCCATCTCCTTCTTGGTAAAGGGCAGGAGGACTGATTAGTCCCATTAAATCTATAGTTTGTAATGCTGTAGAAATCCTCAACGATGAAGTAGATGTGAAATATTGAAGAGTGAATGCAATATCATATCATCGGGAAAAATAAATTCCTGTATTTTGATTTGCTGACTCATTTTCACATTTTCATCTGGAAAGAGGAAAATGAAAAAAAAAAAAAACACATCCCTCATTCTACCACGAGCTGACAGTCAGAGCATTTTAATTGTAGAGCACTGTATCATTTTACAGGTATTTAACAGGTATGTCAATGCATTATGTAATTGCACCGGGGTTAGACACTTAAATGGACGGAGCTACAAGCACTTAAAGACAACACACAGCGACACAGACCAGCCTGTTTACAGTGGTCCTGTTATCAAGCACAGCGGTGATACAGATCTATGGTTTTGTATGACGTGAGCGCTGTGCTGGCATGCCTCTTGCACATGCATTGAGTCAGTAACTAATTTCCAAAGCTCATTTCTCTTTTGGAAGAAAATCTCCCATTTCACACTTTATAGCTCCTGTCATAAATGTTAATTTGGATTTTGCAAGCTGGTGTCTTCTTGGTGTCCGTGTGGCTGATCTGGTTTGCTCCCACTTTGGAAAGATGTACGTGTTGTGGCAAACTCTAAATTGGCCACGGGAGTGGAGGGCAGTGTTTTTCCGTCTATGTGTGTTAGCTCTGTAATAGGGTGATGTTTTTGCCTGAGTTAGGGTTAGAAAATCCATTTTCCACCGCTTATCCGGGGTCGGGTCACGGAGGCAGCAGGTCCAGCAGGCTGACCCAGGCCCCCCCTCTCAACATCTACCAGCTCATTCTGGGGGATCCCGAGGCGTTCCCAGGCCAGCTGGGAGATATAATCCCTCCAGCGTGTCCTGGGTCTTCCCCGGGGCCTCCTACCAGTAGGACGTGCCTGGAAAACCTCTAAAGGGAGGCGTCCTGGAGGCATCCTAATTAGATGCCCGAACCACCTCAGCTGACTCCTTTTGACACGAAGGAGTAGCGGCTCAACTCCAAGCTCCCTCCTGATGTCCGAGCTCCTTACCCTATCTCTAAGGCTGAGCCCGGCCACTCTACGGAGGAAGCATGTGCAACAAAAATGTATATGAAATTGAAGAATCTGAATCGCTGATAGTTGATGCTATATGATCAAATACTGTATTTATTGTTATTTGTTCTGAATACAACTTTTATTTTTGTATTTTCTTCACTCTTTTGTTGTCTCCTGCCATGCTAATGTCTTTGTCTTGAAATGCTGTTTGAAACATGCACTGCAAGATTCAATCTGCGGTGTGTGTACACCTACTGGAGAAAGATGATGATCTTGGTCTCGAAGATAATTAATTAAACAGCTTGAAAAGTGACAAGTGTCACTCCACTTATCCCCTCAAATAGAATCAGCCAGTCTGGTAAATACTCTTCCCAACATGAAAGCATGAATATCCTCCTTCCTGCTGTGTGGTCACATCTACAGCTGAACAAAGGCCCATATTTGTCAAAGACCAGCTTATGGACACGATTGCTTTGCTGTAGCCCAGCAACTGATCGTGTATATGGCGCACCAGATGCGGCATTTCAAGACGGACCGAGTGACCTTTCCATCTTTCTTCTGGCGAAGAGAGAGCTGAAAGTTTGCGAAACTAAGAAATTCAAATCAACATCAATATCTTCACTGACTAGACTGTTTATTTATTGATATTCCACATAGCAATCCTAAATTAGATAAAGAAAGAAACTGTTTGAGACCATTTCTAATTTACATGTTCTTGATCATCGTGAGTTGTCACTAAGGGAGCAGCCATTCTCCTAGTCGTCCACAAGAAAACATCAGAACTGTATTCACGAATCAAAGGAAACGTTTTAGCTCCAATGAAATAAAAATAACCAAAAGAATAATCTGAATTTTAACAAATGCTGAATTCAGCATACACACAAATGCAAAATGCTGTTCGTCAGCAAACAAGAGCTCCTTGGAGAAAACAGATACTGGCATAAAGCCCAATTTGTCATAACTAAACATGTCAAAGTACTGACATGCTATGTCAACATTGACCCACCTTCACCCATGTTACAACTGGGGTGTGAACACATCCAGATATAATTCCCACAGTAGCTATAGCAACTATAATGTATCATCAAGTCAATATTTCACCAGCTGCCAAACCAACTCTGTGTGGTCACTAGAGGTGCAATTCTTGAGCTGCCTTTTTGCAGAATCTGTATTATGGAGAATGCTAGCTACTGCACATTTATAATGGCTCAACGCAAATCTGTTTCTTACATCAAATACATTATGATTTGTGTAATGGCTAAGCAATATTTCCTGTTTTGTCAGGGCACATTACTTATCAGTTCAGACTCAGTTTACTTCATGAACAGGATTAAACAGACCAGTGGAAATGCAAAAAAAAAAAAAAAAGGTAAAGTTTTCTCCCCACATTCATGTGGTACATGTTTGGTCCACTTTCGCCGGGATTAAGGGTCTGAATTAAACATACAGGCATTCCAGCTGAGAAAAGCACCTGGTAAGCTTCGAGGAAAACATCTCATAAGCCTGTGTGCTGCTGGGATAAACAGGTAAAAGCCATTCAGAGACACGCTCCAAACACAGCATCAGAGGCACATCGGAAATAGTCCAGCTGAACAGGAGAGGATTCTGCCACCAAGCCAAGTACTCTGTAGAGAATAGGGCTGGTATGAATAGCTTGGAAACTTCCCTAATCTCCCTGTCAGAGATCCAGTCCAAGCTTGTGAGAAGGAGGCATAGTGCTCATTCCCCGTGAGGCGGATGTGCACTGTGATCGCACGGCTATTGTTCGGTGCAGACATATGTACCGTATACGAGAGCAAAAAGTTGGTAAAGTGTATTGACATGTTGCAAGTTGAATTCAGCATTGTGTATTGTCACTGTGCATGCTGAAGAGGCGATATAGTTTCAAAGGTATTTGCAGGCTTAGTTGCCATACATAGAGAAACTGAATCGTCATCAACGATGTACCCAGCTAACCCCGTCAAAGGCTATCTGGGGACATTGTTACAGAGCTACAACAACATACACAGGTCAGTTTGTATGCTGGTAACAATACTAATTATGATTATACAATAATAATGTTTACACTATTAAACTATATGTTTTATTTTCTATTTTTGACTTTGTAATTAGCATACGTATGTTCTTGTAGTCTATATTTTAGCTCAGTGTTTTCAAAACTTTAGCTCATTGTTCAGCTCAATGTTTTCCACATTTTACAATTGACAAACCTTTGTGACCCAATTATCAATACACCTTGTATATAAATCTTGAGATGAGCAAATTGTATTTTCCTGCCATTTCCACCACATCACCTCATTTCATCCTGAAAATATAAACCAGCCATTTTGAATATATATACATTTGATAAATTGCAACTTGGTTTAATTGACCTGGTATTGCAAATATATACAAATGTTACATACTTTACAAATGAGAATAAATACATGTATTGAGGTTTTTTTTCAGGATACATGTATTACAATATAATTCAGCTTTAAAAACAAAAACTGGACCAGTGTATCTGATGGAGGAATGTATCAAAAGAAATGAGGTATGCAGTTTGTCGGACTCAAATATGATAATCTTACTCTGAGCATGAAATGCGCTCCTCTCCGGTTCGAGGTTCAGTGGGTTAAGTCAGTGCTATTGTTATTATGAGTACTGGCATTCAATGCTTGGCTTCACTGATGGTGGACCTTTTTTTAATGACAAAGGTCGCTCCTATATTTAACTGTCTACATGAAAGACAAAGCATTCTTCCCTGAACAGAAACATGTCCATGTGTGCAAAGAGCTTTTGCAAATCCCATTTCCTCAAAAGGATAACTGTATATAATCAGAGAAAAAAACATATATTATTCAAATTTCTCACCTAAAATGTAATTTAGTTCCAATGCAATTCTTGCCCACTTCTATTTTAAAAGGTTGTAATATAACACATAGGACTGAGTATCGCAAATTGACTCCACTCATTTCATATACAGCGCCTCTTTATCATGTTGTAAACTTATTGTGTTTTGATTAATTTCAAATTGCTTGCTTTGCTTCAGTAGAGTGTGAAATGCACTTTCCTTTTTGTAGTTTTTCAATTTCTGTCATTGTGAGCAGGGGGAAAGAGTACGGGGCGGGCAGAGAGAATGAACACATGGATGTCTGGTGTAATTAAGAAGCTGAAGTATTGGAACAGGCAGTGCCTTCAACAACTATAATTCATCAAACATGGTCTTAATTAAATTGTTTACACAGATGTGTGCAAGCTGGTTCCTACAACAGTCACCCCATTATAAGTAAGCACTATTATTACAGGACTCAAAAGAAAAGTTGTGTGCTGTTGTGCACTGCACTCTATAGGGCCCAATGGAAAGGAGGAATAAATCCACCAGATTAGCTAATCCAACAAGTGCTATATCTCTCTGGGAGTTGTTATGATGCTGCTCAACCGCAACACATTGATCCCAGAAATGTATAATATTTCTGAGCAAGATTGAAATACAGAATACAGGAGCTGGCTCTCCATGGAGAGGGAGACTTGTTTGATTTGAAAGGGGATTTTTCAAGGACAGAAATAACAAAAGACACGTTTTTATTCTCGGAGGAGAATCCATACTTTTAGTATTCTGTTCATTACATGAGGGTAACAATTCCTCACACAACACAGTCAACGAGGTTCCAGGTGGATTAAAGCGCTCAGAGCTGCTTCCCTTTTTAGCTACTTAACACAACACTGACTCTTTAAAGTCTGAGTCACACCCTGTCGGGGCCATAGGAGGAATGTAACTGCTGCCTCAATCACTCTCTTTTTTTAGCACGGACCAGACCAGTGGTCTGCCTGCCCTCATTCCCACTGTTATCTCGGGGATTAGGGGCTTGCTGTCTTTGACCATTCTCTCTTCGCCTGGTCACACAGATATAAACAAACACCCCGAAGACCTCAACAAAAACACAGAGACATGGAGGCACACACTCGCCCACACATTACTTACCCAGCGGAGTTAGGAGGGAATGACTGACTTTAGGTAGGGCTTGGTGGACATAGCTTACGTTTTTATGTTCTTGTGTTCAAAAACATCTCAGAATAGCTGCTGTGGGTTGGAGTTCGCACAATAGTATTTAAGAGGGAGGACAATAGTTACATCCTCTTTAAAGCTGCGTTAATTTTTGTAGAATAATTTAATAACAAGTTGACTAACACAAAGCCATGACAGATGCACCTTTAAAATGTATTGTGTTGCAATGATCATGTTGTATGTATCATGTAATTATCATGTTGTAATTAGCGTGTTGTAATTATCATGTAATTGTCATGTTGCAATGATCTGTGCTTTCAGAGTTATCTTTTTCAAATTACACATAGTGGGATATTTAATCATATCCCACTGTACATTATTTTTGCTGTCATTCACGTTTTCTGTGCAATTGTATTGTCAAATATATCCATGAGTTTTTTTTCTGAGCTGATTGCATCCTGACTGCAATTTGATGAACAAATAACACTATTTGTTTAATTAATGCAGGGACATTTACATTTTAACCCACTCCCCACCATAAATAAAGCTGCAAAATGTCACTCCTGGATTTTGACTTCTTCATCTTATTGCCAGTTATGGGACACAGGAGTGACAAGCAATATTCAACATGATCTTCAGTTTTGACAGGTAGCAGCCTGTAGAACATTTTTTTTTATAATGTTATTGATCGCTGTCACTCAAGTTGAAGATGTGACCGTGCAAATAGCACACTGTGATAAAAAATGTGTCCTTTTCCGTCTGAAAATCCCAAATCAGACGAATAGAGTACATAGTCAGGTATTAATAATGTGGCAAAGTGTACGTAAAGATTTGAAAATGAGAAAAATCAATATGGGTTTTTGAAGATCTGAAAAAATGTTGTGTTCAACATGTGCAGACATCCTATCATAAGGACCAATGAAATAATCACTTACTTCAGATGCTGAAAGCAGCAATTGACTGCCTCAATCATTGTAATAGCAGTGTACTGATTGAAACCTTTTTTTTGAAGGACGTTTTGATAGAAAACAGGAAAAAAAACAAGACTGTCCTTGCATGACTCATGCAGCCAGCTGTGTACAACCGCCTGACATTTTGACAAAGCCTCTGCTCTAGAGTTTTAGTCGGACGCTCAAGCAACCAGACTGAATTTGCAACGGTTTGTTTCTCTGCGCTACCTCGATGTCATATTGCCAACGCTGGTTCCCCTTTGCAGACATGTAAAGATGCATCTGGTGTAACCTCAACATTACTATGATTGTGAGAGGTTTTAATGGCTCTTGCACTAATGCGATATAACATGCTACTGGACTGTAATAGTCTGTAATATAACAGTGCGGACAGTCTGTTTGGCCTCTCCTGCAGGTCTCTTTGTTTCTGTCCGACACAAACATGCACACACCTGCGTGCACGTACACACCAAGGGACGACAAATTAGTTGTCAGTTTCACAAGCCATGTGACCTCAAAAACAAAGAGAAGGGAGATAATGATCTTAGGCTAAGGACAACTATACACACACACACACACCTCACTACACTGAAGGACTTCGAGCTCTAGATTGTTTGGATCAAGGGGGGCTGAAGATAGAGAAGTGTGATTATCACATGACAGGCTTTAGCTTTAGCTGCATGTATAAATTAAAGTGGTTATGATTAAGATTGCGTCACATAATTTCACATCCTATATACGCCCTCTGTCCCATAAATTAAATGACTGTTTTCTTGGTTAATTTATCATTCAGTGAATGGTATTACAGAGCAGGCATCTACATAAAGCCAAGTGACATATTACGTATTTATAAGCTAGACACGTAATGGAATTGCCTTGCCTTGCTTCCACTTTGTGGAGGTGCAACATATATTGCTCTTAGAGATAAGGCCAAGGGACGCACAGACAATGGACACATTCAAACCACAAAGGGTGTAGGCAGTCAAACGTTTAAATACCCTGCACTTTAGCTTAAATGTAGATTGTGTAAATTATAAAAAATACATTAAGCGTGTAACTAAATTGAAAATATATTTTATAGTATAGAAATAATCTAAATTGAAAATGCTGATCACTGTAATTAAGGCCCAGACGGCTGTAGATTGTCTTATAATTGATACTGTCACCGAATGTATTTTTTAACATCCAAGGGCTTAAGTGGTTGACCTTTCCAGCACATCAGTCTTAAATACAGCATTAAGAATCCCTTTAGGATCTGTTAGAGCTTGCCCCGTTCCTAAATATGGTGGAACGCTCTGAGCTACTCAGTAATAGTTGTCGAATGCGAGCTGTCATTTATCTTGTAAATAAACAATAGCTAAAATGGCTGAACGTATCATTACATTTCATTTAGCTGACGCTTTTATCCAAAGCAACTTACAATAAGTACATTCCACCATGAGTACAAACTCAGAACAACAAGAATCAAGAAAGTACAATTTCTTCAATAAAGTTCAACTACAAAGTGCCATCAATAAGAGCCATTCCAGTGCTACTACCAGAGAACAAATACTATCCAATAAGGTTGGCAGACCTTATGTACCCTATTACACAACATTGCATTATGACAAGTCCCAAACTGTGCTGATTCATCATGAGACCCCTGACATACAATTATTAACCATTTGTGAATTCACAACTGCAACATTCTAAAAAAAAAAAGCATTGTTCCAGAAAGCAACCGATTCCCAGACTTTCAGCCGTTAGTGAGCAAATCTATTTTTGTGCCTCCCCCTCATGGGCTGATGTATTGTGCTGTGATCCCTTTGTCCATCAGAGGGACAGAACATTTTCGGCCTAATGCAACTGGACCCTCACTAATGACAGTGACTAGCCCTATTGGCTGGATGACAGCAGCTGAGAACAATACTTAATGTTGACATCACTTGTTATGGGAATCTATTTCAGGTTTCTTCCTTTTATAGTGTGCTGTTGGAAATTGCTTTGTTGCTCCCGAGACAATGCACATATAAAAGCTGCGGTAGAGGTGGTGGCCCTCTGTGCTTGGGGAGCCCTTCCAATCTCTTCAGACTCTTGCTTGTTTTACAGCAAGTACAAACTCACCTCTGAATCCCTAAGCATGGCACCAAAGAAGATTGAACCAAAGAAACCTGAGCCCAAAAAGCCAGAGCCTAAGAAAGATGCGGCTCCAGCTGCAAAGCCAGCCTCAGCTCCAGAGCCACTGCCTGAGCTTCCCACGGAGCCCGCATTCGATCCCAAGAGCATCACTCTCGAGTTCACTTCCGACCAGATTGAGGAGTTCAAGGAGGCCTTCACCTTGTTCGACCGCACACCGACTGGGGAAATGAAGATCACGTATGGCCAGTGCGGAGACGTGATGCGAGCTCTGGGCCAGAACCCGACCAATGCGGATGTGCTCAAAGTGCTCGGCAAGCCGCGGCCAGAGGACATGAGCACGAAAATGGTGGATTTTGAGACCTTCTTGCCAATGCTGCAACATATCTCCCGTGCAAAAGATCAAGGCAACTTTGAGGATTTCGTGGAGGGGCTCAGAGTTTTCGACAAGGAAGGCAATGGCACCATCATGGGAGCGGAGCTGCGTCACGTGCTGGCGACACTGGGAGAGAGGATGACGGAAGACGAGGTGGACAGACTGATGTCCGGTCAGGAGGATGCCAATGGGTGCATCAACTACGCTTCCTTTGTAAAGCATATTCTCTCCGGGTGAAAGTGACATTTAGTTCTAAAGACTGAACCTCTGTTTCCTCTACTTTCTGGATCCTTGCTAAACATTTGTCCATGTAGAGGTGAGCGTGTCACTAGATCTGTGACATTATCTCTCTGTCAAGAGCAGCATTTAATGTTCGGTGAAAAGAATGTCGGCCGCAAGACCTATGATTAGTTATTTTTAATAAACACGATTGACGTACAATGAAATGTCAGTGAGATAAAATGGACATCCAAAACGAAAACTTCATTAATAAAGGAAATATAATTATGAACTGCCTCACAAATGTCATTTCAGTCTCCCCAACGTTCACATTTGAAGTGGAAATGATGATTCACAGAGGATCGCTGATAAAAGTGCTCATTTTATGTCAAATTTTCATATCAACTGTGTTAATGTGATTAGGGGAAACTATTGCTGCGAGACGAAAAACAAAAAGGATTGAGCTGCATCTGAAAATAGAACAGATTTGATTCTATTCTACTTTACACAAAGAGTGTTTGAATGAGCATGCTTGTCATAGAGCTTGAGGGGCAGCTGCTGTGGATCAAGATATACTCCCACATGCTGGACACACACACACACACACACACACATGCATGCCCTGATCCAGTTCCTTTGACAACAACAAGACAGGTGCTCCAAGGATAAAACCTCACCTCTGTTAGAGGGGCTGACAGAGCCATTTGTGTTGGATTTAAGCTATAAACTAGTGGCATCATATTCAGTTGAACAGTGTATAAATAATATGTTGTTTTCTTAAGAATTATTTTTCTTTTCGTGATTTAGCAGAGGAAAGTGCACTGCACGTTGTTTGCAAGTACTCATCTATAAGAATGTGGCAACCTTAGAACTGTTTACCACTTAAACAAATCAGTGCATCAACGTAATGTCTAATTAACTTCAACAAGAGTGGGTTGGATACACCTACACTATCTACAAAGCTTTTAAAGCTGCATTAGGCAAATTTTGACCACCATGGTGCAAAAGGACCTCTTATTAGATTGCGTCATGTTCAGCTTCCTTCAAAAGTCAATTGTCCTCTTTGGCTTGCCATCGTTTTGCACTGAGTGGGGAGCACACATCTGGGTTGTGCGAGTTCATATGATGGTGAGAGCTGTTGAAATCCAGCCACATGGACCAGTGAACTGAAAGCGGGTGAACGCTTGAAAAGAGCAGAGTGCTTTCGTTCATGGTAGAGTTGACAGTACTGGAAGCCCACATCATCAGAAGTATCTTATTCAATGTCAAAATCAGACATAGAGCTCTAAAAGAACAGATGGGGGAAAACAATTCAAAATATTGTATGTGTCGCTTGGAAATTTGAAATTGAAAAGCAACTGGGGCACAGCGTGTAACCCTGATCACGACGAGACGCGTCACTACAGGTGCAGCTGCTTCAAAAAACACTCGACGAAGCCGACAAAGCAGCGCGGAGAGTCTGAGGAGCGGTGCCGCGTACACCACCGGACAATCAAAAGTGATTAACGGGGAAAGAAAACGATTTCAGCGGACGTCAAGCTCTTGCTTGTTATAATAATTATGGGGTGACCTTGAGTGGTGTAGGTCAATACCGTTAATAACAACCTTTTGTCTGGATTTGCCATCGTTGTTCCTACACATGAAGGAACAGGAAGTGTTGGAGGATTAAAGCCGGCCTCTTGCGTGATGTCGTGTCGTGCCGCCCGGGCCAGGTGGCGGACTCCGCACCTCGCGCTGAGAAACTGTGAATAGTTTAATTTGAATGCGTCTGGAAACCACTAGAAAAACGTAAAACCCGGTAGGAGAGGACTGCATGCCAGGTGCTCTGTGTGATAGGAAAATAATGGTTCTGCTGCTGACCGGGCCTGACTCTTTCTGAAATCTTGCATTTCATAATTCAAACAGTTCTCAGCAGACCTGTCTGTGGTGGAATTCTGCACCGTACAATACAAGTCAATCATGGAGCGCATCCATTTTGTGTCTTCCATAAAGAGGTGAGCATTGAGTTCACCTGGTAGAACTTTTCCTGTTGGGATGACTCAATGTATTTCTTTCACGTCAGATGTTTGAATCCCATTTATTGATTCATAAAAATGTCAATTCGGAGAACGAAGAATTACCCTATTGCCCTAACATTTTCTTTTATAATGTATAATATATGCAGCAGTGGAAATGGAAGACGTGATATGAACCTTGCAGGATTGATAACGTTTGCGGTAGAAAATGTGCATTTGAACTCACAAGGTGAGAAACAGAAAGGAACTTAAATTATTAGTTGTTAAAAACTAAGAAACAGCAACAAAAAGAAGACATCTCTTCTATGAGGTATTAGATTTGACCCAATTTAATCCATCTGATTCATTTGGTTCATTGATATGGAGCAATGAATCATCACACTTCAAATAAACACTTTTCTTAACAGAATGGCCCCAAGCACAGTGAAGGTCTTTGTGCACTTTTGTTTAGATAATACAACTTACATGAACTCATAAGTATTATAGGTATCTTAACAAATCCACCTCTTTGTCTCCTTCTGGCCGTGTCTAATTTTCACTATGCTTAAAGCTCTGCAAACATTATCTTGAAAATACACCTGCCAACCTCACAGTGGAATATGGAGACATAATGTTCATAAAACCGACCTGAACTCCATCAAACCTCCGGACCTCACCTATTGCCAAAGCGCTAAACTGTACCGCCATGAATCTACACTATTTTATAATTTTCTACTCTATAGTCATACACCTTTGATGGATCATTTTGCCATAGCTAGTTTATCTTAATTCCATCTAATTCCATTTGATACTGTGTGATGGCTAAGATGGACAGGTTTGAGAAAGGGTTTGAGAGAGCCATAGCGTATTTGGAAAATTACAATTAAATCAAGTCTTATTATGATTATTATTTAAGCATTTTCAGTACTTATCATCTGCGCTTGAACTGCCTAACTGCATGCAATATATCCATGGTATATCTAAATGCACTTGGCAGCATGCTAATTCGGTATAACAGGCACTTTTCACCCTATTTGTTTCTGGTTTTAAGAAACTGCTGAAACGAAGCAGTCTCTTCAATGATCCTTTATTCCCCGACTGTAGATTACTGTGGGTCCACATGTCACCAGTGTGAAAACATCCTGTGACTTTGAGCACACTCGCTTGTCAGCCTGCAGCGAGGCTCAGTGTTGTTAGCTAAGCCGGGAACAGTACGGGCCCACCAGTGTCTACCTGGTTCTCGTAATTCCCACCAGCAGCAGACAGGAGTCAAACTGGAGAGTCAACCTGTAATTACTATGCCACCAGGGTGTTCCTCACTCGGCAAACAAAACACACCAGAAATAGAAATTAAAATACTAGGGCTGACAGAATGTTTCGGGGGGGAATCCTACCACACATAACATTCTTAAATGTCAAAATATCAAAATGATTAACATTTAAGAAATTGCAGTAATGTTGCCATGAATATATGTTAAATTGTTAATAAACTTTTACTTTGTATTTGGTACTGTAAGTCAGCATTACAATACCTGCATAGTATACACATTGTATACAGTATGCAGTGCACAATGTGTACATGCATATTGCATGTACATGAAACTACTGGAGTAAATTATTCCCTCTGTAGATTACAGTGAAGTAGTTGTTGACAGCTCATGGGGACCAATTAAAAAGAAGAATGAATGAATGTTATGTATTTTGTGTATAGACTGTGTGCCATAAAAGCCTGACAGAAAAGTATTGATCATGCGTTTTAACATGAAGGAACAACATGAAGACTTGCAGTCACGTAAAGTAGCTTAGCTCAGGTACCTTTTTTTGATTTTCGGGTAGAATAAAATGTTAAGATGGAGGGTAAAGATTTTTACAACATCCTGAAGCTCCAGTTTCCAATGAACCCTTTTGGACAACAATCGGATCGGAATATGTGATAGCACTTTGAATACATCCATCCATTCATTATCTGAACCGCTTATCCTCTTTAGGGTCGCGGGGCGCTGGAGCCGATCCCAGCTGTCATTGGGCGAATACATGGGGAAGCTATTTTTGACTCACTGTAGAAGGCGTAAAAAGATGCAGTTAAATAGGCAGAAGTGGCACTTACTCGATGCAGCTGTCAAGTACATGCAAAGGAGGTTCTAAGTGCACTGGGCAGCTAGCTCCATACACCCGGTTGAGAGCCAGCCAGTAATTTAGACCCATCGTGATTAATCAGCAGCTGTTAAGCTTTAAAGTCCTTTGTCAAATAGTGGGGCTCTTGGCTGAGGGGATCCACCAGCTTGTGCATACGAGTTTTAATTTTCCTTGTGAGAGCATTTTCAGTTCAAAAAGTGGACCCGACATGTTAAATGTTTTGTGTCAAAAGTGTTACCATTACTGTGATTTTCATTGCTCTGGTCTCTGCTCTGTTGTTTTACATTGTGTTCCATATTAAAGTGTCAGACATGCAAACTGCTCTCTGCGTGGCTCTGGCAGCACAGGTGGCAGCATAAACCACCATAACGCGTATACACTCGCACAGAAATATCAAGTGGCAGTAGGTTGACCCTTTAAAGTGGCAATTTCTCATATTTTGCTAAGGGGCAACCGTTGGGTGCCAAGCAGTCATTGGTGTAGCAATCGCTGTGCCTTCTTTTTGGTGTCAAATTGTTTAATGAATACTGAGTTGTCACTTACTGTAACTGGAAATAGTGAAACAGACATTTGTCTTTGTTTTTCATGCAAAATTCTGGAAACAGGCACAGTTTCTGAAAAAGATTTCTAATGTCCGGTTTAACACTGTTTAGCTCGGCAGTTACAAATTACAATGAGAGTAATGACAAAGACGAATGGCAACCTTGGTTATAAAACAAGCGGGAGTCACAAAAGGTGTGCCAAGGTCAAGATTAGCCTGCATCGTTTGTTGGCAGCCGATCATTTTTCACACAGAGCAACAAATTCACCAGTCTGTATTACGAATAGATGAAGTCATTTCATTTATGAACAAGTCTAACCGGATTTTGAATTACAAGAGCATGTCTCATTTATCGATATGGCTTGGTCTTCTGTGAACATAATTTATACATATATGATGAAGTCATGGAGTCATATTCAACCTATTAGCTCCAATCCCTATCAACTCTTTAACACTGTCCAATACATGAGGAAACGGCTAACTGCCCAGTAAAGAGAATCACAGTAATGTAGACACATCATACCAGCCACAAGGTGATTACATCATCTCTGAGATCTAATTGAGCCAATTGTCTTAACTCTTTATTCACAGACTTCCAGGTCACACATGACACAAAATGTATACAAACTAAATAAAAACAAGTAAAACTGATATGTATGTCTTCACTCGAAAGAGAAAGCAGTTATAAATCAATATATTTCATGTTTTTTTGGATGTTAGCGCCATCAACTAATTCCCTGGACAGTTCCCTGGAGATGGATTTTGAAAGTAGTTTAGAAGTAGCATAAAACTAAATCATGTCGCAGATTTCTGAAACGTTGTGTATCATTACCATGGAAATCAGCAGCGCCTGAATCGGAGATGCTCTCATTGTGATGCACAACACCACCAAGCTTGTTAGCACTAATGACATTAAAGTGCATGTGTCCTGTTGACTGATGACAATTAAGTTATCACACTGATGCTTTGCTTAAAATAAATTACAGCTAAGATATGTAATGCACCATGTCCTTAGTTAAGGCTGATTTTGTGCATGAATTAAAGTGGTATTCTGTCTTGAAGCTTCTGAGCTCTTAAAACAGAACAATTAGGTGGATTAATCAAACGCTTGGTATTCTCTTGGGACAAGTGCATGCAGAATCAAGGTGTTAAGCACATCAATTAAACATGCCATAATTATTTGTTGCAATTTGCCATTTTTGAGTCATGAAATGCAGAATATATATGGTGTGCCAGTTGTAGAGAGGATATGATAGATGTGTTCCATTCACACAAATTAACGACACGTGTATTAGTTTTGATGGGACCACCAGTCAAAATATTCACAGTGCAAAAAACAGTGAAAACAGTGAAAACAGTAGAAAACAGTGAAAACAGTAGAAAACAGTAGAAAACAGTGAAAACAGTAGAAAACAGTAGAAAACAGTGAAAACAGTAGAAAACAGTAGAAAACAGTGAAAACAGTAGAAAACAGTAGAAAACAGTGAAAACAGTAGAAAACAGTGAAAAAAACACATTTGAATGTTTTTTTACGTTGACATCTAGTTTTGTTTTGTCTCTGTGTTCGTTATCACAGAATGATAACGAACACCTTGTTTGAATGCTTGCGGAACGAGAAGTTATAAAACAGATGATTCACAGTCAATACACTCTGTGGCTCTTTGATAAGGCTTTTGTATAATGTCCTTTAGAGCTTGCGGCAGGAAAAGCAAAGCCTCTGTATAATAAATGGCCTCCATCCTCACAGCTGCTTTCATTACTGTTCATTCAACATGGTGTCCAGTGGTCAATATTTCTTCACCTTGTGCAGTATAGATGCCAGATTAGAAGCAGCTCCGAGGGGAATAATGAGAAGTGGCTGAACTCACTTGTCATGTGCAACCATGTGCGTCCAGAACATTGCATCTGGTCTTGTCAAACATGAATGATTAGGGCAAATAAAAGGAGCTGTATTTAACCACGATATTGTATAGCAACAAATAACTATTTGTTAAGTAAATATATAGAGGAATAATGTCTAGCTGATCAAATAATTAAGTCGCTCTACCTCTGTGTGTTGTTATTGAAACTTATCCTTAGCTGCACGTGCTTCTTGGTGCATGTTAGATATACAGTATATATATATATACAATAAAATAACAGAGCAGAACATATTCAATTCAAGGAAATTAAAAAATAAAGAAAATGTGCAATAGAAACATTACATTTATAATAGAATATAAAATATAAAATAAAGTGCACTGACAAACAGATAACAGTAATGTAAACAAGTGTACAGTTGGTGTATGTTAAAGTGACATGTTTATTTAAATATGTATATGTACGTATGAAGGGATGTGCGGGGGGAGTGACCAATAGGAAATTGTCCTGGGGGTGAGAGAGTCAGTCAGCGGGGGCTCTGTTAATGAGGCCGACTGCAGACGGGAAAAAACTGTTGGTATGGCGTGACCTCAGCCTCCTGCCAGATGGAAGGGTATATACAGTGAAATATAATTAGTTATTAAATTAACTAACTAAACGACAAAAACGGTGCTAAGGTTATTGATATTGATTAAATTGACATATCCATTTATTAGAGCATGTGAACGTGCCCACTGGTTATCTCACAGCTGCTGCTCTGCACTGCTCTTATACAGCCTATACAGCTGATAATGTGGTCCCGACTGACAGGGTCTTCGTGGAAGTGGAGTACCCACCCTCTGATTCCCCTCAGATAAACCTTGTTAGCTCTGTCAGTATTGCTGTAGTTTACACTGTGAGTGCTGCTAGTACCATTAGCTGTGAGACGCCGGCCCTCTACAGGGTACAAAACACTAGACCAGACGAAAAACATCTGCTAAAATATAATATTTTGATTGTTAAACTTCTAAATCCACTTTGTAAATCCTTAATTGACTCTTTGCTAGATCCCGAACTTTAAATTCTGACTGGCCAATCAGAAAGCGGCTTCAGCCTGCCAGTTATAGACAAAAGATGGAGTAGCTGCTGGGGGCGGGGCTTAATAAAGGATGAGTTGACCTACATATTGATTGCATGCATACACTGTACTTAACTTACATTTTGCTTATAGGGATTAAGTTTGATTTCAACCAGCAATTAGTGAAACATTCATAATTGTATAACAATGCTTAGGCTGCTGGGCGGTTTTCTTCCTCCTTGCTTCATGAATTGCATGGTATTTTGGAATTTTCTGATTTCCTGAATGGTTTACGTAAAGAAATGTCTTAAACACATATGTGTACATACATTTATGACCTGCATTTAACCCATTCTTAGCGTGGGCTGCTGTGAAGTGTCTTGCTCAAGGACACTTCAACATGCAAACAATGGGCAGACCAGGGATCGATCTGGCTACCTTGCTGTTACAGGACAACCACTCTACTCATGAGCCACAGCTGCTCTGCCCACCAGGACAAAGGCTCACTATTGTAGTTTTTTTCGTTTTTAAATGTGACTTTAGGTTTCTGACCCGTAGAGTGCAAATGAAATGATTGGATCTGTGAGTGTCAGCATCAATAAAGCTGGTCACTATTTATAACAAGTCTCTCTTTCACTTCGTCGAGTGCTTAATAAATTGCTATGGAGATAAGTCAGGCACACCTCATCACTTGTGGTGGAAAGGTAAAGAATGGGTTGGGTCCATTGTTGGCAGCCTTTGAAGAATTACACGACTTCTAGCAGTCAGTCAATGAACTGAATGGTCTGTTGTGCTCAATTCCACAACCCACAGTGACCCTTTACTTTGGTTAGCCGGCAGTACGATTACATCGCCCTTTACTTTACTCACATGGTTCATTATTTGCACGGTACACTTTCTACATCACAAATCAACTATATTTTTTACTATAAACTATACTGATTCATTTCAAAGGCCCCATTTCTCTAAATACATATTTTTAAGAAATGAAGAGTAATTTTAAATGTTACTGTGAACAACTGGAAGTACCTTCACTGCCCTTATAGCCATATCCAATCATATATAGAACAGAAATGTTCAGTATTATCTATAGGCCTACTATTTTCGACTATACAGCATCATATTTCTACTATACCGTATACATCATATATTATAGCCCACCCAGAACTTCACTGACATAAAGACTCACTTGGTTATCAGAAAATAACATGCTGTCACACCACTAAACCATTAAAGTACGGATGCCATTATGTGGATAGTGCATCAGAGCTTCTCACACGGAGTGGAAGGACATGAGACTCCATTAACCACAATTTCACTTACGCTTTGAGCAGATGGGATCTCACTAGCAATGTCAGCTTCACTTATATTTGCACTTGACATTTGGAATAAAATGACCCTTTGAAAATACTTTGGCCTTCTCAGAAGATGGAGTGCACACGATGACCTACAGTGGAGTCACAAAGCATCTACATTCTACATTTCACTGTGTTATTTATAAAAGTGAATAAAGCTCATTTTTGCCATTAGTATTAATCATATGACCGTAATGATAAAGAACAAAAATTTGCCATCCAGACATATACCTTCAAATGTGACATTTCAAATGAGGTGCTTGAATGGGTCTGCTTTCAAATCCAGTTAGGGAAGACAATACTTACACTATGCAATCATGAAATTATTTTCAGATAATGATGCAAACCCAAAGCATATAATTATGTAAATATAAACACATTATTGTTTAGAATAAGAGACAACATTAATAACATTTGTCATTTTACTTTGTTGAAGCCAAGTGGTGAATGCAATCTCCTGTGGCAGACTTGTTCCAATACAAATTAAAAATAGAAAAAGAACATATTAACCCAAGTAAAGTGTTGTACATGAGCCCTTTTCTTCAGGATATTTTGATCACAGTGGCGAGTGTAAGACAAATGTGCTTCCATACTGATGCTGGTGCAGAAACCAGTGTATTTGTGGGTTGTAATTGCAAACCGATTTCCCAATAAATCATACTTTGGCTCTACATTGTGTGAGGCCTAGCTTGGTGGTTAATCAGTACAAATCTAATTAACCTGTTAGGCCCAACCCTATCCCTCAAAAGAAAAACAAACAAACAAAAAAAAAACTAAAATAAGCTCAAATTCAATAGGGTTAGCTTTTTTGCATATTAATGGCCTCCTTTCAAAGGTGAAAAGACAAAGAATATTAACTATTGTAATTTAATCCTATTTATATTGCCATTCCAGAGTAAATGGAGAAACATAAAGGAAAGCATGAGACTTTTTTCAGTGCCTATATCACCTAAATTTCAATTTGCAATATCACCACCATAACCAAGATCAAACGGCAATGATTCAATGTCTTCTCCTGCTTAACTGCAACTGGGACCATACAATCAATGAAAATACACTAAAATACACACAGTTTATGATACAATTTTTAAAGATGTACTCTGGATTCTCCATCTTTTGACCATGTTTACTGTTAACTAGAAGTTGGACTTCAAACACTAATAAATTCCCTATAACAATGTTATAAATAACCCAACTCTCCCAAAAGCATTGACATAGCAATACACACAATGGATATTGATCAATATTCATATATGACTGAAGAGCTCATTGCTATACAGGTGGATACATGGAGAATGCCAGGCCCCTCGGTGCTCTATGAGTTATCCATAGATTTGTCTAAGTAAGCTCAAGAGAAGCCTTCAGGAGGAGTCCGCAGCCATCTTAATCAAGGCAGTCTTGGATCTTTTGAAAAACACTCGCTGTTATGTTTACAATGGTTATATTTCTGCAACTTATTAATCAGAAAACATTGAAAATAAGACAGCTCTAAAGATGAAGACCCAATGTTTTTAAAACAGTAAATCACGCATATCTTCTATAAAAAGACCATCATCCATTGCAACTTTTTGTAACTACGCCACAGTGATGAACCCAATTCTCAGTCCCTCGGGATGTGCTTGAAATGGTTTTCCTGTTGGCAACATCCATCTTCCATCCACTCCCTCTCTGCAACGGCTGCTGTCATTCACTTCTCACTTAATCCACCTTGTGTGTCTTTCCACAGCGAATATGTTTAAAGGCCATTTCTCAGCTAAATCGCTTCATCACAAAAGTCACTGTTTGGCAAGGCAAACTCAACGGTTGAAAGTTTGTTAATACCCTTGTGGCTATGACATATGCTGATATGTCATGTATTTTTTTCAGAAAGCTTACTGATCAAAAGAAATTAATTCGGAAAATCTGCATCCTATTTGCTTGAAGACTAACTACTTCAACAGATTGATTCATTTTCTTCCCTGAGATAATTAATTTATTTCTTTTTCATTTGATTTAGTTTGTCTAACACAGGTAGTTGTTTGGGGTCAGGAGTACATGGCAATACTCTTCACCCTGTGGGCCAAAATAAAGAAGAAGGAAAAGTATCAGCCAGTTTTACCAGGCAACTCAAAGCAGACTTGAAGCTAAGTCAATTTGCAACATTTAATGAGAAATGTAAGAAAGTGTTTCCTCTTAGTGCTACTTAGATGTTGTGGCCAGAGGCTGTGTCTGTAATCCCTACAATGGTTTCTCAGTTACGGCAAAAAAATAAGGAAAACACTGTCTAGAACACTCAATTTGGATTAGACCTCAGGACATAGATTTACATTAAGTGTTTCCCTCTAGAACTGCAAGACATCAATATGACGTACAGCTAAATGACTTAATTCCCTGTGACTGACATGGAGGTTAAGGACACATCGCTTCAATGTCTTTTCCCTGCTCTACAAAGTTGTTGTTTTAGTAGGGGGGTGTTTTTCTATGCAGCCCCCACACAGACATTCAGATTTTTCATAAAAGGTCTAACAACATGGCAGCATGAGAACAGGTATTTGAGTTGATTTATGTTGATTCATGGCAGTTTGGTAGAAACCTTTATTAAATTGAATACAAATAGGAAAACAAATAGGTCCAATCAACATGAATTGCCAACAGGCAGCCAATTTACATTTCTACACAGTATTTAATCTATTCTTATTAAATTCATATTAACATACTTGATGGCCTCTGGAAAGGCAAAATTCATCTTTACATCATTGTTTACAGTACGGCAAAGCATGTTTTTTGAAAAGCTCACTGATGACGAGAGACTTCTCTTTTAACTTTAAGTGGCATGTGGATGACACTATTATAATTGTGTATACCAATACACTGGAGGGGAAAGCAATTACAGTTTGGTGATTATGCCGAAATTGAATAACTCTTCATACTTACATCCACCTCAGTATTGAACTAATGCAGGTTTAATTTGTGCTGTAAGACACCTTCTATCGTCTGAAGTTAGTTTTGTGTGAATGTTACATTTAAAACTTTCTTCTGAATGCATGAGATCAACATTTTCTACAAAATGCTGCTACTTACTAATTGTTAAAAGGATGAGACCAAGAGAGTCCAATCAGGTATTTCATAACATGTGGCTCTCTACAGCATGCAATTGGGTAGTTGTAAAAAAAATGATTGAAAACAGTAAATCAGTGAAAGCTCAATTTCAATCAATATTTTGATAGAAGAACTTCAGACTTACAAGTCATATTTGTATTTTGCTTGTTTTCTTCTGATAAAAGTTTTAAGTTCCAGCTTGACTGCAGAACAATAATAGCCTCATGCTGCTGAGGATGGCAAAGGGATATCTCAGAGGGTTTAGCAAGGGCTCACCTTCCCTAAGGGCAGGCATGTAACTGGCAGAAAAACGTTGTCCCCACTAGAAATTATGTTTATTTATAGGCCAGCCAGAATAATAAATGTCAAATAAAGGATTTTTTTTTAAAGGTGAAACAGAGCTAAGTGCTTGCTAAGTGTTTGAAGGCTTAAGGTACCTATGAGGCATTCAAGAGACATTATATTCTTGTTGTGGTCTTGTGTCATGGGAAAACAATTAAATATGTTATTAGACATTCAAATTTTGTGTTTTTAGTTTTAATTATATTGTGTGGAACTGGACTGAATGTCTGTAGGCTGCTGCCCACAATATGGCAGGTTCACCTTCATATGTCCAAGACTAAATGGCTAGACTGAACAAGTAAATGCCTAAGTTGTTTCCATACTAACTTTATTTTAACTTTATCTCATGAGTTAACTGCAGAACTTTTAATACAACAAATGAGGTTGGTGATCATGTTCTCGGTTGCTTCTCAACATCCTATTTCTACTCTAATTAAGTTAGCTGCCACATGGCACACACATTCTGCTGTTTGGTGGGATGTAGATATAATTTATAATTGGACATGTGGCCACATGACGTATAAGGATCTTACCTTTTAGTTGATTAAATCCTTACAGCCATTTTGCAGATAGGTCTGCTCTTCCTCCCCTAGACTGCTGCAATATAACCTTTGTTTTCCAGTTTATGTCGTGCAAATCAGAACTGTTTGGAGATGGACTTTCAAGGGACACATTGGACACGCGTAGTTCAGTGTGTATGCCCCCTGTCTGTGTCCAATGTGACCATGTGACCACAGGAAATCACAAGAGAATCAACACATTATTTCTTCTCACTACACCACTGAGCTCAGGACCACCTGTTTCCCTCCTATCTTCTCCCCAGGTTCTTATCCATAAATAACATGTAATTTGATCTTCAATTGCTGTGTTTTTCAAAAGTAATGTTTTCAGTAATTGTGATGAAGGCAGAGCCAGAGCAGTACAACGTCTGTGTACAATTTCACAACAAGAAAATACTTGAGAATAATTCTGAGGACCTTGTGATTAACTGTATTTTGGTGCTTTTAAACTACACACAATTGCACATTACATTAGCATTTATAAAACTATCACTTAAATTATTATAGGGATCATTTTAAATTTGCTTTTTTTTTGCTCAGGGTTAGAAGACAAGATCACACGAGTAGATAATTCTTTACTGGCAGCCAGAAGAGACTCCCGGACGTCACTGGCCAAGAAATGAACAAGCGCATAATTATTTTACAGATTGTAGTACTGACTGAGCAAACAACATTTAAGGGGTTAGTTCACGGTGCTAACAGGGCAAAACGACAGCAACGGTGCTGACAGAGCTAGCGGAGGAGAAAGTGGAGGTAGGCTCTAAGCTTTTGCGACGACAGCTGTAACCGCTGTATGAGAGCGCTGCAGAGTGGCGGCTGTGAGCTAAACAGTCGGGCACGCTCACATGCACTGACAGCCAGACACGGCCAGGCCTGCTTCGTTACCAAAGCAAGGAAACTGTAATAATGTACCAATGCATGACATGCATGTCTGCATATTTCCCCTGAGGAGAAGTTCTGGACTCAATACCAAACTGGTGGGGAGAGAACTGCTTCTTACCTGAAATGTGATCTTTGATCATGTATTCTCTCTAATTCCAAACCATTACTAAGAGCTCAGTGAGTGCACTGGATGGCTTCAGGCAAGGACGTCCTACCAAACATGTTTTTCTGCCCACAGCACACTCCCTTACGCTGTGTGCTGGTTGCCATGATTCACACAAATATGGCCCTAAATGTAGAGATTTCATACAGGCTACACATTCAATATTTTTGAACATTATAAGAGCAGTAAAATAAAAGGAAGCAGGTGATCCTCACCCTGCTAGCTACATCTGCACGGGACCTCAGCATGCTGAAGAGAACCTCCGGGTGTCCCCTTGCATCCCAGAGTAGAGAATGATCCCCATAGGTTACGTAAATATTGTATAATATACCTATAGTGTTATGCTATATGTGCTGATTATTTGCAATTTAGTTTTTTCGCAAAAAAAATGAATCGACGGCACCCATTTAAAGAACATTATAATAAACAGAAGTTGGTCAAATATATTATGTGTGAAATCTATAAATGTTTGAAAAAAGGAAGTTTCATAGTTTTTGATGGGATAACACTAATTCATTTTGGAATCAGTTCAATCCCTTGCTTGCAGGCACAACTGTCCATTAGTGCCACATTACCAGCAAAATGTCTCTCCATCTATTTGTGCAAGGCAGAAAATAAACAGTCAATTATGTCTGACCTCGTACTAAACTAAGGCCTCCCAATTTAACTGCGGATAACCTTACTTTTTGGCATTGCCTGTCAATTACAGATTCCAAATATGCCCCAATCAGCTGCATTGTGGCTGTCACTGTCCTTGACAAGAGGGCAAAAAAGAACCATTAGATGCTTTTTTTTTTTTGCAACATGGGTTATTTGTGTAGCTCTGACCATCATCCCTACAGGCTATTTTGATATTCCATTAACTAAGAGGGATCAGCCTGTACAACCATGATAGAAAAAAGTCCAGGAAGGCAGGTAACACGAACGATCAGACAAATCATTTGTAAACGAACCTGGAACAAATTCAGATTTAACAGTTCGGACAACGACCCCTAACATATATGAGAGAAAAGAAATGCTGCAATGCAGGTTTGAGAATGCATAAAAGAGAGATTGCCTCTAGATTCCCACTGGCTTTACCTTTCCACATCTCAAATCAATAGTGTCTATCTGGTGAGAGCTTTTGATATATGAGGAGTCAATGCAGCTTCCTCCCCTCCACTAACAGAGGTGCTTGCTCTTTTATCAAAACAAAACCTCAACGCTCATTATAACCAACCTTTACAAAAGATTGTTTTTAGTAACTTCAGTGAAAATGAGAAGCGCTAATGGAATCAGTATCTCATTGGAGTCAGCAAGGAAATCCAAGGCCATTCCAATTTGACACTAACTGTTGTGTTTACTGTGATTTCTTAATCACCACAGGAAGGTGGATGACTCCACATTGAAGGCTGGACACGGTGTTCCTAACCCGGACTGCTTCCATCATTTATAGGGCACAGCGCCGCCATCTAAAACATGAAATAAGGTCAAGGGCTGTCCTAATTTAATTAATAAATAAAAATGTTATTGATTTTAAATATTTTGCTAGTGGATGGGTATTGAACCAAGAGTCTCTCTGTCTCTTAAGTAATAAAACATGTACACTATTAAATGATGCAAAGAGGCTTCACTAAGTGTTACGCTATCCTCAGAGTCAATGGATGAACATTGTTCATCAAACAGCTTTGACAGTAAATAACAAGCAGACAAATGAAAATGCATTTCAATGTCGCTTATATAACATTATTTATTTAACTTTTTGTGTATTATAATATCCCAAACATTTATTCAAATGGAATATATAAGTATATAGTGGGGTATATGAAATTAGTCAGAATATATTAGCTGTGAGAAGGGACAACTTACTGAAATACAGCATATCCAATATAAAAGGCAAGCAATAACCGCAGATGCAAATTTCACAGTAATCTTTTTTTAAAGTAGCCGATATCAACTATCCTACGAAGAAGAACTTTGCTCTGGAAACCCCCGCATGCAGCATAGGTGTGGAGGTGGACAGCAGCACTGAAAAGCACAATAACAGCTTCCGTGGCATAAAGGAGACTCAACACCTAAACAGAAAGAACATGTTGGCTATAATGTTGTATGTTCATTTTACACAGCAAAAAAAAACATATCAGATGCTGCTTTACTTTAATAGATGGAATGGGTTACTCCGTATTGCCAATCATATAACGGATTTATTAGAAGCCCTCCAGCATCCACGTCGTGGACTGGTCTTGAGTGCATATTAGATTTTTTTTCACTGGTATTAGCTTGGGATGTACCGCCGCTGGCTGCCCGCTCATCTGTAGCATCGACTGTGCGATAAAATTGTAACATTTATCAACAATATGACAGAATTTATCATTTTTAGCGCTGGTGTTGCACGAGATTCGGTGCATACTTTAGATTGTTCTGACTTTTTATTGTACGAAACCAACAGAATTCTCCAACTTGTCTTTGTCCTCCTCTGTATGACTGTTAAATTTAACCAAATGACAGAAAGCATGTCAGGCATGTCAGCATAGTATTGCATTTAACCCAGTCTCATGCAACACAAATATGATGTGTCAGCTGAAAGGTTTCTAAGCAGTCTACCAAAAAAACCCTGCAGAAATATGTATTTGACCAATTAAATCCTTTTTTTTCAACTGATGTCATAAACAATATCTACATCAGTCTGTAATGTCTATACATAGCAGATTGTGTATCATCAGAGCAACGAGCCTTTGGAACAATTGACAATTGTCTTTAGGGTTATGGTTGGTTATTTTTTTTTTCAATGGGACCTTTTTTAGTGTTGGCTGTTTCATGACAATGGTCGTTAGTGTGTATTGTGTAGCCTTAGGCATTCTCTATCTGGATAGTTTGTTTTGTGTGTCCACTGGTACCTGCCATTGGGCCTCAGTAACGAAAATGGAACACAGAAACGGAGTTTGCACCGTAACTGGTGTGCATAATTGTAATTTTGAAATGTACATGCAGATTTTCTAAATTACGTCACCACATTTTCACATTTCACTGGCGGGAAATAGCTTTAATTACATTTTTATGATGTTTTTATTCAATAGAAACCAATGTTGTCACTCACAAAAGAATGTGAGAAGACAAGATAGTTCATGTAATAGACAGTGTGTATGCATATACGAACACATGCACACACACGCTCACACACACACACACACACACACACACACACAGATCTAAGGGAATTCATGGAGGACAATAAAAAAAACGTTTCACTGTTGGCCTGTTCTCCGAGCAGGATCTCTTTGAATGTGCACCTTATCTGTCATTGAGAGACATATCTAACTACCTCCCCATTACTCTGCCATTATACGCTGCCACTCTGTGGCATTTTCACAAAACCTTTGCTTCAGTGAGAAAACACGAAGGCCCCCAATTGAAAGCATGTTAAAAAGGTCATATCCAAATAAATGCCAACAATGCCAGAGTATTTATGTCCGTATAGAAACACTCAACCAAATCAGAGGCTTGGTGCACAGAGGGAGACACCAGTGAGGTTGAAAAGACTTGATGAAATGTGAGCCTGCCCTTTAATTAAATAGCGCAGGATTGATTTTTTTGGACCACAGATGAATAGAACTGTAGAAGAAACTAAGCTTCATTATGACATGGCATGGTGTCCAATGTGATGTGGCTTTTAGAGGGTAATTAAAAGTAGAAATGCTTCTACAAAGTGCAAAATCTTTGTTAAAAAATGCTGTTTATTGGGTGTTTTTCTTAGGATATGTCAACCACTATCAGTTTCCAACAAGATATGTTCCAGATTTTACTCATGAGCTTTCATAACAATTGTCAGTGGGGAAAGGAGCACAGCCTATATGTGTGATAGTTTTTCCGTTGAGTGGAAAGGCAGCGCATTTGACTTCAACCCCTAGCTGACAGCCTAACTTCCTGAGGATATATTCAGTCTGACTTTTTCCAAGGTTATAGAGACATTTATCAGTGCTGAGTTCTTGCAAAACACAATAGAAGAAGAAGATGAATAAGAAGAAGAAGAAGAAGAAGAAGAAGAAGAAGAAGAATAATGAGGGCACTTTCTTAAAGCACAGGGCACTGCCTGCGCTTTACATCTTAAACCAAGTGCTGTTTTAGTGGGGAGACAATGCTGTCATACAAAGCAATATTTGATTAATCTAGTCCTCCAAAAGCATTCGGCTATCATTCATTACAGAGAATCTCTGTTAAATCAGCCATGGACACGTTATTTCCCTGTGGGATTATTGGCTGGCTTGAAGGATCTGTGTAAGAAATTAAATTAGACATGTTTATTAATTCATTTATTCTTTTTTTCTCGCTCTCAGATGTCTGAGGGCAGAGGGCAAAAAATAACATTTGAACTTTTGAGTATTTACAATTCACAATGCATTTCTTTGGGGAGGTAGTAGGAGTTTGATCTAAACCAAAGTAAACACTGCACATGGTGCACACTGCAGGGCTGTGTCTTCAACCTATGTAGCCTTTGTTATGAGACAATAACTCCACTGAGAGTATATACTGAGATAGGAAACACGTGTATTTTAATGAATGCATTTTACACCCCGACAGAAAACAATAATGCAATATCTGGAAATATCATGAGGCTTTTTCATGCACATGAAGTTGCCAAACATGTACTACAGCAGCCTCTTTTACAATTATGTACCCAGTATGAGGTACGGGCCAAGTAAATGAAGCATGGGATGCAGCATTTTAAGAATCAAAACCATGGTGCTGGTTAAAACCAGGAATTCATTTGGATAAAGTCCTGTTGCTTTCCCCAAAATTTTAACATCCATAATGGTGGCTTTTTGTCAACATAATGAAGAAGTAAATGGTCTGGGGCAATAAATTACTTTGTTAAATGAAATGGAAAATGAAAGGTTGATGTAGTATGAGCCTTTTTTGCATTTTCATTGTATTGTGCTACCATGCTCAACCCCACATCAGTGTCACACAGGCAGACCTGGGTGTTGACTATATGGTAAACCCAAAACGGAGGTCTATTCTTGGGGACCATAACCAAACTTTTCAGCCATGAATGTATCAGGAAAGCTGGCTATACCAAGGCAGAGTCAATTTGGAGATTTGTCCATTGGCCAACCTTGTACTGCAACACACAAATGTCAAGTTCCATTATCACAGCTCCAAAGTGAATGTTTTATATCATTCAAATGCACATACACCTACAGGTCTAATTATATAGTTTATATTAATGTTAATTCCATCCCTGGTTGCCAAACAATGAAAGCAGCAAATGCAACTCGTGTCTTTTTCAGCATTCCAAGCTTCAGTAGAGCTATCATAGGGCAAAAAGCTCTCCAGAGCCTCTGTAAAAAAAACTACCCTCAAGCTCCCGAGGTACAGTACAATAGAGACATATCTTTATCCTACACACTGGACAGCAGCTTGAATTGATTGATTAATTGCTTTGCTGATCTCGTTGGTCTCCTTGATATTAGAAGAAAGTAATAAATGCTCATGTCTCCAGGTAGTTTGGAGAGCCAGGCAGGACCAAATTGCTTACAGAGTGGACAAGGAAGATTCCTCATTCGGCGAAGAGCCGCTTGGCCATTTACAATGATGAGTACGCCGATGACCCCCAGCAGGCACAGAGTACAGACATTCATAACTTCTTTGTCAAGACACCTACAATGCTGCACAAAGTGTGTCCAATTGAAAAGGTGTAATTTACATGTGCATGGCAACATTCCTGTAATTAATCCACAATGTTGAACAATCAACAAAAGAATTGCACATACCTTGGTTCCACTGACACACGAGTATCTTACATTTTGTGTAAACCATTGTCTTTGGTATTAGTTATGCATGCACTGGGCCCCCCAGTTTAATTGCACTCATCAGAAGTGCTTTGGTCAGCAAGAGAGATTCCTCACTTTGGTCGAATGAGTTTCAAATAAAGGCTTTGCCATAGTCTTCCACAGCCCCATCAAGAATACTGCATATGTTGTTGCTGTGATGAGTTACTGCTGTGTGAAACAAACACGGTGTAGCCTGAAAGAAATGCACTACAGGTATTGTTTTTCTTTGTTTTTGTCATGTTTTTTCTTTTGCAGCAAATTAGCTTTAGTTGCATTTTGTTGTAGGACAATACATATGCTTGAGTCCGGAGGCGTAGAGGGAGATGTCAGTGAGTTTGTAGGGATTGGAGAGGTTTATCACGACAATCACAAGTTTGTGAGCAGCAAAGCACGTTAAAGTATTGCTGCATGGTTTGTTTAATTATTAATAACCCATTATATAAAATCTAAACTAGTTCCCACTGTGGAATCAAGCAATCGGTTGACATAGTTGTGTCATCTGCGTCTTGCATTGAAGCTCTGATTATATGTGGAATGTACTATGTGTTGAAAACAGTTTTTTATCAAGGACAAGTGAACATTAATAATATATTCTGGGTTTCAAATAACAAGATATCAAAAAAAATTGATGGAATATAACCGTATATCATCTGTGTCGCCATGTGCGTTTAAAGGGTCTGTAAAACGTCTGTCCCCTCCTGCTGCCCTCTTTATGAATGCCTCTCTATCCCTGTATTCATTCTCCAGTGGGCCTGTCGCAAGCCTGTCCTCCCATTCTGCTCTCCAACCTCTCGGCTCTCTCTAATGCCTTCCTCTCATGCTCTTCTCGCTCCAATGATCTCCTTTCCCTCTTCTCCTCTCTCCTCTCCATTTCCTAGAGCTACACCAGCCAGTCTGGCTTCCCGTGCTTCATAATTGGCGTGTCCTCCTCTTTGCAATCTGCCTGTCTTTTGCCCTGTGCTTGTGGTTGAGGAGAAACCGCTGCTGCGTCCTTGGGGGAGTCACACTGGGCCGGAGGATTAATGTGATGTTTAGGTCTAAGCGCATCGTCCATCATCCTGTACTACTTCCAGGATTCAGCAGCAGTTCTTCTTTCCTCTGTTGCCCATGCCTGTGGGTGGGTCCTTTAGCTTCCAAAAAATGAAAAAAAAGACGTTCTATTATTTTAAGGTAGTGTAAACTTGAGTTGTCATAAAAGAAAACGACATTGTGGTTACATTTCTTTGAGATTTTCTCACTCTCCTTTTACTATTTGGTTCAGTTCTTCTCTCAAGGTTTTTCTTTCATTCACGGTGTATATAGTATATCAACGCAGTGTGGTCAATTATAATCAGAGGTGATTTGCTTGTGACCCTTTAAAAGGTATTCAAACCTACAATTTATTTTGTATTGTGATGTATTGTGATTGTGCCTGTTTTTTACGAGCAGTGTAGTTATTCTTAGCTGTTGCAGCTGTGGAGACCAGAGGTCCATTTCACAAATTATTGTTTCTGTTTTTCTATTCATTTTTGCAAAATTATCACAGTTGGTCTTTCTTTACACACTGTACAATACTTGCTAAAACCTATGTGTTAGGTCCTCCACACTTGTTCTAAGTGTACTTTCAAAAAAAAAGCAAGTATGTTTTCTTTTTTTTTACACCATGGCCTTGCTATATCTTGTATTATATGTTTTAAAGCTATGCGGCACACCAAATATCAAGTGGCATCACCATCTCTGCTACTATACACACAGTCAATAATTAACTGTGAGACTAAACCCTTTTTTTTGCCAGCATGTTTGGTTCACTGTTATTGTGTCCATGCAATCTAAAATCAAACCAGCAAAGTGGCCACATCAAAGCTTCCATTTCCAGTTCATCAGAACAGGATGGGGAGGAAAACCCACATGCACTCTGTGTCTAGTTGTTTAGTGATGCAAATCGCAATAGCACTGAAGTAGTATGTTCACAGTGGCAAGCTTTTGTTTGTCCACTCTGTTGTTCAGCTGAATAAGTCCTCAACCTCTTGGCATAGACGGCTCTTCCTAGTTTGGGATCGGGGGCGGTTCAGGGTGTTCTTACAGGGCTGGTGAGATAATGGTATAGCAAGAGGGAGGACACCTGCTCAGATTTCCCTCAGGCCCCCGAATCAATCACTTAATCAGCCCCTGCACACAGCACGTTGCTGGGTTGTAGCAACTTTGGCATGCATGATGCCAAATGTTTCCTTTGACTTAAATTGGGAAACCTGAGAAAACAATATGCTTTAGTACACAAGGCAGATGGTTTAGTGTTTTCATGACATTTGCAAGAATCACATCAGATGGCCCACAACTTCAAAACTGGCTTCCACAGTTTCCATCTCTTCTGCTCAAAATCGTACTTTACGCCTCAAACAGAAGGTGCCAAAGCCGATTCCAAGACACGCTGTTTTAGGTAGTGGGTGAGTTCCCACTAATCCACAAGAGAAGAAAGTGAGTTGACAGGGTGTGCATGACACATCACAGACAGGGGAATAGTGTCATCTGACTCCAAGGGCACTGTCCCTTTACCCCCTCACAGTATGTGCTCTGGCTGCTTTGCTGGAATTGGAAGTGACAGCTCTGTGAGATACAGTCAGCTGTTAACATTATTCACTGCCCCTTTGTCACAAACGTGACCCCTCTGTCTGGACGTAAACTTAGCATAACGCTAACCCGAGTGAGTGGTAACACAAATATGTGAATAAACATAGTTGTGTCCTTTCAAATGTAGGGACAGCACATGAGCTGCTTTGACACATGAAAATGAGGGTTGACGTTGCTGTTGGGAGATTGTTGGTACATCTGCCTCTAAAAATGTTGGTAGGGTACTGCTTCTGTCACACAGCCAATACTGCCCATAGCAACATTGTGTTTTTATTTGGACTTGGTTTTTTTGAGTGTCGATGTTTTTTGTTCTCATGCACTTTTTATTCCTCCTGTGTGATTTAATATATTTTTTATCTAAATCTAGTAATATAAGATTATATTACACAGATCTGTACAACTAGTTTCAACCAAGAGGCTACCAATACTAATGTTAGCCATCTGCGGTGCATGCAATCTTTGGCATGAAACACGACCCACACTTCTGCCCTCTGTTACCACCTCTTATACACAAGAGCAAAGTTGAATTTTGGTGCAGAAGAACAGGTATAAGTGTGTTTTTCTGATTGCGCTGCCAAATGATCACCTACAAGGAATGCCAAGATGTGTTGTTTCTTTAAAAAAGGAGAACAACTCAACACAAGGGTATTTAAATACTGCAGTCAGAGACAGTTAGCGTGTGCGTTGATGCACACACAATTTAATCTCATCCACCTAAGCGAATCGATTACTTTATTTCATGGCGCTATGGGAGGAGGAAATCACACTTCTATAGATTATTGCATCCAAGGTGTCTTTATGGGCTACTTCACAGAACAGGAATCAGGCGTGTAATTAATGTACACGCTGTCCAAGAATGATTATGTCATTGCTCCTTCTAATGAAATTAAAATAGACCCATATTTTACTTGTCTCCTACATGCAGTGCAGTCCAGAGGTGTTGGGAGAGTGACACATTCCTTATTGTGTTGTCTTGTGGCCACATGAACACGTCAATCCAGCCATTCTCTAAACTGTTCATGCTCTTGGGGCTTGCAGGGGGCTGGACACAGGGCTAACTCATGCAGACAGACAAACACGTTAACACTTGTGACCAAATTAGAGTTGTCTTCAACTGCGGGAGGAAACCCACGCTCAAATGGGAGATCTCCACATGGGTGTGTGTGGTAAAATATTTATTTATATTTAGAGGGAATGTACAGCATTGGCCATTTGTTCAAATGCTTCAAACCAGAAAATCAACCATGTGGTTGTGCAAATTTGAGGTAACTTGAAGTAACTTGAAGTTATTTAGATTCGCACCTTTTCCAGCCCACACAATCACACATGCACACACACGTGAAGTAAAATCAGTAATACACTCCCCTGTTAGATACTCAGTAGGTATTGAACATGATGAAAAAAGAGAGCTATATTTACAGCCCTCCACATTCTTTTCTTTATATTGTGACAAATTAAGAGTGCATATTTAATAGGATGCTTTGATAAACCAGAAGCTGTCTTTCCATCATGTTGTTATACCTTTTTGTTTTCCTTCTTTTACAAACACACATCTGCATTACCACCTCCACATATTGTTTATAGCATGGAGGTTACAGCAACATTCGAAGATAGGAACTAATTATGTATGAAAACTGTCCAATGTGACATTTTAGTGAACATATGCAAGTGCGTTACAACACACACAACAATATGAGATATGTAATGCGTCTTGTTTATTTACACTGTTCATTAGAGTGCACACACACCCACACATAGCCACACAACTTTCCAGCAGCCCAACGTGCATGAATAACACCTAGCCCTCCTCGCAGAAGCCCATCTGGCAGCTTAGAAGCCAAGTGACCCTCTTAATATGGAACAGGTCAGCGCTTTTGTGATTACTGCCATTAGATCTTGCAACACCAATTGGAAGTCTTTTCATCATCTGAAGCTAAAAATAAAAGAAGAAAAATGGGGGAACCCCAGGAGCGAGTGGGAGTGAAAGGGAATATGGAATTAAAGTGGAATATTACAGTCAGGGTTAAATAATAGAGGTTAGGGTTGTGACTGAAAGTAAATGGAAAGTGAGTGGCACAAAGCTTGAAAACAACTGCTTGAGTGGTTGGTAGTTGCGGGAAGTATGGAAAAATCGGTGGCAGCATTCGCCATGTTTATAAGTGCAGAGTGACAGAGTTAATTATAGCCATCCGGATGTTCTTTTGTTCAAAGGGAGAAGGCAAAGCCAAGCAAAGGGAGAAAATACTCAGCAGGTGGAAACAGCTGTGCAAATATCCCTCGGGGACTGCAGCACATTCGTTAGCACGCGTGACTCTTCTTATTAGCTGAATTCTTCTTTTTTTTTTTTGCATAATAACTGTAACACTATGTCCTTGTCACTTGTGAGGTTCAGCAACTTTCATGATTTTCCCTTTCTCGCAAGCTGCACTTCTGCTTAACTTTGCTTAATTTTGCTTTCTTAAAGGAATTCCACCCACCTCCTGTTCCCCGTCCTTACCACATCACTATTTCATTGCAGCTGCATGTGTCATGCAGTACTTAACCACTGTCACTGAGCGCATGACAGCAGTTAAACAGGGTCAAGCCTCTGCCAAAAATACAAGTTGATAGACATTCAGATGATTCTGGCGCGATTCAGGCGTGAACATTTTAATGGGAGTAAAGTAAAAAGTGAATGTTGGCATATCTTTTGTATTAAAAGCACAATTTAAGGTCAGAAAGTGGGAGCGGAAAGAAAAATATTAATGCAAACTACAGTCATGAATCCATGAAGAAAGAGAATGGGGCGCTGGAAGGATAACACCAAAGCAGCAAATAAAGTCGAGGCAGGGAATGAGCAGAGAGTGTGACAGACTAAATAGGTCGCTCAATTGTTGTTGTTGGCAAAATGCAAGCTCAGCTGATGCGTCCTCTGATTTACGACTTAGGACGTAGCTATAGATATCCAAACAAAAGACTTTGCCTCGTTTCTTCTTGTCAAGTCCTTTATTGAATCGGAGCAATTTCATTACAATATGTGTAGATTTTGATTTAACGTCACCATCCAAGCTGTGTCTGGTATTGCATATTAAAAAGGTCTGAACATTATGATACCACCACAGTCAAGTAATGTCACATGAGAAGTCCTTCTCCGTACATCATTCAGGAAGCCTTTTGCTGCTGAGACATTTTTGCATATTATTTTGTATTCCTTGCTGTAATGAAAACATACTATGAACACAATACGATGTACAATGTATTTGGTACTTGCCCTGCTTTAGTATCGTCATTGTTCTTGTTTGCCATTTCTGCTATAGGTCTTAAAACACTGAGGTGAATGCAAATGCTGCTAATGTTGCGGGCCTAGCATGCACTAAAAAAGCCGAATTGCAGAATTGTTGAAACATATTATCATAGAAAGTGACTCCTATCGAAGATGTAATAGACTATTCCCGAGTAGGATTGAATGCCGGTTAATAACAATGTATGGGAACATTTCTTACTCCGGGTCTCCACCCCCGATCAATAGATTTTTCTTTCGTTCCATTGCACATAGCAGAAATGTCCACTCTATCTCAATTGTCAGAGGCTGCAGGATCCACTTATAGGTTCTTCTCAGGTAATTGCAATGCAAATGAGGTTCTCCAAAGATAAATTAGCCACCCTGAAAGAGAGGCCACGTCCTCTGGTTGGCTGTCTGTCTGGTGGTTTGTCCAAGGAAAGGTAAAAGAAATAAGTCACCACTTTGATTAATAAAACATGACTGAGAAATCCTGATGATCTGCAGGGGAGACAGCTTTGATCACAGTCTAACTGTTGAGAAACACCAGCGGCCTGTGCTCGCCACTCTAAATGACATGCTGCAAACAGAGCACTGCTCTGATTCACACATGAGGAGAGGGATAGTAGCTTGTGGCTTCCTGTGGTTTGCTATGTTTTATCACTTCAAATACTTACGTAAAGACATGTTTGTTTGTGTCACGTTTGGGATCCAAATGCCAGGTTCTTATATTGAAGGTGCACAAGTAGTAACATAATCAAAGTTTGACATTTATATGTATCCGCCTAAATTAACAATGTTGTTTTTCGTTGCATGACTAAATAGTGCAAAGCGCAGGGGAACATTTTCCTGGTGACACGCACAGTTTCTCCTCTTTGAGAACAGAATAAGTATACACTGCCTCTCAGACCAGGAAATAAACAGTCTCATTTCGTCTGTTACATTAGAATCATGTAGGGTCTCCAAATGGGATAACACAGAGTGAAATCAGTCATGTTAATTTGTGCATACACAAGGTGCAACTGTGCGAGTAGCCATGCATTTTAATGAAGCTGACACTGAACTCTTGGGTGGCAGTGTGTTCAAGAGTGGGAAATATGTTGGTCTTTGGCATTGGCGCCTTACTTGGTCCAGTGAAGGGTACACAAATTGTAGAGCATGTCTGCAGAAAATTAATTTGTGCACTTTCTTACTGCTACCGAATTTAATACTGCAGTGATTAATGAAGTCCTAATTAGCCATAACTTAACCCTACATTTTGCATCTCTGAAAAAACATATAAATTGATACTGGTTATTCATATTTGCAGGCATAAACTGAAATGTAGCAATCCTATTTATCTAGATACTGTGCAACAGCGTAAGATACACCAACTCACTATGTATTATATAATCTTCGAAATAACATTGAATTATGCAACATTATCCAACAAATATTGTTCTAAACAAGATTTGATAAGCAGGGCATGCAACAGAAATACCTTGGGAGTTTGAAACCTTTGAACGGCTCATGAAAAGCTGATGTTGCACCATCTGATGATTTGCGGCAGTGGTCCACAGAATTGTCCCTTATTTCTATAGCTCATTAACACTAAACTGATGAAGTGTAAGGCAATTAATGAAAGGTCACACCTGCCAGTTCCAAGAACCTCCCACTGAATGCGTGGCACCAAGCCCAAAAACCTTCAGAAACATCTATGGAGCAGGGTCCCCCCGGGATTTGCTTGTGACCGAATGGATTAGATACAGTACTCAAAAGATTTTCGAAAAATCTGGGTTTGGGGTCACAAGCCAGAAAGTGTTGCGAAACCCTGGACTAAAACCTGACTGGGGCCTGGCGACTGAGGGGCTCAGTGGTTAGCAGGTCCGTCATTCAATCAGAGGATCGGTGGTTTGAGCCCCGGTTCCACTAGTCCATGTCGATGTGTCCTTGAGCAAGATAACACCCCAATTGCTCACCGTTGCTGTGTCCATGGTGTATGGACTGTAAGTCAAGGAACTACAGGAAGTAGCGTCATTATTTAAGACTTTAATACGCTGCAGAAATACTATTTTAAGTCCTATGAAGGTCTTTTTATGGTCAATTAATGTTTTGTGCACTGATGATGGCATGACGAACATTGGGCACCACCCATTATTCACCTCAGAATAATAATTTAAAAAAACTGATAAATGCTTTCAATTATGTGGCATAATGTTTTTTGGGTGCTTTGTTGAAAAGAAAGGGAATTTTCTATTCAACTCAGTAACACAGGGAGGACAAATTGTGAGTCAGATAACACACTGACCTGCATTAACATAATCAAGCAAATTGTGGTGGAAGTAAACTCAAAAACCTGCATCTTGATCAACATATTCCAGTATATTCCAAGATATCCCCATATGACATATTCAAAGTGAAATGAGATCATTAATCAAACCAGGGCATCAGCCCACATGTTTCCCATGGACTCCTCTATGAATGTAATTTCTGTCTGTGCTGGTCTGAAGGTCTTTTTGTTTTGACCTGTGATAATGATGCCCACCGCTGGGCCAGATAGTGTCAGAAAGTGCTGAACAACATTTGTTAGTTGCCTCATGTCTACAAGTTTTAACAAACTCCACAAGTTTTGCGAGGCCAATCTATTTCCCTATCCTGAAATTGTCGAGGAGAACAATTACTTCGCTGTGTTGTGTTTTGCAGCCATTTAAATGCAATAAAAGGAGCGCTGGTTCTATAATGCTGTGGCAACATTTACGAAAAACATGTTCAGCATCATTAATTATTGCCTTTTGGACCCAATGTGGATTGATTTTGGTACACACAATTGGATTATACTGCAGAAGCTGTTCAATAACATTTTACAATAATCTCTGTTGTTTCAAGGTTTCTCTCGTATGCAGCTTGCTGGCACAGAGCTGCACTCTTACTCTTTTACAGTTTATTATGTGGAAAGACTCTGAACATGTGACATTGCATTTGAACTATTCCTTTTAACAGTCACAAATAGCAACATTTCTATTGGAAACACTTCAAAATGCGGGTTAAAAAACTAAACATTAACGCAAACCCTGCCCACAATAACAATACTATTCTCTCTGTCCTTTAATTCACCCCGTAGGGATTTATGCATTGCCACATCGGTGTACAGCGAGAAGGTGCTTGTAAGTAAAAGCGTTTTTAATTTGAAAGACTTGTGCATTTCAGAGGAAAAGTTATGTGCTGCAGCCTGCAAACAGAGAATGATTCATTCGGTTCACAGGGTTCATTGTGAAGTACTTGCAGATGGCCATAGAAAATAAGTGAGATGTGTAGGAGGAATATTTCTGTATTTCCGTGCTCTGCCATAAACACAATTATATGTCTAACCCCTGACAGCAGGTTGAGAGACAGAGATTGCGATAGAGTTATCATATCTCCTCCTCTTCCCCAACATCCAGCGTGTGTGTCACAGAATGAGTGTGTATGCGCTTACAGTAGAACAAAGCTGTAAACTGTTTAGTATTTCCATAAGTATATCCGGAGCAGCAGCAAGACAAACACAAACTTTGAAAGGATTCAATAATCTTATCTATAACAGACAGTTTTAGCAGCACACAAGAAGAGACACACTGTTTGTGTTGGCATTGATTGTTGCCCATTAAGCCTGCGGATGCACCGGCTCTGCTGAGGAACTAATTACGGTGGATGCCATCCAAGATGAACCGAAGCACATCCCTGGACTGAAACACCAGTGTGTGTGCAGTGATGTCCCTCGATAGAGAGGGAAAAAAAATAGCTACAAACAAAGAAGAATAGTCCACATAAATTACTTTTTGTTAAAAAAACTTTAATGCCAAGCTCTGTCAAATGTTTTTTTTCTTCAACAATCACGAGAATGGTTGAGAAAGCAATGGAATTCTGATTTATTAGTACTAATAATATTATATCTGCCATATGCTGAAGGCACATTTCTTTCTCTTAGTCAAGATGGACATCTCACTAAAATAGAAACACCTGCATTATTCTGCTGACCAAGAACTTGCTTCCAAGAGGAATTGTTTGTATAATACAAGTTTCCAAAATGTTAAAGAAATGACACTTTTTCTTTATCCCTCAAGGAGGAGCACATATGCAATATCAGGATTGCCTCCTTCAGCGTTAGCTTCCAAATGGCTTTAATGTCTCACTGTCAGAAAAGCGGGGAAAACTTGATCAATTCTGGTGACCGTCTGAGTTCCACAGGGATTAACCACCTGTGAGGGTGTGACTTTACAGAAAGAGGAAAACATGCAGTCACGAACAGGTGGCTCTTGCTGTAGGCAGTTTCAGCATGGCAGAAATAAGTGATTTTATCAGCTGGACTGCAGGAGGGGAGCCTTTTTGTATTGTGGACATTGGGGACTTTTTTTTTTTTGGATATGGCACAGTAGCACAACCTACAGCATCTGCTACATCAGTTTAACAATGCCCTTTTAATTATGAAAATGCATATGTTATATTTCAGTACAAATGAAAAAAAATGTTTTTCAGACGAATGAAACTAAGCGTTTAACATTAATGTCCCATTAAGGCAAAAAAAGGCAAACTTAAAAAAAAGAAATTACGTTTTGTACAGAAATATACAGTGCTTTCAACAACATGAATGAAAGTGAACTGATCTCTTCAGTAAATTAAAGGTACCCTGAGGACCTTTCATTGTCATCAAACAGATGTTGAATAAAAGTACTAACTGGCTCGTGTGTCTGGACAGGCACGTTTGTCCTGTTGTTGCCTACGATATTTAAATTAGTTTGCACTCTTCTCCATTTTTAATCTCCCATTGCTAATTGGAATGGAGCATTACCGCCACCAGCAGTCAATGCGTATCAGCATAGCTTTGTGCAATGCATACCCTATATGTTCTCCAAAGCTCTGTATATGCCACCGTGCACTGGGAGATAATTAAATCAGTCTGCTATACCATGCAATGTTATTGAATTGCATTATTAAATTGACCACATGATTGTAAGCTAAAAAAAAGTGAATGTATGGATCTTGGTTTGTTCATGCATGTGCACATGCAAGTATCTGTGTGTGTGTGTGTGTGTGTGTGTGTGTGTGTGTGTGTGTGTGTGTGTGTGTGTGTGTGTGTGTGTGTGTGTGTGTGTGTGTGTGTGTGTGTGTGTGTGTGTGTTAGGTTAATGAGAAAAATAACCTGCAAAGAGAGTTATCTCCGATCCTCATCTAAATTTATTTAATTGCCTCTCTGGTTATTAAAAAATGTGTTTTCAGACTCTATGATTTATAGTCAGATGGCGGGGCAGGAAATGGTAAATTCATTGCCGTGTGTTGCGCCAGCTAAGGCGCCACCTGCTCGACAGCATGTCCAAGGGGAATCACTGCAATCTATTACAAGCTCTCTCCAGAGCACAGCTTGTTTTGTCGCCCCATGCCCAGTGGGTAATTTGGAACCCAGCCCACTGTTTTCTGCAACATCCAGGATACTTATATACCTAAAGATCCAAAATGCCAAATCATACTTTATTTAAGTAAAATATAGCTAGTGGAACGTGCTTTGCTAAACAGGAAGATGCGTGTTGGCAAAACAGACAAGGTCATGGTGGAGAAGCAATATTGTCACAATAGTCTAAGCTTGAGCTTGAGTATGTGGTTAAGGGCTGCTGGTCCAATCCCACGCACTGACAGTGATATTAAACATAGTCTACACATTTGTGTTACATTTTATGAAGAATAGGGACTTTTTCTTAAAGGAGAGGGTTGGAATGGTTTTCACATTTGTTTGTTGGTTTGTTTATTGTCGTTTTTACTGTACATTTTCACATTTTCTATTTTTTTAAATGATGTCTTTTACTATTGCACCATGTTTATTGTCTCGTGCAAATCGCCAAGCCCAATTCCTTGTGTGTTTAACTTACTTGGCAACACACCCTGTCTGATTCTGATTGGGATGGTGGAATCTATCCACAACAACTGTGCTCTTACTTGTTATGCAGCCTACCGCTCAGAAGATAAGCATATCATCAGGAGCCATTTAGTCAGCCAAAGAGAGCCGAGCACTAATACACTGCATACAATGCACTGTGAGCTCCATTACCAAAAGTGGCTGGTGGGATAAATGTACCTTTTTGTGATTTTATTGCTGTACATAATACATAATACTGTATGTATGTATTGTTGTTTGACTTTATTCTATGTTTTGACATAATGTGTGTGTTCTCACTTTACTGAATGTACAAACAAGTCTCTAACGCCTCAGCACAGACTTATTCCCAACTTTTCTCTGATCTGTAACATATTTCAATCAAAAGTCCATATAAACATTTGCTGTGGCTACAAGCACAAATACACCTTTGAAAAAATATTATTTTCAACAAGTTACTATTACTTTTCAAAGCAATCTGCTTTATTGTTTTATTAAAACAAAGTGAATTTGTGATGTAATTAGAGCAGCAGGTATGGCTGTTACTTCATAAAAGTCAGCCAGAAACAACCAGGCCTACAAAGAGAAAAGCAGCTCTCTCTCTCCTCTCTGTCCATCCGTATTCTTTGCCCACATACCGGACACTGACGCTTCTGTCCCAGACTGATGGAGCTGTGTGTCAACATGGCAGTAGAGAGTTGCTGAGACAAAGTCAGCTGTCATGTTGACCAGTTATTTCCTTTATATGGAATGATGTAGTACTCCCCATGCTGTTGTCACGTAACATGTTACTGGATATAAAAGGCAAGATTCTCCCATTTTGTGCTGCCAGCTTTTCATTCGCCAAATTAATTGGAACACATGGAAACACATCAGACTAGATTAAGTCTCACTGTGTAAGTGTTTCTCTACATCAACCTGTAACATCAGGCTCAGGCTAAATTAAGTACTACGCCTTTAACGTCGATACAAAGACCACTATTATTCATCCCTTTCTGTAGTACTAATTATCTTTATCTCGCTATTGTTGCTTTGACATTTTGTTTGCACATGACATCTATTCTTCAATCGCAGGGGACCGATAATTTGCACATTAGAAAGAGGTGAACCAGCATCTATCATCATATATCTTGAGAGAGGGGGAAGTTGTATCAGCACAATGCTCATGCAAACACAACAGGGGTATTGGGGCATCAGCGTTACTGGGGTATTGGGGGTATTGGGGCATCAGGGGTATTTAGGGTATTGTGGCATCAGGGATATTGGGGGTATTGGGGAATCAGGGGTATTGGGGTATTTGGGGTATTGCTGCATCAGGGATTTTGGGGGTATTGGGGCATCAGGAGTATTGGGGAATCAGGGGTATTGGGGGTATTGGGGCATCAGGGGTATTGGGGTATTTGGGGTATTGTGGCATCAGGGATATTGGGGGTATTGGGGAATCAGGGGTATTGGGGGTATTGGGGCATCAGGGGTATTGGGGTATCAGGGATATTGGGGGTATTGGGGCATCAGGGGTATTGGGGTATTGGGGCACCAGGGCAGTGTTTGGCCTCTTAAGAGAAAGTGCCCTGTAAGGCCGCATTTGGCGAATTGCCTTCATTTGCTGGTCCTTTCACACCCCACTGCCCCACTCTGCCTTGTGCTCCTCTAACACAGACAATATATTCCCAAGGTTGGTGTTGAGGTGCGCATTAGCTGCAACCATGACACATGCTTGTGGAGCATGAAACTCCCAATATGGGCAACAGGTTGGTGCCCGGTTGGAGCTCTGATGTGCTGAGCCAGTGGCAGCCGCCACAGCTGAGGGCGATCCCGTGAGACGCCTGCAAGTCAAGCAAAAGAGTTCTCCCAAATAAGCCCGAGACTGCGATTAATGTTCAGCACCCTTTCCGCCCCATCGCCGCATCAGGGCTGAAGCTACATGGTCCACATTAGCAGCTGAGCAGCCGGTACTTATACTGACACATCAGCAGTAAAGGCGCAGTATGCATCTGAGGTAGGCTGCAGCTTTCACAGCAGGTTGTGGCGGAGGAGCCGGATTAACCTTTTTGGATATATCAGTTGTGCTGAAAACATTGTGTCGGCTCAGAGTTAACTGTCCATGAGCTACAGAGGGCAAAGGAGCTTAATCATAGGGAAATTTATAAAAACGGAAAATTATATATATATTTTATGTTATGTATAGAGAGAGATAATTTATGAGAAAATAGGTTTTGTTTGGTGAAGGCGCTACTGTTCTCACAGCAGGAGTATTTGTTGTCTTCTCTGGGATTTTTTTACTTGAGATCACTGTCTGGGCGCTGCTCTCTGTTCCTCTCAGCCAGCTGTACAGCTGAACAATATGATAACAGGCAGGTAAAGGACTTGTGTTCAGACATCTCTTTGTTGACAGAACGGATTCCACAGATCTTCAGATATTGCTGGGAGATTTGCAAACCCGACACAGTAAGCTTACTGAAACCTGCCCTGGCAATGTTAAGAAAATAACTCTTATGCTATTCGTGTCTCTAACTAAGACCATTATTGTCGCCCAACACAGTCTAAACTTAACGCGGTTTTAATTTTCAGCAGCTTTGTGCTATAAGAATCACTTTAGTCCGAAGCCTACAAATTGATTTGGTAGCATATTTAATCTATATCCCCCTCTATCTTAACGTAATAAAGGCCTCCTCACAGACATTTTGGCACACCATCAAATGAGAAACATTCCTTTTTAGGCTTAAGTGAGCCTAAATAGCTTACCTTTTGCTTTATCCTCTGAAATAAAAAAGACCTGTGTGGTCATAAAAGCACGGGGAATATAGAAAAATAATCAATGAGTCACATAGAGACAAATTAAAAGAAATAAATGCTTTATAAATGGAGCGATATAATGATTGCCAATTCTTATGCAGGTCACGAAGGATTACTTAATAGTTTATTCAGTGTATGGAAATACTGTCAATCAATTAATTATGACCTTTGCAGTCACCAGTTGTTAGACAGCAGCCTCCACCACCATCATCAAATGCAGGAATAACTTGTGGATGGAGAATGGGGCACTGTTCCTCCAATAGAGCTCCTGAGATTTATATTCATGCCAAGCAGCATTAACGGTGTTCTGTCTACAAACGCAACCCGTTCACTAATGGTCATAGAAACAGAGTGGGAACATGAATGTGGTTTTTCATGCTCTTGGGGCAATATTGATAGGCCTGTCCACCAGTTTTGTGCACGTATCGTCCTCTCATATTTCCTCTAGCGCCACCTTGAGGTTGACGTTGTATTATCAATTGGGTTCAGCAGAACCTCACACCGCGCCCACCTTACCCCCCCCCCCCCCCACACACACACACACCTTTGACTATAGGTAGGGTTCGGCTTAAGTTGACAGCACATGGTAGGCATGAGGTGTTATAGGCCCTTCTCTGTATTTTTATGATCCGTTTCATTCTGAAAAGTCTGCTTTTTCAAAACCAACACGGCTCAGTTCAAAATTCTGTTGAAATTTCTTAAATTTAAATAAGCAATTGCCATGGAAATTTGAACCAACATTCATAGTTTGCAGACTAAATACCCTAATGACTTTAATGAATCAGATTACTCCTCTAGCATCAGCATGAGGTTGAAAATGGTGGTTTGCAGCATGTTCACATATACTAACATGAACTAACATGAACTAAAAGCACACTGACTGATCAACAAAAGCAAGGAGAAGCAGAGAGGACATTACTCCACTTTATCTTTACATTGCACATAGTGGCTGCTGCTATATTAATGCTCAGAATTTTATACAGAACTCCTTTACAGAACAGAAATAAGAAAACACATTTGGTGGCTCCCACATGCCTTTGGGTATACACCAAGATGATTTCTTATTTTGTTTGCTTTAAGCAATGGCTTATTTATGGCCACTCTTCCATAAAACCCAGATCTGTGGAGTGTACAGCTTAAATTCGTCCTATGGACAGATACTCCAGCCTCCGCTGTGAAGCTTTCCAGTTCCTTGAGAGCAATCGTTGGACTCTTTGAGGATTCGTCCTCTGTTGCAAGGTTTCTTGCAGTGCCATATTTTTCTCATTTTGTAATAATAGATTTCATGGTGGTCCTTTAGATCGTGTTCCAGATCATGTGACACTTAGACTGTGCACAGGTCGACTTTATTTAACTCGTTATGTGACTTCTGAGGGCAGCCAATCTTATTTAGGGTCTTCATAGCAAAGTGGGTGAATACATGTGCACCCACGGTTTTATATTGCTTATACATACTACATCTGGCATGTCTCAAATGATCTACTTGTACAAAGCTCATAATATGCGGGACCATATATATTAATAGTATAAATGGTTTGAGCGTTCGTAGAATATATTAGGACTCTATGTGGTTTGGATCTCCAGAGTCTGCTGAGAGCATGCAGGCTCACTTTTCAAAGCTTTTTGTACATTTACATGGACAGTTAAAATAGAGTTGAATCAATTATTCAACTGAACTGAATTTGAATTACCAAGAAGTATGGTCTCACACCAGCAACTTGATATAATTCCCTCAGTATCGTGTTTCAGGTCCATGAAACACGACTTGGTAACCACAAGGGACTTTATTTTTTATTCAATAGGTTTTGTCTCACTAACAGCCTTCCCTGTTACACTTAATTAACTTGCCTCAAATTCCTATTGCCTTATGACTACTATACCGCCATATCGCCTTTTAGAAAGATTAACTGTGGAGAACGTGACGAATAAGTTACAAATGTCCCGGAGTTTGTCTTCGAAGAATGCAAGTTGTCATCTGACACATGACTTCTTTTTTTTCTTTCTTTTTTATCAAGGTAGCTTACTTCCCTCATTCTTTTGATGTGTCATACTCGCAGTAATTGATTCCACTCACTTCTGTCATGCTTTTGCCTGCAATTTGCACTGCAATATGCCACCCTGAACCTTTTGAACCCATAGCATAATGGAAAAGCTGTAGAGCCTATGAAGCGTGAATTATCACCTGGTCTTGCACACAATGCTGCTGGCACAAGAACAGAGACGCTCAGCATGTCCTCCGCAGTAAGAGAATTACATTTTTGATGAAGTTAGAGAGAGGAGCTATTGTTGCTTGACTATGTAAGCTCCAGACGCTTGGAGAAGTAACTCATTAGATCGTTCCTCCTGTAGTCTGATGGGCGTCGCTCTAACTGCTGGGAAAATTTAAAGCTGAAGTGTAATCAAAGCGTATTTGCTTTTTTAGATGGAAAATAGAGATGTTAATAATGAATGGGTTTTTATGAATGAATAATGCACTGGACATTGAAAAAAGAAAAAGTAGGAGATTATCAGAGGCGTTACTAATTAATATGTTTGATTTTCCTCCTGTAAAATGTGACGAGCGAGCTAAGATGGAAGCAATAAGGTGTTTCCTTTCTACTAATTACGTCTAGGGCCATTTATCATTCGTTAAGGCTTCAGCGTTTTGTTTATGCTGAGGCTGCCTTTCACGAACACAAAACTTCTTGACGGCAAAAGATTGAAAAAAGAAAATGTTTGCCGCTGTGAAAAAGTCTTTGAAATGCATAGCGCTTATATAAATAAATGTGGTTGTGTTTATTCCGTCAGTCTCCTGATTACTTGGATTCAGTGATATTTTCAAGATGAAACAAGTCACAAATGTGGCTTGACAAGCAAGGAGGCATTATGTATGAGAGGAAAATGTGTTCATATTATGTTTTATCTTCCTCTTTACATAAGTGAGGGTGCCCCCCCCCCCCCCACACACACACACAGACACACACACACCCCCCCCCCCCCCCCCCCGCAGGTATTTTTGGAGAACTTTGTATGCAATCCACCATTCCACTAACAAAGAAACCCAACAACTTGCTTGTAACTTATTTCTCTGAATGTCAATTATAACGTGCACCTTTAAACTCGTACTACCTTTTGATATTTTAATTTAGCATGCAGTGTTCAACGTGAATATACAGCGACGCCTTTGATGCAGACGGCGAGATTGAGCCGCTGTACCTTCATCCCACACTCGTGTCATTTTGGCTGTTGATCAAGAACGCAAAAGCCTCCACTGACATCTGTTTAAATATATAAAGGACTTTCTAAGCCAGAAACAAGTACAGCCTAGAGGAGGGAAGCGACAAAAGATAAAACAAAGTGACTGTGTTCTTTGCACTAATAGTATACACGATAACCCAAAATGTTTTTCAAAGTCAGCTCGGGGCTAAAAAGTCATTTGTTTAATGGTTTCTTCCCAGCAGGAAGCCAGCGCTCTATTTAAAAAAAAAAGTGATACTGATGGGAGGACCACACCTTCAGAACACCCAGAACACTGCACCGTAGTGTATCCCCAAACGGCCTCAGCAAAAGTGCGTTTGCTCGACTCGCACAACCCATAGACGAGGACATTAAAACGGGATGACTTTCTAAAAAAGATTGCATGGTGACTAGGTGAGAACAATGAAAGAGGGCAAAAGAGAGGAGCGTGAAAGAGAACGAAGAACAGGCCGTAAAGACTGGAAGAAAGAGGGTGAAGGAAAGAGAGGCCTGAGCCCACTGTATATCAGCTTGAATCAAAGGCCTCTGTGCCACTTTTGTTTATATCCTTTCATCCCTTTTGTCTGCAGACTGCTGTTGTTACTCAGTGGTCGCGGGAGCCTTTTCACCGGGACTGGCTCAGCGTGGTGCAGTCAGGTCCCATCAGCAGAGATGTGACTGGAAGGCTCTCTGTAGACCTCTGCTACCACCTAGAGGTCTCAGCAGTAGTGGCGTCCCGTCACATCTCAGCCGTCAGAAAACACCAATCACCAATCACGTAATTGGATGGATGGAGAGTTCGGGTCATTGATTTAAAAAGACGCGGCGAGTCGTCTTTGTGGAAGCTACGCAATTTGCATTTGACCGCTGATCTTATAATCTGTGCTTTTTTTACTGGGCACGTTTGAAAAACAAGCTTGTTTGCGGCAGGATGTGGCTTCTGCATTTTTCCAACCCATCCATCAAAGCCAACCTGGGTGAGACAGGAAGTGTGGAGGCTTCAGACAGATAAGGTTCCAGTTTAAAAGCTGTCAGCCAGGAGAGGATTTCTAGCAGCACCTCTGCATTTGAGCGTCCAATACTTTCACTTAAAAAAAGAAAAATCCTCAGACACTATTGCCCCCCTTTGAATTTGCATAACAGTCCCAGATAGGCAAGTGTGTGATTGAACTACTTCATAGGACTTATTCTTACCTGGAGAGATCGGGACGAGAGGAAGGAATCCGTTTCTTTGATTTGACTGCTTGAAAACCATCCAACTTCTTCTGCTTTGGGTAACGTTTTCTAGAGTTGCGAACTACCTCAAAGGCGAGAGCGTGTCTGATAGCAGGTCGGTGCTTTGAGCACCGTGGGGACAAGCCACGAGGTCTGCAGCGTCACGTTAGACTCAGGTGCACATCCATACATTTTATGATGACACCTCTAAAAATACATCACCGACGCACTGACGACAACGTTCTAATGGGGAGCACGCAAGGTTGTTAAGTGCTAAAAAAAGAAGAAAAAAAGTCGTGGGGCTGAGTGTGGGCACCCTGGAGGCAGGACAGAGCAGAGACTAAACTCAATTTCTGCTTGGATATCACCTCTCTCTCCCTCTACGGTGAGCTGATGCTGCTTTGAGCAACTTGAGCCTCACCTCTTTGAAAGGTGCAAAATTGAGTGTTTTAGTCACTCGTTTGTGCTGACGGCCATTGTTCCAGCTTTTGCAATTCGGGATGCTGGCTAAGCTGGACACCTGAATCCACAATGTCATTTTTGACGCACTAATATATGCAATATACTAATCCCACAGGGCCCTACTACGAATTCATATCCAAAGTATATGTATTTACATTTAAGTGTATTTTTTGTTATTTCCTTCACTTCCCTGTTTCCTGTCATTTGCACACTTTACAATGAACATCGCGTACAGCAATAAGCACAAAACACAATTCATCCCCAAAAATATGTATGAGTTCTGAGAGACCTTTGCAACATTCATTTGCAGTTATCATTATGTTTTAGCTTTTGTCTAAATTGTTTCTGTGAGAGCCGAGGCTTTACTGGAGAATCCTGCTCGACATACAGATAGATTTTGGGCATGTGGGAAGACGGTTTGCACGAGATAGCGTGCACAAAGCTACCTTTGTAACTGCTTAACAAGGTCCAACATTCCTTCCCCTCGCAGCTTCGGCAACAAGACATTTTAGGGGGGAACTTTACAATGCAAACAAACCTGTGTGCTCTCCTTGGAATACACGCAGGCTTAGATTTAATTGAAGATGTCAACACAAATCATGCTAGATAAACCTTTAAAATAATTACAAAGAGCTTCAGAGCCTTTAAGCCCTTTAGATTCAGAGACAGGGAATTGGGCCTGACCACTGAAGTCAGGGATTTAGAGACCCTCAATTCACAGGGCTGCCAACACGCAAAGCGCAAGAGCAAAGCTTTGTACGCACAAAGTCTGTCCTTTGAAATATGTTTATTGGGTCATGCATTTGAATCTTGTACTTGACTATTCTGACTTTATTGAAATGCATAGTCACACCCGGTATTCACATGATAAAAGCTTATAGGCTGATTTGACAGTCTACACACACAGTGGTAGTGTCTTTTTTTAAATTTTTTTATTCTGACAGCTGGGAGATGTCGCTCCCACGAGTCAAATAATGTCACAGAATAGTGTAAAACTCTTTGGAACAGCTGTGGCTGAAGATAAAACCGCAATCAGGTGAAGGGAGCTCGGTAATATAATAACCTGAAGCCAGAGAGTCACCGCAGATGCACAGATAGACACAAAAGAGCACTACTTGATCATCTTAGTTCAGGGGCTTACTTACCTAACTATCATGGCCCGCTCAGAAGTGGATCGACATGATTGGAGCACTTAATGAAAAGCCCCTTCCTGTTGCTTAGTGCTCAGAGATAGAGGGAAAAGATAGAGCAACCGGGGAGAAGCAGTCAGGATGAATACCTTAAATGACTTTAAATCGTGACGTAGACTCTCAGGAGACGGCTAAAAACTGTCATGTCCCTGCCCACAAATGTTGCATGTTCCACTGGATTTAATGGCTATGGGGATTATATGAGCCAATGCAGCATGATGTATATGGTTTCACATACCACATTAAAGTCCCCTATTATTTTGCCCCTGTTTTTTGTATACAAACATTACGTTTACGACTGTGGCGACCGTGGCTCAGTGGTGAGCAGGGTCGTCCTTCAATCAGAGGATCGGCGGTTTGATCCCATGTCTACGTGTCCTTGAGCAAGACGCTTAACCCCAAGATTGTGTGTGAATGTTAGTTAGTCCTGATGGGCGGGTGGCACCCTGCATGGTAGCTCCTCCCATCAGTGTGTGAATGATGACATGCAGTGTTAAAGTGCTTTGAGTAGTCATAAGACTAGAAAAGCGCTGTACAGGTGCATTTACTATTATATTCATTGTTACTCACCAAAACCTGTGTGTATCATTGAGGTCGGACAAACATGCCAAATACATTCAATTACTCAGACCCTTGTAAATATGTTCTTCATCCTGATTGTCTAGCTTGCATTCATATTTCCAATGCCTTTCTTTACACATTGCTAAATCCTTAAGGTGTTACATTTAGGTGTCAATTGATAAATTAGCATGGCACCAATAGCAGAAAAGCGTAGCACATGCAAGTACATCCTGGAGGGCCTGCATATTGCAAACATAATGGAGACCCGCTTGTGTAAAGGGTTGCTCTCTAGTGCTACTAGTGGTCGAAAACTAGCTTAAATGTCAATTTCATTATAATGCAGTAACAATCTGCTGTGGGAAACTGTAAGCAATATATATTGAAACTTTCGAGTAATGCTTCATATCATTGGGATCCTAAAACTAATTGACAAAGTGATGGATCTAAAACGGTCAGAGGTTCAATCTTATTTCGCTCATTTTTAAGTATGTATTTACGCCTACTCATGCATTGCGGGCGTCCCCATTAAAAGTTGACTATTTTCCAAAACTTTTCATGTTTTTTTTTTTAACTATAACCTTAAGGTATGGAAGCCAAAAAAAAATGCAATTTAGAAGTAAGTAGTTTGGATGACCTTCTACATTGTCTGGGTAAAATTAGAACCTGACAGCACTGTTATTATAGGCTAAAGCCTGAGAGAGATGCTCCAGTGTAACTGGATGAAGAAATAGTGCCCGCTTGCACTCTTTGGGTGCGCTTGGCCTGACGGAGGTTTTTTGGCTACACTCGAATGGTGGCCGATACAACATAAAGCAAAGCATTTGTTCATTGTCATTTATTAAAGGCTTTTTCAATAATTGCAGGAATGTAATTCTATATAGTTGGCCGTTGACTCCATGGTGACCCAATAAACCATCCCCATGTTTTATGATTGTGCGGCAGCTATTGAGACTTCCGACATGTGCAGACTAGATTTTACTGCATGTGTGTTGCACCCCGAAGACATGATGCGATATGACACCGTGCCGTCTCCTCTTTTAACCCTCCTGTCTGGCCCTTTCTCAAGGATCTCAGTCATCCTCATTGTATTCCAGCTCCCAGACTATAATCTTGTCAGAAGCCATTGTTCCTGTCCACCTAGCCGTCTTTATGTTCTGGCCATTCCGCCTACCTTGTCTTTCCTCAGTTAACTTGTGTATAAACCTGCTGCCTGTCCCTGACTTTCCCCAGTGGACTTGTTTGTCTGAGACATGCTGAACACAACTTCACATCAAACCGAGTGAGACTGAAAAGCTAATCCCTGCACACTTAAATCTATACCCTATGAAGGGAGTACTTGAGACATAATAGCTAATCACATCTCTCCCTTTTAATAGCAAGTTTTGATTCATTTGAGCTATCTCTATTTTAGATCCCCTTAAGACTCATACACAATGAACGTGATGAATGAGCAGTTAGAGGTGCGTTTTATTGTGCAGCTTATTTCATCTTCACGCTCTAAAAAGAAGCATGGCTGTTGATGAAAAGATTCAGCGATTGAATCTGTCATGTCTTTGTCACAAGAGAGTCTTTATCCATTTGGCCACTTTGAGGTACCATTTTTGCTTGATGTTTTACTGGGGGTGGGGAAAGTGCAGTATATGACAAAATAGGTTGACTGTAACCTTCAGAAGCGTGTCATTATTTATAGAGTGCTTAGACATATAACCAATATGAGACAGATGCTTATATGAAGGCTTCACACTGTCTGTAGCGATAGTAGAACATTTTAACACCAAAGATATTACAAAATGTAAATTGTTTTTTTTAAAGGATGTGTGTGTGCCTTTTGGTTGTTGGCTGGTTAATTTGTTCCCTTCTTGATTTCAGTTAATGTATTACCTCTGGCCATCGTACACCAGCAGGAATATTATGAGCATTGCTTTTCAAGCTTCTAATTTGACGGGTTCTCTGCATGTTATTATGCACAAACAGCATGTGTACCTTGATTAATTAGTTAACTCAGTTGAGTAGTTAAAGTACTCCCTGCATAAGAGTCCTAATAAATGCACCCCATGGCACACCATCAGCAGGGGTTTTTCTCAGATATCCAAAGCTGAGGAAACAGACTCAGAGAGAATAATAGTTGTATTGAAGGTCTGATGTGTGTTTGCTCTCCATGTCCACGAGCTCCCTCTCTGTAGGAACGACGATGGATGTTTTTTTCCAGCTTACATGACAACGCCATGCAGGAGTTGATTCGGATTCAGCTCTTGACTGACACTAAAAGGTTTTATGTTGTTGAGCAGTGAGACCAAAATACATACCAATAGCATCCTCAAATATATACCTTTTGTCTTATATTTATATACTACAGGCTTTTGAAACATTTGTCAAACATAGTATCTGGACTCTGGTCTCGGGAATATGTGTGCATGTGCAATCTGTGGTAATGCACAACAGTTTTAAACTGCACTCTTCATGAATTGTCAGGCTGTCAATCAATCCCTCGTTCTCCAGACTCATGATCCCACGCAACTCCTTCCTCCCTTATTCACACAGAAAAACCCATTGATAAAATATACAGTGTTCAGGTGACATTGATAGTACATTAGTAGGCCATTAAAAGTACTTTATTATTAAATCAAGGCACAGACCTGTGCTGCTATATAAACATATACTTTTATTTATAGACCAATATGGTATAGCAGCTATTTCATTTTCATTGTCCACAATAAATATTAAACTGCTAAATATATATGATAATAAACGTACAGTTATACTTCCTTTAATGTATTACCATGGGTAAATTATAGATCCTGTATATTTAGGGCTGTCGCCACATCCACTATTTATCAATACAAGCCAACTGCAGGGGATGGCGAGCAACCTGCACTACAGAGACCGGCAGGTCCGCCTTCGCTCCCTCCATGCTTCCTCTTCCCTTCATCCGGAGCAATTACTTTACCTCGTGCTGACACTTTTACTACTACTACAACTAGACACAATTCAACAATGAACAAATATTTAGTCTGTTTAAAGGCGGTCATCCTTGTCATTTTGAAAGCAACAATAAAACCTATTTATTTAGCAATATAATCAGGATAAATGAAGAAATCTGGCGATAAAAAGGCAATAATACGGCATACAGTGTTGTTTTGCTGATCATTATCGTCGCAGCAGCAAGTCTTTTACTGCACCAGCCATACTTGTAGTAAGACTGGGAGTGAGTAAACCTTCACATCATCACATCTCTTTAAATCCCCATCTAGAAATAGATTCAATAATGTTTCGATTATGCACTAAACAGCCAGGCAGAAAATCAAACCAATCAATTTGATACAAAATTGCATGATAATGATGTTAGATAAAAATAAAGAATCAGACAAAAACTTCCACAGCAAATGTGCAATTCTCTCAATAAAAGTGCATCATTATAGTTTTCTCCGAACCAAAAAGGGATTAGTTTCCAGATGAGAACCAGTTGAACACAGTCGACACACCAAATACTTTGTCCAACCTTCCCATCACTGTGACTACAATCTGGCCTTGTGTTATGACGGCTGGAAGTTTCATGCAGATCTACAAAAGTACATTTGTTTACCAAACGTTTGACATGCAGTAACTGAGATTTAAGGCGGTAGCAGGCAGAGGGTTGCCTATTAAAGGTGACTCGGGCTGGCACGGAGAGCCAGGTTCATAACTTACACCACAGGGCTGGTCACACGCTGGGCATCTATCCCAAGCTTCACTAATAACGCAGGCTGGAGTGCTGCAGCGACAGCTTCCTATGTTGCAAAGGGCCTGTGGCATGCTGGCTTTTAATTAAAGGAGCACTTGAATTAAAAAGCAATGTCTGACTGCTTGACTAGATGACATTAAAAAAAAAAAAAAAAAAAAAAAAAAAAAAGGGAGTTGTCAATGACACTACATATCTTAACTTGCAATTCTCACCTCAGTGCACTTATTTGTTTAAGTACAGCTGGAAGTCTGCGTGGTGTTGATTGTAAACACTTTTGGCTAGTTTAGAAGAGGAAGCTATGGAAGCCCATTACTGCAGGAAAAGAAAATAAATTACATGTAAAAAAAGTCATAAAAAATCACTTTTTATCTAAATATTCTGATGTTGGTGTGAACAAAAAATGATGTTATAATAAATAAATATTTCACAGTTATGAACAACTGCCAGTAATACTACACCCCACACGGGCACCATTATTTTGGGGACACTTGTATGTGCAGGCTCTTGAATGGTTTACTCTGCGTTAGTTAACAGGCAGACTCTCGCCTTGCTACAAGGGTGTGCGGTGGGTCCGGTGGGTAGTAGGCAGACTACACGGTGGTTCGAGATCCACTGCATGAAGGTGAGCCGAGGGCGGAGGAGAGCTGACCTCCACATCCGAGGGGAGGCGAAGGGGGAGAGAGCAAAGCGGCGCTGCAGGTGTTGTCGACACGGTAATGTCATGGGTCACAGATTACTGTATCCTGTTATTGTAAATGTTGAACTGAACACACTGAACATTTTAATATGTCTGCCAGTTTGTGTTGTGGTTATCAACGACGGCTGAAACATATAAAAATATGACGTTTTTAATTGTAATACCACACAACAATATATAATCTGATTATTTGTACCCCCATTTGACTTCCGTGGTGAGAGCTACACATGAAAATGAAAATGAAACACATTTATTTGACAATAATAACCAGAATGAAGCTGAAACTGAGGTGGTTCCTTCAGGGTTCCGCCAACATGCTCTGATGATATTAGGTCCAGCTTTCGCCAAGGATCAAACAATGACCCACCACTTCATCAAATACTCTGAGCTGGACATTCATAAAACATGCTTTTCCCAACTAGCTCTTGGCATAGTCTCAGATGTAATAAATCACATACTGTATATTTTATGACCCAACTGGTCCGGGGTTGTATCAAGACAGTTGCCTTAGATACTGATGATAGGGTTTCTGCATATTTAATTATGTGTTTAATCTTGGATTACTGACCATCAGCACACTGCCTTTATGATATGAATGTAATATCCATTTCATTCTTCAAACCTTATAAAATGATGTATTTCCCAAAAAATTCTCATGTGAGATCAAAAGATACATTGGCAAGTATTGCTTGGACTTAATATCTTTAAAATGTGCACATTTTCAAATCATTTTCCCATGGATTATATTCTAAATGTTAACTGCTCAACCATACTTGCAAGCCCCTTATCTTTCAAATGGTGCATGCGTGGATGTTTCCTCACACACACTCGCACACACCTACCTACACACACACACACACAACTTCCACAAATGAACAACTTTCCCTTTTACAGCCTTCTTCTTATCGCCAGTCAACTGCCCCCTTGTTATTGCCTCCATGTATTTCCAATTATTTTATATGTGAAAGAGGGCAAAGGGACAAATGGAGTGGAGACGAGAGAGAGAGAAAGAGTGTGGCAAGCCAAGACGCATTGTAATGTCATGGGCAGGTTATAAGGAAGATAAATAGGGTGACACCTTAATGGAGCCATACAGTTATCCTTTATGAATAAAGTGAGATTGCTTCATAAAAGGTACCGTCCATGATTAATGATATAACTGAACCACTTGCATCGATCCTGGACATAAAAGGACTCTCCAGTATTTACAGCTGTTAATGTTACAAGGAATGGCATTATAAAAGTTGGACGTACTGAAGTCCAATAAAATACTACAGACTTGGGAATTACACTGAGCCTCTGTTGGCCATTGCCATTACTCCGTTCTTATAATCTTTAGCTGAGGAGACAATGATGACAGCTCAAAAATAGAAAGTATATTGGAAGACAGAAGGGCCACAGTCATGCAGATACATTTGGACGACAATTTGGAATACATTTAGATGGGACGACAATTTCAAGAACATTATTTCAAATACCACCTTCCAGATGTGCCTAAGATCATAGCAAAGGGCTATAAGATCGCTACATGCATGCAACTTGTATGTACAGGCCATTAGCAGAAAGGGTATGAAGAGATAACACATGTATGCATGATATGTATACAAATTCCACATTTATCAAAGACCCATCACAGAGGACAAAAGAACAAAAAGGAAACAAATATGACCAAAAAGCTTGCCTCTGCAGTTTTTGCACACCCTTGACTCTGATCCCTCCTCCCTGAATCCCTATATACATTATACATAATATGATACAAAAATAGTTTACTGGAACCCTCACCGGACAGGGGTAGAATCACATTTGTGAGAATGTTTTCTTTTAGCCGCACGAAACCTGATTGAACTGAATTCAGAGGTGAGTTTCTCTGCACGTGCGCACTGTGGACGATTTAAAGAGATGCAATCGTCTCTGCCTGCATTCCTACTGATGAAACCAGTAGCAGTTTCTAGGGTTTTTGAAGGCTGGACATTATCCCCTCAAAGCCATGCTATGTTGGCAGCTGCGTCAAGATGTGCAATACAAACAAAAGAACTCCCTTTTTTGAAGCCGTATGAGCAGACATATCGTAATTGTGGGGAAGAAGCTCAATTAGACCGATTTAGACAACGGTCTTAATTTTTCACATCTGGTGTTGGAAATCAATAACCACAACCAAAAATATGCAGCTGGTGGAAGTAAAGAGCTTGTAAATAGCAGTTATGATATAACGTCAGAAGAAAGAGAGCTGATCAAATTGTGAACACTGAAGAAACTGCTTTGCTTTAATAGGATATTTTTGGATGCATTGTGCCGTTTACGAGAGTTAGCTCATGCTGATCAGCTGACGGCGGGCACAACTCTGCCAGAACTAATCCATACCTTGATGTTGATGAGTCCCGCATTAGGAGAAGCCTGAGGCAGTGACTTGCACCGACTTCACCAAATATGCATACTTCACCTGCATGCAATTTATAGGCATATCAGCATCTCTCCGGCTATACAAAGCTGTTTGTGTTATTGTTATGTATTCTCTCGTTGAGAGGAAGTATGATCTCACTGCTGATTGTATTTAGCCTGTTAACTATTGCACCATGAACTCAAATGAAACTAGTATTCCTTCAATATATTTCCGATGTTTACCTTGTCAACTTTCAAAATTATATTTCTTTAGTTTATATGTTTTCAGATATTATTTTGTGCCATTAAGCCACTCCTTTAATTTACAGTACATTGGTTGTGACCTTCTAAAGCACCAGTTCCCTTTTTCCTGATGGTCCAATACGTAAGAGTGATATCTATGATTATGATGGACTGTTTGCTACCAGATCTGAGTCACACATGTTCTATTCTTGGTGTCTTTATCTTCAGTGAGATACAGTGCTAAAAAAAATACAGAGTTCCTTGAACTATCCACAGGACCTGATGCTCCTTCAAGCTGAATTGAATAGATCAGTTTCCCCACACATCTACCTAATCATGAAGTGATGCAGACTGACAGGTAACATGCTGATCGGACAGTTTTAGTGACAGTTTTCACACCAGCCCAACATGACTTTACTAACCAGGCACACAGATGTGAGTTTGCTTTCACCAAACCCAACAGGTTAGGTGTCAAATTACCTGAATAATCTTCTTTTCACACCAACCATGGATGCCTTGACACATATGCAAGGTTGCTTTTACATCAGCCTCATTAATTGTAAAGAAAAAATTAAAATAGCTCTCTGACAGGATATTTTAAGCTTGGCTTTTGCATCTATAACCTGTTGCCATCTTTATAAGTTAATGGAGCCAGAAAATCTAAAATCAAAAATGTGGAGCCTTTGAGAAACTAAAGTGGTAGCTGCACCTAGCAACCATGACAAAAATGCAATTAAAGCAATCTTCTATTGACAAGTGGAGGAGCTGCAGTTTGAATCATGTCCGGTGGCTGCAACACGCTGAAATGGCGGTTGCCAATTGAGTCGGCCACACTCACTCTCAAATGTTCTTCTTCTTGCTTTACTCCGTTTTAAGTCGAGATAACGACCACCATTCCTGTTTCTGCATCTTGCAGGTTGAAGATGAGACTTAATGTTTCATTAAGACACTCTTCATTTCGCAAAGTGTCAGTAGCTCTTGTGATGATGAGCAATGAGAGTAAATGTGGCTCAGATCAATGGTCTGCTGGATGGCCTGTTGAACCTGGATCAATAGCTGCTGGCTGACTGAGGACGTGTTCTCTGATTTGGTGTTTCTCACTGTCAGACACTTGCTCATAAGCTGCAGTCACTCTTTCAGCTTTCCACCCCCACACTACACACACACACACACACACACACACACACACACACAAATACACTTCACTCTCTATCTCTTGCTCTCTCTCCAGGCTAAATAGTTTGCTGGCAGTCCCCGGTGCAACAAGGTTAAGTCATCTTTTTGACAGAGATGGAAAGGGTTATTATCTGACGCTGCTCTGGATTCATGCTGTGCAAGACAAAGGTGCATTTGGATCAATACACATATAAGTGCAGTGGCTGAGACACTAAGCCTGGTCTAGTACATCATACGTACTAATATATATCTGACTCACTATCAAAAGGTCAAAGAAGCCAACACATTTATTGTCATTTTTATCTCTTTTTTTTCATCTGCAACTTTAATTAGCTGGACCTGTTGGAATAGGTTGGACCTTAATCAAAATGAATTAATCAAAATGGCTGTAGGGTAAACAGGGTGTTAAAAAAACTAAATGAACCCTACTCTTGCTGTTGTAAATTATTTTTAAAGGATTTCAAGTTCCCACTTTTTACCCCATGCCCTGAACAGCCCTCAGTAACAACACACTTATGCTCGTGTCCAATTATGTTATGAAAACGAAATTATCTATCATTTGGAAACCACTGTCATTCTCGCAAGAAATTCCAATAAATAGATACTACAAATTTAATTGGCTAATGGAGTTGCTAGTGACAGAGAGAGAGGAACGGAAATAATTGCATTTGAATTGCAGATTCGTACTTCTAAATCCTAAGCTTCTAAGGCATAGGAAGGAACAAACATCAGCATTTTACCCTGGGAAGAAAAAAAAAACAGCAAGGACAGCAAGATGGCTGCCTGCTACAACACAATAAACAGCTGACACTATAGGTTGCCATGTGCTGATGTACTCCCACTGCTATGTCTTGTGAGGTAAATCTCTCACAGAAAGTCCTGCTCTCTTGAAAAGGCATGCATAATCCCAGTTTCCAAAAGAGTGAGGGAGGTTAAATTTAATGATATCAGGCCAGTGGCTTGTAACAGCTTGCGAAGACCTTTACCCTGGAATTTGCATTTCTGCTGTAAAGATGATGCTTTGCCTTCACATGGGGTCCGTGAACACCTGGAGAGAACAAGTGGCGTCATCAGAAAACGCAGAGCTGTAAACTCAGAACTACTTCATAAATCTTTAATGTCAAAGCTCAGTTAAATGGATTCTGGGAAATAACTGAGTTTCGTTTTTTTTTTTACTTAAAGGAGCAGTGTGTCTGATTTGGTGGCATCTAACAGTGTGGTTGCAGACTGCAACCAACCGAATATCCCTTTGCTCAATCTTTCCATCTCCAAAACTGCAGTAATGTGAGCGGCGGAGTACAAAACTGTGTCTTTGTACTTGTTGGCTCACGTTTCTGCAGTTTCACAAGCGTGCCAGAGAACTACAGTAGCCTTCAAGTAACATAAAGATGTGGAAGGCTCACATCACAGCCAGCGTTTGGTTTATCCGCTCTACTGTAGAAACATGGCAGTGCACCATGGCAGACTCAGTGAGGAGGACTCGTTCCCTATGAAGATATGAAAGGCTCGTTCCAATAAAAAGGGTTTGTGGTAAATTGTACTGTAAGTGCCGCTATAGCAACGAGCCGCTGTGTTGAACTTCGGCTTGAAAGCCTTTGAGAGGCAACTGAAATGCTCCAAATCTAGTAAAACGCACCTTAAAAGGTTGTTTGTTCACAAAAAAGGATGTTCACCAAAAAAAGTCCTATCTGTGATGCACTAAAGATATTGTTTTCTTGACAAACATGTAAAAAAAGCAGATTTTGATGATTATCTGAATAACATTGTGAGTCGCAACTATTTTGGCAGTGATGATAACTGTGTCTTTATTCATAAGTAGACGTTTAATACCTGTAAATAAACTGAAACATTATGTATCGACATTTTTGGTGGATTTTTATTGGACTGTGAGCTAAAAAACTGTCCAGACCAGGAAACAAATCCGTTGCACTGATCATGTGTAAGACACAAGCTCCGTCCAACGTCTCTCCAGATGTGAAAGCCGACTGTCCGCTGATCCAGCTGTGATCAGCGGGCGCAGTCATCACAAACAGACGTCGCTTCACGTGACGCTTCAGAGGAAAGCACGTCTCATTTCTCCTAAAACATATTTCCTCGTTTCCTCTCTCCTCGCATGATTTCCTTGAGACGCAAGGAAAAGAGGCAAGTGAGGGAAACGGGGATGCAATTAAGAGACTTGGGATGCACCCTATGAGTCTGCAGCTACCCCAGAAGCTCTGTGTGTCTGCACTTAGAAACTATGACGCTCTGAGCTAAATGATAACAACAGGTCATGAACACGATTAATTCAATTCAATTTATTTTGTATAGGCCATAATCACAAATTTTCCTCAGATGGCTTTACGATCTGTACACATACGACATCCTCTGTCCTAGGACCCTCCCATCGGTAAAGGGAAAAACTCCCTTCCATAAATTAATATAACAGGGAGAAAAAAAAGAAACCTTCGGGAGAGCAACAGAGGAGGATCCCTGTACCATATCAAGACATTCATATAAGTGGCAATGTTAACATGCTGACGTTTATCAGGAATACTGTTGATTATCGTTTCCACATCATATTTCAGCATCTTAGCATGCACACACTTGCTACCTATCTAAATTTGTATTGTTTCATCCTAAAGAAAAGGTAAACGTGTCCCAAATTGAATGTCAATCCACTCGATTGTTGCCATATAACTAAAAACCCAAATGCCCCATGGCAGTAGAGGTAGAGCAGTGGGATCACAAAGGTCAGTAGGGTCCGCAGCGGACCATGTACAATCCATTTCAAAGCTGTTGATATTTTTCAGCCGGGACCAGGCACTGCCTGAGCGACAGGCCGGCGCTGCTTTACCGAGAGTAAATGAAAATGAAGCAAATGAAAAAATACAATGAAGGTACTATGGCCATGAGAAACTACAGTGTTGCTGCTGTCTGGACCGGTTTAAGTCTGACTGCTCAGCTCACCATCTGACAGTGTAACATTTCAACACAAAGGCAGTTTAGGATGTCAGGTGACCGGCTTACGCTTTCCAAATGTCAAGCAGTCTGTGATACAATTCTGAGATGATCAATGTGTCTTTCATTGACCTTTCCAGAGAAGTTATGTGTTGTATACTGTACAATATGTACTATTTTTTTGTTACTATTATTTGTTGTATGCACTGGTTCTTATACTGTTGAGATAACAATGGTCAAGGTCAAGATTGTCTGTATAGCTGACAGGTTAGGGTTTGGTAAATCAGAATAAACCCACCCATACTCACCCACATTATTATATTTTAATGAATCTATTATTGAGAAAAACATGTGAAAAAAGTACACATCCTGGGTCCTCGCTTCAGACTCGAATCCCATCTGGGAAACCCTCTTCACTGTGACCCATTATGAATGTCTCTGCATGCTCTGAGCTCTCGCCTCTCCCTGCCCTCAGTGCCATGAACACACTCGATGCAACCTGAACCTTGTATTCACCCTTTTTGGTATTCCGAGGACAACACTCGTTGGATGCAATCCACTACCAAGAGAGCTCTTGATTTGAACTGTACAATATCGATCTTTGACTCCTCTTGGCATGAAAACGTAATTTTCTATCCTGCACCTTTGGTTCTGTGGTTCCATTCATAATGGAACCACAGAACTCCAGAGCTTGTGTTTCACCCCTGCACCCTTTTGTTAATTCATCTGTGAGTTTAATATGATATTTCTGTTTCCTGTTGAGCTTTCCCCAAGCCAGTAAAAAGCTAAGCCAATGTTCTGTTACAGTCTGGTTGTGAATTGTGTACGACAACCATGAAATAGCATCATATGGGTCACTTTTGTGACCTTTACTCAAAAGCACTGGCCATTGTACCATCGAGCTCTAGAGCCTTGATACAGAAAATATTATATTTAGAGAGCCTTCTGCACAAATCTAATACCGTTTGTCACAAACATCTACATAGTACACGCACCACATACAACAGGAAACACATAAATCCACAAACTAAAACCCAAATCTCCATTACTGACATTATCGCAACATCAATGACAACACTCAGGAATAAAACATTCTTTCAATCACGCACATCCGCTGGCTTTTAAAGAGGAAAAGCGCATGCTTCTCTCCCCACTCAGAGAGCGCATTGATATGCAAATATCTCCTTACAAACTCCTGACTCTTAGCCGAACACAGAAGAAAACCACTTTCTATTAAGTAAATAGATAAATACAGTAGAAGCAGAGGCATTTCACCGGGGGGCGAACTTGCTATGGTCCAATATTCCCTCATTCTTTTCAAAGAAATGGGGAATTGTCCAGGGAGGCACAACTTCAAAAGAGAGTCACTCCCCACTGAACCTACCTCTTGACTCTTTGATTGTTAGCTATTCTAGCCATGTATGATGTATTGTAGAGGCTATAAAAAAAAAAAAAGCATGACCTCATGTTTTATTCATGGGTTCTCCACTTTCATAAGATAAGGGGGTGTCATTGTTACACCAACACTAAGTTAGCAAAGCTTCGGTGTGAATGTTTCACCTTCAGCTTTTGCAAGCTACCACACTGCTGAGACTGGAACTGCATGTCGATCTTGGTAGAATAATGCAAACACGATGAAGTGTTACCTCTTAGGATCTCAAGCACATTTACTCAAAGTGAATGGTAAGCCTCAAATACATTTGGAAAAAGAAAGCATTTGCATTGGTGCTTGCAATACATAATATTTGACAGTTTTGAACACTTGCAGCAACATTTATGTATCAGCATGAATACTTATGTAAAGCAAAGAAAAACATGATTTACTGGAGATGGGATTTCTTGTGAGGTTAGGGGAAACACAGCAAGGAGCTCCCTGGAATGACTTGCATGGTATTTTGTGGTGCTGTACCTGTCTGATAGCCTTGTGCTGATATATTTGCTCTGACATTTACGATACCCTCACTGTATTCCCTAATTATGGAACAATCTCAGCATGAAATCCGATTTAGCGGTTCAAATGAAGCTGGCTGAAGTCATTTGGTTCTGGCCAAGACTTATCTCCTCTTGTGGGTTTATTCATTTGTTTTGCTATATTTTCTTCCTTTGTCAACCTCCACTGTATGTGCTCCATAGATTTTTCACCACTTGAGTCTCGGAGTGAAGTGATCGGTTTAATCACAGGGCAACATTGCCCCCTGTTGGTTGCAAATGAGAAAATCCTTTAAATCCTCTGATGCAGCCATCATATGTGTATGCTGAAACCACACTAGACAGGCTGCTGCTACAGCTGATCACTGACCTTGTCTACATACCTATTTTAATATTGGTATCACGTTATTACTTTTGCATCTAAATAAGTACAAAAGAGGTACAATGACACACCCTCTATGTACAAACTACAGCTTCCAGGTGAGTGAGTATAAGTACATTATTGGTGTTATCAAGTGGGCTGGCACCTTGCCCTCCAGATGTTTCAGTGAATTATAGACACCACAAGGGTGCATGACAGTAGATTGCTCTGTCGTGTACATGGCTATACACTCAGTCATCATTTTATCTAACTGCCAGCTTCTGTTGCTGGTGGATAGACTAGGACGAAGAAAAAAAACTCAGTTACATATTCCAGAAGGATGTTGGAACCATCTGGTACAGTTGGATGCTTTCGTTTGTTCTTATTTTTGTGACTATATCTTTTGCTTTTTGTAATTTGTAGTTTCGGTGACTGCCAATAAATGGGTTTAATTGATTTTAGTTGGTTTAATAACTATCAAAAATACCCGGGCCGCACCACTGTCAACTCTAAACTGGTTCTAAAATTCGGCAGACTTTTTTTTGTTACCCAAAAGTCCTTTGATGAATTATGGATGATGACTCTACAAGAAGCCCAGTAAGGGATCTTGAAAGCCGGGGGTGGGGGAATCATTATTACAGAAAATACTGTGCCAGCTAGAAAGAGAAGTTATAGACATTTAGCAGCTAATAAGGGTTTGATAATGATATCACATGGTGAGCGGACAAGTCATAATAACAGAACAAAAATTGTTTTTGTTTATTTTCTTTGTCCGTGTTTTTCATTTCTTTCGGTTTGGATTTTTGTGTTTTAATCCATTAGTTTTTTCTCTTTATTCACTGCCTTTTCATCCCAAGTTTAATTGGCCAGATCACTACATACTAGCCCTTGTTGCTGCTACCTCCCTACATTGATCTGGGGAGTGTTTACAATTTCAATTGTCTCAGCAGCTGGGACTAACCTTCATAAGGGGGACAATGTGAGGAGGTTCACAAGATGCTCAGAATGCAATACTTTAATAAGGTACTGCTGAAAAGGTTAAGCTGAAGTTGCTATTTCTGTCGTGTAACTCATCGTTGTTGATGACGTTTGGCACCAGAACACAAAATGGAAAGTCAAATTAAATTTGCAAATGCACAGTGCTCATAATGAATATTGACTGTCTATGCCAGGGTTCTTTCCCACTACCTCTTTTCATTAACCAATATGAAAACGCACAGTGTCTTTGAAGAAACCATATTAACACTATTTAACTCTGTACGTGTTGTAATTGTGTCATTGTGTTATGCTGTGCCCATACAAATTGGCAAAAGTTGTGTCTGCCTTGTTTTCTGGCAAACAACATTTTCCTTTCAAGCAGTGTGGTGCCCTGAAAATTTGGCATGCACTATATCTTATTTGAAGTTTTGGTGCGTTTGTTGTCACTCGCATTTCAGTTCATATTAATGCACTGGTAATATCTGTAACTAACCCTGAACTTCAGTGGCCAGCAGCACATCAAGTGTTTGATTTAATACATAATCCATATGAGATAATTCACCTGGATAGATGGTGTCAAGGTTGGTGAGTGGTCACTGCTACATGCTGTGGCTCCTCAATGTCAGTTGCAGCATACATATATATATATATATATGGATATAATTGTAAGTAGTACTGTATTGTATATGAGCTGATGTATGGCACTGTTAATGATGCAGTATCCTCTGTTAATTGAAACATATTTATTAAATATGCAGGTGTTAATTTGGGGTGTTTATTACTGTCACAAGATGACAGCACCACAGTCAAAATGTCAATTAATTTAGTGCCTGCTATTTGCAGCCATGTGATCATAGCTCACCGTGTTCTTACTTAGTTCAGGATTTAGGCCAGTACGTGTATTTAAAATGAAGTCAGTGTGTATAAAGCATATGCAATGTTTCGGGTTTTAGTCCATTTTGTAGGCTCTCAACCTTTATCAAAAACAGCCATTATGCACTGCTCTGGCAAACCACGACCAACATCTTCATCAAATTGGATATATTGGGGTTTGTATGGAAATTGTACGAAATAAATTGTTAAAGTAGGGTAGATTTTGCATATTGTTGCTCGTATTTCTCTCGAACATACAGTACTGTGCAAAAGTTTTAGGCAGGTGTGAAAAAATGCTGTAAACTAAGAATGCTTTCAAAAATAGAAGTGCTAACAGTTTATTTTCATCAATTAACAAAATGCAAAGTGAGCGAACAAAAGAAAAATCTAAATCAATTGATGAAATTAAACTGTTAGCACTTCTATTTTTGAAAGCATTCTTAGTTTACAGCATTTTTCACACCTGCCTAAAACTTTTGCACAGTACTATATATCTGACTTCAATGAAATGTATTTATTAAATTAATTTAACAAATACTTTATTTTAATAAGCATAAGACACATGCTTAGAATAATTAGAATGATACTACTCTACTGTTTATTAATATGTTTGTTCTTGACTCTTAAACAGGTTTGTAGCAACTGTGTATGTCTTGCATCTTAATTATCTTCCTCTGTTTGACTGTTCTCTGTATCTGAGAGCACACATTTGTAATGCAGATGTACCCTTGTTTATTCTGTCCATCAGATAAGCTCATGAGAGGATGAGTATCCAGCCCCTGGTAAAACTATAACGTATTAGTCCCTCATTAGCTCAAAATCCAATAGAAAGGGAAAAATATACTTGTGATTATGCACAAATTAAACTGCCAATAAAATTATACGAAACCAACCAAAACAGGCTTTGGTGCATGTGTCTTGACATCTTAAATGCATATGCTTCGGATTGTACTTGTAAAAAGATTGGGCGAACTCATTCTTAAAATGACACCAAACCAGTTCAAACGAAGGCTTAATATTAAGATGCAGAACTAAAAAGGAGATCTTCGCCTCTACCATATCCAATCATGTCCCACTCAAGCTGGGATCCAAAAAAAAGAAAGAAACTTCCAGGCACATATTTAGTCACAGCATTAATTATCAGTCGCTCTAATTGCATTCTGTTTCCATCTAATTAGTTTGAAGGCACCGATTTTACAGCAGTCAATGTGTGGGAGGGTCATGTCAGGAGCTGCAAATTAGGTCTGGGGTCTTCCTGATGAGCCATGGGCATTGGAGTAGATATCAGAGTGCACCATGACCAGATGAAAGAGATACAGTAGCGCTCTAATCATTTCTGCTGCAACATTAGAAACTCAGGTCCTTCCCCTCCTCCGCTTTTGAAATCCTGTGCAATACTTTGTTTCTGTATCAGGTCAAGAGGGCCATACACTCTGACACCGAAGGCATGGCATGTGTGGTTGATTGCTGAGCTCGGTTTGCAGTAAAATGTGCTTCCCAGATGATGGGCTTCTGCAGCAGGATAATCATTTTAACTGGTGACTCTTTCCCTCTCTTGGAATATTTGCAACTGAAAGGTTAAACATTCAATGTGAGAAGGGTGGCGCAGTAATGTGAGATATGAAACAGTTAGAAATTGTGATTTTCATGAACAAAATGTGTATTCTGTTTGCATCGCTAATTGAAATACGGTTTTGGTCAAAATTCTGCTGAAATGGCATTTATTTTTTATGTATAGCTCATGGCTATTTTTCTTTTTAATTTCTCAAAAGATCCCCAATATAGCCCAATTATCAGACTACTGATTTCAAGAAAAGCAAGATTCACATGCAATATTCATATAACATCCATCCCTAATTTGTGACTAAGTCATAGTGTATTAATACGATTAAACTTTAGTTTTAGAACATATTCAAATATGAATACACACCGGCATTACTGCTTATAAAGTAAAAGATCAATCATACAACAGGGTGAAACATAAAAATATTCCTTCCTTCAGTGTGGGTCTTCCAGTCCCAGCAACAAATCACCTTTCGCCTATAATTAAAGTTCCCCTCCAGACATGCTTTAAAGTCTGTAAAAAATATATTGCTACTATTAATATTTAGTAAAACATGGTTTCCCCACATAAAAAGTAAAAAAATAAAGATACACCTTTTTTCTGGCCTTGCCCCGCCCACCATCACTGCTCGCAGTAGCTTAAGCAATGTGCATCAAAATTGTGCCAGGCTCATAATTTGCAGCAATAGTTTTGGCCTCAGTTTTATTTTCTCCTTTTGGGGAAACATTGGAGAGCTTCAGCCATACATGGGTTATTATATATTATTATATCCAGGGCCAGGCAAAAGGACTTTGTGCTAATGATGAGTATCAGAATGCTAAGTGTAGTTAGCATCTGTTGTTGGTGCGTGACAGCGTTGGTAGTTGTAAAACACACAATAATATCACGTGAATTGGTCCTTCTGATTCTAGATATCAGAAGGAAGCTTAAATTGCACAGCAACTGAATTCTTATGTCTCAAGATCATGCGAGAATTGGAAGATTACATATCACATGTAAAAACACGGGCCTCCTCTGAAGAGCTAATTGCTAAAGGCTAATGGCAGCTATGGGCGTAGCGGTTAGCATAGATACTGCAATAGCATTAGTTGTATAATAGCTGGGGAGTATTTCTTCATCGAAAGATTGATTCAGTATGTTTTGACATTTGCAAAAAAGACAGTAATTGGATATCATATATGTTTCGTAGCAAATCTAGATTGCCCAAGGTACGTTTAAATCTAAGGTTTTATGGAAGTGCAAAGACATTTCACCCTTCAGAAGAGGAATTTGTTGGAGAGAATTTATAATGAGAGTCTCTAAATCCACTGGAGGCCAAAACAGGGAGGCAAGAATTGATCTTTTATAATCTCTGTTCTTTGTTCTAGTTCGGAGTCTGGCTTCATCCTTCGGTACAATCAAGCTGTAAGTTAACACAAAGCTGCAGTTTACAGTTCAGGGAACAAAACAGATGTGTCTGACAGTAAGAGAAGCATAGCATAACATGTGTTGTGAAATACCTTTCAGCTACTATAAACAAGAGAAAGCTACTCATTTGCCTTGACAGATCACCCCGTGTTCAGTAGAGTCAAACAAGTTCAGCAAAACCAAATCACTACCAATATCCATTGGGAAAATATATATCAAAGTCTGATTATTAATTTCAAAAGCACAAAAAAAAGTAATTGACAGCAAAGTTAATAAAAAAAAAAAAAGTTAATACAAATGCTTCAGCACATAGATGCAGATGAGAGCTGTTTGCAATATCTAGATTACCCCGAGCGGCCCTGAAATTAGATTTGACGAACCATTATTTGTTACATTTATTTATCTTCATAGATAACGCTCAAATATTTTGCAACGTCCAGCACATGTTTTTTTGTTTTGCAATTATAATTATTCTGTCAATAAAAGCATATACAAACGAACTCTGATCTGATTAAAACATTATAATTCAAAACTGTTTGGTTGAGAAAAAGAAAATTGATTTAAATTATCTTTAAACTCTCAGAAAACTCTCAGTAGGGTCCAAGTGCGCCAGCTTAAATGCGGTAATGAAACATGCCTGGGGGTGTGGAATATATTGCACCGCTCGTAATGCCGGTGACAGATGAATCGGTGAGGAATGTAGGAAGGAGAGCTAAACTTAACTGCATGGACCAAGGCCAGAGTTATGAGAGTAAGGCCATACTTCTGACCTTGCCCGACGGCCCCACCCACCCCGTCCGTCACCAGCGAGACTAACGGATGGGCGAGCCAGTGGGCCAGAATGTGGACAGTAAACAGTGTTGACAGCTGACCTGGCAGCTCTCGATGGGGATGATGTAAGATAATACGAGCAGGGGGCGGGGTCATCCAGAGGTAGATTTTCTAACACTCGGAGTCACTCAGATAGCCACAGACTTGCCAATGAGGTGGGGCATGGTCCTGCATGACAAGAGGCCATGGCTCCGGTGTAGCACGAGACATGAATCAGCTCTATGGATACAGACTGGTCTCTTGCTGTCTTCACTAGAAGCATGTTGATAGTTTCAGCTGAAGGTTCAGAGAGAAACTCAAGAAAACTACACCTATTCACATCTCGTATCACTCCCTTTGTCCACATCTAACTACTGTTTACCGGCCACGACCGCGAAAAGAACTACAACACACTCCAACTCGACATTCACTTTTTATTGTTAAATGCTTTATCGGGTCCTGGGGCTTGGATTTGACCTAACCAGCTATTTACAATGAACACACACACACACACACACACACACACACACATCAACCAAGATAATTAATTAAACATAACATAAAAGACAAGTCAGTGTATTGTTTGAAGATTTAGAGTTTACTGTGTTTATTTTTCTGAAGATTCTTTCTTGATTTGTGGTTTTCAGGTCACAGAGTTCATCGAACTCTTTTGTGAGACACAACTTACTTATGGGTTCTCCTCTTCTCATAAACCAACTCATGCGTTGGTCTCCCATTCTCTGTCAGTTTTGTTCTGCCTTAGTTAAAGAGCTGTCTCGGATGTTACAGTGAAATAAATAGTACATGAATGTGTCCTCTACGAAGGACAAGAACAAAAACACATGCATTTCCGTGAACAAAATGCTGATGCTGCTATAGAATAAAAAAAAAGAACCTCTCTAATCCAACTTTTCCTGTTGTGAAAGGAACCCGGAGATTAAACTGAAACACTCATAATTACTTCCCAACACACTTATCTTTCTTGATTTCATAAAATGTACGAGTGCTGATGGAAGCCATTTTGAAGAACCATGAAATCTGTCAAGGTCCAACCCCCACATGCGTTACATCACTCCACAAATTGGGGGAACAGATTTGAAGTCTCTGTACTTGGAATTAAAAATACTTATCACTACCCTGCTGTACACATTTGTTGGAATGTGTGCTCAGTACCCACTAAACCAATTTGTTCGGGGTCGTTTCTGTCTGCTTATGTGTGTTTTGTGGGTGTGTGTTTGTCTGTTTGTCCTCCAGGTGTAACCCAGTTTCTAATTGAGGAGCTCTTTGTTTACAGCTGCAGAACTGGGGCAGTCTCCGGGTAACTTAAACCAATCAATTAACAAAGATTGCACAGGAAAACACTGCCAGAGCAGCACACAGCTCTCAAGACCAACTCAAGGAAAATCTGCAAGAACAAGTTAATAGTGTGGCTTTGTGAATTTCATGATTTCATGACATAGTAGTTTTCCTTTAGTCCATCTATGGGCATGGCTCTACAGATGGAAATATCGGTCCATCCACCACCTTGGTCCAGACTGTAAAATCCCAACAACTATCAGATGGACTGCAATACAATGTGTTGCAGACATCTATGGGGCACACATAATTAATCTGTATTAATTGGGTTATGTCCTGATTCTTCCTTTAGCGCCAACATGAGATATATATGTGTAATCCCTCAATATTTCATCTAGGTCCCTCATTTAATTTGTCTAATACTTGAAAAAGCTTTGTGTATAGTGCTAACGTGTATATATATAATATAATGGTAAACATGGTAAGAATTTCACCCGTTCAGAATCAGCTTCTTAGCATTGTCGTTGTGAGCATTTAATCATTCTGAAATGAGCATTTAGCTCAAAGTAGCACTGTGTCTAATTAACGTCGCTCAGAGCAGAATGCTGTCGACATTAAGTAAATGTAAAAAAAGGAAGTATACTTAATCTGCATTAACTAATGACTGAATAGGAATTGAAAAAAAACAGGTTAAGTCCAGTCAAATATAATTGTATGATGTGATCAGTCAGCAAAGCTCATGCTGACTGCCCACATTATAATAAATGCATCCCACTTTAAACATTTATGCAATTCCCGTGGCATCCATGGGATCTCAATCCACTTGCAACCTTTAACCTGCATCTACAGCAGCTATTGAAAACTCGGATGGGTGTTGCTTGCAAAAAGTGCATATATCATTAAGCCGTTTGTGCCCAACACCCACTCATTTATGTACATTTATAGACCGATCTGTATAGCAACGGTTATCTACAGCTGGCCTTTGCACAGGTTCACTTACAACATTTTAGCTTACTGAATATTTTTTTAAATAATGGATGGAGTGAAATGTACTGTACATTTTCTATTTTAATTCGAAAAGTGTGTCTCTTTTCTTATTTAGACTATCATACGAGAACCTTATGGCGAGAGCTTAGTACACAGCTATACTACCCAGTATAGTAATAACACCTAACTCGAAGGAAAGACCATTTGTTGACATTAAACAACACTCTCCCAGTCTGGCTGAAGGAAGTGTGGAGGGAAAATGTCAGGGCCTTCGCTCATTATGCCACAGAAATCTGTTTAACCATCTCAGGTGCAGTGAACATTAGCTTGTTGTCTATCAAATTCAATTTTAAGAGAGTCAGAGGCTGCTACAGCATTCAGGTCGAAGCAATTTCCTGAGCAATACATCTCACATCACCAACCACAGCTCTCCATCAGCAAATAATAATGCAATTTTCCTTTCCATAGCCTTGTTTAAGTTGCTACTTGCAGCTCTCCGCCACCTCGCCCAACACACCGACATCAATCAATCCTATCTGATGTCTTGTTACTGTTTGCCCATTAAAGGCAGACAGTGTTCAATGAAATCTATCAGCAAAAGAGGTCATGTCTGCGAAACAACGGCATATGCTCTGTGGACCCTCACTAGATCTATCCACAGTGTCAGCACTTTTCACGAGGACGACAGCAAAGCATGTCAGATTTGCCCTTTAGGCTAATCTTTGTAGCCAACTATTCTATCAGGAAATCATTATGACAGACTAAAATGTCAAATTAACTCAGAAGGGAAAGGGAGAAAGTTACCCACATGCAAATTACTGTAGGGGTGGTGGGTGTGACAGTGACTAAGATGGGGTCACGTTGACGATAAAGTAGGAATTAAACGTCTGTCATATTTTTTTGTAAATATGCTTAATCCATGTATCATTTAATGTTATGCGTTCTCTGATAGGAACCATGTGATGCTAATTGTGTGCGGTGGCTACAGAAAGCAACATGGATATAAGTGTGTTTTGTTCATTTGAAAAGTAGTAATTATGACAGTAGTGTGTGTTCCACATAAATAAAAATAAGATTTGGCCTTGGCTATGGTATATTAATTTGTGTCTTTTGAATCGAGAGAAGAAAATAACAGAGACTGGGTTTGTATGTTTTCAGCACCATGGAGAGAGACCAGGTTTGCAAGCACATTCACTTGAGGCCCTACTTTCCTACTTTCATCTTGTCCTTATGTCTTAGTTACTACCACTTAAAAATTCACGAGCAGAGAAGGAAAAGATGGGAAGACTCCGGAACAGAGGTAGCACGTTCTTGCTTCTCGAGCATTGTGAGCAAAGTTGGAGACTTATGTCACATAGCTTGGTCAGCTGTCACCTGGTATTCTGTGGCATCTTTTGACGGCCACAGATTATGGGATGCACTGCCCAAAAGGGGGCAATGTTCATTGTTGCACAGTTATTTTTTGGATATATCTCGATATGACTAAACCAAACACATAAAAGCCACTGCATATTTTTCTCTTAAATAAACTCTTTGACAACCAGTGATGATTTGAAAAACATCTGAGGTTTGAATATCTTAAAACCACGGAGAGAGAGACACACACAGAGAGATATATTGTTTCAATACCCACACCTGCAGTACAATATTTGCAAGTTAAGTGCAGACGTGATTATTATTATATTATTGTCATGGCCTTGACAATTTTGTATTACACTAATTGTATTCACACCAAAGCAACATGTCAAGAAACCTGATGGCCTTCAAGGTGCATAATACAAGATTGGCTTTTCACGGCTCCTAACATGGTGATGTAACTCAAAGCCAACGGTGTTACCAGAGCAAATAATGACTCAAGTGATGGCAGAGCTAACAGTGTTTACCTGAGAGGGAAAAGTCAAGATGGCGTTATCAACTGTAACCGCAATATGAGAGCAGTGCAGAGATATAGCTGCTATAATAATTATATGGGTGTCTTATATTGCTCCATTAACTTATTTATCAGTTGGAAAGCCCGTTAATAGGTGTGTTACCACCAACACTGTTGCGACAGATCATAATGAATGATGGCATATACTTTGACTCCAATAGCTCGGACTATATTCAAACCAGTACCAGGGTAAGTGTGCATCAAGTGGGGGGTGAGCGTTTTGGCCACTGCCCTTTTTACTCAAGCCAAGGAGAGGGAGAGAGCCTCAGATTGACTTGATTTGACTTGTAAGTCCCTCTAAATAACTACATTCCTAAAAAGAAGGCTTGTGACCAAAACATTTTTGGCAGACATTAGCTAATTTTGCTTGAAGTGGGAGCAAATATGCAGTTCTTCCTACTCACTGTGACTCGGAGAGAGCAGGCAACTTCAGTCGATCACACAGCAGTAAAAGTGACTTCCTTAAATCAATGCGTGAGCATCAGTATCAATGTTATACATGGAAGTTGAATGCTTTACTAGTTCAAGTCATTGTGAGCTGCACTCATGATCTGGGGAAAATATGCTCCCTTTGTTTCTATAAAGGAACATGCATTTGCCTACTTACCAGTTGGCATGTGCACCTAAGTGCTCAAGATTACAAGTGTGGGTACTGACACAGAGCCTGTGAGTGAATACTTCACCACTAGAGTGTGTTTGAATATTTAAGCACCATGGAGAGAGACAGAGAGACCGGTTGGTGCTCTGGCCTTTTTCCATATTAATTGTATGCAGTATGATAAATAATAAGTACACCCACTTATTTAAATATGCATATATTTCTATGATTGTTTTGTTTGTTTGTGTGTGTCCCACACACAACACACAAAGGATATGGTGTGTGTGTGTGTGTGTGTTGGGGGGAGGGGGAGTGGGGGGAGTTAAACAAGTTGTTCTTGTGGTAAGACAGGTTCAGCAAGATGTTAGAAAGCTGACGAATTATTAAACATGTTAAAACAAATGTATTTCTCTTGGTCAACTTTAATTGACATCTGTGTTCTATAAACACTGATGCACGTTATGCATCCTTCACTGGTAGCACAGTGCTAAAGGAGACTGCATTCAATATGAACTACTTCATAGTAGTGTAGTACATGTGTATTTTATGGTTTTAGAACACAGTGAGTTTATATGTTTCTCTCATTGACTCTCTCACAAAGAGTGACGCAAATATACAAATGTTTTCTAGAGTTTAGGTGAGCCAGACAATTAAAAACTGGAAACTCAGTTTAAATTTGTTGATATGCTTCTCATTTCTATTTGTTTATTTTCATGATAACCTTTTGTTATTGCAAACCATATCTATTGAATCAGAAAAAGTATGCTCTTAATTAAATAATAATAATAATAATAATATTTTCCTTTGCAGCTCCGGAACCACACACACAAACACACACACACACACACACAAGCAAATGTAAAGACATTTACAAACGTGGAAATAACATTAAACTGCTCTGCATGTTGGTCCTTGAACATGGCCTCATCTTTTAAACTAACTCAGCTTACTCGCAAGCCATTACATTTAGAATGTGACAAAAATGTCAAAAAGCTGTTATGAAGCAATGACATTCATGTGACCATTTTTATGTTGACTTTCTGGTCTTTGATCAAGGTAACGCTGAGGCTTTGTGGCTTTGTAAGCAGCCTGCCTCTTGACGTGTGTTTGTAAATACTTTTTAAGTGTATATAGCATTAAGTGAATACTAACTTGTGCACTAAGCCTCTTTTTTAAACGGTATATTAATTTAAAATAAATGAGGTTACTTATGTATGAGCTGTTATTGCAATCAGTTGTATATATTTACTTCTGTATTGTATTTCTTTGTAGAACCCCGGGTGTTTTTGCTATGAAAGTTCCTCAATTTCATTTCTGGTGCAGTTTTACTGTGGTGATATATTTCAGTGTGGGATGAATGTACTTTACTCTAAACTGGGATCTTTCAGGTGAAACGGTGCAGTTAGTTGAAGTAGTCGACTAGAATGTAACTTTTATATATTTGCACCAGCTGGATACGATTTGTTGTAAAAGATGAGATGAGGTGGCAGTAGGTGTGTGGATGAGTGAAAATCCTTTGCTGCTGAGTCTGTTATGTGTACAGTAAATTGAGGACCTGATGCCTCATTTATATAATGAAGAGAAAGGGCTACTGTTTGTATACTGAGTATTATGAATCGATATTTAAAGACAGTGTAGTGTGGTAAACATCCTTCCATGTGTTTTATTATTGAAATGTAGTCAGTGCCTGAGGCTGTGCATCAAAGCATTGGCTTAAACAAAAATAACAAAAAAAACCATTTGATACGCTTTTAAAATATCAAATATTTACTTGGGGCGAGATTGTTTTGTCAACTGCTTTTTGCCAATTCAAGAACTGAACCTGTCCTTTGGAGACCATATGGATGAGAACTCCTTACACTGATAAACAATCTGAACATCCACTGATTATGCTACGATTAAACACTCCAGAGCAACTACTAAATTAAACCTTGAGGTGTAATTGTTTTGATCCTGCTAGTTTGCAAGGTTAAGTATTAACTTTGAACCTCAACTTTGGAGTCGATGCAGATGAGAAGAGCTCAAAAAGTAAAATCAAATTAAAAACACATCTTTTCCGACTATACCTTGAATAAAGAAAGTAGCACTTTAGTAGCAGTTAAATACACTTAAATGGCAATTACTTAAAACACAAATGTAGTTTGGCTTTCTTAAATAAATTGTACTATCTTGATTCTTGTTGTTCTGAGTTTGTACTCATGGTTGAATGCACTTATTGTAAGTTACTTTGGATAAAAGAACAAATGAAATGTAAAAAAGAAGAAGATCTAGCCATCATCATTTCCTGATCATGACCAAGTCATAATCAAAAGCTCCAGAACTGCTGCAGTGCTTAATGGACTTTGATGTTATATTGTTCAGTCAATGGCTGCTTCCAAGGTCAAGAATGCATTTTGAAGGTCAAGAGTTTGGAAAAACTGAGGCATATGTTAGTGATCTACAGTCCCCTCATACACACATCCGCTTATTTGATCTACTTAAAGTATGCTTTTATGACTTGTGCGATCCTAAGTCTTACTTTATTTTTATTTTTTTCATAATGCACGTATTATTACAATCAGGTTTTGAGATTACGTGCATTTATGTATTTCTTTATTTCCAAATAAATTAAGCCACGCGAGCACACTGGCTGCATACAGCACGCACTTCCAAAAAAGGACACGTGCTCCTCCGCGTTTAATTGATTTGTTGTCCCGCTGTGTGAACACGAATGGATGTGTGCGCGTGAGGAGCCGAGAGTTGTCATTCTCACTACACCTGTGCTGCCGCCTCCTGGACGGACGCGACTCCTTTCGCAGCGACTGTACTATAAGTGAACGGACAGCTTATGAGCCCCACTCAAAGCGAGAGAACCACACACAGGGAGCGGGATGGCGAGGGTCGTACTGCCGCACCTCCGCGTCCTCCTTCTCGCGGGGCTCTTCCTGGCGTGGACCCTGACGGTCCGAGCGAACAGAGGGGCGACGGCGCCCGACGAGGAGCGGGACAAAGAGAGCGCCGCGGAGGCGCCGTGTGAGGTGAAAGCCGTCACCGTCTCTACGCTGCCCGTGCTCCGGGAGAACGAGTTCAGCTTCACCGGCGGAGCCTCGGGGAGCGTGGCCGGTGGCGCTGCTGGAGCAGGTGTTGTTGGCGGAGGAGGAACCGGAGGAGGAACTGGTGGAGGAGGAGGAGGAGGAGCAGCAGGAGGGGGGGAATCCCGACTCCTGTTATTCGTTAGAACAGATCTACCTGGGCGAATTTCCGTAATGGATGATCTTGACAACACAGCTCTCCCCTACTTCACTCTCGGTAAGAACTGCTGCGCTACTGTGTCTCCCCCTCCGCCGCGGTAACGGGTCCACCTAGCTGCACGTCTGTGCACACTGGCGGGCTGTGTTCACCCTGAGCTCCATTCCCAATGTGCACACACACACACACAAACACAAACACACACTCTGGCGTTTAGTCACCTGTCCTGTTTCCATTGCGTTGTTTGGTTTCAGTGGTAACTATATTGTTATATACATATATATGGCATGATGTGCAACCAATGATCCTGGTTTGAAAAAATAAATGTGACATATTTCCTCTTTCCTTGTTGTTGCCTAAACTACTCGTGCCTCCGAATGGGGATACAAACAAAAGTGCCGCTCATGTTTCAAAGGCACTCTTTATTTCCATCCTCTGCCTCTCTTTCTCGTTGGCTTTCCTATTTTGTGGTTGGATGTGATTATGACTTTGGATTTCATGCATGCCCTAAGTGTGGTGCCCCAATCAAGGAATGCAATTTAGTGCTGCAAATATGCATGAAATTGGTATTTTATTCTCACTTGAGCACATCATTCTTAGAACACACGCGTTGCTGGTCGGCATTAACGAGAGTTTGCGCCTCTGCTGATGCGCCCATGGTAGGTTTAGGGAACCTGCACATCCCCCTCTTTGTGCAGGGCTTAGTCACGGATAACTGATTGGATCGAAACAAACACTGGACTTTGACGGGTCATCTAAAGTTCTCTGTGAAAGCCTTTGACTTTAAAAAGGGTTTTGGGAGTAGTGTCACTAATTTGATAATCATGGGGGATATAATAGTGGGAAAGTATTTCGGATCTTGCTTTTTGAGAGGAGCAGACTGTGCATGGAGGTACTCTCTTGCCTTGCTTTCTCCATATTTTTCACTTATGTCACGTGGGAAAGATGGATGTTCTCATACTCGCCCCTTTTGTTTTCATGTGTTGGTAGAAGTGCAGGAAGTGTAAAGCACACTGTAAAGTCTGTTACATGCAATAAGCCACATGGCTTGGACCATAATTGCAAAAGCCTCGATGTTTTCCAGTTCCCAATCAGTTCAGGGCAACTGTGTTCGCTCAGTATAATAGAAAACCTGTTTTATGGTGAATCCAAAGATGCAAGACCCGGTGGAGGTCATTGGTGTGGGTGCTGAGAAAATCCATGTCTCATTACGGAGGTTTTCGGACTCTGGCTTGTTATCGTGTTGTTTTTTTCCCCCTCTTTTCCTGGTCTCGGTTTCATTCTCTGTACGAGGAGTGCCGAGTAAACTGGCTGCGCGAAGCAAAGGCGAGTAGGAAGGCTGGCAGGCAGGCGGGCTGAGGGCTGGAGCATTAAGCTAGTAAATCACTTTCTATTCTCATTAAGGACAGCCGTTGACTGGTGAAAAAGGCCTCTCTGTCCTCCCAGTCAGCCAGCTAGCACATTTGCTGCTTTGCCCTTCCAGTGCATGACTGTTTGCTGTGGAGGAGGAGGAGGAGGAGGAGGTGGAGGAGGAAGACTTTAATATGTTTAATGCAAGCATGTTCACGTATTCCGTTGACCACATTGTGAAACTGAATAAGAGCTCTAGTGTAGTAGTTTGCTCAATAAATCCTGATGTTTTCATCATAAAACTGATTCATGACAAAATAAATCAATATCATAATGAAAAAAACAACAACTAACAAACAGGTTTCTTTTTAAAAGAATGAAGTCTCCCTCATTTGATGTGTTGTCTATCAGGAGACCAAAATACTCTTGTGGTTTTTTCTTCATTGCAAGCTGTAAAACACCTGCTGAGTGATGTGAACACCCTCATATTTTTCTAATTGTGCTAAGATCCTGACACCGGAGTCCAGGGCTGAAGTTGACATTTTGGTGTCACCTGTGTTTTGCATGTGTTCAGTATTCAACACCTGAACGCTTCAGGTCATCCTGACAGCTTTCCTCTCGATGGGTCGAATTAGTGGTTCTGCTCGTGAACTGTTGCGCCCCGACATCACGGCAATACACCGCCTATTTGTTTATTCAGGAGCACAAAATGAGCAAATTGAAATACATAGACAGGGACTTTTCACGAGCGAAATTTCATTTGTTGCATTGATATTCTACCTTTCTTTTTATTTCCTCCCGATAACACAGTGAATTTTGGTGCTTCAGGGAGCTACAAAAGCGGACACATATATTATATGGGCGTAGGCATTGTCATTTATCCCTTTGTTCCTTTTATGTTTTAATACCCACTGAACATTATATTGTACTGTACAGTGTATAGACCGTATTGGATTGAGGCAACCACCCACCAACTCTATGCTGTTCCTCTAATGTCTGTTGTAGCTTTCAGGAAGCTCTTAACATCAGTGCCTGTGGTTAAAAAAAAAACTAACATCTCGAACGACACTGTAAAATGCTGTCTCCAATAATGTCAGACTTATTTAAACTAATTTAAACAAGTTGAGTCTTGAGTTACTGAAAATGTACATTTTCTCACTGACTGTGATTCCAGAGATAAAACACAGTGGGAATTGCAGTTGGTGTCTCACTTAATGCACCTGACGTGTAAAAGTGCAAACACAGTGTTCCTTTCCATGAAATTCAAAATGCACTTCCTATTTTCTGATAATAATAATACCAGAGATATTTCAAAATTCTGGGGCATATACCTTATGAGCCAAATGCCAACCGAACCATAATGAGCACAGCCTCGGTTCTGCTTCTTCGATTCTGTCAGATGTGCGATTGTTTTGGCGGAAGGATCGTCGGAAGTTGGGGAAGGTGGGAAAAAGGACAGAAAGTCCCCTTCCCACTGTGGCCTGCTGCCTGCTCAGCTTTGATTTATTACCTCACGTGTCATGAAGAATGGATGAAGAGAAAGGGCAGTGAGGAGGAAATGTGCAGAGCCCCTTCCCCCGTTTCTTGTTTACTTTTCTTTGTCTTTTCTTCAGGTGAAGAAAATAAAAAAGTGATACAATAATGCATTCAATAAATACCAATGCTTACTTTTGTTGAAAAACATTGGATTTGCTGATACTTATTTTTTGTGTGGGTGTATTTTAATGTTGTAAACATATGTTTTGAGTTTTAAACCACATCTACTGTTTTTTCGGCATCTGAGCTTCCCCCCTAGTGTCATACGTTACATTTCCGCCATCATTTTACTTTAAATAATGAATGCTAATGGCAAGTGCAGTTGTTCTGTGGTTCGACTTCACAGCACCAAACTTAGGCATTCAAGGGAGAGATGCTTCCCTACGCTTTGTCACACAATATAATTTTCTCTGCTCATTTTAAGTGATGTGGGACCGGCTGGGGATCGATATGTTTAGCAACATGGCTGACTCGGTAAACACCTCATTAGGAGTTCACCTTTTTGAAGACCTTCAGGCACTTAACTCAGGAACAATGGTCTCCCTGTCTTTTATCATCTCCATCCATTGGATTGGACCAAATCTTTACAACTTTAATTTTCCACCACACCGTAGTCCTTTTTTTTTACATTTTCGCGCATCTTATTGAGCTCTGGCTTTTCAATCAGCCCTTTTACTCTCTCTTCGTCTCCCCTAGCTGTGACTCTCTAAGCATGAGTTACAGCAAACCCTGCTTGCTCAGGGAGGGGAGATGGGAGATTGAAAGTAACTGTGAAGAGAAAAAAAAGAAGAAGAGCGCCTTTACTCGACCACTCTGCTTCCTGTGGCACAGAACATGTACACACGGCGCACGTCTCAATCTGGTGTCACGGGTTTGAGCTCAGCAGTGCAGGACAAGCACTGAAGAGGGTGGTAAAGGTCAACAAGAGAGATGGGAGTTATTACACAGTGTGGAGCGGACATGGAGGGGAGTTTTGGAGAAGACTTGAAATTTAAGCGCGGCACTTCGTTTTCCACTGTTTTGAATGGAGTGTCGTTGGGAATACTACAAACAAGCGCATCCAACTGATATACCGAAGGTGTAAAGAGACGAGAGAGAATAGGATCCATGGTGGAGCGTGTGCAGGCCATCAAATGGTCTATTTGTCATCATTTGACCTGCTATAATAAACCTATAGGTGGCTGTCTTTTTAAGATGAATGCTCTACTACAGTCTCATTTGTAGTGGGAATTCTGCTCCGAACCACACTCTGTACTTGTAATGCCCTACCCCGGTGTTTTCAGTCTCATGTCTCCTGCTTTTGGCTTATACAGCAAAATGGCAGGTTTTCGACAGAAAGGAAGCTCTGCATTTAGCTTTGATCATTGCACAGTGTGCTGGCTGGCTGGTCCGCTCTCACCTGCTGCGATTCATACATGAGGTTGGCTGCAGTATTGTGTGTTTCCAGATAGGTTTTTTTTTTTTATGATCATTTTTGTTTTACAATTTCTTGTGAAGAAGTTGCAAGTAGTCTCTTGTTTTTTTTTTTCAGCTACTTCAACTAATGTAGATATTCGGCCAGGGTCTTTTTGTATTTTATTGTAAGAATTTGCATTTTCAATTTTTATTTGTATACCTCAAGGATGTGTAGATATGGGGATGTGGAAATGAAAAAAAAGAGGTTATTTGATCGTTGTACAGTCCATACAGCTGCTGCCAATAAATCATTGGCCTAGAGATGCTTTTTAGGATTGAAGGTGATTGAGCTACCGCTGCTGATATGGGTTACACTTGGATTACACAGGATTGATGAGTCTGGGTGTGAAACAAAGTAACAGCATCGTGATGTAGTTGTGTTTACAAGAGGCAGCTGCAACATTGCTCGACAGCGTTGGGCAAGGAGACACAAGATGTGTGAGCGAGGAAAGGTAACAAGTGTCTCAGCAAGGTGTCGGGCCATAATGAGCCACCAGAATATCCTCAGGCTATGAAACTGGAGCGATAAACACCATTCTCCCAGAAGATATCACCTTTTTTAGTGTGTTGACGATGATGGTGGTGGAGAGTGCTGTTGAACACAAAAAATCCCATAGGTAGGGAATTGGGTTGAGATCTGGTGACTTCTGCAGGCACTATCGTTAGCGTTTTCATATTCATTTTTGGCCTCTGCATGGAAGCATTCCTTGTGTTTTTACATGCATTTGATTCAGGGATTCCTTTCAATTTGTTGACATGCAGTGACATTTATTTTCATTCATGGATTAGTATTGATATCCGAACAGCTGATTAAGAAGTATTTCCACACCAATGTATTCTTTACTCTGGAAATGGAAAGCAGGTTTGTGCATACAGTTTTATAAGATTCATAAAAACAGATCCACATGCCTTAGAAGTTTGAAGCAAGGAGTGCATACATACTTTGTATGAATACAGATTTTGGACTTCTAGCATCTACAGTTTTGGTCCTGCCCCTGGAGGCATGGGACAATATGAAAAGGTCAAGTTACATAAACTTCTTTTTAGTGGAAAAAACAACAACAATCGTATAAATAAATCACAAGATACCAGTCTGTTGTTGTTAATTGTGTCTGTCTGCATGATCATTCCTGTATTTCTTAAATCAGGTTCTATTTTTCACGTCTCTACCATGACCTAGACAGCCTCTCCTAGTCACTCGTGACGATATTTACTATTATCCACATCCACGATCAACTTAGTTTAGAGTTTTTTTCACGATCCACGATACAATTGTCTCATCTCATTTCTACTGTATAAAAATACTGTAGAGATAATTATGTTTTCTGTTGGAGGAACTATATTTCACAATGCTTTGTCTTGCCTTGTGGTGGAAATGGACAGCTTGGATGGCAAGACAACCATTTGATCATTAACATTGCTAAGAGGGGTATGCCTTTATTTGACAGAATGAATACAGAGGTTTATGTAAATACCCCTAATGAATGCACAAGATTTTCCCCCTGATTTATCTAAAGCAACAACATGCACAAATGTTGATGCATTTCCCCCCTAATTAATGAATTGCCAACTCAGATCAAAGATAATGTTTTGGCAAATGAGGGAATGGCAGAATTCAAGATTTTTTTATTTATTTATCAGACATTGTCAGTTTAAATAGAATCAGCTAAGATGTTGTCTTTTGAGGTGGTTTATCATAGCAGGATGAATAAATACATGATTAGATCTCGTGTTTACACTTCCTAATACATACAGTAAACATGAGGTGTGGGTTTGCTTTACTGTATCAAACAAATATTGTCTGCTTATACATTTGTGGAAGTGCATGCAATTTAATGGGTGAATTGGATATTAGGAAATTTAACTTGATCATACTGGGTTTGAACCCATATACATTATACCATGTGTAGTGACTCCAGCTGCAGTTACCAACCTCAGCCTTGAGCATTTTCAGTTTGATTGTGCCCCTTTGTCTTTTGCATTGTCTACTGCATATGGCGTTGTACCCCTATAAGTCCAAACCAACTTATCTTGATATGTAAAGCAGGAAAAAGAACAGCCTGGATGGTGTATCTAACACAAGCATGTTGATAACGGATACCCAAAAGATTCATAAACTTTCTGCTCGTGTACTGTAAAGGGGCTTTCTCGTCTGTGCACCGAATGCATAATGTGACACTGATTTATAAAAGCAATTCCATTTAGTTGCTCCTTTGGCTCCTCAGTTGTGTCCCCCGCCACATAATGGAATGCCCCATGTGACAAAGGCTGTGTAATGTATTTGCTCTCTGAGGAAAATAAGTTTTACAATGCAAGCCAGATATTTGCGGCTCTGGAAAAATCCATCAACTTTCACGCAATATCTTTAATACCAAGTAGTATTTTATGAAGTTCAAATCGCACTTTGCAGATCATCATCTTTGGGCAATACAGCAATTGCATCAAATCACCTAAGTATACTGCAAGCTGGAGCATGCATAACCTTCTAAACAAAGTTTTGATTTGATCACAACGCCAAATTAGGCCACGGGCATAATGGCCACTTCCTGTTCCCCTACAGCCTCACCTTTGAACTCAACCTACATTCTGATCTCGCCTCCACACCTTTTAAGTTTCAAGTCTGCATCTTGCCTAGTTTCCACGTTATCACGCTGGCCAAATCTGTCCACAGACAGACAAACAGACACACAGACAGACCGACACACACACACCGACATAAAAGCTCCTGGCAAAGTACTCAGAACTGCCTCTGTGGTAGTTCCCGTTACTGGAGGTGTCTCCAGGGCAACATTCTGCCATGATGAGACGCGAGTACACAGCGTGGAAACAATACCTGCCACACGCTGTCGCAGCTTGTAAAAATTGGAAAACAGAGGGGCAGGTTTCCATGAAAGGTTGACTGGGTAAAGGCACAGCATTAAATCCAACAAATATGAAATCAGGGTTTTCATCAAAGTTCTAAATCGATTAACAAATGGATTTTAACAGAATTTAAATTAACATCAACCGGCGCAAAATGGGGAGCAGTGCTTCAAACGGATGACTAAACTCCATTTCTATCATTCTGCTCTGTGGTTTGATTGGATTGTTCAGTTCATGGTGAGTGTAGCAATCTGAATATTTTTCTCTCCACTGTTTCTCTCCGAATCTGATGATTTATTTCTCCTGGCATTTCACTATTAAAGTTGGGCATAACGATACAGATGTGTGATCAGTATACGCATACAAAATACATATATTATTATATGTGTGTATATGTATGTACGTATGTATGTATGTATGTATGTATGTATGTATGTATACATATATATATATATATGTATATATATATATATATACATATATATGTATGTACAGTATGTTTATAAATACATATATATATAAAAATGTATATGGTATGTGTGTATATGTATATGTATATATATATATATATATATATATATATATATATATATATATATATATATACATAATGTATAATATTGATTCCAAGTGAATAACGGAACAAGGAATTGATTTAATTCACTTTATTGGTATTTGACTGAGTCAAATTTTCAGCTGGTGATGTTGGAAAAATAACTTAAACATTTTACGTTTATTGAATATGTTAAGCAAATGAATATATATTCCATCATTCCAGGTGATTAGCAAAACTTTGCTATCGATTGAAATGAATGCCAACACGTCAAAGTGGTTTAATTCCATTGTGTGTGTGCATGTGCTATTACACATTTACTGTACACCTTTACACCGTTAGCCAGTAGGTAATAAGAGGAAGCCACTAACCTATCTGTTAAATAGCCTTCTCAGTTTGTTCTTTGTTTTGGAACAACGTGGGGACTTTGAAACACCCGATGACATGAATGAACACAATAGTGGAGTTCGCCCCTGGCTGTCTAAACTACATGAAACATGAGCCGAGAGCAGACGGAGTAATTGCGTGTATGGAATGAGCGTTGTTGGCTTCTTGAGGCGGTATGTGCTCACATTTCAGATTCCTATTTGGAAGCTGCAGGGTTGCTTCATCCTCATGTGAGAGTTATCAGGATGCCTAAGTGCAGGTGGAATTTCCTTTGCACTGCTCTTACTTGGGAGCCGGTTCTGACTTATCTTGTGAGAGTTGTAATGAAAATGCTGCATACCTACCGGTTGCAGAGTGCCGACTCTGTGTGACACAGAAGAAAATCAGCTTTTGACGAATGGAGGTGCTGCTTACACCGTAGAGTCCTAAATAAAGCTGCTTTGTTTTTTTCTGTGGAACGTTTATGTATACTGCTCCCTTTTTATGCAATTTTGTGCCATTTTCATACATAATTAAAGGTTCAGCCAGTCTCTGTACAATGCATTTATTTTCAAAGTCCCTTTTCCCTTTGGTATCCACTTCTTACCACTAACAAACATGGCAACAACAATCAATTAAAGCTTTAAAAGGATTAAAAGGAATAATGTGCAATAGAAAACAGTGCATTGCCAATAATAGCTAAGTGTTTTACTCCATTTTCTTAGCATCATTTTTCGACACTCTTCCCCTTTTTTTTAAGCAGTGTTTTATGTTTCCCACTTACAAATTATTCCTTTGGTGGGTGGATTTTGATGGCACAAAGTGTCCTTTTTTGCTCAAGCAAATTGTATTCTTTCAAATTATATTTATTCATTGAGGCGGTCCATCATTTGGCAATCTATAAAAAAGCACAACCACACCCCTCCATCCCGCCATAATCAAGACCAGTGAGGCTCGGCATCAAACTGCCAGTAAAATGTATGTTTTACCCAGAACCTGCCTCGGCGGAATTCACTTGCACCCCCTCTCTGGCTTCAAACAGACCAGACGGCCTGTAAATGTCCTCCTACTGGTTGACAGGCTAGATTTCCAGATCACAGACAGGATGAAAGCCCAGTTCCACTCTAGTTGGGCTCCAGTTGTGCTCTCTCTCTCTCTCTCTCTCTCTCTCTCTCAACAAAATATATTTTCTATCTATTTGTCTTCATCAGAACACAGGGGAGTGTGGCTCTTGTTTTATACTACCAATGTTGCATGTGTATTAGTTCATCATTACCGTGGGGATGTAGTTAAATAGTCTCCAATAACCTAGTTAATGGAATTATTGAAATCGCATAAGGGTCTTATTTTGCAAACATGACAAGCAGTGTGTGTGTTTCAAAGAGAAAAAGGAGAGGCATTGTTCATTGTAAGCTGGTCACAATGATGTTTAAGACCCATAAAATTTGATTCCCACCAGAATTTGCTCTGCACCTTGGAAACGTGCCAGCGCTGCACAGCTCACTATCATCATACCCCGTGGTTCCTACAAAAGATTTTAAACCTTTTATCTATGCTGGTTTGTTTGTACCTATTTGCATTCCCTCCCAGCTGTACAATCTGAGATTTCCTTGCAGATAAAGAATGTGCACCATTAATCTCCCCTCGACTGATGGGTTTCCTCCCACAATTTTTCTTTTTTTCCGCTCCACCATGCACATCTGTCCAAGTTCCTGCTGGAGTTAGCTTTATCTGCACTGGGACACACTCTCTAACTCTTCACTTTTCCAGTTGTCAGTCTTGATAATATGGGTCCATTGATTTCCGACAAAACAAAGCGGATTGCTGCATCTGATTCACATGACCTCGGGAGGAGTAGATTAAGTTGTGACGAACCATTGGTGGTTTGTAGATAATGGCAGTATTGTATATGTATTACAAAGGAACTTATTATTTGAGAGATATGAGCTATACATAATCTTGCCAGCCTGTTGTGGGTCTACTTCAGGGCCTCTTACCAGTGCGGGGTGCTCAGAAAACTAGAAGCACCCAGGAGGTCTCCTGATCAGATGTCTGAACCACCTCAACTGCCCCATTTGATGGAGAAGAGCTTTACTCTGAGCTCCCTTCAGATATCTGAGCTCTTCACCCTTTTGCTAAGGCTGAGCCCAGCCACCCTAAGAAGGAAACTCAATTATGAACCAGATAATTAACTCTCTTCTAACCCAGAGGGAGCAATCCACCATTTTAGGGTATATAACCATAGCCTCATACATACGATGAATAATAATCCTATGTATAATACAATGACAATAATAACATTTCCTTGAAATTCAAAAACCACAGTCCTGCATGGCTAAATAACCGAGTTACAAATTGCATCATGATACATTCAAACTCTATTCAGTAAAAAATTGTATTGGGCAAAGATAAATGAGAACATGTTATATTCAAATGTAAACTTGTAAAATGTAGCTTTTGTCTAGAAACTTGAAGCGGATCAGCAATAATTTTGCAAAAAAGGTCTATGCAAATTGTAATAAAGGAGTGTCTGTTAAAGTCCCGGGACCTTTTATTTAGTATTCATTTTTAACAGTGGTAATACAATGCCACTGGTATTGGTATTGACTACTAAATAGCTGGTAGTTCACATACCTACTCTTCTTTAATATACATGTCCTTCTTCCATATTGAAGGACTGGTGCCGTTTTCTTTTTTCATTAATTGATTTATTTCATAAGAATACACGCTCTCCTTTTGCAATTTTAGAATATGTCTCCGTTGTTTCTTTCATACAGCATCGGTGCAACTGAATAGGGACGTTTCTCAGCACCTATGCACTTCTGTTAAGCCTGAGGGGAAATCGGCACTTGGCCTCACATATTGTATGCTTATCCACAGGAAGCTCATTGGTATGTCATGGTTGTATCCTCCTCGGCTCTTTTCAGAGGCACAGCACACAGCATTTTTTTCAGGTATTTTGTCTGGCTCTGGATTAGCTCTGATCTATCAGCAATTACCCTTGGAAGTCTAACACAGCATAGCATGCTCTCATGGGGTCACTGGTAGGTGATGTGTCTTCACACTGGTTAAAGGGATAGTTTGGATGTTTTGAAGTGGGGTTGTGTGAGGTACTTATCCGTAATCAGTGTATAACCTATAGTATATGATGGGTAAGCACGTCCCCAGTTTGGAGAGTTAGACGGGAGTTACAACACTGTTCAAAGCTGTGGATGGGGGGGTAGCATTAAAGAGAGAACAACCTAAATATATCCATTTCAGTTGATATATGCACTATATTTAGAATATTTTCTCTGGTTTACCTTGCCACGATACAGTTTGTTGGTTAAAATAGCAGTTTTTTTCAATATAGTCTGGTGGCTTTTGACAGATAATGTCTTCAGTTTCTCAAAGAAACCTCGACCTACATAGCCCTCTCACGGCAAGGTAGACCAGCAAACATTCTACATAGCGTGCACGTCAAATACAATTGATGTATCTAGATGGGCTTTTCTTTAAGGTGGCAAAAACACCTTTGCTGCTTTCCCCTTCCGCAGATGTGCATTGCTTTGATCCATGTGATAACTCCTGTATGCGTATTGAAACTAGGAACACCATCTACTGTACGTTATACACTTACTATGGATAAGAATCTCATAAAACCCTGCTTCAAAATATACAAACTACCCCTTTTATGAGAATTGTCAAGGTGAGCAATAGGCACATGAGGATTTGCAACAGGATCTCCGTATTTAAAGGATTGTCCATCACTATCATGTTGGTGCTAGAAGTAGGATGTTTATCGAGCTGTGCAAATTAAAGCGGATTGGATTAAGACTCCATACACAAATACCATTTAAGTAATGCAGACATGCATAGACCCAGTGGTGATAAAACAAATGTTGATAGCTTACACAAATAGGCTTATAGACATATCCTCCTTCCAATTCTATCACACTGCATTGAGAGAGGGAACAACTCATACCTGATGTTGATGTTAATGTCACCTCTTCTAAACAAATACATACACATCAAGCAAACGGGGAAAAAGCACTGAAGCCAGCTAACACGATAGCAGCAGTCCAGTGGAGGGAAGGTGTCGGTGGGGCTCCTCCTCTAGAGGCAAATGCAGGTTTTAATAATCTTGTTTCTGAAAGAAAAGGTGGGAGATGGACACTTTGTTTTGTCACTGGTGAAATATATCTGATGGTCAAGCAGATACTGGTGTGTCTAACACACATATGACATTTGTAGATAGGACATATGTATATTTGTGCTTTCCCATTTTTCTTTGGGACTGTACCTGGGGAACTTAAATTAAAAGTAAAAAGAAACTACGGAATAATTGGTAACCTCTATTTAATTTTTTATTGTAAAGGTGTTGAAGGGAGGAGTCTGTGACCACAAGTTATTTTAGGTGAAATGTTTTCACAAATCTCAGTGTATAAGATCCCCAAAAGGCAGCAACATATCCGTGTGAGGCTGATAGGATTCTGACTTGACACCCACTGCTTGATGGTAGAGATGATATGCCGATGGTACTTTAGTTTTCTCAGTAGACTTTATCTTCATATATGTTGTAAGCTTCGAAATCACATTTTTGAAGATTATGTTTACTGACAGATGGGGCGAAATGATAAATACATTTTCCCCTGTGTGATCGTATGTGTACTGTCATTGTTTCTAAGTCACCAAAACCGATACTTGTAATATTACACCATAATTGACAATGGAGAGCAAAGTTGAGGACACATGTCTGGGGCTTAATCAAGAAACAACATGATTCAAAATACATAAATACAGTACAAAGAAAAATAAAATGACATATGATGGAAAATGCATTCGACAACCTCATTTTTTTGGCAAAATATATGTACAGTACACATTTTTGGTGACTGCTACGACTACTGCGACTACTATTTTTTTTGTATTTGGGTTAGGTAAATGAAAGAAATAAAAGATACATATAAATAAATAATAAAAGAACACTTGGATTTTTAGCTAATTGTTAGAATATATGCGCAACTTTTTAATTATTTATATATATATAGTTTTGTTTGTGGTAGATTATATTTATAAATGTACAATTTTAAATAAAAAATACTGTACCTAAACTTAAAACTTTTTTGCTCTGTCGATCGTCATTAGCTATAATGTGCATAGGACATTTTGGTAGAAGGAAACCAGACGGATGATCATATTTTGCTGTGTGTGCGGTGTGCCTTCCACCCATTAGCCCAACAGGGTGATCACTGTTCCGTAACATGACCGCAATCAGGACAAATGCACTATTAACTCTGTAATGAGACAGCTCAACAAACAGAATTAATGGGTCCATTCAAATTGGTACTCTCCAGCAATCAACTCTTAGTTAGGCTTGTTACTATGGCTGTCAGAATCAGAGAGAATACTCTGCCTTGTCCGTGTGAAGTGAAGACACATTTCTGATGGGCAACTTTGTGATACACATTAAAGAAGTACAGATGTCTAAAATCTAACATTTGGAATCAGTGGTACTCTGGTGCTTATTTTAGTGAATCTCACTCAACCTTATCAGGGACGTTAATTATTAAAGAGCCTCTTTGCTGATTCTCAACTTGAACCTGTTTGCTCTAATGTTGGAAGCGCATGAATAAACTGACAACAGACCCAATATATTCAGCGTATCAAGTGCTCGCCACCACCGCCTACTTCTGTACAGTGTGTGATCATACGCTTTAGATTTTACGCTCGCCGTTGTTTCTTTTTTTAGATGAAAGATAAAGACAAGTTGGAGGGGGCAGGTGTCTTTGCTGTTGGGACAGTGAAGAATATCAGCCCTGACATAATGCAGACCCATGTGGGTATTGTGCCTGTCCACCCGGAGCACATCTCCGTACTGCTGATGAGTCACTGTCACCGGCTACATCTACTTCTTCTGACAACGGTTGAGTAATAAAACAAGGCCATTTCAAAAGGATGAAAAACAAACCTCTTATAAATATTGACAAAATACAGTCATTTAAAGTTGTACGTCCCTCCTCCATTGACGTAATAATTAAACACTGAAGGGTGTAATTTAGACTCATAACATGTTTTGAAAGGATTACATCTCATGTAAAGTTGATGTACAGGCCAATCTATAAATCAGTAATCAGGATCCATACTTAACATCTGTCAGCCAGCATTTATGTTATAACATATATAAAATGAATGTCAAAGACCAACAATTGAACCCACAATGTGATTAATATACATCATGAATGTGAGATAAAAGTCGTAGTTTGAGTTAGTATTACACTCCATTTTTAACAGAAACATTAGGTCAAAGGTATGATGAAGTACTATTAATCTAAAGTTAAGGTGACAGTAGTTGGCAATACAACATTTGCAGTATTTTTCACAATAAAAACCCAACACTTGATATTATTTAAGTTACATGTTGTGTTCTCATTATTTTGGTATTTGTATCTCCATGTTTGCCTTGTTGGATACTGTCAAAGCCAGATGATTCTACATTAATACACACCCGACAACCCAATGATGGATTGGTTCCTGAGCACTTTCACTATTACATCCTCTGATCTAATGGGATTTTCCAGACTGACTATTATGATGAAGTAGGCAAATGATTGTCAGGATGTTGCCACTCATCAGTCATATTAATTGCATTTATGTGTCATTATTACAGTCTCCTAATGGATGGTAGCTTCTTGCAGGCTGGCTATCTTCTCCTTAACCTAATTGAGTTTGAGCCAATGTTTTCCTCTCCCAATGGAAACTGCAACTTGAGTGCTGAAAAACATGTTCCTTCCTTTTGACTAGTTAATGCTATCTGTCAATAGGTTTGCACAGCGTGCTTAGTTTCCAACCTGTTGATTCAGTGCCCGATAAAGGTCACATGGCTTAAGACAGTCCACGTCTCATATACAGGGATCAAAACAAACATATTTTAGTGTATTGATTCATATTTTTTATTCACTGCAATGATTCCTCCAAGACTAAACAGGGAAGCGGGGAGTTTGCATTTCACTCATTTTCAGTTTCACTGAGCCCATAATGAAATACTCACACACATTCACATTAATGATAAATTGATATAAAAGCCAGACAGTCTGAGAGACAATATGGATGTGGAAATAATCTTCTCCTCAAATCTTTGCAGTAAATTATGCTACCTGAATCTTGAACCATATTTCAAGGTATTTAATCTTCATACAGTGTGCACCTAGGCACTCACAGCTAACTAATTTTAATCACCGAGTATACCGTTGCACCATTCAAATTGGCTGCTTCATGGTGATATTGCACATATGGCACTGACTGGCAGAAGCCATTTGATTAGTCTCGAGGCCATATCCTTGCTAAGGTCAGACAGATTCCTAATGATGTGTTGTGTGTTTTTATGGACTCCTCCCATGAGTATTGGATGGGCTGTAATAAGCTGTCACTGTGGGAGAGTCGGCCATTAGAAACCACTGGTAAATATCCATATATTATCTAGTTGTAGAAGCAAAGGCGCCTCAACATGTCACAATCACGACATTTCATGGCACTTAGTTTGGCTTGCAAACAGTTAACCCTTTAAGGTCAAACAGGCGTGTGAACATGGTCTGAGCATATCTTAGATGCATGGTCAACAGACCTTTTGCTGACTTTGCAAAAGATTTTCCGTTGTAAGACCATTGTGGTCATGAAACTCTTCCAAGATGTTGCTGGACTGAGAATGGCCGGAGAGGCATTCATTCATTTTCTTGGACTTTTCAGGGTTGACAGGTTGTTACATAAAGCATTGCCATTCCCTTATTTAAATCACTTTTGTTTATGTCCACGTCTTTGATTTGTTTACCTTAGCTGTCATTTAAAAATGAACGATCAATTTAGCTGGCAGGCCATGTGTTGCTGTCTGCTTAATGATTTAGATCCAGTGGAGAACCCACTTCCTGTTTTATTTAAGTAGGCAAATAGCAATTTCAATTTGCAAGGCTGTGGCTGGATATTGAATGCACTTCCTCTGTTATGATCACAAATCAAATTAAACGTTTGCGTAATTCAAAATACAATCTACAAAAATAAAGTAAACATTTGTAGGTGGCTCCAATGAAGTTCTCCTGCTGTGTCCAAGGTTAACAAGGCATTGATTGCTAATTCAACTTAGACTACACTCTGCCCCACAAACTGAAATTGACATTGAATAAACATGCATTTCCAAACATTAATAGAAGTTGTGATATTGAAGAGATACCCTTACGGGCCTTGTTTGCTTAGCGTGGTGTGCCGGTAATTACTCTTCATCTGCCTCACAGTGTTTTATCTCCATATTACAAAACAGACTTGTTTCCATATTCTCACTCCCGGCACACCACAAATGGTGCGAGACTCCTACCAAGTGAGTTTGTGTTGTCATGACTACACTACGTGCACCTTGAGAGACGTGGCACTTTGAAACTGAATTTGGGGTTGGAGAAATCAGCCCAATGTTGCAACCACTTTTGAAAGTCTCTCTATGTCTGTCACCTCGCATTGGGAAATTGTTCCACTGATTTGAAAGCGAACATTATTTTTAAACATCGGGGATACAGGCATGCACCCAGGTGATACATAGGTTATACATACAGCCTGATGATGAAACAGACTCACGGTCAGGTAGAGTCTGATATTTTGTGTTTTTTTCATTTTTGGCTGTAACACCTTTAACCTCCGTTTAAGCTTCTTTTTTTTAACTACATCTGAAAAACATGCCACCTGTTACACGTTTCATGAGAAGATTCAACTGTAAAATATGTATCACGTGATCAATCTGGTTGTTTAATTCAGCAAAAGTCAAGAGTCACATCCATCAAATGTGCTTTTATTCCCAAAATGGAACAAACAGAGAGCACCTTCTGCTAACATTCCCACAATGCATTATGTGACAGATTCAGCAAAGAACAGTTGTTCGGCAGTACATTTATCAGTGATGACTCAAAATTATGATGATTCATAAATGTCTGAGGTCTCAGTTTAATGCCCACTATAGAGACAACTTAGTATCTATAATGCAAAGAGCAGAACACAAGGGTCTGATTGCAGACATGGCTCTAGTTTAATATGATGGATGCCTTCTGGTTCTTTTTTTGTGAATTAATCTTTGCCGTACAATAATTATAATAATAACAATCATAATACAAGTGATATGTATTAGCTATTCTTTCTACCTCTACCTCTTAATTGTGTTTCATTAGTGCCTCTTCCCCTTATATTTATATGCACTATTTGAACCGTTAGCCTGTATTCCATATGAGGCTGCTTTTAGTTACAAATAACTTCAAGGGTCTGTAAGCTCCTACATCTACATTTTTAAAATCGCAGGTTTTGTGTATATAACAGCTTTTCTTTCACTCACTGCATGGCCCAGGGGCTGCTGCATAATTTAGTGGACTGGAATGGTGACCTCATCCAAATTGTGACACGGGGCATTTATTATACTTTTAGTTTCTTCCTTTTATTAAAGTGTTATACTTTTGTTCCTTTGCTATCCACATTTTCAAAAAGATTTTTTTATGACATCCAACAAAGACCCCCCAAAAAATAAACGTGATTTAAATGCCTCCGTGAGGAGCATTTTATGTAATGGATAGTGGTGCAACGGATCTTAAAACTCACGGACCGGATCACAGATCGGATCAGCACAAACGAAAAAAGGGAGCAAATGTGACTACATTAAAATTGATCAAACTCATAAGAAGAATCCACGTCATGTTGGGACGTCTATTTAGCCATTTTAATCGGCACTGGCAACACAAGACCCACGTTTTTTCAGCAATGGACCGCTCGGCCTGCACATTTCATTTCTGCTCTGCTAAGCCGTCCTGTCTCAAACCATTTAAACACAGGTCTTCTGTATGCCAATCTAGTGGATGTGGTTTCAGCACCAGAGACCTCCTTCCCTGGAGAGAAATGGGAAACAGAAATCACTCAAAGTCAGCATTTCTGAGTGAACACGTCATGTGTCACTTTACAATAATGCCGCAATAAGATTATCAGGAGAAACGGACAAAAACACAAAATGAGAACGGAATTGTGCTTACCAAAGATTGTTCAAGCACAAGCAACTCATTTTATGACATTTATATGGATTCCTTTGTAGAAACAGGGGGTGCTTTAAGCGATTGTGGAATGTTGCATGGTTGTGATATCCATGCATAGTGTTTGAGTCCCCTGGTATGCTGTTGTGAAGGTTTACTTGAATATATTCATCTTCTGAGATGTGTGCCAATACATTCTGTTTGCTGTCCTCAAAGCATTCTAAAGAAATATGTTGTTTTCAATTTTTTTTAGTGGAGTAGTGTTTCTAATGAAAACCATTGACATTGAGGTCTGTGAATAATCCAGAGGAACCGGGGCATTGTTTCTGCTTTTGAACTTTAAGTACCTTGTCAGTGCTTTGAGCAGCACAAATTCCATTCAACTCAATGTTCCTCTGGGGGCAGCAAAGGTCTCGGTGCCAGATTCCTCCACATAAAACCAAAGCCAATTGCATGGCTCAAAACCACTGAGTGGGTAAACACTATGTCTGATTTAGGTGACCCTTTCAAGCTGTTCCTTTTAGAGAATGTTGGCTATGGTTTTACCTGTGCTCAGATTTATTTAAAACCTTGGCTTCTTTGTCGTTGGATCATGGCCCAATTCTAGGATATTTGTTATGTCAAAGTTTGAGCATATTTATCCTGATTCGGTCTCTCGCAAACACATTTTATATTATTTCCTGGAGTAATTGTGACGTGCATGTATGTATTTATATGCATGTCTGGTTTTGTGTTTCTTTTTTCCGATATATACAATATAGACACTTTGTCCATCTAATGCGGCGGATGTAGCACCAGGATAGAGATGTTATCTATTTTAGAGTGTCATGTAAGAGAGAGAGTCTAATTTTACTCTAAAAACATTGCTCAAAAGATTTTCTAATGTTTGAAACCTTCATCATTTGAGACTTCTGAAAACGTTGAGCATCTATTAACACTAATGCATATTTAATCATTTTCTTCAGTCGACTCTGTGCAGCTTAGCAATATGTATGATGATTCTGAAATAACTTGGCACCTTAACAGCACGAACCAATGCGGTTCCTTAATTGCAGAGATGTTTTTGAGATATTTGTTTGAGATGTGTATTAGTGTTGGGTCTGAAAACCAATGCACCTTATCTTATACTGTAAATCAAATATATTTGGTGTTTATTGGAATGCATATTTCTCTACATCAGGACATCTTTACCATTTCCTATGCACTGTAGGGCTTTTAATATGTGATGGAAAGAGCATGCATTATACTTTGAAATATATGTCTGGCTTGACATGAACATGCATTACCTTCAGTCCTGTCTGTATCTGCTGCTTGGATTACACTGTTGGGCTGCTGAATCTGTTTTAAAGCCTGTTGGGGGTACTTATATGCACTCCTCTGAAGATATCAACTGAATGGAAATGTTCACTTCAATGTGGAGGGATCTCGGAGGCGGCAACAGGGACACAGCCAAGAAATCACTGGAGCCAAAGGGAGGATAATCCAAGTGGTCAACATCTTGAGTAGACCGCTTGGTGCTCGACGAAATGTTTGAGCACCGTGTATTTACATGCATTTAAAAATCAGCATTACTCATCATGCACATTCTGAAAACATTATAACCAATTAGAAAAAAAAAGAAGTTAACTCTGTCCAAAGTTATTTTTCATTGCTGCGAGCAATACTTTCAGGCATACGTTTATCTTTTCCTTGAGCTATATTTCCAAAGGCGTGCCTTAGAGGCATTTATCAAGGAGATAGGAATATGAATCTGTGTCATTGGCTGGGTTAAGACTGTGTGTGTTTTTATGTCTGCGGACACTGGGGGCTTGCCACACACAGCAGTTACCTGGATACCCTCTCTGAGTAAAAGACCTCAAATCTCGATGTTTGACTAGTTAAAAAAAAAGAGCCGTTTCAGGTGTTATTCATCTAAGTCGGTGATCTCGCTGTGTGAGACAGGCCCTTGATGGTTAGCATGGAAAAGGCTGCATGTGTCTCTCCTCCCGCAGTCTGTGCATCTCAACACTGTCTGCTGTCTAAAGGAAACAGATTTGATCGCTAATGACATCTGACATAGGCCGTCTGTTATGGTCATGTGATACAGCCTCAAAGCAGCTGAGGCCTGAGAAGAGAAAGGGGTCTGATTGTGATGCATGCCAGACAACATTAAACAGAAGACGGGTCGCATAAAGAGAGGCTGAATCTTAATTCATCACGATAAGGGTTAGTGGGATGCCATCTAAACAATGCATATTACCATGAAACGATATATAATAGTCAACCATGATGCGTATCCCAGGGTGGCTAACCCTTTAAACGTCTTCAGTTGTATTGGATCATTGTGGGCAATGTGTCAGATTGATAAGCAGATATACTGCATACTGAGAAAAGAGGTTGTATCCATATCCCATTGAATAACATTAAGTAGCACTCATCTACACAAAGCCCCGGTGCTTCGGCTGTTATGTAACATACAGTACATACAGTAGAAGCTCACTTGAGAGGTCTGTCTGAGCACATCTGTGCTGCCAACAGCCTCTCAAGACGGAGCACAAACGGCACAGTATTTGCTGTTTCAGTCCCAAATGTTTTTCTTTTTCTAGTTTGAAATGGAAGATATATATATATATATATAACAGTGAATGTATGCTTTTGTCAGTTATCAACTACAGGCACAACAGATCCTCTCATGTCAAAGTTGCAGTTAATGGAACAAAAAGGTATTGTTAGTTGGCAAAACACGTGTGTGTGTGTGTGTGTGTGTGTGTGTGTGTGTGTGTGTGTGTGTGTGTGTGAGTGTGTGTGTGTGTGTGAGAGAGAGAGATATCATGCTTCTAAGTGTGGTCATTAATGTCCAATTACACCTCACAGACTAATATACTAGTAGTCTTAGACCATGCAAACTAAAACAATCGCTCAGCCCATCCCGGCACATTACATTCTCTTTGCTCTAATGGAGACACACAGAATCTCACACTCACATGGGCACATATGGTGGTGCATTCACCCATCCATCTCGCACGCCTACATCCCCCTCATCTGAAGCCACTTGGGCTCAGATACGAATCAATGCACCAGTCAAATGAATCCAGGTGCAAAAGAAATCCACTTACAGACCTCTGATCACAATCAGTGTTGAAGAAACCACTTGAGAGCAGGTTTACCTGGGCTTCAAAAACACATGGCCGGGGCTCAATGGGGGACAGCTATGGAAGGGAAAGCGGAGGAGATTACATCTCGGACCCCGCAGGCTGCTCCGTGGGTGGTGCTGGTGGTGCTCAGGATAGAACACATGGGGTTGAATTCGGAGAACTAACACAGACTGACGGGGGCTCGTATGTGGTCGAGGTTAGATGAGTGCTGACAGTGATCTGCTGTGAGTGTAGCCGTCTGACTGATACGTGCGGTGATTCAGGCTTGTTAGTTTTAAAATGTGTTTTCGTACACCTGACATAAAGAAAGCTAAATTAATGACACGCTGTTCACTGGGGCACTTCGTTGGATGTCCTAAATGGATACAGTTGAATAGAAGACTTCTCCGAAGTTATTAAGCCATCAGGTGTGATTTTGTGCAATGGGAAGTCAGCAGGAGAGCACACCGGGGTGATGTTTTTGATGTGATCACTACATGAATAGCACTGAGTTAAAGCAGAGAACACAAGGTGCTCCTTTAACATCTTTTTGCTGCATTTGGTTGTACTTGTACGTACAAAAACCCTTGGGTTTGGTATCCCGCCGTGCGATAGAATATTTTAAAACATGTTTTCGTGATTATGTTGCTACCGGAGAAAGTAATCGGAAACATGATGTTATAGCACTACACAAAACATTTCATACTCACCCTTGTGTCGTGCGTTTATTGAGAAAGCGTGCCGTTATAATTCTTTGACAAATACACTACATCATGCTTAATTGCAGGGGTGGCATTGTTTTCACAGCTGTGAGACGGGCCTGTCTGAGCTGCAGCCAATGTCATTCCTTTCTAAAGGCACTGCCTTCAATGTCTATGTACTGTTTCCAGTTCTGAGCCAGACCACTTAGGCACCTTGGCTGGCGCGGCCTGCTGTCTGCAGGAGACCTCTCCAGGAGACGGTTGGCCATAGAAACAAATTGATATCATGCTGCAATAGCAGGCCAAAGTAGGATGATAGAGAGGTCTGAGCCCAGGCAAAGCACTGACACCTTTATGAGATTTCCTATTGAGTCTGAGTGACTCATTGTTGTTGTTGGAGAGTTATTCTCAGCCCCCCCTTCATCCTTCTCTCTTATTCTTTCTCTTTAGAAAACACACGCACACACACACACCTACACATGAATATCTTTGATTTTTGTTCTCTTAGAATAAGGTTGACACCGTGTAACACCAATTATGGACTATAGTACTGCTCACTGGGACTCTTGCCGCTCTTCTTTTGAGAAATATTATTTCAAGTGTTTGAGAGACTAGTGAAATGAAGATGTGTTCTTGTTGTTTTGAATGGCCTCTATGTTCCCACCTTGATGCATATGGTTATGTCATGATGGCATTGCGTAGTAGTTTCTGAGACATTTCTAAGAACCTGTGCTGAATATCTGAATGATATCTTAAGTTACCCATTATGAATTTATCTTCAATCAATGTTGGATTGCCTTCATACAACCCCAGTGTGAGAACACTGTCTGCTGCTCAGTAACAATGTCACAAGTCAGCACATTTAATATGAAATGCCTATGCAACACAGTCTGCAGGCAGGCTATCTGTCTTTGCATCATTATAATTAAGACATGCACTTTTCTCCTTTTTGGGAAATGGGGAAACCTATAACATGTGCTGTGCCTGTCCATGTGACAGGCCTAGTGGTGGGAATGCAATCAATCAACTGTGGGGGCCATATCAACCGATACAGCTGGGCCTTGTTGTTGTTTTTGTTATGTTATTGCAGTTGGTATACAAGGGTCCAATATCCTTTCAGTATTAGTTTTAATGATGTATGATAAGCTGCTAAGAGCTAGTGTTTGGAAGTTAAACTGGTCATAATTCCTTCTCTAACACAAACACACACACACACACACACACACACACAAATCAATATTACTATCTCTTTATTATCTATATATCTCTATCTCTATATCTCCTTCAAACAACTGTATTTATTCAAGAACTACATTTTGCAATATAAAGTCTGAACACATGATAACAATATAATTTGCACTCCCTGTGCATGCAAGCCAGCACGACTATGTCACTCGAGTGTATAGCTTTACTTTTAACAGTCTTCCTCATTGCAACTATTTCATAAACAATAGGTTTCATATGAATGGGAAGAAACAATAATAATAACTTGAGTATTGTTGTGATTGTTAGCTCCATTTGTTTTTGTAAAAGCTCACTGGCATAAGGGACATGATGCAATATGAAATATGATCCATACAGTGATGAGACATTGATTGCAGCAGCAATCAAGAGACAAAGGCCATAAAATAGGAGTTGACATTATATGTCCATAATACTGTGAGGCTTCACTTTCCTTTGGCATAGGGATGAATGCGTAGGTAAATAGATATGAATAATGATTTCCTTCCAATACCAATTTAGTATGAACTGTAATTAAGGGGGTTGATATAGGATGAGAATAATCCTTTGATTTATTGTTTTAGGTTAATAAGATGTTATAGATATTTCCACAGTCCCTCCCCCAGAACAGATGTCAGCGTGGGAATTCATAGTTGCGTCGACTGTCGAGCTGTACTTGTTGCATGAACTTTGCATGATGTTTCTGTCACTTTCAATCAACCATGCAGCTGAAGGCGTTATGGTCCTCTTCAGCTTTTTCTAATCTTCTTTTACTCTTCATATGTATTGTCAGTTTTGTCGGTATCCAGAGCTGGAAGCTTATACAGTACTGAGTGATATTGGAACTGGGTTCATATGCTGACGATAAGCCTCTTACACTAATAAAGTATACCATGCCAAGTTGACTCTGATTCCCCACTTATTTATTTATTTAGAATGGATGGAAAAACAAAAGAGATGAATTAAGGCAGATTAGGGTCTTTACATTCTGATATTAATTTCACAAGGAGGTGGACAGAGTAGTTTAGGACATTAGGGATGGTTTGAAACGGATGCCTTTTATGGATTAATCTATTTTGGAAGTGTTTCGGAATATTAGCAGCATTATCAGTCCTCGTAAAAGTACATTGTTCATTATTTTGGTTAAGTCATGCTTAGATAATGTATTTTTCTTTGTATATTAGAGATTGTAATTGTTTAATAGAAGAGGTGTAGACCGTGAGACCAACTGAAAGGGCAAAACCAATCATTTAAGACCAGCAAGGGAATAAGAATTATGGAAATGTAATATATTCAATTTAAAAAAATGGAATTACATAAATAGTAGTAAAATAGTGTCCAAGAAAAACTTGATTACAATAATTAAAATGACAATAGCACAACAAGGTTAATTGTACTGTTTTCTACAGTATTCATACATATTTAAGTATTTTAAAGCATTTTTTGTAGCCTAGGTTTTCTTTAATATAATAATATAGCTATATATAATCATGAAACTTTTTTTCTCAGTAGATTTTTACACAAGTCCGTTTAATTTAGTACAATATGGAAGTCCTCTTATTATTGGGCATTTCACTCAAAACCAGAAAATAAAATAAATGCCAAAGTCATTAATTCCAAAATGTTGTTTTTTATAATTATCTTTTGGCTTCATTGCGCTGTTTGCTACTGGTCACATGTAGCAACTTAGTCCCTTGAGATGAAGTGGGCCCAAATTTCTACCACACTTGGCTCAGTGGCATCTCTGCTCCAACACAGCTGTTCTGGGTTCATTTTCTCCTTTTCTGGTGGTAACTTATTTTGTATTGAGTCAGTGAGTCGTTTACCAATATAATTATATACTATTATGTACATACAGATTTTTTGATATACTTTTTCTTTGACGACCTGACTTCTCTTTGTGAAAACAGCCATCAAATGTGTCATGGTACGTGAATCCCACCATCTTGGTAGATTACAATCAAGTATAATGTTCCTGACACTGGGATACAGTCTCGGGTTGCCATCTGAATCATGCAACCTAGAGCCTCAGTAAACGTTTGACTCTGAAGTATGTTGCACATTTCTAAAAACATTGAATTGCGTTTTTGCAGCTCGTTGAATGATGAATATACTGAAAATGAGAAAATGTGTTTCATCCTCAATTCATACACACATTAATTTGCTCTCAGACAGCCAAGTGGATGTCTGTACGGAACATTTAGTACATGGGTTATGCCTCCATGGCCATGCGTAGTTTATTCAAAATGTGGCTGTGGAGTACTTTGTTTTTAATGGTTCATAAATCTGATTAATACTTGGATTTTTTTTATCAAGTTCGAAGACACACTTTGTGCCATCAAGATCTCTGTGTATCAATTTGTTATTCCACACAATGTTCTTGTAAACTGCCTTTGAATGCACTTAAATGCTGCTTTTTCCTCATTTGCACAGCTCCTCAACACTTAACATGCTCGTACAATTTCCCCAATTCAGCCAACACTTTTTAACTAATTATCCAGAGTGGGAATATCATTTGTCTGAAGGATACCATTTTGAACATGTTAATGTATTTGGAATTACCAAGTGGTTTAAGATTGTTCCAATCACATCTATTGTCACTTATGTTGGAAGACAATGTTATAGGCTTAAAAAATATATTATACACCATGGTAATCCTGGCTGAGGATCAGGCAAGTACAACTGCTCCATTCATTTTATGGGAAATTATAGATTATAGATCAGTAGTTGTTCTGCGAGAACACCTGTGCTGCCATATCCTTGATACTTTCATAAAGCCAGCCCAAATAAAACAGAATGTAAGCAGAAGGCCATGGCTGCTCCTAGCTTGCTCTGTTTGTGGACCTTGTCCTTAAAATTTGATTTGAGAAACAAATCTGGTTACAGTTTGAACAAAGCCTAAAAGACCGTTATAATTGCAATGGCTTTAAATATTGGCCTTTGACATGAATAATGTACCACCGCCCATAATGGATTTAATATTTGGGATATTTGGCTGGGGATGTCTGACTCAGAATTAATTAGTGAAACGGTGCAGGACCTATTCCCTTTCAGGCTCCACACAAACCCAAAGGACACAATACTTGCTTGGTCTATTTTTTTTGTCTTCTTTGTAGCTGAAGGTGTAATACTGGAATTACAAGTCTTATATTAACATTAGCAGGCTGTTAATCTGGCTCTGGTCCTCAATCTGATCACATAGTGATCCATGTGTTGTAGCTAATGAGTCCTTTTTTAAATATCCAACACTCTGAGATATAGGAATCCGCCATGCACATTAATCAGTTTCTCTGTCACTGTCTCACGAGGAACAAAGTACTTGAATTATGGTCATGTTCATCCACAGTCACCCCCTTATTGTGTCGTAGGTCAAGAAGCCAGTTAAAGGGAACATGTTGGACACAGCTGGGGCATGACGTCTTACAGTGCTCCACTGATTTATTTCCAGTGACAGGGGACCCAACTCAGCATGCCAATGGCATTACCGTCATTAATCAGATGAGACACAGCCATGCCCACAGGAAATTAGTTAACTCTTAAAATCCAGCATAGGCTCATATTTATAGTTGCAAATTTATCGCAGGATTGTACATGTCTTGCCATACCATATACACCTGCATTTACAAAAAATGAGGGATATTAATGTGTAAGGAGAGAAAGAAAGCGGAAGACAGTTGAGGCGGAGGAACAGAAAGATCAAAGACGAAGCTGTTCAAAACCGCCAATGACAAAAGTAAATTGGTATAGGGATTTTTAGCTTTGAATAACCGGGATTGCTAAAGTTTTAACAGTTTTAGCAGCTTAAAGCATACTCCAAAATGACTGTCCATGACATGGATGAGTGCAGACAACACAGGACCTTATGAAATGGAACCAACTCTTTTTAGATTGAGAGAGCTGTGACCCTGTTATAGCAAATGAAATACTGTAAATCAGATTTCATTGTCATATCCTCAAAATCAATGATTCAAGGATTGTATATTAGCATTACGCAACTTAGAGTTGTGCAACGGATTGCAGTTGTAGACCATTTGCTACATTTGATAGATTGCATTGGATTTTTCAAGTCAGCAAAAGGATGAATACATATTTGTCCCTTAAGAGTCGTGGAGATTCCATCGACTAAAACACAAAACATGTTTTTGTATTTCATCATGTTAAGTGCGTCTTTATGAGGATGAATATAAACCAGGTTTTCGAAACTAGAGAAAACCTTAGTGTGTTCAGAATTCTTGAATACATGTATTGTGTATGCTTGGTAAACACTGCAAGAAGGATGGGCACAACGTCTCAAAGATGCAAGGTTAACATGGTATTGGATAAGTTAGTGTTGGATGCCTCAGAATGCAGCAGTCTGTTTCAACAGAGAGACTGACAAGTAGCCAGATCTGGAACCTTTAAGCATTTAAAGAAGACACTTGAAAATATATAAATCAAGTGACTTCAGTATGCCAGCCGATATTGTGCCCTGGAATCAGCAGCCAGGGGGAGACGAGGTCTGCCAACAATGACTACTCCATCATGACACAAGCCAAATTAAAGATGGCACAATAATGGAAGATCTTCAAAGTAATTCCAATTTTTTTGCTGCAGTCTGAAGCAAAATATTCAAATCTGCAAGCTTAAAACCTAAAATACCTTTGAATGATCTACCTTGATGATGCAATGGGGTGATATTTGGTACACTGCTACAATTTGATTAATTGTCTGGACTAAAAGTAATGTTTTATTTGATGATCCACTAAGAAGTGATGAAAGATAAAGTACAGAAGTTGAATGGATTTAAAGGCATGCATCCCCAATGACATCAATGCATGGTCATATTTGGCAATACCTGTGTTTACATATAGCCCAATCTCATCTCATCCCTACATCTCAGACTTTTTTCATTGGTCCATCAGTATCACAATATAAACAGACCAATTTCTCTATAACATCTGTTAGGTGAATATGTTCTGGAAAAAAGAGCAGTAAACCAATAGCGCTACGCCGTCATTTTAGGCTCATCTCTTTCAAAAGTTTACCTATGGTGGAGTCTATTGAAAAAGATATTGATACAATGATTTCCAAAATTCAACATGTTTTTTTATTTTGTATCTAAAGATATTCTGCTTTGGTCTGTGTTTGTTGGCATTCAGCCTTTCGAAAAACAGCATGTACAGTGTAGTAGAAATAGACCACCACCATACATTACATTTAAATAATCACAGCAAGTGTGTTTCCTTTTTCTTAGGATGATGACATCATAAAATATGTCAAGAATGTAAGACATTCAAAATCTACATTTTATCTGAAATGATACCTCCTGATTCAGCACTCTGTTTCTTCTTCACTGGCTTGTCATTGAAGGTTGCACCATTATAGTGACCACGCTGGCATAGGTTAGCGAGGCAGAGAGTAGTGAGACATGATCCACTTCCTGGTTAAGACCTTCATGTAAGTCTCCAACATGCCCGTGCCAGGTCGAGGGTGTGGATTGTGCAGCTGGTGAGGTGTCAACATTAATATGTCATGCTCGATCAATTTCTAGAATAGTCACAGACTGATTTATATTTGACTTTTAAGTTTTCAGTGCTAGTACTATGACACAATCCATTAATTAAGGGGCAAACATACCACCTCAGGGACACGGTAGCAATTGCTTGGCTTGTGCCAAGGCCTGAATGGCTGGCTGAGACCTTTCAACATGAGCGGTAAAGGTACGGCTCTGCTAGCATTAAAGCACCCAATTCTTAAAGTATTGTTCTTAGCAATGGTGAACCTTGGTTTGTTTTAGCAGTGGACCACTGCCATCACTGGAAGGTGCTGAGATTGCCAACACGCCTGTGAAGCATCCTTATGACCCTCTATGAGTACAGGAACCAATAATAAGTTGCCAGGAAGAAATGGTGGTTACACCAATCAGGATGATGCTGCCATATGGGAGCAATTCAAAAGCAGAGAGAGAATACTTTCAGGGTGAGGTTAATGAGTAGAGGATAAAGAGAAAGGGAATACAACAAAATGGAGCCTGGACCACTCAGGAGCTTGCGGAAACATCTTCCGATGGGCATGACCCCATTACATTACATTACATTTCATTTAGCTGACGCTTTTATCCAAAGCGACTTACAATAAGTGCATTCTACGGTTGCAAACAAGAATCAGAACAACAAGAATCACGAAGGTACAATTTCGTCAAAAAGTTCGACTACAAAGTGCTATCAGTAAGAGCCATTTCAGTGCTACTATAGTGCTACATCCTTTATTCAAGGTATAGTCGGAAAAGATGTGTTTTTAGTTTGCGACGGAAGATGTAGAGACTTTCTGCTGTCCTGATGTCAATGGGGAGCTCATTCCACCATCGAGGAGCCAGGACAGAGAACAGTCGAGACTTTGTTGAGTGTTTAGCTCACAGTGACGGAGCTACAAGCCGATTGGCAGAAGCCGAGCGGAGCGCACGAGTTGGGATGTAAGGTTTTACCATGTCCTGGATGTAGACTGGACCAGATCTGTTCGTAGCACGGTACCAATGTACCAATGTTTTGAAGCGGATGCGGGCGGCCACCGGTAACCAGTGAAGGTTGCGGAGGAGCGGAGTAGTGTGGGTGAATTTCGGGAGGTTAAAGACCAGTCGAGCTGCAGCATTCTGGATGAGCTGCAAAGGTCGGATGGCACCAGCAGGTAGACCGGTAGGTCGTGAGTTTCATATCTTTGACCGAGCTCTTTACAAAGTTTCTCCTAACTGCGTACTGGGATATGCAAGAGTCCCAGATGAATGCCCACTATAAATTCATCCTTGACCAGTGTGTTTTCAGTTGGGTACACCTAACACGTCATAGTCTGTTACAAGGCCGTTATTGCCTGCTGTTCCAAGGCCACTGCTTTTGTTGAAGGCCATTACAGCCTCGCATTGGAACCATGACCCAAGCAGGGCCATCACAAAAACCCTCCAGCAACTGAGATCAGTATGACCACAGTATGATTTTCAGAAATACAAATACATTGTTTTTTTCCCTTCAACGGCCCTTTTCCCTTTACATTGACTTTCCTTGGCCCATGGTTGATGTGAAGGCCATAATGCAGTTTAGAATCACAGTGTCGATGCATCCCGCTGTTCTTATTTGACCGAGGTCTCAATTGAAGAGGCCAAAACAAAGGATTAGTAAATCTTAATGTGTGTAGTATTACACCCAAGCTTCCCACTTTGGCAATGGCAGACAACCCCCATCGGTGGACAAGTGAAATCAGAATAGGTCTTGTTAATGGGATTGTAGTGTTTTAGAAAAAGCCTATGCACTCAGCAGATAAGAGGACTGTTTATCCTGTTAATGTGTCACTTTAAATACATTAGGAGGAGGGCTCCTGAATGTCTTCTTTTGGCACTACGCCTCACTAATCCTGAAGAGCGCACGGGACAAAGCATTTATAGATTCACATAAATTATATGTTTTTTAGTGAGTTAATGATGCTTATTTACTGGGGGAGACCAAAATTATATTTTGACTTAATTGCACAACATAATCTGCAAGGGGGGCATTTTTTTTATACCGATCATTCAGAATTGAGATGACCTTGAGCAACAATGGAGAGACACATACTCATATGAACAATAACACACATGAGAGAATGTATTCACTGCTAATGAGAGATAATCCAGTTCCCATTGAGCAACATGGGGCCAGTGGCAAGCAGCTATTTGTTTATTATATTTGCACTGTCACAACAGGTTCCCAAAGGTCTGTTAGTCCCACTATGAAACAAAGACTGTTTTATAATGCATTGCTTACTATGCAATTGTCTTTATTGGAAAATATGTGGGATGACATTAAGCAGTATATATCTGAATGGGTATGTTGTGATTTTAGTTTGGAATTTAAATATTTATATTGATTTATTTCTGTGAAAATGCTCTCATTGAAGCATAATGCAATATACAGCTGTGACTTTCAATTTACTCCTGGGATGTTTATTAGGGCTTTGTTTTGGCAGGAACTTTGCCAGAGTGGTTATGATTGATCACAGTGTGATTTATTGAGAAACTTGCTTTTAATCTAATATTAGGAAAACTATCATCGTCGAAAGAACACACCAATATTTGGTGTTAATTATACAAGTGGGAACTGCATTTGCATATCTCACAGTCCCAGGAGCATCAACATCACAGCACTACCTTTCTGTGTAATCTGACTTTCTCTTTGCATGTAAACCATTAATTAAAAATCAGTAGTGATTTTGAGAATCATTACACCTGTATCAATATTTGCTCACACTCCTGTTCATTGGAGGGGAAAAAAGGATGAAATATCTGCTTTCTTTAGGAAGCCCACTGTGACTGCCTAATACTGTTACTGCCTGTTCTGAAGTAATAAGTCACCTTCTCCTTCATGCTGGGAGGCTCACTGGCGGTGTCTCTGAAAATATTATTGGTTTTCTGTAGGAGGTGGTCAGTACGCCATCCCAACAGCTGCTGTTGTGATTGAGCACAGTAGGAGCTAGCTTGGGTGTGGACATCATCGATAAAGTCTGAGTGAAACTGGGAGGGCCTCTCGTGAACAGGGGGATCCTTCAGAGGACCCCACTAAGAATCTATAGGACAAAAGTTGGTGTCAATGTCTTAAATCCAGTAACAATCCTCCTGCACACTGATGTTAACTAGACTGTCTGTCTGGTTCTTGCTTTGCTCACAGTGTGAGACAAAGAAAACGTACAGATTTGGAAATGCATTGCATTAGCCACTCTAACTACTTATAGGAGAGTCTGTCAGTCTGACGAACCCAGACAACAGCTTCATTCATACATTGCTGTAATTAAGTGCCAGTACGATCATCATTGGTGGTGGGAGTGCTACTATAAAGTGGCCTCTGCAGTGGGAAAAGTGGGGAAGGGAGGTGGAAAACAGGTCAACTACAGAAACGGGTGTTGAGTCAACAGAATTGGATCCCACAGCGCTGATTGAGACAGGAAGTATAGAGACGGCACTCTACAGTACCCAGACGTCTGGATGAAGTAGAACAATTTAATTGGATTCCCACTACTATGGTTTCCAGATTAACATTAGAACAGCTTGAATAGCTTAAAATCACCTTTATTGTTCCCACTCCCCTTATTGTTTTTGAACGTAATGCCAGAAACAAACAGAGTAGTGTGAGAAATGACCATGCAGTTTTTTTACAGCGTGTCACAGTTTATTCGATTTGTTACTAGCTGTCAGACAGTCATTGGATTACAATTATGTTCTGCTTTTGAGAAAATCTGCTTTTGAACTTGCTTGATATTGGTGGTCTATATCACAGTGAAACAATGTGACTGGACATGCAAAGACTTCTCAATAGTTTGAAGTAGAATACTCAAAGTATTTTTCTGTGGTAAATGATAAGTGTAAATACCAAGATTTTCACCAAAATGTGGGTATAAGCTAAAATGTTTATCATTTGACTTGTAAGAGAAGGGTATGCCATTATTTTGAGCTGCATGGGGATCAAATGTTAGCATTTGTATTCTCAGGGTTTATTTGTGCATGTAAAAACAATCCAATTTGACTTTTAATGTAAATCTAAAAATACCACTGAAATTGCCTAAAATGAGAGCTCCTCTCTTCTTGTAAATTAACATTCTGTGTTCTAACCATCAATCGCTCATTGATGGTTGGAAAACAGAATGGACCAATTTATGTAATACGGAAGCTAGACTGATCAAATCCTACCAAAAATAAACTCACCTATGTGCAGGATCCCGATGTGTGTGAGGCCTGGTAGATAACGCTCACACATTTCCTGGAAATTGAAAAAAATAGTCTTGATGCATTTTTCATTGAGTTAATTTCCATTGGTCTTTATGTGAATGCCAACTATTTCATTAGTGTTGGTAATGAGACATCAGGGTGGCCTTTAGTTGCATGGGTGTTGCATTGGAGTGGGGAGCCCTGCATGCCTTGTGTAGCTCATCCTGTATTTTCCTAAACATTACATAGCTGCCATCGGGTCATTCTGAAATGGTAATGGCACAATTAGCATTCTGGGAATGGAAGGATATGACATCAAGACCATTTAGGAGCTAATCAACCGTGTGCTTTTTCAACCTGCTTATTTTGCCGCTGATGAACAGTTCCTGTCGACGTCTGACGGTAGTGTGACATTTGCCTTTGTCGCAGGTGACAGGAATGTTTCGAGGCAGAATGTGAATGTCGTGGAGGTACGCTGATCTTCTTGAGCACTTTGTCGAAGAATGACCAATAAATCTCCTTCCCCTTTCTATCTCCGTCCGCTTGTCTCTCCGTTTCGTGTACTCTCACCCCCTCCCTTTTCCGACCAAGCTTTAATTTTGGGCTGAGACATTCGAAACCAATGAATCCAATCCGTATTCCCTCATGAATTATTTAATATTAATTTGCCATCCACACTCTACGCAGCCTGAGCAACGAGATTGTGGCTGCTCAGTGGAAGACGGACGCGTCATGCCACGTATGTAATGACGGGCGGGCAAAGTTCCTTTCGGGTGCCAGCTTTCATCACAGTAAATGTTGATGACACAGGTTTGTTACCGAGCTGACAAACTGTCACGGAGCTGTCGGGCTCGCACAATCACTGACTCCGCACGGCTATGATCACCTTTAAACTGATGAAAGCCAACCTTTGTGGAACACGTGTTGATGTCTGGGTGGGCAGAAGACTCTATTTATTTGTATGCGACTCATACATGTTTGCCAGCTCCATAGACGAGACAATGGAAGTGAATTTGTCTGGTTTTTAACCCATCACTGCCGCCTGTGAGAGTGTGTAAGACGGATGGAGGCAGTGAAAGCTTGACAGTGATTATCACTACCAACACACAGCCTGATTGGGCTATAATTGGTAGTACATTGTTTCAATACATTTCAGAATATGGTGAGTGTCCCCAAACACATACTTCCATCTCCCTCACTAGAAATAAGAGCATTGCGCGTTGAATTGCAGCTGTATTCAGGTAATACGTTTTTGTGATGGTCCATTGACACTGAAGTCGATTTTGACTCCGTGGGCTGGTGGGAATTTTGAAACGTTCTATTCAAATGAGTTCCCGTTGTGATTCAGAAAAGTATATCCCATATCAAGATAAAGTCAGTATGGGGAATTTTCCATTGTTCATAATCAATGAGCAGCTCAACAAATTGTACATCATTTTTACATCATTACTGGTCCTTTCACTGAGTTGGTGGAATATATATATAAGGGTGAATTTGTATTTTTAAAGAGCAAATCAGTGTTAAATATGGGATGAAATAGATTGATTTCCCCTAATTTGGGCATTGCATGTGATCATAGTAAGTACTTGTATCTGTTTCGTTAGTTTAAGGTGGAAAAGCTCACCAATTTTCACCACATGTTAATGTGTATTGTTGGTTTAGTGAACAGCAGTGTGTGGGGCTGTATGATCAGTGCTTTGCTAATTGAGGACGGGGACGGGGGACGGGGGGCTGTGTTTAGTTTCAGGGTGCAATTTGCAGCTGCTAGCAGTGCAATGCAGTTTTGATAGAGATGGCAGACTGGATTTGGAAAATACAAGAAGCCACTAACAGATGCGTGTTACTACTCTGATAACGATTTATTGTTGATTTTTATTTCTTCCAATCGCAGGATTAAATCCCGAACACAGATGCTTGCGAGGAACTGTGTCTTTTGTGTTTTTGCTGTAGACCGTTTTTTTTTTAACGTTGAGCAGCATATATTCAGGATGCCAGTATTCAGGGTTAGGATTGCCTCTGCTGTGCGGTGGCTCCCGGGCCTTCGTGTTCTTACTCAGCGGTTGTGGGCAACCTCATCTCATCAAATATCCAAGTCTGACTCTGCTAACTGGAAATCACTCTTTCCCAAGGCAACATTTAAAGAATGTGAAAGCTACAGGATGAACTCAAAATCAAACTCAGCACTTTGAGCCAAACCTTGCAAACGATGAAGAAAAAGGACGATTTTGGAAGATAGACAGCTTAAAGAAAAGGGATAAAGAAAAACACAGTAAGATGTGAGCTCTTATATGATCACCGGCTCTTGTATTAAGAGTTCTGCTGACATTGAGTGTTCAATAGATTGCACGTGAATCTCAAGTACCCGCTGAGAGGACTTAGCAAAGAGTAAGGAGGCTTTATCAAGGATTTGAGCCGAGCTTTCAATATCTCTGTGCCTAAGGTTATGCAAACACTATGCCAAATGAAAAGAGACTAAAACCAAGGTTCTCACATCTCTTGCTACAGCTTTTCAGCCTCGGTTTTATCGTGAAGTCTTCCGTAAACTAATGGAAAATGAATAGCAAATGCCTTAACGTTGTTGATCCAAAAAATTTCAATTGAGAAGCCCACATGTCAAATCCATGTTTTGTTCTTTTATTTCCAGTCGATTCGCTTCCCTTTATATTTGCTGAATCAGTGTTCACAAAGCCTGAAGTCTTGTCTGAAAATGACCTATTAGAGAGGAAATACAAAAGAGTGATTGTTCTTTTGAAATTACTTTGATGAACCATCAATTCATTTCCAAAACCAGCCAAAGGAGGAAAATATGGTGACATATTTAAGGTCTGCACAGTATCCAGCATTATATTGTGAGGATGACAGTGTGTTGTCCAGTTTTGAACCAATGCATTTGCAGCTTTACCTTTAAGGGCCATGATGATGGAATAAATACTATATACTTTATACTGCTTGTCTACCTGACTCATAACTCCTTCAAAAGCATACCATGCATTTGAATTCACCTTCATGCCATGCAGACATTTGCTACAATTCACTTCCTTTTGGTATGAAAATAAATGAATACAGGCTGAAATGAAATGAAATGGAAAATAGTTTGAGTTTTGTGTCACTAACAGCAACACATTTGATTGCAATAAATTGGAAAACGCTGCAAATCGTTTCAGCAGTTAAAATGTGTAAGTTCTAAGTTATTCTTTTCATTTCATTTAAATAGCTCTCAGCAGTAGCCATTACTCCACATTTAACTTCAAGGTGAGCAGACAGTGATTCACTGATAATATATTTCTAAAGAAACTTTCTAATAGATTTGTGTTGACTGAAATACATTTAGACCCTCCACACTCGTACACTGCATGTAGTCCATGCTTTGAACAATTACATAAGCAATGTAAAGAATGCACTTTTGTATGCATGGCTGCAACAATGCAACGCTCACAGTATGGTCCCTTATGGATTCAGATAAATGGATTATTACTCAAAGCCAGTCTCCTTTTTATTGTGTGCATATATTGTGGCAGCAATAATGCAATGTTTTCACCGTTTCACTGCGATGCATAATGGACTCATTGCTTCTCCCGGATCTATGAAATGTTCACTATCACTTTGCCATTCATGTGGGTTGTCCTTGGGATACATCGCATTGCTAACACCCTTGCTGGGAGCATACAGGAGTCAGTCACACACACACACACACACACACACACACACACACACACACACACACACACACGCACAGTCGTGCACATACACATCAATAATGTTTCTCTTAATGAATTACTAGCAGACCTTGAGGCCGTACACCTATATTCCAGTAACGTCTGGCCAGGTGCCCAATGACAAGCCTCATAGCACAAAAGACAAGAACACACACACACACACACACACACACACACACACAATCCTTTTGTCTTTAAATAGCATGCTTACTGAGCTTCCTCATCTACATAACAATTGTACCAAGGTAGGCACCAGCCCTAGAAACTCTATTACTGTCCATCCATCCTGCATTACTGCTAGACTCGCTTTTCAGTCGTTCTTTTTGAAAATCACTATTAATTTGGATCAAGCTAAGTGTCAGTGCTGTGCACTATCAACGTTATTTATAACTACTCGGAATGCATGTAGGCAAAGTTCCACGGTGAATCTGACAGGAGCTTGATACGCTCTGTTTGAAACAGTAACAGATGGCGGGAGGCACCTCACTGTCGGCCCGGCAGAAAAGCTTCCTCTCCCGTCAAGGTGAAAGGTCAAGGAGGTGATCTTCAGCGATAGATTAAACATAAAGAGTTGAATAGCCAGCAGTTATGGGATTTAAGAATTTCACACCCTTCAGAGTTTTACCATAAGCTGTCGTCAGCAAAATAATAGAACGCCTTTTACAGTACAAGAGGGAGAATGTTGAGTGTATTATAATATATGATTAGATAATGTGTACTTTGCCCTATTGCTGAGTAATCAACGAGTCCATAGTCAGAAACGTACTATTTTCAGTATTGATGAATCATATAATAATGTATCAAATTAAAAATTCCGGTTCCTGGACATGGTGCTAGTCATTTTCATACTTTTATAGGTTCAATTTGTTTTGTTTTTTTGTTTTTGAAAGTAATAATGCAGTGACTATATTCAAAAGGGAGCACCACCTAGATTTAAAATTCCAATATGGCCTAAGAAAAGTCCAATCAATATTTGTCATTAGAGCTTCTCTCTCTCAAAGCCAGGCACCGGAGGTGTAGGCTTTAAACGTGATGTCATCTTATTAGCTCCATCGACAATGCATGGGAGACTGATTACTCAAATACGCTTTATTCCATTGTAGTGTCATCACTTCTAAAACAATTGAATGTACCCAAATAATCAGAACATTCCCCTGGGTGCTCTGTGTCATCTATAACATATGTCCCAATTCATTGTCGATTCAGTTCCAGATGTTATACTATGCTAAAACTATGCTACATTTTCTTTGGGTTTTAGCTCCGTGGTTTTTTTTCTAATATTTTTAAACTATAGGATTACCAAGGATTCGGAAAATGGGTAGATTTCCCCTTTTAATGATGTTGCTGTCTAGCTAATTGAGCATTATAATAAGATGTCTATATACACCGTACACGTCCATGTACGTTAGGGGAGCTGTCATCTTCTGACAGGACGTCGGCTCTGCATGCTCCCCCCCCCCCCCTGCACCTTAGGGCCCGTGGCACTACTGAGCACAGCGCACATAACCCTGCCCGGCCATCCGTGTCCTCTGACCCAGAGTCAGCGGGTTAATAACCAGCTGCACCGAAAGCCATTTGTCATTTGCTACCTGCCACTGATAGGAGATGTCAGCAGATGTCTTTGCCCTTGTCACCCAGCCGCATGACAAATACTGTATCACGCCTCGCAATCTGAGGCTCCCTGAGGCTTCTCAGTACTCCTCTACTGAGCAGCCACTCCCACTTGATAGCATTAGATTCTTGTGCCATGATCCATATCGAGATAAACTGGTGATCCCCCCCCTTCTCTTTTTTTCCCTCTCCCCCTTTCATTGCTCCATAAATTGCAATTGGGCCTGTTTTTTTCTGTTTTTTTATTATTATGTTGCACATTTTTCTCTCCCCTTTTTGCTTTTAAACGTTTCCAGTTTCCCTTTGATGTTTGGTACTTAATGCCAGCAATGGCCTGGAGCTAATGGTTTTATATTGGTACAAAATGTGGGACGATTTATGCAGATAAGCAGAGTACATTGGTGAAACAGCATTTCCACAACTGCTTTGGACACGAATTTAATCGAGCCTGATAAATCAATTGTCTTTCCATTTGTGGACTTTTTATGTCGGTGTTTCTTCCCTGACAAAAAAAAGTGTAAACAAATGTGCAGAAATAAGCCTCTCTTATCTCATTTTGTCTATAATAGAACTGCGGCATTGTTTAGAAGGGCTTGAACATGTGTGAATCTTGTCAATTATGCATTTCAATACCATGGGTGAAAAAAGTTACCATCATAAAGATTTCATCAAAGCAGCTAAGCAATGCTGGCATTACTGGCTCGGCAGTAATTCTCCCGAGCCAGCTGCACAAACGCACAACATTACAAAGGCTTAAGAACTCTGTCCAGCTTTTCAAGAGTTCAAGGTTTCTAGTTGCAGCGCAGCGTGGATGTGTGCTGAGACAGGGCGCTGCACTGGGATGCTAATGCATAACCAAACAGTCACATTTGAACTTTGGTTTATTCCTCAAAGGCTATTTAGATGTTTGTTTATTCATTTTTTCCCGGGGGGGAGTTTTGACATAATAAGGTTAACAGTACAGACTTTACCAAACAGATTAAATGTGAACTGGTCATGGATTATATGTTGTCCCTTTTTCCTCTCTCCTTGTTCTCTGCAGAGATGTCGGGTACAGGAGAAGACATTTCCCAGGTGCACTGGAAGCAGCAGTGGTTGGAAAACGGGACGCTGTACTTCCACGTGTCCATGACCGAGTCGGAGGTTCTAGCCCAGACCACACAACCCTCGGCCCGTGAGCCTCCTCATGGCCTGCACGAACACATGCATCTGCTGCACATCTCAGTTATGGTACGTTACAAACAACTACGCCCAACGGGAAATGAGGTTGTAAATATACATGGAATCACAATGGATGAAAAATGCATCACAGAACTCACCACTGTTGGCCATCTTTTGCGGGGAATTGTCCCCGCCCTCTATTTGTTCATCCATAGTGCCATGTGCTATCTGAGGTTACTGCTGTTTTGTCCTTCTTTCTGAAGATCCTCTTTGGTATGGCATGACTTACAGTTTGACCCTAAAAAAGAGTGTCATTTTGTTGCAGCTTTATAGTAAATGGTAAATAGGAGTGTGCAAGCAAAGCACATTTCTAGTCTTCTCAGAATCAGAACCATTTATTGCCATGCTTGTTTTCCCATTCAAGGAATTTGTCCTGGCGGAAGGTGCATACATTTAACATTTAACAATACACATTTAACAATAAACACAGTGCAATGAATGGGAATGGATGAATGAATATTTACAATTGAACAGTAGAAGAGCACGCAGCTCTTTAACCAGACATGTCATCATTCACCCATTCATACAATGATGGCAGGTGCAACCTTTCATACCCCTTCACACACACAACAGGAAAAATCCCATGGGGGGAAATCAGTGTTGAGTGTCTTGCCCAAGGACACATCAACATGGACTAGTGGAGCCAGGGATCGAACCGCCGATCTTGACTCTCTTCGCTGATGTTTAAGTGGTGGTTCACCTCCAGATATGTAAAGAGGACCTTTTTAATTAACACGTTTAAAAGCGGATGACACAAGTTGAAATGGCACCTCCACACGTGCAACACTCGCAGACATGTTAAGTCGGTAGAGCTACCCCGAGGTGATAAAGCACTTTAGATAAGCGTTGACTCATTGACGAGCAGTCTGCTGCCTATCTTCAAATGTCAAACCAGTCTGGTAAAAACACAGCAACAGAAGCGGTGTTGCACCTCTCGGTGTATTCGTTCTTGCTGATGGGATGCTGTCACACGATGGGGGAGCATCAACTTGTTGAAGCCTTACCAACTGTTAGCAGGTGGAGTCGAACGATGGTTCGGAGTGTTGTCATAATATGCGTTGCATGGCTTTTTCATCGCCATACCGCAGCTTTATGATTGTGGCATATAGGGATTTAGTTTTGCTCTAACTCTACTGAGGCAGAAATTCCCTCCTAACACACACACACACACACACACACACACACAACATTGCAGCTGATTACACTCCTCACCCATGTTTTGTTCTGCAGCACTATCTCACTGAAATGCTCTCTCCCCTCTGGACATTATTGATAAGACCCACCTCTGCACATCCACCACCTTGTGTGCTTTAATCGCCCATCCTCTCTCTCTCTCTTCTTGCATTCTACAAATATGTTTGGTAACATCATCTCGTCTTCGTGGATGTTGATATTTGCGAGGTGCTTTATCTTATCTTGATGAATACCCCTCGCTGTGTTTTCACAGCACTGTCCTCCCCTCCCAGTCTCTGACCTTGACACGTCGCCTCCAACCTGAAGTCTGTTTTTTTTTTCATCTATTCTGTTGTTTCTGTATTTCTTGTCTACCCTCACGGCCCCACCCAGAGCCGGCCTTAGGCATGAGCGGTAAAGGAGAAGGCTCGGGGCGACATCCATCCATGGATCCCGTGCTAACTGAGGGAAGAAAAAAACATGTCAAAATTAATAAGTTTTACGATTTTTTCCACTAATACTTTTTTAATACTATTATTTTAAACTATTACAAAACAAATCTTCCACCCACATAACTACATGGACTATTAAACAGGCTCTATTTCCCAGGTTGCACGCAGCATCGCCCCGGCGCATCACCCTAATAGCTAATGATGAAGTCAGTTGCTCCCACCTTAAATTAATCCAGCAAAGTTGGAAACATTCTTTTAGGTGGTGAATAAACTATAAATTAAAAGTTGTCTTTTTTTTTTTTTGGCTTAATCTCAAAGACATGCTGTTTCTGTGTGACTGCTTGGTGGTGGAACTGGCTGTGATGCAAGGGCACCATCTAAACTCTTTCCTAAAATACCAAAGTGGTCAGGTCTCTGGCCCCACCCCCTGGGCGTGCCTAACACTTTAATGACGATGTCATAGAATCTGATTTAAGATAAGATAAGATATTCCTTTATTGTCCCGCAGTGGGAACATTTGCAGGATTACAGCAGCATACAGGTGACGCGCACACAAGAGACACGTAGTAAAAATAAAAATAAAAGTAATATAAATAAACAGTAAAGAATCCACAATAAAAATGTTATATATACAGACAGAATAAAAATGTATTTGTATTGCACTGGTTGAAGTGATTGAAGTGAATGAAGTGATTTAAGTGTTTTTGTGGATACTGAGAAGTGAATCAAACATTACACAGGAATTGTTGTGTGCATTATTTATTGTTATTATTATTATTATTAATAATACTATTATAAGGGCAAAATGGACACTGCAACTATACAACTTTGTCTTGCCAAATTGAAAGTAACTATTGGTAACTATTGCAGGTACAGTTACTTTAAGGACTCAAGTTATACAGTGTACAGTATACAGTGTATACCTTAACCACACTATTACATACAACTTTATTCTCGCCTCAGTCATAAACACATCTGGTTCCTAATTGTGTTAAATGGTGATAAGATTTATTTAATGGACCTTTCTCACAGCAGACATTTTGACTTCAATACTAGGAAACGCAAAGGTGTAATTAATACCATTAATAAGGGTTCCAATCTATTGAAGTGTCACAGTGGATATCACAGTGTGACACAGTGTGCGCCACAATGCACAATACCAGGATTCTGAAGCTAAATATATTTCAGCCATCATTCATTTTAACCCGTTTCTTTTTCTTTTTATATTTTGTAAAAAGGAAAATGTCCTCCAAGTATAATGCTTATTATGAAACGCTGTACAAGGCTTTCCTTTGAAAATACCTTTTTTTATTTTTTTACCTTTTTTTATTTTGACAAATAGCTGTTGTATATTTCTGTTAGCATTTAAAATAGGCTCAAAACCATTGTCTGCTCCTCAAAACGTTTTTTCTGCAACAAAAGGTTTCCGTCCTTATTTCTTATGCATTTATTTGTTTCACTTCAGTCCTGTAGACAGAGTTTATGTTAAGGAGTATGCATTGTATTTTATTTGTGTTTAATATATTTCCATGCATGCTAATAGATACGGATGACTAAATATGTACGCCTAAGCAAGAATATGAATATGTTTCTATTTCCAGGAACTGTTTCTTTTGTTGGCAGTCTCAGATGGACTGGCATCTCTAAACTGACCATATGTGAGCGTGGGGGCACCCGTCCAGGGTGTAGCCTGCCTCTCACCCAATGCCCAGTGGATGCTGGGATATGCCCAAACCTCCTGAGACCCAGAGCAGAACAAACGGTTCAATAATATTTGTCGCTTTTGGATTAATTAATTCTGATATTATTACAAGTGTTTTAATAATGAATTATCATACCTCCCCTCGTTTTCCCTCTCTTGGTTGCATCTCACTGTCCTCTACTCAACCTTCTCTTGCACATCTTTATAATTAGACACAGCTGAACTTGTTTCCTTCATGCTCCTCTCCCTCTCATCCTCGGCCCACATCCACGATTAAAGAACACCCGGTGCTTCTTTGTGTCCATAGACTGTAAGTAACAACATGGGGACGCACAACGTGGCTCCACAGCGCTGCCATTGGTAAAATAATTCCACAAGCAACTTTTTAGCAGCGCAAAACAAATACCAAAGCATTTATTTACTTGTGTAATCACATCTGAAGGGTTTTATGGTTTTTTTTCGGATACAAATGTCTTTAAATGCGCATTAGCTGATGTTTTTGGCTTTAAATATAACATTGACTGAAATGGCAAACTTCTTTGTCATTTGTTGTCGAGTGATAATTATCTGCGAGGTTATTGCTACCAGCGACCCATGTATCCAACTAACAAGTAGATGTAATCTATTGGTAATCTACACATATTGAATATAGGTGAGGTCAACATGGTTTTATCCCCAAATAAAGGGAGTTTAGGGAGTTGTCCTTCACTGTCTTTGTGCGTTGGCTTAGATAATATTGTATAAAATTCAAAGGAAGTGTGAAAGAAGAGGGGAAGCACGTCGAGGCAGTCGGAAGAGGACAGAAGGTCTGGTGGTTTGGCCTCGTGGCCCCGAGGCGTCTCCTGGCTCTTTGAGTGAACATCACAATATCTGATGCTGTCAGTTCTGGGCCAGACTGAAGTGTGAGCACTCTATTCTTCTGGCATTGAGCTGTCAGTTTCTCACTCAATCAAACAATCGTTTTTCCCAACTCTCCCCGCTTTCTGCCGTCCTTCCCCTCCGCTGTCTCGCCATCGCATGACAGCGGCAGACCGAGGCAGGTATCAGTTTTAACGCAGTTTTAACCAGGTAGATTTGTTTTACGGCGAGTGACTCACACTCATAACCAGTTGTTTCCAGAGTATTCCTTTTTTCCATTGTTGGAATGTATTATTTTTAATCAAACAAAGTTGGTAGCATTTTTTAGGAATACTCTCCAGCGTGTAAAAGCTATCCCTTAGAAGTCGTAGCAAAATTAGTTTGTGCTGAATTTCGTCTGTGTTTTTATTGAAAGGGTTCCTGTGAAAGCTTCAGCAGAAGTAATTCATACACTGGTTATGCTGACTTTTGTAAAGAACATATCGGCTTTGCCAATGCTCGTAGACGTCGGCGCTGACAACAACATGTTTACAAGGGAGGCATTTCTTTCACTCAAACACATCAGTGTCCTTGTACCTTTCATAACCATAATGCAAAGCCTTCTAAATAAATGGGTTTGTTTTGTCTGTTTTTCTTCTTTAAAATCGTACTCTAACATTGTTTTTATTTTATTTTTCAAATAGCTCTCAGTGACCAACATAAATCATTGTTAATACGATGATCTTCTCCCCTGTTGTAAATATATAGCTGTTAAATGTATTTATGACTCCAACTTCAAAGAGATACTTGACACTTTAAAACTTCTCATTTAATTGCAAATGATTAGTACACTTTGTTGTCTTTTTTTTTTTGTTTACTTTCTGAAGATGCCGATTGCTAATACATAACAATTTGTGCTCAAAATGTTTCACAATAATCCATAGCATCGCAGCTGGAATGCTATGTGTGGAGCTTTCTGTTGAGCTATAGTACAGTGACAATGTATTTTAATACAAATGTGTTAATTAGATTAGATTGAATATGCTGCAAAACATTGTTTTCTAGCGATCATGGATGCACAGAACATCTCATCTGAAAAAACATCTGTCACTTGCCTGACACATTTTTTCCCCCATGTCAGTTAAAGAAGTAGCGTCTGGATAATGAATCCACCTCCTTAATTTACTGCATTCGTAAGAAGAAATGAAAGAATCCGACACGTGTGTTGTTGTTTTAGTTCACATAGCAGTTTAGTTGGATGATTGTGAGGTAAGTTGAAAAGTTTCTACTTTTTTGCAGTACTTTTCTTTTGCTTTATTTTAGCATTCCACCATGTTCTGCTCCCTCGCCGTGCTTGGTGGCCTTTATCTGACATAATTTGATTTGCACTGTGCCATCAAAATGATCACACGCTCTTGAGCAACGATTGCAAGGATTTTATTTGTGCAGCTGGCTTTCTAACAAACTTGCACTTCAGTCTCTGCTCGGCTCTTTTTGATTTGTATCTTTTTGAGAGATTTTCAAGCTGGAGCCGAACTGTGATTAATAATGATAGGAAGGGTAGTATTCTATATATCAGTATAAGGGAAGAGCTTCATTGGAGATCACTGATCACTGTCACCGTCTCACTGCAGCCACAGACTCCTTGATTAGTCGACTCTGGGAGTTGTGCCTCGAGTTCTTCACACACACACACACACACACACACACACACACACACACACACACACACACACACACACACACACACACACTTAGCATAATACATCTGTTCACATTATCAGGGCGAAGATGATTGACATCATTTAAACCATTTCAGAAAGAACTTCCACAGCCCTGTAGACATACAATGGCAAAAAAAAAAGAACCGGAATTATTAACATCTAACACCAGACAGTTTGCCTCCAGAAAAGAGTCACACCACTGGTTTGATCAGACCCCTGAGATGTGCTGAAGCAGCTCTTAAACAAAGCCCCCACCCCACAGATATGACAGATCACAGATAAAAAGCAATTTTCTCTGCTCAATTCAACCTCGACACCAGAAAAAATAAAAAAAGTCCATGGTGCACAATGCATGATGCAATATATATGTGACATTTTTTGTGACCAAAAAAAGAATTATAGGTGAGATATAATTGCATTTCTTTCTCATCAGTACTGTGAATGATATAATGCAGTGGGAATTTGAATATGGAGTTCAGGGGGAAAAGGCAGTCAGTCATATTGTGTGTTGCACTGTGGAAGATCTTTCAAAAGAAGTGGGCATGTTTGAGTTCACTGGGAGGACAGGTAGTATTTCACCAAAATGAGATGCAATAAAGGCTGACAGTTCAGAGCCTTTCATATGCCATGTTAGGGAACATAATTATCAAATCCCCTAGATGGTTGTCATAGGACAACACAAACTGTAAAGTAGGCATGTCTCATCGACTATCTGGACAATGACATCAGACCTCAGCGAGTTATGTAAAATACACCAGTAAGTCAACGCTAAATAGATTAAATAAATGGATGGAAAACATTTAATGAGCATATAACTGTGCCCGTTCATATTCCTGCACTCACAATGTGAAGGGAGGACTACTATTCTTATCTCAGTCCTGATAGATATGCATGAAGATCATGGTGCACCCTACACGGTTGAAATGACTTCCTTATAATTAAGCAGTCACTGGTGATGTATGGCCATCAGTGTGCTGGGTCATCGAGCATTTGAGTTAACCGTGGCTCCTGTGGAATCGGAGGCTGCATCAATTTATTCATTTCCACAATGCCCCGGCACAGGCACCCGTAATGCTTCTGCGGGTGAGGACATTTAAAAAGTATTACATTAGTTACGCCAGTTACGTTTGAATCCCTTTCAAGCTTGTTATTGTTTCGGCCACCTTTTGGGTTCTTGTAATTTTACACGTGTCGGTTATTTTACCTTGAATATAAGGTCAGTAGCTCGCAGGTTAAGAGATTGGTATGAAGCTTTAAGAGTTAAGAAAAAAATATATAATATTATTCATGTAATAATAATAATATGTCAGAATTTAAATAAAGTTATTTGATTATGGAGCTGATTGTTCTTCTGCTTTATTAATAAAGCTCCTTTACATCCTTACAGATCAGTATGGTTCAATTAAATTTTACCTGCACATTACATTAAAGGCTTAAGAGATATATATATATATACAAAAATACATATTTCTCTTTCCTTCCGTAGCCTTCCCTTTTATTTATCTGTCTAGATGGGAGATATCAGCCTAGAGACGTCTGCCTTCTCTCCAATATCTTGGGACTAAATGGAACTTGGCTCGTGATGCTCAAAGCTAAAAAACAGAATATATTTGAACAGCAATGTCTCTTTCCAGGAATCCTGACCTGTTTACTGAAGATAATCCACCGACCGTGTTGTGTTGTGTAGGAACTGTGATTGAATGAAAATAGTTCCTCCTTCAAATTATTGTGTGTGTACACATGGTGTGAGGCAGTTCTCAATTTGATTGCACATTTTATTCAATTTTCTTTCCCATGTCGATTATTTGAGTAATGCTTTTTAATTTCATTTCATTTTGTATTTGTAATATGTCTAAGGCCATTTTAAAGCTTAATTTATTCTTCCTGCTGCAAGAAACCCGTTTACCAACTGATCCATACTTAAAGTGATGATGCCTCAAGTCACCCATGACGGTTATCATTTGATGTGTTATCACATGAAAATAGAACAGCATTGTGTTTCAGACCCTGGTGCATGTATTGTCATCACTAAAACATGAATTTGGTCATCTGTTTCCACATGTTCCATACGACTGCTGTTTCTCGGACTTGGTGTCTTACAATGCCAATTTCATCTTTCATGAACATACTGCTTCTCCTCCACTACTGCCACCAGTGGAGTACACGCCTATCTTACACTTTACTTTACATTGCAAACAAAGCAATGTGGCATTATTCCTCACCCATCACCTCCCACAATGCCCAAATCCTACTCTGCCCAGTCAGTGAAAGACCTTCAGGCATTTAACCAACATGGCATCGTAGCCTTGAAGACATGGACGTCGCTGTCTGTGGCTGCTTTACACCTGCGGCCTGCCAAGAGAAAACGTACAGCGCTGTTCTCCAGTTCACACTACATTGAAGAGGCTGTCGATCTGCTAACACCGAACAATCTCCATGGCCTTCAGCTTTTCCCACTGGCCTTGCTACTACCGGTGAATGCTGCCAAGGGGAGCGGCCCTGAGCTCCCTCCGCTGATGAATCTCTTGCCTTCTGTACAGTGGCATCATTTATTTGTTTTTGAGGGAGTTCCCCAGTGTTCTCCACACCCTTTCTGACAATTGAGGTCTTCTGAAAGTCAACCTTCTCCATATGAACTAATTCAACGAAGAAAACAGACAGAAAAAAATGACAACCTTTAAAGGGTTGATAATCGTTTTTCATTTTGTGTACAACACATGGAATATATGTTTCTAATCATCACTGCCGATCACTTATATGAACAAGCTGAATTTGTTTTCCCTGGTATCTGAGCGAGCAAATGTGTTCAATACAAGCAAACACCCTACAATGCATGCATGCTACATTGGAGCACACATGTATTGCATCATCCCAACCATCCATTGGAGATTGGATAGGATACTTTGTAGAGATGGGATGGTGACTGCCTTCATGGTTAGTCTGTAATAGCTACTGAGTATAACTCCAATGCTCTCCATTTTTCAGGTCCATGTTTTCTGTTTTTCTGCCGATGCCACTGCTCTGACCTCCTCGCATGGTGTTCATTATAGAGAATCCACAACTAGCACAGATGTTCCATAACAACGCACCAACAGAGAGCATTTTCCTCCCAGTACTACCCATCCAGGCGTCCCGGTCACTAATGTGGCCATTTATGTTTTCTAGTACCACTATACATTTGGAAGATGAATCCTTGTCTGGTGGTTTACTGGCAAATTACTCGAACCAGCTATTAGATGCTCACATAAAGAACAGCAGTTAGCGTTCTCCTTTTTTTTTTTTTTACAACATACAGTCACATTGAGGTGACCCTGTCATCCACTGGGACTCTCTAAATGTGCCCAGTTGCAGGAGTGGGCTTTGTTGTCCTGGTTCTGGGCGTCCGCAGGTTCTGGTTCCTGCTGGAAGTCATTGGGGTCATTTTGAAAGACAGTTTGTTCTCACACCTGGAACTGATTTACCTTGCATGTCCCTGAAAACGTTAGCATTGGGGTAACATTATAACTTACCCTAGAGCTAGAACAAAGACTTAACTGGCAAGAGAACACACATGACGCATTTACTATTCCCATGTTTCTTTTATGAACCCATATCCCTGGCAGAGGCCACTAAGGTAGTCAAAAAGCTCCTTGGTGGCAAGGCGCCGGGGGTGGATGAAATCCGCCCTGAGATGCTGAAGGCGCTGGACTTTGTTGGGCTGTCTTGGCTGACACGCCTCTTCAATGTCGCATGGGGGTCGGGCACAGTGCCCATGGACTGGCAGACCGGGGTGGTGGTTCCCATCTTCAAGAAGGGGGACCGGAGAGTGTGCTCGAATTATCGGGGTATCACACTACTCAGCCTCCCGGGAAAAGCTTATGCCAGGGTGCTGGAACGGAGGCTCCGACCGTTTGTCGAACCTCGGATTCAAGAAGAACAGTGCGGGTTTCGTCCTGGTCGTGGAACAGTGGACCAGCTCTTTACCCTTGCAAGGATACTGGAGGGGTCCTGGGAGTTTGCCCAACCAGTCTACATGTGCTTTGTGGACTTGGAGAAGGCTTTCGACCGGGTCCCTCTGGGCTTTTTGTGGGGGGTGCTGCGGGAGTATGGTGTGCCGGACCCGTTGCAACGGGCCATCCGGTCTCTGTACGCCTGCAGTAGGAGCTGTGTTCGTATCCTCGGCAGTAAGTCAGATACGTTCCCGGTGGGTGTTGGCCTCCGCCAGGGCTGCCCTTTATCACCGGTCCTGTTCGTGACTTTCATGGACAGGATATCTAGGCGTAGCCGTGGGGCGGAGAATGTCAGGTTCGGGGATCTCAGGATAGCCTCTCTGCTGTTTGCAGATGATGTGGTCCTGTTTGCCTCCTCGGACCATGACCTCCAGCATTCACTGGGGCGTTTTGCAGCCGAGTGTGAAGCGGCGGGGATGAGAGTCAGCACCACGAAATCTGAGGCCATGGTGCTCTGCCGGAAACCGGTGGATTGCTCCCTCCGGGTGGGGACAGAGTGCCTACCACAAGCGAAGGAGTTCAAGTATCTCGGGATCTTGTTCACGAGTGAGGGTAAAATGGAGCGGGAGATCGACAGGCGTATCGGTGCGGCTGCAGCAGTAAAACAGGCGTTGCACCGGGCCGTCTTGGTGAAGAAGGAGCTGAGCCGAAAGGCAAAGCTCTCAATTTACTGGTCGGTCTACGTCCCAACCCTCACCTATGGTCACGAGCTTTGGATCGTGTCCGAAAGAACGAGGTCGCGGATACAAGCGGCCGAAATGAGTTTCCTCCGTAGAGTGGCCGGGCTCAGCCTTAGAGATAGGGTAAGGAGCTCGGACATCAGGAGGGAGCTTGAAGTCGAGCCGCTACTCCTTCGTGTCGAAAGGAGTCAGCTGAGGTGGTTCGGGCATCTAATTAGGATGCCTCCAGGACGCCTCCCTTTAGAGGTTTTCCAGGCACGTCCATCTGGTAGGAGGCCCCGGGGAAGACCCAGGACACGCTGGAGGGATTATATCTCCCAGCTGGCCTGGGAACGCCTCGGGATCCCCCAGAATGAGCTGGTAGATGTTGCGGGTGAGAGAGAAGTCTGGGTCAGCCTGCTTGACCTGCTGCCTCCGCGACCCGACCCCGGATAAGCGGTGGAAAATGGATGGATGGATGGATGGATGTTTCTTTTTTGGGTCTTGTATAGCGCAACCTGGTTAATTTGTATCTGGTACTCTTGCCTGAAAGATTAAAGGTGTGTGGACTGCTTTCGCATCACACAAACAAGTTAGTCTACACCTTTCCCACTTGTCTATTAAATCAATGAAAGCCCTGCTTCACCGCTAATTGTTCTTAACCAGAGCCATTAGTGTCGTAGCATACTGTTGCCGATGATACTGTGATTAGGAAACAAGTAAGATGGTGTTTCATAATTTCCTCCTCATAAATGCATGTCTGCTGCAAAGCTCAGTCATCAAGGTTCTTGAATAATCAGTGTTTATCCTCTGAATTAGTCATCATCCTAGATTACGGGACATCTTGCACATTTCTGAAAATCAGTCAGGAAATAAATGTTTCCTCTGGAAATTCTAATTATAAGAATTTTAGGTTTTAAAGTCAAAATGAAGATGACTCTTTTAATCGATCATCTGTAGTATGCAGTTTTAGAAAAGTTAGGAGTTACCATCATACATGCATGTTTTTTGAGTTGTCTATGCAGGTATTTTCCCCTCGCTCAGAGCATGCATGTGAGCTCTTTAGTACACTTGGGGATATTATAAGAAGTGTAATTTGCTTTAATTAGTCCATAAGGAGGACAGGCAGGAGCCTTGTTACGGACCTCTTTCTGCACTATGACCTTCTACAGCGAGTGACACCATATGTGAATGCAGGAGGTCAGGATGTTCTCTATGTGTTCTGCCCTGGCTCCGTCTCTTGCTTGTATCCTTAGGGGAGAGAACGGTACAAGCAGCTCTTCACGGAAGCTTCCTGGCATGGTTCCCGCATGTTCTCATTCATAGCGGTTCTGTTCCCAGATTTCCGCATGGTACTAAACACATGGTCAGGTGCTGTGTGGCTGCTTCAAGGACTGTGCCACTGTCACGGTGGCTCGGCTCCAGGCTTTGGTTGTGACACGAAGCACAGAAAGGATCGCTTCCTGATTCGATGTCTTTGCCTCTGAAGGAATTAAGTCATCCAAAATTAATTCATTTGGACAATTTGTTCGCTAAAACACTGTCTACATTCCTAAAGTTATTATTTGGGTATGCTTTGGTAATAACCCACTGCACTTCATAGCCATTCATGTTTTCGATGCTCAGTATTTTGAGGGATAGTTTCTTTACTCAGAATATACAAGTGCACTAATTTTTAGTAGCTCCATATTCTCCTCCGCAAGGGAAGTTGTTCAAACATTGTCAGACCTGCTGCATCTAAGGGAATGATGTAGGGATGTATGTTGAAGTTGCTTCCTATCCCAAGAGTACTCTTGCAACATCACCTGCAGGCAATGGATGTGGATGGATGGATGGGGCGGCTATAGCAAGGTACACGGTTCGATCCCCGATATCCCCAAAGTATATATGTAAAAAGTATGTAATACGACAATCCAAGTTTAAAGTTTATGTTGCAGCTTTTGTAGAAGTTACTTTATTTCACAGCTGTTTAAAATCACTGCCACTGTTCATTTTCTTGTCGATTGGTGGCACAGGTTGAACTGGAACTTCAGGGTCAGAACCCAGGCGCCAACCTCAGGTTCTGACAATTGAAGCCAATGTGGAAGCGTCTTAAAACTTGCATTCTCTCTACTGGCCATCAGGGGACGACTGCTCTGGTTGCAAAAAAAAAAAAGAAAGTCAGATTGTATTGAAGTCTATGAGAAAAGGACCCTATTTTTACACTTGAATTATTGCCTCGGTAAACATGAGTTTATGATCTTCTACAAAACATCATGATGCTCATTTCGATAACTGTGGTCCCATTTAGAGTAAAATAGACCATAAATTGGAGTATGCCTTCGAGCGAGCTTAGTGTGATTAACAGGTCGCTGCAACTACAAAAGCCGTATACGGCGGTTACGTCACTCCTCCGTATTCCAAATATGGTAACTTCCTTTGACTGGTTGCAAAAAGCCAAGATGGTGACGGCCAAATGGTCAAACTCGAGGCGTCAAGCCGGTGGTCCACAAACCAAATGATGACATCACGGTGACTACATCCACTCCTTTAACACAGTCTATGTTCAAAACTCAAGATTACACTGCCACTGTGGTTCTGCTGTTATTATAGAGGGCTCAGCCGCCTCTATGTTGAGTTGTGGAGGGAATAGACAGAGGCTGTGAATTTCCAATTCAGCACCTTTTTAAAAAGTTATCTTAACAAATATCTCTTCAGGGAACATGCACAAACATTAACGTGTCCAGACATACTGATATGCACCGCATACACGATCGGGCTGTCCCTTTTTCTTATACGCAGCACGCGCACGCTTAGAAAGACAAACCGTTGTAATAGAGCACTTGTTCGTCCGGCCAAGAGTCATGACCGAAGCAAATTAGTTCTCTTCAGACTTCCACTGGCTGTGCAAAAGTGAAATAGGAAGAATGCTATTATTAGAGACAAAACTCAGGTAGGAGGGCCGGCATCCTCCCATCTTTGTTTTTTTTTCCCCTTTTCTCTTCTGCCCATTCATCCACCGACTCTCTGTCTGTTCTGTTGCCTGGGTAACAGTTACCGATGGAGACCAGGAGTTTGGGGAACATAAGAAAAATGTGGTCCTGGAGATTATTGAATAACTGTGTTGATGCATGCACTTCTGACTGCTTGCATGCATGTGTAGAGCATAATTGGTTAAAATAATTGAACTGTGTCACCTAAGAATTTTACATATCAACTTAAAACATTGCTGTACATTATTTATTTTTAACCACTGTGTTGGTGGGTGGATTGAAATTAAAGCCTACGCAATCAATATATTGTTCAGGGGACCAGGGTAAATAACAAAAGAAACACTTTCTTTGTAAAAGTGTAGATTTGAACACCAATAAACAGAACAATCAGTAATATGGTCTCTGTAGAAATATCTACTTGCAACCCCTCGAACAATAAAAACATCTGCAAACTGCAAACTGCAATCCTCTAAGTAACAGAAAATCTCTCATTTAAAAACAATAACAATAAGCCTGACCCAGATCTTAAATTGATCTCACTGCATTATTTTAAAGTGTAATACAATTAACCTGTTTCTATATTGTGACAGCCAATTCAAACCATTCAGGATTGTTAATCATAAATAAAGCACCTACGTATATAGAGTGGGAACTAGTACCAACTATTTTGCACTTAGCATCACTTTATTCAGCATCATAAGATTTCTAAAATATATTCACATATACAAATATATTTACATAGAATTAATTTGGGCTTTTCCTCCGAGCCATTTCATGGCTCTCTCTTGTGCAATAGAGTTGAAACCAGTGTTATTCACTCTGACATTAAGTTCCGATTGCCAGCAAATGAAAATGTTCAGTTGAGATAGTTCTTTATATGTTGATCACTTCTCAGATATTTACTGCTGGGAATTAGACCATCTTCACTGCATTTCTCATTAACCTCCATGAACCCTAAAGATAGCACCATCAAGCACTGCCTTACTAACAGCCGTAAGCTGGCAAACCAATGGCTTTCTGCTTTTTTGTCTCACTATTGATTCATCCCAATTCTGACCGTGTTTTTCATTGTCCCTGTAAGCACAGAGACTAAAGTATTTGAGAGATTTTCCATCAATGTACATTTTAACTGCTTAAGTTCCCCTCCTTTAAGACTAACGCTAGCAGATGTGTTTTGCTAGCAGCCATCGATGACTTAAGTACCACTTGCGAACATCTTTGCTGTTTGAATTGGGCTCGGAAGAGTTATGCAGACCTGGTATTAGCATTTATTTTCAAAGGAATCACAATCTATTACATTAAGCTGTTGCTTTTATCTAAAGCGACTTACATGCTATACAGTAGACACAGCAACCGTGAGCAATTAGAGTTAAGTGTCTTGCTCAAGGACACATCAACATGGACTATTGAATAACGTGATGTGGGGTGGAGCTATGAGCAGCATTTTGACCGGGAATTTGGAGCATGGGGGGGGGCAGTTTTTGATTGCATCTGGCACAAATGGACAAAGACTATGCTCCTTTCCAGCAGCTGGTGCTCGCTGACAGGTCTAGTCGCACAAGCTGTTGTGGTAACACTTGGCCGACAGCTGCAGATACAAATAAAGGCCTCACTTTAAGCTAAACGACAGGGAATATAACAAGGGCTGAGACCCCAGCTGCCTCTGACAGTGGTTACCACCAGCACAAGCGCACGCTAACCCTTACAAGCACCTATAATCACATATAGCACCATTGCACTCCAAAGCTTTGACGGCAAGGATTTTTCTTTTTCTAGCAGAAAGCATTTTTTTCAGTATTTCTTTCCTTTATTCAGTTAAATATCACAACATTGCTTCTGACAGCACAACAAAAAGAACAATCTGAGTAGTCCTTGTAAGCCTTGAAACACATTTTAAAAAGTTTGTATATACATGCCCCTCCAAGCTAAATAGGAAAACAAAATGACTGTGTGCTAGTGTGTCCACCTTGATTTTCCCACATGCTGCTGCTCTTTACAAGTATGCACCATTGTCACACTCTGATGTCCGTATCTTAACAAAAGTAAAAATGCATTATGTGCCCCTTTCATCCCCCGGCCCTTCCTTTTTCTCAATCAAAGTCACCCCAAGGGTCTCATTGTCCATGCCCCCTTATTGCCTTGTTATCAGCAGCTGGAGCAAGTCCCTCGTGACACCACTGCAAATATTGGCATTACCTTTCTAATCACATGTCTATCTGTGAAATGTCACCGAGGCGGGCGAGTGTGCTTACAGTTGGCTTCCACTGCCTCAGTGTGAAGATGTAATTCATCTCTTATGAAAGCCAATGGAAGGGCCGTAATGTAGTGCGGGTGGGTGGGGTGCTGTTAGGCTGTGGGGGCATTGCAGTCTCATCTTTTCCAGCAGTACTAATTTGCCACAGTAATGAGCAAGCAGCGGTGCATGGTCATCAGGCAATTATATTTGGTTACCATGCAAACAGTGAGCATCATGGGATGTCATTATACTGAGAAATATACCCAGGCTCTATTACAATAGTGGAAAAAAACAAAGGCTAGCCATTATCTAATGCAGAAGCATTTTTTCAACATGTACGAGGTTTTAAAATGCTAAATGTTCTTCCTTGAAGGACTCCCTCATGGGTTGCAGCTTATGTATTCAGTCATCTATATTTAATGTTCTCCACACACGCATGGTTATATATTTTTATTATTTAAATTGTTTATAATTAAAAGACAGATGTGTGAAAAAAAAAATATATATATATATATATATATATAATTTATTTTTTAAAGCCTAATATACCTTGAACTGTATGCAGCTGTACAACAAACAATCTCAGGGAACTGAAACCAAAGGTACCAGTTTTCATTCATAGGACGACCAAAACAAATATTTGTCTGATTATACTTTGAAATGCCCATTGGGTGGTATAATGGGACATGTTTAACTGAATGCCCCCTGCAGATATTGTTCTCCATCAGGGATGCTTCCCATAGTTAGATAAGAGATAATGCAGAGGTCCATTTTCCCTCCATTACGGAACAAACACACTTTCATTGCTATCATATTTCTAAAACGTTCTGTTTCTGTTATTTCACAGACTGTGTCCGAGTAGCATTTCAATTAAGTCGACACTACTCAACTCTGGAAGAACATTTTTTTATTACAAATACAGAAATATGTTTGGTCAGGAAAGGTCTCTGTTACATTCTTAACTAAAACAATGATGCTGCAGTTACACTTTCAGTCAATGTAACACTGACAACCATATGTTTTGCCATATGACATATAGAAAAAAGCAAGGAACTTACAAATAAGTATCAACGCTTCTGAAGTTTGCAATCACACCGTGGGTATACATTCTATTACAAAATCGTTTGGCACTGCTAAATAAATGGCATGGCCTGTAAAGACAGGCTTTTAAATCACTTCCTTTAAAAAAAAAAGCAGTGCATATTTATGAAGAACTCCCCGAACTGAGATGTCATTTATCTCCGTAATCTACAGATGCAGACTTCATCCTTCTGTGCAGGCCTGGACTGACTTATTGTTAGTGTGGCTGAGAGAGGGAAGTGGTGGGTGTAGGGCATGGGCTAAAGCTAGAGAACTCCTGGGAGAGAGGCATGGGGTGGGCAGCTGCACTATACCAGCAAATCAGCCCTAATTCTCTGTTATAATTCACACGGCCAGGGCTCAAGACAGCATTATCTGCCCTTAAATCGTTTCCCTGTGTGGGATGGAGCATCGTGGCATGTAAAAGGAGAGGATAGAGAGGTGGAGTAATGAAGGGATGGGTCTCAAGGCGATGGGGAAGGGGATGGGGAGTGGATCACGGAAACATGTATTAGTTCCCATGGCGAGGGGAACGAAATGGAAAGGTCGACCTGGTGCTTTCCAGTTAAGCTGTGGGAGATTTTCATTCAGTTTTCAATCACAGTGTAATCAGATTTTATGATTAGGTGCGGGCTTTTTGTCAGTGTAATTTCTCTAGTGATTTACATAGCCAGGGCTGTGGGCCAATTCAAATGATTTTCCTTCATTTCAAAATAGATGATTTCACTTGCAACAAAAAACTTTACCTTACCAATCCAGATTTAACACACATTGATATGCATCGGCCTTCTGAAGACGGGTGGCTTCCTATATTACATTTGTCAACAACCGAACAAACGCTGTAATTACCAAGTGCACCAAGAGCAGTAATGTTCAACATCAAAACTCCCACTAGAGACTCCCAAAGAAAATGCTGCTGGTGTGGAACCGTGAAACATCGGACAGGTCACAGTCTGCTTCGGGGGCCATTGTCTACTTACATCCTGGTTTCCAGAAGTTGGTCTCTATAGCAACTCCTTACTGATGACATCACGCAGGTTGTGAAAGATGGCAAGCTGTGATTGGTCAAAGACCATCGTGTAGTCTGTCAATTCTTTCTGCCGAGGCACAGGAACATGTTATGACTATATTTGCTTAACCCTTTAACACTAACGTTGGGTGATTTTCACCTGTGCTATTGTGGTTCAGTCATTTTCATTGTGTTGCTTTTGTCTGAGTTGTGTGGGTCCTTGTGTAGCTTCATGCTGCTCACTGACGTTATCAAAGGTGGGCGTGTCTTTATTGAAGGTAGGCGTGTCTCTCTGCTCCTATCCCTGGCACATGTTTGGGTAAAATATACCCGTTAGTGATAGAGGGTAAACACACTTTGGGTGGATATTATCATTGCAGGGAGACTTTTCCATCACAGGACAAGGCCCACGTCCCAGGAACGGGTGGACCAAAGAACAAGTTCATAGCTCCATTATTTATATTTTGAATCATGTTTCATTGACAATTCCCTAGTTTTTCACCTGATTCTGAGCCTTTGTTTAGGGTCCCCCCATGATACCTGTTTATTTTATGAAGTTCTATATGTTAAAATAAAAGTACTTAAATGTGCCATGTACCCGACGTTAGCGATGGTGTTACTATTTGTAACGTTAGTGTTCTAGGGTTAATCTAACACAGCGACACTGGCTAATATCCGTTTAGCTGCTAACACCAGTCTGTATCATGTCTCTGAGACTAGAAGTTATTTCTCTGTGCGTCCAGGTAATGGACGGCCATGGCTCCTCCAAGGTGAATTAGCCGAGAGGAGACATTAACCAGGGAGCCAAGTCCTGTCATTCACGCTGCGACTTCTAGTTGGACGGAGGGAATGGAGAGCAGATGCTAAGGCACATGCCACTTTAACTTCCTGCTGGGAGAGAAAGAGATGGGAGAAACCGACACAACACTGAGAGGGGGGGCAGTGTAACAAAGAGTGGGTGGCTGACAAATATAAGATGGTGGCGGAAAAAGAGTTGGAGAGAGTGGTGGAGGATGTTGTTGCTGCCTGACACACAGTGGCCTGAACACAGAAACAGGGCGTCAAGGGTGTGTTTGTTTGTGTATGTTGGCAGCCCATGCATACAACTGTGTGTACACCTGTGTGCATTTTGCTATTCCCTCTAGGCATGTCATATGTGGCTTTTTTTTGTGTGTTTTTGTTTCTACTTTGACTTTCTGAATTCAGCATGTGACTATTTCACAGTAGGATTTGCTCTGAACAATACCCTAAAGATTGCTACAGTCCAATCTTCCCCTGGAACAGGAAGGAGATGGATGCTAGGGTTTAGTGAGCCTCCACTGTGCACAGATGGTGGCTTAACCAAAGAGCATGTGTTGGATGTGTTTGCTCTGAGTCTTGTTTCGATGCACAAAGACACTTAATAGGATCACAAGAGAGACAGTTGTGCCAAAGCACATATACAAGTCAATATAATTGATCATCAAACTTCCTGGCTGTTGGAGAGTTTGATGTGTTTTGACGGTTTGATTAATTGATGCTTTCATCAATTTACTGGCTACAATTTGTGTGTTTACATCTTTATAACCACTTTCCACTCAGGCCACGTATTGTTGACTCTTTCTGAAACGTGTACCGCAAAGGAAGAGAAGAGAGACAATAGAAAGATTGCATTGTGTTCCAACAATATGTAGGTACTGTGGTCAAGAATAGAAACACTATGGCTTCACACAATTATATGTAGCTACATTTTTCAAAATTATATATTTTAGATATTTTTTTAGTAGTTACATTACATTTAGCTGACACTTTTATCAAAAGTGACATGCTATACAGTAGACACAGCAACGGTGAGCAATTAGGGTCAAGTGTATTGCTCAAGGACACATCGACATGGACTAGGGGAACCGGGGATCGAACCACCGATCCTCTGATTGAAAGACAGACCTGCTAACCACTGAATACACACTCTTTAAACGTATTGGTGAACAACCAGATACAGTATTATGCAGTTATCAGATCATTTTTAATACAGAATGATGATTTTTACAATTAAAGTCGCTTCCTTTGACTTAATGCTGCTCACTAATGTTTTTAATATACAATGTGGCAAAGCGTCTGTCTAGACATATGCTCTTTTCTCTGAATGTGCCAAAGAGAGGTGACACATCTGAGGGATCCATGTTGACTGTGCTATTTCTGTCCTCAAGACAAGAAATGCCATCAGAATTAGAGTCACATTGCAGAGATTAGACAGCAGAAATTATGCTGAAAGAATGCCAGAGCAAAACAAAAAACTCAAGATGTTGCTGCATCTTCGCCAGATGTTGCAGAAGTACATTTTGACCATATTACATGTAAGAGAACCTGCTTTGCTTGAAGATACGTAACTTAAAAGAGAATATCATATTGTCCTCTTTCAAAGGAATAGTTTGAATTTTTTGAAATGGGGTTGTATGAGCTACATATCCATAGTCAGTCGCCACAACCTCGATATGGAGAAGCAGGCGACAAAAATATTTTTTTTTTTGGTGGCTAAAATATGTTTCCCTGCAGAAGTGCTCATGTGTTGATACTCCTGCCTGCGTCTCCAGAATAGAGGCGTGCCGACCGTCATCTTCTGTAGCTAAATCACTGACTATGATAAGTACCTCAGACAACCCCATTTATAATCTGAACGATCCCTTACCCAAAAAAGAAAAAAAAATATGATCAGGAAACTATTTACCGTAGTTAGCGAACTAAGTATTGCATGGCTTATTCTAGACTCCTCCTGATGCATATTGAGAGGGTCTGTCTGCAATAACTCAGCTCAATGATCCAGTCCAATGAAGGTTTATTAACCTCCTGAATAAACTACATGAACTAGAAAGACTGACTGACCTGGTATCCATGTTCAGGGGCTCATGTACATCGTCACAGTTTAGCAAGTGGAGTTCTGGACATGTTCCCTCTGACCCAGAGAACTGAAAGCTGGACTGTACTGGTTGGTTTTACTGTCTTTATAGGGATGTTTAGGCAGCCGGTCATTTGATTTGCATCTTGGTGAGTTGACCTTACAAAAACTTGATAACTTTCATTAGTTGTCAGACAAGGACATACAAATGTGTTTTCCCAGTTCTAATCCTGCGTCTCTGTGTTTATTGTTCTTGTATATCTTGTTATATGCTGAATATGTAACATTGTATTAGTATTCTTACAACAATATCCTCTTCTTTTCTCTCAAAAATGAGTATTGATGACTCATCTTGACCTCTAAAGCATTCATTTATCTAATTACATGTGATTTTGGGTGACTAGGACGGGGTGTCCATCATAATGGGCAGCTGGCAGCGCATTATCTCAATATGACGTGTATGTTTGAATCTTAACTACCAACAACGTTCCTAACCTTTCCAAAGATTGTTGTTGATATCTTACTTATTCATTTTGCACTCATTTAAACATATAAACGGTTTCTAAAACTGGAAAAAGAAAAGCATGTTCATTGACTTCACATAGCGGTGGGTATTTTGGTAAAATGTTTTAAATGGGGGAGAAAACCACATTAATATGCTGTATTGTGGTCATATTTTCTAATACATGGTATGCATTTATTTTTCTCACCCAGCCAAAGAACAGCATCAGGAGATTGTGTACTTTCGCATGAAGCTCTGCATAAGAGTAAAAATTGCCATTGTGGCAGCATGATTTAAAGAATATATATAATTTTGTTTTTCACTACTCGTCTTTCAAAGCTTTCTTCACCACTTGCAAGTTCATTCTTATGGTTGTGCACTCAACCCATATCATTTTGACTGTCACAAGTTATTATATACACCAACAAAAAAAAGCACAAACCTGCCTTTGTCCTTCTTTGTCCTTGGTTTGAAGATGACTGTCATGGCTAAACCAAGGTAATAGCTTAATCTGAGGAATTTGCATCCATTATGTCTGTTGAAAAAAAATGGAAAGTGTTGAATAGTTCAGTGCAGGTGCCAAATTCTACATTTAATCTGTAAAATACAGACGATGAAAAAAAAAGAAGGAAAAAAAAGGAGAGAAGGGATGAAACATTGCAAGTGAGCCTGGCAGGCGAGAAAAGAGGCAACAAGATCCCCAGTGGAGAGGAAAAAGCTAGACTGGTTGGATCGGAAGTGAAATGTAAAAAGCGGACACAGCAAGGAAATGAAATTTTCAAGAGAAGGCTAACGGGCGAAGGGCACGGATAGGAGAACAGAAGGCAGAAGGAAAGAATAACACGCAGATATGGGAAATGGAATACAAATAATGCACGTTAAGGATAATAATCACGGTCTGAAATAAACCTATAACACAAAAAAAGAGTTGAATCATGGGCTTTCCAGCCAATCTCCTCCCCGTGAAGTCACTTAGGACTAAAGCAGCAGGGATTTGTAGGGTCTGAAGATGAACAGAAAACCCATTTTCCCTCATGGCTACATCTGCCAGTGTGAATTTATATGGCTGGTGTACTGAAGAGCGGAAGAAAGATGTGATCAAACATGAAGGGAAATGGAGACAGACAGACGCGCTGTAATCGAGAAGGGGAGAGAACAAAAAGCGAGAACGGTGGGAAGTGCAGAGGAAAACAATGTGAGATGATACAGGAAAGGGAATCTGAGAGAATCTTAAGGGCACAGAAGTGACAGAGTCAAATTAAGAGCCGTGGAAAAAACAAAAGCTGACGTGTGGTATATATAGTTTTTCAGGAGGAGTGCTTGAACTTTGTAAAGCTTTTAGGTCGTCTGCATTATAATGGTGCTTGCGTAATAAGTCTGCAATATTTATATTAATTGAAAAGCACCCCTGTTTTGGCAATAATTGCGACTGTGCTGAAGCCAACACTAAATAGTGATTATCTCCACAAGTACAAGTTATATTTTAATAATTTCAACAGCAACAAAATACAGAAAACCCTTGTGAACATAGATAATATGGCATATGTGTTAATGGTATGTTAGTTCATTATAATACACAGAAAAAGAAAGTTCAACGTTTATTTTTATTATCTTAATGATATTCCCAAAGGCTTTTCTGTATTGTATAGCATAGCTCTATATATGGGAGTATCTGCAAAGTTTACGGTTTAAATGACAATATGTCCAACCAGTGCATAGTGTAATTGTAAAAGGTGCCATTACTCAAAGTTTCATGACAAATGCACAACTCCCCCTCTACTCTCCTTTGACAATCCACTGACGTGTTGCAGCAGCGTTGAGATGAATAAATGCATCACGAAGCCACAGAAAATGGACAAAAGCTCTATTTGCAACAGCGCTTTTCACATTGTATTATTTCCATTGCCGTTTCCTCGAGCCTCACAATGTCACTCCATTATCACTCTGCTGCTAAAATGAAACATAAGCCTTCATGAGCTTTTTCGCCATTCTTCAGGGTGAATTAATGCAGAAGTTCACACGAAGGGGAGTTTGCGGGACTGCATTTCTGCAAAGCTGCCATCCTATTGGAGATTAATGAACACGTTTGTCCGCGGTGCTAGTCCTCGCAGGGCTGCCTCCCCTCTCAGCGTAGTTTGATTTATGGACACCCAGCAGTGCATGAGTTATATTTTCAAAGGGGTTTGTTTTTCCCCATGAAGATGGAATTTTAAATGTGGTGATGAATGATCTCTGGTGGGTTTTATTTATTATTCTTTCTCCATTTAGTTTCCGTGCGTGGCTCTGCGTTTGCACGCGTTCCCTGCGTTCTCGCTCTTGCGGCGGAAGTTTATGCAGATGGACATCTGTGTGTGCATGTGTGAATATCACCACACTTTTAAATATATGCTTGCAAAAGTGCTGAACCTGCATTTTCTCTCTGACATCATGTATATAAATATATATATATATATATATATATATATATATATATATATATATATATATATATATATATATATATATATCGCCTTTAGGTTGCAATGGCTTGCTGAGTCGAATACTACGCCTCGCCTGTGGGATGTCATTGCGGGGAAAATAAATCTAAGAATAAGTCACGCCCTCCCTTTTTTTTTTACCACCATTCTGTCTGTACATATGGGTGTACTTTATCATCCGGCCGAGGCATGCATGTTAGGGCGTTTCTGTGATTGTGAGATATTGAATGAACCGTGGAGAAATGTGATGCTCCTTGGTGGATTTCCAGGGCCACAGAAAGAGGAGGAAAGGACCATAGGAAGAAAGAGAGGGCAACACAGGCTAACATCCCTGGTGCATTGGTGTGTGTGACACTCAGAAGATAGGAGTCCAGAAGCAGTGCTGCTACAGAGCAAATCATGTCTGCCGTGTCTATGTATGTATATATATATATATATATATATATATATATATTCTGGTATAGACATGGAGTACATTTATCATTTGTGAATCCTATGTTTGTTGAAAACTTCTTATTCAACGATTTTTGAGGCAGAAGGTTTTGATATTGTCTTAAGGTTAGGCTGCATTATAATATAAGGTAATACTTAACTCCTGTACATGTGACTATATGCGAATTATTGCAGTATATCTGCATTGTTTTTGCATTTCTTTGATCAGATTTTGAGCAGTAAAAAAATGTAATGTGCTGCACAGAAATTGCAGGTGCATCCTGGTGCTCTGAAAACAACAGTAAATGATTGTAGTTTGACTCACTCACAACCACGGACAATGTTTAAAAAAATGTATCTGAGATCAAATAAATCCTATCCAAAAACAGAGAATTTAATGCTTTCCAATAATTCTTTTCAATGTCCATTGTGAATATGCACATTTTAGATTTGTGATGATATATACGTACAAACAGATATTCATTGTGTCATTAAAACCTGCGTCCCCCTAAATTGTGTTTTGATTTTACAAACTATAAAGTCTATAAGGTTAGCATCCTTTTTGAGACTTCTCCCTTTTCATACACTAACTAATTGGCTGTATGTGGACCCGTGCACTTGTCTGTAGCTGAGGCACAAATTAGTTGGTCTCTTTAGGACCTTGTTAGCTACCTCATGTTCTTTTGAGAGCTCACTTATTGAAGTGGTGATTGCCAGACCTCATTTGATAAGTGGCAAATGGTGCTAATCGCCATTCAACCCATTGTAAGTGACAGTGGAGCAACGATTCCCATTAGAGGTGTAATACATGTTTCTTTTGTTGTGTTGTACATAGAATATCAGCATTACCAATTACGTGTGAACATCACAGTTGTCATCCCTCACATTCTCTTTCTTTCTTCTCTCATTCAGGGAGGCCTCATCGCCCTCCTTCTTCTAATCCTCCTCTTCACCCTCGTCCTGTACACCCGTCACCGATGGTGCAAGCGCCGACGCATCCCCCAGAAGAGTGCCAGCACCGAGGCCACCCACGAGATCCACTACATTCCCTCGGTTCTGCTGGGACCCCAGGGCCGGGACAGCTACCGGGGCTCCCGGAGCACGCACCAGCACGGGAGCTCGGTCATCGGCATGCCCATCCGGGAAACCCCCATTCTCGATGATTACGACTGCGACGAGGAGGACACGGGCGGACACTCGCTCAACTCCACGCCCAACCAGCACCACACCAAGCTGAGTGACGGGAAGGTCCACGAGGACTACGGGGTTAACATCGGCATCGGGGGGCACGCGGACATCATGTGCAAGGAAAACGAGATTAAGCATAATTTTGAAAAACGAGGTGGGTTGAATACCTTTCCCTTGAAAAACAATTTAGTGTGATGGAAACAATATCTGTGTGCTTAAAGGAGATGGATGATGTGATTGCTTTGAGATTAACAGCACAGTGATGTTTTTTGTCTCCATCATTCAACCGAGAGCAGCATACATTAATATCATTTGAGTTGTCACAGGCGGTCTGTTGTGCTCAGTGGTGGCTCGGAGAGCATGATTTGTACATCCGTGCAGGCGCTCGGTGCCAGCTCCCCAGATGGCCAAGCCTGGACAGTTCACTTTGGCTCTGGCCAGCCCGACCATGTTCTCGATAGGACAGCATGTACTGCTTAAATTTAGTCAAAATGTAGCAGGTTTGCATGACTCACGCCATTACATCATGCTGGTAAATGATACACACTCTGTATTCCACGGGTATTTCCTTCTAAAAGCACATCGCTCAGTTAACATAGCCATCGGCGCTGTGTGTGTCACGCAGTGGCGTGTAATTTAATGTAATGTGTAAAGGTCAAGGGACAGGGGCCATCGGTCTGGTCGATTAGATGCTGAGGTGTGTCATCGGGTGGCCAGCTGACCCCTGCTAAACATAGTCAGGGGTCTGCACTTCAAGCGGGGGCGAAAATGCTATTCGGCCATTATTAGAAACTCTGGAAGTGATGCTTCCAAAAATTCCGCCGCAGAGATCCCAAACAAGTTATCTAAACATCGTGATCTCAGGCAATGTGGCATTTGTTCACATCATATCCGTTTGAACTTGGGGTGCTCCTCTGCAAAGCACAACTTTAATAATTGAAGGGTGCTGACTGAGTTGGAGGGTGCCGTGGTTATTCATGTATTACTGAATTATGCATGGGAGAGGTTTGTGGAAATGCCCTCTCACGCCCATAGAATTTATCACCTAACATAACCGGATTCACCCAAGCTTTTTTGCATCTGACTGGGCGCTTACTAACTGAAAATAGGCTAAAAAGCATAACCACTGATTGCATTTTATTCAGGGAATAGTATTTCATTTTAGGCACAATATTGATCCATGTTTTTATGCACTGACAGCTCAAAAACAGAGAAAGCTGATTATGGTTGTAGTTTAACATTATTAAAAACATTTGGATGGGTGGTATCAATGTATAAAATTATAAAAAAGTGTAACTTTTTTTGGCATTACTTTAATTTTCATTTTAATATTAACAGTAAGTTAGCATAGCCATAGTCCCTGACCTGGACCATAGCTGAAAATGATTTACATTTCAACCATGATAAAACCTTAAGGCTTGATATATATATATATATAGCCCTTATTTAATGATTAAACAGAACATTATGCAACACGGTGAATGAATTGAGGTTAATTTCTCCTTTGTTCCCAAGTGGAAAGGCAAAATGTTGGGATAGCCACTGGGAAAAGAGAAGTGAGGCAGAGGTTAGAGAAGTCGAGGCTCATACAATATGAGCCGGTCTCTGGGGCTAATCACCAAAAATGCCATTATTGCAAGAGAACAAAAAGGTGACTGAAAGGTGGCTTTGAGAAGAGAATCAAGCTAATTGGTTGAAAGCACTAAGACTACTTTTATAAATTTTGAGACATCAAATTGAATCAAGAGAGACATGTGGAACATATCATTCCAGGGTCAAATTATATGTGATGTGAGCAAAATTAAGTGCATTGCATCACACTAAGACACTTTATTACTGTTATGTGACAAATCAGATGCCGATGATTTTTTTTTTTTTTTCAAATACAGCTCTTGACACATCCTTGTGTCATTTTCCAAAAGGTATTCACACAAACCATTTCATTTGATGCCTCTTCCTTCCTGTCTTTACCCTGCATAAAGCGGTCCCATTTAAATACAGGGCCGACTAACTCCGTCCCACCTGTTCTGTGCCGCTCAGCATACGAAAAGTCTCCAAATACCAGTCATCCTTTATCTGGCTGTCCCTGCTGACAGATAACCCCTTTCAACTAAACTCAATTGTATTATCCCCAGGGATTATGGCCATGCCTCACGGGGTTGTGCATGGCATTGGCTTTTGTTAAACAGACAACCAAACAAATGAGGCCTGTCAATTCCATTATTCAACAATTCCCGTGGCTTTGGGAATGCATTTGGGCAGCGTGGACAGCGTAAATCAGGTGCAGAAAGACCTTAGAGGCATCCTGAAAATCATGTTCGGTCATGAGAGCTCAGAGACCAGTTATCAGCATCAGACCGCCATCATCACAGATACCTGTCGCTCTGTTTACAGTGCACAGCAGTACGCTGCATCTTCTGCTGCCGACCTGCATGTGAAGCCTTTCAGTAATTTATACAAGCGATGTTTCTTATTGGATTTTGTGAGTATATGCCGGACAACAGTCACGCCCCGGAACAGGGGATTCCGTGACTCCCCGTAGAATGAGCGGGCGCAGCGTGCCCTTCACACACATCCCTGGGAGGCGGCAAAGTCCGGGCGAGGGCTGCTGTGAGCTGACATGTGAGCAGTAAGCCACATTTACTTTCTGAGCCTGACTAGAGCCGGTTGCTGCACAGGGCTGTGGAGGAATTGCTGCAGAAAAGGGTCGGCCAGCCCACTAGTTTGGAAGTATGAAGTTATTTTTGTTTTAATATAAAACTATACAGCAGACTAAATTAGACATTGGCGAGCTGCCCTATTAGCACATGCCCTAGGAGCATTGGGTCCCGGATATCTAACTTTTTTTTTTTAACATCTGTTAAAGTGTGAGAATTGTTTTTTTTCAGCAATTATTTCCTAGTCAGCAGATGCAGAACATTGTAATTATCAACGGAGATCATGCTCCTATTACAAATTAGTGGTGCAATGAATCATACAACTCACAGTTTGGATCAGCACAAAATAAGAAAGGGTGCACATTTAACTTTTAGAGATCCCTAGACACGTTGTACTGATAAATACTAATTGCCGATCATTTCTGATCAATATTGTTGTCTGATTATAGCAGCCACACATCTCCAAACTTTTTTTTTATAGTCGCCTATAGGTTTTTCTTTCTAATAAAAACACACAATTCAAATGATAAGGAGAAAAAAAAATTATTTGTATGGATTAAAACTAACTATTGTTAGTTTTAATGATGTAATATAAGCTACTTAGAAGCATTTCAAATAATAATGCCCTTTCTAATATCTATTTATGTTGTGAAAACAGCTCTTCCTCAACAACACTACATTTTGGTGAACATGTGAACCCATCATGATGTTACAATTTTGATTGCTTATTTTACTGAACATTGAGGACAGCGATTGCCAGTAAAAATGTATTTCACACTGTACAGGTTTACGTTAAACTGTGTAATTAATCAGCGGCTCACCGAACCCTCAGGGGGGATCCGTATGGATCGATGGCTCAACGGTGGTTCGTTACACATCTTGTACAAATGGTATATCTGCTTTATATACTCATAAATATGGGGGCCATATTTCTATGGTAGTGTCTTGTTGGCCTCATCCACCACAGCAAATAACAAAATACTCCATTGTGAGCAATAATCACCAACTTACTAGTCAACTTCCGTTGTTTATTTCCTTTATTGAAATCGCAGAAACAAAGTTTAATGGATATTTTCCCAATAAGGAGTCTCCAGAATCTCCTAATTGAGCCGTACAAATTGGATGGATACAATTGCATGCAGTTGGCGTCAGACAAAAATGTGAGTAATGTGTCTTTTGACCCAGAAATCACAGACAATATCACACACACCATATCACAGCGGCAGGGACCAGATCTATTGGCAGATGGTGATATACAACCAACGCTGCTATTTCATTATCCTAGATAGTCAAAGCATCCTCTCTATGGGCTTAAATGGCCGCAGGCCTCAAGCTCAACATGTCTGTCTGGAGAAAAATAGACAGACTATTTTGTAGTTCATCACTATCAACTGTAAAAGCACACATTTCTTCTTGGCTGTCATTCTTTCATTGGGGGCTGGCTGCACCATGTGACTGGTTTATATATTAGGTATTCGTAGCTAATTTCATGTTTTTGTTGTTTTTCTTGTCGACCTTAAATTTACTTTCACTTTAGGGTCCAAACAAATCAATGGATTTATAATCTGTGTATTAATGTAATTTTCAAAAGTGTGAGGTACTGAGCTAAACATTACAACATCTCGAGTCTGAGAATATTATTGTTTCACAGCAAAGCCAAAAACAACAGTGCATATAACAGTTAAACAACGACTTCAAAAGTGATTGGCCTGGCACTTCACACCACTGCTCTGCCAACACGATGCTGAGGGTGTCTTGGCTGGGACCGTTGCACTGGTTCTCACATTAATATCAAGCAATCCATCCACTTTCCATGTCGAATGGCATTCATCAGCTCTGCTGAATTCATCTATGACAACTGTCACTAATGCTTTTTTCCTCCCGCTGACATTATTGTTTCTCTCTCATTTAATCGTGATGGAGACGGCAATCAAGGTCACATTATCCTCTGATTGAACGCACTAACTGGGAGAACACAATTAACTTAAAGCTCTGTGAGAATTTAGTAGAATATCTGCATTTTACTCAACGTAATAATACGAATAAATAAAGATAAAGCATGTGCTACCTGGTGCTTGTATATCACGACGGGTTGAGAACCACACGTATAATATGTAATATTATACCACTTTTTAAGATAACTTCTGAAAATGCTTAAGCTAAGTTATCTCCAGGTGTCAAGTGCAACACTGCACTGCAACAAAATGAGTTGGTCAAAGCATACAAATATATCTGCCTTTTTCCCCTTGAATAGTAACTGATCCAGCACATGGCCATATATATCATTGCAGCATTATGATTGTTCTTTTGAAAGCACCAAGGGTTGCTATAAAAATCTCTAGGAGTATACTGTAGCTAATGAAAAAAAGCATGGCTAGTAAATTCATATTTGTGTTACAGTTAAAGCATTTCAATATCCCCAAAAGGCTTTCCTGTTGTGTGTCATATTCCTTTCAGTAAAATGATTTATAAAGACCGCTGGATGCAATTACTAAGCATTTATTTTATATAGTAAACAAAGATAAAGCCTAGGGCCCCACATACAACCCACTGAGATTATGCTGTAAGATACTTAGATTTTACTACCTTGAGGGAGTAGATGTGCAACTAAATATTGCTTAAAAATAGACAAAGAGAGACAAGCAGTTTGACAAAGATCCCATGATGTTCCAGTGGCTTGTCCCTCCCTCTGTGGAGCCACTCGACGGAAGCTAAACAAAAAGCCCACATTTCCCTCCTGACTAACAACTACAGAGTTGTGCATGTTGTTTTTTGTTTTTTCCCTTAGTTTTTCTAAAACTAAGGAACAGGGGAGGACACAACTTATACAACATTGCCTACATTTATGTTAAATAATAAAACCAGACGAAAGATGTCGGCGGTATCCACGACTTCCTCAGTGTCCTTGGGGAGAACAAGGTCATAGCCGAGAGGAAGGATCACATGACAGTCTGTCTTTGCAGACATATACTGTAACTGTGATGAAATATAAAAATAGTTTGACTACTCTAGATCGACAGTGGCAATGCTCTTGTGTATTGAAAGAAGTTAAGAAGTAGATAAAAAAAAGAACATCGTTATATCATCCCCAAGACCACTGTCATTATCGAGTGTTTACTGAGCTCTAATTGAACTCAAGACTGGAGAGTAATAATCCAGTGTCAAGCTTCAGATCGCTAATGTGACATCATTGATGAGAAATGGCTGCCAGCTTGGCGCACTCAAGCTAGCTCAGGGTAATGTTTTGATTAATACTGAATCAAGCTTGTCATCCTTCCTCATGATAAATAGAGGGGAGTTCATTACAAAGACTTCCCATTCTCCCTTTTGCCCCATCTGCGGAAAGCATTTAAATTGTGTGTTGTCAATGAGGGCAATTTAGTGAGATGATTTAAAGATACACATGTGCAGCATATGTACGGGTGTGCGCAAACAACGCCGCGTGATCGAGATCGAGCACGTTAGAATTTCTTCCTGAGTTTAACTTGGCTAATAAATCCAATAAATGCGGTATTTTTAAGCAGTTAATCATACAACTGTGGCCTGTGCCCACTTCAGCGTGAAAACAGACTGTGTCAGTTTCATCAATCATGGCCTCCGCAATCTCTAGTGTGTTGTGTTTGTCGGGAAGTTTCAAAGGCGCACAATGAGCAAACCCCTCTATGCACAACACGGCAGCTGATGAAATGATGTGCAGCCGGAAAGAATGAAATCAGGAGGAAAAGGGAACATGTCCAGGTTTTGTGACTCATGAAATGAAGCCTCGGTAATCCAATCTAACGTGAGGCCTTTGTCAGAGACGGAGAAAAACAAGGCACATGCCAGTAGAAATGAGTTTGTATACACCAAGGCCACGCAAGATCAATATTATGTGGGTCGATCGCATGGCAACTCATGAGCCATCTTTATGAGGCTGTTTTTGAAATATGGTGTTGGCTGCTCACTCACATGTAATGTTCAATATGTTCCTGTGCTCCTTGTCTTTCAAAGAGTTCATTACAATAATTATATTGTAATTATTTACACTGTTCAAAGAGATGGTGAAATAATACCAATTGACTTTCTGGGCCCACCATGCTTTGACATCTAAATTATTTAATGGGGTCTTTCTGTAACTACCAATAAAATATGAATAATAAAAAGTAAATTATGACATTTGTATCTACAGTTTATTTCAACAAATCAAATTACACCATTGTAAAAATTTGAATCCAAACTGCAGCTGTTCTCCGCAGCCTGCCTTTGGTCAGTACGAGATTGTCTGAAAAATACTGTTGCTTGCAGCGTATTAAAATAACTGAATTGTTTCTGGGTGCGATGCATTATCTTTGTGTGTAATAAATTGGCACCGTAACGTAATTATATTTGCATAATATCGTTTCTGCTTCATTTCTGCTCCTACATTGACGTAAATGTTCCCTGTAACACCATAGCAAGATCTTTATATATATATAGTTCTCTTTGAAATCTGTCAAACGTTTAATATACTTTTACTATAAAGACATTCATTAGAGTTGCACTTCGTAGTCAAAACTTTGAAACGCCTCAATGATCATACGAATAACACCCCAATCACACAGCAATTAAACATATCCCCAAAAAATATTTTTCCAATCTAAGAGAAAAGATATAATTTTCAAGAAGAAAGTAGGAGGAGGCGGTGGTTATCTTTTGACATTTAAATTATACTTCCTAGGTCAGACTCATTACTTCTACAATCTTCCAAGGCCAGAACAAAAATGAATAGAGTACATACTCCTTTTTGATACCTTGCATTGCAATACGATCCTCTTCAACTACAATAGGAGTTATAAATGACTGACTCTTGGCAGTATCCACAATACTTATAAAAACATCCAAGGTGCATTTGGGAGTGATAATAATCACAGTGTGACCTGTGTCAGGGGGTTACCACTATGTTGCATTCTGGCTATACACACACATTTTAAGAGGCTAGATTTATGAAGAATGTCATGCTCTTGTAAACAATTTAACTATTAACACATTGGTTGCGTAAGCTATTTTGTATAGTTGTAACTTAAGTTGCAGTGTATGTGGCAAGTATTTTATTGTGAAGGTTAAAACACAGGCCCAAAAACTATTAATTTGGGTGCAGCTTATTGTTTAGCTGGACAGCACCACTCCATTTCATGTTGGTACGCTTGATCTGATGCATGGCTAATTATTCATGCATTAGCATGAAACAATGCGTAATGAATTGGAAAAAACGAAAATTGATGTTGAGTGATCATGAATGCATCCCATTTCACCAATCGTTCCATGTGGTGTCAGAAGTTAAGCTAAATCAAAGGACGCCTCCCACAGAGTACCAGCAGACAGGATGGAGAAACAATGTGCTGTGGAGGATGGCTTTCAGTCAGGAATCCATCCCACTCGTCCACTGAGTCGCATCCGGTCACCTTGGCTTCGATGTCCAAGCGATCCGTGCAGCTGCACTTGGAGAGAGATGGTAAAAAGGCGGAGGAAGGTCACAATCCAGTGGCAGAAGTAGGGTGTTTTGACTCAAATTGCTATATGCTACACATTTTGTGGAAACCTACTCTTTGAGAAAGGTAACAGCTAAGCAATTTACTGCAGTCATGCTCAGTGTTTTCAGTCAGGTATGGAACAAAATATTGATCAGAACAAAATGTTATGGGTTTTACACTCTCGAGTGCCCCTTCTTACCTTTCACAAACTAATAGACCGGTAGAGCATTCCAATGAAGCACTGAAATAAATTGCTTCGGAAACGGGAAAGAAATGGGATAAATACCTGATATGTTTGTCAGCTGCATTCTGGGGGTTCCCCAGGGCACAGCTGGATTTTTCGCCATTTGAGCACAGCTCATTAGGTCAAAGTGAGCTCTTGGAAAAGTGTGAGGAAGGTGACTCACCAAAGTTTATGTGTATGATGATTATCATACCATGGAAACAATCTTGGGGCTGATCATGGAGAAAGAGCTCAAGAGAACAACTCTCATGGCTCGAGACAACCTGCTGGAACGATACCAAGGTTCAGTTTCAGTTCTCAGTATTTGACAGGTTGTAGAGTTAATTTGATTTTCAAAGAGCTTATTGTAAGATTTTTAAGATCAAACATGACACACGATCAACCATCCAGAGGATGCTTGGTTGGCCGTGTTTCTGCCTTGTTTTCTACAATAGGATCTGAAACATGGTCAACAATGCATCCCCGTAATGGGTGATTGGTTGGATGTCACTGTGGAAGAGAACCTTCTTCTCTCCGTCTTTGTTCCTGTAACTTAAACTGAAAAGGCAAGCATGTTTGTGGCAGGAGTGTCTGTATGCAATAGATTTTGCATGCAAGGTTTTCAGATGGTACCACTTGCAAACTCATTTCATTCACATGCTGATTTAAGATAACAGATTGAAGGAATGTTGTATGAAAGTTGTTCTCACAATTTACCCATCAGATTTATCAACTAATCTGTCGTACTATTGTGCACAATATTGTCTCCAGGCCCTAAAGTAGGAGTTTCCAATTGTTTCCTACCAGTAATCAGTAATTCCTGCTCGTTATTGACACTTCCATCCATATTTGTGAGTCACCGTCTTCCACACTGTTCCAAAAAATGAATGGATTTAAGATATTGTTATCTGAGGGTCTCATTGTTAAACCCTCTGACCTGGGTGTATTAGTGATTGTCAGTCAGGAGCTTCAGCCTGTCTGGAGCAGATGGAGGTCAGAGCTTGGCCTGCAATGTTCAGCTGGCGCAGCATGGGAAGACACATCCATATTTTATTCTGGCCCATGGCAAGAGCCGAGCTATAGATAGCACTTTATTCTTGCTCCTCTGCAAACAGCAGATGCCTTAAATATACAAGTAGAGGCAAAAGCCAGCAGAGAGGAGAAGTGTCTGACTAAATATGAGACATTACATGTTTTCCAGTGGGCAGGAATCACCAGGTTTGAGACAGTAAATGTGCAAATCCTGCAGAGCGAGGGAGTTTCTGTCTGTTCCTTCTGTTTTTCTAAGTCCTCCAGATGTCTTAAACTGTTAGATACATAATTCATTTTTTATTTGATTGTACAGTGATGTCAGGACGTGCGGGTCAGGACCCAAAAGCAAACACGGACCATGGGAGTTAGGTGGGAACACAAGGGGGTTTTATTCACAGGGTACGGGGACAGAGGAAAAGCACAGGGGATACTCAGCCGCTCGGTCGGGATGTGGCTCGGGACGAGGCTCGTGGCGTAGCTCGGAGTGAGGCTCGTGGCTTAGCTCGGAGTGAGGCTCGTGGCGTAGCTCGGAGTGAGGCTCGTGGCGTAGCTCGGCGTGAGGCTCGTGGCGTAGCTCGGGACGTGGCTCGTGGCGTAGCTCGGGACGTGGCTCGTGGCGTAGCTCGGGACGTAGCTCGTGGCGTAGCTCGGGACGTGGCTCGTGGCGTAGCTTGGCGTGAGGCTTCGTGGCGTAGCTCGGGGTGAGGCTTCGTGGCGTAGCTCGGGGTGAGGCTGGAAGCGTAGCTCGGGGTGAAGCTCGTGGCTTCCGAAATACTCCGACACTGACGTCCGGGAGGAGGCTGGCTTTATCCGTCGCTGATTCCAGGATGAGCCGCAGCTGCGTCTCTTGATGACGGATGAGTCGCGGCTGCGAGCGGCGGAAGCGCTCCTCCCGGCCGTACAGCGTCTATCAGAGGGGGAGAGAAACACAGTCTGGCCGTAGCCAGGGTTACTTCGTCACCCCCTGGCGGTGGCGCCTCCAGGATCCTCACAAGTGACTTGGCAATAAAAAGGCATTCCCGCCCATGCCTTTCTTTCTTTGATGTTTGGAAAGAGAAATTGTTAAACGTGCAAATTCTCCCATTTTGGAGTATCTATCTTCATTTACACATATAACTGTGCCAATGCTGTCAGCATATAGTCCCTTTGATATTTATCTCTGGAAATTTTGGGATTAAAACTCTCTTCCTGAATATATATATATATATATATATATATATATATATATATATATATATATATATTGAACACCACATTATAAAAAAGTGCATTTTGATGAATCCGTTTTATTTTATAGTCTCTACTTCCTACTGTATGTTGACTTTCATTCTTTCATTCCATCTGTGATCACTTTCTTTTCCCTGTCCATCTTCTCATATTTTCAGCTCATGCCTCTTTGCCCGCTCTACATCCTCTCTATCCCTCCTGGCTCTCTTATCTGCATCTCATTCCCAAAATCCTCTCCTTTCTCTTTGCTTCAACACCCATGGCATCCATTGTCTACCCATCTCTTCCTCATACTTGTCTTGTCTCTGAAAGATTCTGCTCGTTATCCCGGTCAGTCCGTGGGAGAAATGCTCAGATATTCAAATTTACGTAATTAAAAGATTTAATAAAAGATGATGACAAAACAGTTATACATTACTCGATTCGAGGCCTTCCTCCTTTCTGCAAATTCACAGACTGTAAACAGTTAGCTGTCGCATCGCATCCAGAAGAGAGAGAGCTTACAATTGCCGCGTGTTAGTTTAAATACTCAGTCACGGAGCTTAAGGCCCTCCCATTGGTTAGTCCCCTTCCCTTCCCGATTATCCATAGGTCCATTTGCTTTTGGAGAAGGCGGAGGCTCTTCCTCTAGAGACAAAGGAGTAGTCCATCTTCAAAGTATCCATGCGCGCATCCTTCCGGTCTCCCAATGTCTGTGCCTCACTTCACCTTCCCCCAGGAACACATAAAGGAACCATTCTTCTTTGAGAAACAGTCCCACATTCCTAACTCCTATAGAATCATTATATAAAAAAAACAACCCATTCTCACCTAAACATTAAACAATATGACATACAGTGACTTTCTTAATACATACAATTACATATCCTTCATAATGCCCTTCATTATTTATCATATCCTTCTTATGCATTGTAATGTACACTTAAACAATCCTTTATTACACATGTACAGGTAATTTCAAGCTCACTAATCTATTAGAACTTAACATCTCTTTCTTTCTTGGCCATTCTCCATTCATCTGCGGACCTCTTGTCTATTCCGACACTTGTCTTTTTTTTGTCTTCTTTGTATCTGTCTAACCTCTTATTCTCTTCTCCTGTACCTGTCACACTTCCAGAAGCAGTGCTGTCAAAGCTTTCCCAGAAAGCTAGAATGGACGGCTCCTATTGAAACAATGGCACATTTAATATATCCCAGAGGGATTTAATATCTCGGGATCACTTTCTTTTTCCTCCTGCAGATTTGCTTCGAATTAAAACAGCAGGGGTTTTAAGGGTCCAAAGATCTCCAGAAATCTTCCCACTATTTCCTTTGTGGCTCCATCTGCTACTGTGTATATGAATGCTGCTGGGCGGCCAGGCAGGATGGCTTTGAATAGGAAAAGCCCATAACTGACTGTTAATTGTTAAAATATGGGATTTATTTTCAGCACATGCATACGCAATATCACAGCATTTCTTTCCAAATTTTTCATTTTAATTAGTTTACATTTTGTTCTTGGCTTTAAGTAGGTGTTGCTGTATTAAAGGTATATGAGGCACTTACTAGGGCTGGGTGATACTTACATTTTCTTACAAAGAATAATTAAATTGTGTCTTTAAAACAAAAGAATCAAGCAAATGAATGATCACGAAGATTACATTTTAATTATTTTATTTTGTGTTTTCTGCATTTGGCGAAAGTCATTGTAAGGGTTGAGGCCACATCCTCAAGGTCGTGGTCACCACTGTGTCCCCTAAAACAGGCAGCCTAGTTTGAGGTGCGGCTTGACATGGAATGGATTTTAGAGAGTCTACTACTACCATATGTGTGTGAATTCAGAGCACTCTAATCCATCTTCTAAGCTGCATTGCAAGCTGTATCACCGGCTGCCTTAGGGCACAGGGCATTATTGGAGAGCATGAAAATATTGCCTTGTGTCTCTCTGACTTTCAGCAGAGAGGAACTATCCTCTTGAGCCTAAGAGAAATAAGGGTCAAGGACTATTTATGATCAGAGAGTCATGGTCGTAGGTTTCAGTTTCTGACAGACAGTAATTCCCATAGGCTGTATCAGCGATTTGGTGGGAGCCAGCCTAGTCTTGTCCATTTGGCTTTTTGGAGCAGCAAGTCCTTCAGTGTATTTTTGTGCTGACAGAACAACTGTTGCCCTTCCTGGTGCTGAATATCATTTTCTTGTGAAGATACAGGCATCAGTTACAGACATCATTATATCCATTTTGTGTCGTCATACCCAGACATATATTTTTAGAAACCTCTGCTTCTGCAAATTGCTTCTTTACCGGTGAATCTTCCAAAGAAAGCCTTGTGTAGGTATATCGATGTAATGCTACTTCCACTCTTGAATGTGATAACGTATATCATACATCCACATATAGATTTATTGTTGTTATGGTGTACAACTGCAGTAGTAGCAATAGTGGTGTCCGTAAGTATTACTAACAAATCAAACAGATGTTATATGTATTTGATAATGACAAGAGGAGGAAGCAGACACGTAAACAAGAAAACACGTTGTCTGCATGATGGAGCTTAAATTGCCACAGTCTAGCTGAGCAGACAACAGCTGACTGATTTAGCAAAACTATTCCCCCAGTGCAATTCAATTTCCATAACTGGATATCGCTCAGTAATGGTGAAATGGAAAGTCATTTTGAAAACCAAACAAAACCACAGATAAAACACAGACCGGACAACGCGATCACAAGGTAGTTATTATAGAGTCCACTTTGTTTACTGCTGTACACAGCCGTGAAAACAATGTACTCCATACACAAAAAAACAAACACATAAATATACATGCAATAAATAACCTCCATTAACAGAGCAAGTGTGGGGTCCAACAAAAAAAGGAGAGAGTAGGGTTATCTTCTCGTGCTGGCCACTGAGACCGCCAGGAATAAGTTGACTGAGGAAGCGTGCTGTTGACATCCACTGCTTATGAGACACTGTGAACACACGATAAGGGAGCAACTGCAGATAAGGCAGATGAAAAGGAGAAAATAAAGCCACCAGAGCTTTAGCTGACATTGAACTCAAAATGAGAAGCCGGTTTGGACTTTGGGTCTGGGGAAAAACAAATGTCAGAATAAAATATCCTGATAGCGGTGGCTGCTCCTGACAGATGTGAGACAAATTACAGCAAAAATAGTTAGACTTTCAGAAAAAAAAGAAAATTCTTTTTTGTGTTCATGACTAATGCATGTCTTATAATGTCATACCAACTATGGTTTAGATTAGTGATGATATGGAGGACCATTTTGTCTGTTAAGAAATTATATCATTGCTCCATGTTTGAATAATGACCAAAAATACATCAGTTTTACATGATCACTATGCACTTTATGGTCCAAGAACATTTCCATCATTATGTTTTTGTATTTTAAGTTGGTTGAGATTTTAGGTTGATGTGTGTGTGGAAAGAGAAAGATAAAAACATGGGCTAAACTTCAGCAAAACGTTTGTGACAACCTATAGAGACAAATTGCATTATTTTCAAGGAGACTGTAGCTCTGGGCACTTCTGCTTGGCCTAGTATCTCTTCTTTCCTCAAAATGGAACAAAGAAAGAGAGATAAAGAGAGTTCCTGGAGGCCATGAAATATGTATGCGAGCAGTTAACCTCAAACATGCTGTCACACACTTCCCTCAGTCGTGGCGGGTCAAAGCTTAAGTGCCACCTGCTTTGACTCTCGTTGTTTGTTTGCCAACTCCGAGTACCTGAGTAAGCCAAACACTACCATACATGCCCACAGGGAATGGCGCTTTCTTAATAGTGTTTCAGTACCAGTGTTGCCTATTCACTCGCCTTTCAAGGTTTTAGCCTGCTGTAGTGACACCACAGCTGAAGTGACGGCCTGTGGGATCTTAAAAAGCAAAAGAAATGTGGTCAGGTGAATGTTGTGTATGGTGGATGTGTGTAAGCATATACACTCCTTCACTTTTTATGACACGTGGCTGTGCTTAACAGAGAAACCTTCTCCACCATAGCCTTAAAATGGGATTTATTTCTCCACACATATTCACATTCATGCACATGGAGGCTTGTTCCTACTACTAGACTATAACACTTTATAACAGAAAGGACTTGACTTGTTCTACGTCTTACATTATACCATTCCATGGACCAAAACAAACATGATTGTCAAGATATACTTGGGATTATTTTCTAGTGCAACAACCCAACACGGCATTTCACCAAATATTCTTTAAATTATTATTGCACAACACAGTACATGTAATGTCTCATGACCAAAGTCCTGCATGCCAGTCCTTAATACATATTTGACTTGTAATTGTTTACATTTGCTCCCAAGGGTAATTTAAAGTGGGCCCGTTCCTTTGTCTTCTTTGTCATACTGTTTATCAGATGTTAATGAACCACATCAAAGCTTTTACATTAAGTTGGTGCTCTCTATTATACTCCATGTTGATTTCTCCTCGCAGCAATCTGACATTCTCGAAGTTCTCCATTTTCTCCGATTGAATGGGCCCGGTGCGGCTTGAATAATAGTATCGTTATCTATAATTGACATCCTATCCTCCAGTTTGTCAGTAGAGATGCTGGATGATCAGCAAGTAATCAGACTCAGTTGATCCACATCCAGCGGAGCCAACGCTCAGTAATGTTTAATATTCTACATCTTATATTTTCTCTAATTTCTAATTCATTTTAATATTCACTTGTATTAGAATTAGATTACATCTTTTATTTAATTACCAATCTACCTATTCTTAGACTGATCAATGGCAAGGGGGTTGTAGTGGGAGCATGCACTTATGTGGATCTTACACATCTTGTCATCTTGGTTTTGAAGAAAACAGTGAGTTCGGGAAATCCTTTGCAGCCAGAACATGTTGGGAATTCTTGTTTTAGTATCCGTGTCATGTGTTCAAAAGCCTCTCTTCAAGACAAAGCATATCCCACTCACAGGCACGTTTTGGTGCACACTGGCTTCAGTTTACCTCAACATAGCCAGAGGCAACAGCATAGTAGCTGCGTCAGCATCACAGCTGGTATGCAGCTTTTTCCTTTTTTGTTCTCTTTTTCAGTCAAATTGTTGTTTTATTCCTTTTATTGCAGTTTTGCTACTAATGGTAAATACAATTGACTTCAGTGTTCAAAACAACAACTATATATCAATGTATCAAAGCTGGTGTCTGTTGGTTAACTTGGAATTAAACATGTGGATATCTTTGCAGTTTATGATTGATTGACGCCAGCCAGATAGTACATTAAGAAGATATCATCATTAAACGCTAGACGCACCAAGCGGTGAGTTATTAAAAGAGCAACATGTCAATGAGGCGAGGCTGGCCGGTGATCGCTGTCCCACAGCTTTGAAGCCCTGAGCAGCAATGGGATGTGTCGGTAGTGGCAGTTAGTCAAATGTGCAAAAGGCACACTAATGCAAAGCAAACTGGAGACCATTTACGATGGGATCACACCAGCCACGATGCCACATCAGGCCAGAGGCGTAAAGCGTGTTTGTGTGGGAGGGGTTAAGATGTCATTATGTCCCATATACAGTCCCTACATCAGAGCGGTACAGTAGATAGTGTCAGATTCTTTATGAATGCATATATCAGCTACTAGCTGTTGGATGTGTATTTTAAACATATGTCTAAATCTTTCAACTGTGTGCTTAAGAAAAAGCAGGTGCAGTTGTATACCAACATTTCATCATTGCTTACATACTCACATATAGTCATCTCTTATGAACAAATATGTCTGATCATACTCTTAACTCTCCCTCAAACTTGCAGCAGTTATTTTCCTAAGCGACTGCTGTTCATTGCACTACATTCGGTCCACTATTGATTGTCGGGATATTCACAGAGTTGATGCTCGCTTGATTGACACACCATTGGCTCAACTGCTTGCGTGTGTTCCATGAAATGTAATGCTCGTCTCCCATTCAACATTTTGTCCGTCTTCAGGGCACAAAGAGTCAAAGAGTGATAACACGGGGATTCAGAAATGTAACACCCTGTAATAATGGAAATCGCTTCAGAAAACACACATCCAGCCCTTCGGCTGTGGAGAAGTCTTAATGTCTAGAGAAAAGAAAAACATTGTTCGACTTCCTGACTCCCTCTTCAGTCAGTATTAAGAGGTGTTTTGATGAAACACCTCTGGCCAGAAGCCATCTCCGAGTCAACAACTGATGTACATTACATTTCATTTAGCTGATGCTTTTATCCAGAGCGACTTACACGATATACAGTAGACCGTAGACACAGCGACGGTGAGCAATTAGGGTTAAGTGTCTTGCTCAAGGACACAACGACGTGGACTAGCGGAGCCGGGGATCGAACCACCGATCCTCTGATTGAAAGACAGACCTGCTAACGACTGAGCCACAGTCGCACCTACAGCAGCTTTTGTATCTAAATATACAACATTAACAATGAACAAAATGCCTTCACAGCATGTGTTTTGTTCACTGTTAATTAAAGGTTGTGCGTTAGTGTGCTGCATGAGCTCGGCTGGTGTTTTATTTACATTTGAGGATAAATTAATGATTAACCTTACTAACACCCAAACAGAAGAAAAACTAAAACTTCTAAAGCCAGGGCCAACTTTTATCGGACTGAGGATATGATGGTTTAAAAAAAAAAAAAAGATGTGCTTTTGTTGGTGGTACATTCAAGGACCAAACAACTTTAAGGACCAAACTTTTTGTTAATCATAATTGATGCAAAAACCTCTTTGACCAGAGGGCAGAGCCAACATCTGTCCCTTAAATGAGGTCATGGTCACTTTGCATAATCTCTTGCACCTGGTTACCGGAGCTTATTACCGCAGACATGCCGACAGCGATTCCCCGTTTGCCATCACCATTATAAAGTGAGAAAACCACTAACCAGCATGATTCCGAAGAGCTATGTATCATTGCGAGGATAATATTACTTCTGAAGCGCACAGCAACGCCACTGTTATTGTTAGCTTTCCATTTATAATATCAAAAGCATGGTGAATACTCCTGCCTCTTCACTTTCACCCTCGTCCTCTTCGTCGTCGTCGTCCCCCCCCCCCCCCCCCCCCTGCTCTTGCACGCTCATTGGGATGCACGAGGAGCGCCCACTGGGAGCAACACATCACCATTATTCATGGGAAGGGTACACCTCAGAGCAAGACTGACAGATCAAAAGATGTTGATGATAGGTGGGGATAGTGGTGGTTGGGGTGACAAATGGCCCCATCTTTTGGAGATGGGTATACTTATACTAAGTTTGAGGACAGGGCTGTTTTCTCAGTTTTTTTTGATCGGTTGTTTGTTTTGGGCCTCAGTTTTCCAACCCTACACTTTCAGTACATGATACTTGCAGCCCCCATACTGTGCAGCAAATCACTACGCCTCCTTATTGTATTCATATTTACAGTCTCACTTGAATTAAATTAACACTTCAAAAACCATAAAAACAAAACAAAAGCAGTACCTGGGTCACAGGCCCGCCAATTTTCTGTCCTTTTCCTTTGGAAATTTTCTACTGAAGGTAGGTACTTAACCCCCCCCTTCCTTCACAACTGGTTGTTTTGTAGTCATTCATCCACACTGAGCCATCAGGTGGAGCGGTGAGGCAATTTTGAATTGATGGAATCAATTAAAGGCCAGAAGAAAAGAAAATTGAATAAATAACAAAATATGCTTCTTTTTTTTCTCCACAGTGAATGGGATAGGGTAGTGATCCACGATGCAAAAAAAAAAAAGTTTGTCTTTATGCATCTGTGTGTGTATTTTTTCTATACCTTGTGTGTTGGTCACAATTTGTGAAATGATTGTTTAACTTTAAATCATTATGACACGCCTGCCATTTTCCCTTTGGATCTCTCTTCCGTAGCCATTGACCCAAACACGGAGTCAGTAGAGGATTTGATGCAGAGGTTCCAGGACAGTTTCCGTGTTCCCAACACGCCAACAGACATGTCTCACTACCACCATGTCATTCACAGCTCGTCCACGGGCCGCCGGAGGGTCCCCAGCCACACCAGAGGTAGGACAAAAAAGGCATACAAAAACCCACAATGTTGTTGACACAATGTTATGAACCTTGCTAACACAATTATGTAAACTATTTGCTCATTTGTCTTTACTTCGACTATGCATACTGAACAATGTTTGCTGACTTTTGGTGCTTCTGTGGAACTAATTGTATGGTTTTGGGCAAGGATATTTGCCCTTTTGATGAATGCATACATTCATGGACCAGCGTTTAATGTGAAATAAGCCTGAGGCCACATGTTTGAGCTCCGCTCTACCTGAGGAGATGTGCAAATGTAAGTTAATTTTCCTTCCACCCAGTTCCGTATGAGCCATTAACCATCATTTGTTTTTGGGAAGCTATTAGGGTTGTTCACTGAAAATCACTTTGTGAATGGCTTTTTATAAAAAAAACAATCAGGGATACCAAATTACATATTCGTTATAACTGCCTCACAGTATCCAAATAATAGCATTGTAGATTGATGCATTAGACAGTCCAGGTGGGAGTTGATTTCCTATTATTTATATGCATTATTTTCACGTATGACAAGCGACAGACATTTATGAGCAATTTAGATGTTCCATTTCACTTGACCTGTATACGTTTGTAGTGAGAGAGTAACCACATGCAAAAACAGTAAAAGTAAGAACTCTGTACTCAATTATTTGAATGTTTGACCTCTGGATGACTGCGTTAACCACTGGGCCAGCGCGCTGCCCTGAATAATTACCAAACTGCTTTTGAGGACAATGTCACAGTTCAATTTCACAACAGATTTCCTTCCAAGTAAATGTGACCCAATGTTTAATTTCCCATTTGATCTGTGAAATGTATTAATATGTAGATTTAGATTTTATTTTTAAATCATGAAACTGATGTAGACACCAGATAAAGCGTCTGGCGCATGATGAATACTGTAAAGAGTGACTTTAATCAGAATCAGATTCATAATTTGTGAGTGGAAAATTAATCATTTGCATATTCATCAAGGGTTCACAAAGCCCTGTATCTAACCTTTTATATAGGCTTGTATTTATCAGCAGAGGGTGAATTAAAAGCACAAATTAAAACATCACCCAAATACAAAATATCTTCAATGGAAGTATATGATGTAGAAAGATTACTCTTTATCATATAACTTTTTTTTAAAAAGGGCACTCTGCACACACTTTCAATCGTTATTTAGATGTTTTATTATAATTGCTTTCAGTTTACTCGGTTAGCTTTCTGTTTCATTTGGGAGCACAGTTTCACACTGGCACAATTTTGAGAAGTGACACATTGGCAACACCAGCTTCTGCCACAGCAATGATATTTAGCTCATTACCAGAAACATTCTCAATCATTTTATTCAGACATGTAGCCGCTGTCATTGGTCATACTGTTATGACCAGGGAGACATTAACACAGACATTGAGACATTAACCATGATGAGTTCACCTACTGTCGACAGAATAACCTAGTACCCCCTTGATCACTGTCATATACAGTAGATGCAAAATACACTGAACAGTTTTGCATATTATCCATGCTTACTTATGTGGGGATTATTAGTCTTTCCAGTCACATAGCCAGTGGTGGAGATAATTTATATTTCTGGTAATCTAGAACACTTCAGCTTTGCCTGTGCTGCTCTTATTTGCTGTTGAGGATTTAACTCTGTAAGATTTAAAGGCATCTTGTATCAGCCTTCTGAGCAGATGCTGCATCTAAAATTAAATGCATGCAGGTCAAGCTCCTCACAACTCTGTGAAGGACACTGCTGAGAGATGCCATCTCTGAGGTCTTTGGTAAAATAGTTTAATTTGCCGGGCATGTAATAAGGGGTGAAAATGTGTACTCAAGTGCAAAAGAGTAGGCTAATACTACACACATGATAATGGGAGAAACACTTAAACCGAGGAGGGAACTCTATTAGTTGGAGTGAGGTTAAAGGCAAGTGTTAATTGATCAGAGCCAGAGGTTAGTGTTGGATACAGGAAATGAATGCATTGCCAAATTGCTTGAGAAGTGTGCCAGTCGGAGGCCAAGAGGAAAGTGGACTGTGGTTGGGCGGATACTTTTCTTTTCCATATTGTTTAACTTGGTCCAGCTTTTTATCCTGTGCAATAGCTATCTTACTGTCACATTATATATTACCCCATGTGTTCAGAGATTTTTATGAAATGAGCTTAGGGGCCAAAATTATAAGTTAATATTACTTGGATCCATTCTATTCATATATATAATGCATATCTAAGCGACACAGCCAGGTGGAGTGGAACACATCATCTGTGGAGTTTACAATATATGACTAGAAGTGATTAGTCTGAGCTACTGGAATTAAATATGCACAATGGTCAAAAATGGAAAAGTCTCACCTATTATCAAATCTACGTAAAAAAGCATATAATTTGACCACTTGGAAGTGACTCATTTTACTTATTTGGAAATGCTAAATGTCAAATTGAGTGAGGGCCGGGACCAGTTAGATCTGTTTCTCGCAGTTTCTTTCTTTCTTTTGAGTGGAAATGTGTGGTCTGCATACAACAGAATATAAAAAAAAGAAATATTTATAAATATAAACAAAATGTCTATCTAAAGACAAAGTAACAGGGTGAAAAAAAAAATAGATGTGCATTGGCCGGTGTTGCACAGCCTGCTGCATAATGTTAATCTTTTGGTACACAGAAACAGATGCAGAAAGGAAGGAAACAGGTATATATATATATATATATATATATATATATATATATATATATATATATATATATATATATATATATATATATCCCTACCTGGAAAAAGACTTTAAATGTCATTGTAAGGAAATCAGCATATAATGCTTTTGTCTTTCTAATCATTCTTTGCTTGAAAGGGGTTAAATACAGTTAGGCGCACACCTCTCAGTCATACCAAATGTGGGTTCAAGATAGCATCTGAAGGCTAAGAGGACCCTTTTAAAATATATACGGTAGGATTCGAATATTGTTTAATATATCTTTCGGAAAAGGACTTTGTTGAAGGAGAGGACACATGAGTCTAAATTCACTATTGAGAGCACAGGCAGTGGGCTAGTCTGCACAAGAGGAGAGCAGTTGTCCAAGACGTCTCACTGAGAGGAATTGCAGTAGGTTTTGTAGGGACATGCTGTGTGGGGTGTCTACACCAAATCGTCTTCCAGGAAATGCACTTTTTTCCCCAGAGAGAGAGATATGAGGGATAGAGCATGCCCCTAATAGCCAATCATTGGGCTTGAAGGCTGTCTGGATTGGAGATCTACCCCAGATCTGCGTTGGAGAAACACATACAAATGCCTGGTTGTCAAGAAAATGTACTGTAGTTCACTAACCAAGGTACCTTAGTTAACTCGATTCACATTTACGCCTAAATATCTACTCACTCTTGTCGACAGTAGCATTCAATTCTGCTCAGCTAAACCCTTCAGCTGTTCATCTACTCTACTCCTTGTGTCCACACGCCTGCATATTGAAATTATGCTCTGTGGCAACATCCCTTACTTCCCTGTCAGCATGTATTGCCCTAGTTTCTTGAAGCACCATCTTATACCTGGACTCTCTGAAATTGTTGGCTCATGCACAAATTGTCGCTACCGTCACTTTTCAATTTTTCCCATCTTGGCAGCCAATCTTTGGATCTTATTTGGAGGATACTTCACAAAGCATGATCAGGGAGATTGCCAGATTCAAAATTGCTATGAACATGCATCATTTATCAGGTACATATTTTGCACAGTGATAACAATTATGTATGTTGCAAAAGGTATATTGTGTCCCATGAAACCTGACCAGCTGTGAGTTACCCACTTACACCAAGCAGGATTTGGAAGCAAATTGCAATTTGATAAGTCAAATCCTCTTTGGCGGTTGTTGTGTACATGCGATGCATTCTAGCAGATGTTGAAAAGGTGTCAACACATCTTGTTCTCTAAACCGCAGACGTAGTTTATAGATGGTGATGTATCAGTAAAGAGAATAAATAACGCTACCAATGTTGGCAAAAGAAAAACTGTAATGATCATATACACAGATGCCCGTAGAACTGTCCTCTCCAGCTGCTTGAATGAAAGGACAGGTTTTCTATCATTTTTATCAATACCGAGTGGTTGGAAATTAAGTTTAGCACCAGTCTGTCTAGCAAATGGCACCACAGATTGCGCCTAAACATCCCATGCTCATCTAATGCATGGGAATGGCCATCATATACTTCTATCATAATATTCCAAGCTGTATACACTTTAGTAATACCTTTCTAGTAATTTGTTGCTCAAAAAACTTGACAAATTGTCATATGCTTATCTAATCTTCAGGCTTCCCAGCTTTCGGATAATGTATACCACTTCTATATGACATGTATTGTGACAAAAAAGACAATAAATGGCTCTATTATGGGTATCTAATGTCTAAACAATGTTTAGTATGTTATACAGTCACAAGAGTCCACTGAGAAGGGTATTGCAACTACTACACTGCTGCCTCTTCTACAGTTTTAGGTGATTTTGGACTGGCTTTTAGGACGGTACTAAAACCTCAAAGTGTGTCCCACAAAGGTCTGAATTTAGCATGGCGAAAAATAAAGATTTTATCCGGACATTAGGCCCATGAAATGCTTCGTGCAGCCACTCTGCTTTTACTGACCTGCCCAATCAATGATATCTTTCTTGCCTGATAGAAGTTGTTGCATTGTGCTATCAAAGTGAACAAGTCAGCAGATTTCTCATGCCATGTGAAGTTTAGAGTGATTTATCTTTTGTTCTTTGTGGAGTATTCCATTGCAATGGGATCCACACAAAAGGCCTTTCTTTTGTACTCAACAACCCTGTGGTTATGCCTTTTTCCAGTTCTGTGAACACTGGTGCTAATGATCCGGGATTGACATGTTGTTAGCTGCTATTGGGTTTTTCCCTTCCCTGTGTAGTTTGACATTTGATTTGAGTTTTATTTTCGTCTGTATCTGTATCTGGTTACTTGTTCAGTGCTTTGACTTCATTGTCCCTCTCGACTTCCACATGGCAGCGTAGGTGCTGGGTGCGGCAGTTTATGTTGATTGACAGGAGATGGATGTTCCTTACTGGTCAGCATTAATAATTGACTGGTATGAATGGGGGGCTTTGCTTTTGTGTCACTCCACCCTGCACATTACAGTGTATTGTTGGTGCAGAGCGTCGGCCATTGGAGTTCTGCTTGCTCAATGTACTGTACACAGCAAATACTGTTGCGGGTGTTAAGAGGCTATTTGCTAATGTCATTATGTCAAGCCAGTTTGCGAGAAATGTGACAATGGAGAAATCTAATATTTAATATGTGAAAAATGACCAATATTAAATAGTCTGGGTTTGCTTGTTTAGCATTTGATAATGGAAACAAACATGTATTTTTCGGTATTGAGTAAGCTTCTATGTAAAACAAAAAAGTATGCATTTTAGAATTGTGTTAATTGATTGCATATTCTGTGAAATCACCATGTGCTGTGTTCATGTTACGAACCACAGCCAACTGTCGTTGTGCTTCTTGTGTTTGCGCATTAACATTTTTGGCATAAAAGAACTGCTGTACCCTCAGACATGGATAACAATCTTCTGTGAAATATAGAGCCCCTTTTAAAAGGTGACGCCTGTGTTTGTAAAACTACGGTAACCGCCATTGTTCTCATGTAGCCACCTTCCTCGAACAACTTTGAAGTCACAACACATTGTTGTTTAGTTAAAATTTAAGATTTGTCTTTAAAAAACGGACTCCCTTATTTGCATGTGCCTCTGTGCATGCAATTCCCTGCTGTGGCGTTAATGTATTTCCATGTGCTGGCTAGGAGCTGTGGAAGTTTTTTGATGTGTCACAACGAATACTTTGGCTCATTAGGATGTGGATAACCTTATGGTTATTATCTAGCTTTTCTCCTGTTTAATTGACGCTTTGAAGTAGCACATGCAAGTACTTGCTGCTGTCTTGTTTGTGTGTGTGTGTGTGTGTGTGTGTGTGTGTGTGTGTGTGTGTTCTTTGGTGCTTGAATTCATTCTGTGCTCAGCTCCACTTTCAGCAGTCCTCAATCTTCACTGCAGACCAAAACACAGTGATTACAGCTGTGGGTCTGGAGCCCCGGGGCTTCTCTACAACAGGCCATAGCTGATGTACTGCCAAGGCAGGGCAGTGTGTGACTCTAGTTGTGTGTGTATGTGTGTGTGTTTGCTGTGTGAAAGACCTAAAGAGACAGAAACAAATTACAAAGGGAGTCGTGCGGATGTCTGTCGAACCAGCTGACCAAAGTTTCTTTTTTATTTAATACTCTCTGCAAATTTGGGCTGATATTTAAAGTAATTGTCATTTCAGATTTCACTACACTAATCCCCGCATGAACCCATGTCCAACCAGATTGTAAATCTCCATCACCATGCAGTTAGATTTTCACTTAAACTAAAAACAGATTATATATATATTTATTTATATATATATATATATATATATATATATATATATATATATATATATATATATATTAGTAGTCATAAATAAGCCATTGGGCTGACCGTGCTTTTGCAGCACACCGCACAATTAATTTAACATCTTCCTCTACATACATGTAACCAGATATTATAGTTTTTATTATAAATGAATATATTTATAGAATACTCCGGTGGACACAGTAATCTAATTTTTTAAAAGTGACAAAATGCCTTTTTGAAAATGTCGTAATCCTATTATCAATATGCGTATCTGCATTAAACTTGCAATCCTGACCTAAATCGCAATAAAAATCAATATCGCCGTATATAGCCATTCACTAATCCCAGATATTGATCCTGCACTGGGATCTCGCTGCTCCCTAAAAAATGACATGATGCCCATCTTAGCTCTCTCCTCATTGATGTCAGTGAATCCCCAGTTCAAATCCCCACCACAAGGATTTCTGTCCATGTGCACTCAAGAAGAAGAGTAGCTGCTTAAAGGGGTGTACACCCTGAAGTATGCGGATGTGCCCACCAGTTTCCCAAACTGAAAAAGAGGTGTGACCCCTGTGTGGAGAGGCTGTCTGTTCCACTCAAGCCATCTTCCCAGGGAACGCCGTCGGAGTTCAGTGGAGAGTGTGGTAATTCTTCTCAGTTAATGATTAGGAACAATATTAAATAGTTTGTTTTTAGAAGAGCGGCAGAGGATGAAAGTGAAACTGGTGTTGACACACGGAAGGGACGCAGAGCAAACAGCCGTGTCACCGCCAGCCGTGCCTCTCCTGTCCGGCTGGGCGAGCTTCAGGAGCAGCTGGTGAAGTGATCCTTTGGTTCTCATTGCTGAAAGGTCACCGTAATGAAGTCGGGCCGGCTGGGCTTGAGCTGAAGTAGGATCAATTTCCCGAAATTGTACTTTCCCCTCCCCTTTATGCACACACTACTGTCATCTGGACATTTTCTGTCAACCCTGTCTCCCAGAAATGATGTCTTTAGTCCACTAATTTGCAACTGAAAATACGCTTTTAAAAAAAAAGGTTTAATACGGTTCGTCTACAGTAGATCAATGTTTAAACAAAACCATGATAACATTACTAAAGGGATTCATTTTAACCACATCAATTTCATTTGTCAGCACAATGTCACCGTGTAGCAATGAAAACAGGGTTGTTTTCTGCACATATATGTCAGATCATGACTGAATACATTCATTCTTCACTGTTTTGTCTGTGTGTGAATGCCCCTCATATATCCGATGCAGGTCATGTTTTAAAACCAAGCAAAAACAACCAAGGATCAAGTGGTTACATTTGCTGGTTGCAAATTAAGAATGTTTTTTACAACCCACCTTTGAGTATAATCTGTCTTAACCACATGCAATAGATGCTTATAGTCTGGGGAGATGCTTTTTTACGGTGCCTACAGTGGTAGCATTAATATTGAGGAGGCAGGTGATGCGGGAGCAGAATCATCTTCTTTATCCCATGTGTTGATATTATATTTTTGAGAGAAGATGCTTCCTTTGTTTCAAATGATTCAATACAATAAAGTATATGTCTAATTTGGAGGCTCAACCAGAACATACATGGCACATAACATGAATAAGATGTAGTAACACAAACACTCTCATTTTGCCCGGGGCTCATGGGTAGAGCGGTCGTCCTGAAACCACAAGGTAGTAAGGTCTGATTCCTGGTTTCCCCATAGTTTGCATGTCAAAGAGTCCTTGAGCAAGACACTGAACCCCCAGTTGCTCCTTAATTACTAAGGATGGGTTAATTAAAATGCAGAGACTCAGAAATTGGCAATATGTAATATGATATTTGTAAATGTCCTCACTGCAGGATTAATAAAGGATTATTTGGCTCATTATTATTAAATCAGTGCCACGTTGACTGATGGTTATGTCTACTGCTTGGCATTGATTTGCAAATTTAGTGTCGGGCTTGATAATGATGCTTTCATTTGGGTGAACCCATTGGAAAGCAAATTTAAAAAAAACACAATTGGGTAGTAGAGCATTCTAAATGGGGCATTTTTTTCAGCCATTTGAGCAACTCCTCTAGTTGGGAAGTGAGTTGCAGCTCAGTAAATAACATTGGGGTTTTAATATTTCAACATATTTAGCTCAGAATCTACACATGTTGTTTATTTCCAATTTAACCTTTCACCTCCGAGCTAAAATAATTGTGCTGATCCATTTCTTTTGTTGCATCTTACACTAATTTACACACTTTTACCTTTATCTTTTCATTTCAGGATCGCTTTTAAGATTTTATTTGAAGGGGCCACAGCATGAATCATCCGTTTCTGGAGCTAATATCCTGACCTTTTAAGTCCCTGTGAGTCAGACAGCACCAGATTGTCCTAAAGCCAGATCCACTATCTTTCCAGCCGTCTAAAGTATGGAGCAAAGTATCTGAGGAGCTTGAAGATCAGAGATCTTGGAGTTACAGTGCATATACTGACAAACTGCTAAATCAATCCTCCCCTCGAGGAGTTATAAGTCTGACCTTCCGGTGTTCTCCCTTTCAAGAGTGTTGTGGTGCAGAGTCGGCTTACTGGCTGCGAGCAGCAGACCGTGCATATGTATTCTTCAATGCTTTGCTGGGGTCTGAATGGCGCTTCGGTGACTGACAAGCTGATGGACTCAAACTCAAAAAGAAGAAAAGGCAAAGACTTTAATCACTGTCAACTTACCATGACTACAGATACCAATGTCACGCAGACAAAAAGAAGTGTGGGATAGCGGGCCATCTTTTTTTCTTACTGGATAGCTACAGTGGCAAAGCAACACCCTCTTCGGGTGACAGCTGCCTTCCCGTGCCACCCTCCGAGCCTTTACCACAGCACGAGCCGGTTTATAACACGTGAGAGATCAACATGCAGCCAGGTGCCGAGGGTCACCGCATCTAAAATCACCCTTAACAGCCTGTCGCACCTTTTCAGCAATCCCATAACTGAAATTTCTGAGATTTACCATTTGCTTATTAGCTCCGAACTGGCAGGTGTGCACTCCATGCAATAAAAAGGAATATAGAGGTGAGTGTACAAACACTGAGTCCACTTTAGTACAAGAGCCAAGTGGTGCCTTGTTAAGCCTCCCACATTTCCAAGTCCTTTCTCTCTGCTATAAGAGGTTACAACCCATAAATTCCGGCTGTAAAATGTGTCGGCAAGGCTTATATTGTGATGCCCTCTGTAATAATTTCCAGCATGCCTCGGTTGTTTATGTATAATATGATTGTGTATGTGTGTGTGTGTGTGTGTGTGTGTGTGCATGAGTTTGCGCAGAGCTTTTAGAAATACCCTTTGCAACGACGGCATAAAGATTTATTGATTGGGATTATTTTGAAGAGGCAAAGAGTGCAGTCGGAGCCTGAGACGTGATACATGAAATAGCGGTTAAAGACGAGGATAGCTGGACCTTTCTGACGTATCGGTGGTCGTCCTGTTCCGGCATGCAGTTCCCAGACTGGCGCAGACGGAGTAAAATAATAACACAGGTTCTACCTGGTTTCCTGATTTCCTCCTATCGCTCTGATTTCCTGGCCTTCATAATTGAAACCCTCCGCTTGGTGCTGCATGGCAGAGAGGAACGCCTCGGGCCTTCCTTCCTGACCCTTGACCTCTGCAGCCTGAGCCTGTGATGTCTCACATACATCGGATTCGCAAGTGCAAAATTTGCACATCTGTTCTTAATAATCATGATCTCAATTGGAAGTCCGAACTTCAATTGGCGTCTCAAACTTGAATTCCTACGTTTCGTATCAATTTCTCCACAAACACAACCTGATAAGTGTGACTTCTGGAATTTGCCTCCGCAGCCTCTCAGACGCCGTCTTGTGCATTATAAATGACACATTTACATACTCTCTCTTTTGTTTGAATGCAGATTGCCACTTTGCATGGAGTTTGAGATATTCAGCTCGCTAGTATCAGAAGTGACTGCTGAATGCAGCTGTTCCTTAATGTGATTACCAGTTGCTGAGCCATGTGGGGACGGGTGGTGTTGTCAGCTTTATTTACCCACAAACACATTGTCACAGGCGTGTGTGCACAGGCGCACGTGTAGCATAAGCATTTCTATACGAAAGCATGTACGCGTTACAGTGCACATACACACACACACACACACACACACACACCAGCTGACATGTATCTGTAAGTAGAGCAGCCACGAGTCAAGACCGCTCGTCTTGCTTCCAGTCACGATGCCACCGAGGTCACGTAGGAGTTGTGAGCGCCGTCAGTCACATGCAAACACATGCATGCATTAAATGACGTAATATTCGTGAACACAGGATGCACACGCTAACCAGTCAACAGGACACACCGGCAGATTCAAAATCAGACTCGCTATTCTCTTTTTATGAATTATTTTCCTCCCATGCGGTCTTTTTTTTTTTCACACAGATGCAAGCTGACCTGTGAAAGATTTTTTTCCGTCTCACGACTGTCTCGCCTTCAAACGCTTTTATTGATTCGCCTTTTTGTATAATTGCATGGGTGTTATCTTTGAAAAACTACCTTTTCATTTCTTAAGCTTTAGAAAGAGTGTATGGCAGGCAGGAGCCAAATTCATATGAGGCGTTAACAAAGGCAGCACAGATGTATTGTATATCCATAATACTTATTGGGTACAAGGATGCCCTTCAAATCCAGGTTCAAGCACCTGTATTGACAAACATCTGCCCAGCTGAAGTGTTTTAAAAATACGACTGGGTGTCCTGACTGGCAGTTCTTTAGCCAACCTGTATATATAATTTATGGCACAATGCATACACTATTAATCACTGCCATGACACTTTGGCACCACTGTAGGTTGCCAGTCAGACAGTACATAATGTACCCACTATGTGGATACTGTATGTATGTTTGCTTTGCTTCTTGTTTGCCTGTATATGGATTTATCCTGAATACAATAACTCTATGTCTACATGTGTTGACACTGCATATGGGTAGGCTGACAGCTGAAGTCATATTTCATATTCACCAAAAATATGCGAGCACAAGCTTGATCTGGGGATTTAGTATGGACTCTATACTGCAACAGCAGTTAGCATGTGTATTATTATGTGTTGACATTATTATTACAGTATAATGTAGGGCTTCCACTAACATATATTTATATATTACAGGTATAGGTTTGCTAGTGTATTCATTTTTTTGTGGAAAATGCAGTATAGTATAGTTCTATCAGAGTGATCTATGCCCTCGTGAGAAGATGATTACCTTTCACTATTCAGATTGAACTCATCACCTAACCTTCCTGCTTTCCCATAACCTTTCATCTCATTTCATAATAATACTAATCTCAACTAATTCTCATTACAAGAAGGATTGGGAAACTGGCAGTTTCTCCCCCTCCTTCTTCTGTAGTCTCTCTATCCCACATATGTGTTTCCCCTGCAGTCATGCTGTCTGTCTTACTTTCTCCTTTAAACCCTTTAACACCAAATCACATCATTCTTGCTTCAGTATGTAATTGTGACATCTCATTCTCCTTTTGCCTGCAACGCTTTTGTTTATAGCTGTTGTCTTCCTCTCCCTTTCTCTGTTCTTGTCTTCTTTTTATTCATGTGCTCCATCTATCTCTGTCTACTTTCAATTATAAATATGTCTATACGTGTGTGTATATATTTCATCTTCATTTTCCAATTTTTTGGCCCTTGGATTCAAATAACATGCTTTTTATTTAATTTTGGCACAGTAAAAACTGAAAAAATCCGATCCTTTCTGTGACTGAACAATATGCCCCCCTCTTTGTCTGCATTTTTAATTTGTATCCAGCGCAACACTCTGAGATGAGGTGTTACATAGTCTGAAAGCAAAACAACACTGCTGCCATCCTCGGGGAGGGAAGTTAACGATAACAGCGGGCGTCTTTGCCTTATCAAGCGCTGACTGGGAGGAGAATGAAGTGAATCATGTTTATTTCCAAGAAAATATTTCACCGTTCCAAAGTGTTGATTGAAGGTTATTGAGAATTGATTTCAGCACTTATGCCTTTGTATATCCAAGTGTAGATAACAGATATTTACTTGAAGCACGGGAGTTGGTTGAATGCACGGTTGTAACGAAACCGATGAACGGCAAGACAGATGGAGGCCAAGGAGATTGACAACTCTAAATGGAAAAACGACCCGGAGCAGTCTGAAATTATCTAATGGACTTCAGGACTGTGAGAGGATGTGTGGAAGTGAGATTGGGAGGCCCAAGTAATTGGAATTTGTAGTACTGACTGGGGTTTAGCGTTATGGGAGTTGATGGTTTTATGGGACAAGAAACATTGTGAAAAAGGATGAAAAGCAGTGAAATAGAAAAGACCCAGGGCCAGATTTACAAAGACCTCTGCACCTTGTTTCTGATGTATTCTCGCTGCGTGTGTGTGTTATTTATCAAACGTATGCCTGGCTTGGCTTCCACAATTCACCTGTCATCTGGATCACACACACACACACACACGCACACACAATACGTGCGTTTGTGTGTGCGTGTTGTTGTGATCCGTGAAACGTTACTCTACCCTTTATGCATATTTGTTTGAAAGAGGATCACGCACATGAGAGACATCTATAATATACTGGTATTGTTGACTTTATATTTATCTGGGCTTATAGCTTCATTTCTAGGGGCCTCTGCAAATGTGCACTTAGTTGCAAAAACCTTTGAACATGTATCTGTCCAGACAAAAGGTGAACACGTCACAAAGATGTGCTCGTGATCGGCACAAAAGTTGTTTCAAAAATAAAAGAACAACTGCTGCACTGACAGAAAAAGAGACAGCAATATCTGAACCTTTCATAATACCAAACAAAGGGTACAGAGTCGTGTCTGTGTAGGTATTACACATGGAATGGATTTTGATGTTATGACACCTTAATTCATTAAAGTGGCCGGTTCTTTATTTTGTACATATTTCCTTCGTCATTCCATAATTTTGACTTCACCCCAGAAGTTCATAACTTTATTCCAACTATTCCGACTTCACAATTTATACATCATTTATACGCTTTGAAATTGCAGACATACTGAATGTAATGAATAACCCTATTTCAGAATTATAATTTGATCACTCCTGGAAGGCAGCTCGAAGTCGGCCCAAATCTTAGATTATGTCATGAGCTCATGCTTTAGTAAATCAGACGCTAATCTGACACATCTTGAAAGTGCAAATTTAATAGAAGGCTAATTTGTGCTCTTTCATGTATCTAAATCTGGTCCAGAGTTTAATTAGTAAATGACCCGCGTGCATCTACTGTGTGCAGATTACAGTTATATATATTATATATCAGTGGAAACTTTTTAGTGTTTAAGAAAAGTAGACAGTCCTCATTTCATTAACAAGCTTTTTTTGGGTTGCGTGTTGAGGAAAATTGCCAAATTTAAGTAATTTATGTTTTTGGCCAAACTGAAAATGTCACACACACATTTATTTCAACATGTTCTCACTCCCTTGTCCAAAAAGTCTTTTTTTTATTTATTATTTTAAGTCAGCGTTGATTCCTGATTTCACACTCGGGACACAAACACCAATGACCCATTGAAAAACATAAACACTTCCAATTCCATTCATGGACACATTTCTGCCTATAGAGGGTCAATAGATTCAATACATATATATAGTATATGAAATATGGAGAGATTTACAGTGTATTCATATGACTCTCTGTTTCTGTCTCTCCCTCTCAGTTTGTCTTCGTCTCCATCCACCGCCTCTCGGGCATGTGCGAACACGTCGCATATATTCAGAACCAATTTTACACCACATTGCCTTGGCTCTGCTCTCCAATACCGCCAGACTCTGGCACTCAAAAGCCAACTCGACTCTCGACCTGTATAAGTGCACCAAAAGCATCGCTCCAGCGCCGCCGGCGTAAAAACTTTAATCACGTCTAAGGTCTTTATGGTGCGGGCACATTTTCATGCGCTGTGACATAATGTTTATGAAGTGTGTAAAGGAGCGGGTTTTACCTGCATTGCACCGCAGTGGCACAGGAATTAAGACCGTGTCCGATGAACAAGGAAGAGAGAATATGTTGCTCTATCATGAAACAGAAACACATTTTAATAAGGAAGGTACAGTATGACATCAACGTTTTTTTTTTTAAGATAATTAAAAACAGGCTGATTCAATTTAATAAAATTCAGTTAATTTTGTATAGCCCAAAATCACAAATACAAATTTGCCTCTGAGGGCTTTACAATCTGTATACATACAACATCCCTGTCCCGGGACCTCACATCGGATCAGGAAAAACTCCCCCAAAAAATAGGGAAAACCCTTTTACAGGGAAAAATCACTTGTATATTATACTGGTGTGTCCTTAGCAAAAAGCTAAAAACAACTTTTTTTTGTCATTTTTGTTTTTGTCTCTTTGTGATTGTACCAACTTAGGAAGTTTGTATTTACGTTTGACCCTGAATAACTCACCTACGACTTCATAGTCAGCGGCCTACAGTCCTGCATTAGCAAGGAAGCATTTATCCGATCTGCAACTGTTCCAGAACAGCAGCCTCATTACCTTATTTATCGGTTGTCTGTTAGATTCTGACTTTAATTTCTACTTCTTCAGGAAATTTGATATTGTCATCTTTGGTTTTTCTCAACCGTGAAACGATTGTGCTCTCCTCCACACTACTTTTCACTCAATACTATCCCTGAGTTGATCGATTGCGCGGATGCTGGGAATGTGCTCTGCCATGCATTCATTTTCAAAAATACGTTATTATATTTTAGCACCCAGCCTTTGTTACTTGTCCCCTCTCATGTGTAAAATGTGTGACTGGATTAGATCTTTGAAAGTATTGAGTGAGCTATTGGTGGAGAGGGCTTTAAAAAAGAGCACTCAACCATAAAAGGGCCATTCGTCTATCAATTACTCATCCTGTGTTCTCTGGAATTCTTGACAAAAACATTAAAAAAAATGCCCATCATGCCTCCATGGTGAACGGAGCCTAAAAAAAACAGAGAAAGGTCTTGATGAATTGAATTAAATGGGGGCAGAGTGTTAACAACAGCAGAATCCTGGGTTTACAAACTCTCACACAACTAGTGCAGTATAATACAGTCTCTGATTCATGTGATTGGGACGTATTGTCCATTGCATTACATTTTACATTACATTTAGCTGACGCTTTTATCCACTTACAATAAGTGCATTCCACCGTGAGTACAAACAAGAATCAGAACAACAAGAATCAAGAAGGTACAATTTCTTCAATAAAGTTCAACTACAAAGTGCTATCAGTAAGAGCCATTCCAGTGCCACTAAAGTGCTACTTCCTTTATTCAAGGTATAGACGAAAAATATGTGTTTTTAGTTTGCGACGGAAGATGTAGAGACTTTCTGCTCAATGGGGATCTCATTCCACCATCGAGGAGCCAGGACAGAGAACAGTCGAGACTTTGTTGAGTGTTTTGCTCGCAGTGACGGAGCTACAAGCCGATTGGCAGAAGCCGAGCGGAGCGCACGGATGTAGACTGGACCAGATCTGTTCGTAGCACGTCCATTAGAGGGTGAATGGGAGTCGGGTTATGCTGCACGACTTGTGCAAGGGTGGGTCAACGGATGTTTTGAGATGGTTTTGCTGTTAAATAAGGCCCGCGTATCTTTTAATTCTCAACACTTATTAGTTGTGTTTATCCTGCATTCACTGTGAAGGCATGTGAGGAAACTAAGTTTTAATCAAGAGACATGGGGTCAGGTTAAATGTGTTTATATAACATGCATAAGTTCAGGCTTTCAAAGTTATACACTCAGTTTCACTGTTTTATTGCCTTGTTTTTGCTGCTTTGTCTGTCAAAGCACTTTGACTCTGTTTTTAAAGGTGCTATATACATAAGTTATATTATAGTTCACAGGAAAAATGAACAATAGTTGGGTAAACAATAAAAAAAAGAGAGCTTGTATTTTGTTTCCATGTATACTGACTCCCAGGGGGTTCCTTCTCATTTCTGCTAGGAATCTGTGAGTAGAAGTGAAGGATTTGTGTTGTTAACTTGGGACACAAATTTACTTTCAGTAAATAAGTGATACATGCAGGCTGTGGTCTGACTTGAACCTGGCAATAAAAACCATATGTGATGTTTTTTTAATGATCATTTCACTCTAAATGCATTATTCTAGTCATGCACCATGAAGGACACAAGTACCAACTGACAGCACTTAGACATCTAACTACGACCTATAATTACCCCCGTGGGGGTAAAGCGTTTGCCTCCTACAGAGGAGTAAATATGTATGAGCCACGCGATATGGATCGCGGTATTGACACAACCCGATTGTACTTTTTCTTTTTCTCCACGCGTCCTTGTTTGAGTTTGCTGTCAACAGGTGGAGCATCCCTTCACAGATGCTCCTTCACAGTCAACAGAAGAGCATTGATTTTCTTTCAGCCCATTATCCCCTTTCCACTCTGGGAGATTAGGAAGTGTAATCACGGTGATCCAGGGGATTATACAAGCAAAACATATGTACAACCGTGAGGAAATCAGACTGACGATATTGGCATAAAGTTATGTCTTCATGGTGTGACTTTGGCTATTTTTTCTGTTCATACCAACGGTGAAAAATGTGTCAGGTGATTTAAAGTAATAAACATAATTACCAGAATATCTTTGGTGGACTTCTTATAGCAGACTTAGAATGCAGTTCAAAGCTGTCCACACATTTTAGGTTATTTCAGATGACTTATTTATCCGTCAGTGGCTTACCACTTTGCAAAGCCCTGGCAATTATCACTTTGTGGCAGCGCTCGTGCATCCGGATGTGTGTTTTGATGCCGAAGTGGCGGCACAGCACAAACAAAGCCTCTTAACTCTCACAGCCTCGCTCTCACACTGACTTGAAAACAAACATGCGCACTCTGGGGATGTGACCCAATTTGATTACCAAATTAAGCTCCAGAGACTCGGTAACGATGGACAAATTACCAGCAGTGGCCGGCAGATCAGACAAGGAGGCACAGGAACGGGAGGTGGAACTTCTTACTTCCTCAATATGGATATGATGACATGTGGGTGGTGTATAGCAACCACATTTAAATAGAAGATTTCTTTGTTAGTTTTTTTGGTTTCAGCACTACATATTGACATTACACGAGTCAGTACAGTTAGGATCACTTCCCCTTCCTCTAACCTTACTGCATGACCAGTCACAGGTTTGTGATCGTAATGTATTGGCCGTCAAAGACAAGGTCGAAGTAAGATAATTGAAGTCTGGGGTCCTATTGGAAGAAGAAAAAAGAACTTGCAATCAAAGTTTGATGAAATAATCCAATACACAGGATACAATGTGAGGTCAGTGTCCAGTATCATATATTTTAGTAATCAGCATATTGGAGTTACCCAATAGTATAACCCAAGTACTTTATAGGACCTAGAGTTGATCCATGGAGAACACCACAGGAAAATATATGCTTCCAAATACAACAGAGCATCTTTTGTTGGAAAGTAATAGTTGCAATCAAGAGCAGAATATGAAATAACTCAATATTACAGGTGAAGGAGTACAATACTGCTTTCAAATGTTCACAACAAGATGAAGTTTGGATCATCTTCATGAAGCAGTTGTAGTGACTGCAATCATCAACAATATACTAATATATGCATCTGAGATTGCATACTAATGCTTTGTAATTCAGAGGCCAAATACTTTGGGTTCTAGACAAGGATAATTGTTCATATTGACACTTAGAAAGACGTGTCATTCACTGCGATCTGAAATTTAATATTGTATTTTCCTAAAATGTGAATGCGTGGAAAGGAGAATATTTTGCACACAGGTAAAGAAAAAAAAAAGACAAATTGATTGAATGAAGTGCCCTGAGTGGTTACCATTTTAATTTAATTGACTTTAAACAGAAGCATGTAACATTGAACTCGAATCAAAATGTATTCCAATTGCAATTTTGCAGAGCCATTATCACAGTGGCCATGCCTAACATTTGATGAATAACTTCAATAACTTCATACAGTTCTGATTGCTGGTTAAAATGTGACTTTTATTTTCAGCATAATTGTATCCCACAATTATTTGATTGATTAATCCTTCTCAAATGTATTTCCAACCTTCTCCTCTTATCTTCTTGCTGCCAGCACCTGGAGGAGTGTTCGGGCCTCAAGGGGAATCCGGGTCAGAGCCCGAAGATGACGGACAAATGAAGTTCTACACAGAGCAGCACAGAGGACGAAGGCGCAGCAAAGGTGAGTGAACGCAGGTGTAAGTCTTTGAATATTGTTTCATTTTAAACACATTAACTTGCACACAGGGGGCATTTCTTACCCAATGCATACTGCTGAGAAGGCAATAAAGGAAAAAGAGAATAATATACAATAAAGCATTTTGAAAAGGAATGAATTCAAACCCGACCCTGGTAGAATATGAGCCTATAGCGGAGTGAAATGAGGCTAGACATTTCTGGAATCATTAGCGTAGCTGGAAGTAGGAAGGAGTCCTGCACATTCCCTGTGGGGTTTAAAGTGCTGTTCCACGGCACAGCTCAATGACACTCAAAGCAGATATATGAGCTGATGTAAATGGAGGCTCGGTGATGAGCAAAGCTGAGTCACATTACTTTGATGGGAAGCATGATTTTAACGTCCGTTCCCACATAGGGATACGTGAGAGTGAAAACTTGGTGGGTTTGTGTGTATGTGAGGGAAACACAGCGGAGCAGTCTGTATGCTCACTTGGGTGTTCGTACATATATGTATAGTGATTGTAATCCTTCATGGGAATGGGGTAAAGATCATATGTGTAGGTTTATAAACACGGAAGAGGTTTGCAATTTGGCTTTATAGACCGAGTATATTGGTTGTGGAATTTTAAATATCCAATGAATCACAGAAAAATGGTTGACTGTTCTCATTTAAACAAATGATGTATATGTATGTATATATTATATATTTAAATAAATGTATTTTCTAAAATATAAATATGTCTTGAATTTTGTTATAACTGGTAAAGCAATGATCATGGTCTGTTTTTAATTTACAGCCCATGTACAAAGTTTGTTCTTTCTCTAGAAGACGGGAAGAGGGCCATAATTAGAGGGAAGAAATTAAAATTAGGTGTGAATATTTACTATTGCCCTGTGTATTCTATTTCCTCTACACGGACAGTATTTGTGTAGGTGTGTGTGTGTGTGTGTGTGTGTGTTCCTGTGATGAAATGAGCGCATTGACTAGATGTCTGGTTTGTGGCCATAAAGTAAGTGTTTGCCGTTGTGAGTGTACATGCCTTTGTCTACTCACTAGGCTTTTATAGTAATTGAGGGCCCCTTCACGAGCCCGGTGACACCACCCACCCTCCAAAGGGATTAGCTGCTCTGCCACTTTCACTGCGGACAGGTGTTGTTCCTGTCCCTTCACGGCATCGTGACTGTGGGTAGACATGCGATTCAGTACGGGGGGATTCATTATCACAACTTTGTCTTCCTGCTTTTGACCTTCAGCTGCATTTCAGTACTTTCAAACTTCTGATGGGATTCACTGGACTCTCCTGTCACGGGGGGTTACTGATTAAAATTGTTTCCAGAATGGGACGTTTTGTTCAATTCAATTTGCACCATTTGCACATTGCTTCAGGGATGGATAAAATCCCATTGTGCGCTAGTTGTACAATACAAAACATCTAGCTCATGTGTGGCTCTGTTCTCTGAGGTACACACTGATCTGTCAGGCCGGTACTCGTAGGAGGACGCAGACGCAGCGGGATCAGGGAACAGGTCTTTATTTTATACAAAGTAAAAATCAAAACGCTCCTAATGAGCTCAAAACAGCGTTCACAATGTAACTCAAAACTCACTCCACCGGAGGACAACCAAAACTCACTCTGAACGGAGGAAAAACCAAAAAGCTCCCTATACCGGAGAAAACACAAAATCACTCCCGAAGGAGGAAAACACAAAACTCACTCCAACGGAGGAAAACCTGTAACGGGGCATATATCACACGAACTAACGTAAACTGAAGATCACTCTGGAACGAGGCATACAAACGTAGATACAGACTGTAGCGGGAAGCATGGCTGTGGGCTTGGCTTGGGTAGTTCCGACCATAGACGAAAACACTTCGGCACCAGACAAGGGAGAAAGCACAGATTATAAACACATGACATAACAGGACACAGGTGGAAACAATTGGGGATCAGGTGACACACGAGGAAGGGGGAGGAGCCACTGTCACGGTGTGACATGATCTAGTTACTTGCTGATACATTACTGCATCAGCAGTTCAATATGTGCCACTTAACCAGCACAATCATTTGCAACACCTGAGTTCCACTTCTTAGACCAGGGAAGCAAGAATAGGCCTATTACTATTGTCTTTTCCAACACAGCTGCATAGTTCTCACTGGGCACCACATTCCCTGAAGCCTGCATATTCTGATACATTGTGTATGTTATGTTTTAACGTAAGTTAGAACAGTGGGCCGCATTTTTTTTTTGTATTTAATTTGTAGAAGAAAATAAATGTCTGCATCAGATTTATGTCCTGCTGAATGGTTCGGACCCGTGTTCTTCTAATGACTAATCAAAAAAACCTTGTGAATTTAAAGTGCATGTCAATTGATCCTATTGAGCAATGAAGGGCACAAGACAACAGGGCTACGTGCACGCACAGTAGTGGAAGTCTGAAAGAAGAAATTAAAATAATTGTGGCGGTTCTTCTGCAGGAGGGGAACGAAGTGGTGGATATGGAATAATACAAAGAAATATGCATATAATGCTGTTACCTTTTCAGTGTGGAAGTGGTAGTGTGGTTTATTTACTTTGAAAGATCCTAGCGCTTAGGAAAATTGTAAATACAATCATTTTAATTAGAAAAATGAAAACATCATTGTAATGTAAATCCTATATTGTTATAGTTCAGAATCATATTATGTATAATGGAAGAAAACGCAATTACAGATGATTTTGCACAAACTTGTCAGCATTCTCATGTGTGCATTCAGCTCTGCACTGTGTGTGGATCCCGTTCTCGGCGAAGAATAATCCCAAACAAGAAAACATTGGCGGAAGTCAGAATCTTTATGAAAACTGCTTAAACTGGTTTCAAGAAGAAATATCTTCTTCTGAACGTTATTGAATAAGGCGAAACCAGCGCTACTACTGCCACACCCCTATCACATCGCAGTCGGCCTCCTCCCTACACGCTTACTTCTCTCGCATGATGAATATCACTAGACAGAGGTTAAGTGGCTAATTTCATTCCCTATATCTGGCTTGGAAATGGGAGCCTTGACAGAGCCAAAGGCCAACCAAAACAACCGATCCATAACCCTGTCAGCGGCAATACGATCATACATCACGCTGCCGAGCGATTCTGGGATGCTCTGCAGAAGCGCGGGGATTCTAAGTCATCCTTTTCTTGCAGGCGAGACTTAAACGCATGCGATTTTGTGATATGCGTTCTGTGCTTTGCGTCCCCTGTGTGTGAAAGTACGTCCCGTCTGGGAGGTTGGAATACAGTCGTGTGTTTGAGACCCTGATCAATATCAAAAGGGCTTCTGTCAGACTGTTCACCTATTTTCTCTCTTCTCTCGTCCTGTAGGCCACCCACACAGTCCTCTGAATAAGGTCACCCTGACGCTGATTACCATCAGCACATGTGCCATTGCCATTGTCTACGCTACGCAGGAGTCCTGCCCCCTCACCGTCAAGGTCACGCTCCATGTGCCTGAGCATTTTGTTGCAGACGGTAAGTTAAGTGCAACACATTCAGTTAGACCTTGGCTGAATAATCAACTAAAGGGATGTCTAAAGCTATCAGTTTTTTTCGTGTTTAGCCTTATTGCGTTTTCATAATTTTTGCACTCTTAATTGAAACTTTAAGATGCAAAACCCAAAGAGTAAAAAGGGGGAGGTAAAAAGTCTCAGTTGCAAGACGATGAACCCCCAGAAATTGTAGTTAGAGATACTGTACTTCAACCTTGGGCCATGCTTAACTTTGTGTTGGAAGCTAAAAAAAGGATGCAGCTTTGTGGAGCATGTTATCATAATAGCCACTATCCATCAAGGTACACCTTTTTGTTACTTTTTTTTCCCCAGCTATAATTGGATACAGTTGTCCTTCAAGCAGCTTACTGCAGAGCTGACTGTCCACATACATACGCTGTTATTGAGTGATATTATGCAATTTGTATTTTTGTTGTTTGGAGGAACAGCTAATGGACCACGGACAGCTCTGCATGCTTCCACTGTTTCTATTTACAAATGGCTTGCAGTGAAATCTCCACCCCGTTTACCGTGATTTGTGGTTCTAAATTGTAATGCTTTTCAGTGTCAGCGCCCCTTCTGCACGACTGATAACGTAGAAAAGACGCACATCCATCCAACAAAAAGTAAATCATGTGCTAAAACCCCCCAAAAAAAGTCCACACACTGAAAGCTCCCAATGGAAAAAGAAAAAAATGATTTATTGTCACCACAAACAACTGGATGACATTTGGAGCCATCAGACTGATGAAGAGCATTGTGCTCAAAATGTGATTGTTTTTTTCCCCCTTTGTTTTTGCTGTGGGAGCATTCAGTGTGAAGACTTATTACATGTGACTGCATAGATTTAAATACTAACCTATTATACCGTTTCAGTCGACAAAACTTCTATTTAACTGATGTAATGGAAGTACTCCAAGACTTATTTGTGTTGTATCTGTGCTTTTTACATGCTTTTTGAAGCTACCAGACTATTAGAACCTGGACTTGAACTTTAGAATTTCTTTTTTTTTTTTTTAAATCATTTGTTGATAATACTGTCTTTCACATGCCAACATTGAGACACAACATATTTTAAAAAATAAATGCCAATAGAGGAAATTCAAGGATGTCGGTGCCCAGGCAACCGCTCAGAGTGTCGTCCAACTGAGTCTGTTTTAAATTCGTCGTTGGCTTTGGGAACGTTGTAAATTGGATCCGTGTATTGGCAAGATACCGCAGTATAAACCTTGCTTGGAGTTAAGGGAGGCCGATGTGGAAAATGTGCAAGGAGTTAAGCGAAGTTAGAGGGAGTGAGGAGCTGAGGCAATTTAACTAATGACTGCCATATCTCTGAGAGCCGTCACGTATCAGTCGATCAGGTGCTCTTGCCGCCGGGGCCACATTTCTAGTCCGCCCACACGCCCTCAATGTGTGTGCTCATGGACACGCAATGCCAATGGCACAGTACACACAACTCCAGCTTTTAGAGTTTACTCTGTGATAACTTGAAAGATGGACACCTGGCAAATACAATGGAAGCCAATATTCTGTAAACGAGTTTTAATGTTCAGCGGTTTGAGTATTTGTAGGCGTTGATGTTGGTTTTCCTCTCACCAGTGTTCCCTAGAGCAATCACATTGCAGTTCACTCTCACAGGATCATTGGCTTCTGTCAAATCATGATGGCATCTGGCTTCATACAAGAAGCACTCATACAAACAAAGTTCTTCTTCAGTGGCATGTACAATTGACGAAAGATCATTTGTGTAATTTGCAGATTTTCTCGCACTTTGTTCAAACAATGTCTTAATTGGCACGTTTTAAATAACATTTTCCAAATTGACTAAATTAAAATATACATCTTAGACAAACTGAATTAAAAAGGAATATTCTGTTGCACCAGATGATCATCTAGGCAATATACTGACAGTTGTATGATATTGTATAGTTTTATTGGATTTGGCACGGGAACTTTTAAATCGATTTTTCTCAATCCACTCAGCTGCCTTGCTGGTTTCTGTCCAGGTTAATTATATCGCCTGACAGTGTAACACCACCTTATGTAGGCTGTGATCCTTTATTGTCTAATATCTCCATAACTGTCACGTTCCCTTCACTACTTGTTATCTTTTTCTCTACTTTTTGTGAAACCTGCCCACAAAAAAGGGCAATGTTGGGGGTGTAAGTTAAGCAGAAGATGGTGCCAGTCACCAGGCTGGGATGAGCTTTTTTTTTGAGTCTTCTTAAGATAGTTTGGTGAATCCAACTTGGAATGCTTGAATGAACTGGTCTCACAGAAAAACATCTGAGGTTTCGACTACATTCCACATGCTGAGAATTGTAATGTCGATATGTGTAGTCACTGTAGAATCAGTATTGATTATTTGTTTTCTGACCTCTACTGTTACTAATGAGGCAGACCTTCCACTCATACACAAGATTGTTCTCAAAGGTTTGGATGCTTCCTTGAGCTGACCTCTGACCCACTGCTAAGTTCTCACCTTTTAACATAAGATACAAACACAGTCAATGGATGGGGATGGCTCATATGTTTCATGGGTATTCACATGTTCAATCATTTACATGTTGATGTCTCCATGGCCATTGCTTTAGTGCCACTCGTTACACATTAGGCCCATTCCAGGTGCGGCTCCAAGAACAGGACGATCCTCCGTATGCTGTGCGTTCCATACAGTATTTATATTGAACGGTTTTATTTACTTTAAGTTTTGTTGTTCTTCTGCAAACTCGCGTGTACTAAGATTGGACTCGGATACTTGAAGGAGACACCTGAGGCAGAGCAGATGTGATAAAAGAGCGGCTTAACTCATTAGTCTGGCAGGCATACAGTCGGCAGCAGGCAGGGAGTCAGAGCAAACAAACTAACAAATCCAACAGATAAACAAACAAACAAAGCAAACCCAAACCGGCAAGCCACGTATGAATATAAGTTTGGTTTGGACGGAACAGGCAGACAGGAATAAAGACTATAATGCTGGCTACAATGCAAAGCATATGAGCTGACACGCACACTGTAAACTCCTATTTATACAGGGGAATTAAATAAGTGATGGGAGCAACACAGCACAGAAGCTAATATACAAGTATGAAGAAATGGACTCAGAGGGAGGAAGAAATACACAACATCATGACTAACACTGCTAAATCTAACATTGGTGGATATAAATATATCTCTTCGAGGTTAATGAGATTATTACTTAATATTCCTATTTGAGCACTCCAAAGTGTGAAGTGAATCATGGGATTCTTTTACAACTTAAGTACAAATTTACATATTGAATATTAAGTCGCGGAAGGAGTGATTTCTATTCCACATCTGTTCCCAAAGCAGATGAAAGGGGTTCAATTGAACACAATAATTTGCCCCCAGTCTTTTTGCACTCAATTCACAATATGCACAGCAAGATTGCCGGCAATCAGCGATGTTCTTACTGCTCAGGAGGGGTTTTATTCACAGGTCTCAGGGAAACCAACCCATAATCTAACAATTGCCTCCTCACTGTGTGAGCTGACAACATTACATTTTTCCACTCCCTCAGCAAATGAGGGCTACTGGCAGTTCTGTTCACTAACTGCAGTGCTGCAGGAAATAGCCTTGTTATGCTCACCTCTGGCCAGTCTGACTTGGGGGATGCTTTTAAGGATCCCATCTGGAGAACTGTGTGTGTATTCTAGCCTTTTGGGCGTTTCGGTGGTACTGGATACTTCCTTTTACAAGAACAGCAACAACAGCCCCTGTTCCTCAGGGAGTGTAGGTCTATGATTCGTCAATATTTACTCATTTTATGAATTTTAGACTCAATTTATGACTTTTATGTGGAGTAGCAAGAACACATGCAGTCCTTTATAGCACACTCACTGTCTTGTATATTATCAATACAGACCTATTTAAAATAAGGCTGTAGCTCATGGGGATGAGTGGTTGTCCTTGAGCAAGACACTGAACCCCCAGTTGCTCCTTCATTACTAAGGACAGGTTAAAATACAGAGAATACATTTCCCCACTGTGTGACTAATAAGGGATTATTATTATTTTTTATTTTGCACATCAATATCTGCGGTGGACACACTTCAGCTTTACTTCAATCCATACTGTAGGTGCAGCAGAACAATGGCTACAAGCAATGCACTTGAAAGCAACACTACAGGCCTGCTAATACTCTCTACAGTCTAAATGAGTTGCTCCTGTCAAGTTTGCCAGGCAGTCAGAAAATACAACTTGGACACATTAGTGTATTTTTCAAAGGCTCTATGTGGGTCAGGCTGTCCCGGTGTGACACTTCAAACAAAACGAAGCCAGCGAATTCACGTGTGTATGACGTGTGTTCTATTAGAGATTACAACTAAAGTAGGAAGTAAAACACTAGAAAAATGAAATGTGGATGAGGCTTGGGATGCATACGCTTTATCAGCATTATTTGTTTGGTAAAGTATTACTCTCTGGCTTGTGTACTTTTGCCGTGAATCCGATTTGATTGCTGGCTACTGTCACTGCATTTCCATCTGCATTAATCCGCTCTTTAAAAATAAACATCCGGGAGAACACACATCGTGAAATAAATAGAGTGAATCATTTTCCATATCCTTTTGCAGTACATTTTCACTTTGACACAGACATGTGTACAAATGCTTCCACCAATGTAGCGTCCATGCCCCAGCAATGTAGACACAATGTAGTTGTATAAGACTCTTTGTGATCACTAGAGGGCTGAAGCACAATCTCCCAAAGCTCCCTTTGGAACTTAAAGTCATTGGCATCAATTAAGGATAATCTTGTTCCGTGATCAGAGCGTAACGATTGGTCTGGGAGCAGTAAGAACGAAAGGTAAGTCACTGCCAATGAGCACAGCGTTTACGGAGTGACTTGTGAAACTCTTTTAGCCCCTCGACTGCAATCACCAGGGAAATCCTATCAATACACACATTATGGGTCTTAATTTTCTCATTTAAATTCAGCGTGGTCAGGAGGGGACTTGAAATTACAGTGAAAATAAAATAATTAGCTACCTCCCAATTGATTATGCAATAGGGCCAGGAAACGAGCGTTTAATGCTGGAGCGTGGAACTTTTGTGTCCCACCTCTGTCACTGAGACTAATAACTACCCTTTGGGAGAGATCAGAGTGATGGCCCAGCAGCTTGCAGTATGGCAGCAGCTATGGCGGGAAAACAAAGGCAAAAGGGCTCCTTGAAACCTGGGTGATGTGGCATGCACACCTGCAGGCATGTGTGTGCTATTGCACAGTAAAGTTGCAACACACACACAAAGTCAGGGATACTGAGAGAGCTTTCCCTGGTGGCAGTAGGCTTTATCATCATTGTGTGAACTTGTTTGGCGAAAGTTTGAATGCAAATGCATGCTCATATATATGTATATATGAGATCTTCACTTGAGTTTATTTTTTTTTTCAAAAAGAAAAATAAATGTGTCTTCTTTCTGTTGTTTTCTTTTTATTTCCAGGAAGTAGTTTTGTGGTGAGCATGGGCAGCTTCCTGGATGTTTCTAATTGGCTGAACCCAGCCAAGCTAACCCTCTACTATCAGACCAACTCTTCCACTCAGTGGGTCCTGGACTACTGCGGCCAGAGGACCACTGAGCCCTGTGAGCAGATTTGTGATCAGGACACAGGTTAGTCCACACTATGCATGACCTTGAGTCAACTTGAAACTCTATGCACAGGTTGGAAATGTAATTACCATTGGCCTTATGGAGTACGTGGAGATTAGAAGGAAATACAGGCATTTTTAATCTCTTATAGGTTGTGATAATTGACAACACGCCAACACAAATGTGGAGGAAGGAAGGACAGATTCCTTCCCCTACTGCTACAGGGTTACCTTCATGAATGTTTTTCAGTGTCTCTGATAAAAGGTCCTAGGAGGATTACGATAGAACTGCTTTATGCACATTTTATTGAAATTGGCTGTGTGGCAGTGATAAATAATATTGACAATCATTGTGCAGTAGTGAAAGCATTAATAGTTGGATTTAGATGTGTGTAGTTATTACCACTAGCCTCAAGCATATCTCAGAGTAAGCAAGTCAATACATTATTAAATGCACTTTTTGCATTTTATGTTTTACTTTTAAAGCCTTTTTATATTACTTCAAGTGAAGTTCTACAGTATGAGAATAACTGCTATGTACGTACAAACAAATACACACTAAAATACCCCTATTCCTACTCTAAATGTATTACAGAGATACCGTCTTTAGTTGGTCTCAGTAAACATTAAGATTATGTATGATGTTATGAATCATAAAATAATCATGAAATGCAAAATGCTTCAAGTTTTGGAGTTTTTAAATGTCTAAAATACTGTATATATCATTCTATATATATATATATATATTTAGTGAGCCTTACAGCCTTACACTTCCTGCGTTACACTAATTCAATAGAGGACATTCAGAAATGCAACACACACGAGACAAATAGGTGTAGAAAGAATAAAACATTGGGATCCATGTGTCGGCTGAGTTGCCAGTCAAGGAAGGCGTCTTTATTTATGTATCACGCTATTACTGTAGTACTTGTTAGCTGTTGTTTGCTTTTCTTAAACAACTGAGTTAATGTAACACACTTCTAAAGATGGAGTCAAAGCTTATTAACAACAGTATTAATGTGTAAGCCCTCAGTGCCTGTTGCCCCATCCAGGTGGGTAATTTGCAGCCTCCATATGTATATTTATCAGCTCGCACCAAGTTTATGAAAATATATGTGCTGACTACACCAAACAAAAGCCAAACGTGCAGCATGATGGTGTTTATCTTCCCTTGAGTGCTGTAACTCCCTTGTGTATTTCGTGCCCAACTAGAGGAACTCTAAGCTCATTAGAATGGATTACATCTGTAATGTATGTGCAATGTATGTCACCCTGGTCAAAGGCATGTGGGCTGCTGTATTAATGCATTAAACACTTGACTCACTCGCTACACATGAAGATGCAAAGGATGGAGTCGGTTTGTGGATTGTGAATGTGTGCGAACATGTGTGTATATGCATCAATAATAGTTCAAATTCAATGATGAAGTCCTTTATGTATGCAGACTCAAGTGCATTCGGCATTCTCACTTAATCGGCCCTTCTGACTCCCCCTGTCTCTTTGTATCCCTCCACCTATTCTGCTGTTTGCATCTGTCCTTTTTAGCAGAAATCATATTTGATCAGTAATCTGCTCTCAAGTATGTTGTATCCCCTCAGGGCAGCCACATCGGCTCTACGAATTAAAGGTGTTTTGAAAGAGCTTTCTATTTCCATCACCGTCCTGTAGCATGCATTATAGAAGCTGTACAATAGCATTCAACAATGAAATGAACACACACACACACACACACACCACCTGAAATGAAGTATTTCATCCGAGCACTTGTAGAATTGTAGTTCCAACAATAAGGTGAACCACTGGTGCGGCCCAAATGTCAAAGTGGAAAGCACTGCTCTGTCTTTTGAGCATGCTGCCTTTCTGGCCACAACAATAAGCAATATCAAAGTGGGTCTTTTACATTTTGCCAAGTGACAGAAATGCACCTGCTCGGGCAAGTCTCGTTAAACATGGAAACACAAAGCGAGCCGTCAGAGACATACACACATGTGGACTGGTCAGAATCAGAACCATTCATTTGCTGTGGGCGGAGAATTTGACTTGGCAGGTGGTGTAAACATTAGACATTAGACAACCAACCACAATCAACATAGTGCAATTGAAACATTACATTTATAATAGTATATCAAATAAAGTGCACATACAGATAGCATTGCTGTAAACAAGTGTGCTGTGTTAATGTATGTTAAAGTGACATGTGTATTTAAATATTAATTATAAAGGGGTGTGCAGGGGAGTGAGCGGTTTGAAATGGTCCTGAGGATGACAAAGTCAGATGTGTGGATTTAACTGGCTGGTGGAAAATCACAATGTTTGCTTTGCCTGCACATTTTTATGAATTGTTTCAGAGTGGTTTGTCCAGTTTCTTTCACTTTGTGAAATGTTCAAAACACAGTCTGTGAAAGCTTTTGTGTATAGTGATGCAATAAAGTAATACTTACTTTGTCCTTCCTACTGGTCATCCACTGCAATGACAAAGTTCAGTGGTGCATCATCAACCTCAATGTTTGGTTCACAAGACCAAACCTCAAATTTGTTGTAATTTGTTGGAAAATAGATATTAATGGGAATTAATTTAGTGAAAACTCCCCAAAACATTAATATAATATTAGTAAAAAAAAATTATGTTTAATGGTATTGTGGCTGACTGAGGTGCAAACAACAATATATATATATATATATATATATATATATATATATATATTTTTTTTTTTTCTTCTTCTTTTTTTATATATATATATCTTGCAAAAATACAAATATAGGTTACCTCCTCCAGCTGGCTGTGTGGGTGCTGCAGCAGTATCAGCAGTCCTGCTTGTTCTAATAAAAACTGGCCTTGGACATGGTGTCCTAATGTTGTCTGTAGGTTTTTGCACACAGATACATTATAATTATTCTGTTGTAAGCAAGAAAAATGCATATCAGGAATTAAAAAAGGGCCGACTGCTGCTTACAGACAGGTGAAAGAGTAAACATACATCTACTTGTGCTGCGTGTATTAGATACTGCCAAAGTCCCATGATAAGTTGTAATACTTAGTTTCTACTGCCCATTTAATCATTTAAAGATGCCCACCTTTCACGAGGGAACATGAAATATACACATTTGACCCGATCGCATCCATCAGTTTCCCCCAAACATACACAGAGACACTGGCAGTCACACGTCACCGTTTCACCAAGTCTTCCTGCTTCAGTTTCACGGGTTGACTGCCACTGTGACTGCTACTCCCAGCATCACTGTGCCTGGATAAGCAATCCTCCCTGCTCTCACCTCCCTCCTCTGACTCAAAGGTTAGCGGATAAATGGCATGCTGCAACTGTTTGTATTCCCTGATGGCTGCATAGGATCGAGCTGACTACAGTTAGACTTTGACAGTGGATCGTCTTTGTAGCAACTGATGACGTAATAACAGCTTGATAGTGAGAACGTAATAAAAAGTCCCCGTAAATGGGTTGAAAATACAAGGCATCCATAAATATGTAATACATGCAACATGATGACTCAAGTTAAAATAATTATTCTGAGTTCTGAGGGAATAGCTTGCATTCACAACCTTTCCATCTATCATCATAACTAACCTCATAAAGATCTAACAACCTCCTTAGCTGCCTTTGTTTTCCTCATTTAAAATGATGTGTCCTTGGCTCCTCCAACCTTTCCTAATTGGAACGGAAACCGCTGGATTCTCACCACGTAGACCAGCTTCATCCTTCAAACCATACAGCATGTGCACGTGCACACACATACTCCTAGGAGAAAACACTTATGCTAAATCTGCCAGAGGACTTTGGTTAGAATGTGGGCCCTGGAAATGTTATAATATTAAAAAAGTATGCATTTGCATCAGGACAAGAATAACAGTTTTATATCCCCGTACCATAAGCCGTGAAATGTGAAAATCATCAAAATGTCCACAGTGAAATAAATCATTATAATGAATGCTTATTTTGGTAAAATTAGATTTGTTATACACATGAAAGAGTGAAGAGAAAGGATTTGTGTTCTGAAGTAATTGCCTCTTGAACACTTTACATTTTGGCTCTTAATTTAGAACAGAAGGATGTAACATCCTGTGTTTTCTGAGTGTGTCTTCCCAGTGTTTCCTGATTGTTCATTCCCTTCACCTGTTCTCGTTCCAGACTCCTCCCTCCTTGTGTGCCTTCCCCGTGTGATTGTAAAGCCCCGCCCTCATTGTTTCCACCTGTGCCTCGTTGCCTGTCTTCCCCTGTGTATTTAGTCTTTCCCTTGTCATTTTAGGATTGTCTTCTGTGTCTTCCATGTTTATACTTCAGCTTCGAGCTGTAGTTGTAGCTTTCTAGTGTTTGTTTCCCGTACCAGTAGTTATCTTTGTTTGTGACTTTGTTTAATAAAATACCTTTTTTGATTTTGCCCTGCACCTGGCCGCCTGTCTGTTTCTATGCCTCTCACACCCGGTCGTGACAGATGGTGACAGTGAGAGAAAGGAGAGCGAATGAGAACACAACAGTGACACACTAGTGCCACATTTTATTGGCAATCTAATATTGGTGTGTATCCCCATTTGCAGTGTCAGGTTGTGTGTCTGTGTAGAAGCCTAGCTAGAGTGTAACAAGAAAGGGACCGGGTGAGCACAGTTGGATAATTGTTATTAAATGGCCATTTCCAATCTCAGGTGATTAGCTCTAAATTAGGCCACTGACATGGTTCAATCAGTCTACCATAGCGTTTGGCATCACTGAACCGGCTCTTTGCACAGCAGACTGTTTCATATTTCTGGGGAAATCTAAATTTTCCATTTCGAGACGCACAGGAGTCTGCAGCCAACATTATTTTTTTAATACAGGCCTCAAACGTCAGCTGGACAAAGCTTCTTTTTTCTTTACAATGGTTTGCTGGATTTTTATCAAAGTATTTATTCAGTTAATGTTGGCAAACACTGTTCTGCCCTAATGTTGTGATTCTGAAGATCATGCATTTCTTTGGTTTGTTATATAGTATATTAGTTAGGTTATCTAATTGTTTTTGTCAGTGAAAGTCGAAATTTGTTTAAGTGCCCTTTTAAATGAATTAAAACGGAACGTATTAACGGACAGTTACGGTCTGTCTGTGTAATAAGGCAACAATTGTATATAAAATGTAGTTGTATCTTCGACCCATTGATGAATTATCTCTGTGCATGACCTATCTTGGATCTGATTCAGAAGGTTGTGGCCCGTAGATTAAGAATCCAGCAGCCTCATCCAGTGAGCTGCATCATCATTGCAGTAAAGGACTTTCTTTAGCTGAAGAAGCAGTTAAAGTCTTACATGCCATGTTTTTCAGAACTACTCTGATACAAAAGTGGGGTTAGATTGCACCGAACACCCTTTTCAAACACCGCACTCTCTTTTTCTTCAGAGTAAGGTGTTTTTGTTAACCTATAAATCCCCCTGCAGCTATTAGGTTTATTAGACTGGCTCCTGGTGGGGCGATAACCTCTGTGTCAGCTCCATCAGTGACACAGAGATCCTGAAGAAGTGTTATCCATCTAAATATAGCTATCTAGTTAGACATATTCTGGCCATAACTGTATAGGAAGATATATCATTTCACTTGTAAGTATTGACATCAAAAAGAAAACAATGTTAAATGTAACTGCACTCTGGCATATTGTTATATTGTTGCCTCTTCACTTCCATAAAGTAATGCAATTATAGAACATTTGAAGTTACATTTCATCATAATCATAACAAGAAGTATGCAAAAGTAATGCAATTGGAGCCATTACAGATATTAGAAAATGGAACGATATGAAAGCACACTGAAAACCCAGCTTATATACAATACATAAATCAATGAGCCTCCACATCGGCAACTGTTCCAAACTAGTGGCATAACAGATTGACTGACATGGCTCATGTCGCTCTAGAATCCCAACTTAACTCCAGCCAACTGCACACTGCACATGCAAAAATGAGTGCACTAGCCGTAGCACATTAGCGGCTCAGTGAAGTTCAAATTTAACGACCACACAATCCTCCCCGCCTCCTCCTCGTGTGGGGTTTTACTGCTGGCTTTATCTTTTTAAGAGACCGTTTTTTATTCACTAATTCAGCTCAACTCCTCCTCTTCCCATTGTTATGTGGTTACTCACCTTTTGTCTACTCCCTCTGAGCTCCCTAAATAAATATCTACAGTCAGTTTCAGTTCAACAATCTCCCTTTTTTTTTATATATATATATATATATATATATATATATATATATACCTGCACTTATATAGCAGTTGTTTTCAGCGGCAGAGAAACTGCTGCACAAAACTGATTCGTGCAAGTTGTCTAAAGGTCAGTTAATCCAGCAGAATGTGTAATCAGCCAGACATATCTCTTCCCATTAATTGCTTGATCCTCCCTCAAAGTCATTTGCATAAAGGGAAGAAACACATTCCACTGATTACTTGCCAGGTGTGCCTCAGATTACACTGCGCTGCCGTGCTGGTGGAAAAGACACTGACTGTTTCCCTCTGCAGCCTCCAGGCCTTCACACGTGTATGTACAATACACGTGTACAATATGTGCATTATGTTCTTATGTGTAAACTACATATGTAAACCAATTATCCACGCTTAATTGAGTGGGATTTCTCAGTTATGTCATTTATTACAGTTGCCAGTATTCTTAATCACATTGTGCTCACTTCTAAATGAGGAGGGTCCAATTCTGAATTGCACAAAGATCAACTTCTCTAATGTCTAATTCAAGTCATGAGCGCAATCTGTCACTGTGAATAAGACACAAATAAGTATTTTGCAAAGTTGCATTGGATTAATATTTGAATATTAAATATTACATTTTTAAAGAGATATGACCATTTTACACGACCACAACATTAACGGAGCCAAGACGAAACAAGAGGGCACAGGTCTGCTTTCTGCTTGTGATCACAAGTTACTACTATAAATGAATACTGTATGAGACAATCCAGGATATTGTCACCATTCTATATGATGATACATACTTAGTAATTATTTTTATTTTTGTTGGATAATAAATTAAGTTCCATGTGGACATTGAAAACATCCAGTAACATGTCCCAAATACAAACAGGTGTTTGGGGCTTCAAGGGGATGCATTACATGACAAAGGCTCTACTTTTTGTAGTATGAAATATGTTGGCCATTAGATGTTTCCTCTTGCACCAAACACAAGCTGTACCGGTGTCAGCATAAGGCACAGTCACTTGTCAGTGGTGCTCTTGGATGCATCCTACTCCCAGCTCCCCTCTCCAATTAATCACAAGTGAAGTCAGGCATTTTCATCAGAAAATGAGCGTTTGCCATGTACATTTCTCCCATTGCATATGTAAGAAATACATCTCAAATTGAGGTGCTATTGTTAGCCTAAACACTAACAAACTACTAATGAAAAAGCCAATTCTAGCCTCTGGCAGACTAAGACGGGAATAGGAAAGCGAGAGAAACTTTCTTCCTTACAACCTTTCCAGCTTGTAACTGGCGACATGCGACCTGACTGCACATGTGCAAGATGGGTTTTATTAAGCAGAGCCTCTGGCAGTCAGGAAAAAAGTACTTTAACTAGGTTAAATGTGTGTGCAATGGGGTAGCAGTGGGGAATGGATGAGTGTGTGTGTGTTTGTGCTTTGCACCATGAACAGGATACATGTTTGCATGCCTTGGAGTATGAAATCAAAGGAGAGCGTCTCCCCAAGAAAAACAACAGCATCAATCGTTTCAGCAAATGCCCTAAAAACGCAATATGTTTACCTTCAAGTGACAAAGCCCTCCATCCGCAATACGAGTTATGAATCTTTTCTCTCAGGAGCAAAGGAGGACGCAGTGTGCCATTGTTATAGAGCCACAAGGTGTGCAGAGGGAGGATGTCAAGGTGGATGGGTGCTCTGTTTGATGTATATTGTCAGATTAACAATAACTTGTTCTGCAGTTGGTAAAGAAAAACTAGGCATTGCGTGAATGAAACATAGAGTTCCCTCGCCATAATTAATAAACCTTATTGAGTCTAAAGTGGAAGTCCAAATTAAAATGTAAAAATGTCAATAAAACAAAATGTAGCATACAAATCAAGGACAGTCTTTCATTTGGAGACAAAGGATGGTTGTTTTCTACAGCCAGTTCGTACACTATATTTAGATTTACACTTATTTTTTTCCCAGAGTGCATTGCACATCTTCAGTAAAATACTGTACACAACGTATACATAGCTAAACCTTTGAGAATACAGCAATGTTACTGTGGAAACAACATCATTTCCTGTTTGGGGTTATAAAATGTGTGACTTTGTTTCCCGTTTGAAACCAACAGGCAAAGTTGATTTGCTTTACCCATAGCTATGCCCATTGCATAACTTTTACCCAATTAAGTGTGACCATGACAACAAAGGTCACCTGTCTATAGCAAAGTAGTAATTTTATCCGAATCCTAACAAAGGTCTATCAAATCATAACCATTTTGTTTTTGAAACAGTGATTTTAACTGCTTTCGAAGGGAATGAAAAGCAATGTTTTGCCGATTGGGGCCGTTTGGATCACACAGCTCAGTGCATGGTTATCAGTTCGTCTCAGACTCAGAGGAAGTATACTGTTATGTACAACTATTTTACAAATAGATTATCATAATGGATGCAGCTATTATCCTGCAATCTTTACACTCTTCATCCATCTTCTATTTGAATGTTACTGATGTTTGCATGCGTCCACAGTTTAAAGAGGAACCATCTCAAGAGCATCTGTTCAGCGAGGGCACATGAAGCAGCTTCAAGCGGATAAAAACACGTTTGTTGCTTCTCCGTGTCCTTGTGGTGCATCACTCTGTGAGTGAGTCTTAAGCCCACGAACATAACCGGTACATTATTAAACACTTGGTGATAAAATGTGAATGGCGTTGCCTGGGTGACCATGACACAACTTTCCAATCTTTTGCCTCCCGATACTTTAGGTCAACAGAAAGCAGTCAGTAGCTTTATCTTGGAACAGTGCTACTAGTTGCTGAAGCTATCATTGACTTAAGATTTCACAAATGCATCCATCCACTTAAAAAGGCCTTACACATGCAGCGTATTCTGGATATTCAATGCACCAAACACAACACTAAAGCCGTTCTATCTTTCTAGGCGGACCTGACTTTTTTTATTTTTACTGTGTCATCTTCATTTACTCATAACCAGTCAAATATAGACTGATATTTACACATGTGAACAAAATCTCACATTGTACTCTTTTATTATAACACTAAGTAAAATATAGACATATTTTTACACATATGAACAAAATCTCACATTGTACTCTTTTATTATAACACCAAAAGTAGCCCTAGTGGTTGCAGAGATACACCCTTTTGAGATTGGGCATGCAATTTTCGAGGTATAGGCCTAACATTAGGTTGTTTTTTTAAAACGTTTAAAACGGATACAATATATGATATAAACAAATGACCTATCCATTGGTGTGTTTAATGTGATCTGAGTAGTAGTGTATTCACAGGAGTGTGTATACAGATACAGAAGAGCACCAGGCACTGTTGATATCCAATCAAAGGATGTATGATGACATATAACAGCAATGTGTGGTTGTGTGGTTGTAAACTCGACGTCTAGCTGCTGAGTCAGCAGCCCGGCAGCCACAGAGGTACAAACTGACCCAAGCTGCTCGACTCAAACACAATTGCCGCGCTGCTGTCTGAGTGTCTCGGCTCGTTCTGCAGTGGAAGCTGTCCAGCCAACTGAGCGGAGCTGAACAGAGATCTGGTATCGAGACACAAAAAGCTCAGGGGAAGAAAATACCTCATTGAGGTTGATAAAGACTTCAGGGGATACTGCGAGCCAGCAGAATCCCGGTCACTTTTTGTCAGATTCTAGCCAGCAGAATGACATAAGCAAACGTTTGGGACACTGTTTTCTTATGTGAGTGCCGGCTGGTGGCGGCCTCTGTTGTTGAGCCTTTACACATGACAAAACATGTGCAGGCATAATGCTAAAAGCGTTCAAATCTAGCAGGTCTTGGACCTAACCAATGAAGCTTATGTCCATAGCATTCTGGGAAAAATGTAGCTGGAAATTAAGATTAGCGTGACATCGACTTTTCCTGATACACCTCTAGTGAATGAGCAGGCCAGGTTCACTTACTTGGTCATTTCTTCACATACCGATGATGAGTAAATATCCACCACTGTGCCACCTCTGTTCTCTTTATTGCAGGAGAATGCAGCTGTCATGAGGGTTATTCCCCTGATCCTGTCCATAAACACCTCTGTGTTCGCAGCGACTGGGGTCGGAACGAAGGGTAAGTTCCTGTCTGCTCTACCCACTCATATCTGAAAACTCACTTGTACTTAAATGACCTTGTGGCTGGTTTCTCAGTACTCTACTCCCAGCTGCATTAGCGCACAATATTACCTTCACAGAAAATAAAGGTGAATTGTTCGCAGTGATGGATTAGCTATCCGGAGAACGTTTCAAGTCTCTTTAGGTTGATCTTCAGCGTATTAAAATTAATGGAAACCAAGGTCGGAAATCAATCTAATGACTTACTGTACGCTTTCAAAAGTGGTCACCAGTAATGTAAAATATAAGCTATTTGCAGTTAATGAGATAAAACATGAAAATGTATCTGTGTGGTCTTTTGACTTGCAGATGGATACTTTGAAGATGTAATCAGAAATGCAGATAGGAGGAGGAGAACGAGGAGGGAAGTTATAGTGTGTAATGAAAACAAAACAGCAGGGGAGGAAAGATAGTGGCAGAGTGAACGTGAAGAAATAAATAAACGGAGCACAGCACAACAGCATGAAAGACAGATAGTATAAATTGACATGATAGGGAAGGAAAAATAAGTAAGATGAGTCTCGTCTCTCACTCTGACCTTGTTTGACAATTAGCTGGCCTGGCCAATCATTGATTCATTTAAAAGGTCCCACCTTGTTATTCAACTCCATCAGTCTTTGTCTGGATTCAGTCCAGCAGCATATCACATTTTCCATTTACAGTTTTGTCAGAGTAACAGCTGACAGAGGGTTTATGAAAACACAAATATGATCAAGCAACATTAGTTTTGACCTTGTATTGTATTGTAGTATATACACAGTGTGGAGTCATTTATGTATGAATACAGAAAAAAACATTAAGATCACCCTATTTTACTCAAATTATATAAACGCATTTGAATGTAATATACATGTTTAAAAGTTGAACGTGACATTACAATGTTCATATATTCCTCTCTTTGATTTGCTGTGCCCTCCTCTCTGTCCTCAAGTCCTTGGCCATACGCTAACCTGGAGAAAGGTTACGACCTAGTTACAGGGGAGCAGGCCCCCGAGAGGATCTTCAGGTGAGTCCGTCACTTCTGGTGCAGCTCCTGAGTGCATGACTTCTGCTCGCCATCTGTGACTCTGTGAACACACAACGGGATGATGCTGGTGTTCTTGGCATGTATTTGTTTGTGTGTGTGTGTGTGTGTGTGTGTGTGTGTGTGTGTGTGTGTGTGTGTGTGTGTGTGTGTGTGTGTGTTTGTGTGTGTGACAGAGCATACAGATGAGCAGATAGTTGGATGGACACACAAATACACCTTGTGCCGGTGTGAGGTCTTACCCATGGGCTCCTGTGTGGGGAAATAGCCCAAGGTGCATCCTGGATGGTCTCCTTTCAAATGCTTTTACTGCCATGTCTGTGAAACTCATCATTCTTGATGGGTCCATTGTGTATGACATGTCAAGATGTCCAAGGCTCAAAGGACCCATTCATTTCTATTTTATTTGTCCCTGTTTGAATAGTCCAGATCAACCTGACCTAGTTAATTGCTTTTAGACAAAGGCTTTTTTTATACATAGAAAATACTTGATGTTGTTAATGATGAGTATGTGGTGGTGTCTAAGTTGTACAGTAGATGGGCCTTCCAACAAAATATTGAATGTTTCAGCTTTTTGCACTATGTTATAGATTTGTTGAAGACATTGGTAGACAGGATCCCTCCATTGCCACCAGTTATGTCCCTCACTGACTGGATGTGTAATGCAAGTAGCACAGTTTTTCTGATGTCATTAACTATGTACAACAATAAAATACAATATTAACTGGTAGGTTCCGAGATTGGAAACTGAAAACCAGAACTATACCGGTAGCAAAATGTTGTACCGTTGCCTCTTTGTCTCAACAGCTTTTGAAAGTTGATGCTGAATCTCCATACAGTTTTATTCAAAAGTAACTAAACCCCCAAAACCTTGTTTTGGCTGAAAGAAACAATGTATATGGGTATTTAGAAGTGATGGATTCTGGTCCAAATCTTGACATTTCTGTGCAAAATATTGAGATTCTACATTTAGGGTTTAAATGTTGTAAATGCAAATGCCCACTGGTTTGTTGTATCACCCACCTACCTTTAAGTCATGTTGATTACCCCTCCAGTGTGTTGGTAGTCTTCACACTGTACATGCAGAGTTAGCTTCTTGGTGTATGTACACTTTTTTTTTGTAAATCAGGTAATGCAGACACTTCAACACAAATGCACATTTCAACTTCCCGCAGTCCAGTTCCAGTTAAAAGAACTATAGTATGTTGGAGATGGGACTCCGATGGCACACACTCACAGAGGCAGCGAATAAATGACTGCTTTTGTCGAAGCGCTGTGTTGATTCCAGAGTCTTTGAGAGGAGAAAAACTGCGCACGCACACACACACACACACACACACACACACAGTAGCAGACCACATATACTTTCAGCCATGTACACACTCATACAAATAGCAGACAAAGTGAGTAAAGATGCAGCAACCAAGTGTAAACCATCATTGGGTTCCTGTTGTAGGGGTTCTATATCAGCGCTGTGTGGCAGAGGATAGGAGAACGAACTGCATTGCTCTAGCTTGACAGTGTTAGTCAGTCCTAACAGGGATTGGTTTCACAGATGAAGTTCTTTGTGTGGAAACCAATGATGCCTTTCACCTTTTGTATGCTAGGAGCAGTGAGAAAACACACATCTTGTGATCTGAATATTGGGTGAAAATGTACTAGATTATATGTATTTATTTAAATGTTAATTAACATTTTGATGCCAAATTTGGATTTTAATTTTCAGATGGTGAGAGGCGGTCAGAATGAGTGTAATGCATTCAGATTCCCGTATTATAAATAATGTGCTGGCAGCTGCATTGTGCACAAGTTAAAGGTTTTTAATGCCGATGTTTGGCAGTCGAGAAAAAGCGGCGTTCCAGAAATCAGGTCTTGTATATACAGTCATGTTTGACAGGATGGATTAAAAAGCAATGTTTACCACGGTAAACGCACATGATGTAGAAAGGCTGAAATAATTGCTGTTTGCGATGCATGTTCTGTGGGTGTCAAATGACAGGGTTGATGACTTGTAATTCCAAGCTTTTTGACATATGAAGCCACTCAAGTTTGGTTTCTTAGTGGGGCTTTGTTAAATTGCCGCCCACCTGCTCAGATTCATTTATTAATGCACATGATGCAATGCACAGCCGTGTTCTGTGGCCTCGGCATGTGTAGCTATTCCCAAGTGACAAGCCTTGGCCCCCCCAGGGTGTCCTCCTGAGGATTTTAATCTTCACTCTGTGAAAACACCTCTGGCGAAGCAAAATTATTTTTACACCATCTTGAACAATGGTCATCAGCAGACATGGCACAAAAAAAAAGAATTGTTCTGCGGAGCACGTTACATTTAAAGAGACGGCAAATCCTTTCCCAACCGTATTCATGCACCATATGCAAATACCAATTGAATTGGTTGCAACACAGGACCAACAATATCAGCTTTCCCTTTTACACTAGTATGCTAAACAAATTCCCTTGAGAGTTAATGGCTCCGACTTTATTTCCCTGTTGAATGTGGTTCTACTTGTATTACATAACTAATTATTTGTTGTTATAAATTGAAAACCTTTTTGCATGTGTAATGACTCGTCTATTTGTGCCCCAGACTGTTCTCACATCAATATCAAACCATTTGCATTATCCTGAATACAAGGATGATCATATTTCCCATTGTATGTATCACCCTCAATGTATGAAATGATACACTAAGCCAGCGATTACAAAATCTCCGTCTATCTAGCGTGTCCTTACCACCCTTCATTCCTGCAGTAATATATCTGCATGCGTATGTATGCACGTACTGTACAATGTGTGTGAAATAACAGCATGTTATAATGTGACAGCAGTTTGATTGACATTTAGATCTCGTGCGTGTGCCAACACAGATCATTCTACAGTCTGGGCCAAGGCTTGTGGCTGCCAGTCAGCAAGAGCTTCGTGGTGCCACCAGTGGAACTGTCAATCAACCCCATCGCCAGCTGTAAGACAGACGTGCTGGTTACTGAAGATCCAGGAGAGGTCAGGTCAGTCTGATCAGCGCTCCACACTGTGTTGAAAGAGGAAGTGTGTGGAACAGTTTCTCTGCCGTTTGGACCAGATAAACCTAAAGTCACACAATACATTCATTTAATGGTTTTCCTTTGTTCAGGTCCTAACAAATACAGTATGAATCAGTTAATTGTTTATGGATTTCTGAGACCTGGCTCTACAGCTTGAGCGGCAAAAATATACGTCTGCACTTCAATGGACACTAGCCTTGGTGTTGATACTGCTGTTCTGAGATCTGGACAGAAGCTCACTACATATGACTGATACACATATGGCTGTATGATGGCCATATGGTATATGAATGCCACTATAAGTATGCAGTATGCATACAAATATGCAGCATGCTACCTATAGTATGCTTTTTTGCCGTTGGGAATTGTAGTGTGTTTTATTTTAGTGTGTTTTATTTTATTTGGTTTGAAGCTTTTGACTCTTTCTTTAAAAAAATTCAAAAACACTGCAAGACCTCTGAATTACAAGTCTGAATACAAATCAAGCATTAAATCAGGTAATTAAACTTAAGAGGTTTTTAGTTTCAGAGGACTAAAGTGACAGGCAAAACATGATTAAAAAACTTAACTTAACTTTGGGCTATGCATGTAGTGATCCAAAAAAAATGAATCCAAACAGGAAAGGAGTGTCAACAAGGTTATGGATTTGGCGCTCTCACAGTGCAAAAACTAAATATTGGCAACATAAGAGTTATGATTTTTCGTCCAACCAGCCAGTTGGAGCTGGCATGCATCAGTGCAGCAGTCAGCTGCAGATTAAAACAATCACCCATCTATGGAATTCAACTGACACCAGCCTGAAAAGTGATATTTCCCTTCAAAACCAAATTGTGTGCCGTTGCTCCATCGTTAGGATTGTATCATAAGATGTTGCCCATGTTGTACCCCTATTGTATTACTGGGGGACACTGTACACCCTTCCAACCACAACTAGAACCAGTAGGGGTCCTTCTAAGAAATGTTGTCTTGCAAAAATCCAAGCTTAATCACATTGATATTCAGAAAAACAACCACATGTGTCAGAATAATATATCCAGAGTGACAAAGAATCACATGTCCTAATACTCCGTTGAATTGAGACTAAATAAATTAATGCAATGGCTTGAACTTGAATTAGTAAGGCCTTTGCACTTGTTATTTGATTCCCAATGACATGATGAAATATGATGGGTAAAGCCCAATATAATCAAAGATGACTGAAGTTGCCAAAACATACAGTATATATTATATGCATGTAATGTCCTATTGCACCACATATTCTCTCCCACTCCAATTGAATTTCTTGATATTATTTTAATTACTATTAATTATTGCCATGACTTGGTAATGTTTACATTGTGTGTAATATACTGTATGGAATAGGGAATGCACAATTTTGGAATTCAAAGCCAGCTTTCAAGTAGTAGTAAAAAATAATCATCTCAAATATGTTTGTTTTTTTCTTGTCTACTGGCTTTTAAATGTGGTTCACTCTATCAGGTTCGGTGTGACAACAGGACAAATATTTCTTCACAGAAGTACTAACCCTTCAAGGAAGTGGGTTGTATTTCTTTGCTCTTTGTGTGATAAAGCTTTGTGCGATAAAGCATCCTAAACACAAAAAAAGAGCTTTATTTACTTTATTTATTTATTCATCAAGCATGGTGACTTGGCTCGGTGACCACTGCCCTGGGCCTGGTGTGACTGCCAGATGGAATCACTGATCCCAGTCTTCATTGGTCAGCACTTTCAGTGTGAGCACACCGGTTCAGAACAATGAATGCATTTATCTATTCAACTTTGAATTCCACGTTCTCTTGATACATTTTCCATTGTGTAATCTTGAGAACAAAACCTTGCTTGATAATGATAACGATTCTATGAATTCTGGATGGCTGCCAGTGGTCTTGCTATAGCACTGGATGACTTAGACCAGCAAGGTCACGAGGAACGCTTACCAAACTAAGGAAGGAAAGCCGTTGACAGGACTTCCGCTGACATGGCTTGAGGAACAACCACATTTACACGGTAATAGCGAGCGAAGGTACATGCAGACTCCCAGCTTGCAGCTGCACAGATCTCTTGAAGAGAAAAAAAAATTCAAGGCTGCCCAGAATGTGGACGAACTCCAAGACATTAAAGTGACACAGTGCACAGTAGCTCTGATGGCCCCTCTGCCCCTTCAGATGAAGGCACCGGACTGATTGCTACCAAGTTGATGGCTTGGTGAGGGGAGGCACTCTCTTCTGCAGGAAGGATGGATTTGGTCGGAGAGTAACCCCTGAGCCGTTAGGGTACTTATGCATGCATATCTGGCTCACTGATAGGGCATGGGGTTCACCCACTCTCTTGGCTGATGTGACAGCCAGCAGAAATGCTGTCTTTGCAGACAACCATCTCAGTTCTGTCTTGATGTCCCATGATGGCACCATAGTGACACTTGGTCTAAGCCTCTGTGCGCCTCTTTAAGAACCGACTAACCAGATCGTGTTACCCCACTGTCTGGTTGTCCACTCTCATATGCCCTGCGGAAATCATAGCAGCATATAAGTTTAATGATGATGCACAATACCCGCCATCCAACAATGACTACAGGAAATGCAGAATGATGGCCACTGAGCCGCTCTCTGGTACTTCACCATGTGTCATGCACCACTGGGGAAAAAGCTTCCACTGATTAGTGTAGCAGGACCGAGTGGAGGTAGCCCTCAGACTTAGCACATTATGGATTACTGATTTGTCACAGGTGACCTGAGTCCTGGCTTCCAATGGCCAACTACATAGCTGAAGGCAATCCGGATTTGGATGTCATTCGTCGGCCTTTGGCTGGACAGCACATCTGCTACAATATTCTGCGCCCCTGGGAACGGCCTGGAATTGATGACCTTGAGGCTCAGGAAGTGGGGAAATGACCACGTAAGGAGCTACTGTGAAACTCACAGACCTTGGCTGGACCTGGTTCCTCCTTGATGATTAATCATGATACACTGCCCAGGTGCTGTCTGTCCGCATGAGAACATGTCAGCCCTTCAGTGCTGGGAGATAAAGTTGCAGAGCCAGATATATATTTCTCTGAGCTCAAGCACGTTTATGTGTTCTAATCTCTGCTACATGCTCCATCTGTCCATGATGGTCCTGCGTCTCCAGACTGCACCCTAGCCCAATAAAGAGGCGTGTCCCACCACCCCTCGGCAGGAAGGGATTACTCCTAAAGGAACCCTTGGTAAGATTAGTTTTTTCTTCAAGGCTTCATTGTCTGGCAACACAAGCTGGACACCCTGATGTACCTGTCCCTGTGCCACTTGGAATCCAAGTGGAGCCCATTGACCCAGATTTGAAGGGGATGCAAAGAAAGAAGACCCAGAGGGACGACCATGGACGCTGCTGAGAGACAGGCTGTATTTCAAAAACCCTGCCCCTCTGGAAGCAACCTATAAGTAGCTGAGTACTTCTGGGAAATGAAGGCTCTTGTTGACTGTGAGTTGAGTTCCATGCACAGGTAACCTACCCTCTGACTGGGTGTAATATTGCTCTTTGAGTAGTTCACCATAAGGCCCAGTTGGCTCACCGAACTGGGAGTTTTTGACACCGAACTTTCCGTTTACTAATCTGTAATTCAGAAAGCAACGTGCTCAGTTATCACTTAACTACTGAGTTTTTCTGTCTAATGTGTATCACATAAATTGTTGTTGCAATTTCACTATTCAAACTCTGCACAGGCTTAATTAAATTGCCTCAGGAGCACAGAACTCCCGAGGCAATTGTTCGCATCTGCTTATTCTGACATAAATGGGATTGCAGCACGGCTCTAGATTAATTAGTCAAGGTAAGTCAGTTACTTTGAAAACAACTTATGATCAGCTATTGTGATCCGAAAAATGAGGACATATTTTAGACCAGTTTAAAGCCACACACCTGCTAAATATCTGATCAGATTCAGAATATTTCCGACATATTTCTGACAAAAAGTCTGTCCATTTAGCTACAGGAGGAAAAACAATTATTTCAAAGCAATTATTCCTTTTGTGCATTTTATTTTTATTGACTATCACTCAAGTGCCATAGTTATGAATTAACCTCATTTGGTTACATCACAACCGCAGGTGCAAAATGAGCACAGCGATGGGCAAGAACTTGTTTAGCTCGGAAGGCTATTCATCAGTGGAAGAACAGGCCTTCATTAGAGTTATGAGCATGTCTTCTGTTTTTACTTCCTGAATTATATCAGCAGCCGTCAGTATGAAATGTATCTGGAGATTTCGCATTTAGAATGTCTTTTTAGTATTAGCAACTTAAAGTGGGATAGCAACATGAAATATTACATGACATGTTATTTATAAAAACAAAGCTATCTTCTTGCCGATGTGAATTGAACTGTGTAGAGATTAATCTTGAATGACTTCACACCAGGAAATAAACACAAACTTTGAAGGAAGGAAAACACATCCTTTAATTGAAATAAGGAGTTAATGATCTGTATTTAGTTCATCGTAAGTTCCTGTAACATGAGCAGGATCCGTCGAATTGTCATGAATAATGCAGGCGACTCATTATCTAAAGCATTTTTATGGAACAAAGTCCTGTGGGACTTTGTGGAGTTTCTGGCTCGCACAGTTTCACAAAGTGTTTATGCAGACATTGATGGAAGCAGCCAGTCATGGTATACATGTGGACCTGGGAAGTGGTGAAAAGTACTGAGCTTGAAAGGATGCATCCTGGTTACATTTCTGCCTGGCTTGCTGAAAGAACCACATGCCATTTATTTCACCTGATCTCAATTCAATCAATTCAGATGTTGTAACACAAAAATACCTAAATATCTCTATCAGCCTTAAACATTTCATGAAAATTGCTCACTATAGTATAGTTTCCGGTAGTTTTATCTATTCATACTGCTGAGTTCAGTTTTATTTGCCCGGTGGAGTTAATGGCCTTGTATGTATTTATGGTCCTCAAAGTATTTAAAAATGACCTTTGATTTGTCTCTAGATGTTTGCTGTTTTCATTGAAAACTGTTTTATACTGGAATTATTTTACATTTTCTTCTTTGTTGGTATTTCGCTGAAGCCACTGAATCATTTAACAATGTTGGTCATGCAAATTAAGCAGTGTTTCCAACAGAGACAAGGTCAACCTTGACCACAGGTATTCATGCTGTTTCTAGTTACTATTTCATCCCTTGAAAGAAAATGAATTATGGTTTTGGATACTATGAAAAAGGCAAGGTGCTGTGAGGTGTGTCCGTCCTGATTGACTTAACTGGTGCATGCACATTGCAGTGCCCTGCTCCACAGGGGTGAGTGTGCACAGCATATTAGAGGGTAAAACATGTGTGAAAGTTCCTACCTGACTACAAACCGTCTTGTTAATGTGCTCTTAACACACATACTAACCTACTTAGCTTGTTCAACTATCTACCTATTAATAAATAGCAACTGATTCTAGAGCCAAGCTGTAACTCAACAATGTTCTGCCTTTATTCAAACTATATATTTACACGTTTATGACTTCCATGAAATTTAAAGCTAGGCACGGATCCTTCCAGTGAATGGTCATACTATACTGTGTATACCGTATTTAAATAGGTAAATGCATTACATTTTTAAATAAAATATTTAATAGAGGAAACGTAAAAGGAATAAAATGGGTTTTAATACTGAAAGCATAGCTTCTGCGTTTGCATAGTGTCACACTCTGGTTTATATTGTTTGGATTATTTGAGAGTTGAGAGTAGTATATTCTCTCTCTCTCTCTCTCTATATATATATATATATATATATATATATATATGCCACATTTGAAATCCTGCTTCATTAATTGCTCAGTAAATTGATATAAATGATGTGTCTCTTTGCAGTTCTTTGAGTGGTGAAATGCAAGGTCATAAAGCCAAACACTCACATTAGCATCCAGTAAATACTTGCCTCGACAGTGTTTTTTGGTTCAAAGTAAACCTTCACACAATGTTTAGGGTTTTCGTTTAACAGCAGAACGCTGCACAGAATGCAAAGCAAGTTGTGTTGTTTTGCTGCGTTCAGTGTTTGGTCTGGTTAACTGATCAATAACTGCGACAGTGTTGAAAGTCAGGCTCAGCCCTTGTCTTTTCCTCAGTTGCTGAGAAACAAGGAGACATTGTTTAAGCTGTACCTCCCAGCCATTATTACATTTAACATTTAAGCTCATTTTGCACTTGTACAATATATATATATATATATATATATATATATATATATTTCTCAAACATCTATGTGTTCTTCTCTAACATTAGCTTTGCAATAATGCTGCTTATTGTTAAACCAAAGCCAATGTTTCCACAAACACTTCATGAATGTCACTTTATAAAGAGTTCAGCCACGCTAAACTGTGCCCCAAGACTAGTATTGGTGTCGATAAGGAACTGTTAATAACCCTCAGCAGCAGCTGACACCCCACACTGGTGATTAATGAACCATCAAAATGTGCCACTGCAAATAATACAATCCAACTGCAAGAAGTTCCAAGAAAACATGAAGGACATAAATATCCTTCCCCTGACTCCAAATCTCCATCAAAACATGTTTTACAACTAAAAGTGCTGTATCAGTTTTCATTTCATCACTTAGGTTTACCTGCTTTTCTCACCAACTGGATTTTTCCTCCAGTGATTACAGTAAGCGTAAAGAAAATGCACTCTATTCAATGACGAAAGTGCTTGATGAGAGTCAGCATATTTGTGGGGAGCTGGAACAAGAGCATTAATCAAGTGCAGGGGCAGACCAATAACGGGCTCTGTAATCATGCTGGAGCAGCGCTCTAACTTTGGGCAGCGTCGCCTGGCCATTCATCATCTGGCAAACCAAGAGGCAGGCTGGGAGATTAATAACAAGTGCATTAGTCAGTGTTTAGATGCAACCAATGTGCTTCTGGGTCAAGCAAAAGAGATGATCTCCATCAGCTAATGATTTGGAAAAGAAACTTTATCAGATATAAGTCTGCTGTTTAGTTTGGGTAAAACTAATTTGCGTATTATGGGAACACAATTATTTGCTTTTTAATAGACTTTTGGGATTCAGGTTCTAGTTAATTAAACAATGAGAGGAAAACAATGAGAGGCAAACTTTGCTGAATACTTTCAACACTATGATTTAATGTTGCACAGTATTATTAGACACTATTTTTTATATTTTCTCCAGCTTTTTCCACCCCAATTCCCCCCCTTCTGGACTGTGTTGCAACAGGGATCTCAGAATTGATTGTTTTTTCATCCTTTTTCATTCCCTCTATCCAGAACAAGAGCCTGTTAGCATGCACCTCACAGATGAGGCAAACCATTATTTTTGTCTGCCTCACCTTCCCCACCATGTGTTTTCCTCTGAATTAAGGAGTCATTTGTCAATGCTTTGAGTGCCTGCCAGAAAGAAGTGATGCACAGAATGCCATGTGTTCCCTGTCTAATTCAGAAAGAATTGACTTGCCAAATAAAGAGAAGAAGAATAAGACATGGGAGTCCGAAACGGAGAATCGACTTTTTAAGATTGTGGTACAATACAATAATAATGTTCAGTGTAACAATGCAATATTCCTTTGTGACGACGTTAAGCAAGAGTGCAACCCAGAGGCAGTTACTAAAATAATAGCGATCTACAAAACAATCAAAATAAAAGAAATTGTTTTCAACATTACTATCAGTCTCAATTGCAACCTGACCCCTCGCCCTACCCACTCGTCCTACATTTGTGTGAAGCGAGCACCAAATATGCGTGTGCTGGAGGAAAGTGGACAATAAAACCCTTCAACATCCGGCCCACACCGGTGCAGACTGGTAATCTTCCACTAGCCAGAACCAGAAACATGTGTACCAGGTAATGGGGTAAACATAAACCTGCAGCTACACCCCCTTAAATAATTTGAAAGGTGGGTTTAAATTCTGTAAATGTGCAGGCAATTCATTGTCTTAATCACATATGCACCATCTACTTTATAGCACATGCCAATTGTGTTAAGTACGCTATACATTTACAACTGAACAATGCACAGATGTATGCAGTAACTCAGCAGTTGAACAATGAAAACATCTTTCAATATCCAGGGTGACTGTTGCTTCCTGTGTGCGTGTGGAGAGTGCATCCCACAGTTTGGCTGTTTATTGATCCTCCCGCTTAATGCAGAGTGCCCTCCAAAGACACTTAAGGGATTTCGGGTCTAGTGGATTGGGATCCGTTTGAAGGAAGGGCAAGTTTCTGTATGAAAAACAGATACTATAAAGATTACCCTCAGAAATACTACAGTAATACAGATATACTGGCAAATCAACCCAAGTACATAATAGGTCCAATCAACAAGAGTGTTCCGATTATCGTTGACTCATTGCTTTGTAACACTCTGTCTGTATTAATTATTTAAACTAGGCATTGATTTGGTGCTCGTAACTTAAAGCCTGTCTCATTGAAACACACTCAATAGATAAACATACAATCCAGCTGCTGTTGTGTTCAGCTCCTACGTCTCAAATTTAGACGTATAGTTTTTGGAGCTGTGGGATTCTTCTGTGACCTGGGCCGCTGTGCGTGACAGCTTACCACCCACAGTTGCCGAGCAACCAAAAACCATCGCATACGCGCAAACAACAGTAATAGTTTTTCTCTCTGCATTACGCAGCCACATGATGGTGACCCTCTCATCCACCGGGAGAAAGTCCAACTGTGCAGCAGCCAGCCACTGATTTGTCAGTAGTCCCACAGCTGCCTGGCACATCTCGCCATGGACAGTTCCTGAGTTTGAGAGTCCACCATCTATCAAGAAGAGTGGTGCGGTGCACAGAGGTGAGCCCAACTGCATTGTGTTGGTACCTCTCGACTCACACAAAAAAACAGGAAAGGTACCCAAAAAATGGATTCCATGTTCTAAGGGCAAGTTTAATTTGCCCAAATCCACAATGTGCTAGGGGCAGCTGTGGCTCATGGGTGGAATGGTTCCACCCCTGTCCTTTACCCAGCAGGTATCGCACTGATCTATAACCTTTGGCTCGCAGACTTGGCTCTGGAACAGTTTACCAGCTCGTTTGTCCCAGAAGTTAATCATTCGGTTTCAATGCAGTAGGGAAATGTCTTCCCCTTTCTCGCATGAAGTCAAGCAGATTGAATGTGGGCATCAGACTATGACAAGATCGCAGCCGTCCCCTCCGCTGTTTTTCTTTTTATTAATTAAGGAGCAGCTGAGGTCTGTCTAGCTCGGTGAAGACAGGGCTGCATTGCCACTGTATTTGGATGATGTTGGCTTTCGGCTTCATACCTCTGATCTCTGATAGAGTTTGTCGCTGAGTGTGACAATATGACACATCAATATCCCGAAGTCTGAGGCGGAGAGGAGGAGAGAGCGGCAGTCTTTAATAGCAAATAAGCGGAGTAATAGACCAAGGTTGTATAAAGAGAGTGGAGACATGAGGCACAGATCTGGCTTTTCCAATCATGTCCCGACCTCACACCTGAACATTGGTTAGTGGTCAAAAGAATTATACTGATTAAAAAAAGCTGGTCCTCCACAAGGTGGCTGGTCTCGCTCTGCATGATAGGGTTAGAAGCTGGTTTGAGGGTTCCTACTCCACATTGAGACCGGTGAAGTGGTTCAGGTTTTCACCATATTAGAATGACCCCTCGGTCCGTCTCATTTGGAGGTGTACACCAACAGAAGAGTCAGACCTAGAGGTAGAAACAGGAATACTTCATCTGTCAGCATGCCTGATATTGTAAAAAAAAATATATATATATTCTATATATATAGAAAAATATACCTCGACTCTCCCAACTATGAAAAGAGAATATGGAAGAACAAACAAATGTGAACTTTGATCATTGTACGTATGTATTTGGAGAGTTTCAGTTCACATATGTGCTAAACAGGGCTGAATAAATATAATCAAATACATGAATAGGAGATATCCTCCAGCGGCTGAGACTGGTTGACCACAAAGGCTAATTTGCCACCCTGTTTAGTAAAAAGGCTGTTTGTTTTGCCTCCAGACAGGCTCGAGACAGTAGAGCTGCTTGTGTGGCCAGCAACAATGTGATAAATTGCAAGAAGAAAATGGTGTCTTTAAAAGGTTGCATTTGTGCAGCAATCTACTGGGAATTACTGGGTGACATCAATACCACTAATGTAAAATGCCTTAACCACACCACCAGTTTCTATTAGGGACCATAAAACATTTAGTCAGCTATGAACAAAAGAGGATGCTTAAATTATCATACCATATTTTACTGTTTTCCTTTTTAGTTGATGTCATTCATATACATTAAATGAATGCTCATCTCAGATAGACCATAGACATATTCAATATGGTGGCATTTAACAACTCTAAAGTTGAAAGGCTACTATGTACTATACTATACTATGCCATACCATATGAATGATCTTTGACTACAATAGCAAACAATACAAAAAGCCTTACCCCATTAATCAAATGTAAGACCATCCACATTTTGGCGTGATGGATTGATTTTCTTGACTCATTTGGGAGACATTTTTTATTTATATTCGCAGTGATTTTCCATCAGCACAGCACTGTCAGGAAAGGTTTGATTTTGCAAAGCCGACAGTACCTGAGAGCCCTGATACGTCTCCACTCAAACAAGGAAGATGTGCCAATTATGAGCTGATATGCCAAACATCCAACATGAAAACTCAAAATATATAATCCCTTGCTGAAAACAGTGCGAGGTGTTAAAGAGCTTTCCAAATGCTGATCACACATGGACAGATACAAAAAAATAATACAAAAAATAAATTATTTTGTAAATGGAAAGGGACATATATATCTGTCCATATATACCCACAATACACCCTTGCTTATATTAATAAGATTTGGATTTTGAAGGTTTTTTCTCAATGCTGTGTGCAGAACATTCCTACCTTCTCTGGTGAATTGTAATGCTGTGCCTTTCATCTTTTCCTTAAGCCAGTGACAAGGTTATTATACAATTCTTTTCACAAAAAAAAAACATTTGACAGTGACTACTGAGTCAAAATCTGCTTTGCCATCTTTGCTCATTGAACAAACATTACAAGATACATGACGTCATAGTGGTTTACATCCACTTTGAAGAGCGGTTTAATTGGAATAATTGGAATCAAACTAACCGCAACATAAATAGTTATATTGTTGCCACATAAGCCCCCAAGTACATATAGAAAGAGACACACAAAAAGCAGTGACAGTGGCAATTCTCCAAAATTCTCCTCGCTCGGCAGGGCATCTGTCATCACATCATCCAAGATTGTGTTGCTGTTTGTAGAGGCGAGTCACCATCACAGCACACTGTGGTCCCCGTGGTCCCATTGCAAGACACAGTGCTTTTGTTTCTTTGCAAAGGAAAACACAGGGGTTGCTTACCCCTCCATTCAGTCTGACAGCAGGCATGCAGAGCTCAGTGTATGGGCATGACTGAGCATGCTGAAGTGAGCACAGCGGCTGAGCTACACAGCCGTGGTCAAGTTGACATTTCTCTGAAGAAAGTATAATGATTCAGCATTTGAAAATGGCAGATTCCCCCTTTGTTTCTAATGATTTATTTCAAACAGAAGTGGCCCTGTCAGTGACACACACACACACACACACACACACACACACACACTGTGCACAAGTCAATGAATCTCTTACTTGATCTCACTCTGAACTAAAAACTAGTTCATTTGAATTATTTGCTCCACTTTTCTTTGGCTCCAAGGTTGGCAATGACGGTCCGTCCAACGCGTTGGTCGAGACTATAATATATCAAATACATTCTTTGTCCCCAGAAGATGAAGCCTATTAATGTGTGATCCCCTGACTTTGCCTACAACTCTACCACGAGGTTGACGTTTTGGTTTTTGAGTGAAATGTCACAAACAACTGGTTGGATTGCCAATAAAATTGGCACACAGTCGTGTCCCTTCCAGGAGGGATTGTAATAATTTTGTTATTCCCCCTGATTTTTCATCAAGCGCTACCAGCAGGTCATAATTTGAATTTGTCCATTACTGACTAAATCCGCACAAAATTATTGATATCCCCTTCAACCTTAGCCATGCCTTGTGTTAAGTGATAATTGCGTTAGCGCACTAACTCGCTCATTTAAGATGGTGCACGTCGTAAACATTACCTACTGAACATTGACATGCTAACGTTGTCATAGCAAGCGTGTTAGCACGCCAATGTTCGCACGCCGATGTTCGCGCGCCAATGTTCGCACGCCAACGTTCGCATTTAGTTCAAGGCTGTAATGTCCAACTACAACCCCACAGAGTTGCTAGTGTGCCTGTTGACTCTTAGTCTTCTTATAAATCCATTGCTAGATTCTATATAAATGAACAATAAGTGTCATTTGAATAATGCGTTATTATTATGAAGATTTAATAAAAATGCAGGCACATCTCGCCCTCTATGGAATTTCATTAATGAAAAATGTCATTATAATGCTATCCTTTATGTCAAAAAGAAATTTATAAAAAAAAGAGGAATAAATTAATTTGACCCGACCTCGTTTGTGTATGCATGCATTTGTCTGTGACTTTCCTTTTTTTGCTCTGCTGCTGTCTCCTTCAACATTGCCAGCGGGGGGCGGGGCCGGGACGCCTCGGCCTTGGATGAGTCCTGAGAGTTAGTAGATGCAGAGTGATGATTGTAGAGGCTCTACATCAACACACCGTGACAAACGACTCCAATTAATACCAACGCACCAATTAGTCGCAGACATGAACCACCATGAACCAGCACGAACCCCTGCATGCACATTCACTCCAGTGAAACTTTTACAACAGCTGTTTTTCAAAATGCTGTTTGCCTGTACCAGCACAACACAAGCCCTAGGGTACATCAGTTTTGAACTACTATTGGATTGGGTTTAGTAAGGCTCGCCTTTGTAATGCCAGCCACAAAATGAAGCTCTGGCTCACAGAGGAAACCTGTCACGTTGATAAAGAATGCTTTGATGTATTCAATAACAGCTCTGTTATTCTCCGTGCTTGTACATTTTACAAAATCATCCGTGAGTTGCAAACCTTACAAGTAGTCGCGAATTGTAGCTGGAAGGGCGCCAACACACCACAATGCCGTCACATTATGTACGTATTAAGCATGTATAGCTTTTAAATTGCACTGAAGACAGCACGGCTATGGGAGACTGCTTTCCACGCAGAGAGGGATGTTCAGCTGCTCGAGCTTTCTTTCCACTTGTCATTACTTTAACTGGTGCACCTATTCACACTGTGAAAACATATGAAAAGGTATTTTCTTTGTGTTCTTCTATTTCAGGGAAGAGGCCATGATGTCTACTTACTTTGAGACAGTGGAGGACCTGCTGGCATCTTTTGGGCCGGTCCGAGACTGCTCCAAAGATAATGGTGGTTGCAAGAAGAACTTCAAGTGTGTGACTGACAGACAGCTCGACTCATCCGGCTGCATGGTAAGTGCAAAAAAAGGACATGTAGGCCTACTGGTTTTGTTTTTAAATACCATGCTGACATGAACACTTCGCTGTAAATAGTAAATGAATAGTCAAATGTATGGTTTCAACCAGGACTAATTACATGAACCGTATCAATGGCAGATGAACTTGTGCTGAGCTTAAGCTAGCTAGCTAGCATAGCTCAACAAGCTAAAGCTCAGCAAGCTAGCATAGCTCAACTAGCTAAAGCCAATCTTTAGCTAGCTAGCTAAAGCTCAGAGGGCGTTGAAAAGTGACACAGCGGGCTGTAGACACATTGTTCAAGCCTTTAGTCTGACTAGCAACACAGGATATTATGTCTCGGCATGCTGGCACTCAAGCTTGTCACGTCTCATGTAACTGCCTACCTAAAATGTCCCAAAGGTTTCTAGCACATTGCAAAATTGAGAAATCAGAATAAGGAGACCCATAACAATACCCAATTGCCTGAATAGTTAATGAAACAAACAACAAATGAAGGCTGCTAACATATAATGATTAAACTGTCAAATCATGATTAGTGCTTTTGCTTCTCAGTAGTTAATGCAGGACATTGCAGCTAAAAGACTGATTAAGTATTGGATGTATTCTAAAAATCTTTCATTTACATAATCACCTCGTTTTTATAATGTTTCTTTCCCAAGATAATGCCACTCATTAAATTTGCATGCCATCTGGTACATCCTAATATGGCTTTTGTGATATTTGCAAGCAATCTATAATATTTAATGTGCCATAAATAGTATGCTTTGCTGTTACGGTACACTCTTTAGTGCATGTATGAACACTATAGGGCCTATGGTTAGAAGCAGTTATGACTCACACTGCTGTGGTGTGTGCCCCTGTATTCATTCTAGACAGACTCTGACAGCATGGTGGCCTACTGTGTATTGTTAGTTATGTCTTAACCATTTAGAATTTAAGGAAAAGACATACATTGCCCTTTGAATAAACAAAGGTGTATGATTTATCTGTGAAGATAATAGTGGGTCTTGTATTCACGATGTAATAGGCTATGGATAAATAGGAACCAGCCCGGTAACAACAGCATCAGTGATAATAATGTAATTTGTAAAAAGCTTTCTTTGAGTACAGCTATTATATGTATTTTATACCTTTTATTTATGGAGATTCTTCTTCATTCATTAACCTTAGTTTAATTGTATATGTAAGATTGTAAACAGGAGTGCAATAGAGCTTTTCTCCTGACATATTTACAAGTTCAGGGTGAATGGAAACTTCAGATGCAAGGCTTCTGACAGCATGGGGCGGGCCCAGGTTGTAAAGTAATTAAATTGATGAGCCATCTCAATTGCTGGAGGACTGTTGCTGGCTCATTAAGAGCCTGGAAAGGGTGATAAATTGACTGGTCTTTTCGTTGTTTGTGTCGACCAAAGACAAACACTGATAAGGCAATTGTCCTGTTTTCCTCTCTTTTTTTCTTATCTTTTAACTGAAATAACGAAAGGCCTCTACAAAACCTTCTATTTACAATATTCATGAAAACCGTGCTGGCCTGACACTTATCACAAATGTTGTTTAGCATTCCTGACACTGTGGTCCAAAGCTGATGGACTTTGGAACTAAATACCTTTGTATCGCTTCTAACATTTTCAGCATTTTCTCTACAGATGAAGTTTTTCTCCACATGCCCTCTGCAGCTCATCCCCCACGATTTACCTCCCACAGTGTTACCATGCCAACTAGTCCATATTAATAAACCTCACTCACATTCCTCATCTTTCATCAAAACCAAGACAATTTCCACCCTTGACATAGTTAGTAGCTTGTGGCTGTTATTTATGACTGAGATGTCTTTGTCTACGTATAGTGGTAATTGCCTCTGGACCCAAACCTGTTGACAGCCTGTTTATCATTCTGTAACTGATATGACAGCATGTTTTAATAACCCAAAGGTCTCTGCAGTTGTTTGGCGTTCCTCTTGTGTTTCGTCTGACCACCTCAACATGGATCATTTATGGCATTAGTGGCATTATTAAATTGTCTCACCAATTTCGTGAATGCCTCATTTTTAAGTTGGAGTATTTGAATTAATGATAATATCCAACGACATTCTTTTTGTGCTATCATACAAAAATGTTGTGTCCAATTTAACTCATCCCATAGTATGTTGGCATTTATTAAAACATCAAACATATCTCATGGTGGTGTGTTGTATTACTGTAAATACAAATGTAGTCGCCTTTGTACATGATTGGCATCGTGTGAAATAGCTGGTATCCGTAAAATAATTACAACGACATCTGTAACAGTGGTCCCAACCATGTTTTATGTATTTTCACAATGGTAGTAGCATTTGCATCCTATACTGGGGCTGGAGACTGAAATTGAACAGGAAGTCTCTTCATTAGAGGTGGAAAGTAGCAGAGAGTGTGGATAAAATATGAATGAGTATATGCTAATAAGCAATGGATTGTTTATCAGACTCTATTCCACATTAAGCCCATGGACATACTGTGGCATATTTAATTAAAGGTTTTCACACACACGTGTAAGCGAACTCATATGGGCAACACACTTTTTCTCACAGCTGACTATCAGGAAAGGCAAAAATGTAAAAAAAAATGACAGCAGTTAGCACCTTCAGTAAAGGGGAATTAGATAGAATACCCACTTAAGTCAGCATGGAAATATTTAGTTTCAGCTCACACTTTTCAGAAAGAACAAATATTAGCTGAAATATTACTCTCTGAATGATTCAGTCTCACACCTCCATGTGCCGCTGATTAATACGCAGACAAAAGGACTGACAAAGCCTTCTAGTTTTCAAAGATTAACTCCAGGGATCACAGACACAGTGGTATTATTTTCTTTTCTGACTCTTTTCCGTCGGTGTTATTTTAAACAGCCCTGTCAGAGTGGGTGCTAACACAGAGCAGCGACATGCCACACGGAGGGCTTAAAAATCCATTATCAGAGTCAGTCCCTCAAGGCTGTCTGCTGCTCTTAAGACAGTTGAAATGCATTTGCAATGAATTATATTTTTGTTGGAGCCAGGGCTGAAGTTATGGGGACATTATTTATTCCATTTTTTTGTTTGCCTGTGTTCCCCTTCTCGCTGCTGCTGAGCCGGAGGAGATGACAGGTGGTTTATTCTTGTGCTCGGTAACCTCAGTGTATAAAAACAGCTGTTGTAAGTGCAGGTTAGCGATTTCAGACAGGTAATGTTTTTGTATGGTCGCCTTCCTCTTTTCATCACTTGGCTCATCAAACACCAGTTGGTCGTATTATACATTACGGCAGCAATATGCTGGGTAAAGCTGTTTGTTGTTGTTTGCTGTTACATTACAGCCTGCACTGCCGTTTCCACGGTCATGCTTATTTCTTTCCCACTGTGTGAAATGGATAGTGGTGTATGTAAATGTGTATACTGAGTGTGACTAAATTGATTTAAAAAGGAAGAGAGAGGAGAATAATGTGTTATATTTAGTGACACACAAGTAGACATAGTAGTATCACTGAAATTAGGATCTTTTAAAAAGAATACAATAAAATATGCGGTATATTCATTATATATGCAGTATATTCATTCATTCATTCAGTATATATTCAATACTTGAACATGCATACACATGTATTACAAGTGGAAGTTCTTACAATGTCAGATTATTGTTGCAAAATCTTTATTTAATGAATGATAATTGTTCTGTTATTGAAAGGAACCGTTTAAAAACATTAAAAAAACAAAGACCTAGGACTTGACATTATAATTGCATGATTTGATACAATCAGAGAGCACAGGTAAAAAGCAGGATGCATGATAATACACGATACAATTCCCTTTTGTTGCAGAAAGATATTCCACCCCACTCTCCGTACAGTCTCAAATCTAGATATTATGGGAGTGTGATGTGTATCTCAACACGCTCAGCAGGAGAACCCTAGCTTTATACCTTCTGTTGCTAAAGCAGACAAAAACTTGGCAATAACTTACCATAGTTATTACACTACAGAAAATATGTATAGAAATATGAATATCTTGCTCAAAAACTGGAGTTAAATTTGCAACAAACCCCGTGGCATAGAAGTATTGGGAACTTCATTGGCCAGATGTGGGTTGTGTGAACAGCAACAATCTAGCTTTTACCCAGTGGTGTGGAATGAATGGTCAAATTCTCTTGTTGAACCTGTGGTCAATGTAGCGTGTCATCCACTGTGTTTGTGTGAGGAAGGGGTATTGCTGATGCACTCTGTGAACTCCCCCGAGGCGGCTTGGTGAAGTTCAAAACTCTGTAAACGCGGCTTTTCCTGGTTGCCTGGTAGCTCGCCATTTTTAAAGTTGGAGTTTGACAACTGCAATATATTGCGGTTTTCGGTGCTTTACGTAAATGGTAGAATGTTTGTCTTGATGGCACATTATTGTATCCAGCTACAATATCTGTCTTCTTAATGGACGTACTCAGGGGCTGAGCAGATGGTGGGATATTAGTGGCATATCTTTCATCAGTTGATGTCTCTTTTGGGACATCTCTGTTACAGTTGTTTGGATGCAGGCTTGGCAAAGATGTCATTTTTAACTCCAACCATCATCCGAGAGTTTCATTTTGGCCCGTCAAACAACGGTGGTTTAGAGTTCCGAGAAAACAGATACCGTTGTGTCCAATCTCAATTTAAGGTGCTCGTCTTGTGTCCCAGCATGCAGGAGTTTATTAAAATGTGTTGCACACTCCAAAAGTCAGGAATTAAATGATGAGTTGTCAGTGTGGAGAAGCAGATTTCTGCTTGGTTGCCTCTGGTTTGCATAAAGAGTCAGCAGGGAGGAAGAATGGCAACTCCACCCAAACAAAAGTTTTGTGCAAAGCCCTCTAGCCACCACCCCCCCGTATCCCCCCCTGACTCCCCCCCCCCCCCCCCCGCCCCCCTTCCCCCCCGCTCTGCTGCACATCTCAGTTTACCTCATTACCATTGAATTTCAACGCTGTATGGTTTAAAGCAAATTATAATAATTCTTTCATCGTTTCACTCTGACACCGTTGGTTAAATGCCGGATCAAGTGTGTCATTTAGTGTAGCGCAGAGATGCACACAGCCCTGCGACAAGGGTGGGAGTTAAGATCTGTGTAAAATAGAATAGAGTTTAGTCAGAGGCTTTGAGAGGGAGGGGAAGTATTTGCAACTGAGCAGTAAAACTAAAACGCATAATATTCGGTCGATTACTTTTATCCAATCTATTGTGACTGGTTATTCAACAGAGCATGGTTGAAACAGTATGAGCAACTTCAGTGAGCAGCTGAAGCTGTACTTTAAAGGGACACACACTCAAGGGGGGGTCCAATATTTCATATTTAATCTGAATCAATTTCATTCAATTCAACCCGGCACCAAACCCAAGCAAATATTAAATTGATTAAGAAAGAGTATTACATCACACCGGCTTTATTCCCAAGTAACAGGTTAGATACTCAGAGCCAGATTAGTTTTTCCATTTCCTCTCCCTTTTTAATAATTCAAGAGACGTAGGTGGACTGGTTTTTGGCATTCAATGCAGATAATATCTGTTTTCCTTTGTGGCATGATTAAGATATCAAGAGGAGCAGAACAGTGTTATTGCTCGCATGTTGCAGTACATTTTCTTTATTTTTGCAATAACCTTCAGTAAACTCTGTATTTGTATATCTGTCTCTCTCCATAAAAAAAACATGTATCCACATGTATTGATTTTATGTCTTAAAATCATCCAAACCATCCTTCCAAGACCAAGCATGTTGTTTATATATTAACATTTTAACTACTGTTGCAACAAGTGTGTTGATTCGTTATATTTGCTTTTCCTGACATACGCAAACACAAGTCGTCATTAACAAGCCATGTCTTCATTGTCTTCGTCTTCAAAGGACGCCCATAACGGCAGCTCTTAACTGCCTTCGGCAATCCAGTTGAGCTGAGAGTGCCTAAGTCTGGTGGAGTCGTAGAACAAAGATATCCTTCACTCTCATAGGGGGTTGCGTAATCATCTGTTATGCTGTCACTACTGAAGAAAGGTGCTGGGGCAATGGATACAACATTGCCTTTAAATACAATTCACACTGTGTATAGAAAAGAATGCCGATCAGCTGATTAGCACAAAATTGCAGATTTTCACTGTACAGACGTGTGAAGACGAGTGCTCAAGGTTAAATCCTCCTGCGTGACAGAGACCGAAGCCATATGGATTAATGTACATCCATCCAGATGTACTGTATGTTTGCAAATGTGAACCATTTGCACATAAATCAATTAATACAAATAACTATCGAAATAAAAACCGACAAGCTAAATCTATTTTAAATAGTCTATTTTTTTGTTGTTTTGCCTTTGTGCAAAACCATTCCCAATGGATGAGAAATAACGGTTTTCTCACTGAAGATTAAGTATGAAACATGAACAACGGAACAAACAGCTGGGTTGAAGCTTCTTATTTCTCACTGGGGGACTGCATTGCACCCTCACACACTTTTTGCTCTTGCAGCAATACAACTGTTGTTCCTAATTTAACCCATTTTAGCAGAGTTGGAGCTGCAGGGCATGCATCTCTGCCACCTCTAAACCAGATTAGGCTGTCAAATATGCTTTTAGAGTATTTGATCCCTCCCCATCCATCAGTGTGATTTAGGGCTGTGCTGTTTCTCAGACTTTTTCTCGTTCTGTGTGTTGTTTTGGGAAACAGTCAGCGCACATCTTCCTCATATTGCTTCTTTATCCCTGAAAATATTCCTTCTTGTCTTGACGCTGTACAGCATTCCGCTGGCCATGTTATGTTCAAAATGCTGCAGTGGGACTATTCAGCGTATACGTCCTTGATCAATGATGTTTCACACTCCTCTCACTTTCTCTTCTCTCTCTGAAATCTGTAATGGCCACTAAGTACAGACATCTGTGCATCTTAATTCTGACACGATCATTAAGAGACGGAGTTCTCAATAGATATTGCTCAGTTCCTGATTAAGCTGGGGGCACTAATGGGTAATTAGGAAAATTAATAGTAATCATTCAGAACGTGTGAACTTCAATTTGTAAGAGTGATCTAGTGCAGTATATAATGTGTAAGAAGTTGTATGTGTGTAGTTTTACTATTCCTTGCATATTTTACTCTTGGATGTCTTCAAACCTGCTTTGTCTTTTTAACCCCATATAGATGAATGGAACTCCGTTGCTCTGGTACTTATTTGTGTCATAAAATTCTCATTTATTTTTGACTCCCGGAGAATACATACACATTCAACCCCTGGTGTTATATGTTACATATGTAAAAGAGCAAAAATGTTAACATCCATTAGATTCAATATAATAGTTGAAGCTATTCATCATTGTATTAAATTTGCAAATTGTGTAATCACAAAAGCACACACACAAACGCACTGCAACACTTGGGTCGAACGCATCCTTTTGCCTCTTATTTTTAGCATTTTCAGTTTTTACTCAATTGCCAGGATATAATGTTTTGTCAATCAATTATAGTAACAACATCTCAGTCAACAAAGGTGTTTCTGTGTTGTCCAATAGGCTGTAGCAGATCTCTCGGCCTGTTCTCATTGTGCTGCCATCCCAGAATCACTACAGAAGACCTGACTGAAAGACTTTACCGAGCCCCTCCCCAACCCTTGTGTCTTTGGAGAGTGGTCCGACCAGAGATAACCAGTAGCGGCCAGTGCTAATGGATAACCTTAAGTCCTATTCATTCGACCGTAGAGTGACGCATGACAGTTGTGAATTACAGGCAGCTAGTCCCACAGTGCTGCCTCGGTGTGATGAATGGCTCCAATCTCGTTCTGCTGGGGAAGTTAGCGTTGCATTCATGAGATACAGTTAATGGATCTGAGACTGCAGAGCTTTCCCGTTGAATGTTGAACATATTGGACTTTGTCCACAGCACATGTGTGATCAATGCACAATGTTTGCTGCTCATCCATCTTTTTTAAGTGCTTGGCGGAAGAGATCCAAAATGTGATTGCTTAGTTATGTAAAATGTCTCGAGACCAGAGAGCGCTGATCTAACCTTATTTCCAGATTAACCCTTTGTCCCTATATTTGGGGAAATGTATTCAGATTTATCAGATTGGGATCTTAATATGATAACATATTGCAATTAGTAAAAGGCTAATTATGAGAAATACATCTCATGAATAGAATACACAGCGCCTTGATTACTGTTAGTTGAGTCATCACTGGTGGTGGATTATAAATCATGCTGGTGATCATCAAATATTCTTTGGGTAAAGTCATGACCTGTCAGCAGATATCTACTCTATAATTGCTTTGGCAATTGTTAGTGCATACAATAGTGAGGAAACAACCTTGAGGTGGAAATTAGTCAATGAATTAAAGTCTGACATGTGAGGGTCTTCCAAATATCAAAACACGTGATCCTCAGCTCATCGAACGGTTCCCTCTCGTCTGTTCCCTTTCAGCATTCAAATCTTATGCTTGATGTTTTTTTTTGGCAAAAGCCTTGATTACTGTAGAGCAGCTGCTGCTCAGAGAGCATTCAAGGTTTTGGAGATTGGTCTTTTGTGTTTGCTGATGAGATGACACAAAACAGTGGACAAAGCATGCGCTAAAGGTTTCAGGCACCCGGTAACCGATTTGATCAGGTCCAGAGCTCGTCCTACAATATATCTGGCAGAAAAAAACAGTTTTCACTTCATTCCTGTGGCGTTACAAGTGTTGTCTGGAACTATAGTGATTATTAGCTATGACATTTATGCGAGCAGTAAAATGGTCATGCTGTTCCAAACACCTCTCACATTTGTAAACTCGAGCTCAATCCTCCGTGTTTCTCAGTTGGCTTTGTCTAATTTCTGACTTGATTTCCCTCTTAATTGTCCCGACCTGCACTACATAACGATTATAAAAACCCCACCAGACGAGGCCTTTAATCGCTTTCCTGACCCATGGTTTATTACAAAGGAAAACATTGTTTACTGCTGATCTCGTGGACCTCACAGAACACGACGTACTGACATTCAAGATCCGTGAGTTGGGTTTCTTTTTGTTACGAGGGCATTTGAACCCTGTCTTGCCTACAGATTTGTTATGTCTTTTGGCAGAGTCTGGCGTGACTGGAGGTCCAACTACAGAGCCTTTATTTCAGCGGTGTCTATGATATGTGACATGGGCTGATAAAACTATTAACCACTGACCATAAATCACAGTAAAATGCAGGGGGATACGGTGACACGGACTGCAGATATTGACAATCTGCTTATATAATGCCAGCAGCAGATTAAGTGTGGCAAAAGCCACCTCTGGGTAAGAGTCCCTGTCGACAGTATGTCAGCCATCCAGGATTCCATTAACAGCAACACACAGGCCTTCTCGGAACTGAAATATCTAAAATAAGTTGCACGGCGGCTGGATTCTCGTGAGATCACGTGCGAATGGTGCAATAACATATCACATGAAAATTCCTCTTCTCCGGCTTCAAGTAATACGCTTTTGTCCAATAAGCCAGTGCACGGACCAATCGGCGACCTGCGTGGGACTACTGGCACCTACGAGTCCGGTTAATATCTGAGGGCATTGGACCACTAAGAGCGAGGGAAATGCTCATTCTTGAGCTCTTTAACACTGACTCACCCTCTTTTCTTTTTCGAGCACAGAAAATTATAAACACGCCTTACTTGTTAAACAGTCCGAACGTTAAGCCATGGCCCACTTTATTTTTTTGTAAATACAGCAACACCTACAAGACAACAGTGTGTGTCAGCATGCCTCGCACAACGCCAATCAATCCCACACAGGCACGAACAGAACATGAGGAGTCGCAGATGAGTCAGAACGGCCGTCAGTGGAAGTGGTGAACTGCGCTGTGCAAACTGTGAAATATAATAGTCTTTTACAGTCTTCGGTTTAAACCGACAGAAGCGTTCCATCAACGCGATCAAAGAGGGAATTGCAGCAGTACTCGCGCTTCTGAGAAAAGTGATGTGCTGCTTGTTAAAAAATGTTTTGTGGCTGATGTTTGAGAGTGTGAATTGAATGTTGGAAAACCCATCAAATATTTAAATATGATAATGTCTACAAGGAGTATACACTGTTATTAGTAGTAGCCGTCAAACAAGTGAATAATAAGTGTGCTGTTTCCCAGCATCTGATGTCTGATTCAGGAGGATAGGATATATAGCAGGTGGAAGCAGGTGATCTTGCAAGGGAAGACATTGTAATGCTTCTGGAAGTGGCTTCTCTGTACATTGTTATCATTCCCTTGTCTTTAACCCTAGAACACTACCGTTGGGTGATTTTCACCTGTGCGATTGTTGTTGCGTTATTTTCATTGTGTTGCTTTTGTCTGAGTTGCGTGGGTAGCTTCATGCTGCTCACTGACGTTATTGAAGGTGGGCGTGTCTCTCTGTTCCAATCCCAGGCATATGTTCGGGTGATTTTCAACCGACGTTATGTTGAACCCATCCAGAACAAATTCCGGATGGGTTTTAACGTTGAAGGGAGACTTTTCCTTTACAGAAAAAGGCTCACTTGTCCCAGGAACATGTGGACCAAAGAACAAGTTCATAGCTCCATTATTTATATTTTGAATCATGTTTTATTGACGATTCCCTCATTTTTCACCCAATTTTGAGCCTTTTTTTAGGGTCCCCTCATGATTCTTTGTTTTATGAGAAGTTCTATAGGGTAAAATAAAAGAAGAGTACTGCAATTTGCCTTGTATTGTTGTAATTTAATATATTTTGATGAGAAGTATATTTTATCAGGTACATTATATCGGGTGAAATATACCCGACATTAGTGATAGTGTGACTATTTTTAACGTTGTTCTAGGGTTAAAGACACACACTTAAATACATCTTCCAGATGTAATGGTTTCACAATGGGCCTCTAGTTTGGTGGTAAACTGGCGATAACACAGCAGAGCAGTTCTATTGTAGCCCTGTGATGAACATTTTGCTGACGGTCTGAGGTTGTCTAGTAGTGCGTTACTACATGTGATGGCTAACTTCCCTTTATTTACAGATCCTCTGACAGTAAAGCAATACCTATAATATTATACTGACACAAAAATACCATCAAACCACTAAATGAGTTTGAAGCGTTGAGCCAAACTCGTTTCTCTTGTCAGTGTCAATAAAATATCTTTGATAATATCTTTACAGGACGGGAGTGCTGTCCCTGCAATAAACTGGCTTTCTTTAATATATATTTAAATCATAAAAGCCCTGCCATGAGGTGTATATATATATATAGGAACAATTCAAAACAACACAGCAATAGAGTATTTAAAACATGACACGGTTTCATTCTGTAAGTCACTAAATCATATGCTAATTGCTTATAAGGATATTAAATGCATATTAGCATTATATGAAATGATAAACAGCCTGCCTCTAACACATAAGCTGAGCCAGCAGGGAAGTGCATCACCTCTTTGTTTTGTCTGCGTAACAATCTTTTGTTTAATCCGAGTTGGATAACGTAACCCAAATCATGAACAGTAGGCTATGAAGTCTACTGTAACTAAAACAAGATGTCCAGCTGTGACTTCCTGCTGGCTCACAGACAATGTGTTATTTTCAATTATAATATATTGTGCACATGCATTTTGGTATCTTCAGTGGCTACCGAGGTACAAACTGTGAAATAAGACAACGGGTAGAGAAAAATGTTAACATGTTTTACTAGAAACTACAAATATAAGCATAAACCTGAAAATGAGCATGATATGTCCCCTTTAACTACCCAGCCTTTACTGTTGCCTGCAGCGATACGTCTCAACGCCCTCATTTAGAGGTTCGTGTGTATGAAATTGAGATATGTATGCTCCTCAAATCCCATATGTTTACAACATCTAACAAGTTGATAGTTTAAATGTTTCCCTCCAATTTGGAAAAGACGATTTCCGACACACTGAATTCATCGCCTGCGCTCCTTGTTGGGGAAGGTTTTGAGATCTCATGTCTCATCTGAGAAACATGGAGGCCCCGCCACTCTTATTGGGTCTAACATTAAAAAACATGCACAAACCTCAAGTAGAGCGATGAGCTGTAAATATAATTCCACGATGCCTGTTCACAGCTTTATGATCTCTTCATTTGCTCAATACCAGATTTATCTTTCCTATCAAATAGAATATTTGCCACCTTTCATTCTTCTACTTTTGAATTCCTAAATATCCTGCAGCCCGATTCTCCTTTCTCGTGTTTCCAATGATCTCGCTGCCTCATCCTGATTAACATGCACACGCTGACCTCTGCGCCTTACTCTGCGCTCCCTAATTTATGCCTTCCTCCTCGCCCTGTCTCCGCATCTCCCTCCCACCACTTCTCCTCCTTTCTCTGTCTCTCTTTTCTTGCAGTGTCCTGAGGGGCTGAGGCCAATGAAAGATGGCTCAGGTTGCTATGACTACTCTAGGGGCATCGACTGCACGGATGGCTTCAATGGAGGCTGTGAACAGCTGTGTCTCCAGCAGCTCGTGCCCCTTGAAGATGACCCCGGTTCCAGCAACGTACTCATGCTTTGTGGGTGAGAATAACTAACAGTAAATAAATTGAAAGGTGTCTGCAGGGTGGATATAAAGCTTCCTCGTGAAATTGGCTTTATGGGTAATATTTCCGTAATATTAAGAACTCCTTCCTCAGGCAAATACCCACGTGAAGGAAATGTGAAATGCAAATAGGAAAATAACCAGAGTGCAATCACCAAATGATGATATGGCACTATATGTGATGGAAGACATTAGCCAATTAGAAAATATTGTTTTAATAATAATTACATGTCCTATTGATGTTTTACAACATCAATTAGTCAACGAATCACAATGTTGCGGTATTTCCCGGCTGGCCGACTCTGATGGCAAGCTTTTATAAGTCCTTTCATATGTACAGTTTAAATGAGCTTGAAACGCAGACATTCAAAAGGTGTATCTGTGATTAAACCTGATTCTTAAACCACGCCGGCTTTACCTCCAGCATATGCAGTGCTACATCCACCATGCATAGGCCCTCTTCCTCACCACACATGTTCCACTGAGATAGACTCAGCTTTTTTGCACCTTCCCTCGAACAAGATTGTGTCACATGGATTAGTAGTCTCCAGGGAGGTACCATTTGAAAAAGGTTATATTGTGATCATAAGGGCCAGGAAGCTTGGCATTCCAACAGTTCCCCGTTTTTTTTTTTCTCTAATGTGTGGGAAGAAATCCTGTTCCACACCATTATACCAACAAACCTTTTATACAGTATACAGCGAGCAGAATGGATCACTGGGTTCAAGCTGTTTGTGACTATCCTGTCAGTGGAATTTCACAGCGGAAAGCTTCTTAGCAAGACCGCAACAGGTTTTCTATTTTTCTCTCTCATCGCATCTGTCATCTTTGTGGAGAAGTTTTCTACTAATAAGACTGTAGCGTGGAGAAATCCAGTGGCTTGGGTCAAGCCATGATTGATTCTAAAACTGTTGTGTGAAATAATGAGATGGCAGTGTACTGCATGTCGTAGTCAGTCTTCTTCTGTGGTAGATCAAACCTTTGGTCTAAAGAAAGAGAATAGGCATCACCTTCATGCAATGGGAAGACGCTGTTGCACTGTGTCTGCTGCATTTTCCGGACAAGTGTTGACAAAAACAGCAGAGTCCTCTTCCCCACTGTGGCGCTGAGACCTGAATTCTGCCTCATTGGATTGTGTTTCCAGCAGAGTGCTGGGCACCACATCTTTAGAATGATAATGGCAAGTTCACTGCTTCGATGATTTAAAAGACATTTTGGCCAAAACTCAGGATGATATAAGTCAGATTGTCTCAAAAAAAAAAAAAAAAAATCATCAACCTTTTATTACATCTTCTAATGTTCTTTCCAGCAACTATGCATTCGTATCCTTTCACCTCAAGCGTATATAGTTTAACATGTATTACATAGTGCAAATTGCATTGACAGATTTCCCCTCTTCTGTAGGTGTGTGCAGGAGTACAAACTGGCAGGGGATGGGCGCTCTTGCCTTTTGCTGTCAGACAACTGTGAGGGACCAAAATGCCCACGGCAGGATGTCCACTTCAATGACACCCTGTTTGGTGAGATGCTTCATGGATACAACAACAAAACCCAGCAAGTCAACTTGGGACAGATATTCCAGATGACCTTCCGGTAACTAGTGTACAAGTACACACATTTACACTTGCACAGATGCACAATGTTCTACATGTTCATAATGTTGCAGCATATTTTCCTTTTCTTTAATTTGATTCTGACTTTTCCTTTGTCTTTTTGCCTCAACTTTGAAAAGCATTTTATTATTTCTGCTGGTGTAGATTTCGCCGACAATCGTCCGTTGAGACCTGTTTCACATCTTAACTGTTCACATCTTTCTGCGTCTCCAAAGACACATCATCAGGAGTAACGGTCGTCTTTTATCAGTTTGGGGTTGGAGGAAAGATAGGGAGCTTGTGAGCTCGGCGGAGAATCAGTAGTCAGGGTTTGCTGTTGGGATGCAGAATCTGTGTTTGCACAGATGTGTGTGTGTGTGTGTGTGTGTGTGTGTGTGTGTGTGTGTGTGTGTGTGGAAGGGAGAGTGAGAAGGGGATGAGAAGGGGATGAGAAAGTGACGGTTGAGTGAGGATTGAGACTTATCCCGTTGCAGTTCTCCCTAAACTGTCAGCCCTCTGAAAACCTGGCTCACTCTGATAAGTCACATGCCGTTTGTGGCGAAATGCTCCTGTAATCACAGAGAGATGATGAGGGTTTATCTATGCACAAACAACAAACAGTGCACGCACAAAACACACTCGGCCTATATCTTGCTTTGTCTGCGTCTGTCTTTTATTTGCTCACACACACAAACACAAACACACACACACACACACATATTCTATGTCAATACTTTTTCAAGTAACCATGAAATGCTTTTCATCTGTTCTGCCCTGAGGGTTACAATGGTTGTGCTTGGCTAAACATAAGTCCTTTGGGTCTTTTGGTAACGTATATTGTTGTGATTCCAGATTTCTGCAGCATGCACGGCACACTGGATGCAACTTAGAACAAGTGAACAGTTGTTTTCCTTTCATAAATTTGTGTTAAAAAAATCCTGTAAGATACAGATGGATTTTTTTAAAGACTTTTCCGGGGTGTTTGCCTGTCTACAGTGCTGCACCATGAACATTATCATAAGAAGTACACATTTTGTATTCAATGGAGCTAAAAAAAAAAAAAAAGGAATGCGAGTGATTACGATCACTCTTTGGATCTATTGGAAAGCTGCTTTTGTGAATTCTTCTGTCAGAAATGTAATATAATTCAGGCACAGTAATTTCACATAGTTCCTCAAAGTAGCATTTAGTGTTGAAAAGTCCATGAAAAAGGCACTTCTGCCTTCATATCATTTTATTCTGAATCTGAATGTCTGTCAGATGTCTGTCAGCCGTTTGAGATGACGTTAAGTTGAATTTATTTACTAATACACAATTGCATCTGTCCTTGAAGATGCCTTTGGGATGCGGGTGTCCTAAACTGTAAAAACAAAGAAGCTGCTGCATGTATTGAGTTGTTTTTAAAAGATGGCCAATAAACACAAATCTTTCTCATAGAATATCCTAGTATTGAGACGGAAACACTGGCACACCTGCCTTTCCATGCATTAGAGAGATTTCAACCATTTAGCAGAGCTTTACAGCACCTCAGGGGCGACTTAGGCTCATTGGTAGAGCAGGGTCGTCCTTCAATCAGAGGATCGGCGGTTTGATCCCCGGCTCCGCTAGTCCATGTCGATGTGTCCTTGGGCGAGACGCTTAACCCCAAATGTCTCCCATAGCTGTGCCCGCGGCGTGGGAATGTTAGATAGTCCTGATGGGCAGGTGGAACCTTATGTGGGAAAATGGGAAAATAACCAGACTGTAATCACCAAATGATATGTCACTATATGTGGCGAAGATTATATATAAGAAAGCATTGGGTTAGTATAATTACGTATCCTATCGATCTCCCCTCCATCCGTATATGAACGGGTGTGAATAGGTGAATGATGACATGTAGTGTTAAAGCGCTTCGAGTGGTCGGACGACTAGAAAAGATACAGTACAGTCCATTTACCTCTCTCACTAGTCTTTGTATGGCTGTGTACTGGAGAACCACATGTTGTACGGTGGGACACGTTGGAGCTCGGGCTGGCATGAGGAGCAATAGCACCTAAAGGGGGATTACTAACTTTGATCACCAAAAGAGCTACGAGCTAAAGGGGGCTTAGGAGCCATCTTAAGAGAATTTCTACAAATGACTGACACGTCTACAGCCTAATATGGGAAAGGACCAAGAGCACCATGATCCCCAAAGGTTCAAGAGGCTGAACCAGTTGGAGACGACCGTTTAATACACCAAATAGAGCCCAGTTTGACAGACAAAACAAAAGCAGTTTGAGTATTTGGAAACCAAGGGAAGATGACAGTCTTGATCCATTTGCCCTCAAACAGTGGAAAGCCCGGTGGGTCTTCTGCTTCCCGAAACCAGTTCTACACACTGGGTTACATCAATCTACGGCCAGTAAAGGGATTTGCACTCAAGCCAGGGCTCCAGTGGGGTGATATACACACGACACGTTTGAACTAGTCAAACACCTTGGCAGCCCTGAGACGCACTAGACAAGCCATGAAGGATCTGAGCATCTTTATATGGGTGGAAAAGTACATCGGCATTGCAACGCCGGGGAAAAAAAAAAAAACGTTAATTTCGTTGTTCGTTGACGGACATGTTTTGGCTCTTGTGTAAAATGTTGCCCCCCAAAAAATTGAAATACATCAGCTAGCAGAATGTAGCGAAAGAAGCCACCAGTGCTTAACTTGAACATGTTTAGCATTCAAGGGATCGACCCATTTTTTTTCCACCCTGGAACTTGTTGGCGAGGTCTCAGTCCACACCCAGCATCCTTCCAGTCCAACCCATGTGTTGCCAACTCCCTTCTCCCTCTGCTGCTCGATTCACAGTTCCAAACACATGGAAATTATAAATAGTGTATCTTTGACAGACTGTCACTGTGTATTACGACTCCAAAGATGCAATCTGGTGGTTAGATTGGTTGTAGCTCCCCAATCTATATCAAACTGCAGTGATCCTTCCTTTGTCTGGCTTTATAAATTGGTCAGGCATTGTGGGTATTTATCTTCCTCAGAAGGTAAATCAGTGCTGCTACCTTTCATCAGTTTTTTTTTGGTGCACTTACACTTTGTCTGCTGCATGATTTCTGTATAATAGAGCTGACAAACTACATTTTATCTCCGCCACCTCAAACGCTGTTTTATTACACCTGTGCAATTTGCACCTGTTCCTTGGAGCTAGAAACATTTCCATGCTAATTGCGAGATGCATACCTCATCGCACTTATCATGTTCCCTGCAGATGGAGGCACACTTCACCGATTACATGCAGATGACAGACAAAGTGCACTTGCTGCTGGATGCGCCTCTTCAGTTAAATAACTGTATGTAAGTGCAGAGTGCATCTGGAATGCAAAAAAAAAAGCATGAATGCCTCACTGTACACAGATCAGCAGTTATTGCAGAGGGTACGAGAAAGGAAGAGAGGAAGAAAAGCTAGAGAAAGTTATTCTCTGAATTCATTATTGAACTGAATGTCAAACTGGGAAAGGGGGAAAATAAAACTTCACTAGAAGCTATTTTGTATGCATCGCCCCTCGGTTTCCATCTGTATATTATGGGCTTGATCACATTTATTTCACTTAACATTTTGAAAGTCACATTTCTCCTGAGCTATTAATCACTCTACGTCTAAGCAGACAAGCTAAGCACACAGGAGTATTATACTTGACTCCCAGTGCCTCTAATTAAACATGTGTATTACTGCATGTCATCTCTCCAAAGTGCTCATTCTGCTTTTCAAATCCACGGTGCATTTTGTCAAAAGAACAGTAGCTTTGCCCTCTGAATGACTTGCTCTCAAAAGATTCCACATCACCCTCATTCTATTCATACGTTCTATATATTCATGGCAATATGCTATAGTTTTTATTCTCATGATTTCCTCCATGCCGTCTTTGATATGCAGATTGGACTCTCATCCCACAGCGCCGTATCCCTTTCATTCTCTCACCTCTGCTGTCTGATGATTCCTTCTCTCTAGAACACACACACCCCCATTCCTCTGCACCAGCAGCTCAAAGTGAAATATTAGATGATTAAGATGAATTGTATGGGTTGAGTCACAGCATCACAGGTAGTGTTTCAACATGAAATATTACCTGTGATGTATGACTGTATTGCATACATTTTGTTGTAAATTGATCTCACTTCGCCAGCCTCTTGAGGCAGAACGGAAATTAATTTTGTAAATTGCTGTCATTAAAATACTGAATAATGCAATGTTATGCAAGTATGCGTTAAAATTACATGTGTTAATGTGAACATTACGGCTGAGGAAAATCCCATTACAATGTGATTGCAACGCCACTATGTAAAGATATGAAAGCAGAGTCCACCCAATAGTATATGTAGTTTCCCTGAACTGACAGTGGATACAGGCTAATTACAAGTTATCATTTTAGTCCTTTTGACATCACTGTATATCCTTCAGATATTTAAAAGCATAGCAGCCTCTACATCCAATTATCAAATCACGTATTTCCCCTAGAATCCCATTATTTTTATTCACAGTCAGTGATACATTTAGTCCATTGGGCTCCGGCATGTACCAGTAATAACAGCTTGTCAATCATGGAAGCATGTAGATACACACACATCAAGAGAGTAGGGGATGTGGATGTATCAAGGGTGGTTGGGCTGTGATATTGACCATCAGTCCTGGGGCCTCATTTATAAACGTTGCGTACGCACAAAAGAAGGCGTACGCCGCTCTCTACGCAATAATTGGTATTTATAAAAAGCAAACTTGACGGAAAAATGTGCGGTCCTTCACGCAAGCTCGGACCCATGCGTACGCACAAACGGGTGAAATGAGAACCGTCTGCAAATGCAAGAAACACGCAAACGTGTGTGAAAGTGTGTAAAACTAGACTGTTGTGTAAAAGAAATGCCAATACTGCCTCTCATAAATAACACGAACACCCGTTTGATCGATCTGCAGTGTAAAACAAACAGAAATGCAAATTAACACATTTTCAAAAAGAAAAGTGAAATATGTTCTGCAATTCATCCTCAAAACACAGCTGTTGCTTGTCAGATGCAATCAAATGGACGGTAATAAAATGTCATGATGCCATCACAATGCGTAATGACGCGAAATGGCTGATCTTGCGCTCTTAGAAGATGTGGCAAATCGAAGGATTCGGAGTGAACGCATCTTCAGACAGCAAGAAGACTTACTGGCAAACGACGACGAGTGGCTTATGAGCCGGTTCCGACTTCCTCGAGCCGTCCTGTTGGACCTCTGCGGTCTTTTGAGCCCAGCGTTACAGAGGAGCACTCGGAGGAACCACGCCGTGCCAGTCCCAATTCAAGTCCTGACAACACTAGGATTTCTGGCGACTGGCACTTTTCAGAGGGAATTGGCTGACAGGTCAGGAATATCTCAGCCGACCCTTAGCCGGGTAATGCCAGACGTGTTAAAAGGCATAATAGCTTTGTCCAATAATTCCATAAAGTTCCCATACACGGCGGGGGAACAGGCAAACAAAAGCTCAATTTGCGGCCATGTACGGTTTCCCAAATGTAATCGGTGTTATTGACTGCACTCATGTTGCCATAAGGGCACCGAATGTTAATGAAAATGCTTTCGTTAATCGAAAGCATTTCCATTCGATCAATGTGCAAATTATTTGTGATGCAGACATGTTGCTCACGAATGTAGTAGCTCGGTGGCCTGGGTCAACCCATGACTCATTCATTCTAAGAAACAGCAGTGTTGGGCGCAGACTCGAGGCTGGTGCTGTGCATGATGGCTGGCTTCTAGGTACGTTTGATTAATAGACATTTCACATTTTACTGTATTTCAATGTCTTAACCCCTTCACTATCTTTGCAGGGGACAGTGGGTATCCCCTCAAGCAGTGGCTGCTTACGCCTTTCCTCAACCCACATAGTGCAGAGGAAAGGCACTACAACATGTGCCACAGCCGAGCTCGCGCTGTAGTGGAGCGCACCATCGGCCTGTTTAAGGGCAGATGGCGCTGCCTCGACTGCACTGGAGGGAGGTTATTGTATACTCCTGAAAAGGTGTGCAAAATCGTGCTGGCATGTGCTGTGCTACATAATGTGGCACAGCTTCGAAACGTGCCTCGACCCCCTGACGCCGATGGCTGTCTTGGCCCAGACCCTGACCCCGATCCCCAGGCATTTGAGCCAAATGCTGCTGCTGTGCGCCAGCGTTTGGCAGTGATGCATCGCTTGTGAAGAACAACAGGTGTGGAACCATTGTATTATTTATTCAAGAATTCCCTCATTGTGCAGTTTATTTCAGTTAGGACAGTCTTTATCTCGCCCAACTCCTTTGCCACCTCTCTGATCGTGTCAATGACTTCCCTCTGCATTTCAAGGACAGCATCGCTGAGGACACGGCCACTGCTGGAGGGTTGAGAGCCGCGTGCCGTGGAGACACCGGAGCCAGACGGCTGCTCAACTGCAGGATCGGAACCACTGGCCCCGCTGGAACACCCAGCAACTGAAATATGGATTGTTCTAGATGAATAAACTGTAATTGTGTAGCCTACATACATGTGACTTGACTGCATTCATTTTACTTATTCCACTTACCCGTGTCATCCGGTGCATCTGGCGCGTCAGTGTCCCCCTCCGCCTCAGTCACCACTCCACTCAATAGCGATTCCCCAATCATTGCCGCCAGTCTCTCATCAAGAGGGGACAGCTCCGGTGTCCCCTTTCCCCCACCCGTGGCAGACACACTTTGGCGATGGCGCGCTAAACGCTTTTTTGCATCCACTTTGATGTCAGACCATTTTTTCTTTATTTCGGCCACGGTCCGAGGTTGTGAGGCTGCAGCGTTCACGGTCTCTGCAACCTTTTGCCACTCAAGTGCCTTTTTGGCATTAGTAATGCCCATACTGTGCCCTCCAAAAAGCATTTTATTTCTCCTTTCCACCTCGCCAATGATTATTTCGACTTCACACTGAGTGAAGTTACGTTTCTTCGTTTTCCTCTCAGTGTTTGCCATGATTTCGCAATCGATGAATATTAATTTGTGGGCGTTCCACAGACTATATATGGGCAACTATGGGCGTGACATGAAGCCGCAAAAGCTGCGCTGCATTTAGAATTGATTGTGATTTATTAAGGGAAAACTGCGTAGGACGTGCGTGCGCACGGTTTTATAAGTCTGAATATTTCTGTGCGTACGCACGTCCTATGTTTCATCCGTACGCCACTTCTGGCGCAAATCCTACGCAAGGTTTTATAAATGAGGCCCCTGAAGAGTACTTGTTTGGTCCCGTCAAATGAATTACCCCCCCCCACACACACACAGCACAGTGTATGGCATGCACCATATGAGGAATTATCTTGGCTTGACTTGGGCAAATATCAGACATGCAGCATTCAATAGAAATTGGAAAGAAACAAATAGTGCATTGACACACTGGTGCTTAACAATGTGAAGGTAGTGGAGGAAAACATACAAAAGGCTGGTTCCTCCCAGGCCAGGCCAATTTGAACCTTTAAAGAGCCCATAGTAGAGGTCTTTCGACCTAATCTGATAATCTTTGGAAACCCCATCTTAATCGGGGGACATGAGCCCAAAAGACCCAACAATATGAACCCTGAACTTATCACAACAAACACTTACAGCAGCATGTTGCACCACCACCTAACAAGCTGTGGCGGTAGGAAACAGTAGCAATACATATCATCTTTCTGTGCACTTCCCTGCTCACACTCTTTGTCTCGCCTAGTAAAACACGTTCTTTTCCTGCAATCACCACATGACCAGAGTGGATAGGATGTCTGCTTGGATCCACTTGGATATCAGACTCATTGGCAGAGCGACCCGAGACCAGCTGCAATAGCACAGCCCCTGCCCAGATTTGATAATTGATAATAATTATAATTGTGTTCCTAGCTAACACATACAATTTGCCGTCCTTCCATAATGATGAAAATGCCCTGTTATTATACAGATAAATATGAGAATCACATTTGTGTCTATTAATTTTAAAAGAAAAAAATGAAAGAAGTTCAACCGGCTACCTCGTGGTTGTAGAACGCCACTCATCCCCGTGAGCTACAGCCGCCCCTTGAACGGCTGTTAGAAGTTTGCGTTGTGACACATGAGAGGCAGTGGGTGAGAAGGAGTAGAAAAAAGAAGCTTCACCTGCTTTGTGAAGGTGACGCTGACACTGTTGTCACTCTGATACCCAAGACAGTTTTCACAAAAAGGAAAAGATACAGTCGGGAAGAAAAGAGACAAAACAGCTTTTGATAGTCGCTCAGTGCTACCTCCTCAATTATTATTAACAATTAGCACAGGTGTCTCCACTCTCCTGACGAATAATTTCCAAATAATATATATATTAATGTTGAAATTAATTCTCTCAACTACCCTCAGCCTGCAACACTAAAGAAAAAAGTCCAAGTCCATTTACTCAACCTAAAAAAAACAGTTGGGGGGGTGGCTGAGATAACCCTGAATGACGTCATCGGTGTTATTTGCTTGGGCTTTGAATCTATGGTCATGGCATTTGAAAGAGGTGGGTGTTTACCAAGTTACCAAGAGAGTCTCTTGAAAAGAGGCTAGTGAGTTCCACTGTGGGAAGTAGATGAAGCCATACTAAGACAAATACCCCTTTTCCATCTACTTGTGCTGCATCCTGTTTCTGGATATCATGTGGAAGTAAAAAGCTTGTTAATGCAGCGGTAACAGTAGAGGATGTATTGCGATAGGACAGCTACTAGGACATGACGGTTGGATCTCAGCCAGGTGTTAATGCGCTCTTTACAGTCTGACCAGAATAAATCTTCCTTTGCAAAGTAAAAAATAAGTAGAGCCACATCACAGGAAAGCTTAAAACCAAAATGTAAATGCAAAGCCTATTGATGAGACGTCATTGTCTATATACAGTAACAAATCCATATTCAGTTTGAATGTTAATACCAGGAGTTAATGGGGTGTAAAAGACAGGTAATATTTGTTTTGTCCTGGGTGAAAGTCCTGTGTTTGTTTGACCCATCCGCTGCCCCTCCCAATCAAGGCTTATTGGACTTTCGTTATCATACCACTACTCTGACCGAATGCAACAACACTGACATCCAACATATCTGTCCTTTGGAGGAGCAACAACTTACAATGGCCACTGAAACGTTTCTTCCCCGGCACGTCAGACATTCTCCATCACTCGCCACTTTCAAAACCGCAATTAAAACTCACCGATTTAAATCTGCTTTTAACCTCTGAAGCTGGTTATGTATGCTGTCGTTTGGTTTCTCACTGTCATCTCTCTGCCTTGTTTGTATTGTTTTTGCTTTTATTGTTTTGTTTTTTACCATGTAAATGGGCTTTGAATACCTTTTTAAAGCGCCATACAAATAAAATGTATTGTTATTCAGAGGAGGTTCTTAAAGCCTCAGTGATTCCTCCATTTTTTGGACTTAGAAGACATAAGGTGAGCCCGTTTGAGAGATTGCAGAGGCTTTGCGTGTGTGCACTCAGCCATTCCCGTGGGTGTGTGTTTACCTTTGTGTGGGTATGTGTTTGCTTGTGTGAGTCAGTGCACATGCATAGACAAATGTGATCACTCCTGAGGCTGTCGCTCTCTGCGCAATAACTCACATAGCAAGGCAGGACCTAATAGACCCTAGCCTAATATCAGCTAATGTCAGGGAGGCTTAGAGCTGACTACCTGCTGTTTGACTGGAGAGAGAGAGAGAGAGAGAGAGAGAGAGAGAGAGAGAGAGAGAGAGAGAGAGAGAGAGAGAGAGAGAGAGAGAGAGAGAGAGAGAGAGAGAGAGAGATATAGGCAGCGATAAGGCTTGAGAGGGGAAATGAATAGGAAAATAAATGGAAAGAGAAAAGGCTAAACTAAAAGAGCAAAGCTGAGCAAAAGTTAGAGAGCGAGAGACTGAAAGAGTAACTGTGAGAGAAATGCAAACGAGGGAAAAACTGATAGCAGTGGGTCACCAAATGTGGCTTCTTAAGTACGCTAGACTGTGAGGCAGTTGTCAGATGTTGCATAGATGTTGTTAATCCAAGCCGCAGAGTGAATGCATGCAAGGAATAGGAATTGCTTTCAGTAGAGTCTGTATTGCAAACCTAATTTCACATCTTTATTTAACATCAAAAGACAATGTTTAATTATGTGATGGATCCGGCAGATCATCAGCCATATATGCGGCGGCCATTAGATAAGCCAGTGGGGCACCACAGGGACTCACGTGCACTAAAATGCACAGCTGGTGCCCTGCTACATAAAGAAAGCACAATGAAGCGTGGAGTGCAACACAGAACGAGGGTGAGCAATTTTATAATCTGCTAGGGTAGAAATTACTCAACTATATCTTTACATGGCAATTAGTTGTTTGCAATTAGTGCTTTGCATTTTAAATTTAGCACAACTGAGAGACTGAATAGAGATAATTCTAGGTATCTGCAATATGTATGGAAGTGACAAAAGAAGGCTGTGTGTGTGTGTGTGTGTGTGTGTGTGTGTGTGTGTGTGTGTGTGTGTGTGTGTGTGTGTGTGTGTGTGTGTGTGTGTGTGTGTGTGTGTGTGTGTGTGTGTGTGTGTGTGTGTGTGTGTGTGTGTGTGTGTGTGTGTGTGTGTGAACATAATCTTGAATACCAAAGCCAGAGAGGGGACCCACTCAGAAACAGAGGGCCTTTTAAGAGTGTGCCGCTTATTAGCACAGGTGTCTCCACTCACCTGACGAACATTTGCCACGCCCACCTGCAACACCTGCAGGGACAACGGGGCGACTGTGGCTCAGTGGTTAGCAAGTCAGTCTTTCAATCAGAGGGTCGGTGGTTCAAACCCCGGCTCAGCCAGTCCATGTCATTGTGTCCTTGAGCAAGACACTTAATCCTAATTGCTCGCCGTTGCTGTGTCTACGGTCTAATGTATACTGTATATCATGTAAGTCGCTTTGGATAAAAGAGTCAGCTTAATGTAATGTAATGTAACAACGGCCAGTGGCACAGAGAGAGAGAGAGCACCAGGTCAGACCACAGTGCCTTTTAAGAGTGCCGCTAATTAGCACAGGTGTCTCCACTCTCCTGACTCTCTCTGCCACGCCCACCTGCAGGGACAACCAGTGGCAGAGAGAGTCCCATACATGTCCCATACATAAAAAATAAAAATAGTTTGAATCAAGCTATCCCTTTGTTGCTGGACCTTAAAGACCCAGAATTATAGTAGTGGGTTCGGGACACACTGCAGCTTTACAGCTAAGTGTTCTCTAAACCATTGCTGTTCCTGTAAGTGTTTGCCACCTGTAGTCCTGCTAAAGAAGTTTCACATAGTCTTGTTCAACTAAAGGGCTAATTCATCATTAAAATGAAAGTCTATGTGTTATTGATTAAACAGCCTCTTCATTTCTCCACTTAGAGAGTTCGAGACCATTACACAGAAAAGTTGACACTCAATTTATCTCTCTCAAGCCAACCTTTACCTTATGAAGTTCAAAACGTCTATTTCACATAAATTATGCGTTAAGAGCAGAAACGAGGACAATGATTTTGTGTATTTAATTAGTTTAGCTGGTGATGCTGTTGTGCAGTCGTGCTCGCCTGAATAAACCACTTGCATGTGCAGCAGCCAAGTGAATCAATAGTAGACTGGAGGGTGAAAAATGAGAATATGCAGCATAAAGCATTAAACCCTCAGCATAAGAATGAGATGGAGTTGCATCACAGGGGGTAGCTAACAATGCCAGTCCTCCAAAAAACGTGCCTCCCTCTTTCACCGAAAGAAAACCGCATGGAGTAATTTGTGGACCGGGGCTAAAGCCTGAATTAGTGGCTCGATGTTTTTAGTATTGATTAATGAACTACTGCTGCAGCAGGGAACTGCAGGGTGGCAGCACTTGTAATTTTGTGTCCCCTCTGGACTACTATCTGTCTTAACTCTTCTCCTTCCACATCCTTCTCTCCCTATCTCTATGCCCTGCATTTCCGTGTGCTGTACATTTACCATTCATAAATGATTCATAATAACAAGATCAATTCATAAATAGATGCCAGCTTCAAGCCATTTGTCAACCGTATGAAGTTTGCTACACCGAGGATTCGCCCACACTCACCTCTGCAAGGCCGCGCTAGGAAGCAGTTAATTACTACCTCTGTGAAGTGATTTCCAGAGCCTGTCTTTCAGGATTGGACTCCAAAAAAAGCTCCTCTTCCGTTGGGCATATCACATTAATAGACAGAATAAGAGATAACATAATGACATTTAAATTGTGTCTTCATGTCGGTCATATCACTCTTTAATTACACTGTAAAAAGGAAAGAATACAAAGACTGCCATGCTGTCTTGGCCCATTACTGCTGATCAAATACAAGATGATAAGACTGAGAAAAAGGTGTGATGGGACTCTTTAAACGTATCGTTGATGTATCAAGGATAAAAGTGCATTGGTAGTTGAAGGATGTTGGTTTTAGTGATGGATGTACACAGCTTGTATAGACAGATACACAGCCACACATATTCTTAAGTACACCCATACAAATAAATACATCAAGAACTGCCGTCAAATTCCAGAGCTAGTTCCTGTTTTTTTGCTTCACTTTTTGGGGCAAAGACTCCCAGTTGTAAATTTCACAGTTGACAATCGGCATTATGGCAGCGTAAAATTTGAAAAGCCATCTGCGCTTTATTCAATTGTCCTTATTAAAAAAGGCAGAAACAAGATTTGTTCTGCCTTTAGTTGTTAGAATAGAAGATGGTCCAAGTGCTCTGCCTCTTGATTGTTGTGCCAAGTAAGGGAAGATAACCCCCAGTTGTAGTCTGTTGTCCTCTATCAAATTCTCCAAAGTGCTGCTCTGCTGTCAGTGTGATGACACAAGAGTGTGTCAGGAATAGAGTTTTTAACTGCTGGTAAGGGGCTCCTCGTAACACTGGGGTGTATGTGTGTGAACGAATAAGAAATCGAGGGAGACGGAAAGAGAGAGGGAGGAGATAAAAAAAAGAGGGAGAGAGAGACAGAATTTTGTCACAACGGACACACGCAAATGGCTGGTTTAGATAAAGTGAGAAAGTGTGAGTAATAAAAAATTAGAAAAGCAATGGCTCTAATCAGTTCTGCCACTAGCTGGCCTGCATGCCCTCTCACTCTGCATTACCAAACGTCATCTCTATGGTAATGCTTCTGGCCGCCGAGTTCATTTCCACAATTTCCTAAGGCCAACCAAGATACCAAGGTACAAAAAAACATGTCCGTGTACACTCACATTGCATTTCAGTTGTGTGCATGACCCATGGGTCATGCACACAACATGCACAACAGGGTGTGTGTGTGTGTGTGTGTGTGTGTGTGTGTGTGTGTGTGTGTGTGTGTGTGTTAGTTAAGGGGACAGAGTGACAAAAACAATAAGTTATGTAATATTGTAGAACAAGAAACAATTTGCATATCATCCCACTCAACGTGTCTTGATATCCCTGTGCCCAGACATATTTTATATCCAAATTTGTTGTGACTAAATTAGATTCTGTGTGAAGCATGCCACGGTATAGTATATCTGACAGGGACGACGGTAATGACCGCTGAATTTGATTGGCCGGGCAGGATCCTGCTACTTATAAATTACTCATTAGTCCACAGTGAATCTCACATACGAATACAAATGCACATGCACGCAATCTTCCGTCCAGGGACACCAGGCGTACTCTCCATCAGGGGCTGTTTCATTGACAGCATCTCCCTCCCAAGCCTAATCAATAGTGGCCATGAAGAGTCATCAGATCGCCTCCTCTCAGTGGAATCATTTATCAAGTGAGCAGTGGCTGCAGCTATAATGAGAGATTGGAACACAAGTCTCAAGGTAAACATCTCTGATTGTTTTATTGCGCTACGAATTAGCCTGTTTTCGGATGCCGTCCTTTAATAACTCTCTAATTCTTCATCTGGGGCTTGTGCCCCTGGGTGACATCGGGTGCTTTATCTTTGTTATGACTCATCAGACAGGCCCCACTCGCACCAAGCGTTTATTCAAATAACAGATATTACAGCTATTAGGCATATTGCATGCAATTGGATCGGCCACAAGTTCCAGGCTCATAAATCTTTGATCGTGCAGTCCAATAATTTGGTGGTCAATTTCTCGAAGAGGAAGTGTGGCAACATTTTTAAAGTTTCTGTTGGATTGATTGATAATGTGATGGGACATATAAAATGTTTAAGTCAGATATTCTATGCTGGCATAGTGTAATTAAGATCCATTTATGTCATCATAAATGTGAATGTCCTACATTTGAAATGGCATCCCTATTCCTTATCTTTTTTTGTGTAGTTCCATCAAATGCTACCCACAAGAGGTTATGAGGATAATTGTTTCTGGGGTCCTGGAAAGCAAACATCCATGTAAAGATGATACAACTGAAATATAATGAATACATGATTGACAAATCTTAACTTATAAAGTTATTTCAGTAACTGCTCTCAAGACCAATAGGGCAATAAGTGGTAAGACTCTCAAGTTGCTATGGCCTGGATACACTCAAGATACAACTTGGGGTCAGTCTTGACACTCAAACCAATTCATGAGCCATAAGATCTTCGTAAAGGCTGAGCGAACAAGGTTTAAGGACCACACCTTTCCGGTTTTACGAACGTCTACATTCCTAAGGTACACAGAGACACATCCAATTGTGAATAAACGACTCATATAAGTTTATGCAAAATAACAAATAACTTTACTTGATATGCTACCCTAGTCTTTGAAAGTATTGTTATTTTATATAGCTATTTCTAATCTACCTCAGAGTAACACACTCACTCTATTTAAAACCATTCACAAATTCACTCTTTTAACAGTTGTGTTTGCTTTTTATATTATTATAGTATTTTTCCGTAGTCATACAAAACTCGTCTCACATTACTGATTCAGTATAGTGCAAGCTCAAAGTTTACCAAATAAAACATTAAAACTGATATAGTATTACTTTACAATCTGTCCTGGTGCTCAAAACACTCAACCGCTGAATGGTGCATAATTCTTTTGAACTAAATTGAATGTAAAAATCAAATGATTTTATCGATAGTCACTGATTCTAACTTGTCAAATGCAATCCTTTTTATTTATTTGTGGTTCATTGTTATTCATTGTACTCTTCATCAAATTCTCTATTCATCCATTGACTTTGTTTATTTTATCGTGTATTCATTTATTTTCTGTAGTAGTTTATTCATGTAGTTAGTCTAATAAATCTAATGGATCCGAAATGTAATCTTATGTTAAATTAGTTAGTTAAACTAATGGTGTACATCATTATTTTATTTAATTAATAGGTTTATAAATCATTATTTAATTATTAATAACCATTACATATTTTGATATGAATTAATTATGATTCATTAAATCTGCTACAAGCAATCACGCTACATTGGCATGACACACATTAAATTAAATTCACCTCAATTGTGTTAGCTCTTGGGCAGAGATCTCTGAGACAGATGTCTAAAACCCTGTGCTAATAAAGTTATAATCTCTGCAAATAGATTATGCTTATGAATGCAAGATTGTGGTATCAGAGGCATCCTGGTTTCAGTAGTATTGACCAATCACGTTTGTGAAGGCTTTGGTTGCATACAGGTAAACAGTCTGTGTGGATAACAAAAGAGATTGGTTGAAATGTAACCTTACAACCCATCGGCTATCGCCTCATAATTTAGCTTTCTATTTTCTTAAAATTAACTTGTATACACTGGCTACTTGTGAAACAAGTAGAAACATGTCTCTCAACTGCAACTTCAATCCTGCTTCTTAAGTTGCTGATCGGGCCGTAAACAGTAACTGGTGCAAGGAAGAGTAGGTCTTGGTCCGGAAGTCTGCTGGGTACACCGGAACCCAACAAATATTGTCTGACCTAAAACATTGTCTGACCGATAGCTGAAGAGATTGTTAAAGCACTACAAACAGTCTGCATTGGTAGACACAACCAGAGGTGGGATGCTTTAAGGTGAACCGACCCTTGAGTCTGTCGAGGTGTACCGCAGCAGCTGACTATAAACTTTTGCAAAATCCATGGATAATTTGAGATATATGATATTATTAGACAGGCTGTATACTCCCCACAGCAAGCTGGCCTTTGTGTGGTGCTGAGTAAAAATAACTATGGATTCAAACTTAAGTGAACATGCTTGTTTCTGATTTGCAATAGCCATTTTTTGCGCATTGTGTATATTTTGTGATAGAGACAACTGTTTTGAGCAAAGCCCTTTTTCTTTTGTCTATGATGCCTTTTGTTGCACACTCGTCTTTTAAATGCTGGTAATTATCCCATTTAGGGAGGAATCCTAAGAGCATGGCAGCCATAGAAATTACAAACACGCCGTGTCATGCTGGATGACATATTTTCTGTTGGTCATTTTCCGGCTCTCTTGTGTATATGGAAGGGGAAGATTGGTAGGAGACCGCTGATGAATGCACACCACGAGACCATTACTGATCTTGTGTACAGCTGTGCCACGGTATATATTTACAAAAAACTATCAAACCCTTGGTAGAACAACATGCTATTATCTTGGAAGATGTAGCTGGAGATGTAACACTGTTGAGTGCTTTTCTCCTTTTACTTTGGATGTTTTGGCAAATGCGAGAGGCTGCCTTTGCCAGCATAATTTCACAGGGTTTCACACTTGTTGTGTTCAGTTGTATGATTCTACTTCCAGTCATATGTCAAAAGCAGAAACCCAATCTGGTTTTTGAACATGAAAGATTGACATTGCTCAGAGATGTGTTCCCTTTGTCAATCCAGAAAGGCATGATACCCCCTTAGAAATCCAAGCAAAGGCATCTCTTCCTCTTTCTTGGCGTTTGTGCATCCCCTCAGAATGCTGCAGCCCCGCTGGTCTTCAGCCTTCACAAATTCTCCGACTTAACCCCCCCTCCTAACTGCACGGCACTGGCACCTAGTGGCCGCTCGCACAGAGAGCCTCCATGCAACCGAGGGCACAGCACCCCCACCTCTCCAGAGCTCGACTCGAGCCCGCAGTAGCAGTCTCGCGCTCAGCTTCTGCTTCGCTGTCCCTCCCTTCTCTGTGGTAAACCGTCGCTCTGCCCGGTCCCGAGTCTCAGCGCTGTGGACTCTCTTCCCCTCTGGCATCACAGTTGAGAAGTAATCTTTCCACCTCAGTCACAATTGCAAATCACATTCTGGAAACTCTCTTTGCCTCCAGCTCACCTCTGATCTCCTGCTCTGTGTCAAGCCCTGTTATGTTGCATCTGTCACACAAACACAATAGCTAGACATATGTGCTTGCTGTTACTGCGTAATTTGATTATTACATGCGTACCTGTTTATTAATTGATAATAATTTCTGAGGGATCGACATGTCTTGCACTGAAGGATTTCATATTTTCAGATTAAATAATTTGTGCAGTCTCACACTCCTTAACATTTTGCTTTTGAGTCCGACAGAGAAAACACAATGGGATCTTTTCATGCTACACATAAAGTGCAGTGACATAAACACACAGAAATGTTGATGTTTCTGGACTCATCCTGATGCCATTAGTCTCCGCTTGCCACAGAGAGAGGGCAGCCTCTAGTGGTGAAGATTATGGCTGTTTTCTTTTCTTCTCCTGAAAGTGCAGAATCTTTGATTTCACACATGCTCACGATGTCATAACGTGTTATTCTGTAAGTGGTCATTAAAGTGTGCTAGGATGCAGTTCCATCCAAACAACATGACTATAACTAATAAGTAATAGACTGACATTCAAATTTGGATGGGAAAATATATTTGGCCTTATATCTATAATAAATTGTGCACATTAGCAATAGTGTTTTTATATAAAACCTTATCATTCTGATTAATTCAACCAAAGTGTTATATTTCAACCTTACTCTCAACTCAAACATCTTCTTTTTTTTTACATTGCATAACTTAATTTATTATTCTGTAGAGGCTTAAGTTATTTTTGTCATTTGTTCAGTCATTTGCAATAATATTACAGTGTTTATTGCCTCAGTAATCCACTGTAAACTGTTTATTCGGGAAGTGAGGTCGAACATGAACATTGAAATTACCTTCCAAACCGTCTTCTGTTTCTGTCTTTTACTTTTTGAAGAGGTACTTCCTTATTCAGCCTTGACCTAAGAAGGTTACACATGCTCAATTAGCAGCTGAGCCAGAACAGCAACTCTGATAATCAGAATATAGCCTTTGTAAGCTTGGCACCAAGGATTCGTAAGTGTATTCAATACTTTTATCCTCTGGGAATTAGGGAGTCTTTGTTTGCTTGCATCAGTCCACGAAGGCAGCCTCTAAATTAGCGGAAAAGAGCATCCTGCATGGCTTAGTTTGCTGAAACAGTTAGGGTTCCTCATTGTCTGGGGAGCTGTTCAGAGCCAGGACAACAGTCATCTCTGGAAACTAGGGATGCACGTATAATTCCTTTTCTCAACTGATGGGTTAGCAGCCCCACAATTGTTTCTAAAATCGGATTTCTGAATTTCACAGTGTGTTTAAAACCTGCAGAGTAGGCCTACAGTGAGACTCTGAAACAGTGGGCCCTCTAATTGGTTTCAGCTTGTTTAGCCAAAAGCTCACACGATCCTTAGCAGCCGCAACAGCGACCCTGGTTTTGTTTTCACCTTGCGAGTTTGTGTGCGTGTCATCAGAGGTGGCTGTGACATCTTTACCGGGTGTTTATATGTCCGTGGACGGACTTTGTCATCATAATAGTGCCAAAACTATAAAAGATGCAGTCTACTTTATTAGATCAAATGGAGGAGGCAGGGAAGTGGGCAAGGTTTTCACACTTTTGGCATGTGGCGTCGCAGCTGGTGTGATCTCATCACGAGACTGTCTTTAGTTATTGCTATTTTTAGTTAGCCTCCTCTTTGGCAGATGAGTCACAATCTTTAAACGACATGTAGGCAAATGTGACGGTGACAGAATGAAGGAGCTCAGTGGCGGTTGCGACTTTCCAATAGACGCCCTGAGGGGAAAGTACCAGTTGAGTCTTGGGGTAGCAGATAATGAAGTGAGATGCTGAATGGAGTGAGTCTGGTTAATGTGTCCTATCAGGGCTGCGATGTGAGGATGAGGTTCCTACACAGACAAAACGGCACAAGAGCCAATTACCTCAGACAATGTTTAGATAAGTACCACTCAATATCAGTTACACAGTCACAAACTCAGATAGATACACTCACTCAAAATATGCGTCTGTATCTCTTACACACACACAGACACAGGGATTTGAAATTAGGTGACTTGTAGATAGCCCTCGTGCCTATTCTAAACCCAGATGGACAGATACAAGCTCAAACACACACAGAGACACAAACACATTTTCACAAACTGACTTGTGGAGAGCTCTTATCTGCTCCTTTCAGCAGAGTGCCTGTGATTTAGGAGGACAGAGCAGGTGTAGCTGAAAGAGTGAATAAGAGACAGCAGGAAGGAGGGCTGCAGGGAGCAAATGTGAAAGGGTTACCGCTGAGGACAATAAATAGGGAACAATTGTAGCACTCTATTAAGGGAGAAATATTGACATTGACAACTGGCTGGCACGCTCATAGAAGAAAAAAAAATACTTCTATGTGAGGCATGAGCCACTGTGCGCTTTAATAATCAGATGTGATATATGTACTCTATTTGAATTCAAGCAGTATACACAGAGGGCAGGAAAAGACATGGAGGATGAGAGAAAGAAGGAGAGGAGAAAAACGAGAATTGGAGCTTAAATATATATATATATATATATATGCAGGAACCGGGCTCGAATATTTTTCCTCTCACCAGACACAACTAGTAAATCTTGTGTTTTGGAGATTCTTATTCAAATGGGAAGAGTTTGCCACTCAAGGAGGATTGGAATCCTGTTTGGCCAGGAGGGAGCCCAGTGTCCACTACCCGTAATGAGCACACACGGGTACTGAATGAAACATGAGTCAATACACAAGCATTGCACAGCAAGTCCAGGCTCACATGTGGTCTGGTGCACAGAAGGTTGTTAATGTGGTAATGCTGCGTCAAATAATGGGCTGGGTACACTACCGTGAAAAAGTGTATATTAATCCAGGAGTAGATATTAATATAGAAGAACTAATCCTGTCATTTACATTTACATTTTTTTTTTTTTAATGTCTTAAATTCTGCAAATTAAGTCTTGGATGAAGTGTAATTACTTTCTCTGAATTTCAGCCACCTGTGTTAATCCTCATTAGCGGTAGTATGACACACATCTCTGGCCTGAGCTGGTTATGAGAGCTCCAACGGATGACAAAGCCCATAGTTTACTACAAGTGGAGTAGTCAAATCAAACAAGATAATAATCGGGAATACGCATAATATACAAAAGGTATAAGACAATTTGTCAGTCATTGTTTTTAAATGTTGTATCTATTTCTTTTCACATACAAACACAAACTAAAGGTCTGTTAGAAACACAGTGAATTTACGAATTTACATTCCATTGAAGTCTCAATATTATTGGGTTAGCACACAGATTAGCATGTCTCTGAAGCAAATTCAGTCACTATAAATGATATTAGTTACACCTGTGTTGAAAGATTCAAACCATCTGTCTTGAGGAAGTTCTGTGTCAGCTGTGCAGCTCGTTAAGCTCGTCAATCTTCTCATTTAACAATTGCAAAATGTGATGCTCCAAAGTGAGCTAACGTAGCAATGGCCGGCTAACAGCTAAACCATATTGTTAGCAATTGTATAAGATGGAGATTGTGTTGTATTGATATGAACGAATGTCTCCTCTTCTAATGAGCAGAATAGACGCTTCAAACTTGCCTCCTGCCGCATACACACACACACACACACACACACAAACACGGTCTCACAGGAACCACATGGACAGAAATCTTCAGGATTGACATCTTGACTCTTCTGAATTTGCTGTCTCACCACTTAACCTGTGCAAAAATGGGCCGCTCCCACAGCAGTCTACGCTTGCCTCAGATGTTTCCCCTCAAGGGTAAAAGAAGAAGGTTAAGGACATGTAACGATTTGATGTGTTCTCAGGCACTGCAATGAGGCACTACTCTTTTATATCCTCCAAACAGGGCAAGTTTTGTTTTTGAGCAACTACGAGATACATCACCCTCTTGAAGTGTTTTCTTTTTTCAACTCTAAAATGTGAAAAAGGAGAAAAAGAAGAAAAGGAGCTCCTTGTAGAGTGTCAAGGACAGTCCACATCTGGGCTTGAAAATCCATAAAGCAACATATCATCCTGCTCGACGGGCCTCCGATGGCTCTCTGAGCCTCAGCGTGAAGCTGGCTGATTTAATTTAGCAATCAATATGTTTTCTGTGAGCATAAGCCACGGTAATCTTTTTACAGCACCTCTTCGCTTCCTCTCTCCTCTCATCCCCTGCCCTTGAGTCAACCCTTGCATTGTAACACTAAGGCCGTCATTGCTCCTAACAGGCTTTGTGGTCTGAAGAGGCGAAGAGAGAGGAAGAGGAACAGGATGAACAAAACAGATATCGAGGAGAGTCTCTATGGCACAAGGTCTGCGCTCTGAGACTCGGTCCCATAAAAGTGGATTATGGGAAATAGGTTGCAGCTGCTTGCCATGCTCTTAGAATGCAGCGAGGCAACTCATCTTTTGGACAGGAACTGCTTTGGTTCAACCTGAGCGGTCCATCTATCCGACAAAAATGGAGCGGAGCGTTCACAATCTCTACAGACTACAGTTATTCATACATTTTGCAAGTGATGTGTACACGGCGACATGGCATGGTGGCGCAAATGGGAAAGGCATAAAGGCTGGAAAACGTGTTTAGAGCACAGAGCGTCATCAAAGTTGTGTGCATGCGTGTGCGTTCTTTGTCACCTCTCACCAGAGACAGCATGCGAGTCTTCTTCTTCTTCTTCTTCTGCCCTTCCCTTCCTCACACTTCCTTTCACATTATCATTCTTTCTCGCGCTTACCATCTCCAGCAGAGAGAAAAGGAGAGATTCCAGGGGGGTCGGTCTTATCTTTGCCTGCAGCTGTCCATTCTGCCCTCAGACCGAAGGACACAACTGTTTTCTTTATTTGTTCGTCAGGCATCATACGCAAACACACGCTCACATGTTTTTGGCTTCGTTCCCATGTTTATTGACGTTGCGGGGACATCTCGAATTATGTCACTCGTGGGCGTGAAAAATGACGATGACGACAAGAAAGCAGCTGTGATTGAATACGTTCACGAACAACCGGTGAGCCGAGCATCTTCGTTCTAATCTCTAATCTGGAGGAATATCAGCACATGAAACATTCTCACAGAACATCCTGTGAGATAGAAATTCTCCAAATCCCCGTCTCTGAATGATTCAGGAGGCCAGCGGCTGGACGGGTCACCGGAACATGAGGGGATTGGAGATATTTATTTTTGTTTTCATGGAGTTCAGCATTTGTTGCTGCCCCCCTGACTATCAAACACAACCTTTAGAGAGGTGCGAATCTTTGTATTCCCAACTGTTTGGTTATTTTTTGGTACAAACTGTTACTGGATAGTATCCTTGTAAATACTTGGCAACTATTGCAGGTACTAGCATAACACGTCTTTATGTACCACAGTGTGTACCACAAACTGCCACACGACAACATGGTTCATATATAATTCAATGATTTAATTGTAAAGTCTCTAGTTTGTGGAACTAAGTGTTTGCACTTTCTTACATCTGTCTTTTCCAGGGACAACAACTTCATCAAAGACTTTCCCCAGCTGGCCGATGGTCTCATGGTCATCCCTTTACCGGTAGAGGAACAATGCCGGGGGGTGTTGTCTGAGCCACTGCCCAACCTGCAACTCCTCACAGGTGAGGGTGTGTGTGTGTGTGTTTGGGGACATAGAATAGATTTGATCCAATGCATTTTAATCAAATTAATCAGACTCCTACATCTGCACTACTCGCACTACTGTTGTCTTTAATGTCTTTTTATATTTATCTTGTTTATTGTAAATAACATGTATGTATATATATATATATATATATATATATATATATATATAACGAGAGCCACAAATTCCTTGTGTGTGTAAACAAATTATGATTCTGCTTTCAGGTGGCAGCTCTATTATCCCTCTTCATCCCTCTATGACTCATTCATGGTCACTGACTGAATTAGTTCTGAACTGACTGGAGCCAATATGACAAAAATACGGCAGCATAATACAATATATATTTCTGTGAAAAACCCTGGGAATATCTCGGTCATCAGACGTTTTGCCCGTAACATTTGCCCGGGCCATGTTGAGAGAGAAAAAATATGTTGTGAATTTCGTGACATCCAGAGTGCAAGATCGTTTTAAAAGATATGGGCTTCTCCTTGAGGATTTGTCTGTGGGATTGTGCTGCTAAACCTCAAACCCCCTCTCAAAATGCTTTCATAAACAAGTATGATGCACACACACGTGTGAACCTCCCAAACTCTAACACTTAACATCCGTTTTCCGTTTAATCTTTTCCTTGACTGTTCCACCCCATTTCGTGGGGAACAGTCACTTAGACACTTGGCTTCAAACCTGCACCTGCACCTCTGCTCCCTAATCTCTCCATTAGCTAAATTGGCATTTGATCCACATTTACCCCTGAGATTTTTACTGTGGTTCTGCTTTCACCAGAATTGGACACACACACACACACACATTGAAACTAAATTGGCTTTTTTTTTTTTTTCACCGTGCATGAATGTCTCAGGTGTAAAACGTTTTCCAGAGGCACAGGATCAAGGTTCCCATAAGCAGTTTATTTTTTTTTCTCCCTCGCTCTTCACTTTTGTGGCTTTAGTTCTAAGCGAGTGTGAAAGTTTGATAATTGAATTGCAGAGAAAGGCAAGATTGCTCCCTCTTCTAATGTCAGCAATCCAATTGGAGTTCAAGTTGCACTATATATCTGCCATTGATCTGGGAGCAGCTGGGATGTGGGCCGTGATAAGGAATGATGTTAAGGCAATAACGGATAACAATGGATCTGCAACAAATGGGTCAAAAGACAAGACGGATTTTATATACGTATTCATTTATTTTTAATTTGAGATGCTTTTTATGAATCTGAGTTTGGGAATTTGTTTCAAATTGTCTCTGTGTTTCCTTTTTTTCTCTCTTTCTTAGGGGATGCCCAATTCAGCGAGGCAGCGGGCTATCCCATGGTTCAGCAGTGGAGAGTGCGCAGCAATCTGTACAAAGTCAAGCTCAGCTCCATCACCTTATCTACAGGTTTGTCATGTTAGGACATGATAAGGTCAAATAATTTAATGCACCACACATTAAATGTAATATTAGAGGATAGTGATATATTGTCTGCACATTGTCGGTGTATCTTTCTTTCAATTTCTCCATTTGTGTATCTTCCTGCCCCTGATTCATCTTTTTTTTCACCGTATTTGCACATTCAAAATCACAAATCCCCCCCCATATCCTTCTTGATCTGGCAGGCTTTTCTAAGGTGCTGAAGACGCTGTCAGCGGAGAGCACACGTGAGGAGCTGCTGGCTTTTCTCCAGCAGTATGGCAGCCACTACGTATCGGAGGCCCTGTATGGTTCGGAGCTCAGCTGCAGCATCTACTTCCCCAGCAAGAAGGCCCAGCAGCAGCTCTGGCTACAGTACCAGAAAGGTGAGTGTGCTGACAGACAGGAAGGAAGGAAAAAAAAACCTTGAGAAGCCATCCTCACAGTCTATAAATTAATTTTAAATGTATTAATTTAGATTAATATGGAGGCCATATTTTGAGAACGACTAAAACATTGGTAACTTCAGATTTGATGTGGCTATAATCAAACATAACCAGGACAACATAACCTTTTTCTTATTTAAATTGAGCAATCTAATACAAATACACAGCAAAAGAAAAAAAAAAGGAGCAATATTTATGTATTAACAGGAGGAGGGGTTATACTTTGTCTGACTATAGATTAAACTGGGTTATGTTTAAAGGCGTCATCATGCCTGAATTCGGCTCCTGGTTAAAAGGCAGCATAAGCTGCATGATTTGAATTAAACATCAGTGGGACTTAATATCCCTAAAGTATCTCGCAGCACTGTTCCATTTAAATGTTGTTGTTTTTTTATCCTGTTTATTCAGGATCCAAAAAGAGAGCAGATTTTCAGTCTAGCTATTCAATGTGGTTGATTGGCACCTGGGTTGCCAAAATAAATACTGTTGCATACCTTGTAGGAAAAAAGTAAAGCAGATTGTGGGTCGAGGGGGACCAGCGTTGAACACCCACACCTCTTAAAAGGAGTAATATCACATCTGTTTTTATAACAGCATGCTTTATGGCATGGACAGGATGTGCCACAGAGGAATACGATTTAATTTAATATAAAGTCAACAATATGTGGTGGAGCAATCATCTGGAATGAAACGCATCACATAACCTGAAAAAAAGCTGCTTTCAGTAGTACACTTCCAGCAGATGTGGAAAGTAATTAATTAAGTTTACAACGTTGAGCTACTGGTATGTTACTTTAAGTATATCTATTTTTTTTACCTCGACCCCACTACATTTTGGAGGGTATGGTGTGTGTGTGTGTGTGTATATGTGTATGTATATATGTATATATATATATATATATATATACACACATATTTAGCTGGTTGTTACTTTGGTTAAGATTCACATACAAAACATAAGATTGTCTTAAAAAATACTTAATTAAACTAACTTTATCTAAAGTAGTTAAAATTCACAAACTACAATTATTATATAAGGCCAAAATATTCCAATAATATATTGACAGGGACCTTCCCACTGTGTGATTACTTTTTTTGTACTTAAAATGCCATCTTTATTTTACTGAAGTAAAGGATCTGTCTCTGCTTTTGAATATTACACTCATCATGGGTTTCAAAAGCCTTCATTGTTGAATCATTATTATTGCTGTCCCTGTCACACCGTTTCTTACAGCATAAATCAAAATGTTTAAATGGAAGTCTAGAGCCAACCAATTATGGGGACAAAGGAGCTTTTCTTTCACTACCGTCACAGACATCTCAGAATTGAATGCATACACATATTTAAGGGATGAGAACACAAATGTTAGAATAAAGAATAAAGAAAAACTGCTATTGATATTTTGGTTGTTTGGTAAATCTTTATTGCACTCGGATAATCAACAATACAAACATGAATTTGACGACAGATGTCTGTACGGTCTTCAATGCATTGTAAAATGAAAAAGCCTACAAAGGACAAACCACCTTAAGTACATGGGATTTTGGTTCATGGACATATTGGTATTACGATTCATTGGTATAAATCAATAAATACACTTTGAAGTATACATGAAATAACTTCTCGCCAATGACATAGAATAACACATATTCAGATGATGTGAGACACTAAAGTTCAGCCTACTGACACAAGGACACTTGACTTTGTTTTAGCATTTTATGCATTATTTCTGTCACAGTTAAAGTTTGAATATTATCTAGTGATAACTACTTTTAGTGAATACATAAAGTGAAAAGCACTGAAAAAATGATTTATGGTTCAGGTTGACATGCAGCTAAGACGATCTTGAATTACACTATTAGTTTTGTGTTGAGATGGAACATGGCCTCACAATAAAACAAATGCATCATGTTAAACAAAAATGAAAGAGGAAATAGACAGATTTCACCTGATGCTTAAATTTGGCTTTATCTTTTTCTACTCAAAATATTTAAAACACATATCGTTTACGATAGTTTGATTCTTAGATATGTATATTTGTATACTGCTGTTTAATATGGGTTCAGGTGCAGAATTAAGGTCAGCTTTGTGAAACTATTTATTTTTAAGGCTGAAACGGAGTCAGTATATGACTGGGAGAAAAGGTATTGAGGGACGGCATGTTTACTATTCACGGCTATATGGACTTAAAATATGATACATACATGGGTGGGTTTCAATGATTAACTTGTTTCCCCATATTTAAGCCACTAAATATTTTGATTAAAAGGTCCCTTCTGATGTTATTTTTGCTGAAAGTATCCCCTTTCCAAAGCTTCATATGGGCTCAGAAATTCCATAAAAAAAAGAATCAAAATCAAATGCATGTGGCTATAAATCAATGTAATGTTGACTACCTCCAACTTGGAAAACACTGTACATGGCAGCTGTCTTTCCCATATCTACCAGAATGTAAACCTGAGGAAGACACAGCAACGGGAAGACACATCCCAGTGCAAAAGAGCCAGGGGATGGGATCCTGGGTGTTTCACTCATCATAATCCTAGCAGTGCTACTCTGAACACAAGAGGGTGTAACCACAGGCCAGGGGTGTGCAAACAATGGCATAAATGTCAGGTTTGAACAAAGTATGTAAACATTATTCAAGTTGTAGATGCCTGCTGTACCCATTGAAATTGTAAGGACCTTCTAGTGTTACAAAAGTCATCTGGAAGATTTGCTATTCTAATAATTATGGACACAAACTCAAACAAAAATATAAGGCCAGAAGAACAGAGGTACGACTGAGCAGAACAGCTAGTAGGAGTCAAACGGATGACAACGATATCTCATATTCAACCTGCCTCCTTGTGACATTAAGTGTGTCTGGGAAGTCACCAGGAGAGGGCAGTAGATTTTAGTAATATTTGCTCTGAAAGAGTCATTTAAGCTCATGTGCTGCTCTATAAAACCCAGCACACAGGCGTATAGTACAGAGATTAAAACATACACGATAATGTGATCTACAAATTAAACATCAGTAACCCCAATTCTGAATCCATCAATTAAGAGGCTTTAACCCACACAGCCCCAGTAAAATCCAGTAAATGACAGATCACCACTGCCCCATCTATCGTGTTGCGATTGTATTAGTCAACACTATAACCTGTAGGAAACTTAGTATTCTACACTTAGTGTTCCCTGAATATTACTGAATGCAATGCATTGAATGCTGATACTTGGTTATTCTTTTCCCCATTAGTTAACTGCACAGTAAACTTTGAAAGGTGCATTCAGGAACATCAGTTATGTTGTGCTACTAAAACACTAGGAAAGTGCTGTGTCAACAATAAAGTGCTTTACAGGCCAAAAGCCTTGGTTTGCCAAATGAAAATACATGTTATTGTTTAGCTCTTCTTCCTCTGTGTTTTATTTCACAAAGCAGAGCCAGATCAGTGAAAGCCATGCACAGTCAGGCTGAATGGTGGATATACAGTACAACAGATCTTCTGTACTTGGTGCCTGCATTAGCTTTGACATCAATGGCTTGTTTTGTTCATTTAAATGTGTGACAACTTGTGCAAGTATTTCTTCATGTAAACATGGCGCACGGTCTGTCCATTCAAATAACCAGGTAGGAAGCAACTTAATGAGCATATTTTTAATTTGCGCTATTAAAATCCAGTGGGCTTTAAACTGAAACAAACTGCCTTGAACATTCATTTTATAACCCAATGAACGCTGGGGTGAGGCTTGTTTGGACTGCAGCCAAACTAAAGTGACAGATAACAGTGTGATTCTACCTTTCCCAAACACTCATACCAACACATACCTGCTAAACCTCTCATGCGTATGCATGTGTGGAGAGACTGGATTGTCCCTCTAGGAAGTGGAGGAGTGCCTCCTCTGAATGTATGTGTAGACTTTGACACAATGGTCCAAACAATCCAGCACTAGCAGCTGTCCTTTCTGGGTGGTGGCCACGCCCACAGGGCACGTCAGGCCCTCCTGGATGAGAACTTTGAATCCACCCTCTTTGGGAAACTGGAGGATTTCTTTCCTGCCGCTGTCCGTCACCAGCAAATCCCCGTTGACATCCACACACATGCCGGTGATACAGCAGAAGTCCTCTTTCTTTGAGAAGAAATGGCTGAGCTGCTTGCCTAGCTGGCCATCTTTATCAACGGAGCCGATAGAGAAGCCACCTTCCAGGTGGGGCTCATTGTGACTTTTCTCAATGTTCAGGGCGAGGCCCTGGGTGAAATAGACGGTTCCGGCTGCATCACATGTCACAAACTTTGGCCTCACAGCGGAGCACAAGCGGTTGTAGTTGACCACACCAACGTTGCGGTCCACTGTTAGACACCACAGCTTGCCGCCTTCCACATCCGACACCACGAACTGACCCGATGGCAGAGCAGTAATGCCCCAGGGTTTAATAAGCTGGGTTTTATGGCACGCCACACACTGTCCATCCATAGTGTAAACTTTGACTGAGTTATCGTGGTTGTCAGTGACCCCAATCAGCCCTTGAGGAGTGACAGCAATGGATAGGGGGATGAGGTTAGGCAGATCAGACCCGAGGAAGCTCAGGACAAAGTTGTCAATGCTACTGGCATTGCGGCGGATTTCACGCTGGAAACCTTTGCGATTAAACATCTGGATGCGGTAGTTGCCACGGTCAGCCACCAGGACCTCACCTTGTGCCGTCACACAGATACCGACAGGTAAATTGAACATGCCAGGAAGCGTTCCCTTGCAGCCCATCTTCTTCACAAACTGGCAGACTGGAGGCCCTGCACTTGCCCCAGCTCCTCCAGGTGATCCCCCACCTGCATCCATGGACTTTGACTTAAAGCTGCCCGGTGAACTACATAATGCCTCCTCTGCAGCCGCGTCCATGTCTCGGTAAAGATCCACCGGAGCCCCACTTAAACCACCAACAGCCCCCATTGCCCCAGCTACACTCGCTACGTCACCCTCAAGTGCGATCTCCAGCCCACTCTTCTCATCCTCTGGATCGACAGTGCGAGTATTTGTGGTCACATGGCCCACTTCTACAGGTTTCAAGTGCTCGGTTCTGACCAGCCCTGGCTCCTGCAGCTGAAACATTGTGGGAAAGTTACTCCTCAAATCCAGCTCTTCATCATCTCTGCCTTGACCATCATCCTTGAGCAAAGCGATATCGCTCTGCCTCACCAGCATTGTCAGGTAATCACAACGTGACACAACTTGTACCTCTGCAATGTTAAGGAGATACGTCTGCTCCTCCAGGACCTGCCCGTTCAGCTTTTCGACTTCTGCCATGGAAGCTGCGAATGTTCTTCGAGACCTGCCGAGCTCCGCTTGAAGACGTAGCTCAGCTGAAGTATAGTCCTGCTGCACGGCCTGGTACTTCAGTCTCAAGGTCTTTGAAATGTTTTCAATCGCCGTCTTTTTCTTCTGAATTTCGCCCATCACGTCACGCAGAGAGGCCAGCTTGCCACCCAGTTCTTTACGACGCCGTTCAGCGGCGACTCTTATCAGCTGGACTGAATGGCCTTGGTGCAGGTGACCCTCCCCTTTACAAAGCTCACAGAGGAATGTGGCGCAATCATGGCAGTACTGCCGCGGTAGGCGGTTGCAGCAGGACTTGCACATCAGGGCGGCGGCAGCAGCACTGCAGGACATTGTACAATCTAGGATCTTGAGCACGGTGAGATTGTCGGCCAGCTGGGCGATACTGCTCATGCGGGACACCCTGCTACAGAACGGGCAGCGCACGCCATTTATGGTACTAGCCAACAGCTTGTCTAGACACTGCCGGCACACCGTGTGACCACACTGCAGGAGTTTGGGTCTCAGTTGATCCTGGCTGTAGGTATCCAGGCATATGGGGCATTCAAGAACCTCCCTCATTAAATCTGGGTCCAGCAGGGGAAAGGCTGCCTCCATAGTGGTTCTTTCCTTGAGTTGGAATAAACAAAACAAATTAGTTTTTGTAATAGTGTATCATTCTGTGTGACATCAACCAATGAGTAAAACAAATAAAAATAATGATCTATTATGATACATTTCTGATCCATTGCAGCTGCAAAAGAACATTGATACTCAAATTACAAAAGTAACTGATTCAATCACTGTGACAATACATGATACAGTGTACAACAAGTCCCTGACTTCACGTTAGTGGGATACTTTTTAGGTTATTTGTGAGTAAAATGAACAGGTGTGCATGGCAGGTTATCTCTTCTGTGTTTAAAAGTTGCGAGTTGCTGCAGAGGAGCCGACATGCCGTCAGACATGTGGCGAATATTAGTGACCGGGTGACCACCAGTTCAACAGGAAACCATTTACTTAATTATACAGGACGTGTTGGTAACAATAAAGTCAGTTAAATGCTCTTGATGCTAAAGAAAACAAGCTTCCAAAACAAGGTTGTAATGGCAAATAATCGAATTGTTGATTTGTTGATATTTATCCATGACACCCGATCGGCCCACGCCATAGTTGCGGGCAATACGTAGGTCATATCTAAGGGCACGCGTGTGCTCGCTTGATGCGTACACATAGGTCGACCTTGCAGTACAGACATACAAACGAAGTGCATGGACAAATTCACTCATTTTAGGCAAGCAAAGTGGAGGCCTCTCGACAACAGACGTGAACGCTGTCCTGTGACACACCGCGACAATGTCCACTCAACACTATCACATGGCGCGAGGGTTGTGGGGAACGTGCAATGTGAAACTAAGACCCGCAGCTCATTGTACTGCTTCTCTTTCCACACGTCGACCTGGAAACGTTACCTTTTCTTCAAACGCTAGCTAGCTGTTCCTAAGTTCAGAGGTTTGGATGGGAGTGCTGTGGCTCTGCTTCTGCAGCTACTCGTGAGGAACTGCAGTGTAGACGACGTGACGCATTTACGCACGGCGCTGAGCGGGGCGGTTTGGATTGGCTGCTGTGTGGGCTGGCACAAGGACTCACCAGGGCCTTAGTGCCGACAGGATCACGGCTCTTTTATAAGATACAATGCAGTTCTTGGGATTTTTGTTGTACTTCCTGTTTGACTTCCAGCATGAGGGGAATACCTTTTATTTGACTTATTCCCAACATTCCCAGGGGGAAACTAAGGCTAAGCTTTCATTTAAATTTGATTCAAATATATTTGTATTATTTATTGTATATGCACAACCTAGTTTAAATATTTTTTCCTGCAAAAAGGACATTTGTAAAACCTGATTTATTATCCTGAAAGGACAGTGGTCCTTTAGTCTTCAGCATTTTTGGACCAGGCCATCCTTAAAAGAATACACAAATATGATTACTTAACTTGAGTGAACAGGTAAACAGACCTGTAACTGATAAAACAAGTCTCACAGAGAACCTAAAGTAGACTACTGCTCAAAGGCTACAACTACATTTTAATAAGTCCAGGTGTGGTGACATATTTCAGCTTTTAGACACAACTCAGTAATAATAGTAAGAGACCACTAGAGGTCAGGGTAAGTCTTCGAAAAGATGTCCGTTCAAGGCCCCTGTCAACAAAGTGGTGTAGAGTAAATGTGGGAATTTGGACCATATAAGAAACTGTGTTTTGTTGGTCAAGCACATCAAATACGTTCTCAAGAAATGTGGAATATGCAATTGTAATTTCATTTAACGCATTTATTGAATGTATTGTATTCTGGCTTGCTATTATCAGACCCTTGTAGAGTAACTGCTGTTACACTAGTTGATATGGCAAGATATAACCAAGTGTAAATGTAGTGGTTCTTTGCATTAAAAAAAAGGTCACACAGGTCCACATTTAATGAGCATGTGTCCCTTCCAATATTGTGCACGGCTGTGGAAAATTAATATGAAATAGATCTGTTAAGATCAGAAGACTATGGAACATGTAGCATGAGCAGCTGTTTTAATAAAGCAAAAACAGCAGTGACAACAGTAACCACATCTAACAACAGCTGTATTAAATTGCTATGGAAGATATCTGACACCTTTGCTGTTGTTGCCTGGGCAACATAACCCTGGCCAGAACGGATGTGTCCCTCATGAGTAATTATACTGCAACCAGTCTACAAAGACATTTTAATTAACAAAGTCGGTGCAAGATCAATGGCAAGGAAATTCACTCATCTATCTCTTCACTATGTTTGGTGACAGGCAAGTGAGCATCAAATTCATTCCACACAGCAAAGAGACGTGATGGACGGATGACAGGCCCCTCCTTTAACTGCACCGAAATACATGCTGTCCTATTTAATTTCCTCCTTGTGAAGGGTGTCACCGTAAAACTGTGCGTTACACAAATAAATAGAGACGCGAACGAAATACTGTCGGGATACCAGATGGAAATTGTTCCAGCAGTTTGCTAATGGTCTCAAAAGAAAGCCAACAAAGAAAGCTTCATAAAAGATACACTATTATGTGTAAACTAAATTATACAGGTAGAAATACACTGCACGCTATTAATAGCTAATTATGGACACTTGCAGTACCTTGGTTATATTTTCTCCTGGCTATTATCTCTGCCAATACGTGTTCATGACAGTGCCAGATCTTTAATCAAATGCATTTGTTTACAGAGATATAAACAACTGTATTGAGTTAAAGAGGGTGAGAGTGAATTTGACTGACTAGCCAAAGCCAACCAGATCTGCAGGGCTTTATTGTGAGAGCTGGGTGACGACAGCTCTTTTCTGTGTCTGTGTTGCCTCAAGAAGTGTGTGTAATTGGGCTCTTGGGCCACCCCTTGAGCCTGTTTACATACTGTTGCACATGAAGTTACCACCCACCCTTTCAACTGCTTACCAGTGTCTTGCAGACACACACAGGGAGCAAGCTGCAAAGACTGCAAAGACATCCATCCATAAATGTATGCACAGACTCCGTTCTCTCTCTCACACACACACACACACACACACACACGCACGCACTAGGGTCATAGCAACAATTGTGTGGGTCGTGTCCTTAGATTTGTGTTTATTTCACTAGAACCTCCACTGGACTCATAAACACAGAAACCCCTCCAAATTGTCTACAGTCAATTATTAATTATATGGCAGCGACAGCTTGGTTGTTTAGTCCAGCCTATTAGCTCTACAATCATGTATTTCTTTTGGTTCGACTCCTAATGCACTTTTAATCAGAAGTTGTGGTTATTCAGCAACTTGTATGAAATAAAAAACAACTTTACTTTTGTCTTTCTTTTTATCCTTTACAATGGACAATACATTCATTTGCTAAAGCATGCAAAGGATTTAGAATATTTCTATGCACAAGTTAATTATTCAAGTTAAGTCATTTTTGCCGATTTTATTATTAGTCTTTTAACAAAACAACATAACGCCGGCTTAATAAAGTAGTGCAGTAATCACATGATGTTTGCTTGCTTTGCTTTACTTTTGCTTTGTCAGTACAGAAAACTAAACTCTTTGCAGCTTTGAGTTACATCAAGACCTTTTCAAAATTGAAAACTAATTTCAGATGTATTTTATTAAATCATTTTGGAATGCTTCCATAACATGGTTTGAATGTCACATCAATTTGATACACTGAATTATTAGTTTGAAAACTCCCTCACCCGTGTTCTGTTTTCCTCGGAGCTGTTACATCACATGTGTCGGCATCTGTTTGTGTTTGAGAAACAAATAGTTGAATTCTAACACACACCCTTTTCATGTCTTGGGTTAACTTATTAACATTGTTGATATTACAGGAGTCCAAGTGACACATGTTTCTGTCACATTTGGGTTCATGCACTGTATGTTGTGTTTTTGCCACTGGCAATAGTTTTAAAGATCTTTGATGTCACTGTCTTTAAATTGGGAAAAAAGGAAATAAGTAATTATAAATATGTATATAAGCGGTTCAGATAATGGATGGATGGATGGAAATATGTATCCTAATTCGTCCCCCCACCTCACTCCTGCTGTCTTACCCACTTCTTCGGGTTTGGGCTTCCTTCTCTTTTCTGTGGGTGCACAAGTGAGCTTCTGTAGATATTGTATGCATTGGTAGTTTCCTCCATCCATCCATGTATGTATGTGAATGGGGAAGTGATTGTAACTGAAACATGTGCACATTTATATTTTATTCATTTAAACTCTCGTGTCGGGCTTCATTAATCCGTATAGAGCGTAGGTTAATCGTGACAACCTACATTTAAGTGCTAAGCATACTCAGTGGGTTAAACCCTTTTATCAGTGCGTTTATTGGGGAAATCATACATTTGCCGGTACATATTTCTTATGCTTTGGGGTATGCGCTGACTTATGATGAATCGTGTCTCAAAGTAATATCAAGAGCCAGTAATTCCTACTTGAATACACCTCTTTGCCACTAGAAAGAACACTATATTCCTAATTTTGAAAACTCTCATATGTGTCCGTTTGTGTAAAGCAAATAGACACAAATGCTGTCTTATCAGTACAGATATCAAACGACATGGCCCCGCTGTTTAACATGTGTCCTGATGTATCCTCCAAATGACGCATTCAACACCCAAGTAGCATTCTCTCCAGATTCTACTCCTCCCCTGCTTCTGTCATCACCTCTTCTTTCCACATGGTGTGTTGTTGTCACTGAAAGAGGAAATGATGAGGAAGAATCCACCCCAACTAGTGAGAACATCAAATAGTGGTAATTGACAATCAGGAGAAGAAGCCAGTGACACTCTGTTCCTCCCAATGCGTCCTTTGTCAAAGATGATGACTGAGGGATTAGTTTTTTTATTTTCTTCATTTGGCAGCAAGCAAAAGTAAATCCAGATGTGGACGCTTTATGCAACTGAGCGACTGTGGATGTTCTTTGCTACTCCAAGTGAAGATTCATACATGTTCTTTATGGAACAAGAGATGAGAGAAAGTTGGGAAAGAGGGGTTTGGTGTTATCCTTTTGAAAGAATGCACAGTGAAACCTAAAATGATTGTAAACAATGACTGTTATTAACTGAGTTTTTCTTTATCTGCACCCCATCATTCCATTACCCTCCCTTCCTCTTCTGACTACCCCCCAGAGGCAACAGACCAGGGGGTTGGTGGAGGTGGGCGGCGTGAGCTGAAGTCGGTCCCCTTCATCAGCTACCTGTCGGCGCTGCAGAAGAGCCAGCTGTTGTCTGACGACATGGTGAACGGCGTGGAGATCCGCTGCGAGGAGAAAGGCAGCTGTCCAGCTGGCTGCCACCTGTGCCATCACCAGGCCATGATGGGAGGAGTGTCAGGAAGAGGCCGCACTGGTAACAGCAGGAGTGGAGAGCAGCCTTCCCCCATCCCTGTGCTATTGGAAGTCAGCCGCGTGGTGCCCCTCTACAGCCTGGTCCAAGACAACGTCACCAAAGAGGTGAGAAATCAGCATGGGGGTAAGAAGATGGTGTGTGTGTGTGTTTGCTTGTTGGCTCATGCATGTGGATGTGTTTGTAGAAAGGGAGGGGGGAGGCTGGGAGAGTGGCCGTAAAAACAAGAAAGAGAATTAAGTCAAAAGATCTGAAGCGTCAACATACCCACTGGATTTGGAGGAAAAAAAATAATAATAATAAAAACATTCACATTTAACTATACCATCAAAAGTATTTCTGAACGAGAGGAATGACACATAATGTCATTGAAGCTATATAAGGATATAAACTGTGTCAATTTACTGTTAGACCAAATACAATTTGCAAACAGAAGTTTATGGTAAATGTGATGCAAATTAATATATATGTTATACCTGACAACGGTATCATCTGTAGGAAGCATACAATTATTCAGTATGTCTTTCTAATATACAATCTCATGATGGCGTAATCCTTCCGAACTGTACACATCCATTGTCCTCTGAAGCGTTCAAACTGAGGCTGTTGTACCAAATCGCCTCTAGGTGGCATTAGTTGGTTAACTTTGACCACTGGAATTGAGCACTGTAATACGGAAGGCATAAAAAGATTACATCATGGTTTTCTCCTTTTGTGGGTAAGTCAATGTGGGATATATTTATATATATATATAAAAACTAGTGGCAGGATATCAGCATAATGGCCATGTTGTGTTTATGATTCACCCTGATTGAAAAGTCGTTGGATCTTTGTGCAATGAAAGTTAATCATAACAGATGTCTTTTCCATAAGGTAATTTAGGAGGGGCCCTGGCTCCACTTGACATTTAATTTACCACATTTTGCTCTTTTTGGGCTTCCTCTTGACATGACATCCGGTACATGTCTTCTCTGTGTGTGTGTAAGCCATCGCAGAGCTGTTTGCAGGTGACTCACACCCAAAGCACACACACACACACACACACACACACACACACACACATGCACGCGCCATAGGGAGCAGACTGGTTCACGCTTCCCCCAATCAAGAATCTAATCACCTTACCTTCAGAAATTACCAGACACCAATGTTGTTGTACATATATATATATATGTATGCAATCAGAGGCAACACACACACACAAAGCAAAGCCCCATGTACGTGCCGCCCATGACAAGCACCGCAACCCCAAAGAAAAGAAGGCACAATCAATATCAGACGATCCCTACTGGGCCTCATCAATAGCTAAATGTGAGGAAGAGCAAAATGTCTCTTTCCTCTCTCTTCCAAACACCTCGCTATCCATCCTTCTCTTTCCCCTCACTCTTCTGAGGAGGTAGAGAGTGAGATGTATGGGGATAAGGAGAAGACTGCAGTGGATCGCTCCGGCAAGCCCTTCTGAGCTAGCTTGAGGCAGGTATATTAGCTTCTTATTGATGTCATCGACCTCTTGTGAGGGAGGGGAGTCTGTCCCTCTGCTCCTCTTTTCCTCTCTTTCTTTTCTTCTCTTGGCGGCAACCGCTGCTGCTCGTCTGAAAGGCACATACCTATATTGCATTAGAGACGAACGACAAAACAACCTGCACACACACACACACACACACACACACACACACACACACACACAAAACTGCTCATTCTGTCTCTCTCACTCTCTTCTCTCTCTCTCTCTCTCTCTCTCTCTCTCTCTCTCTCTCTCTCTCTCTCTCTCTCTCTCTTGACTGGATCTATCTGGGAAGACAGCTGTCATGTTGAAAACGCTTTCTGAGACATTCATTCATTATATATATACTAAACTCCCTGAATCCATCTATATGGAGGCTTAGATGTGCAGCTTATTAGATGTACCCAATACCAGGTTTACATGGACATGTCACTCTTCTTCCTCCCTCCTTTCTCTGCTACCTGCATCTTTCAGTGGCTGCTCCCTGACTGTTTGACAGGACATGTCATGTCCTTTTCACATCAATCTCCTCGTTATTAAGCCAGAGGGGGATTTTGTTTCATTGAAAAGACCACGCAACTAAATTATACTGTAGAAATAGCTTGCTTCTTGTGGCTTTGTCAAATAGGAAAATAGGGAATAAAGTATGCCTTTGTCCATGTGCCCCAGTACTGACATTACTAACGACTAGTTAAGGATTTGAGGAAAATAATACTGGGATACATGGGATACAGGCTGTTTGCTGTAGGATCAAAGTATTTGACTTATATATAAATGGTTGGTGTATCCAAATAGAGAAAATCTATCCATCTTAGTAGTTTAATTTTGAAGATTAGAGGATGCCCATCCCTGCTATATTTGCCTCCATTGAGATGGTAACACTGAAAACGTGCCCCTTCTGGATCCTCCACAGGTCTCACTGTCCAACAGTTGCTCTAGGTTTCTTCAGTAGGAAGAACTTGAAATGAAAATGTCTTGCAGTAAAGTCTTCTAGAGAGCCTTCCTTTTCCTGATGTTTCTAAGTGTGATATTTGTGTTTTTGTTCTGTTAACACCACAGATAATGAATGCCTTTCCCTCCATTGTATATTTATGTATTACATTGTTATCCAAGACTTATAGCAAATACAAGCAGAAGTACCTGCATGGCTAAAAAATGGGAGGCATGTGATATTGTTATTTCCATTTTTAGATACTTCATATGTAATAAACGCAATGATTATATTTGGAAGGAAAGGTTTGAGGTTCATTCCTTCATTGTCTTGGTATTGAATACCACTCAACTTTTCTTGACCTTGACTTGATATAAACCTGTTCTTGACTTGAATTTGACTAAAACTTGGAATTGACTTGGACTCGACTGAGGTGGTCTTGCTTACAGGCCCGGGGTGTGCACGCAAATGCGCACACCGCACACAGACACTGCCCTGTTTTAGTGCCAGAGAAAAATACCTCAGTGGGTAAATAAATAAGCGAACGCCTGGGGAGCTCGCCAGTGGTCCTATGTCCTGTGATGCTGTGACTGAATAATGGCAAACCTTTTGAACAAATTGGTTGTGAGTCTAATGGGTCAGAATGCTTTATATCTTGCAGAGTGGCCGCTGTCATGCGCTCACCGTAACGCACTGCTGCAGCCCCTCGCAGGGTTGTGTCTCGAACATTCTCAGAGGGGGCACAGAAGTAAAAGGGCAATAACCTATAACTAACCTGCCCTTCTTTTTTTACAGAAGGGCAGGTTAGGTATACTTGTAATGGGTAATCCAGCAGGTTCCCTAATCTGATGCAGACATCGGAAGAAACACATAAAAGTTTTGACCCCAAGAACATCACTTCAGTACCAAGGAGAGCGCACGCTCAAACAGATAATAATTAAACAGATCATTATACCAGTATATGTGACACTGAATTACAAGTTTTATACACCTAAATATAACTATTGCAGCCCAATAAACAGCACTGCAAAATTATACAGGGAGGTGTTTCTGTTTTTTAGTCTAGCCTTGTTGACATGAATGTGGGGGATCATCACAACAGTTTGATCTTCCTGAAGGTAGGATTAGTAGCATGCTTGTTTTATCAGACTGCATTAGTTTTAGCTATAGGTGCACCTAATAACTGAGTCTATGTTGTAGTCAACAATTGGTCCACGAAACATTAATTACATCAGCAATACCTGTTGTTTGGGGTCCTTCAGTGACATGGCAATCCCCTCTCAACCTCTGGGTGAACCAAACCTCCAATGTCCAATTTCCTGGAAGCACTACTTCAGATAAGATTCCTTGAAGCAGCCCACTGGTTCCATTGTTAACACCATTAGCCCTGAATGATTGGAAATGCTACATAAATGCATTCACGTGTGCGCACGCACACACACACACACACACACACACACTTAGGTCACCATTTATGGTGTACTGACGTAGGCGCTTTACCACCACTGGTGATCATCTTATAAATCAATACTATGGGCCAGCTGGCTAATGTTTTCATGAATTAGCCTCTGAAAATGGACAGTGATATGGTCAGCTTAGACTAGACAAACAGAGTAATACATTAAAGAGGTCACAATGGCCTTCCTTGCCTTCTTGTAAGTCACGTCAGGCTTCTACGAAAGTGAAAGGTCCAAATAGTGTTTTGGTGCCAGTGAGTCTGCTGGGTTTAGATGATGTCAAGGCTTGGAAATTGTGGCTGGAGTTGTTGCTGACGCTCAGTAGCCTTGCTGTTCTCATCTTGTCCTCTGTTAGCAGGGGGGTGATTACATTTCAGCTCAATTTGTTCAGTATCGATAAGGTCAATGGAGATGAATCGTGGCATATTTGTGAAATGGTAGAACCGTGTGTTATTGTAACCATGGAAGGGGGGGGGTTAGGGTTAGGGTTTCTGAAAAAGAAAGTGTGTTATGACTGCTCAGAAACTGTCTTACACTGTTACAGTCAGATAGGACCATCTGTATCAAAACACTTGCGTAGTACGAAGCATAATGGATAAGGTTTGTTTATTACCCCTATCCGGCCAGCACAGAATATATGTAGATCTATAGTGTTCTTGGAAATGCAGGATGTATGGTTAATCAATACATTGTAGGCTATCCTACCCTTTTCAGCTTTGACTTATCTCTGCATTGAACACAGAAGTACTCTCCCCTGGGCCTTTCAATGTGTCTGCTCGTCTCACTAAAAGATTTTCCTTACTAACGGCAGCCGGATATATGGTCGTCTTCACAGCCACACAATGACATATTATCACTGTATCTGTATTAGCAGTCCCTTTCTCGTGCTTCTCTCTAAATCCTCATCTCTGCTTTACCTCTCGTGCCCCCCCACCCAACCCCCCACCCCCATTCTCTAAACCACAATTAGATTCCCTGTTTACCCAGTGGAGACTGGCTTGCATTACTCTTCAAACATAAACACGGCAGTAATCGCTTTGTCTATTTTTCACATGTGCAGCCATGCAATCAAGTGCGCAGACCCATATGGGGTTTTTCTAGGAATCTGTTGGTGGTATACGCATGGCGGTCCTGTGGTCTTTCTGTCTTTTGCCCCTAGCAGTGGAGGTCATTTCTCATTTCTCATATTTGTCTAGTCTGTCTGCGTGCGTAGACCTTGAGTCCAGGTTTTTCTTGTTGCCTTTGTCTGTGGCCTGCTTCCCATTGGCATTGGGGGGGGGGGGGAAATGTAATTACCTTTTTCCCCTTTTTTGTTTTCCAGGGGGTTATTATATGGCCATGGATTACAGTGCTTGCCTACTCCCTATAATAACTGCTCATTCAGCACGCTCATTTAGAGGGGCTTGTATTGGAGGATAAATAATGGGAAAGCCTTCACCGCTAAAGGATCCCGATCCTGTCCCAAAGTAAGGTGGGGAATGCTTTGAGAGTTCGGAGTCTCCCCTTTTCACACCTTCGTTCCCTTGTTCGTTTTGTTGATTTTTTTTGCTGACCTTTTTCCTTTGGTCCCTCCAGCCTCTTTATCTTAAACTGCTGCTCATTAAGCTCACTTTCACTCTCAAGATTATTTGCCTTGAGTAAAAAGCAAGTGATATTGGAAGAAGTCAGTTCCCATGAAAGACTGTTCAGTCTCCTCTACAGCTAACAATGCAGCGCTGTGGAAATATTAACATCAGCTTATGGGTGCGTACCCTGACTCTTTTTTTTTGGTCAAGCTGTCTGCCTGTCTGGTCAGGACTATAACCATCTCAAATGTCACTCTCACTAATCAACACGCCACATACATCTGTCTGTCTGTGTGCACGCTTGCATGTCCCCGCGTGTACACACTCCGCGGTCGCAGTTGTCTCGCAGATGTGTGTGGTCTCGTCAGCTCCTTTGCTTTTGGATCAGTGAATGTCACGGTGTATTGGAACAAAGGAGTCGCTTTTCTCGGCTTTTGGTTGGATGCCTGGTACCAAGTGATAATGTTTCTGCATGATTCCACTGTCCTATGTTTGTGGCCATGATCAAGCACATCTCCAAAGTTGTCTTCGCGAGGCAGCACTGGCAACCAGTTAGAGCACATAAATAACTGAGTGCTCCATTGATCCATAGTGTGACAGGGGGAACCACAGTGCTTGCAAACTCCCTTGAACTCACTCTCTATCATGCCTGTGGCTTTAGGAAAGCCCTGACATTATACTTTATTGCTTTGACGGTTATATTGGCATTTTGCTTGCCTTTTAGAGGATGACTGAGCTTCTGCCTTTGATTTTTCGTTCGCCCGTTAATGAAGCAGCACAAGGAGATGTTAGGGGATGATGTCATCTCCTCACACAGCCCCTCCCATCCCCATCACAGACAGACCGACATCAACATCGACACTGACACTGACAGATCCGCACAGAAACATACGATTGGCGCAGCTTCCACACCTCCATCATAAAAGTCACAGTTACTCTATGATAGCATAGTGTAAGCTTGTCGACGTTAGCGAGATGTTTCTGCCTCAGTAATTGGGACTGGTGGGTATGAAAAGGTCACTCTGTGTGTGGGTGTGTGCATGTCTATCGTTGTGAGACCTTTTTACATTTTAGACAATCAGAGAGAGGGCATTTTGGCAAAGTGAGGACATTTTGGACAGTCCTCACTTCATCGTGGTAAGACTGGGCTTTGATATGTTAGTGTTGTTTAATGTAGGATGCATATAGTCAAGGAAGAGTCATCATATGGAGAGAAGTACAAGAATGTGTGCCTGTGTGTGTGTGTGCTGGAATATATGGGAGCAGTGGTGGGGAGGGTAGTTTGGATGGGAGATGGGGGTGGGGTAAGTATAGATGGATGGGGAGCTTATGTTTCAAGAAATAATTGCATTTTTCTCACCTGTTACCCTTTACAGGCCTTCAAGAGTGCCACAATGAGCTCATACTGGTGTGCTGGAAAGGGCGATGTCATTGATAACTGGTGTCGCTGTGACCTGAGTGCCTTCAGCAAAGATGGCCTGCCTAACTGCAGTCCCCTCAGGCAGCCAACGTGAGTGTGACACCCAGGAATTCATGCACATGAGAGATTTCATGGATGCATGCGCTGATGCTGCGCGGGCACCTTCACATGTGCACATGGACATTCACACACATATCTGTCTCCACTGACACTTGAGAAAGTTGTAGACACAATCACAGTCCCCAAGTTATAATAGCTGTCAGTCGGTCCTTACACTTCTCTGAAAAGAACATGCTCTCATTCAAGGTGTCCTAATAATACTCTTGAGTCATCCACCCTAGCCATTGTTGCCCTGAGAACTTTTAAAGAGAAACAGGAAGTTGAAAGAGCAATAAGTTAGATGATAAGTTTACAATGAAAGGCTTTAATCAAGAAAACATGTTTATTTGTATATTACTTTCAAGAGTGAATATGAGGGCCAATCCCTAATCTAGAATAATAATAAAAGCTCAACATGGATAACATATAGTGTAGCTGCAAGAGAGGATTCTGGTCTTTGACCTCATGACATTTGCATTCAATATAACGTTTTTTTTTTGCAAAGGTCCTCCACACATTATCAACTATATCCAAATGTTTAACAGAATAATTAAAAACATATTTAGGAGGGAGTTTCCTCTGAATTAAACCGAACACTTCCTCTTAGCTAATGACATACATGAATGGCTGGGAAATAATTCACTGATTTGGCTCTTTCTGACTTTTCAAATAGTATTTGACCAAATAGATCCAATTTTAATAATGCAAATGGCCATTTTGGGGTGTTTGTGAAAGAAACATCTATTGCTTTCAAAAAAATGATCCAACAGCTGGAAAATGGCAGTGTGCATCTGTATCTTGCAATACCACAACGTCAAAATCTTCAACACTGTTCCTGATGACTTAAATACATTGTTTTACAATGCATACTTTTTCATAAACATTCAACCTCAGCTGTTAAGCTAATAGATGAAACAGGATTTTTTTTTTTACATCTACCTTTTTCCAAACATTGGAAAAGCATTCTGCTGATAAACTCCAGAACAGCTATTAAATTGAACGTGCGGGAAGATTGGTCTTAAGCAATACTTCCCCAAAAATATGTTGCACAAGTATTGCACAAGTAGTTTTAGACGCTATTATGTCGGTTTTGGTATTGATTTGTTTGTGGATTGTGGTTGTGGTCGTGGAATTGGAGAGGACGGGCGAGGTGCCACAACCAAAGTTTTGGTCATGCTTTCCCTGAGCCCATGCCTGTTGGCACGAAAGGGTCAATGAAGAGTGGCTTCAGCAGCCAAATCTCCTACTCTGGCCAGTGCCGGAGTGTAAGACCAGTAAGAATCCGCAGGACTTATTATTATTATTATTGTCTTTGAGGATAAAACCGAGCAGCAGGCTTTTTATGAAAGAGGGATAACCTTTCTCTCTCAGCCATTGCCATAGACACAGCTGGAGGGCAGGCAAAATTATAATATAGTTATTGTATCACTTTTGATGGATTAAAGAAGTAAAACTGCACAGGAAACACTTATGGAGAACAGGTGGCATTGGAATGCCGTTTGGTCCAAAGTTTCTGTTTGCCATCCAATGAAATAGTGTACAGGCAGAGGTGTGACAGTCTCTACTCTAACATAACAATGACCACATGGGAGTCTTATCTATTTTACATTCATGCCCATAGTTTATGGTATTGCACATATCTCTAGATGAGGCCAATAAACTGTTGTCTTAACTTTGTCCTTTCTATGCTGCTCCATCAGTGTACGTCTAGCCCCTTACCTGGAGCCCTCGAGCACAATGGTGGCCCTGGAGTGGATGGATGTGGAGCCTCTGATTGGCTGCAAAGTTTCTGACTACATCATCCAGCATAAACGAGTTGAGGATCCCTCGGAGGCAGAGGTCTACACAGGTAGAAAAACTTAACTCCAAGCTTAAGTGATGTACCTGTTGTGAATGTGCGATTCAATATATTATTATATGATGTGAGCTGTGTCTGTTTGCTTGATTTATTTATTGGGTAGTTGTTGGTTAGTTGATTGATGGATTTTTTTCATAGATTAACAAAAAAACTAAAATGTGTTATTTCCAATATGGTCCCAATATGTTAGAAGACAAAGAGATACATTGAAGCCCAAGGCATTCAACATAAAAAACGTACAAAAACAATTCTGAAATCCCAAAACATGCCACAACAACTAACACAACAAGAGCACCTAAATAAGAATAATAATTATTAGTATAAAATTGTTTGTCTGTTCAAAAGAAAAGCCCTAACTTGACTTCTATACGCCCAAAGGCTACTGCACACTATTGCACCAGTGCAAAACCTTCTGGCAACACTATTCACTAATTTACTTAACATGAATATCTTAGAACACAAAGATTGAGGACTGCAGCCATTTAATACATTGTTATTCACCAGACAGTTTATAAATGTGTTTGGAACATTCTTCTCAATGCCATAACCATGCACACTCACACCCATGCAAACATACACATCACAGACACACACACACACAAGTACTGAGGAAGATAATAAGTTCTGTGTGGTTTGTGGGGAGTCTCTTCTTCCTTTTCCACATCTGTGAACAGTGGAGGGAAACCCCGAATGGAAGAGGCTCTAAATTGCCTAATGGTGTAAGACTTGTGATAGCCGTGGGACTAGCTGAATTTTTCACAAAATTCCACTGCATGTTTTTACTACAGATAGAAGGAATATCACATTGTCCTCAGTGTTAAAAGACATATATTTTGTGCTAAGCAGTTACAGAAGTTGCAATTGGAGGGAATTAGGGTAAAGTTTTGGTCTGGACAGAGAACAGAAGGAAGAGCTTAGACTGAAGATGGGAGAAGATGACGTATAGGGCAATCTATCAAGCGCCATAAATGGTGCTGACCATTGTGCCGGAGGGCTAGGGAAGCGGTCACGGTTGTGACAAGGCGATGGGGTGAGTCAGCGGAAGGGCGATAGGAAGGAATTTAATAATATTGGAGAAACGAGGTGGTCTGGAGGAACATGGCTTTAGTCATTGGGAAGTATGGACAGGCCATCGATCACCCCTGGGAGGAGTGCTGATGAAGAGTGGGCACCAGCGAGCGGGGAGAGGGTACAGACAGCTAGACACAGGCCTGCTGGCAGAGGTGAGGTAGGAAGGGGCAGATGGTGTGGGTGACTCACTCTGCTATGTGCCAGTCACCACTATAAATCTTGTCATAACAGAGAGTATAATACAGATTAGAAGTCAATGTCTTTGCCATTTGTCTTTTTTTCTCCCCTTTATGTCTGTCACTGTTTATCTTTAACTGCTAGTCATGTTTATCTCGGCAAAGAACTTTTGGTGAGCAAAGAACTTTTGGTGAGCAAAGAACTTTTGGTGAGGGAAACAGCAAACTTAGTTGAGTGCATTGATATGTGTGTGTTCAGTTGATGACCCCCTTATAGAGGACTAGGTTAATTGGCAGGAAACTCTGGCAGACCATGGTTTCCCTTCATTGGAAACGTGTATTATGAACCGTGAGGGCATGCATCTGGATAGCTCTCACTTCCAATGCAAATACCCAAAATTGACTCTACTCAACCCCCTCAAAACCCTCATTGTTTTCAAAACGGGTGGGGGGTTAAGATTGCTGATACAAACTTGGAAGGCATTACGGGGATCGATTTATGAAATAATACGGGCCTCTTAAAATGATGAGATCTGGTTCTCTGGACTCAGCAAATAAAAGCCATATTGTCATGTTCTGGCATTTACTCTGACTTATTTTGAAATTATTGGATTTGTACTCCGTGTACCCACTCCTGGCTTCTTATGTAAGGAGTATATTTGAAGCACTTTGTAAGGAAATGTAAGTCTGTATAATAAAACCATAAGCTGAGATAAATAAGAAGTCCGGTTTAGCCTTGTGCCCTGCTCACCTTGTGGATAAAGTAACAATATCATTCTGTGTTCTGTCATTCCTCCATGCTTTTTTTATCAGCAGTGTTCCTCTTTACTTGAACACACACACACACACACACACACACACACACACACACTGATGGAGCTGTCAGTGAAACCAGTCTTTGGCCACTGAGCAGCTCTAATGGGGCAGTTTCGGGATAAATACTTTGCTCGAGGGCATCTTGGTGGTTTTTGTGTTTCTCCTTCATTTTCCTTGTTCATATTTTCCAAGACTGGGTGATCATTTGAACCAGCGAGCTTGCAGTTAAGTGTTCTTCTCCAACATCTAAGGGTGGGAACAGACAAAAGGATTATTTGGCTGATTTACTATAAACTGTAATGGACATTCAAGACAATCATTGGACAAAATCCTGATCCAAAGCTTTGTCAGGGCTATATACTGTAGACCATTGTGATCATTGTGAGGTGTTCAGATGGTATTTGTAAGACAGAATATCAGGATAAAAAGAAGATAATTTGTATCATAATATTGATAAAAAAGATGTAACTCAACTAACTCCAATGTAAACCCATCTGTGTCTTAAATAGACAGTCAGCACAACTGATGTATATATATACATATATATATATAAGAGAGGGAAAGTCAACAAAGATTAACTTTCACCCAGGAATCCGCTGTTAATGTCCTGAGTGAAACCAACCAACCAGCTTATTGTATTTAACCTCCATACATTACTAATGCAAGACACTGTTCAACGAGCAGAAAACACACCGCCCCTGATCTACCTAGATCATCTGAAGAGTGTGAGTTTATGTAGACTAGCCAAGAAAGAAAGAGGAGTTACCTAAATATAAAACAGGAAATATTTGGGCAGGCCAGGTAAAAGAGAGATGCCTGAGTTACAATATGCACTGGGGTAAAAATGTACAAAGGACAGAGGCATGGACAGTGTGAGTGAAATCAGAAGATCGGTGAGACATAGTTCAATATTGTGTGGTGAAGAGATGGGACTTTGACCGTCCATGACCTGCTTCCAGGTGATGGGATCTAACCCGCGGCACGAGGCTGCGTTCACACCCGAGTTGAACCAGCACTTTGGGCTGGTGTCTGAAGGAGAGGACAGATAAACCGACAGCCACACACAGACTCTCAGCCATGTTTGAGCATGAGTCACACACTTAGAGCACACATATTCAGCCGTGTGTACACTCATACAGATGGTAGACAGAGAGTGTGTGTGGAGATGCAAACACTTGGATGCAGCTCTGAATGGGTTCCCAAAGCCACGTTTCTATGTCAGAGCTGTCTAGACTAGAATAGGAAATTATGCTGCGTCCCTCCTAATAAAAGTAGTCATTTGACAAAGAGAATGCATCTGTATTTACCTGTTTGGAACCATATTAGTTCATGGTTGTTTATGAGACTGTATCGTTGCTTACGCAGTTGATTTAGACCTTAAAGAAACATCCGCATTCATTCACAAATTGCATCACCTCTGTGGGTTTAAGTTGTATATTTAAAGCTTCCAAATCCCCCATCGTCACTGCCGTTATCACTGCAGATGAGGAATTACTTCTGTTTTCATTTTTCCACTAGCTGGGAGACAGTTTCGTCTCTGTTAATAAGCTGATTCAAATGATGTAGTATGCCCCCCTTTTTGCTCGTGTTCTTCATCCGCACCAGCATCCTGCATGAATGGATGCAATCATAGAGTCCTTGAAAATCTTGACAGTGAATGGTATCTTCTTCTGAGATAACATCCATAAATGTAGCTAATGTGACTCCCTCTTGCTTTATGTAAATTATTGAACTGATATTATGCCTAAACTCATAACATAATGTAGGGCTGCACATTTTCAAATAGTGGGCATCAACGCTGAATAGAAAAGTCATGTCAAAGTTTGAGTTTGTTGTTAAATTGTCAAATTGTGCAATTTGTAAATGTGTTGCTCAGTGTACTGCACTGATTCATCTCTCATTTCATCAGACTCATATTTTATGCAGCCATTAACTGAAAATAGCTACACATTTGACTTTAAACAGAAACAACATTAGTATGCCCAGAGTTGGACAGTTAGCACTCACAGCTGTCTTCACCTTGATACAAGGAAATCAAGAGCTGAAAGCAAAAGCAGGGTACAAAATAATGTGAGATAATGGCATGTAATGTGTTAGGATCTCATGCTCGTTTTCCCTTCTAGCTTGGCTTCCTGCAAGCTGTCCAACATCCTTCACATGGCCTCTGAAAGCCGGCACCACGAGGTTCCATTTTTAATGTTTTACATCCTTTGCTGACATGTCTCTACATTCCCTCTTGAAATGTCTTTGTCCCTCTTTTCATGTATCAGGAAGGCTTTTGAGGGGTCAGGTTGTTTTTTCAGCATCACCCTGTTCCTCTCACACATCTGTACAAACCATCAGGCTCCTGTCTCCAGTCCTCTTAGATCACCCTACTTATCAGTTCTGTTGAGGGGGAAAAAAAGTAATCTTTTCTTGAAGGTTTCTTGCTGGTAACTCACAAATCTTCCCTCTGAGGTCAACAGTGACTGCTTTGATATGCAAGGAGAGCATCAGAGGCCTTTGTTCATATATCTCGTTGTTTATATGGGCATGATTCTTTTCTGGCAGCCCAGGTCTGGTTCAATATATGCATGGTTGTAAAGCATGGGAGAGAGAATCATGCAATACATATGATACTATGCAACAACTGAACCATCCCCATGTTCACCTTTTTAACTGATTGCAATTTAATTTATCTTAAAATGGAACAAACAACTGCCTCTTAAACTGACAGGAAGCCAGCAAAATAATCTGTTTAAAGATTTGACATGGCTTCTTCAAGGCTGCCGGTGCCCAATAGTATCTACAGGCCTCAGTATATTGTTAACTTATGTGAGAGTACTCATGTCCTCTCGTAAGTACTCTGACATACACCAGAGGTGATCTTAGAGCTCACATTAGCAGTTAATCACAAGAGGTTGTCTGCTTGCTGGCACTTGTAGAAAAAAGAAAATCCCATGTCAGTTCAGTTGCATATACCTCTCCTTTCTGTCCTTGAATGCCTTTCATTTCCATATAAGAAAGCCAGGGCTTGCTTTTTCCAAGAATGCAAACAGAAATGTACCTGGTAAACTTTGTTCCCTGACAACCGCTTGAACTCTATTACTGCTGGAGCCCCCAGCTCACCCTGTCACCTACATAATACCACAGAAGCTGGGAAATCTATACATTTCTGAAATAACTTGAGAATGTAAGGCCCTGCTTAATTTCTTTTTGGATTAATGTTCTGACCATCGTCCTCCTGCATACATACTTTTAAAAATATTCTTATTAGCAATTACTACAATAAGGTGTGCTGCTTGACTTGCAGAAATATACCAACAAATGAGGGTTCTGCTTTGACACCTTGCTTCTACGAGTAAAAGTGTCATCCAATAGGATGTTTGAAATTGGAACTTGGAAAATATTAGAAAATAGGGGGAAGCCCCGCCATCCTACAGAGACAATACTATAAGGTACCTTGTTCTTATGAAATAAAAGCCCACTCTAAACCTTTTTTTGGTAACAAAAATGGAAATCAGAATAATGACACTCATCCTGCCGACCACACATGTGTCAAATGCAGTAGTCCCACAGGGAATCAGGTGCACACAGCTCCAACTTGAGCCATACAGATTTAGCAATCCTACCAACAAGCATGCTCTTCATGAAGGTGGGGGCACACGCAGGGCAGGTCCATAGAGAAGCTGTGATCATCTCAACTCAGAACAATAGACCCATCCTTGCAGTAAAATGGAACACTGTGACATCAAACATTTCTCTGAAATTGATCAAACAAAACCCCAAAACGAGTGCAGTGAAGCTATCATCTAGTTTGGGGAAGTTAGTACCGAGGGATCCCTGCCCAGGAACGTGCAACTGCATAGACAAAGACGCAGCTCTACAATCTGTCTTCGCTGAACAGAGCAGTCTAAAAAATACCGTTTTTGAGTGTGCTTGAATCGAAGCAAGAGTGTCCTGTTTGTGAGATGCAATCCCAAACTATTTTGCTTCGGTAGGGGATTCCCAAGAACTCTGTCGCCGTAGCAGATGAACACCTGCTGTTTGCTCAACATAGCATGTCAGCATGCGCAGCAGGAGGTGAGCGATGCAGGGATTCGAGAACAGCCGCCGCGTCACCGGAGGGTGTCTTATTCACAACATCCATCCCGTCTTTGTCACGAGCAAGTACGAGGGTATTGCAGACACCGTGGTTAGTGCCAACATCCAGGTCCTGTGGGTTTGCATAGAGAAAGCCGGAACACGACCAGTGCCAGATGTACAGATGGAGCAGACAGAGAGGGATCACCTGTTCCTACGAGGCCAGGAAGGCAAGAGGGGCACTGACTCACTGAGATGTGTGTGGGTGAAAATGAGGTCATCCCAGATTGCAGTTAATTGTCTCAACGTGGGTGAATACAAGTGCTGAAAGCAGATGCAAAGGTGAGATTTAATGGCCATACGCAGTCTCCAAATATGATAACTCATCCCGATCGGCAGGCAAATTTAAATGTCGGTGCCCGGCTTCGCAGAGGAGATTAATTAAGCTTGTAGACCTTGTTAGTGGGCACTGACTGTATGAAACAATACTCCTCATACTACGAGATATGGAGCAAATGAAACCCTGCTTGTGGTATGTCTGCCTGCCAATAGGATTTGACCCCCACTATCGGGAAAAAACATCATAGTCTGTAAACCTAATCTGTAAACAGGTTTTGCTTGCGTGTTGTTTGATTAACAGTAAGCTACATCTATAACATTTTATAAAGTTATAATTTAGTGGTGCTGACGTCATGGCCTTGTCACAGGGACTGCCTGGGGTTCTCGTGGGGCTTTGTGCATTGAGGCACCAGGTTTGTGGTTCAAACCAAATTTCACACTCAGGTGAAATCTTAACACCTGATGGGGGTTGGCCTTTTCTTTTTACATGTAGGCCTCTTACCTTCACCCCCCACATGGTGAAGTCCCAACACTGTATTTCATATGAGGCTTGCCTCAATCACTGCATTGTACGCACACCAGTAATGCATTTATCAAAGAATAGATCCAAACAATTCAGTGTTTTTTATTGTTATTGGAGAACGGAATGTCTGCAGAAAGTAGCATGCATTATTACCACAATTTACTACATTGAGTCTCTCTTTTCTTTTAGGTTACTGACAATGAATAAGAAAAGCCTATGAGGTGTTGTGTATCATACTCTATCTTACATTCTAAGGGCTGAAACCTTTGTGTAATTTATTTAACACGTCTCTTTTCCTGCTCTGATTTCAGTCACATCAGTGATGGATATGAGTGATCCTCCTCACTGGGCCTCACACAGGCCTCTAGATGGCACACCAAGGCAGAGACAGCATTCACAGAGAAGCCAGATAGATTGGTAGTGCTGATGTATTAGTGTGGGACTCAGCATTCCTCTACAGCAATAGGTCTCACCAACGATGATATGTAAGAAGATACTGAGGAGCACAGATGATATTAAGACATTTGACAGTATTAAAATGGACAAATGCTTGAAAATCTCCAGAGGTAGCTTTAAAACTTGCAACAGCCCAAAATAAGTGACAAAGCAAAAATGAATTGTCAACTGCAAGTTGTGTAAAGGATTAAGTATTGATAAGTAGGACATGTCCTTTTAACCTGTGCTTTATATCTGTGATCAGATTACAAAAACAAATCTTTTTTTGATTCTGCATTTATAACTGGCCCAGAGTGCTGCAGGGATAATAATATACTGATGGTGTATACTGATGGTGTATACTGATGGTGTATACTGATGGCGTATACTGATGGCGTATACTGATGGTGTATACTGATGGCGTATACTGATGGTGTATACTGATGGTGTATACTGATGGTGTATACTGATGGTGTATACTGATGGCTTGTATACTGATGGCGTATACTGATGGCGTATACTGATGGCGTATAGGAGAACTCTGGAAGTTTTTCCCTATAATAAAAATAATAATGATATTGGATTATTGTAGAAAATAAGCTCTGTGGCAAACACAAGTTTATGATACTTACACATTTTGTTCAGCAAGATAAACTTCACAAATAAACAAGACTTTTATGATTTTTGAAATGGGAATGCAGTCACCAGAAGTAAAAAGCTAACAATAGCCTATAAAAAAATACTCACCACGAATATGAGTATACACAACAACGCTGTCATGGTCTAGTCACTATGATGACATTTTATAGTCTTAATTAGCCACATGTTAGCAACCACCTTTTTAAGACACATAAAAACGGCAAAATTCATGAGAGAGGTATTTCCTGACATATTTTACAATGTGAGCGTTAAAATCTCTTACGTTTTTTGTAATCCACAGAGTTTGTCAGGAAAAAACCCATTCAAAAAACCTATTGACTTCAAGATGAGGAGAGCAGAAGTATAAAGATGCTAACTTATCTTTGGGTTGTAGGACTGATTCATGCAGCATTCATGATAAGGAACGCATGTGGTTTCACTTAAACATACTAGAACCAGGTAATCAAGCTTTACCAATAAAACATCTATTTTTAAAACTGAGTAAACACCTAATACAGAGACCGCAACTGCAGACTGTTTGGGACAGTATGGGAATAATTAGTGGTTTACCTACACTGTAATATCAGACATCTTAAAGCTTTGTTTCCTGTCCCCTCAATTGGAGTTCCCAGAAAACCAAGCAAGGTGCCAAAAATGTAACCAAATGTACCCTGAATTGGCTGAATTTCTTTTACAATCCCTCCATTGTCTCGGTGTGTGGCTTTCCCTTACCTCACAGTTTCGCTGAGGTGACACTTTTTTGTGAATGCACTCGACGGCGTCGCGCTGTTCTTCCCACTACTCTCACACAAATGCACACACTTAGTGCTAATTAAAAACCTGCAAGTCTTGGCGTTGCGTCACCGTTCTATGATACCGTGATTTTGTGGCACAAAGAGCAAGCGACGGCAGGGCAGAGCAGGAAAATTCCTGAAATTGGCAGTAATGACGGAATGAGAAGAGATAGTATGAAATGTAGAAAGACAGTGAAGTGTGAGGGGGAAAAAATGAGCAGAAAAGAGAAAGACAAAGGGGAGAGATCACAATGGAGAGGGATGGAGGAGGGATGCAGACAGCAGCAGAGGGTTACACAGCAATGATGTCACCTCATGCTGGCAATGCTGGACTGAGGAACAGATTAGCCATTTGATCTTTGCCCTTATTTTAGTTCCAATTTCCTCCTTCCCGCTCACTCAGATAGATGCCATGTGGATCTTTCTCTGTTTTAGACTCCTCTTCTGTCACATACCTCTCTACTTTCCTCATGTCCCCTTCTCTTCTGTGATCAGCGGTATCCCCCACCCCCGTTTATGTAACAGCTCCATTATTGTTTGAGACCAAAAATGCGTCGATAAGCCCTCATTCAAAGAGATTGAATTATATGGAGATAAACGGTGTCCTTGAGCATGGATGCAGATAACAGATTGGAGTGACACAGCTGACTCTCTTTGTTTTGTTAATTAAAGATGACCTCATCGCTAAAAATGGATGCTGTGCACCTCCTCGTCACGAGCCTCGCCATCAGCAGATTGCAGATTGCAGGCAGGGGGCCAAGGGCTTTCTGCATTCCCTTTCCCTTTTTGTCTCTTCAACAAACAATGGGAGAGACATTGTTAGTCTCTCTCACTTCGCCATAGGTCTAGACTTTCCTGGTTACATTTTTTCTTTTTTTGCCTCTTCATCCATCAGTAACTATACCACTCCTTTGCATCTCTTCTGTCGATGTCGACATTTAATGTTCGTAGAACCTTCTTACTCACGTTGAGAGATTTATGCTTACATTATAATTAAGACATGCTGAGGATGCTGCTCCTCAGTGCCTTCCTTTTAACACATTATAGTGTGTTGGGGGGCATTTTGTCCCCATCAGTCATAACGATAATGATGAGATCTTTGTGTGTAAAGAAAGGTTGGCACAACTCCTGGTTGTCTGGACTTGATCTTTGTTGAATCTAGAGCCAGCTAAAAATCAATTTAAATGCATTTAAGCATTACATTGGGATTCATTACTCTCACTTTTGCAATTCAGGATATTGTAAACACTTACAGTGGTAGACATAAATATTTACTCAAGATGGAATGGCTCTCTGCGTTAATTAACAGGAAAGTACTGACAATTGTGCATAGATTTATTTAAAGATATTAATATCATTGCATAGACACATTTTTCTGCTGATAAATATTGGCCACAAAATGCTGCCCAAAATCCTTAACTAATGCTCATGTCATGTATTGTCCCAGCTAGTATTTGCTGTTGAGTTCTGGAAAGATAAATGTATTAACATAGATTGCGGGGGCACCACCCTGGGATTAGGGACCAATAACCAAACTGTTTATTAGGTCTCATGATTGATCATGATTAGGTCTGATGAAGGTATGAATCCGAGCACTAACTATAACAACTAGCTATTGTCACAGCACATATGCACAAAACTAAACACAGACACTGCTCTTTAAAACTATAACAGAGTTTATTTATCTTTACCAATACTGTTTAAAATATATATTTCGTTATTTGTGGATGAAGGAGTTTTAAGAGAGAGGAAAGACCACAAAGATGACTGACATAGTCGAATGAGTGGTTAAACAAAGCTCCACAATGGCGGCGTAGCCGGGATTATTTAAAGGGGGAATAAGACACACAATGAAGGCTGGGCTTAACACACCACGTGGGTATGAGTGAGCATAATCACATATGTGTGTGTGTGTATAGATACATGTGTGGGTTAGTTAGGAAAAGAAGATGAAGCACTTAAAACAAGGCATCCAACGACAGCAGTAAAGTACAGAAACTGTAACTTTAGCACACAGAAGCCCGACTGGTGAACTCAGGTACTGCAGCCGGGGCATTGGCCTTTTTACCATAAACCATACAGATAGGCGTTTACTGTCATAGACATGAGAACTCACTTGCAACCTGAGTGCTATGGGAGCTCCACCTATATTCATAGAACTTCAGTTACCATTTATAACCACTGTTTTATTTTCCGATTGCTTTCCAATAGCAACGCACTTCCAGTTACAAAACTGACTGACTCATTGTGCAGAAAAGTCATACAGAATGACCACCGGACGACGCATTTCCTGGAAAAGTTAGCCGGCTCAAGCTGGGCTCAGACAGAGCCAGCTGAAGCCATGTGAGCTCACCAGTCATGTGGTACAGCAGCTGGAGGATGGCAGCGCACATCAACCAGTCAATACAGTGCAGCATCACAGTAAGACACAAGCCAACACCATGTCATCTCCCACAGGTCTATTCTTAGAGCTGAGTACAGACCCAGGGGGACACAGAGCTACAGTAAAAAGGAGCTGGGGGCAGTAAAAACAGACAACAGACGGGTCACATCCAAATGGTAGACATGGACTTAGGGGGGCATTAGTCCACAACGAGCCACCACACCTGACCCAATATCTTGTGACGCAAAATGGGCGGGGTCAGCCCATTAACAAACGGCACACCATTCTCATGTTCTTAAAGCCAGTGTGCCACAACGTTCTGGCTTAACATCAACACTATTGAAGTATGATGAGGCTGTTCAATGTGGAGGGTAATACAATTGAGCCTTGCTTGCATGATTGCAGTATAGCTTCAAACCGAGTATATATCTGCATGGAGCAATGCAGAATGCACTTTATTACTTGCATCAACGTGTGAGCACATAATTCCTTTCCAATCTATTTTAGCCTTCTCTCTCAAACCTTGAAAACATGGTTTTCATAAATGAATTGTGTATCTTTCTTTGCCAGCAAAATACCTCAGCAGGGTTGTCCAAAGGGATGTCCCTCTACCTGATTAGAAACACGTTTGCGGAACTCAACCTGCTCGGATAAATCGATTTCCCACAGTGCTTTGTTTCCGACCACTAAATATGTGCCAAGGATTAAGTTAATAAATCCCCACAACTCAATTGCACCCCCCCTCCCACATGTTTTGTTTTTACCTTGAATTCCCTTCCATAGGTTGCATTGTGTGACATTAGTTTCCATGTGACTATTTGTGTGTAGTTGTGTATTGTTTACTGAGTGTGTGTGAGAGAGAGAGAGGCAGGAAGGAAGGTAAATGGGAGTTTAACCGAAGAGGCCCAAGCAGGTTTGGCAGCACAGGAAATATAAACGTGTGATTTGTTTGTTAATGTGAAGCTTGTGTTTTGTTTGTTTGAACCGAGTCCACTGTGAAAATGCTTGGACTGGTAATAGGTTGATGTAGAAAGAGAGAAACTGTAAAGCTAAAGGGAGAAAGAAGGTAGTTTGAGGACAAACAGAAATGTAATTCAAGAAAAAGAATAAGAGGATGAACAGAAAAAACACGTGAGAGCAGCACATACTGTATACTGTGGATATGTCCATGCAGCAATTCAGAATTAAAATGTATTGTTACATTATGTGAACTTATTGCATTATTTAAATTGCCAGTCAGGTATAGTACGCACCACATTTTGCATAATTTGTGAACACAACAAAATATGAATTATGTATTCAGATAGAATATCAGATTAAACAAAAATACCTTGAGATATTTTGTATTTTATCATATCTAGCTAATGATTTACAGTACAGTATTGTTTTTTTGTATTTGGTTGTCTACTTTATTTACAATATGAAAAAGTTAACAATTGAGAAAAAGAATGAAAATGATAATAGTATTATCATTTTTAAAAGAACAGTATAGCGTATACATGTTTTAAATGCACTTATAGCTACTTTATAGAACAATTTAATTACTGCTTTCATTCACTGTACAGAAATCAAGTTACATTCAAACATCCCCTAACTGAATAGGTAAAAGAACAGAACAAAAAGTCAAAATGAGTGAACCTACTGATCTTTAGATATATATTTACACTCTTTTTCTAACTCTCTCTCTCACACACACGCACACACACACACACACACACACACACACACACAAGGAGACTGCTGTTTGTGTAAACAGTCAACGTTGACTTATTTTCATATACATCCATAACATAATTAGCATAACAAGCATACTTAATCCAAGCCAAACCTTGATGTTTTTACTCAACTTAACCAAATAGTTTTGTTGCCTCAACATGACCAAGTCATTTTATTGTATTTTTGTTGAGTTTAACAATTACCATCTGTTTAAAACTAAGACCATATTCCCTGCGAAAATATGTTTCCAATCCATTCTCCTTTCCAACTTGTCAAATACCGACAGTTGGTCATTGCCCCTCAGCCTCAAATTGCACTGACCAAGTGTTGGTATTTGACGAGTTGGAAGTGAGAATGTGTTGACGTTTCCCTCAAAACGTAACTGAGAATGCAATTTAGTTGTATGGGTAGGTCCTTTTGTAGGAGACAGGGTTGGTATTGGGTTAGTTTATAATCCCACTCTTGTGTTTAAATTGCTCTACTCTCGCAACTTTCTGTTCACCCTTTGTTATTGCCCTTTCCCTGCCCATGGCTATTATTCCCCCCATGCTGCCCACAGAGGAAGGAGCTCTTTTTAAATTGCCCAGGCTTACCCCCTCCTTTTTTTGTGTTTGTTATGTGACAAGGATTTTCGAGAGGGGTTTTCCTTTTCTTCTTTGAGAGTTTGGGTGAGTCTGGGTTAGGGACTGTTGCTGTTGTGCGCCCGCAAAGCCCTTGGAGACATAACGATATTGGGTCTGTACAAAGAAACCTGACTTGACTTGTTTGCAACAACATCCTAGTTCTAAGGCCTGTGTGCGTTTGAATCCGACCCGTTCTCTCTGTATGCTGTCTGTCAGCCCATCTCGTCATGTTCCCATGATTTGCTATTATTTGTTCCCCTTTCAGCTTACTAAAAAGGTCACCTGGCATGTACCATGAGGTTTTAATCGCCATATAAGCTGGAGAACACGCAAAATGGCTTTTACCGTAATAGAATTTCGGGGGCCTTAATTTTTGCCAGCTGTGTGCTGTTCTGGCTTTGGTATTGATAGAAATGTTGACGGACCACAGGACTACCCACGAGGAACCCCTCAGAAGGGTAGAAACCATTAATGCTACTTTTGGGTGGGTTGTGATATCTCATTCTGGGGTTAATGTATTTGATTTAGAGTATCTAGATTGGTATGCAAGCCCTTAAAAACTACCACCTTGGAGGTGATTGGATGTCCTCAATAGAACTGAACAAACCTCCAGACATAGCCATGCATGTGTTCCGACTGCTTGTAAAAAGACTTCCAGTTTAGCAGTTGAGTCATACGGTCATTTTGCACGTGTGAACACTCCACGTTAAATTTCATCACTCTATGTCATTTCCTCACCCCAGTCTCCACTCCCTCAGATGCATTCTCACAGAAACGCCACCTCTTCTTTGTTTGTGATAATGAAAGAAAGCAGATATTTTCTTTTCAAATGGACAACTTTAGTGAGCAAGCGGGACAAGGTGTTAATAAAGGTATAAGTTCAAGAAAACCAGTAGTTCACCAGATTCAGTGATGTTGAGGTGGTGAGTGATTAATAAATGAAAATAGTTTCAGTCAGTGCATTGCGTTTGAGCATATTGTCTTCGACAGGGTTTGTAAGAACATGTGCTGCTGATTCAGAAACTGAAGTGTTCCTGATAGGTCCTCTTTCTCTACTTTGAATCAAGCAACGACTTGATGAGGAGATGAGATGAGAGACCATTGATAGTTGCGTTCAAGGTTTGAACGCAACTATCAATGGTCTCCTTTAGGATCGGTTTGCAGCTTCAGGTGGTGTCACCTTGTGTTTGATGCCTCCTGAAGCAGTGGGTTACTTATGCTTCACGTAGAAACTGTTGGTATTTGCTTGTATGCGATGCAGATGTGCAGGATTGTTATTATTATGACATTTTATATAAATTGTGCAGTATCCGTTTGGATGGCATACCAGTTCGGAATGTGGACTCGCCCTCTGTACAGCTCAACACATATTGACATTGAAGACTTTGGTTTATCCGGTATCCAGCAGCAGAAGAGAACTACAGGCATGCCCGCTGCGAACAACATGCTTAACTCAGTCTGCAGAGCCCTGAAGCCCTGAAGCCCTGAAGCCCTGAAGTCCTGAAGCCATGAAGCCCTGAAGTCCTGAAGCCCTGAAGCCCTGTCCCTCGATGCTACAAAGAGCGCTGTTTGCTTTATTTTAAGCTTATAAATATTGAAAGTGATGCTTGTCCAAATTCCACCAAATTTGACAATTGGGTAAAGCAGGCGTTGCACCGGGCCGTCTTGGTGAAGAAGGAGCTGAGCCGAAAGGCAAAGCTCTCAATTTACTGGTCGGTCTACGTCCCAACCCTCACCTATGGTCACGAGCTTTGGATCGTGTCCGAAAGAACGAGGTCGCGGATACAAGCGGCCGAAATGAGTTTCCTCCGTAGAGTGGCCGGGCTCAGCCTTAGAGATAGTGTAAGGAGCTCGGACATCAGGAGGGAGCTTGGAGTTGAGCCGCTACTCCTTCGTGTCGAAAGGAGTCAGCTGAGGTGGTTCGGGCATCTAATTAGGATGCCTCCAGGACGCCTCCCTTTAGAGGTTTTCCAGGCACGTCCAACTGGTAGGAGGCCCCGGGGAAGACCCAGGACACGCTGGAGGGATTATATCTCCCAGCTGGCCTGGGAACGCCTCGGGATCCCCCAGAATGAGCTGGTAGATGTTGTGGGTGAGAGAGAAGTCTGGGTCAGCCTGCTTGACCTGCTGCCTCCGCGACCCGACCCCGGATAAGCGGTGGAAAATGGATGGATGGATGGATGGATGGATGGTACCCAACAATATACCCATCACGTGTGAAGAAGATTTGTTGAACGTTTTTTAAGATATGCAAAGGGACGTACCCACATGCACACAGATATACATTCCTTTATAGTTCCTTGTTCCTTGTGAAACAACCATCCTATTTTCTATGGTGTTAGTTTGGAAAGTTTCAGTATATGAGTGTCGTTACTTACAATTGTTTGCTTCTTGCAAACTGACATTTAGACAGAGAAAAGGCCAATATCAGCCCATTTACTGTGTGTATATGATTGTACATTCTGTACCCCCACTAAGCCTGCATTCACTGGTCTTATATTTATGTAATTGCATAACAGTTTATAGCTTTGAGAGGGCTCTGTTTAAAGAGGGTTTGAACCATGGAATGTGTGGTAGAGTTTGCCAGGTGAAGTTATACGATTGTTAAAGAACTAAAACACACTGTGTTCTCCTGCTGAGTCCTTAAATTGATAATTATACAGTAAGCCACCCGAGAGCAACCGAAGACCAGACCGAAGAAATTTGACTTTTGTTTAGTCTTCCAGACGCATCAAGGTTACTTAGGAGCCTCCCAGTGCTGTCAATGATATATGTAGTCTATTCACACTTTACATATATTGTCCGATTATGACACATTGCATCATGTCACTAAGCTAGGCCCATGATTCTTTTCTCTATGTATGCCGATGGAAGACATAACATCTTTCTAACTCTGTTAGGACACATGCATATTGTCATGGAAAGTGCTTGTTTTGGACCCAAACTTAAAGAACAGTGTTGCAAATTAGCTACAATAAAAACACTATGATGAAGTCATTTCATAATGGCATAATCGTTTGAGGATTTTCAAAATATGCAGATAAAGTTTTTTTTCTCTCTCATCTCTTGCATCTCTTGCATTAGGTCATAAGTTATGGGGAGGGATACATTAAAACAAATTTCCCTAAAAGCTTAATATTGGCACAGGGAAATACATCTTTGCTTGAGTTGGGAGTTCAAGTCATATTTTCTTCAGACAAATGTACACACATCCATCATCTTTGTTGCAACTTTTTTGCTTTCCATTGCATTTCATCAAATCACTGCCACTTTCCAGACATGTCTCCTTCCCAAAACCCTTTTCTTAATCACTTATCCCCTCTAAAATGATGTCAAGGCCATAAATAAAAGAAGGAAATGACGTCGCCCAGTGTAGGTATGCCACACATATCTGAACACATTTGAATAGTGTTCACAAAGCAGCAGCAAACCTCAGCTGGCCAAACAACTTCTCCTTCCCTACTGTCCTTTTACAATTCCTTTGTCTCCTTTTGTGTTGTCATTGTCTAAAGTTCTCTGTTGTGTGTGTGTGTGTGTTTGCTCATTCGTCTAAGGGCTACATTTTCAGTCTGGCATGTGAGCCAGCCATGAAAGTCTAGCCTTGCTATATGAGTATGAGTCAGGGTGTCTGATTTGTGCAGGTCAGAATGATGTTATAATCACATGCATCAACTCACCGCTACTAAAACACAAGTCACAAGTGGTTGCTTCTGATTTACGGTTGTACTGTTATCATCTCCTTGATTTATTCAGATTATCAAAACATCTATTGGCACCATTCTTCTACTTGACAACATCCAAAATCATAACAAAAGTAAACACTCACTGTCCTTTCTCCTTTCTTCTCTCATTGTTTTGACTTGTTCTCTCCCTCTTTTTACTCCACTTGGACTTTCGTCCAAGATGTATTTGGAGTCTCTTTCTACTTTTATCCATAGTGAAGTGGCAGAACTTTGGCATTTAATCGACACTCCTCTCGTAGTTGTTTGCAATAGAAGGTGGAGGGATGAACTTTAATTAAAGGCAGAAAGAGCGCAGGCCTAATCAGGTCAACAGTCAATCTTAAGTACAACATTACCAATTATTTCTGCAAAAGATGAAGGGGTCTGCTCAGTAAAATTGCTCTACCAAATTTAAAGAAAATGAATCAGGGTTGTACGCACAACACACAGGTTTGTCAATACAGAATGCAACAAGGAATAACTGACTAAAAAGGTGGAGCTGAATAAAGAAACACTGATCCGGGTCGTCAATGCACAGTACCAGCTATAAGCTATCAGATGCTGACACAGTATCATGCATTGTATCACACATAAACATTTAGTTTAATGTAGCCATATTGAGTGCCAGGAGCCCCCAGACAAATCATATACCAAAGTGTTCGGCTCTTGGTCGATACAATCTGATGGGAAATTCAATATCACATTTGAAATACATCTACCCTTCGCCTTCAACTCAGCTTATTTTCAGTATTTCATTTTCCATGTGGGATTTTCACATTCGCATTCCAATAAATGAAACATGTTATTAGATGTTTGACAGATATTTTCAGAATGAACATGCTTCAACTTTGCAGATACATTCATCAAAAATGTCCCCTCATTATGCTGATAAAAAACATGATTGATGTAGCATTATATATGTTATTAGAAGACAGGGTTGTATTTATTAGCAATTAGTGTATGAGCCAGTAAACTTCATTGTCACTTCTATTAATACCACAAAGCAGATGGCACCACTGAAAGATAATTTAATAAAGAAAGTACATTTAGTAAAATAATAAAGACCATATGTCAGAATAAAAACGGTAAACATTTCCGGTTACTTTATTTGTACATGTAGGGGGATTTGGTTTGCACTGACAGAATAGAATAGACAAACATGGCAAAATACTCAAGGGTTCAATAATCACTTAAACCTCTCTAATCAAATAAGTAAATATGCATAAATACAATTTGTTCATCTGAGTGATGACTGCTGGAACAAAGCTGTCATACCACTTTGTTCTACACCTTGGGACTATAAACCTTATAAAGTTTCTGTTCTTTAAAGATAGGTTTCCAAATCATGACACCAAAGAAAAAGATACAATTGATTCAATAAAGCGCGATAGAATAACCCCATCATCGTCAATGTAAAAATAGGGCCGTTTCATCAAACAAAACACACACTGGTGTTCCTTTTTGCACACAGCTTCACAATGTGCTTCAAATTTCGGTTCTGATACAACAATCGTCCCAAAATATGTGAAAGATTCCATACATTCCACAATCTAGCTATTAATAAATGTGACTTAAAATGCCTGAGTAGGTCTTCTCAAATCATTTATCATGTCTTTGGTTTTACATTTATTAAATCAAAGAAAGGACTCATACCACCTGACACAGTTGTCGATGACCAGGCCAGGGCTGTGCTCATTATCCTGGAGCCTATTAATAATAACATACTTAAATCTCCATACTTTAATTCTTAGCAGATTTCAACAACAAAATGAATTAATCCAAATTGAGATTTATGTTTAAAGTCTTTAAAAGAGCAACACTTCAACCGTGCATGAATGTGTTTAGGGGGAAACCTCCTATACACACAGAGTTATTTCCGTGAAAAGGTCAAGTCAGTCATTCGTGCAGTTCTTTTTCCTCTCTTCTGCAGCCTTTTCTTACCATAACATCGTGCCCTACCAGCCAGACTTACTCCCTGTGTTTATAAGTTGGCCCATGTATCATAAGCTAAAACTAAGCTGCCCTTTACCATGTGAAGAAATAGTTGGGAATCCAACCATTTGAGAGCTTTTAAACCATTTTGACAGCTTGCACTTTTTTCCATCACCTCCATGAGCACTGGAAACTGGCATCATGTATGTGTGTGTCTAAACGAACAAGTTTGCGTCGCTTGCCTTTCCCGTAAGCAGACATGAAAGATATTTCACAACCTGTGAAGTAGGGTGCTCAGAGATATATCATTGTAACAGTACTGTGTGCCCATAAAGGAGAAAAACCCTGTTTTCTTACTTTAATGTAATGAAATGTGTATAGGCAGCTGCCAGCAACAAGTTATATTAAATGTATCCTCGGGCTTGGTGCTGGAGAAATGGCTCCCATTGGACAGGGCAGAAGTGACAATCACAACGCCAAATATCATGATCATTGATAATGAAATAATGGCTTTCCTAAATGTAGAAACTAATTTATGACTGAGTTAATGTTGGGCTACCATTGTTTTTCCTTTTTTTAATTTAATGTGATGGAACCCAAACATCTGATGTTGTAGAACAATAGATGAAAGATCATGTTGAAGTGCTTGTTGTCCTCCTTTTTTGTTAGAAAGTATGACAGATGGTAAGACAGTACAAATAACAATTCCAATGTGACCACATGCACAAAAAAAAATGTTGTTTGATCTCTGTCTTTATTTTCCTTTAATTGTGTCTCTAGGTGAAGTTCTGAGCTTAGTGGATGATCTGTTTTCCGGTTTGGGTTCATCCTGTGTTGTTGCTGGGAAGAGGACCGGAGACCATCCTCACTCTGTGCTGTACTCAGTAGTCTTCAAGTGCCTGGAATCCGACAGTCTGTACAAGTAAGTCTGCTTTTTCCACGTCAATTAAATTGCTGATTTATTGTTGCTGTTTATTTATTTACCGTATGAATAAACACAAGTCATAGATTGTATTGTGTTGAAGGTAATTTAAAGTTTCAGGGTTCCTGCACATATATGTGAAGAATGATCTGACTCTAATTATTTCAGGGGGTGTAACATTTAAAGAAATGGATATTAAATATACAGTACAATATGTTATAAGCCAGAGGAGAATTGCTGCATGAGCATGGTGGGAGACCCCTGGGAGCTGTGTTGTAAAGACACATTGGTCTCAGGTGAGATGCTTGACTTTCAAATGTCAATATAGTGAGCATCTTCAAAACCCTTCCCTAGAACTAGAATAAAACTCCTGCATAGGGGTCGAATGAAAGGAGTTAGATACTTTACAAGAACACTTATTTCTCAAAATATCCATGATCAACTTTGTATTCAGGCCTTTTTGAGGGGCCCCATTGTAAGTGTGGCCAAATGGCAATTTTTGGTTGCAACTGGAGATAATGGTGGACACCTCTGGTGAATAAGGCTGTCAAGGCAAACAAGGAGAGTATCAGACGTGTTTAACCCGGGAAACTACTTAATCAGTGGTGTAGTTCTAGGAAGCCTGAAGCACTGCGGCTCCGGGGGTCTAGGGAGAAAATGAGTGGAAGGAGTTTTGCGAGGCCCAGGAGAGAGACTTTTGTTTGGCTTCAAAGAGGTAATGGCAAACCATGACTCGATTCAGGAAGCACAGGAATGGCCTCACCAAGGCGGTTTTCAGCAGAGGAGAACTGCTGCCCTTGACTTTGAGGAACTACTGAACCCAACTGACACGGCTTTCTGGGAAGTAGGCAGACTTTGAGGATTCAGAGGAAGTCTCGCCCATCTCTCAAGACAACAAAAAGGGCCTCAGTGACAAGGTGCCAGTGGTGATGGAGATGTTCCCCGAAATTCATAAGGCTCTAGATATTTGAATACACCTCATACATCAGTTTGGTGAGGAGGTTAGGGAATGTGTCTATGAACTGCCAGGAGAGGCTGGTGATTCACATTGTTTGATAAAAGGGAACACAATTTGGTGCTCCATTTTTTTCTTTGACATTTGTATTATTAAAACTTGTAAGTAATCAAAGAACGCATCACTACACCAAACGGCAAAATCCTGTCCCGACTCATCTACAGCGTTCTGGGACAATAATCTTGGTCTCTGTCTCGTTTTTGATTTGTAATGTTCCCCATTCTTTTATTGAAAATTATGTTGTGGCCATGTTTGTATCTTTCCCAAACAAAAATGACAAACATCAGCAGTACCACATCCTCCCTTGGGTGTCTACAATTCCCACTGCAAATGCTATTTTCTTTCAGGGGGTGAATTATGTTACCTTCAACAGCTGGGTCGAGTTAACTAGGGGAGCATACTTAGTCTCAACTTGGTGAAAGTGGTGGATGCTTCCGTTCTTTTATATTCTCTTTGGTCAGAGCAGACCAGGATTTTAGTGAATACAGAAGGATCTCTGTTAAGAGGTGGTAATAATCGTAATCATGTCTCCACTGCATGGCGGTGTGGTTCTTTACTGGACTGCATTAAACTGAAACCTGTTACTTATATTTTATTCCTCTCATTTACATACATGGATGAGAAAGAAGCTCCATACAACATGTTACATTTCATTAAAACAACACCACAAACGACAACATTAAAAACACGTCTCTGTAACAGCGTCAAAAACTAAATAATTCTTAGAATAAATTGCTTGACTGTTTTATAGGATTGCTCTACACTGATGCAGGGCTTTTATTTTTCTATATGGCAAGCTATTCAGAGGCAAATTTCAGACTAGAAAATGTTTTTATCCGAGTGGATATTGCTGTGATGTGCGTCTTCTATGAGCCCTATTTGCCCTCTACATCTTGAACTACAGTGAACCAGACAGGACCCAGATGTTGTTGTGGCTGTCATTGAACCCATGAAACACACTGTCTTTTCAGCTTTTGAATGTCTTCTCAGGTTTTGTTATGTCACTGGTATTTATAATGCTTTTTCTATGTGACGGCCTTGGTTTGTTTTGGGAACCTCAACGTTGGCAGAACAAGGTCTTCAACTTCTGTTTGTGTGAGTGTGTAGTCTCTTTGTATTTACCCTGGAGGGAAAGCAAAGGATGGATTAATGTAGCAATGCCAACAAGGTATTTATGAATGTCTCCCAACAACACAGGTATAATAGTAAAATATGTGATTTGTTTATATAAATCTAACATTAACTTTGGAATATGTCATCACAAACTAATGAGTATGTCGTGGTTCGCACCCAGGAAAGAGCAGAGTAGATGGAGCAAATTTGAAAAGAATTCAAGTGTTCATAACTGAGAATGTAAACAAGTAAATAAAGATGATAAACAATACAAGTAGCATCTGTCTAGTAAAACAAAATCATGATTTTGAGTGTCTTACAGGCTTTGACAGTGAATGAAGAATAGTTGGGAATACGTATTAGTTTAATCTGCAGTAGTCAGGCTTCCACTAACAAAAACCTGCAACAAAACCTAATTTCCAACTATCAGTGTTATCTTTATTTTGGCATTCTCCGCAGTGTTGTTTTTCCCTGATAAGACCACAAAATGCGTCGGACTTACGTCTGAGGGCACATCTGTTTGCAGCCAACTCCGCCGTTCTAATCAAGAGCCTGATAAGACCTCTACTGGTATTGGCTTAACACTTGGTCATTACCAAGGCTGCTAGGGCCCCTGCAAAAAAGAAGGCTCTTTACTCTGTGAAAAGTTCCACTCATCTCAAAAGTGAATGGCCAACCTATATATTGGATACAAATCAAGTATTGGAATTAGAGAATTGGTTGGACTATCAGGCTTTCAACACCATTCACTCGCCATACGTTTTAATGTTAGTGGTGGCTTTGTGCTTCCAAACAGGTAATAATTAGTGTCTTCATTTATAGAGTGGAGCTTCACTCTGTGTGGCAATATGGGTGAACTATAGCAGGTGTTCTGCCGGTTGGTGAACCACTTACGCTTTCCTGAACCACGTCAAAATCTGCTTTACCACCTTGGGTAGACTCAGTCAGTAGACTGAGCTCCACCCTGCCTGCTGATATGGGCTTTGTAAAAACCATGGTGGAGACGGCTTACCAGCTCAGGTGAAGGCAACAGGAGTGATCCCACAGCTGCTGGCATCAAATCTAGGTCAGTGCTTGGCAAGCCATGCAGGTTAGTGGCTGTTTAACACCACTGCTCGGTCTGCGCCAAGGTACTCAAAGCAGACGTTGCTGTCTGTCATGGTGATGAGGTCATGAACAGATGGGCACTAATGGTCTTCTTGAGGCGGCAACTCCATGGGCGAATGGCCATTCATTGAAAATAAAAAGGATGGCACACGACGGCGTGGGCTGACTAATATACTGTGATTTCCACAGATATTTGGGTTGACGCGTCCTGATTTGCCGCCAACATTAGTATTTTTTCGGTTGGCCAATGTGTGCTCTTTATGTGTGAGTTTGAACTGGGAGACCAACCTGTTGCATTGACAGCTAGTTCCAAGCCAATTTACATTTACATAAAAGCCAATAGTTGTTGTAATATTACATTTGTAAGACAGACATCCAAATTGTCTAAATTGCATCCTTTCTATATCTATGCCAGCCCATGTAAATAAATAACCATCTACCTCTTATATTCTGTATAGCTTAGCATTAGCCCGTGTTTGTTAGCTTTGGGTTACCTTGTATTGACTTTGTGAGGAAAGGTCTACGTGCATGGTGGCAGTAAAAGCACACATAAAATCCTGCTTTGTAACTCAACATTTCACTCATAGCATCATTACATTGTTAGCATCAATGTATGTCAAATTGCTTGTAGCTTTGTTAAACTCGTAAGCTAGATGGCTTTGTTAAGATTGAAATGGTACATATTATTTATGTAAATGTCAATAATACAAACAATACACTAAATAAATACTAAGAATACATAATGAGCAACACAACTACTAAGCTTTATGCAAATTAGTTCACAGTGACATCTTAATTATGCAAATTGTTGATTGACATCATCGTATGGCTTCTGACAATTTTTGGAACTAGTGCTGGAAAAGGACAGCAATCAGACTGCCTTAAGAGCAATAAGTGGGCAGGTGCACAATAATACACTTTGATTTTGTCAATTGTCTTTCAAAGTATTGTTGGAATATGGTCATGTCAATTTTCTCAAAGTATCTCAGTTCCAAAAATATCTGGAGCATGCATTCAAATCTTTTGAATACTTTGAATACGGTGTTGTTCATTACATTAATTTGTCTCGCATACCTGAGAGGGAGATCATTCGGAACTGAGCTAAGTATCTATTTTAAAATGAAATGCAAATACAAACATTGTTTGGCTTTTGCACCAGTGTAATGCCAAATAGATCTGAGGATTTCAAAGTCATGAGATACTGTAAGCTGCCACAAATGTTCGGGCAGTCAGAGACAATTCTATGTGGCTTTGATTGATTTGTGGACTGGATCTACTGATGGGTGTCCAAATGCTGATGTCATGGAAAAGTCATCCCTTACTGCCCGAGCTTCTCTACGCATGCCAAGAATACTGCCCTAATTGATCCTCTCTCACTTTCTCTCATTCCTCCTCTCTTGCTCTGCCTGTCTCTAAGCTTTCTATCTTGTCATCCCTTGTTCGGCTTTTGTCTCCACTGTCTCATTAAATTAGAGGACAATGATTACTTTAATGGCAACATTGTCAATTTAAAACAAACATTAATCTGCCATTTGTCCTCTTCATTATTTGCTGAGCTTTCAAAACTATTGGCACGGGGAAAAAATCGAGCCGCTTCCAGAGAAGCCATGTGCAGCCAGACAGCCTTGGGATAGACGTGAGAGACAAGGAATTAGAGAGAGGGATAGACAGTGCTGAGCTATATGCAAGCAATGTAGATAAAAAGTAGAGAGAGACAAAGTAATGTGTATCAATGTGAGTGTGGGTGGGTGGGTGGCCGGGGTGGTTGTGTGTGTCTTGCCAATTCTGTTGCTTGATGTTTTGACATTCTCATGGCAGGCCAGACTGTGGCTGGTTCCTTTGTTCTCCAAGGTGATCTTTATCATCACTGAGTGCCTGCTCTGAACTCAGACCTTACCCTCCGTCCATTCAGCCCCCTTTAATGCTACTATGTGTGTCCATGAATGACAGCCTAAGAGTTCGAAGGACCCCTGGCCAAGGTTCCTTGGCATGACTGTGATGTAAAAAGGTTTTAATTTCTAGGCAAAAAAAAGAATGTATTACTCTACATAACAATCTTGTAATTGCTGTAGGTTTTATGGAAGGGGGGACATTGATTGCCATTGATGCCAACCAACAATAAAAAAAAACAGCAATAAAAGGCTGACAAGCTCACATTCTGGGTCCCAAACAAAACTTTTAACAAATTGCCATGATAAAACTCCTGTCTCGTGTTCCTCCTGCTCCTCTCCCCTTTCCCACATCATTGTATCCATCTGCACGTTATGTGGCCACATGATTTAAACAGTGTGACTGTTACATGCCAGCATTGTTTTGTTGGGCAGAGAAGCCAGTTGGGCCTGTGCGTCTTTTGTGAGGTTCTTGGGGAATACCGCATCCACCCTGCTGAATAACAAGACCAGACAAACTATGCGAGCTATGTCCAAACAGGTCATGTTACAAACAAAACAATAATTTGACAGCACTGGGACAGCTCTCACAAGATATTACATGAAAACCCATGGTAAATGTTTTTAGGATGAAAAGCAAGTTTTGAAAGAACAATAACATTAAAATTTCTTTATTTTCATGTGTTGCTAAAAGTATTTAGCAATGGAATGGCATCCCGGTGGTTCATTTTGCCTCACTATGTTTTGTGGTTTTGTTGTTGTCATCCTGTTGTTTTTACAGTGGGAATAATGTGGGAATACTGCTGAAAGCTTACCGTTTTTCATAACTAATTACAAACATTTCTCAATACTATGTTTACTTTTTAAAAGTTGTCCCTGCATTAACCCTAGAACACTAACGTTAAAAATAGTCACACCAACACTAACGTCGGGTGATTTTCACCCGATATAAAGTACCTGATAAAAAATACTTCTCATCAAAATATATTAAAATACAACAATACAAGGCAAATTGAAGTCCTCTTCTATTATTTTACCCTATATAACTTTTCATAAAATGAAAAACAGGTATCATGGGGGGGACCCTGAAAAAAGGCTCAAAATCGGGTGAAAAATTAGGAAATCGTCAATAAAACACATTAATAATATAAATAATGGATCTATGAACTTGTTCTTTGGTCCACATGTTCCTGGGACATGTGAGCCTTGTCCTGTCAAGGAAAAGTCTCCTTCAATGTAAAAACCCATTCAAAATTGTTTTACCCTCTTAACACTAACGTCGGGTGAAAATCACCTGGACACGTGCCTGTTGAAAAAAACAGGGATTGGAGCAGAGAGACACGCCCACCTTCAAAAAGACACGCCCACCTTCAATAACGTCAGTGAGCAGCATGAAGCTACACAAGAACCCACGCAACTCAGACAAAAGCAACACAAGGAAAATAACGTAACCACAATTTCTCGGGTGAAAATCACCCGACATTAGTGTTCTAGGGTTAAGAAAAACAGTGCATTTGGATGAAGACAAATTCACACAGAACAACCTTAACCACTACTGCATTACTTATGGCATACTTGTTGATACTGCAACACTTAACATGCAATGTCATGCTTATGAGATATTCTTTTTGAGTTCTGCTCCGGTTGAAGTTGCACCGTCTGTACACGCCAAGGCAGAGCTGAGAAGAGGTCTAATTAGCTAAAATATTGAAAATCACTCACGTTGGTTTACCAATATTTAGTTTTAGGTATTCTAATTATTCACAAATTGAGTCTGGCATATAAAACGTAAGTCAATTATTTTAATTTTTTGTCAATGAAAGTATTCACCTTCTAGTGTTACAAAAGAAGATTGATCAGAAGATTGGAGGTTCAATCCCCAGCTCCTCTGGTCCATGTCGATGTGTCCTTGGGAAGGACACTTAAGCCCAAATCGCTCCCGAAGGCTGTGCCATTGGCGTGTGAATGGGTGAATGACATGTAGTTTAAAGCGCTTTGAGTGGTCAGGTCCATTTACCATTTACTTAAGAGCGGTATCAATCTTTTCCTCTGAGTTTCTAAAATGTTGAATTTGTGCTGAAAGTCTGCAATTGCTGTGTGGCCACCTGTACCGATATGCTGCAGGGTGCTGCCAGCCATCTACTCCAATCTCATCACACAGCCAAATGCAGACATTTTGACATATTATAGTAGGTAATGCTCTGGCATTACTAATAACATTACGGACGGCTCTGTTCTACTCAAGTGTCAAGTCAGTGTGACAGAGTTAGCCAGCATGCGCAACACCAGGAAGTCCTGAAAACTAAGCAGGTAAATGGAATAAATCCATCATTAATATGATTACTTATACTTGTGCTTTATGTTAGACGTCAACAAGTCTTCTGGGAAAAGGCCTCAACAATCGATTGTAGCTTAATATGGAGAAAATATGACAATATGCCACTATGTAACAAGTTAGGCTGAACAAACATCAGAGCTAATGTTATCACCAATTGATATGTTAGTTTTCTGCTTTGTCAAGGCATTTTTCCTTGGCGTGGCTAGTTAAAAGTTCAACCATCATCAAGACAGCGGCAGCAAATAGCCGTGTGCGTTCATGGGAGTGGCAGCCGCCTTCTCTCTCTCTCTCTCTCTCCTTGCTGCTTCAAGGATATTGATGGATTAAGCTGTGCCACCCTTGATCCTTTTTTTAGATTCAATATGACCACTTCCTCCTTGCACTTCTTCTTATTCAGAAGTACACAGATTGGCATTTTCAAAAGGACATCTAAAGGTCATTTGTTTTCTATTCCGTGCCATGTGGCCCTACATTACTTGAGATGCGTTACATTTTGTCTCGTCTCCTATTGCGGTGTCTTGAACTGTTTGCTGTGGCATCGTATCACGGTACTGAGCGGTCCTTCATGGAACCCCAAAGATTCTAATGTTTAACATTTTCAGAGAGAGGAACTTTGTCCTCATAGAGCGCTTAGAGTCAAGCCAGATGTCTGTCTACTTCTGTCTCGTCTGCCTCTGCGGTACTGGCTGCTCTCATTTTCAAATATAAATCCCACAATCCTCGTCTACATACTTGCAAGTTGTTTACTAAAAACAATATGTCATGTCAGTGTATGGTTATATGATCAAATATCAACTATCGAGACCAAACAAAATTACACTATAAACCGGCTTTGTCTGCATACCTAAAGGGTTGTGAAGTTGATTTTTTTAAGTGTCCTGGTCAAGCGTAAGCTGGTAATGGCTAGCACGATATTTCTCGGTGTATTTTTGAGCTTCTGGCACTGTATTACTTGATCTTGGGATGTCATTATTAATAAACGTTAATCTGCTGCTTTTTTGTCCTTATATTGTCATATTAGGTTTACCCTCCGTGCAGTGGATAGCCGAGGCAGCCCCTCTGAGTCAAGCTTCGTCTCAGTAAGAACATCCTGTCCAATGGTGGATGACAGCCGCGCTGAAGGTACCCCCACCTTTTGATTATCTCTTTCTATTTCCTTACAACGCTTAAGTACCCTCGCAATATTGACATGCTTGATTAAATATTGTGATTATTAAAACATTTCAAATCCAATGTACTAGTTCACCAGGCAGAAAGACTTCCAGTTGCATTTAAGGGAGTTTAGCATCTGTGTAGGAAGCTTGGCCCATATTAGGGACTACAAATCCGCTCCATTGATGTTCAGCATCCTTGTTTTTTGATCTGCCTCTTGCAAGTCCCCTAACATTATCGAAGTGCAGACGTTTTCTATAGCACTTTTATCTGCTTATGGGCTTTCCTCTCATATCTCTGTATCGCTCTCTTCTGTCTTTCTCTTACCTCCTTACAGAGATAGCAGACAAGGTGTACAACCTGTATAATGGCTACACCAGCGGCAAGGAGCAGCAGATGGCCTACAACACACTGATGGAGATCCCTCCTCCGCTGTTATACAGAGTCCAGCACCACTACAATTCCCACTATGAGAAGTTTGGAGATTTTGTCTGGCGCAGTGAGGATGAGCTGGGCCCCAGGTGAGAAGATCGAGGCAAAAGGGTATTTTTGGCACTAAATTTGAGTCGGCGAACATCAAGTTCAAATCCATTCCCTATTCTTCCTCATAAAAAGTCCCTTTGTGTCCATAACACGCCACCCCGACATCCCCTCAACCGTGACCCTCTTTACAGAAACATTTAGACATTACAATATGGAAAAGGGAAGCTCACTGACTAACAAAACTTCGAAGAAAGACGCATAAACAACACTTTAAAAAAAAGTATAGAACAAAAACATTGATGTATGCAAGACTGGCAAGGAAGTTGGTCCAGCACTGATGATAGCAACAAGAAATCTGAAGTCACGGCCTAATGTTTTGTTTTGTCCACCCCCACTGCCTGGAAGCACTTCTCTCAAGCCATAAATAATGATATGATAATTGTGGAATATTTTGGGTTTGTAGAAAGATAATGCTTCTCTCTGATTGGTGAAGGGGGGTGGGAGGCAAGGGTTTGCCATCGGGACTCATGGGGGTATACGGGGTGGTCACATGGTGTGTTTGTGTGTGGGCAGTTATGAGGAAGGCGGGGGAGGACTTTTGGATGAGCGAGCACGGATTATTTACTGCCTGAAGTTGGCAGAGTTGAGCCTCGTTGGGGTAATTTACAAGCAGGCTCTCTTGGTGGTGCCTTTTAAAAGGTACCAGAATGGCCAGCTGAAACGTAAGCACAGCCTCCAGGAGCCGAGAATCCTACGATCCCAAAGGGTCCACGAGCGTTGTTACAAACTGAACTCTTTATACTAATATTGTTTTCTGGACATGCTGTGATACATGGTTGCTGCTTTATTTACCATCACTGTAAACACAACTATTATCTTGTACTGCAACGTCCTTTTTCTATTTTCAGTTCAATCCGTCTCTTTGACTAGTTGTTGTTTTCAGCTCCGGCTTTTCTTTCTTTGAAGCTGTGCTTGTGTCGAAATCAATTACTTAGGACTTCGTTGCTTAAATCAAATGAAGCCAAATGTTTTACTTTGTAGGTATAGAAATAATATTTGAAATGTGTCCTTTTCTTTTTCTTTGTAATTTCCTTGTCCGTCGTCAAACGTGTTTAATTTGTCCGTAGCTCACATGCTTGCGAGTCTGCCTTGATTATGTGTTTGGTATTCCGATGTTTCAGACATAAGAATTTAAGGGAAATGAGAAAAATGTTTTCCGCCCCTTTTTCAGCAAATAAGTGAAAAGGATGTCTGTACTCCTTGCTTAACTAAAGACAGATGTTGATGTCAGCAGACACTGCTTTTCAAAACAAATGGAATCCTGCCCTTCTCTGCGTGTGTTGTCCTCATTTTAGTATTTTAGTATCCATGTGTGTGTGTGTTGTGAAGTATCTTCTTCATATTGAGCTAACCTGATATATGGCTCCTTGATGTTGTTAACGGAAAGTCCTGTCTCTAGGCCTGCAGATAAAAATTATTTGTTTCATGCATATATATATATATTTCTGCCTCTGGTATAGAGCTGTGGTACCCGACAATTCAAAAGGCAATTGCGTGTGGTGGTTTTGACCCAGACGGGCAGTCCTGTCAGAGTGACGTTAGAGACATTGTTGCCATTCTTTCAATCCTGGTGACATTTAAAGCTGTATTTTCATGCACACACAAAGGCAGTGGAGGTGCAAATAAAGGGACAATGCCATTTTCTTTTTTAAATTTCTTTAATGACTTTGTGGCACAAAATGAACCTCCAACTCTGAGTTGGGTGGAGTTGCATATAAGACGCTGTGTTTATGCAGATCAGGTGACGTAGGGAATTTGAAGGTGCCCTCTTTGGTATGAAGTTGTGGTGGTTCTTTTTTCCTACCCATCCAAAACATGTCTAATCATTAACACAAAAAAGCAATTTCAGTTTTTTGGAAAAACACACACCCCTCATACACCAACACACACACACACACAGACCACACACACACACACACACACACACACACAGACCACACACATATACATGCATATGTCAGCATTCACATCAACGTTTTAGAAACTACTTCTATACTATGATTTTCAAGTATAAACTGGTACATGTTTTAAATCACTGTCCATCATTAATGCAATGAGGCAGATTTTTATACTTGATAATTATTAGATCATTTTAACCAAGCGTGCTATTATCTTTAGAAAAGAAGAGGGAGAAAGATATTTTTCGGTCTCTCCATGTCTCAATTCTGGATGTCAGTTCCAACTTGAGATCTAATGATGATGTGATGAAATGAAAACAACATTTGTGCGATGATTTTAAGCTTGTATTTTTCTTCTTGTCTTCTCCCTCAATAGAAAAGCCAACCTGATACTACACAGGGTGGAAAAGATTAGCCACTACTGCCGATCGCTCCTGCGCAGCACCCATATCCAGAGCCGCACCGACACCATGGCGTACGTCTACTGCCGGAGCGAAGAGGGCCGACCTCCGAGTAACACGTGGCACGGCTCTGTACATGAAAGTCGCACCACCTGCATGGAAAAGCTCATTTCTGTGCAGCGTAACACATACAGCAACACTAAACTCCGATGAGACAGGAGTTCGGAGGCGGCGGTGCGTTTTTTTTTTTTCTTTCCCCCGCCAAATGACATCAGCGATGGATGAACCTCGTCACCTACTCTGCAGCAAGTGTCTCTCAAGTGACTGGTGGATTTTGAAAACCAAGAGAGCCTAAAAAAAAAACAACCTCAGAATTCACTGGACATTGTGTTAAAGCCGCCAAGAACATATTGTTGTGTGGCCTACTTTTATTGTAAAACAAAGAGGAAAAAAAAACTGGAGAAAAATGCCAGAGATCGCACATATCACTGAGAAACTGCAGTGTGAAAATGTAAAATATAACTCAGCCAAGAGAAAAACTGGTTGGTTTAAATACTTTGAATGTAATATTGTAGTTCCCTTTTGGTGCTTTGAAGCTTACCTGGAACACTTAAAAGAAAGAAAAAAATAGGAAAAATCAATAGCATAACTTATTTGCCTTTACTACCTTCCTTTGAAAGGAGAAATTGACAAGTGTTATAAAAAGCCATTTGAAATTCACTTTCTTGTTTTCAAGTTCCCATTGTTAAAAAAAAAAAAAGCTTTTCTTCATCAATTATATAAGTAAGTGAGAAACTATTTTGTAAGTCTGTATTACATTTGATAGATTAAATTGAAATAGCAAGGCTTTGTGTGGTAACACCATAAACTGACTAATAGAATCAGCCTGTTGAAATTATGCAAAAACAGAGTGGGTGGTATTCATTCATAGATTTTTAGGAATCCTTTTGTCATCATCTCTTTTTGAATCAAACCACAATAATATTATGGGAAATTCACTGATTTCAAGGGCATGTGTTTCTCAGACAAGAAATGGACCCGAACACGGTGAATTATGTATCTGAGACAAAATAGTACAATGCTATGGCCACACCGAAGTCTTTAAAGTAAATGCTTTACATAACTTGTTGGGTTTTGGTATACGAATAGCCACAGCAACTGTATTATAATTGATGTTGAAAAGAAACCCACACATTATATTGCTAGATTGAATGATTTCTGCAAGATGTATGCAACCCATTCATAAGTTACAACTTCTCAGAAGAACTGGAAGTTATGTCATCATGGCAGAAGAAAAATGAATAAAAAGGCGGACATAATGCACAGAGGAGCAGTATTAGACATGCTATTACAGTCACAATATGGTAATAATAAGGTAGAACACAAGGAGAACATGATGTTTGCTAATTTATGTGCATATTTTCATATAAAATATTGTAGGAATAATGGTATAATACTTTTCCAGGTGGTCGAACAGTTTGTGTTGAACCAACTGTAAAGTTGTGAGGTACTTTACACTGAATTGTGTATCAGTGATTGTAGGGATCATCCGTGGTCCTTTTAATCCTTATTTTTCAGTTCAATGTCATATCTTCAAAGCCATGAATATTGTTTTAATGAAGATAAACAATGCCTTTTTTCAATATTTACATCTCATGTTATTTGAATTGTAAAATAATAATTAAATAAATTATTATATTGTACATTTTAAATTGTAAAAAAAAGTATTATTATGTGACTTTGTTTGTCTTTTCTGAAGAATGTGTAATATTAAAACTGTATATAAAATCAGAAGACTTTTTTTTCATCGTGACAATGGAGTGATACAGTAATTTAAGTTTGGAAAGGAATGATATTGATCAGCTGTGAAGCATTTCTTTAAACCTATTTTAAAGTCAGTGGCAGGATCATTTAAAGACCCCTAACAAACATTATGCATTGCAAAATACTTTACCACATAGGTAGAATAAATATTTCCCTCAAGTAATCAACATTTCTGAGAAGATTTCCCAATTTTTATGACTAGTATTATTTAAGTTGTATTGTCATAGTATAGCATAGCATGGGAATTTAATACAAGAGGCATAGCATATTATGCCAATACATTTCTCATGATGAAGTTAAAGTGTTATGCCATGAAAACTTAAACAATGTACTTTGAAAAAGTAATAGTATTCCATAAAAATATGATATAGTGTGTCTGTAAAAGAAAAATGCCCCCAAATAAGATGATATCCTCTTACTTGAGATCGCTTCGTAGCGATCAGTGTGAGTTCTTCCGTCTTATGTTCAGCGGAGCTTATCCAGCCAATGACGGGGGGCCGTATCTGTCGGCAAGTTAAGTGGCAAGCTGGTCCTGGTGAATAAAACAGTGGGTGTTGACTCAAAGAATCTGGGAATTGCGTAATCTTCCTTGTGCAGGTGATTTAGGAGAACTCGGGGCACAGGTGATACGTCTCTCTTTGAGGATTTCAGTGTGTGAACTCAAAAACAGGCTGTTGCTTGTCCAGCGAAGTTAAGACGGTTACCTCCGTGCTTGTGGGTACCAAAGCTGTTACCTCCTGCACAAATATAAATTATTATATTAGAATGTGAAGGGTTGCACCGGTCTTTATAGCCTCGTGGGTTTCGTCCAATGAGGCACCAGCGTTGTGGTTTAAACCAAATCTCCACTTTTAACACACTTTTTGCCGCAGTTTCCTGGTCTAGGGTTTTCATTTTATATATAGGCCTTTGTCTTTGTTTCCCCCACATGGTGAAGTCCAAACACATGCTATAAAAATGTCACACAATGTTATAGAGTGTCATAAATAGTGTAATTTGTCATGTTTTGTGCGGTGTGTTTGGCTATCAGCTAACAGCTTTCTAACCTGCTCTGGGACCATGACACAGTTACAATTACTTAGTCCGGTGAGACACAGCTGAGACGCGCCTGCACAGAGCCGCTGCAGACATCTGCATAGATTCAGATGAGAGCGTATCAGGAGTGTGAGACGTGCTGAGAAAAACATTTCCAATACAGTCGGGGTTTAGACAGGGGGTTAGCCAATTGTGGGTTGTATTTATTCAATCAGGCAAATACAGCAGCGGTAGTTGCAGACACACCTGCACTCTGAGTGAACCTCTGAGTGAACCTTTCTAATATATAGTGTGTATTTATTAATCTGACATGGCTGTGATCGGCTCATGGGGTTCCCATGACTCATGTGTCCTGCCTGAACTGACACCTCAGTGGAGAGAAGCCCCCACAGTAAGAACCACAGGAGTAAAGTTGCACAATATCACGGGAATATTTGTAATACAGTTAGTTAGCACGATGACAAAATGACTGGAATCATATTTTAATTTAGCAACCGTACAATGCAGTGCAATGCAGTTATTTCCCAGGTTTTACCCAATACGTCACGTGATCCAGCTGAAAAATATTTACATTGAGCTGGAAAAGGGGGAAATCAGTCACTGAACTAACAGACAGCCATCCCCTATGAATTACTCTAATTTATATCATTAACTAAAGGTGGCTATGCCTCTCTGCATGTGAGCTGCTGGGAAGCATTTTCTTTTTCCATCTCCCTCAACAAACTATTCCTTTAAGCTCAGATCCAGTTTCTTTCCAGTCATGCAACATTAACTGCACTTTAAAAATCAGTAGTTTGATGTTCATTCTCACAAATTAGGCCATTAACGTCATTGGAGTGCCAGGAACAGCACTCACATTTCCATGTCAATGTATCAATGATGGCTCAAAGAATGAGCTCCTCTTTTAAAACCACCTCAGCACTTTTTGCATTTTGATAAGGTTTATTATGAATCTTCCAGAAGATGATACCTGGACCCACTTTGGCAATGACAAACAAGTGATACAACTTTCAAAGAAACACACTCAAGCCTATGTTCACTTTAACCAGTGTTTTATTTCTACACAATAAATGACAGCAAAATGAAAATGATGATCTTATGACTCTTTCTTATGAAAATATAGTACACATCAGACATGTTTTGTCATGTACCAGAGCACCAAAAATATATATAATTGCAACTGTGAAAACAGAGAGAAATATTAACATAAAAGTCCAATCTGTTGTATATGTGCCTGAAAAAGTGCATACTGTGTAAGAACCAAAGAGAGAGGAGGCCATCAGAGGGAGGGAGGGACTACTGAGTCTGATGGCTACCTTTACAGTGTTGGTGAAATTCCCAGCAAACACAAAGGCATCGGGATAAGACTCGACATTATACAGTATGGAGTGAGGAGAAATTAATGCTCTTTGCAGAAAAAATTTGAAATACACTCGTCGATGCATTACAAAGATCAGTCAAGCTTGATTGTGAGGATCAATTCCAACAGACTCCTAAGATGCAGAAATGACCATTGTGTTTTTATTTATCTTGACAACAAATAAATAATTCATGACTCAATGGATGAATTCATGGTTTAGACAACTGACAACAGTGCTTGTACTAAGCCATTATTAACAAATAAATGCTGACAGCGAGTGGTGTGGTAAAGCATCACAGGTCTATTTTTTTTTTCTTCTGTCTTGCAGGTGATACTTTGACACAATGCACAACATATTCACGGTTCATCTTTTTGTATAATAGTTATGATAAAAATCAATCCAAGAGCTACTCCCAAACAGTTAGTACATGGTTTGCAAATACAATCATCATATAATAATATTATTTACATCTTAAAATATATTTGTTGAGCAATCGGGTACGAAACATCGTAATACCACTAGATATCCACGTAATATGCAAATACAATTTTTATGTATTTCCCACTTAGAAAAAAAGGACCATTCACCTTTTTTATTTATTGAGGGATTAGGAAACAGACATAAGTGGACCATTCTATAACCAGAGGCCTGTGAGAGGTACTTCATGTGTTACAATACACGAGGAAAATGTCTTACAACAAGATGGCACATCAGTATTTTTCTCCGCAATGATCTGAGCAAAAATATTTGTGTTAGACGCAATGCTTCTGCCGTTTTTAGACAAGCAATACAACAGCCAGGTGCTAAATTAGAAACAAAGGAGTGACTGGCGGTGGGAAACGTGGAGAGGTATCGAAGCCTGTCAAAAAAAGGCCGCCACACAAATCACATTACGTGATAAGCATAGGCTCAAGGTGAGGAGAACTGTGTTCCTTCAGCCTTCGCAACTTCAAAAGGCTCCGTAAGCTGGGCAAACATCCTCTCTCATTTTCACAGGGCCAGCTTGACCCTGGCAGCCCTGCGCAGGCATACCTGACAGTGACAGATGAGGCAGTGTGTCGAAGAGAGTGGGGAGGTGGGGGGCCGAGGGAGGGGGCGGTGGGAGTCCCAGAAAAGGAATGGCTGCCACCCCCAGGAGGAACTGACTCATTGGCCTCGGCCGGTTGCCAGTCAGCGCCGGCCACCCCTCGCCCAGGGGCAGCCTCTGTGAGTACACAGTTTCACACCTGGACAAATAGCTAGACAAGCCAGGAAAAGCAGCCCACCCATCCCTACCTCTTTCCCTACTTCCAAGAACACTATCTGGGGCACCATCCACTGCCTTCTGACACCCAGTCCTTCTTTTACTTCATTTTTCATCCCTCTCCTGGTCACCTCTCCTGTCCTTAGCTGGCTGTGTACATATATCCCTTTTGTCTTACACCGGTCTCTTGAAACATTGTTTGCTATGTTATGGATTTATGGATTTGACCATCATATACTTGATTCTCTTTTCACAACGCCTTGTATGTATGGTTAATGTGTGCTTTTGAAGAGAAAAAAAAGCAGATAAAGGAAAAAAATAAACGTTACATTCTGTTTTTAAAAGGGGGGCACACTGCACTCAGTAACATTAGAACATGTGGTGGATCCTCATTGGACGCAAGCAGTGTCCATCTCCACTTAATTGACCAATGAGACGCGCTCCTGTGTGGTGGTGGGCCTGAAGTGAACTGTGTGTCTGATCAATGCTTGACAGAAATGATCACAACAGAGCGTGATGACAGAGACAAAATGACAGTTTTGACTCACAGCCGATAATGTTTTTGTTTATAAGAACAATGTAAAAAATAACTTACATGGACATTAAATATAACTTAAAAAAAGTATAACACTCTCAATAAATAGTTCTACTATTTACACCACTGTTATGAGACGCAAAAAATGTCACTAAAATACCAAAAGTATAGAAGCAGCAAACATTACAGGCATGAGGTACAGCAAGGGATCCTGTGATGACTACAGTAGAGAGGTGATGTCCTCATCCAATGCATAATCTTATTCCTTCCATGAATATCTTGGTTTAGCTATAGCTAAAGGGTACCTTTCCAATATTAATAATATAATTTTTCAAGTTGACATGCAGTCACATTCTGTAGCCTTTCTGATAGTAATAACGATCAGTTGTTTTGGTATCCAGACAATGACTAATGATGCAAGGAGGATATTAGTCAAAATATGTGGAAGCAACGACAGGTTATGATAGTTAACAGAAAAAAAGGGAAGGATGCTATGACAGATTTCTGATTCATCCATTTTAACGACTAGAATGGCTTCCCAGGGCCCTCAGCTGCAGATGATGAACCGCATGTCACGAGTGTGTAGCGATTGCAGATCACGTATCTCCCCACTGGTACGAGTTCTACGTAAAGCAGCAGGAGTACGCCTACTAATATTACATCAACATAATAACTCTTTTTTTTATTATTATCTAGGGCTTTATATATTTTGATACTGAATCTGATGATGTAGCCTTTACAATGTCCTTTTTCTTTCCTTTTTAAAATTGACAAAGTATGGCATGAATCCCTATTAATGAGAATCTCTAGATTTAAGCATTTCCTTCCCTTTTGACATATATCTTGGTGTCTCTGCCAAATTGTGAACATTCAACATACAAGGATGTATTACACACACATCGGGGCAAAAGAAAACTAATTTGCAGTCTTCATGTGTCCCCTATTTTTCTTTTCGTGTGTGTGTGTGTGTGTGTGGAGGGGGGGGGGGGCACCTGTATGCATGATGGACAGATGGATGGATTCATTGTTTGTAGAGACAATACCTCCCTACGTCATTGATAACCTCTAATGCAAAGTCAGTTTGGGTTGGAAAAGAAGCCAGATACAAATAAAACACTAATAACAGGAAAGCTAATAGCAACACAGGGAGTCAAACGACCGAATATCATTCAATAATAACATTCAGTTTGTTTCAGATCACCATTCTGACAATAGCAGCTTCTAAACATTTTTGAAAGATATACTTTTTCTCCTTACATTGAAACTAAAAAAAGTGCAGTAACTGAGGTCAATAATATAAACACTGATTAAATATGACATTTTGTAAAAAATGAAATACATGAAAACCAAAACCAAAAACATGTTTCAACACAGCTGTCCATCAAGAACATATAGTAATATTTACATGGTATTTTTGATTTTTTTTCTTCTTCTTCTATTTATTTGGAGGAAAATAATACCTTATCACGTTCTCTGCACGTTGTGGTATTTTATTAGTCCTTCGCCAACATTGGTTTTAAAATTACATGAAATTGGTCTCACATTTCCACTTGGACAGCTTGTTGCGTATTATGATTTATGAGTATGAACTGGAATGCTATATCAACCTAATATGAGTCAGAGGGACCGTGCCATTGGCTCAAATGAAATGAAAAATCCTAATCATGCTGTCTGTAACAACAACTATGGTTGCAGACGAATAAAAGCAGCGAAATTTGGACCAATATGTCAAGCAGCCTTCATTATCAAATGTGCATGAGTAAAAAACTACTGTTTATGTGTCTTTAGTGAAGAATAACAAAACACAAAGCTATTATAGCAGCCATATAATCTAAAGAAGTTAATTGGTGGGGACGGACACCCAAGTTCACAATACTGAAAAGTGCTGGTCAAAACAACCAAGTGCACTTTTTACTGCAGAGACAAACGCAATGGAAAAGTTCATTCTTTAAACACTAGACCCAGCAGAGGATTGAAGGGACCTTTGATCATACTGGGACTGCAAATGCTGTGTTGACATATACATCCAAATGTCATTTTCATGTATAATAGTGTTGCCTGCAGCGCTCCAGCTGATCATCCAAAATGACTGGGAGGGGAGCCAATGAGAGATATGTGTGTATGCATTTGTGTATCGGATGTGGACTCTTTCCACCTGCACTCCCTCTCGCTCAGAGCCAAGGCAGATATCCAGCCCTTTATTTCTGTACTCTTGTGTCGCTGTGCTGTGCAGTACCGTGCGATCAGAAAAAGCCACAGACTCCTGACAAGCGTTGACTACATTCTGAACAGGGCTAGGATCATTTTAGCTTCAGTTTAAACTTTTTTTTAAATTCAGTGCTTGAAGGAAGTTCCAATCAAGCGCCATGAGGGAGGGGTTCAAACTGAAGCTGAAATCGCCCCAACCCAAAGTGAGGTGTTAACGATGACATTCTTTAAGTCGTGGTCATGTCGTATTTTTCTTGGGCGGTTGGGTTAAATGGGAATGACAAGTGAGGTTCTGGGTTTTTTTTTAGGTTTTTTTTTTTTTAAAGTTCTTTAGTGCATTTCATATCTGGTGATGTCCACATGTGATCTCAGAAAGTATTATGTACTAACGTGCAAGTGTGAATAAATGCGATGAAGAGGTCCCGTCAGCAGCAAGGCCGACAAAACTGTCGAACCCTATTAGATATTATAATGTGAAGATGGCGAGTAGCAGCAAACACAGTAGCAGAAGCCATGCTTAAATTATTTTAAATATGCATTCAGGAATTTGCTTTAAGTATAAAATTGTCCTCGAAATTGTGTGTGTAGTTGGTCAACACGTTGTTGACATTTTGGTGTGTGTATTTGTGCATTATATTTTGGCTTTTGTTGATGAATCTGTGGCTTGAAACTTAACTTTATGGCTGTCGCATTCCCCACCAAGCTAGGAATAACCTCTGTAGCCTCTGACGTGCCTATTAAGAAACACACTTTACTGAAAAGGACATAATACAGAATGTCTGACCAGTTTGAAACCAGGAATGATATAAGCTCCTCTGAAAAGATGTTGAACATGCCTTCAAAGGATTATTTTGTTTAGATTTCCTTCATATTTGCAAAACACAGAGCCAACATCTACACAATCCCTCACTTCCACGTTTTGAATTAACTTTGGTTCAATCATGTGATTGTAGAGCAAGGTCAATAAAATAGACACTAAAGCCAGCACAAAACTGAACAAAAGGCATGCTACCTAGGCTTGGTTATATTTTTGTTTAGGTTTTTTTTTTATGTGTTTGTTTTCCTCCTTTGAAAAAAAACAAAAAACAATGTCTGTTTCATGTAACGTATTCATTTTTTTCTCTTTGCTATATATGTTGTTTTTTTGTTGTTGTTTTTTTAAAGGATGATATTGCAGGGGTTACTTTCCTTTTAGCTGAGAAATGAAGTTTACTGTGGAGTCTCATGGGTCCCATCCTATATTCTAGATCTTTCGGTGATGTGGAGGCAGATACATTTCAGCTGGTTGCGGTTGCAGTATGGATGGAGAGGTATGCCTGTTAAGCAGCATGTGCAGGAAATTTGGAGGCCGAGAGGAGGATGAAGGAGGGATCTGCCTCGGCCACTCAGGCTGTGTTGTGTTGGAGCAAGGGTCCTGGGACGTTGAACAGAGGTCCCTGCTCAGGTTGGTCACCCGAGGGAGTGGACGTGTGCATCCTTCCTGTTCTCTAAAGCATTCAGATCCCGACAGGAGCACTCATCCCTTATGTCGCAGGACATGGGGAATGGAATCACCTGGGTGGGAGAGAAAGAAATACGTGCACTTATAAAGTTGTCATTTCAAAATAAAACTATTATATTTCACTGCTATAATTAAAGTTTGGCTGGGTTCAAGTGCAACAACTTTGATTTCCCTGAATGATGTAATGGAGCCACAGATCAATTCGTTTTCTCAATGGAACAAGCTGTGATGTGATACAAAAAAAAGAAAGATTACAAATGTATATTTCATAAAGTTACTTTTTTTCTTTCCATTTGACTATATTTGTTAATATATAACATTTCCAGTGAACATGTACATCGCCTAGCTTTCCCCATCTCTCTCTCTCTCTCTCTCTCGTCCACACACACATACACATGCTCACTTTCTCTCTCCTCGTAGTTGATGTAGACCAGATTTTCACACATATCAAACATATCAATAATGCTGATTGAATCAGTGAGGTTCTCATTAGGCCATTTGTCTCAATTTGTAGTGGGTATACAACTCTGTGTACGCTGTGTACCTAACCCACCAGGCACTAAAGCCTCCAGTGTTTCATATCCTCGCTCATCAATTTAGACAAAGAACAAAACGACTGTGAGAATAATGGACACCTGCCAGCCAATGAGAAGCAACAATTATTGTCATGGTACACACGTATGTAACAATGTTGTGCAGTATTTCAAAATATGTTGTTGTTTTTCCCCCCTATAGACCATTAGTTCCTAGAAACAAGCAGTAGGCGTTCATAAGACCTAAAAAAAAGAATATTATAGATATTAATATCCTAATTTTTCCAATAGTCTGGTGTCAAAGTGAAGTACTAGAGGTGAGAATCGAAGATCAGCGGCCATTGCCCCTGGCGTTTGACGTCACTAGATAGCGTTGACAATGCGTCAGCAGCACCAGCTGCTGCTGCCTAGTCTGCTTCCCTCTCGGGGGGCCTGCTTCAGCTGTTTGGGTACACAAAGCGTGTCCAGGCCAAACAAGGAACACATGTGGTCCAAGTCATGGAAGGCCGGCAGTAGACCAAGGGCATGTCTACATTTGTGTCCTGGTGGCTTATCAGATCTATCTGTGGGGGCCGGCGGTGTCGCTTTTTCTTGTTCGAGGCTGAGTGGTACTGCCTTTTTGGAACAAAGGATCTCTATATACAATGTAAAAGTTATAACACGGCTGGCTACTGTTACCAACACAGATACTTGACAGTCTGCCTCTTGCCAAACACAGTTAGCAGTTCAATGGTATTAGTGAACGCTGTCTGGCTTCTACGGGAGGAGTGGTTTCCAGGGGAAGGTCATGAGGCTATTATCTGAATGTGGAGTAGCTGCTGTATAAATACTACTACTGTAATGCCATCAAACAAAGTGCATCATGAGTTAGTATTATCTGAAAGGGTTAGTCCGGTAATTACTAAATGCATTAGCATTGGAATGAGAAAGAAATTAGAATCTCCGTATGGCCATTCAATTGCAGACCACCCAATTTTGTTAAGCTAAATATTAATGCAATCCTCATTGTGAGTGGTCCCTTACCGCAACTCGTCAAATACCCCTGTTGGAGGAGGGACCCCTTTCCTCTGCACAAAGCCAAAACAACTCGACTGCCAAGTATGAAATTACCGGGATCTTCCACACTGCTTCCACATCAATGGGGATTTAACATTTTTAGGACCTAATGATATAAACAATTCAAGTGCTCATTTTGTGAAGTTGCTTTACCTAAAAAAATTTAAATCCGCCCATTTACAGATATGTCTTTGTCAGTGTAAGACAATGGGGGAAACATTTTTCCCCCCTAATGGCATCATGTGATGGACACGGAGGTCATAATTCCACGGTTTGGCAATTACAAAAACAATGTCTTTAAAGCATGGAGGTCTTCCTGGAGGTTTTGTTCAACTTCTGAAAAGATTGTCGTGTTTGTTATCTATAATAAGTATGTTTGTTTAGTAATTGTGCAATGTACGGAACTTACAGAACAATACTATATATATAAAACATGGTATCACACAGGACACGGACAGCGGTCTCCGAGTTGTTTGTTTGATCCGCTCCATCCTCCTCATCCACCCGTCCCATATTGACTTTCTCAAGATGTATATTACATAAGTTGTTGTGACCGTCTAATAATAACGCATGTTTGAGCCTGGTGTGTCCCATACAGACGCTATAGTGTACCTTAGTGTGTCAGTATCAGAAGCCGAGGGGCACTGACCAAGCAGCAGCATGTGGCCGGTCTTTCAGACAAATTGTTTACCCATTTTAAAAGAAAAATACACAAATTATTTTTTAAAAAGCACGAAAAAAAGAAAAAATCCCATGTGCATCCATGATGTTGCGCCACAAGAAGATTATGACCAACATCAAACAAGAAAGTGAAATAAAATAAAAAAGATTATGTAATTAAAAAAATAAATTGTTGAGCTAGATTAGTGTCTTTCAAATAGGATGTCTATATATATAAAAAATCAGTCAGTAATGAGCCCTTCCTACAACTTCCCAATTTCTTTTAGCTATGCTAAAAGTACATAATAATAAATATCACACCTTGCTTTGGATAGTCAATGTAAAATATTGTAGTTGGTGGTAAATGCAACACACAGGAAACACCACCAATAGTTTGTGAGAGTGGAAGACTTGTAGACAGCAGGTCTGGGGAATGATGGGGGAGCATGCTAGTCACTGAGGAGTAGTGACGCAGGTTCCCCTTTGAAAAGGGGTATATAATAAGTTGTTTGTGTGGGGGGAATGGGGGTGTTCCTAATGTGAGGGCCAGGTGGGCAGTGCCCAGACGCCTCTGAGAAAATGAGGCCTACATGTGACGACTTTACAAGCCTAGGGCCGGACACACTTTAGAAACAGCTGTACAGCCGTGTTCTTGGCTTCAAAATGCCACAGAGGAAACACTGTTCATGTAAACCGCATGAACAGTGTTTCCTCTGTGGCATTTTGAAGCCAAGAACACGGGGCTCCTCGCTCCCACATGACTCATTCTCAGATTAATTACACTATCTCTCAGGTTCACACTTTCACCATTAGCGTCTCTTCCTCACTTTGCCTTGCTTTATTACTCCTCTCTCTTGCAGCTCACATCCCCACTACCCCTCCCAATACATATCACTGCCCCTCTTAGGCCACTTCTGTTTATCTCTCTATCTGGAGAATGATGGTGGGTGGCAAATTTGACATGATTTCCTTTGACCTTGACCTCCAGGGTGGCTGGGCCAGCTGCCACATCTGGCCATGACTTGAGAGTTCTCTCAGGGTGGCTGGGAAATGGGACTAGCTGGCCTTGTGGGCCTAGGGGCCCTCGTGTTGCCCCATGTCCCAGGGCTGGAGGAGGACTGGGGGAGGACACCCACTAACAGCAACATGAAAGCCCTTCTGAAGAACGCAGACCTTGTCAGAGCCCCATCCTTCCATCTCTGGAACAGGTCAAAATAACAGAGTTCCTCTCATTTATGTGTGTGCAGTATGTGCATGTCAGGCGGTGCTTAAAGGAAGGAAGGTGTGTAAGGGGCACAGGCCTGCGGAAAGGGGATCTGGCTGACCTTGAGATGCATAACACACAGTTCATTAGCAAGTAACAGTTGTTATTAGAGTAAATTATAGCCAGAAACATTTATGCCAGACTTCGAAATACGATAGGAAACATTTCAGGGAATGCAGTACGACTCTGTCTTTTATAAGGGCGTTTTTCACATAAATTAAAACATATTTATCCATCTAAAATTGTATCATCTCTGTACACAAGAGTTATGGAACAAACAATGCAACTGCAATGCAAATGGAGGTAAAGGAACACAAACAGTGAGCTGTGCTAACACCAACTCATGCAACTGTAGTCTCATGACTCCAAACTAAGGTTTCAGTACAGCACTCGAGCTGCATGGTATCATAACGAGTTATTAACAGTGTTATGTAACACTGTTACACATTTTATCTCACACTAAGAAAGTCTACTTTGTTAAAGTAGTTGCACTAGTGCAGTTGTTAATATTACGTTATTTGAACACGGACCACGATGATTTTTCAAAACTCAACCAAGTAGTTTTGTTCCCTTAACCCAACCAATCGTTCTACGATTGTTTCACAACGTTTTCTGCGTCATACGAGCCTGATATGAAAGGTATTTATGTTTTTTTTGGTCAACTCGATTTGCCAACACCTTCAGAAAGTGTGGACAGTGTGTGTGTCCGCAGTGTGTAACTTGCTCAGCTGTGTAGGAAAGCCCGGCTCCTTCCTCCACATTAACCTTCCCTCTCAGGTGCCTTTCACCCCCTCAGCCTCAGATATACCGTGACACAGAAACCCCCCTATTGCATGTGCGTGCCTGCTCCTGTGCCCCCTTCTCCCCTTTAACTGTCCTGGCAGAGCCTTGGCAACAGGAAATAAAGTCCATTTAGCTGCCTGCAGAGGTTAAAAAAATAAAGAGCTGTTGCTGGCATGCGCTTTTGGCATCCTGTTATGTGAATGTTTGCTGTAGAACACGTTTAGTTTGAAAAATAGAGACAAAAACAATGTATCTATGTTGCAATCCAGCTATCTATAGCTCTGTTTGGATTAGTTAGAAATAGGTTAAATGTCAATGTAATAACAGCCAAAAGCCCAGAGAAGAAAATGACATGTGTGCTGGTGTTTTGAAAGAGCTTTTTCCACGTGAATAACCAAGAGAGACGGAGAGGTTTAGTGGTCAGCTGTGGCGATCAGAGACCGTCAACTTAGACACAAACATGCATCGTGACACAGAGCAAGTCACGTATTGCCCAATGTTTTGCCAGACTGAGAGTTGTAAACAGGGGGGAGGGACAGTGAAGGATCTGAGCAGTAGCCCAAGACAACAACACCACCAATAGAGACAGGAAAGCCCTACAGGAATACTTAGAAAAAGTTGTTTTAGGGAGGCCAAGCCATATAACTATATAATCGGTGATCTTTGCATACTGCTTCAAGCATGCGGGAAAGGAATTCCTTCCAAACTAGGGGGGCACCTACAACACGGGTCTTTTCTCAGGCAACCCTCAGAAAGGCATACTCGATAACCTTGCCTCCTCTCTTCCCCGCCTCTCCAAATTTAGCCAACAGCTTGCAACTATTAAGGGGAGATCCTGTGGTGACCTTATACGTAGAGCCAGTCCTTGCACCTTCAAAGCTCCCGGGGTGGAATAATACACAGCAAATCATCCAGAACTCCCTAATACACATATCTCTATCAAAATAAAAAACGAGAGCAGCTTTTGCTGGGAAGGGGAGTGAAAATGAATGAGCAGCTGAGTTCCATTGCTTTTAACAATTCAGCTCCCTTTTCTCTCAGTTATTTAGCTGTTATCTGGATTAAACTCAGAGTTTAGGAGAACCGCGAGGAACCTGGACTACTTATAATAATTGATACCTATAAGAGTATTTAGGCGAGTAAAACATTGCCCAATCGTTGTATCTGGAAGACATTTTATTACATTCCAGAAATTATGATTTTCATATTGGATGGTTGAATCATTTCAGATTTAAGAAGCATGGAGTTTGATGTTGGGGAATTTAATAATAACTCATGGAATTAAAGAAGTCACTGAAGAATCTTCTGCTAAAGAGGGGTGAACAGGTAATCATCAGGGTGTTGTATCTTGTGACGGTGCTATGAACAGTTGGTTTCAGGTCACAGAGGTCGGCAGATTTGGACTCTTTCGACGAACTAAAGGGATACAAATATATAGGACTCTTGTCACAACACGCTGGGGACGACAACACAAGCAAGATTCCCACTGAGCTACCAGACCTCTTGTGCATAACAACCAGTGTGTGTGTGTGTGTGTGTGTGTGTGTGTGTGTGTGTGTGTGTGAGACAGAGACTGAGAGTGAGAATGAGAGTGAGAAAGCCAGACTGTGAATGAGTATCTGACAGTGAATGAGGAGGAGAAAGAGTGAATGAGAAAGAGTGAATGAGAAAGAGTGAATGAGAAAGAGTGAATGAGAGTGAGAGGGAAAGAAGGAGAGAGTTAGAAGGCTGGTTTGTTTTAGTGAGACGCGACACACTTTCGTTCCTACTGGAAATCTTTGAAATTTTCATTTGTCAAAAGACTAAAAACAACTCAACTTAACATGACTAAGAAGTGCATTTGTTTGGGATGGTTTTCATTCCTTTTCACTCACCCAGAAGGAGTCACTTCTCAAACTATAACAATACATATCAAAGGCAGTTCGTCCCCATAAACAACTGACTCCATTATTTGCCCACACCAAAAAAATGTCTGTGTTGGAGTTGAGCAAGCCTGTAGGAACACGCTACCCATCTATGACCAGTGTGTTATTTAGCATTTTCCTTTTGTTTTTGTTTTGTTTTTAGAAGTTTTTTATGCAACTTTGTCCTTGTCTACCTGCCACGCATTTGTTCAAAACACCCTGTTTCTGTTATGACTGAGTTAATCAAATAGGGATGATGCTGAGGATACGTTTTTTCCCAAGAGCAATAGACAACTAAATCCAAATGCTTATGAAACACAAGTACCAAAGTTATAATAAGTTCAGAGGAAATATGAATGTGGACAGAAAAATAGCGCAGTAATAAAACAACTGAAGGTGGAAGGTTGCTAATAATTTAAAACTGGCATTTAAGGTAATTTGAGTTTTATTCATGTACGTTTGTATTACCCGAGGCATTACGCAACATGTGTGTCAATTAGGCAATGGCCTTACAAACAGATTAAACATCTGGCTTTCCTCTGCTCCTATCAATTTCACATATCAGCTTAATTCCTTTGTGTTTCCTTTTTCTCTTTCACTCACAGTTGCTTTTCTCACCCCATGTTCCTGGCAGCCGATTACATCAAATTATGGTTGCTTATTTCAAAGCAATTTTTCGTATCTCTCTGAATAGTTGCCAGGGGACCAAATAGTACAAAACACCAGCCAGACAGCTTTCTTCAAATAACGCCAGAGTGAAATGCCTTCAAGTAAAAATTGGACAAACAACCAAGAGTTCTTGAGTCCCGCTACAGTATAATACTTACTGTATCATACAGTATAATACTTACTGTATGGTACAGTATAATACTGTATCGTACAGTATAATACTTACTGTATCGCACAGTATAATACTTACTGTATCGTACAGTATAATACTTACTGTATCGTACGGTATAATACTTACTGTAACGCACAGTATAATACTTATCATACTGCAGCAGCCCACTGAATATTTCAGTAGATGGAACAGAACCAAATCTGTCTTTGCTGGCACGACAGAAGATAGTACGAAGTAGGTAACTGGATCCTCCATTAGCCTGTATTTCTGTAAACTGCTAACACCTGTTTTTACAGACACTACTATTGACCATCGGCATGTAGCATCCTTGGCTTCGAAATACGGCAGCAGTAAACCTGGGCCAAATTCTTCTCCAAGGATTATAGACCAACTGAAATCTCAATAATGTTTTGGTCAACTATATATATTATTAAAAGGAAGAGAAATAGTTGGAAAGAAATACTGGAGTGGTGTCTCCATGTTTGATTGACATCAGCTGGATGGGTGGCTTCATTTCAGTCACCACTTACTATAAAGAACAATAAAAAGGATAATATAACTATTGAAATCTGTGTTTTGTTTGGGACTGGTTTATTTTGGGTAGTGGACAAAAATGCCAAAATATTCTAAGAATGTTGTTTTGAAACAATAGCAGGGATTGTTTCAACTTCGCCTTTGATTAAAAATAGATGTTTGCAAACTGTAAAATAAATAAAAAATGTAATTCAATTTAGAGCATGTGTCCCAATAACCAAAAGAATTAGCGTGTTTTTTTCTGTGGCAGCCAGTAGCTCCCATGAACTATGATAACGTTTATGGTTATTTTGCAATTGTTACTGGAGCAAATATGGCAATAGCACAGTGTTTCCGCTGGCTTTCTATAGCGGGGCCCCCAAGCTAAAATATTTGCAGCCACCGCAAAAGAAAAATTATTTTAAAAAAAACACAAAAGAGTTATAGCTCTGATAACTGCAGAGAGAGGAAGAGGGAATGAGACAGAGAAAATATGCAAACGTTTCCTCAACACCATACCGCATCGACTCATGTCAGCGCAACCGTCCGTGCGAAAAGCATTCTCCCTGAGCTGGACCCGCCCACAAGAGTCCGTGGTCCAATGTACATAGGTTTAAACAATATGAATTATGAAAAGGCTCCAAACCTCTAAACTTTAGAATAAGCTCTGGTTGTTTGATCTATGTCATAATCAAGAGTTATAACCAGATCACACATCGTATTGTATAAATTATAATTGTGTAAAGTATAAGCATTTACCTTACCTTTGAAAAACGTCCTTTAAAACACCTCATTGTTTTTGTGCTGCGCTAGAGTCTGCATCATGAGAAAACTATAACCGACTATATATACATATGTGTTGTACCGTGAACCTTATGCATACAATAATTACACAATTATCAGAATCAGAATCAGAATCAGAACCATTTATTGCCATGTATGCTTACACATACAAGGAATTTGTCCTGGCGGGAAGGTGCATACATTTAACATTTAACAATACACATTTAACAGTTAACGCAGTGCAATAAATGAGGATGAATGGATGAATGAATATCTACATTGAGACAGCAGCATAACAAAATACCAAAGTAAGATAAAGTGCATGGAATGTGCATGAGTGTAAGTGTTGTGTGAAAATGGCAAGTGCAATGCCCAGGTGTCAAGTGTATTCAAGTCAAGTATAAGTATAAGGCTATGTGCAGGGGAGTGTCCGGTGGGGATTGTCTGGGGGTGACAGAGTCATTAGAGTCAGTGGGGGACCCGGGCTCTGTTGATGAGCCCGACGGCAGACGGGAAGAAACTGTTTTTGTGGCGTGAGGTCTTGGTCCTGATGGACCGCAGCCTCCTGCCAGAGGGGAGGGACACGAACAGTTTGTGTCCAGGGTGAGAGGGATCAGCTACAATCTTCCTCGCCCGCTTCAGGGTCCTTGAAGCAAACAAGTCCTGGAGGGACGGCAGATTGCAGCCAATCACCCTCTCGGCAGAGCGAATGATGCGCTGCAGCCTGGCCTTGTCCTTGGCAGTGGCTGCAGCGTACCAGACTGTGATGGAGGAGCAGAGGATGGACTCGATGATGGCAGTGTAGAAGTGCCAAGTGTAGAATTATTAAATAAATACATTTCGAAGCATAACTAAATAAAGTAGTTTTTGCATTCGAATAAATAAATAAAAAGTTGCTTTTAAACGTCCCCTCATATCCCTTCATTAAGGAAAAACACATTTGAGACATTTTCGTTGCGTCCCTGAAGTTTTTTATGCGCACCAACATGTTCTCATGAGGCTCTGAAAGAAAAAGGTTTGCATCAAAACCCTGCATGGATTTCTTACTCTTCCTTACTTGTTTTATTACACCCAAACACAAGACATTCAGTTCAACTGGCCGTGCCCTCCTTTGATGGAAAACCTAACTCTGACAAAACCAATAGCCTGCTCTCCTCTAGCGCGGTTCAACCTCTTGTTGCTGCAGTAATTCAATAGAAGCGACCCTCCCGTTGGGGTCTGTCAGTAAACGTGAGTTATGCAAGTTCTGGCTGAGCCCCTGCACTGGATTGGGGCCAAAAGATGTAGAGATGAGATAGCGTCAATCAACAGCGGCAAAACCACTTCAGGAGTTAGTTCACTTCCCAGCGGGTTGCTCACCGACTTTCCTTCTGCTATTGAACTTGTGAAAAAAGACAAAAACAAATAATGGCCCTCTGGATCTCTTTCTAGCTGAGCAGCAGAGTGCAATAGCATCTTGGGGCAACTTCAGTGACTGGAAGCTTTGCAGCAGCACAGAGGACATTCATCTTCAAATAAAGGTTGAAGAATAAAGCATATAATTAATAGGTATGGCAATTTGGATTATTCCTGTGCTAGCCCATATATTAAAATCTACAACCAAAGCACTAGCTAGTCGGTGGGCACTATATTTCAACTTTTTACTCTTGTATGAATACATTACAGAGCATGCATGAGGTGTTTATGCTTCTATATACCAATACTATTAGTATTAGTTTAGTGTAGCTAAACCTTTGTGATTATTGTTGATTAAAGTCCAACTAAAATCACATTTAGTTGTCTTGAAAATATCAGAAATGCTTTTATTTGTCTCTTTTTTTCTTTGCTGGCTGGAGGAACATGTTGCTGTCTGTGTTTGGTTGACAGCGGGTGGCTGAGTGTTGACGTATTGAAGACTAATGAGCACACCGGCATCTAACCAAACCAAAGTGACATCTGCAGAGATGTTAACATGCTTTACAGTAGCACTAAAGAAACACTGCGGTCAAGACAGCTGTATTTTCAGATTGGTTTGGGTTTTAAAACACGTCTATTCGTGTTGTACGTCTGGGTGCTTCTCAATGAGTTTGAGCCTTTGGGAAAAATGTGTAAATGTGACCATTCAAAAAGGATTCAGCAGTGCAGTTTGAAAATGTGCAAAAGCCATGATCAGTCTATTGCCAATGTCTTCACAGACAAAAGGTTTAAAAAGGAACAAATAATGGACATCAAATAAGCTGTCATCTGTTAGCCAGGAAAGAAATATGATTATTTGTGTCCTCATGGCTATGGACCCAAAAGCCCCCAAAAAGTTGTGAAGGTGGACCGAAAGCAATCATGGGAACTTTGATTGTACTCCGGAATATGGCGAGATGTCCCTTGTGTGTTCCCTTTTTTCCCCAGGGAGGAAATGAAGAGGCTCTCCCATCAGACACACTGACACAGCCAGTGAGACACATAGACCGCAATATAAGTCCAACCAGACATACAGATGGATATGCCAGGAGGACAACTTAAGTCCCTCGCCAGATTCACAGAGGCAGGCCAGGCCAGAGAAGCAGATGCTGCTGCACAGAAGCTACAATAGACTTTCAATCAGTTCCTTTGCCAGCAGCTGACTGGAGAGACCAGACAAAGCACCTCCCGGAATTAAGAGCAGTACTACCACGGGTATGACCAAAGTGTTAAGTCTTAATTCGGAAATACGACACAGCTGATTGAGTGCTGACAGAAGGGACTTTCATCATACGACGAACCATTGATTTATAACTCAAGTTCTTATAATAATAATCTTTACTCTCTGTGATAAATAAATTAGATTAGAATCACTACCCACATTGGGTAAGGAGTAACTTCACATGAATGCAGACACGCAAAGGCAAATATAGACGTTTTCCACATCAGGAAACTAAGTTTTACAGAGAGACGAGGACTGTTGATGAAGTATGAAAACTCCTACTCTCTTGGATGTGATATCAGTAATCTGTTTACCAGTAATCTTAAACCGGACGCAAGGCAAATAATGGAGGAATCTGTCTGAAGACGTTCCAAGAGGTGAAATACAGCAGTCTTCAGCAGTGTATTGAGTTGTGGTTCCCATTAAACGGACCTTGTGTAGGTAGAAAGGATCATTTATAAAGCTTGAAAATGAAAAAGTCCAAGTGGGTGGTTCGGCACATGGAAATGGGAAAAATGATCACATGTGGGAGGTTGGATTTATTCCTAAGCTTTGTGTGACTCCAGAGTCGGGGAACAAACACTGACTGTTGATCAGTGTGACCAGGACCCAAACCAACATCCTCTCTTTGTCTGAAGGGAGAGATTTATTCGGATGTGCAAGCACGACACTAACCTTCTTGGTCTTGACAGTGGATTGGCAGCAGTCTCCTCCGTCATAGTTACAGAAGGCTCTGTTGTTGATCGAATCACAGTAGTTGTCTCCCATGAATGGCTGCATCAGACAGATCAGGGAGAGATTGTAATGAGTAGAAGAAGAACAAATGAAAACTGAAAAGAAAGAGACACTTTTAAAGTGGTTTACAATGGTAAAAAGGTGAATTAACAAGGATGCCTTTTGTTTTAGTGGCACTTTCCTCTTGAGCATTTCATGATATTTTAGAGGTCTCTGGATGAATTTGCTTATGAATCCCATGCATTACACTTCCCTCATCTTTCATTGTGACTTTTTAAGCCCTTAGTGGGCCAGACCCCTTAATCAAACTGAGGATACCATAAACTATTCACTGCACAAAACACTCTAATAAGGTGATTTATTGGGTTGGCCCCACCCTCGCCACTTGGGTTACCAATCAGGTTATCCAATTGGCATAAACTGAGTAGATGATATCATTCTTCCATGACGTGACGTGGAATTCTTTCACATGTTGTCTTCTCATGTGAATGCAGCATTTTTAGAGGAAAGATATGTTTGGTCCACGATCGAATGATCACAATTGTAAGAGGTAATTACACATCAGATTACAACAAGCTAATACCAGATGGTCATTTGGCGACAGCATTTTTAATTATCATACAAAGGACTAAGTGGCTTCTGTTGACAACCACCTGTGCACTCTGTGCAGGAAGTTGAGCGCAGCAACTTGCAGCAGCAACTTGCAGCAGCAACTTGCAGCAGAAACTTCCTCAATGTGGACATTTACTGTGGTGTGTAAAGAAACTCGGACTTGGAACAAACTGGAATATTGGCCAAGATAAGCATCTACACTCAAATCTCGTAACCTATATCAGACACATTTCTCATCACTCTGTTTTGGTTTGGGGTCAAGGAAGGAGGAACAACTATTAAGTATTACAGTCTCTTATGATAGATGAGACTATTACTCCACAAAAACAAAAATCAAATTCAGGTCGATTCCTTACCTCACATCCTTTGATGCAGTGGAGCAATTCTGGGTGTGGATACCATTTCAGTCCCATTGTACAGACTATGCTCTGAAAGAAAAGACAAAAGTTGAGGTGAAGCGTAATTGTAAGTGTAAGTTATACTGGTGCTTTCAGTGGTTTGGGTTATTCCCCTTATGAACAGCATTTAAACTGCTTTGCCAAGACTCGGTTCTTTTTACCTGCATTTCAATCCATATAACTCTAACACAAACTAAAGTATCTTGGCATTTTCTAGCATGCACACACACACACACACACACACACACACACACACACACACACACACACTTACACACACACACACACACACACACCTAAAACAGCAAAGCACAGGGGATATCAAAACGCCTCATGTGCTTAGAATTAGTTGATTAGTACAAGATAAAACATTATAAAAAGTAAGTCATGGGCCCATGGTATAACTGATATGGTAGCGTGAGTGAGAGAGGGTGAGAGAGAGAGAGAGAGAGAGAGAGAGAGAGAGAAAAGGGTAAAAAGCACCGGGTTCTCAAATATCTTTGCAGAATGTGTGGAATTCCATCCGGTTCGCCCACTGTGCTCTTCATTGAAATGCATCAGAAAACATTTGTGTCCAGGCGATATGAGCGGCTCTGTGCATAGAATGTGAACCTGCATGTGCAAATGCGTTCATGTAGGCCTTTACTGTATGAAAATGCATACACTACTGTGTGTGTGGGAGTCAGGTGTAGGGGCCGTTGTGCGGAGCATATGAGTCTACTCGAGCCAGCAGGTGGAGAAGGGTTTTGTTTACAGCACAACGACCCTAGACTTGGATAGCAGAGTGCATGATCGAAAATATCATCCACAGCAAAGGACTGTCTGTCCTCAGATGGTCCATTTCTCAGACCCCCTGTGTCCAAATATCTCCCAAAATTGGCGTGCTTTTCTTTTGTTGCTGCAAACTAAGGTATTTTTCATTTCAGTGCTGTCAGCAAATCAATGCAAAAAACAAAAATGGGGTTGAAGGTGGAAAGAAAGAACGACATAGCATCCGAGGACTGATGTAGTACCGCATAGCAGAATGCAGGAACGTCTGTGGTGTGTGAGCATGTGTGTTCAGCAGAGAGGGCTGTGAGGGTTGGTCCCTATATGGTGGAAGATTAAGCACATTATTTTGTCTTATAGGTGAAACTTTTTGCAACTACTGTACTTTTATTCTCCTTTTTCCGTGCTTTGCTATGATGATGTCATCCAGAAACTCCTTCTCTTCTCCTCTCTCTCTCTTCCTCACTCTTTTTTTCATCTCTCAGCGAGGCCGTAAATCATGATAATCCATGATTGTGGCCTGGCCTCACCCCTCACTACGTGTAGGATCCTCACCCTCTGAAACCTCCCCGGGGCGCTGATACCACATAAAAATAGATCCCTATCTCAGCGCCACCACAGACGAGGTCATGTCATGTAGAAAATGACTAATTCCACAGCAAGCTCGACAGGGTAATTTTGCTGATAAAGGGGGAGGAGGGTGCTGGGGGCGCATAATTGTTAGAGATAGAGGGACAGGAAAAAAGAAGAGGAGGAGGTGGCGGCTGGGAAGCAGGGGAGAATTCTAAGTGGGTCACACTAAGAACCAAAATACAACTAGTTTAAAGACAATAAATCAACATCACTTATTAAGGTGGGCAACATTAACCTCCAACTCAGCAAAGTAAAACTAGAGAGTGCATTTGGGGACATGAATTCTCCTTTACTGTATGAAGAATCCCAATCTGGAGGTAAGTTTGGACTCATGTTATGATTTTACTGTACATCATTGTCATGAATGATGATGATTGCATTCATTGGATTTCCTATATCAGAAAAGGTAAAGCATGTGTGTGAGTAGGTGTGTGTGTGTCTCAAATTAGTCTATTTGGAATCAATTAGTTGAGAGGTAGTGGAACAGGACAAAACATAAGGTCTCACTAGCAGCAACAACTTTTCCTCCTCCTGTCTCCTAACCCGGGAAACCCTCGCTCCATCAGCCTCACGTCTCTGACTATCTTCTGCCCCCAACAGCAGAGTGGCTTCTCTTCTCTGCTCCTCTCTGCTCCTCTGGTTACACATTGTGATGCTATTGAGTCTCTGACTCTACAGCTAAAATGACATTAAGCGGACAAAAAAAAGGTGGAAAGCAAAAATTGGAAGAGTTGATGTCTAGTAAGCTCCGCCTACCCACAGACACACACTCATATGCACACCATAGCCCACCCCCGCCTCTTAACCCCACCCACAAGCTTCATGGAAACAACAGAATGACACCATGGGGGTAGGGTGTCACCCCGACTGGGACAAGGTGTACAGTTCAGTGTTTAATGACCTTCCCTAAAATAACATCTTAACTCTAACTAATTGTGCTACCTGCCAGTGTAAGGAAACAGTACATAATCATTACAGTCTGTAGCTGTGAGTGATGTCTAAATTAAATAAGGTTATTAACCAGTGAGCAACATTTACAGTAATTACTTATGACAATCCATTTTATAAGGTTTTACCACTTGGTAGTGTGGTTTTTCTATGTTTTGTTTTGCTTTTTCACTATGTGTTATTTCTGGATTAGACAAACACATGGGAAATTGAATGCTAAAAATGTCTTTATTCCCAAAGAAGCTTTGCAGCAGTTTCTCCAAGAAGGTTGTTGAATAGCACATTGAGGACATGGACACAAAAGGGCGGCAGCAAGTTTTTTTTTACACTTCCAGTTAAAAATAGAATAAAAATGTCTGGCATTTTGCATTGTGGGTAGTAGACCCAGGATGTAGACGCTCTATGTGAAATTCCTTACAGGAGAGTTATAGGATCAGAGTTGTGGATCGCAGAACTTTGTGAAGTGCGTCTGTCAGAGCTGTGAGGGACACACAAACACATGGACAAACTTACTTTGACTTTGTGCGGGTTCCTCCAATGTTCTACCAGTACATTTTCTACTGTCATGTTGCTAGGGAGGATCACCACGTCGTTGTTACCCTCTCTGCACGTCAGCTCACACTCCTCACCTGTGTGTGTGTGTGAGCAAGAGAAAAACAGAGAAACAAAACCAATAAATGCAATTCAAACGACTTTCAGATGATTATGACACAGTGATATTTAACATGCTTCACAGTGGTTTAGACATTATATTGATTCTAATTCAAATGTTTACAAACAGTACAACATGAAAAGGAATGGGGTAATGTGAACAATGAAGAATAATAGTACACTTAACAAAAACTGTGAGCAATATGAACAATGAAGGATGACACCAGCAGTAAGAAAACGTAATTGTTGTTATACAACATTTAATTTGTGCATACAGACCTATGCCGTGTCCTCGCTTGCATGAGTACTGAAGGCTATAATGGAGGTTTTGAGGTAAAGAACACTGGCCTTTGCTGTGTGGGCATAGGCGGAATGACCCTGTCCAGTTCCCATCCTTTCTACAACGGATCACATTGGACCCTGCGCCCTGAAAATAACAAATATATTGACAAGAAAAACATTAGACGTACATATTGACAGGCAAACAGGAGCAGGCCATGAACATTAAGGGAGAAATACAATCCCAATTTTATCAGACATCCAACCCACAACGCCTCAGAGGCTGAATAGATTAAAAGGTGGATACATTTCAAAAGTCTGTGGCAGCAAGACTATTCTGAAAATCAATAGCAATCTAATTAGTATGGCGTCAAATTGAGTAGGGCTAAGGGAGGCAGGGAGAGAAAAAGGCCGGGAGAGACAAGTGGTCAGACAGCGAGGGCGGTCGGAATAACATCAGATAAAAAGAGGAAAGTGAGTCTATTGGGGATAAGGCTCAATTTAATCACACATTGTGCATCTTATCAGCTGACATGATTATATTATACATATGTGCTATCTCTCCAATAGTGTGCTTTAAACAAACATGACTATGCCTCGGTACTGAACAGTCATCAAATACAAATGCTTCTAATTTATTAATTAAACAATTCACGACTTGTGTCATGTCGAGCTCTAAAAGTGATCAACAGTGAGGACGCACAGACGGGAGATAAAGAGAGAATGTCTGACTGTTTTTGTATACACATGACAAAAAGAAGACATACATATAGGTAAAGCAAGAACAGAAAGAGAGGCAAGAGATGGACAGACCTGCTGGCATGGAGCGTGCAGCAGCCTCACCGTATGGGCAGAGCCTCCTGTGGCGGCAATAGCAGCGTTACCGGCAGGATCAGAGCAGTTGAGTTTGCAGACGCTGTCAAAGCGGAAGCCGTCAGTGCAGTGATAGGAGCCGTGGAAGATGGGGGGCGGGGCATCACAAGTCACCGGCTCGCATGCTCCCTCCAGCCAGCTGCCATCCTCTGTACACTGGCGCTTAAATGCACGCCTAGAAGTAAAGAAGACGATTGACATTCAGGCGTGTGGGCTCTGTGTCCAATGAAGAACCAAATGAATAATCAACAAGCATGATGTGTCTTCCTTTACCTCTTAGGTTTGTTGCTGACATGGTAGCCTGGCTTGCACTTGTACTTGCAGAGCGTGCCCACTTTGAGGCCGGTCTCGTTGCAGCGCTTGGTCTGCAGAACAGCGTTGGGTACCGGAGGAGGGGCTGGGCAGCGGAGTTCACAGAGAGCCTCCGGGAAGGACCAGAGCCCGTCTTCTAAACAGGTGAGAGAGTTGTTTGTACCTGGGAAGAAAAAGAAGACAGGGTAGATGAACATTCTGTGTTGGATAGTAAAAAAGAAGCCACATAAATATATATATATATATATATATAAATGGATTTATTGAGGAACTGAATAAGACAATTAAATGTCTGAAATTATTGTATAAACTAATTTAAAAATCCGGACTTTCAGTTATTTAAATCTGTATGTTATAGTATTTTGTATTGTAAATGATGTCATATCAGGGCAATAGTGTTTGAAAAGTTGAAAAACCATACATCAAAGACCAATAATTAATCAGGATCCTTATGTGTATTACATTTGTAAAATTGAAGGCAAAAACATTGGTTATCATCCGATCTCAGGAATCCTCAAGGGGCTCCTCCATGTATCTCACCTACGAGCTGGGCAGGTTCTCGGCACTGAAAGGTGCTCTTCTTGCCGTAGGTGGTGCCCTCAGGGAAGTTGAAATGGGCCGGATGGACATGGTACTTGTCTGGCCGACCACAGTCCACAGGCTCACATGACACCTGTTTGTTCCACTTCCCATTCGCACAGGTTATAGTCACTGCCGTGTCCGACTAGCAATGAGACAAGAGACCAGATCAGAGTGTCAGATAGCGACAGATACGGCATATAGAGAACAGGCATATTCTGAAGGAGGCTATATGCTTGATCGTGCTTGACACAAGCGTTCACTTTCGCATTGATATGACAGATTGATGTCCCACACACATCCTGTAAATGTTTACCTCTCAGAAAATGACAACAGCAATTCAGCACTCACTTCAACAAGTCTCCAGTTGGTGTGTAACCTAACGAAGCTTGATCCGGCTTAGTTTACTGTATGTCAGTAAGCCTCACAGGCTACCCAGCAGCTCAAGTAACTGCTGATAGCATTTGTAAGGTTAAGTCATGCCACTCAGACAACTGATATCCAACAACTGCACAATCAGCCCTAACACAAAACAGATTGACTTTGGTGGAAGTGTGACAACACACAAAGAGGGACTCTTTCACGACTGGAATACCAGCCTCTGAGGATGTATGCTCTTTCTACGTAGATATACATATTCAACAGAAAAAAATATATATTTCCAGTGATTCTTCCTGCAAGATTCTCAAAATAGAAGTAGACTGTGTCACCTTTGCAAACGTACAAAGTGCATCCTGTGTGACTGGGTCCTTGAATGTTGGTGGAATGTGGGAGGAAACTCGAGAACCCAGTAGAAATCCACACATGCGGAGAACATGAAAAATCTGCAAGGAACTAACTCAGGCCAGGAGTCAGACCTACTATGACAAACAAAGACCAACTCAAGTATACACCATGACATAGGGACTGGGATAATAAATTAACATGCCTCTCATTCCTATAATGGACCGAGCATTGAGAAAAGCCCCTGATTGGAATAACAGCCTAGCTCTGACTGAGGCTTGCAAAGGCCACATGTCTTACATTAATTGTGTGTGTGTGTGTGTGTGTACTCAGTGTTTATACACCCTGTACACATATGAGTGGGTAACCCTTCCAGATCAAGAGTGATGAGAACATTGTGACTAGTATACAGCATTGAAGCTAGGGCTGGTAATCTTGAGAAATTAGCGACAGTATGCTCAATTTTGAAAATTAAAATGTTTAAAAATAGCCCAGTTTTGCCAACTCTTTTCCAATGACAGTGGCTAGCAGCACTCGCTCCAAACTTGGCTCCAGTCGGGCCGAATTAAATGATTGGACGGGTTCGTTACAGTCTTTCAATAACCACAGATAACAAAATGTATTCTTATCTTTGGCAAAGCATTTTACATAGATTTCTATAATAACAAATAACTACTATTTTAAGGACATAACCTGAGATTACCGGTAGCACATGGAAACAGAAATGGCAACCAAAACATATTTCCAAAACATCACATTTCAAAAGGGCTATCTCTTGTTCTTGACTTGTTTCACCATAAACCATGTCCTAGACAGGTATATCTTCTAAAGAAATAGTTGATTCTTGGAAATGATTTGGCTTGTGCCATGATTATTTGTAGAGATGAGACCAAAATAGGGAGAAACTCATTAATCCAAATCGTAAATTGTTTTCATCCTCTTCCTTTGAAAAAGCACCGTGTAACAAAACTGGAATGCTCAAATAGATTGCAGTGCCAAGAAATATCACAACAAAGCTGTGAGAGCTCAATCATTTTGACGTTTCCCCTCTCAAAAAAAGGCAGACCTGAGTTTTTACCATGAATTACACTCAACCCGTTTCGGTTGACCTTAGTTACCCACATTTTAAAAAAGGAGTGGCCAAACTTTAAGGCCACACAAGCTGGACTCCATTAGCATTTCATACCTATTACTTCATAACCTCCCTCTTCACATGTATTTGTATCTCTAATCTTGATCCCATTATATGATACTGCATAACAGTATCAAGTTCTTTCAAAAATAAATAAGCTCCTTTCATATTTGGATATCCAACGAAGTAACATATGCATCGCATGTGAGTGCCTGCTGGAAAATAACTGGGTGTAAAGTTGAATGAGTCAATCGTGAAGGGAGAAATGTGGAAGGATCTTTTTAGTGCTAATGTGCTGACTGTAAATATGTGTGCAAATGGAAGTTTGCAAAAAGGGTGTATATGCGTGTTAAGTTTTGTCCATCTTAAAACATGTGTAAAAGTGTTTTTATGCACAAACACACGTGACTGGCCACACAGAAACACATTGACATTTACATACATCTGCCATGAGTGGTTTTTGCTTTTAATCATGCATGTAACCCCAAGTGTATCCGTGTATAAAGGGTTGTATGCATGTGTATGTGTACTGTGTGTGTGGGAATTTACAGCTGAATATTTCTCTTCAACCTTTGGCTACTCTAGGGTAAACTAGGGTTTTGCCTGATCTCGGATGGCACACAAACACATTAGCACATAGAAAAAGTATAGTATTAACACACAGTCACACTTTGATAGGCAGGTTAATAGTAGTTATAACAATATGGCTTATTAGTGGAACGATATATGATATATTATCTTATGGTCCTCATGGAAAAGCCCTTCAGAAATAATTTTGAAGTACAAGAAAAAAATGTGCTTAACTTGGAAGCAGAGAGGTTTTATTTGCCTGGAATATACACTTTCTGGTAGAAAACTCAACAGTTGTGCAGAATGTGCTCCGAAAAGTAAAGTAAAAAAATAAATAATCTGAGAATCCAACAGTACTCGTCTAACACTTCTAAGGAGAGACAATTCTCGGGGGTTAGTTTTTTAAATGCTAACCACATCAGACTAAACAGAGTTGATTCTAAACCAAAGTTTGTTGCAAACCAATATGTTTAAGCTTTTGTTTTGAAAGTAAAAATGTATTAGGAAACAAAAGGCGTTCAAATGTAATCCAGACACCCAAAGATTCAGAGTCCAACACTTTTCCTATTGCGAAAACATCCAACGCTTACACGCTTTCTCTGAGCAATGAGAAGTGAAAGGAGCAACAGGGTGACATGTTAAAGGGTCACCTTCACTCTAATTCACATAGATTTTGCCTAAAGGCTTAAAAGGGTGAAGGGGGTGAAGCCCAGTGCAGGTGGATGAAAGGCCCAGAAAGGCAGGATGACCTTCATCACAGTTAAAGTCACAGTGAAACAGAATTTAGCATCTTTAGCTTTCGTAATGTGACTACTGTACATAAATATGTCCGTGTGAAACAGAATATATGGGTGGCGGTTTGTTGTGAGTGATTTTAAAGAATTACTATTTAGTATATAACCAGATATAAGTGAACAATTGAAGTTGACACTGAGTAAAGAACTTGGAAAATGTATTGATCATTTTATTGTCTTTAACGCCCATGAAAAAAAATGTAAAACCTTTTTTCTTGAACATTAAATAATAACTTTTATAATAACTTGATTATAGCCATAACTAAATAAGAAACAATAACATTTAAAGTTATACAAAAAAGTATTATTTACAGTATGTGTTCACTTTTCTACTTCCTGGCTGGGAGGCAATGCACGTGATAAATTTGATATAGGTTATAGTTTAATAATTCCCATGGTGATATGTGTCCTCTGCATTCGACACATCCTTACTAGCTGTAACGCAGCACCTCTGGATGAACTCCAGCTCTCAGGCCTGGGCCTTGATGAAGGTCAACGGCAAGATTATTTCTAATGCAGCACCTTTTATGCATAGCCTATAGAGTGAATGGCAGAAAACTGGAGCACCCACAGAAAAGCCAGGCATGAGAACATCGTGTCTGGCTTTTCTGCATTTGGGCGCCCATAAAACATGCACTTGAAAGTGCAGCTTTCCTGAGCTGAGCTGGCTGGCTGACTGCCCACTCAAATGACTGAAATAATATGTTGATATGGCTCTTAATAGCCCTTAAGGTTATATTGGATATAATGGGTCAAATTATACCAAGAGTTATTTCTAAATGTGTGTTTCATTTTTGGCAAAACTTTGATAGGATCTAAAAAGGGTGTTTTGCTCATTAAAAGAAAAGTGGATGGGAAATCATATAGCGAGCAGGTAATAGTGTTTTGATGGGATTGTTCTATGGTGGACAGCTGCGAAGACAATGGAGCACGTTGAAGGAAAAGCTTGAAATAAAACTTTATGTGCCAGCCCTAACCATTTCAAATAGAGAGAAAGAGAAGCAAAATAGACAGCAATAAAACACACACATACAAATCTATGAAGGCAAATCAAGCAAGCAGGGACACAGGTGTGTTTTAAAGAGAGCACCATCTAAGAAGGTGGTCTTCCCAGAATCACGTTGATATCACTAAAATGCAACTGGCTGGTGAAGGGAGACAAAACCGTGCTTCATGCTGTATGTTTCAATCTGGGTGTCTTTTTAAGCACTTTGTGGCTGAGAAAAAAGAGAAGAAATACACACTGAGGGAATATTTGTATTTCATTTTTTCCCATTTTTGTTGTCTTTACATGGGATTGTCAACTATCTCATGTGACCCTGAGACCTGAGTACCCTGAGAATCCGGCCTGACCAATGTCCATGACTGTCTGACATAAAGCACATTCCCTTTATTAGATTTGATCTCAATTGGATGTGCCTATTTTCTTTCAAGTCTCTATTTGTCCATATCTACCCGCAATCGAACAGTTTAGTCAGTCACAGCTGTGCGACTGACGTGGACAAAGAAGAAACTGCTGTTCCCCGCAGGATCTAGCTACAAGTAAAACTGTCTTCAAACTGATGCGTTCTTCTGTACTCTCAAAACAAAGGAGATGTCAACAATTATGGTTTGCAGAGATTGAACAAGAGAATCTTCAGTTTACAGTAAACGGCACCCAGTGAGACCGTTTCTTCGTTCCAACTTACAAAGGCTATCGGAGGGAGACTTCCATTGCCCCTGGAGGGACACACAACTGGTAAATACTTTTCCAGAGAAATGTTTCACTCTTTAACGGGAACAAATTTACTTAATATGTATCAACAAGCTACAGAAAATACTATCATGGCATACAAGGTGGGTTAAAAAGGATTAAATTATGGTAATTCCGTCTACATCTTCATGTTGTTACTGTTTGCATGTCAACTGAGCTCAGGGATTTATTTGTCCTTGCTGAGTTCAACATAATTTCAGAGCTGAGGGACCGAACTTTGTTATTTTTTGCAGAGCATCATTGATTAAAATCAAACACAAAATGCTAATTTTATATTAAACCAACAAAAATTACTATCTAGTCTCTCCTGTCTCCCCTTCACCCAGCTTTCACTGTATTTTCCTGCCTTTCTCTCTCTGAAAAGCATAATTTATAACTAAATGCATTGACATTGATGAATAGCAACAAATGCTCACTGTCGATCAAAATCGAATGCAATTGGAAGTTTGTGCAGACTCAAGGGAGAACGTCTATCATCGTGCTTCTACATACAGCATGGATGTGCTGCATGCATGCACGCATACACACGTGTACTTCATTCTGTGTGCAGATACAGTATGAATTATGTGCGAGTAAGGCCATTTAGTAAAAGATGGAGAAACAGCTGAACAGCTTTGTGGTTCTAGAAACTCTCCAATTAGGATGAGTTACAGATCACGGCCACAGCCATGTGAAGGATGAGAGAACAAACTCATCGGTAAGGTCAGAATCCTAAAATGTCACACTTTTACGCATAGCTCCCAGTAAATTACTGGGATAACCTTTCAGGCACTGCTGGTGATTGGGAATATTTCCGTCATGCCAATAGCAATGCCAGCAGAGATGGGGCAAGGGAAATGGCCAGCAGATGGCAGTAATGCTTGCCAACCGCCATAAAACTCAACAGAAGAAGAAGATGGGGAGAGGCGATGGTCACGTGTACGCCGCAGAAGGCGGAACATGGCAGGTGAGGAGCTGCATTTGAACAGTGCCAATGTTCTTGTAATTTATTTGATATTCACCAAATTTGGGAGACAAGTAATGTTTTTCATGAACGACTTGAATCAGAAACAGCCAAGGACTCAGTTACTGGAGTCTTGTGATGGTTCGCCTGCTCCACGTGAAAATGTATTTTTGTCAAATGGCTTTACAATTCTGACCCTGTATTATTCCTGCTTCTATTTACAGCACACTTGTAAATTACCTGCATATTTCCTGCAATGCAGGAAATGTTCATGAACAGTTCAGGGATAGACTTCATGTGGGAAAGGGTGTTATGCCTTACAAACACCCACACATACAGTTATATACTAAAAATACATCAAAATATATACTCACCTAAAGGATTATTAGGAACACCTGTTCAATTTCTCATTAATGCAATTATCTAATCAACCAATCACATGGCAGTTGCTTCAATGCATTTAGGGGTGTGGTCCTGGTTAAGACAATCTCCTGAACTCCAAACTGAATGTCAGAATGGGAAAGAAAGGTGATTTAAGCAATTTTGAGCGTGGCATGGTTGTTGGTGCCAGACGGGCCGGTCTGAGTATTTCACAATCTGCTCAGTTACTGGGATTTTCACGCACAACCATTTCTAGGGTTTACAAAGAATGGTGTGAAAAGGGAAAAACATCCAGTATGCGGCAGTCCTGTGGGCGAAAATGCCTTGTTGATGCTAGAGGTCAGAGGAGAATGGGCCGACTGATTCAAGCTGATAGAAGAGCAACTTTGACTGAAATAACCACTCGTTACAACCGAGGTATGCAGCAAAGCATTTGTGAAGCCACAACACGCACAACCTTGAGGCGGATGGGCTACAACAGCAGAAGACCCCACCGGGTACCACTCATCTCCACTACAAATAGGAAAAAGAGGCTACAATTTGCAAGAGCTCATCAAAATTGGACAGTTGAAAAATGTTGCCTGGTCTGATGAGTCTCGATTTCTGTTGAGACATTCAGATGGTAGAGTCAGAATTTGGCGTAAACAGAATGAGAACATGGATCCATCATGCCTTGTTACCACTGTGCAGGCTGCTGGTGGTGGTGTAATGGTGTGGGGGATGTTTTCTTGGCACACTTTAGGCCCCTTAGTGCCAATTGGGCATCGTTTAAATGCCACGGCCTACCTGAGCATTGTTTCTGACCATGTCCATCCCTTTATGGCCACCATGTACCCATCCTCTGATGGCTACTTCCAGCAGGATAATGCACCATGTCACAAAGCTTGAATCATTTCAAATTGGTTTCTTGAACATGACAATGAGTTCACTGTACTGAAATGGCCCCCACAGTCACCAGATCTCAACCCAATAGAGCATCTTTGGGATGTGGTGGAACGGGAGCTTCGTGCCCTGGATGTGCATCCCACAAATCTCCATCAACTGCAAGATGCTATCCTATCAATATGGGCCAACATTTCTAAAGAATGCTTTCAGCACCTTGTTGAATCAATGCCACGTAGAATTAAGGCAGTTCTGAAGGCAAAAGGGGGTCAAACACAGTATTAGTATGGTGTTCCTAATAATCCTTTAGGTGAGTGTATAGATATCGTGTTCTCTGAACCTCGGATCTCTCTGAGGGAGCATTCAATTCTTGCAGACTTCTTTACAGAGCCGTGGAGATAAATAAAGCGTTTATATGGCCTTTACAGCAGCTTGGCCCAAAACCAAAAGGTTTACAATATGGTGTCAATTTGAGGTGTGCACACATCTGTGTGTATACTGTATCTATCCGCACTGTACATGTGTCGGTATTGGCATGGAAGCAATAAATGTGTGCTGCTGTGAGAGTGCGGTAGCAATATCTCTGCCCTTTAAAAGAGATTTCAATGTGTGCAAAATGAGCAGGGATGGAGCGAGGGAGGGAGAGGGAGCAGACACTATGCAATGATGTCATCGTCCCGGTGGAGTAGCGATACAAAGTGACTGTTTGAGGTGATGGTGCAGCATGCTCAGCAAGAGACTAAACACTATTATGCTCGTGCTTGTAAGGAATATGCTTTTTATGTGTATGTGTGTGTGCGTGTGGGCGTGCACGTGCGTGTGCACGCGGGTGTGTGTGTCTACCTGGATATTCATGATGTCATCCTCCCGAGAGGCTTGCCGTGCCAAGCCTAGTTTTTTTTTTTTGCAGGTGACAAAATAAATGCAGATAGAAATGAAAGAAAGCGTGTTTGCACTTCTTTCGTAGTTGTGTACTTGAGTTTGCCTCAATGCATGTTCATGTGTGCATTCACAAATGCATGTTTGCACGCATGTTCCCATATGCTGTAGATATGCTTTTGCACTTAAGCGTTTGCATGTGTACGTTTATGCATTCAATATGCTTTGTGCACTGAGCTCTCTGGTGGCCTGTGTGTGTTTCAACATGTGTGTAGCAGAGTGTTTACCTGACTCTTGATGATGTCATCATCCTGGTGGATTTGCAGGACGTATCCAGAGTTGCAGTAGATGGTGCAGCGGTCTCCATTGTAGAAGTGGCGGCCAGCGCTACTGCACTTGAGCTCTGCATTGCGGATTAATGGTTCCTGGCAGTCAATGGCTTCGCACGAATAATGTACACAACTACAAGTGAGCGTGTGGGTGTGTGTGTAGGAGGGAGGGAAGGTTGTGGAATAAGAGAGGGAGAGAGAGAGAGAGTGAGAAAAACAACAACTAAAAAACACATTTAAAGTTACAACCAACATGACATTTTGTGTATAATATAACACTGCAGACACGCAAACGTGGAAACAGTCACGCATTTGCTCACAAAAATAAAAGCCATGCATTGAGTCAACCACATCCATCCATCAATGACTGCTTAACATATCAAATCAATAAACCACATGAAGAAAAGATTGCCATATTTGCTATGTGCCTGAAGGGATGCCTGTATGCGCGCGCACACACACACACACACACACACACACACACACACGGCAGAGTGTAATTTGTGAATTAAGAGCGACAGGATAATATTATGTGTGGGCTACAATGGCAGAGTTTGGCCACAGATTTATATTGGTAGCCTGATGGAGAAGACATTTAATGCTCTTGGAAGGCTCGGATGCCCGAGACACCTTTTTTCAACAGTCCGCATTCTACAGTATAGGGTTCCCTTATGAAGCCGAGAGAGAGAGAGAGAGAGAGAGAGAGAAAGGTATGGGGGCACAGAGTCGGATGAAAGAAACATTGTTAAACTCGGTCCGGCAAGAATGGAATCTCTTGCTCCTTTCCATTTGTTTTCCTGCAGACAGAACCTTTACATTTTCTATGCTTTCACTCTAAATGTATTAATAATACATACCTTCTATGCAGCTATTGTATTCCTCAAGTATGTCCTTTATTTTTCTAACTCACTGTCACTTCCACTTAATACTAAGCAAGACTGGGAAAGCAAAAGTAACATAAAATGAGTTCTAAGTGATATTCTAAGCCTATAATTAAAATGCTTATGTTGACACATTTGATGCCGAGCAGGTGAAGACCGTCTATAAAGCAAGACAGCAGCAGTCCCTAAAGTCTGGCTTTTTGAGGACAAACTGGGGAAGCCAAGAAGCCTCTTCTGTGGCCACTTTGGCTTGGAACAAAATCACTTTGTGGTTTTCTGCTAGTCACTATGGAATTTCTGACATAAATTACAATTAACAACCTGTAAAACTATCCTCTTCCCCTGCAAATGAGGACAGTATACAGGAGAATGGAATAGTATGCATGAAAAAAAAGATGAAAACTCAAAGAAGAAAAAACTGAACTCCAGCAATTCTCAAAGTAGTAAGAGGGGATACACAAGAATGAAAAATGTGCGGAAAAAGGAAAAACATACATGTGCATGCGTTTGCAGACGAGCATGGAACATTAAACTGAGTCATCTTAATAGCTCCTGTTGTTAACAACTCAGGGAAAAGGGGATGTGGTGTTTTGTGGAGGCATAAGTATTACGGGAAATGTGCTGCTCAGCCCAGGAGAATGAGAGAGCGGGAGCAGGAGGCACAGAAAGGGGAGAATTCAGGAGATTCAAGGAGATGGCAAATAGTTCGATGGAAAGGAACATGATGCGAAAGTAAAGGATGAGAGGACAGCATGGGATAACATGGGATGAGGGGAGGAGTGGAAAAGCAGGGAGGGAGACTAAGAATAAGAAGAAAGTGAAGACGAAATGAAGGTAAAATGGGGAAGTAACATGGAACGTGGGTATAGACGGCATAATGCAGATGATGAATTGGAGTCGACTGAAGAGAAGAAACAGATGACATAAAAAGACAAAGAAGCTGAGCCAGCATGTTTTACTGATGTTGTAAGAGCAGACCTGTATATAACCACTGATCATAATACTATATATTAATATTCAGCTTTTAGCATGTTTATTCTGGAGATAAGTGGGCATGTCTGGTTGACTTGCCATAATAGAAGAAAAAAAATGTTCAAGAGCCTCTGGAAATTAGATGAAGAGGGGAGAATATGAAAGAAAGAGAGTCACAGAGAACTCCGGGAGAAATAAACTAACGTGTGTGTGTGTGTGTGTGTGTGGTAACAAACAATTTCCTGGCTGGTGCAGATACACAGCAGTTTTAATCTATTTAGGTGCTGGATGTCTCACTGGCACACAACAAAAGCCACAAACAGCTCTATCTCTCTGCACAGACCCCCAACCATCCATTCTTTGTGCATTGTGGTGTTTATTAGTGCATTTCTTATTGAAAGGATTGTGGGAGCATCATAAGTATGAATTGTCTCATGAATGACAGTGGGGTGGAAATTGCCAAATTGTGTCTCCTTGTGCTTGTGTGGTCTGGTTTAACTATGTTTGTGAGGAGTGACCAGACAGCAGATGGTTAGTAGTTCAAATTATTATGTTTATGTCTTTCAGTGGTATTTTAATTTAAAGTTACTGGAGTCTCAAACCCTTTGAACTTATAGCTAAATAGGTGTTAATTGTTATTTCTTGCTCTTCCAGGTCTAAAAATGTCTTTAATGACATTAATACAGGCTATTTACATACATTTTATCTTAATTTCCTGGTTCAGATACTGGGTTTTTAGCTGTTCCAAATTGTTTTGTAACACAAAGAAATATGTGGATATATGGAAAACTGATCTACCCTGGGCAGCAGGTCATGTATTTAAATAACTAGTTATAGTTGTGAAAATAAAGACTGAAGGCTTCAACGCTGTGCTGAACCATGCAAACATTATTACAGGAAAATTAAATCCAGTTTGGCAGGACTTTTCAAAGAAAAAGACTATTTGTATAAATTGCGCACTTCAGCCGAACTCAATACAAACAACAAACTGAGGCTCCATCTACACTACTAACTACATTTCCATTTTGAAACGCATATCTTTGCTACGTTTACACTGAGCGTCCACACTACCCCAAAGTTTTGGAGCATCGGAAACGAAGGAGTTTAGAAACTCTCCTGAAAGCCGGGTGGTAAACAACATCTACAGCAGTGCGGCGGCTCTAGTGTTGGAAATTTGTTCAGAGCTCAGCAACAGGTCCAAATAATTTACAAATTTCCAGCGATATTATATCAGTTACCTCTAACATTGTACTGTTATAGCTGCAGCTTTGGGCAGACCTCTCACATTGAACAGCGTGTCATTAATTAAAACATGCCTCTCCCTGTCTCTGGCTCAAATGCGTACACACAAACACAGCTCTTGTTTCTGTGTGTGATCGGTTTCCATTAACTTGCACTTTGTGTGTAATCTGTCCCGTTTCCAGGCAGTGCAGAAGACATTTTATGGTTCAGGTCTTACCGGTGCTTGGCGCCTCCTGGAAGTTGCTTGACATCATCTTTTTTTCTTTATTTTTTTTTATCCATGTGGACTGTAAAGCCCTTTAAGATAGATTTGTATTTTTGCACTTTAAAAATAAACTGACTTCATAGTGAAATATAGACCTTATTGTGCCAGTCATGGAGTTGTTATATTCATTTGATTCGGTGCCTTCAACAGATTCCATAAGAAGAGTCAGAATAAACTATTAAGTACGTCATATACCTATATAGAGATTTGGGTAAGCCTTTTGTTCAATTATAAATCAAGGCTCCTGTACCTTTAAGGCGAAAGATTGTGCAAATGTGTGTGTACACATGCACATAATCTTATGATTTCATATGCATGTCTTTGGTTCTGATGTGTGTGTAACATATGTAGGCCTCATGTTCACCGCTTTTCCGTTTCCCTTTTGCGTGGCCTCACCTCTGGCCTGTGGGGTTGTAGATCTCGTTGCTCTGGCAACCACTTATCGTGATGGGGTCGAAGGACTGGAAGGAGCGCAGGCCTACTCCGGAGATGGCCACCAGGCGGGAGGCGAACATGACCAGGATGGCCTTGGTGTGGTAGAAGGCCACCGACAGGTCGTGGCTCACTGGGATCACCAAAGGGTTGGTGCGGCAGCTGAGACGCCACTCGCCTGTGGAGAGGATATCGGGGATCGAGGAGAGACAAAGTGTGTTGAAAGTGAGGCGGGGGAAGTAGGGTCCGTAGCGTCAATGTTAACCGAACCCGAAAAGTCAATTAGCGGAGAAGAAAAGGCTGGAAGAAGCTAGTAAAGTGTCCAAAGAGTGATATAGTGTTCTAATGAAGACAGGTACATGAGCTGAAAAGATGGATAAGAGTGACATGAACTTAACCCTAGAACACTAACGTCGGGTGATTTTCACCTGTGCGATTACGTTATTTTCATTGTTGCTTTTGTCTGAGTTGCGTGGGTTCTTGAGCTTTTACATTACATTTCATTTAGCTGATGCTTTTATCCAAAGCAACTTACATAATATACAGTAGACCGTAGACACAGCAACGGTGAGCAATTAGGGTTAAGTGTCTTTCTCAAGGACACAACGACATGGACTAGCAGAGCCGGGGATTGAACCATCGATCCTCTGATTGGATTACTTAATTACTTAATTTTTCACCTGACCTTGGGCCTTTTTCCCAGCAGTCATATTGAGTAATCGAACACTGGACCAGAGTTGATATTTAGAAGTACAGAAGACAATTCTCACCTAGACTATGGATGCCCTCCTTGGTGTCCACCAGCTGAACAGTGATGTTACACTGTGTCTGGTCAAGGTAACCAGTCCCATCAGCAGCCAGATGTATAATCACTGCGGCTGCCACCATGGGATGAGAAAAGTGGGCCTGAATGAAGAAAAACAACAAATATAATGTAGGTATACATTTTAGATAACTACTATATCCTCTTTCTTAGTACTATATGCAGTTGAATTATTTATTTTGTGTCTTTTCCTATATTTAATCATGCATCTCATCACCTTCTAAAGTGGTATCAATATCAGGTGGCGTTAAGTACAGTATCCACATGAGGTAGCTCATGAGTGTATTCTCTTCCAATGACTGAACCGCACCAAAATGCATCTTTCTTTTCAGAAAGGTCTTACCTTGAGCCAATAGTTAGGATATCCCCAGGTTGACTTATGAGCCTCCCGACAGGGGAACCATGCATACTGGGACACTCCATCTGATAGATCAAACACCTTGGACTGACATGTCTAGGGAAACATAAGAGAAAAAAGAAGGATTTTTTATACTTTGTAGGTTCAAAGATTTTGTCATGTTTTTCTCATCACAATAAGCCACAACTCAAAGTTAAAGAAAATGTAAAGAGTAGTAGGCTTTGGAAATAACATGCTAAAACAAAAACAAAGAAAGAATTGGCCACGTAGCTAACTTGCATTTTACAGAACACACTTTTTCCACAGCTGTCAGCTGTTTGTTTGGGCTGACCTAGAGCTGACGTGCATTCTGTGGAGTACTGTTTGTTTGTGTCTTGCCAACAAACCAGACAACCTGTCATGTGACCCCATATCCCTCCCTTCCTCTTGTGCACTCACCTTGCACTGGCTTTTAAACCCTGTCATGCCACACCTGTCCACTAGAAGCCCTCAAAGAGTTATGTCATGATTCCATGCAGCACCTGAACTGGTCACGTGTGTGAATTTAATTAGAATTTTTTAGGTTCAGATTTTGATTGATCATTTTAATATTTTTCAAAACCCTTTTTCATTGTGGATATAAGGATTAGCAAATACAATTGTGAAATAATGTACCTTGAAAGCAGCCTGTGTAATGGTAAAAAAATAAAAAGATGTTATGACAGTTTTGTTAGAAGTAACAGGGTGAACAATCTGAAATTTTAATCTGACAAAATGGTAATATTGATTAATACTTCTTCAATATAATGTAGTCTGTCTTGATATAATAAATGACAATCAAACTGTTGCAATTGCAACTGAAGTCAACTAGGCTTGCATAATATGTATTCCTAAAGGCTGTTTGATATGGTAATCGTGTCAATCGCTCAAGTCTTATTGAAGAAAAAAGTTGAGATTTGTGAGTTATGATGTTGACACTGAAAAGTCAAGTAAAAATACCACAAGTATAACCTGACCCACTAGATGGTTTGTTACATGGTTTGTTGGATTGTTACACAGAACCATCTGGAAAGCCGGAACTGTTTGGAAAAGGGCGGGCACTTAATATATGTATAAATAACACAGGCAAAGGGGAGCGAGGGCACATACCCAAGGACGGTGAGTTTCCCCCGCTGCCCTGAGCAGGTGAAATGAGACACCAGTAACATGAGAGTTTTGCTAGAGAGGCTAGATCCTGTCACCATGGAAAACTGGCCAGACCAGCTATCTGTCTATATATCTGTCCCCTGAATCTGATGACATTACCTTTCCGCTCAGAGATGAAGTGGCATAAATGAGAAAGGCAGGTGACAAACACCTGAGACCAGTCGTTGTGAGACTTTGACCCAGCTAGAGTGCAGCTGTGATCTCCATTTTGCCTTCATCAGAAAACAGAAAAAGTATTTTGCTGAATGTAAATTGAATAAACCATTATGATCGGTTGCTGGTCGTGGCATTGAGTGTAGGCCGCTAATGATTTGGAGTCAAGAGAGGAGCTGGTTTCCATTGCAACCATTTTTCGGACATGGAAGGTGAAAATACCCTTTCCACTTGCAATTGATGTTTTATTCACGTGAACACAGGTGGCACTAGCTACACCTTCCCGCCCACCCCTCCTCCCCTCATCCTTTCTCCATCGTCTCCTGGTGTGTTTTTCTAACAACCAACTGACAGACAAACACTGCTTGGCTTGTCAAAGCCTCTGCACTCAAGCAAACACCTCTGTAAAGTATCACACCAGTAGGAGGCAATTCACAAGTCTCCCATGACTCATTACACTTCCCCCAACCCCCTCCCCAGCAATGGCAGGAGTCAAAGCACTCTAAATAGAATTGTCATTGATTTTAATTAAGCACTAAAAGAGGGGGTGTGGGTAGTGATGGTAATACTGCTTTACACCCATCCAACAGTCAACCAAGCAAGACTTTGGTTTCACACATTGTGATGTTACCCATTCATCCATCCATCCATTCATACCCACGTAAAAAAGAAAGGCCTGGGCCAGCACCCATTGGGCGATAGGTTGGGTACATCCTGGATGCCAGTCTATCACAGGCCTGACACATAGAGACAGGCAATTTACACTATCTCACTCACTTTTACACCTAGGGGCAAATTAGAGTCACCAATTAACCTAAACATGGGAAGGATGCCAAAGGAGAGCCAAGAGGAGGAGTCTCCAACCTCACCAACAAGGATTGATCCCCCCCCTCCGAGAGAGGGGGGGGGGGATCACCAACAAGGATTGATCCCCCCCCTCCGAGAGAGGAAGATAATTTACTTCAGTCACCAGCACCAACTTCCACCCCCCATACCCCATCCAGGTCCCCCTTCTCTCCATTCTCCCCCTCATCTTACCCCTTCTCCCCCCACCTGGAGTTCACTGACCACATGAAAGAGCTGGTCACTGCCGGAACCAAATTCACTCCCCGCCGCACCCCCATTTTCCCTGCTAATATCCCTCCAGTTCGACCTCTGCCACTGCCTCTAAGTCCAGTTCGATCTCTGCCTCTTCTGCCCCCCTCTCCTCCACGACAGCTGCCATTTCTGTCCCCCTCTCCTCCACTACAGCTGCCACTTCTGCCCCCCTCGCCTCCACGACAGCTCCGCGACTATCCTCAAGCTATATCTGATAAAGAAATCTTGATATTGATATCTTCTTGATATCTTCTGGGTCCGGACTACAAGGCTAATGACACTACTGATTATCTCCAGGAACAGTCGGGGCCCTGTATGCATCTAGCGTTCTCAATTCCTGTCCTGACTCATAGAAAAGGAAAGGTGAGGCTGCGAAGAAACATTAGTAAATCTGCAAATTTATCAAACTTATTGATCATTCCTCGTAAGCCTGTCCAGACACATAGGACAAATAGAGCTTTAAACACATTAAACTTAGCTTTATTAAATGTCAGGTCTCTGTCAGGAAAAACATTTTTAATCAATGATTTCATTGTTAGGCACAAGCTGGATTTTTTGTTTTTAACCGAAACTTGGTTAGACCAAGATAACAGTGCAGCTGTTCTTATTGAATCAACACCTCCCAACTTCAGTTTCATGAGTGAAACAAGAGCACATAAGAAAGGAGGAGGAGTTGCTATTTTATTTAATGAGTCTTTGCAATGCAAGCAGATGTCTTTTGGTCATTTTACTTCTTTTGAATATGTGGCTCTGAATTCCACTCGAGCTTTATTCCTTAACATTTACAGACTACCTAAATACTGTGCATCCTTCTTCGATGAGTTTACTGAACTGCTGTCTATAATCTGTATTGATTTTGATTGTGTTGTCATTGTTGGTGATTTTAATATCCATGTTGATAATCCCCAGGACAGAGGGTCTATACAGCTATGTGGTGTCCTTGATAACTATGATCTGACTCAGCATGTAACAGGTCCCACCCACAACAAGGGGCACACTTTGGATCTAATCATCACCAAAGGTCTGGACATTTCCAAGGTTGCTGTGACTGATGTTGCACTCTCTGATCATTTCTGTGTTTTCTTTGAGAGTGCAATCTCCCTGCACACAAATGTCCAAACCAAGGTCGTGACAAAGCGTTACATCACTGAAAACAGGGGTGAACTATTTATTCAGAAGTTCTCCTCCACACCAGCCCTCTCTTGCATCTCAGTCAATGAGCTTGTGGATGACTTTAATTCTAAAGTTAAAAATGTTATTGATGCCATTGCACCCACTAAGGTGAAGGTTGTCTCAGGTAAGAAAAGATCCCCCTGGAGAAATGCCACGCTGGTCCGAATAGAGAAAAGAGAGTGTCGGAAAGCTGAGCGCAGGTGGCGAAAGACTAATCTCCAAGTTCACTATGGTATCTATAAAGAGAGACTTCGCAACTACAATTTGGAACTTGGAAAGGCAAGGCGGGCCTTCTTCTCTGACATCATAATCAAAAACAATAACAATGCACGCGCCTTATTTGCGACCGTAGACAGGCTAACAAACCCTCCGGTATCAATAACTGCTACGCTCCAATCCACCTGGGCATGCAATCAATTTGCATTTTTTTTTACTGACAAAATTCAGAAAATTAGACAAGCAGTTGGTGGCTCCACACCATCCACAGGATGTGTGTTGCCACCTTCTTTAAATAACAGCCATCCAAATATCATGACACAATTTAATTCAATTAACCAAAGAAGCTTAGAAGATATTATACAACATCTGAAAACTTCCTCATGCTGCTTAGATATTCTACCAACACACTTTTTCAAAAATATTTCACACTGCATGATCACTGACCTTTTACAAATTGTAAACACATCCCTTCTCTCAGGTGTCTTCCCACAAGCCCTAAAAACTGCAGTTATTAAACCACTCCTAAAGAAGGCTAGTTTAGACCCCGAAATAATGAAAAAGTATAGGCCAATATCAAACCTCCCCTTTTTAAGTAAAATAATCGAAAAAGTGGTTTATCAACAGCTAAATAACTTCTTGGCCGAAAATAACTGTTTTGATGTCTTCCAGTCTGGTTTTCGTCAGTATCACAGTATTGAAACTGCTCTTGTTAAGGTTTTCAACGACATCCACTTAAACACAGACAGTGGCAGAACTTCAGTCTTAGTATTATTGGATCTCAGTGCTGCATTCGACACAGTCGATCACAACATACTACTAGACAGACTGAAAGTCTGGGTAGGACTCTCTGGTGCAGTACTTAACTGGTTTGACTCTTACTTGAAGGACCGACAATACTTTGTGTCGGTAGCTAATTACACATCAGAGCTGACTGGTATGACATGTGGTGTTCCCCAAGGTTCAATACTGGGGCCTCTTCTGTTCAATATCTACATGCTTCCACTGGCTCAGATTATGAAAAACAACAAAGTGTGTTATCATAACTATGCAGACGACACACAAATCTACATAACTATATTACCAGGGGACTATAATCCCATACCAGTGCTGGCTAAATGTATTGAAGAAATCAACAACTGGATGTGCCAGACTTTTCTTCAATTAAATAAAGATAAAACAGAAGTACTTGTTTTTGGTTCCAAGGACGAACGATTGAAAGTGAGCGCTGAGCTACAATCACTGATGTTAAAAACCTCAAACCAAGCCAGAAATCTAGGAGTAGTTATGGATTCAGATCTCAACCTGAACAGCCATATGAAGACAGTTACAAAATCAGCCCACTATCACCTGAAGAATATATCAAGGGTTAGAGGACTTATGTCTCAACAGGATTTGGAGAAACTTGTTCATGCATTTATCTTCAGTAGACTTGACTACTGTAACGGTGTGTTCACAGGTCTCAGTAAAAAGTCAATCAGAAAGCTGCAGCTGATTCAGAACGCTGCAGCTCGAGTCCTCACTAAGACCAGGAGAGTGGATCACATCACTCCGGTTCTGAGGTCTTTGCACTGGCTTCCTGTCCAACAAAGAATTGACTTTAAAATCCTGCTGCTGGTTTATAAAGCACTGAATGGTTTAGGGCCTAAATACATTAGTGATCTACTGCTGCCTTATGAACCATCCCGACCCCTCAGGTCGTCTGGGACGGGTCTACTTTCTGTTCCAAGAGTCAGAACTAAACATGGAGAGGCAGCGTTCAGCTTTTCTGCTCCACACATCTGGAACAAGGTCCCAGAGAGCTGCAGGTCTTCTGAGACCCTCAGCCTCTTTAAAGCCAGACTGAAGACCTTTCTGTTTGCTGTTGCCTTTAATTAAACCAGATTCTACATCTTTTGTTTTGGTTTCCAACCTGCGTGTTGATGAAACGACTCCCTGCTCTTGCAAGTGCAGCGCTTATACTTTGCTCGTGACCAGAGAAATAAATCTACCAAAATGAGAGAAGTTTTACAAAATTGTACCTTGTCACAAGTAAAGTGAAAGCACATATTTCCCCGGGTTTTTTAGTAGGGAATGAGAATAAGTGTCCGCAAGGTTAGGGATTTAGGTAAAAGAATAAGGAGTTTAAATAGGACAAAGGGATGCTCTTTGGAGCTACAGGAGGTCGACTCTAGTCGGTAGAAATCCAAGTTGAATCCGTGTGGCACGTTGATACCTCTGGTAACTGAAATCACGGAGCGATATAGCGATGAAGGTGGCGGTCAGTTTAGGGTTTAGATAATGCCGCTGTGGGAGCGATGCCGCTGTGGGAGTGATGCCGCTGTGGGAGCGATGCCGCTGTGGGAGCGATGCCGCTGTGGGAGCGATGCCGCTGTGGGAGCGATGCCGCTGTGGGAGCGATGCCGCTGTGGGAGCGATGCCGCTGAGGGAGCGATGCCAAGAGGTGCAAGGTTAAGGTCAAGGTTAACACAAAAGTGGACTGAGAATTCCTCGGGAGAAGGTGTTCGACTACATATCTGTGGGGATTAAAGGGGAATAAAAGGGAAAATCATAGTCTATGGTACTACGAAGCAAGGAGAAATAAAACAATATTTGTGAACTGGTGTTATAAACCTCAGCGATCGAGCGCTGTATCCCTCTGATACAGTAGAAGCTTCTCGTTCGAGTTCACTGTATTGGGTATTGCAGCCTTTCTCCTGGCCTCCAAGGATACGTGTAAATAAATAAAATAAACTGTACTGCTTTCTGCCTTTTAACTGTTTTTTATTGTTTTAATGACTGTTCTTAATTGTTTTTAAATCTTTTATTTTTGATTGTGTTTTTATGCTTTTAATTGTTTTTAAATCTTTTATTTTGCATTGTGTTTTTATGCTTTTAATGGTTTTATGTGAAGCACTTTGAATCACCTTGTGTTGAAATGTGCTATACAAATAAACTTGCCTTGCCTTGCCTAAACCTTGGACTGGAGCAGGAAATTGGAGCACCCGGTGGAATCCCACTCCAGCACGGGAAGAACATGCAAATTACAGACAGCAGTCAGCCAGCTTTAATTTTGCTTTTAATCTTTTGGCTGTGCTTGATCATATTTGTCAACATGAATCTACAGATTTCAATGAAATTGTTAAATCTAGCTAATCTTTTTTAGCAAGACTGCAGCGATGTTGCCTACATTTCAGTGTCAATCCAACACAATTCACCTCCTTTGTGTTCAAATAAACACACTTTACAAGGCATTTTTCCTTGCTATTGTGTTTGAGATGTGTAAGGTCATCGCATATGGCAACAATTCAACCAACTTAGCAACTTAGGATACATACATGTGCACTGTGACATAAACATCTGCACAAAGCATCCCAGCATTATCGTTGCATAAACCTGTTTTCTGTATGTCTTTGGCTTGCCTTTTATTCAGCCCCCTTTTTTAATATGTCTCCAAAACAGTACAATTACAAAATGCACTTTTACAGCAAGTATATCAGCTGAATCCAATAAGAACAAATACAAAACAGATGCAATTTCCTCTATCGCGGACATATTACAAAAAAAACATTACTTGATCAATCACCCCGTCCCTAATATTATAAATATTAAATCACAAAAGAATTGTTGGAGAACAAAGTAATTGGCATCAAAGACGTTATTTATTGTACCTTTGTAAGAAGTGGTATTCATTGCACACAAAGATTTACTGCATGACAAGAAAGATTACAAAGGTTTCTATTTGCATGTGTCTAGACATATGAAATAAGGCCAATATAATCATGATAATATACCTTGTCTGCGTGTTTCCAGAGGATTTCAAAAGCATTGAATTACCTTTTGCCCAACAGAAAAACAATGCACACGTCATGAACAATTTTAAATTGCCAACCATTTAGACTTTAGGCTTTAATAAAGCGCAGAGAAGCTCGGATAACAACGCGCAAAGAGGGAGAGGGACTTCACTCTCTGCTCAGGTAGACATTACTCCACTACATCTTTACACATAAATGCTTCTTTGCGCGTATCATATCATATAGATAACTTTGTGTATTGAACAGCAAAGAGAAAAACATATTTAATCTGCTATGCCTATAAAATATACCACCTGACAGCTGACCCACAAATTAATTGCTTGATTATCACTAAATTATCACAGCAGGAACTGTTTAAAAATGACAAGTCAAAACAAGTCTCTCAGTTGGACAAAGTAATGGAAGGTATGGCAAATATGTTGTTTGTGTGGTAAAAATGGATGAATGACACGCACAGCCAATGTCGTAATGCTCATAATGTGTGATACTTGTTTTTAAGAGATTTGCCTCTCCAGGTGGTAGTAGTTTCTCTTGTGCAAAGAGGCAAATGTAAGGCTTATTTAGTAAAATAACAAAAGTAAAATGATTAGACTACTTCTTATAGCCTCTACCACCCCCGCTTATTGTAAACACATGTCTCCCTTGTTCTGATTCATAACAAGGATGTAACACTCTCAGGACTACGTCCAATGTTAAGATCTTTTTGAAACAAAACAACTTCTCACCATGAGTTCAACTCCTTGACTTAAAAACACACACTCGCACACACACACACGATCACACATGGTCTTAATTTGTACCAGCTGGCCAGTCAGACTGGCAGAAAACAGCCAATCCCTGGTCTGCAGACACAAACTGGTGTTTGTAAATCACCACTTCAGATAAAAGGAGAGCTAAGTGTCACGAGCCAAGGGGAAACCGGATAAAGCTGAGGAGAAAGCGAGCGCAAACATCAGCCTCATTAGCCTGAAAACATGTCTGTACTGTAAAAATATTTATGAAGCGCATAAAGCAAAACAAACTTTTAAAGGGGAGGATTGGAACGTGGTGCTTTAAATGAAGACGGAGTGATGACAATAATTATGCCTCTAATAGCATAATGTACCACGACCTTTCCCATTTTGATGGAGATCCAGTACACGTCCATGTACTAACGTACACACAGACTGAAGTACAAACATACACACATGCTCCATCCTCCTTGGCTCCAATACTGACGGTGGAAGCTTTCCAATTATCAAAATGTCCCATCTTGGATTGAAATCAATAAACCTCACAGACACATACACAAACATGGGCCACATGTTCACAGAAGACTATTGAGGCCCTCAAACGTTGAAGAGGCCCGACACAGATCCTCTCTGTATCCTCCAAACATTAGAGGAGCACAGGAGCTTGAGAAGAATCTTAGCTCAACTCTGGATTTTTCCGACCGGCTGTACACCCGTCTCTTTACTCAACACAAAGAAGAGAGAGATCATGTTTCACACCGCCATGTCCTCTTATAATAAAGCCATGCCACACCTAATGGGGTCAATAATTGACTATTTGCTGTCATATATTAACTAGCAAATATTTCTATGTTTTGACAAATCACTTGTGGTATAAATACATGAACTCAGTCAGCAGCATTGTGAGGCATCAGTTTAACAAAAGATCTGTCTGGTTTTTCTCTGTAGGTTTTGGTTTTTCCTCTGTAGGTTTTGGTTTCCAGCATAAAGTTGAAATTATGTAAAAATGATTATTTGGTAATGTGTTGTTGAGTTGAGAAGTGGTAATCATAAGAGGCACCTAAGCACAGACAGACACGAGGACACAATCATGACAACATAATGGCTCACATACTATGTGCCATGTATGTTTTTATGGAGTATGCAAATCGCTGGTAGATATTATCAGTGGATCTGCTTTTAAGAGCGTTTTTGTTATTAGGATCTTACATTTTATCTTTGTCAACCTCATTTCCTGCAATTTTCAAGTTCCCAACTACCAAAATGATTCCAAACTCATCGTCTTAAGTCCTTCAGTCACTCACTTTAACAGTTAACATAATCTGTTTATTAATTTTGCATGATCCATCCAATCGCTTTATTTGACTCAGTGTTACACCAAAAGCTGACCTGCTAAGAGAGTGTTGTTTTGATCCTGTTTTATGCCTCTGCAAGGTCAGGCAGTGAAAAGGTATGTTTATGGGACAAAAAATATTTTCCCAAATAATATTTATCCCATCATGGCACCTTCTAAAATATGTTTATTCCCAACAAAGGGTATTTATTTTTCCTCTTTTCCGTTCCTCCCTGTCTCTTGGTGAAATGCACACACTGTATGTGAATTTGAAGCCTGAGCATGGAAAGCAGTAGTGAGCATCTGTGAGGCATTTGTGAAGAAAAAGGGCAACAGAGAGAAACTAGTATGAGTTTCCAAGCACCATCCCATGGTTTACTGGAATGCTGGTGAGAGCCTGGTGTGTGAGGTAATGTCCTGTCACCCAGCCCCACCCATACCCACTGAAGCTCACCATCTCATTGGCCCAGGGCTAATGATGGGCCACTTTCACAGCTTACTGAGAATGGGGCTGTAAAAGTTTGTGAGTGGGTGCAATTAAGCAGTTTACCTATCCCACTCTCATCAGGGCAGACACGAGTAGTGACTGGGTGGTAGGCAACACGGACCACAAACTAATGTATCGGGATTGGCGAGCGTTCAATGCCAGCAAGTTGAAAACAGATGGGTCTGCGGAGAACATAAATGTCCCTCAGTCAGTGGCCCCCTATGCTCCATAAAACAGGGCCAAACCCCCTGCATATTAACAGCATGAAAATGTTATGCGGGGTCATCAGTGCCATGAAACAAATACACCTCACAATGAGGTTTCCACATGGCAGAACCACAATAATAATTGAAACGGGAAAAGTAAAAGGGAAAAAGGAACGCCATTCCAGAGGTTTCTTTTTAATGTTACAACACGCTTATGTCACTGGCACTGTGCCTGACGAGGGCTGTGTGGTTTGAGGGGAATGTTGGTGGGAGAAACAGTGCCAGAGGAGCTGGCCTTCCTGTGCTGCTGAAAGCAACAGCTCGGCTACTGTACGAGCTTTTATTTTGTGGGCTTGTGCGCGTGTGTTGCAGCTTGTGCACGTTGTGCCTTGTGTGTTTGCGTTTAGATGCAGAGGAAAAGGAAGATGTGTAATTGTGCATGTTTGCTAAGCAGTAGGCCGTATACAGTATGCATGTGTCCCACTGCCGGCTTTTTGGGACATGGGACAAATCTGGGCCAGCTATTGTTTCCTTGTTTTTACCGATCAGAATAATATAATAAAACTGTTTCTCTTTTCCCTCTGAAGAATCTCTTAAGGTGACTGTGGCTATTTAATTCAGACCGCATGCACATATGTTTGTTTTACATCTGAAGATGAGTGAACTTCATATATAGGCAATTTCTTGCAGCGTGAGAGGACTAAAATGTTATCCCTTCTGTTGCTTATGTATAATTAAGGGGAGTGTTCTCCAGGGGTGCCCAGAGGTTGCGTCAGAGATTGCCTGGGCAGCAGCCCTCTCTGGAGAAATCACCTGGCTTGCTGTTTGATCTTAAAGTTTAAATGCACATGCACACTCCCCACTTACACAAACTCATCTACACACATGTACGTGAAGGCAAGCACATGGTGTGCACACACACGCACACACACACATACAGGTTAGTTGCTAGGGCCAGTTCTCCAATCCAATCCCCCTAGAGCAAGTGAAGCTGGCTCACCATATTCCATGGTGTGGTAGTGGGGGAACATTATGTTCTGCTCCACAAAGACAGCAGTAGTACATTTCAGTCCCCTATGGACCTGCCCTATAATCCTGCATAGAGTTGGCAGAGTGTGTGTTTGCCTGTGTGTCTCTATCTGACTGCATACCTGTATGTGAGCTTGATCAGGAAGGAAAGGGGCATCTTTTAGATAAGCTTAAGCTACCTTTCTGTCTTCATATTAAAGGTCTTCAAAGTTTTGATTTGTCCTCACATGGGAAGAGGGAACAGAAAAGTAAAAAAGAGAAGAAAACAACAACTATTAAACACTTACATTGGCTGCTAGGTGTTTTTTGGGATCATTAATATTTATTCAAAGTTGATTTACTTTTGAACCTTTTATAGGGCACTCATTGAAATACTTTGTGAGGCAAATTACCATTTATGGTCACTTGCACGCTAAAGGGCTACGTCAAAGACAGAACGGCTTGGTAAGTTCTGTTGCCGATGTGATGGGCAAGACGATCAAAGCAGAAATAAGGAAAGCACCCTTTGAGGCTGTAACGCTTGAGGATGAGATGGCGGCAATACTGCACAGTTGTCGCCTGTTCTTCGTTTCGTAACAGACAATGGCGTAAAAGAGACATTCATCAAATTTGAAGATGTGACAGGAAACAAACGGGCAGAGGACATAGCAGCCCTGCCCCAATGGGTTCTCCGAGGAATATGGATGCATGGGGGAAAAAAAGACTTGTAACCCAGTGCTAAGTCCTCTGGGAGTCCAAGCCAAGGTAAATGAAAAGTTACCACAGGCCCTACCACAGGCCCTACCCTCAATTTGGTTTTATCTCAAGGTGTAGCAAACATTTGAGTATATCAAATGTTCTTCTTCCTTTTTGGCCTGGCTGCGTTCTGTTCTAGATCGCCAAAGCGAACACAGCTGCTTGATTAAATATGTCAGAAGCGACTGCCAAGCGTGGCACCAACCAGGTGGAATTTTTCATCATGATTAGTGTGCACTGTATTTGAAAAGAAGGATGCTCCTAAGTATCTATTTTATTGCATAGTTTAATGCCATGATTAATGTTAACACAATGAATAAGTGTTGCTCATAAAGAGACTGCCTCTGTGACGTCCGATTTGCGCATAACTAGAACATAATTTTCAAATATGGAACAGGAAAAGTATATTTTGCCTTCAGCAGAAAAGCGGCCAGGGAAACCCGTTGTTTTCATTAGTATTTTGTTTTATTCGTGGGAAGTATAGAAGGTACGAATCGCCACTGTCCTTTGTGTTTCTGACTCATAACATTATTTAATACATTATATCAGGCATCATATAATGTATCTTGATATATCATTTTCCCTTTTCCTCTTATTTTTGCTGGTTGCTGGACTCAATCTGCATGTTATGCTTTCACTTTTCACGTGACTACTCTTTCTGTATCATACAAGCACAGAACATTACTAAAGCATTGCTATTGCAGTACCTGAACAGTGTGCATAACTAAAAGTTATGCACACAGTTAAAAAGACCTATCCTCCTAATTGACTTTGCTCTGGTGCGTGAAGAATTAGAAGTTAAGAAAACTAATCTCAGCTCTCATGCACAAATGATGTGCCACCATGGCATTTAATGGATAAAAGGATGTATTCCAGTATTCCTCTGTATCTATGTTTCATAATATAAATATATTTCTGTGAAGACCCCTTACGCAAACACACACACACACACACACACACACACACACACACACCTAACTAGCACTTGAGCTTTCGTGCAGATACATGATCTCTCCTTCTCCTCAAGTGCCTTCTTGCTCTGTTGTTACTTTCTTGCATCCGCAAAGATCCCTATCACTGCAACCCGCATCTCTCTCTCTCTCTCTCTGTCTCTGCCTCTCTCTCTCTCTCAGATACGGACACGCAGTATCAACACCGTCTTAAGACATTAACTGGACCTGATACACAAAACCAATACAGGACTTGTTTACTACATCAGGAGGAAATTATGTACTATCTCCGACCCCCAACAAACTCATTCAGAAAAAAAAACACACACAGGGAGTTGGTTACACTTTAGCATTGCCTTTGCCAGGCAAGCACATCTCTAGGCCAATGTCTACCAAAGAGCTGTGAACCACAAACATGGAAGCATGATTAAATCACAAAGGATAAAGTGAGCTATTATCAAGGCAGGACAATGTGCTGTTGGTTTCTGATAAACTTTGACTAGCACAGACTTTCACAGACTTTGTTGTAACTGCTTGACAACATGGTAGGCTTACTAAGTAATAGTTTGAGTAAGGAGTTCAAAGTTTCTTTGTGAGGTTTTTCAGTTATGCTAGCTTCACTGTTATGCTAGCTTCACTGTTATGCTAGCTTAACGTTTATTACACAGCCAGGTCAGCCGCATGCATTTGTCACTCTGGTGTGCCCCAATGGATAGCAAATGCAGCTCTGCAGTTCGCTGGTTATCATACGGTGGTTACCTCCGATAGCGGTGCCCCAACCCAAGGCGCCTGTGCGGAAGCGTAGTGCGCTTTCTTTATTCATCTCTGTCTTTTTCTCTCACACATTAACTCACAGACACACACGTAGGCACTAGGACAATGATGGTACATATTGTGAGATTGATGCTAGTCTTCAACATAAATGTCAGGTTGCTGCAAGATGTCTACCATATACACCCCAAGCTGCAATGAGATGAGCTCATACTCATTTTCCAAATTAAATATAAAATACACAAGAAGTAATGTATTCAGTGTTGTCGTCTTTAAATACAGAAAATATGCCCTGCAGTTACTCAGTCTTCGCCATTTTATTACTGATGACAGTCAACTAAGTCTCCAAGCAATTTACTACCCCAACACTAAACTTTGTTAATTAAAGGGCAACTCTGTATGTGAGTTTGTATCTGCAAAGCCACAGGGCTACATTACTAAAATAAATTACATACAAATCTTAACAAAGATCATTGATCAAGGGTATACCATCTTAAGTAACTATGCAGCTCTGAGGCTTAAACTTTGGATTTCACGTCAAGTGGGCCTTTTACATCCCTTTCCACCAACAAATCAAAGGAAAATCAAACCCCTTACGTAAACAAGGGCCACCAACTCTAGATAGGGAATGTGATCCAGATGCCGAAAAAAAAGACACTATTCTTTGGGCTCACTATGGTTGATTCCTGTGTGGAATCAAGAGCTATTGTCTGCAAACACATCGATTATAATACCAGATGTGAGACATCACTAAAAGCCTCTTCCAAATAGGTAACATCTTCAATAACATTGCCTTGCTACTGATCAGCCACTGTGGTGTTGTATATGTTGTTCTAAAGTGGCCACATTTAAACTGGATCCGTGAACAAAGGAAAGCCAACAGCCTGGTCTTCATCTCCGGATCCTCACATGCTTCGTCTGTGGCATGAGCCTCCAGGACAGTCGCCGTAGCCACATGCATGCAATTGCACAATTGCTTAAAAGCACTGCCTGAACAAGAATCTTGACTCAGTTATTTGAGGCTGTGTTATGTTATCTTTGTTTTGAGAGGGACTACAATAAGCAAACAAGTGGGCATGATTGTGTGCGTGCATCATTGTGCGAGCAGATTTGTTACTTGTGTGTGCGTGCTTGACACTGCAAGGATTCAGAGTCATCAAAGTTAATTTGGTTTGAAGAGATGGCATTTGATGTTGCCGTAGTGCATGATACTGGACTGGGAAAATACATGGCAGCGAATTCATCAACATGTGTTGCTGAGAAAAATGGGCTTTGAGGACTCAATTTTTAATGTAACTCACAATTTACTGGATAGAATTATAACAGAAATGTGATCCACATGCCCTCCGGTGTCCACATAGTGGCCAGTCAGTGGCCTTGTAATGAGGTGATCTCATCACATATGATCCTTGGGGAACAGTGTGTTCTCGACAGGAACAGTGTTTTTTTTCTATGAACAATCTGTCCTTCACAGCCCAAATAATTTGTTATTTTTATGTGTTATTCATTACATTTCATTTTCATTTTCATATTCACTGGTGCCATTCCTTTCAGAGAATAAACCATCTGCAATGTTATTGATTGGAACACATGCTTGGACACAAGTGGTGCCAATACCAAATATCAAATACATTAAATTGTGTTGGTTAAACTCCTACCTTTGTTGAGTAAGTGCTTGCCAAAGTGTTCATGAGCAAGGTACCTGACCACAACTGTGCCTGGTTCATTGGCTTTGTGAAATGCATCAGCAGCAGTGGGAACAGGCTTGACGGCAAATGTCACACACTTCCAACTACACACATATTAGGTCTGCTGAATTATGGAATGAACCATAATCATGATTATTTTTGTCAATATTGAGATTACGATTATTTAATACGAACAAATATTGACTTTGGAAACAATATACATTAAGGAAGAAGAGAGCCTTGTCAAAGTAGAGACGTGAGGCTAGTCTCTCTTTTGGAAGGTTAAAGTATTAATAACATACTGTTTTAACATTTGGTTTGAACAACAAATACCAATAACAATACAACATTGTAATAATGAAGAGGGCTTTAAAGGAAATAGTATACTTCAACAACATTCGTTTTCTTTGAACACCCAAATTATGGAGAGGAGATTAAATAGGATTGAGCCCTAATGCACTGTAATGGTGTCCAAAGCTTTGCGTATGTGTGTGTGTGTGTGTGTGTGTGTGTGTGTGTGTGTGTGTGTGTGTGTGTGTGTGTGTGTGTGTGTGTGTACGTAGGGCCTCCTCCTAATGTTTTGGGCAATCAGCAGATCAATGCTTCCACAAGGCTTACATGGAATCAATGGCTTCTTCTCTTGTCTACAATAAGCATTACTTTAATGAGAGCAGCAAACTTCTGCACCCTTCCTAAGAGACATCTAATTACATTTCCCAATCTCTAAAATTACTTAACAGGCAAACAAGCAAAGTAAGTTGTTTTTGCAACAATATTTGGGGCTTAATTGCAATGACTGTGTAAAACATTTATGGATGAGAGAGTAATAAATAGCATCAAATGATCAATTAATCAAACACCATACTCCAAACAATGAAGGAAAATGTCTTTTGATACTGTAATGATCCATGATGATCCAATTTGTTTCATATCAGATAAGGATAGAAGACTCTTAAACTGACTGACTGGTCAATTGATGAAAAATGAGGTAAATCCCACTTTATAAGTAATAGAAAAAAAAGAAAACAAATACACAGGATATACACAACTGTATATGTCCTTACCTTCGTAACAGCAGGGTATCCAGCAGTCACGTCCCCAGAGCAGTAGAGCTTCTCCTCATGGGAAACTTCCACAGTAGAGGCCCACTGGTCAAGGAAACCATGGGGAGTGTAGAGGCCACAGTCTCTGACTCCCGTCTCCTGCTCAAAGTCCTCACACACCCCATCGCCATCATAGTAGTAACACAGGCTTGGCTCCTCTGCAGGCAACAGAAAAAGTGTCAATTTAAAATATCAGTCAGATTCTAGATATCCCCGCCACCACCCCGCTCTTTCTTGTAGCATGTTTCCATTTGCACAAAGCCACACAGGTGAGTTTACCACTTACTCCCCTTCTTCATCCTATTTTTATAGAACATGTGTACCCCTTGAGCCTCCAGGATACTATTCTCTATTATCTCCGTTATTTTTGGAAGGTGATGACAGGACCAGATGAGAAAGGGGGAGGAAGGTAAAGGATAAAAGGTGGAGGAAAAAAGGAGGATACATTCTTTTAACAGACATTCCACTCAGAGTTAAGGTCTGGAAGCGTATGGACTGGAGGAAAAGGGAGCAGAGCAGGGAGGTTGCCTGGGCCTCATTGCTCTCAGCCCTCAGCTAAAGCAGTATCAGCCGGTGGGGTTCCAGTTAGGGGGAAAGGCGGCATTCTGTGCCAAGTTGGCTGGGGCCTCCTCCTCGAAATTCCAACCCTCTCCAGCAAAGCCAAAAACTCCAGTCAGTTCTGTGCTCTGGCAATGGTGAAACGAGGGGCTACTGAGGGGGCATACAGAATACGCTCCCGCCAATCACTCAGCAGGAGCAGAGGCAAGGAAGAAGTGAAGGAGCGAGGCATGAGGAAGCTCAAACAGTGGCTCGTAAAAGCTGCAGAAGTAATAGGTATAATGAGAGCTGAAGAGAGGAGGGGAGGAAGAGGAGAAAGATAAAGTGTATTGCCACATTATTTGAATGTGGACAGGGATAGAATATACAGATAATGGAAAAGTGGAAAGGGGATTGAGTCCAAGAGAAGAAGAAGCGAGCCCGACATGTGGATAAAGAAAGAGAGCGATGAAAAGAACAAAGATGGATAGAGAGAGAAAAGAACGGTCCAGCAGCTGTCAAAGCAAACTGTATTGTTTTTATTTGGGTTTTTTAAGACAGCAACCCAAGTTACACTGACAACATGTGTTTTGACCTTCCAAAACAATCACTTTTCCGACAGCGGGCATATGGGAATATGACTTCAGCATATTGCCTTCCCTTCATGCTTTATCTGCCCCTGTGTTTACTGTGGCTTGGACCACCATTGAGACATAACCACTGGGATTGTTACGCCAGGTGGGGCCATGTGAAAATGACGTTATTGATTTTGTTAATTCCAGATTTAATTCAGCTCAATAGTGTGAATAGTCCATTAAAGCTAATCCATACTGTAGCACCCTGGCCCTGTTGTACACTATACATTTCCATCCAACTCCATCTTTCACGAGCCAACACAATGACAAGCAGGCACTCCCTCACACATATAGACAGATGGACAGAAGGTCCCATTATTATAGTGTCGGATTTCTGTGCAAAACTCTAACTTTGTCAGACAATATCAGACACACACACACACACACACAAACACACTTATGTACACTCCTGAGCACTGCAGTTGGTGGAAAAAACAACATAGCAAATGCAGTCATCCAGAAATCTGACAGAAATTAAGTGGCCACTTCACAGACGCAGACACGTGTGTGCGTGCATGCATGTATGCATGTACTGTACACACACACACACACAACAGGGGGGCAAAATGATTGTCTACAGCAGGGGAACTGGACAGGAAACTTCCATCTGTTCATTAAAAAAAACTACGTAGGAGGTGCGAGTCACTCAACTATATGAAATCAAAAGGACTTACCCAAAACCTGATTTTCAGATCTATTTGTTTTTTAACAGGTGGTCAAAGTTATACATATATGATAGACACATATATTAATCAATATCATGTCACAGAAGAACACATAACTGTATTGTTGTGTAATGAACTGATGGTCAAATCACAACTTGATAAATGTTGCATGTAACATGTACATGTCTCTTAAAATAAGTTAGGAAGTGCGACGACCCCTCCCACTCTTGCCATTTGGCTTTGTGTTGAGTATTTCTGATTCTGATGTTTATTTATAGCTTCCTGGCTTGAGAGAGGGAAGTTGCCTCCACCTTTGCACTCAACACACCTCTGGTAATCCTGATGTACTTGTTTGTTTTAACCGATATGACTTACCAACACAGTTGAAGAAGGGCTCTTTCTTGCACTGACTGGAGCAGCCATCCCCATTCATAGAGTTCATATCATCACATTCCTCTCCTTTGGAACTAAGATAGCAGGAGAAGGTACAACATCCACACACACAATGTGCAAAACCGATGATTAACAATTATTATTCATTGCATATCAATGTGCATGCATTTGTATATATTTTATTGTGTAATAGCGTGAATGTGGGTGCCTGTTACCTCTGGATCCGTCCATCTCCGCAGTAGGGTGCCCCCAGTTTGTGTATCAGAGGTGGGGAGGGCTCACTCTCACTCCGGCCGGAGATGGTTTGGACCTGGTACGTGTAATCAACCTGTGGCGCCACATCCCTGCACAGAGAGAGGCAGAAATCACAGTATGTCCACATAGTTCAGGATAATGTGAAGCGTCAAAGACCACATCTAAAGGAAGGAGATAAAGCAACTGAGGAAGATACTCGGACCAGGCCTGTGGAGAACGGGTCGATAGGAAGACTGCTCTGTTTGCTAGTGTGTGTGTCTGTGTGTAGTAGCAATCTGTATCTTCAGGTATCTCAAGTACCACTAGGACAACACAAATTAGAACACCTGTCTCAGCACACATGTCCACACATCTCCCTATCCAGTCACTGCATTTACCCGCTTTGGGTCCAGCTTTGCTTTGTGTCCTCCTCACAGTGATTCATGGAACCATCATGATGAATACAGGAGAAATATTGGGGGACTACTCACATTGTCGGTGTAAGTCGCCATGATGGTTTCTTGAGTCACCATGATAAGGAAGTCTGAAAAAAAAAGTCTGAAAGGAAAAAAAACATAAATGAGAAAACCAAAACCATAAACGAAAAAGAAAAAAAATCCGAGCTGTAAATGAGAAACCAGAAGCAAAGCAACAAAAGAAAACTGAAGAAAAGAAAACCGTAAATGAGAAACAACAGAAGTGCAAGTGAGGGTGCTGTCGTGATTTTAGTTGTTCGTTTTCATTATTATTTTAAGCTTGCTTTTTTTCTCACTGATCTGTTATTATACTACCATCGGGTTTCATAATTTCTGTTGGATGGTGGCTATGTATTAACTATGGAAAAAAATGAAACTACTATTGGTTCCAAACTCAAAGACATGGGTCATTTGTATGAATCCACATTATTGTTTAATCTTAACAACTTTCTTATCAGGAAACAAAAATAAGAACAAAAATAAACAAGTAAAGGGAAGCAAATAATCTATTTCGACTATTTTAAACAATGAAAACAGGATAACTGCTTTTCACACCAGCACTCACATTTGCAGCTATGTTGTTTACAGTTTTCTTTCCATTTTGAGTAATCTTTTTTTCTGTTTGCTTATAGTTTTGGTTTCTCATTTCTAGCTTGATTCGTCTCTTATGGTCATGGTTTCTCCTTCATGGTTTCCTTTTTTTGGCTTTCAGAGTTTTTGACCTGACAGTTTGTGTATCCGGGTGTTGGGACATTGTTTCTCTAAATTCTTATTTTGATTGCACTGTGGTGTGGTGGCTTGCACTGTCCCTTCACAGCAAGAGGGACCAGGGTTTCCCTCTGTGTGGAATTTGCATGTTCTCTCCGAGGGTTCTCTTTGGGTTCTCCGGCTTCCTCCCACAGTCCAAAGACATGCAGCTCAGGCTAACCGATCCCTCCAAATGGCCTGTAGGTGTGAATGAGAGCGTTGTCTGTCTCAACTGGATAAGTGGTTAAAGATAATGGATGAATGGATGGATGCCAGAGTTCAAACAATCAATGCAGTTTAGTTTGTGGTAAGCGTGACCATGTCGGCTCTATAGAGCACTATAGAGGCTACATAGAGAAATTGAGTGAACGCAATATATGCTGTATGATCTTTGTTATTCTATGCGTAAAGGACCAGGAATGCATACTTGTTGTGTATAAACTTGTATTGGTTAAACATGGAAAACAATGTTGGGGTTGTAACAAATGCCGTCCCTGCATAAGTCTGTCCCACTTGAGCCACCTCAACCAAACGTCTGGACACACCCCTTTCTATAATTGCGGTGGAGTGTTCAAAAGACATTGACGAAGGTTTTAATTAAATTAGCAGGTATTCTGCATACCCATGTACATGATTACAGATTGGATATGAAATATATTATTGTTATTATTGGCATTAGCATTGAACCAAAATTGTCCCACGGAATACATACGTTTTTTTCCAAGTAATAACTGAATTTCCCCAAACAAATGGGAAGTTTGCTCTACACTTAAGGCAACAAAAAGGATTACTTTGTATGATATGTCATCCACCCATGTTCGTTGGCAAAATAGTTTAGTTGGCAAAATAGTTTAGTTGGAAAAATAGCTTAGTTGGAAAAAGAATATCGGTTGGGAATGGCCACACATTTTCAGATTTTCTTTATAGTGCTGTACTGAATTGCATACACAATGACAGAAATAGTTGTGTAAAAAAATTTAAAAAAGGAGCTTGAAACAGTATACTGTGAGAGTATACTGGTGCCTTTTGATACACGCAGATGATACTCACATTGATTACTGCCAGAGCGCAGCACTACTTATAACTATTAGTCAGAAAGTGTATATTTAAGAGGTGACATGTGGTAGTCTAATTTCTCAAGCAGCAGCAGAGTAGTTATGGGATAGATAATAGGGGGGTATAATGTGGAAGAATTGTGCAGAACCAGGGTAGAGTCAGATTACAGAGGGGTGTGGGGTAGTAATGATGCTGGGGAGGGGGCTCTCTGTTTCGGCTGGGAGGTCTCTTCACATCAGCTCTGTGATAGGCTTTGACCGAATGACAGCTTTGAAACCCACATCAGGAAGAGGATTAGCCGAAAGGCCGAGGTGCCTCGGAGGGATGAGGTCAAACCAACCCAATCCTCCTACCCTCTCTCTTCAAACTTTCTCGACCCCCTAAGGTTCTCTTCCATTACCTATTGCCCCTCTTGAGCCTAGCAATGATTTACCCCCAACTTGTCCAGCCTGACACCAAAGCATCTCATCTTCAATTGACCCTTCTTACTCCCCACCATAATTTACTCTGTCACCCTGACCTCCCAGCCCTCAGCCATTCCAAACTAACCACCACCCATGGTTGGAGCCAAGATCGTCAGTTGTCCTCTTACTCAGTTTGCTCCCAGCTCAGATGAAGGCCAGTGACAGGTCAATCAGTCACCTAAAACAAGACCTCCATCACTCTATCCAAGCCGGTGGAAACATGTTGCACGAAGAAGCAGCTTACTGTGTGGTCAACAAAAGCCTTTCAGCAGCTGCACCGAGGAAGTCAAACAGAGCCCTTCACATTGGATTTGTGGCATGCTAAAACATCTGAATGAACTTTGCTCTTTACTCCACCAAGTCAAAGGTTATGCTTTTTGTCAGACAGTGAGGATGATGAAGCATTATTTTAAACTCAGATCTCAGAATATAATGTCGCTGGCCATTTTTGACTCTGGGTGCTCCTGCTGGCCGTGTCTTTTTTGTAGCATTGTCTTTTGGATGAAGAATGCCACATTAATACTACGTACTGGAACCTGTTTGCATGGTTTGGATAGTGCAATGACATGCAAACAGACCCTCGGGCATAGGCATACACTCATAAACTGCTTCCCCTGTATCAATAGCATAAGGCAAATGTCCATTTGATCAACAACCAAGAGTAACTCAAAACATTGAAAGAAAACTGCAAACTATTCCTATTGCATGTTTCTCGCAATTCTTTGTATCTTGTCAATATGTTTTGTTCCAAATTGGTTATTACAAGGTACTTCTCAACGGCGACAGTGAGTGGAGGCTCATAACGGTGCTAAAAGGGTGCCATATCAACAAAGCAAGGAAACGCTCAAATTACAACACACAAAGAGGGAGAGTGACTTAATGATCTACTCAGGTAGACATTAATCTCTCTCTCTATATAGCAGATATTTTTGTTGTTGTTACACTTAATCTTCATTTGTGTGAGTTAAAGACTTTAATGACTGGAACACACATACTTGCTATTTAATGTATCTGACCATTTAACGGAGATAAGATCCCATGTGCCCACACAACAGAAAGAAAGTCAGCCAGGGCCACTGACCACTACCACTGGAATGCAACCACAGCTAGTGAAATACACCACAGCAGTGAAACTACCTCCAGAACATTAGTGATCAAGGAAGTTTGCCAGCAAAAAACAAATAAATGAATCCCTACTGCAGGCAGCCGTCAGACAAAGCGTTGCCACCGGAACGTTGCGTGTGGACACTATGGAACTTAAGTATCATCACTCCATCTTGCATAACATGCATACTCACCCTTTTGGCTCTTATCAAGCACTTTCCTTCTCATGTGAACCACGCTGACAGAACGATAGTGAGATGGCACAACACACAGCAGTGCCATGTATAGCACAATCTGTATCGACTCAGCACATTCCATGAAAGCAAAGCATTTAACTCTCACCACAATGTGCAGATAATACCTTTAACAAGCCATCTTTTTGCCCTTGCTTCATGGAACATGGGAAAAAAAACAATGTGGGCAATGGTTGACCTGTGACTTAGGAAACAAATGTTTGGCAGTAGATTAGAAACTGCAGAAGCAGTGGTGGCTTGCTAGTGCTCCTGGGGGTATTGAAAAGGATATCTGGTATTACAAGAACATATTTTTGTGGATAGTTTCCACAGATAAATAAACACCTTCTTACTGGCGTGTCCAAAAAAAAGAAAAAAAAGAAAAACAATTACATCACTTTCAAGCAGAGAGCTAAACTGTGTTTAGCGACTTCTAAAAAAAAAGACGTAAAAACAATTGTTTCATAAAAAAGCATGTCCATGTTTCACCTTTGCTCGGAGGAAAGGTTGGTCTTTCTCAAACCTTGACAAAAAAAACAAATTTTACTTGAAATGCTATTTTTTTTTCTCTCAACTCAGGAAGACGTGAATATATTTCTTCACTCATACAAAAGTATTCACCTACCAGGTCACTCACCTGTCTGTATATCGGCGGGTAGGTTCATTCAACATCAGACCATGTTGTGCATGGGTGAAGGGTGGTTGGCGCAACAGGCGGTACCGCAGTGGTTGGCAATGCCTACAAAGCATGCAGTCTGGCTTGGATGCCAAGAGGGTGGCGTCAATCTCGAGGTGTTGCTCCATGGTGAAAAACTGCACCCCATACACCTTTTCCTCTATGTCTAGCTTCAGAGTCAGTGGGGTGTCACAGAAGACATTACTGGGGCCCAATGAAATGTTGTTCCCACTGACAGTCAGAACCAAGATGTTATGGATGGCTGGCAGTGCCGTTTCATCGGGGCTGAAGAAGGTGACCCACACAGTCAGGGAGTCTGGTACCAGCGGGTAAGGGAACTCGAGCTGAAGCATGCAGCCCTGGAGAGGGCACTCCGACAGGCCCACAACACCTTGCTCAATTCCTGCATTTGGGCTCCAAGTGCGCACACTTGGCTCACAAGCCTGCTCCACATCTGGAGGGCCTGTGGGTACAAGACAGAAACAACACATTTACATTAAATATAAATCAGGCACAATTAACAAAAGTCACCTATTCATGTTGTATATTGACATAATAAACTCTTGCGAGGGGATCAAGCATTGCCGCAATGCCAAATTGGGCCAAAAAAAGTCAATCCACTCACAGAAATACAAACACCTGGCAAAGTAATCAAAACCGCTTCTGTGGTAGTTCCCACTGCAGGAGGTGACTCCAGGACAATATTGTACCATAATGTCCCACATCAACTCACAAGGTGAAAAGATAAACAGCCACCACAGCTGGTAATAATTGTTAAATTAGACATGTAGTGATGGATACAAACATGGTCCTTGAATTCCATAAAGGATGCAGAAAAAGGTAATAGTTATTTATATCCAAATGAATTAGCTAATCTCTTTTGTGTGACTGCTCACAGATCAAGAATGTGCATCAGTGGTCTTTATAGTGTATCTACACTTCTTGCAACATCAAGGTAGAGGTGAAACTGAGAGTTCATTGTGAGTCCATCTGCAGAGGAAAGGCAGAGCTGAGGTGTGTACCTTCTGAGAGGGGCCTGTGCAGGGTTCTCACTTCAGCGCAGTCATTACAACCTCTAACAGTCACACTCCAGCCATATTTGGAGTCCACATACAGCTAACTCGCATTATCCCAAGTGACGTACACTAACATTCATCAAGCACTTTTAGAAGCCAGCAAGCAGCAGACACTATGTTCTCCCTCGATTTCCTTTTGTGCATTTCCAAGCTGGCAACCAACGAAGCCATTTGCTAACCTCATTTCTGGGCACCGTGCAAAATTCCAGTGTTTAATCAAGTGAGGACTGAATATGGTTTCCAAGCCACATTATCTCAGCACATTTATTATTTTACTGTAAGTGTGTGTGTGGCCAGAGTGGAGGTGAATTAAAGAAAAAGAGAAAGACAAAGAGAGAGAGGGAGGGAGAAAAAGGGGGGGGAGAATGAACTAAGATACTCCAAGAGCTTGGCTTTGCTCGGCTTATGTCCTGGCTTTCTGTGTACATTTTCATTGAGTTTGCAAGGAAAGGAGCTGCAGCCACTGAAAATATTTTGTAATGTCAGCTGTTATGATGGGCCTGCCTCCTGCTCTGGCGCTGTTGTTAATGTGGTTGGAGATTTAAGAGGAGACAGAATGGAAGTGTCATCCACTGTGTAACCTGAGGCAATGTAAACTGTGTTTCAAAGATGCTAAGATGTATCTATAATTGGCAGAATAATCTGTGCAAGCAAAGGGGTTTGAAATTCAACATCAAAACCACACTCATTTATATTCAATGTTCTGCTTAATTTTAGATATAGCAGCTACCTTTGTCAGGTAATCAAAATTCACAATGACAAGATACATGCTATATTTCATTTCAGATTCACAGACGCACACAGCTTCCCAAAAAATAATATCAGCAGCTTACCACTACATAAACAGCCAAGCTTCGAAGTGTTTGACCTATAACTCCCTTAGTGCAGGGTGAGGGGCCCCAAGGTGAATGAACCATCCAAACCTAAGCTTTGAATATGAGCCATTCACTTGCTGTTGATTAGGCAAACCCATCTGGGCAATAGACTGATGACAAAAACATCCGTTCTATAAAGATAAGAGTAATTGGCGCTAGGCTCAGTGTAAAGCATTCACTCTCAAAGCTCTTCAGCATCATGGACATAGGTAGAGGCCTGACATGGACAACGTTACATCTTGGGGGTCAGCATTAGTATCCTGCAGGGAAAGGAAGCTCACTGCTGCTTTTAGAGTACACATTGAGAACAACGGAATAGTGGGAAATCAGGTGGACGGTGGGCCTCCAAATCAAGATTTGTTATTGAAAACGTTTGATATTCTGATGATGACCTCAGAACAGATGGTAATAGTTGTGTTTAAAAAGTATTATTGGAATAGAGACCTGTAATTTCGATTTTGGCCAAATTAGTGCACAACCCAGCACTAGTGGTGGTGGCTTGGGATATGGTGGAAGCTGTGTGTGTGTGTGTGTGTGTGTGTGTGTGTGTGTGTGTGTGTGTGTGTGTGTGTGTGTGTGTGTGTGTGTGCGCTTCTGTGTGTGTGTGTGTGTGCTTCTGTGTGTATGTGTTCGCACTGTCAGTCTCTCAGCTGTGTGATGCCAAGCAGAGGCACAGACCAGAGAGAGCAGACAGGCCACAGCAGGATGAAGTGTGCAGTGGGCTGCATTCATCCAAAATCCGGCACCTTCCAGCAGGTTTGAGAGGAGGTGTAGATGTGTTTATTTCTGCATTAGAATGTAACAGCCAAAAAACAATCAGAAAATAACGTTGTATTCAATACTCTCTCTTCATTCACTCTCTGGCTCACTTGACCATCACAGCGAGGGGAGATTTTTGAATGCTGTGGTAACAAACAGCAGCCGGCAATGTGGCTGACAGTGATGTATTCTGATGCTGGGGTCTTTTTTTTTGTTGCCACATTCATTATTCAGCTCCCAATTAATAATTACATGTGTATTATGCCATATGATAACTGGGCAACATGTGACAACTGGGAATCCCCTGAACAGCATCTGCGTTGGCGTAATCTTTTTCATGAACAGGTAAAAAAAACATCTGATATTGTGCAGTTCTAAAGCAAGGATGACTATTTGGCGAAGTATAACTCCTTGATGGATGCTGCTAATACTCCTTTTCCACTGGAGAATCATACTGATCCACAAAAAGTCCAGAGAGCCGGATTAATAAACAGACAGGGATATGTCCGGGCATGCACGCTTTATGCTTTCTAAGAAGTGTCTGGCTCCTGCTCTCACTATCGATGACTCACTGTCACACACGTTTTCACTCCGAAGGCATACACTCTACAGCTTGAGAATCAATGGCACATCGTGTTGCTTTCAGGGTCTCTGAGGTTCATTTTTCTTTTTTTTTCCTTTTTTTTTTAAGTGAAAGGATAGAAAAGTACACACATTTGTTTGAAATGTTGTGTCACGCATTACATAACAACTACATTTAGTTATTGTTGGAGTGTGGAGCTGGAGCGTGGCTCTCAAAGTGTCAGGCAGACAAACTCTGGCATCACATAAACCAGCAAAGCCTGACACTGTATTTATTTTTCAAAGAGCCATCTAATAATATCTTTGACCTTAAAGTATAGACACACAATGCTTGCTGTTTAGACGCATTGAGTAAATTCATATATATTTATGCATAAGCAAAGATTTTGAACACTCCATATATTGCAAAGGCATTTGAAGAGTATTATTTTGTAAGTGCACCACCATGTGCACATACAAAATAACAGGAATGTGCACACATAGAGCTACACACACATTCCCACACACATGATGGCGAATACACATCCTGGACCTTTCACTTCCATTCATGCACACTGCTGTCACTAACCACATGCAATTCTTCCAACTATCTCTCTTACCCCTCCTTGAATCCATATCCATGTGTGTTTTTTTTCATTCTTGCATTTTCTTTTGACATATTTCTCCAGGCAATAGAATAGTAAAAACATTTGAGAGGTTATCTGGCTCTCTTTGACCCTACCATGCCAATATATACTCTTAGTAAGACCCCCTGGCCTCACTTTCTAACTCAACAGGTAGCCCAGTGCATGGCTGCAGTAAACATGTGGTTATCGTGAATCCAAACAAAAACATAATTAGGTTTAGGCAACTGAACCTCTTAGTTTGGTTTGGAAAAACATCATGGCTGGGCTTGAAATAAGTACATAAACTTAGGTTAAGGTAACAAAATCAACTAAGTCAGATGTAAACAACGTAACATAAGTAAAGAAATAACATCACAAACATCAATAACGTAACTTCAAAATAACCAACACTGATCTCCAACACGGGTGTCCTGGTTTAAATTCATGTATATGTGTGACCCTGTGTGTGCTCTTTTCAGTCTTTAAACTATATCACCACACTCCCGGAGCATTTTCTCGCAGCGTCTAATAGAGACGTGGATGAGTGTACATTGTTGTTACTTGAAGGCCCGGTGCGTCTCAGAGGGACGCTAAAGGATGCCATGTGCGATATCGATATCAGATGCTGAAGTAAGTGTCAAAGCACTCTCTTCCAATATGTTAATATAATAGGCCAATACCTACAGTATCTTAGCGTGTCTATTGGAAGCTACTAACTGCTGCACACATATGCGCCATCACAGCAGGAAACAGCAGCTGTGGTATCCAGTGAGAAACTGGCGCAAGCAGCAAAGTTAACAGGGAATGGGGAGCTGCCACAAACAGGGACCCCTTCCAAGAGGGAAAATAGAGTACAGTTTACACACACAGCATGTTAGACAAGCCCAGACTTGCCTCTGGTACATACACTATACTAGTCAGTGTGAAGGCAAGGTTCAGTTACTTTAGAATCTATAGCACACGCACACACACACACACACACACACACACACACACACACACACACACACACTCACACTCACACAAAATCAGTCAGACAAACAATACAACATACAATAAGAGATAGAATTTGATCTCCAAATTCATAATATAATTGTCGATATAATGAATGGTGTTGTGCGTTAGATTACTAGATTACAATTAATTGTATTGTTTTGATTATAAATCATATTACGTCATTTATTGTGCGATATGATTTTTTTTGTTATCATACTGTAGTTGTAACACTGGGAGGATGGGGAAGATGGTTTTGGAGAGAGCGCCAAAGAAGTGAAAGCACTGTTCCTTTTTTGATTTAAAGGTCAAGTACTGATTGATAATAGACTAGCTTCATGACCGTATGGTGATGTTCCACATCTCAGCTATAGATGCTGAGAGTACTACTTACTGCAACTTGTTAGTAGACTAACATTAATTTGAACTTAAGTTATTAATGTTTAAGTAAGCTTAAGTTTAGTGAACAGCTGACTCAATGCACTCACTAATTGGACAGCCTGACCATTGAAGTGTGGGCAAGATGTATCTCAAAACTGTGAAACTTCTTTTTAACAACACAATGATCAAACCTTTAACAATTTCACATTTTAGTAATCAGTAGATTCAGCTATTTGGTGATTTTCAGTAGTTACAGCTGAATAATAAGCTAGCTAGCTGGCTAGTAATACGCTAGTTTACTTAATTCTAGCTAGTGCCCAGCGTACACAGCAGTGTTTAAGTTAGCAGTTTTGTTCCACGCTTTAAACATTTTTTAGTTAGGAGGGTTGAGAGATACATTTGTCAAATTCATGGGTTTGTCCTTGTCATATTCAAAAGTGGTAGCTTGTAAAATGAAGGCTGCCAGATGCTCTTAAAGAAACAAGCTCACTTTGTCAGCAACCGCAAAAATAAGTCTGATTGTATTGAAGTATATGAGTAAATTACCCTACTTCTCTGATGTATTACCTCAGTGAACAAGGTAAACATAAGTTTATGGTCTCAATCACTATTCAAGTCTTCTTCAATACAGCATGATGTATCTATCACATGATGTACATTTAGTAAATTATGGTCCTTTTTAGAGTAAAGCAGAGTATGCTTTCTGATTGACAGGTCGCTGCTGTCACCAGAGCCAAATTCCGAATATGATAACTATTTTTCACTAGTTGCAAAAAGTCAAGATGGCAACGGCCAAATCGCCAAACACAAGGCTTTAAAACAGCCGGCCACAAACCAATGGGTGACGTCACGATGACTACGTCCACTTCTTGTACACAGTCTATGTCTACAACCCAGCTGCTACTAGCTTGCTCCATTTTTAGCAAATATCTGCTTTTGTAAATAAGCAGATATGAAGTCCTGTCCAGGAAAAAAAAATCCAAATTCAGGCCTCCACAGCACTACGCAAATCAGGATTACAGCTAAGAATGATCTTTAACCTTGGTGTCGAGCCTGAGCCCTCATTGTTGGTACCATTGTGGTACCATACAGCATCATCCATTGGGAAGTGACCTCCTTGATCCTTCCATGTTGTCCCACGGCCCAAGTGTCGGGAATCCAGTGAGTCATTTGCATGTTTTTAACTTGAGTGCAGTCAGAAACAATTTAGCAGAGTATTGACTCAAAAACAAGGTCACACCTGTCCAATTTGTGATGTAATGACAATGTCAGTGTCTGATGCCAAAATAACACTAAGTATAGTATATATCACACTGTACCTTCAGCCTCTCGTGGGGACCAGTGTCCCGAAGGGGCACACGGTCGTGGGGAGGAGGAGTTGGAGGCATACTGCAGTAGAACTCTACCCTCAGTGCATTTATCACACACTGATCCCAATTCTCTAGGAAACCAACAGACAGGCACAGCAACCAACTTAGATACAGACCAAATACATGTAATGTAAACAGTAAAGACAATTACTTTTATGTCAGTATTTTTTCGAATAATGTGCCAAATGATGAAAATGTAACACAGTTTTAAGACGGTGCTATTAGGCTCACTTTTAATCTGCTTGTTCTATTAACCCAAACAATATTAAATTATGTAATCCATCGTTTTCAACTTTATTACCATACATAACTTAATTTGTTTGCTGAAGTTGAGTATGTAGCTCATTTCACCTGTCATAAAAGTGTCCAGAAATTGGTGGAAACCATTCCAGGGTGATGGAATTATGATGCTGCTCCACCACTTGAGGGGACATTGGCACTGGAGGAGGTTTGGAAGAGGGTTGCCATGTCTGGTAGATGAGGTCCAGGTAGCAGTGCATCCTAGCAACCTGGTTCAGCGTGAAGGAGTCTGTACAGGCATCATCTGAAAGTAGAAAAGGTAGGTCGTCAGCATGAGGGGTGGGGGTTGAATTTTTGATTGCTCAATGACAGGAAAAGAACGGAATTTAATGATTCCACTGGTCTAGATCCAATGAAAAACAATATATACCACCTGTTTGTATTTAGCAGTGTCTTTGTGTCCATTTAACTATGACAACAAAAAAACTTTTTCACAAGTGACATGAAAGGATGTGCCCCCCTGCTGGGTTTTTCCCATGAAATGTCCCTGCTAAATTCCACATCCGTCTCAGTATGCACACAGACTCAACAAATTCCTCTACGGGGATCTCTGTGTGTCAGTTTCATGTGAGAGGTAGAACTGTAGCGTTTTGCACAGCTAAGTAGCAAAACATATGTGGAGGATCCATCTCACCTGCATAGCTCATGTAGTTGTTAAACGGCGTGTGTGTGAAATGCCGACAGCCACAGGTTTCGTTGCCAGGTTCAGGATCGTGGCAGCCTTTGTGTTTGGGAGTGGGGTTGGTGTCCGCACACAGATCTCCAGTTTCCATCGACGGCTCAGTCTCCAAACATGCATCATTACACGACTCGATCTCTGATATACCTCGAAACACATGATACAGTCCAAGACTGTGACCGATCTCATGGACCATGGTGTCAGTGTGACCAAATGTACCATAGAAGGAAGGGTTTAGAACAATTCCACCTGAGAAAATGAGGAAGAAGACATACACATGATGTAAACACTGAAAACACTCAAGTGAATGTGCACACAACACAAAAGCCTGTAGTGTAAAGTAATTGTAAAACTAATAAAATTCAGACAATGCATTATTAATGGGCCTCCACCGCTTCATTAACACTTTTTTCCCTGTAAGAGATGTGATTGAGAAAACTGAAACTGCTTGGGGCTTGAACTGTAATTACTCAAAATTCACAATCTAGGCTGCCAAAGACAGTGCATGTGAGTGTGCATGCATGCACATATGTGTTGCTGTTGTTGTCTTCTACCCAAATGTGTGAGAGCCTCTTTGTCCCATGGCCAAGTGGCAACCCCCGCCAGATCTTCATCAGAGGAATTGGCAAAGAAAACATTCAGGTGAGTTGAACCATCCAAATGTAGAATCTCTTTCAGCTCTTTCACATCCAAATAGGCTCTGGAAGATAACAAGAAAAAACAGTATTTCACATTAAGTTAAAGCTCGACAATGAGGAAGTGAATGCAGATTTCACCAAGGCAAAGTTTTACAAATAACAACAGTGTTTCTAACCAAAAGGAGCTTATGTAGTCTTATCTTTCAGGAAGACAGAGCTCGGAATCCAGTCCCTGATTAATGTAAATATTTTCTTTTAAGTGTATTGCAATGGCCCGTAAACCAACTGAATAAAAGTTGAAAAAGAAGAATAATTGATCCTGTGAGTTTGAAACCAATTGGTGTTTAACCAATATGCCCAAATAAATAAAAAGAAGTTTAATGACACAGTGATTGTGCACCTGCAGTGCGGTTATGATGGGTGTAAGATAAGGTACAGTACTGTGAATCGGGCTGGGATCAATTTTGACCACTCACATCATCTTTTTTTTCCCTCCATTACATTTAATTACAGTATCTCCTCACTTACAGTACACTTTATACACAATACCCCAAATGTACTACAGGCATTTAACGCTTTCAGAGGTGAATTCTCATTTGTGGAGACACAAAATGCCAAGCCGCAATGTTTTTGTGTCCATAATGATGTTAGATGTTAGATGTTGGAAGACAGCAAATCATGCAATAACCAGTGCATTCATTTTTAGGGGGGGATATTATGTCTGTCTTTGAGGATCCCCTTGAGTGTCCGTCTTCTTCATTTTGACAAACAGTAGTAAACAGATGCTGGGAATAAATCCACATTTTTAGTGGAACGAAAAGTAATTTGTAACATTGCTTAATGTTTCTTGAGGATTTACAGGCCGCATTGCAGTAAAATCGGACGTGTTTTATTATATTACAATGGACTCCTGAGTGAAATTAACAGTGAATGACTCCTGCCGGGCATATGCATTATGATATTTGAAAAATATTCTGATGTGTCCCGGCCATGACAATGATTTGTCTCAGCTGTGGGGATTCTAACGACAGCACCAACGACTGCAAGTGCAATCACTCAACACAATTACATCTTTCCAAGCAAAAACTGTCATTAATTTGATGAACACATCAAATATGGGAGCGTGGCTAGTGGTCCTGCCAAACAGCATCAACGAGCCCAGTTATGTTTGAAGACTCAGTAATTTGTTGCATATGCCGAAGTGATAGTTTATTCATTTTTGCTCACTTTAAAAGCCTCTGGAAATAGACACAGTATGAATACGAAAACAGGTTTATCAGAAACAAAACATGGATTGTCCCTATTAGTGGAAATTAGATCCTCTTTGGATGTTTTGACCTAATGTGTGTGACCCACTTACCAGCGTTGTGTTTCGTACTCTTAGTTTGTATGTGCTTCATAACAATAAGTGTGATAATAGTGAGGCTAAAGCAACATGTCTTTACTTCCACTGACCCGACACAGCAGGGGGAGTTTCCTCCCAGCAAAAGACTACACTAGTCCTCCTTTGGTTAGATGTGTATATACTTAGTAAATAATTTGATACTTCATAGTTGATACATTGTGGCATTGTAAAAATGAGATTAGGATTAGGAATGGGAATGACACTGTGTGCCATATAATAGAGACTGGTCATATATTAGTTACAACTGTTCCTTTTTTTTTTTAATCGAGGAAGGAATTGTATAAGGATGCCATGTCAATAGCGCAATGTTTCAAATTGATCAATACCATATATCATAAATACAGAGGATCCTGTCGGTAAAATTTGTTGATAATTTTCAGACAAGGTCTACGCAGGTTAGACTACCAACCCTTAAAACGTATACTTATAATAAAGTTTTGTCCTACAGTTTTCTGAATACCTATCATGCTTTGTTCTGGCACATCACATTTGTCCCACTTAAGTAAATATAAGGATAAAAGCAAATATTTCAAAGACTTGTGCCTTAGTGAAGTGCAAAATCCGAGAGTGTACTATTTATATTTACTCTCCCACTCAACAACTGACTGAATAAAAGAATATTTAAACTATTGTAAAGTTATAAGGTGGTGTGCAGTTCCACTGGACAAAGCCACTTGACTTGATTTAATGTATTTTGTATACAAGCTAAAGGGGCGAGGGTATCACTGATGGTTAAGCTTACAAACAACTTAAGGTAAAATTTCATTATTGTTCCTGTCGTGATTTAACTATTTTTAGAGAAACTGCATTTAGCAAGACTCTCTGGCATTCAATACAATTTAGGATCAATGGCCCCGTGATAATATAAGTGATATCTGCCAAAATAGCAGCTCAAAGTAGAAGGGATCTAATGTGACATCTTGTGTTTTTAGGACCATTTGGTTATCAAAAGGAGTGCGACTGTGTAAGTGCTACCACTTTATGTCCAGTGTGTTTTTTTATTGGCCAGTAGTCATCCAATGTATAAAATGTGTTTTTTTATTGGATCATAAGACCATTTTATTTGATGTCAAGTCTCCAAAGGTGAACTGCAATATTAAATCTATTTTTTACTAAGCTTTTCCAAAATGCATTAAGTCAATAAAATGTGACCAGCTGAGCCAATGTGCTCATTTTCCTTTTTTTAGTTCATAGTTCACCTTTGAAAGGGCATAAAATATTTAGATTATTTTTTAAATATAATAAGCTGAGGTTACCACCACTGCTCATTCCAAATGCAACTACACGAAAGGTTTCATAATATCCTTAATTTCTATGCCTCAAATCACAAGTTGATGCATTGGTGAAGCTGCAGCCCTCCCTCAAAACAAGCATTTTGAATCAAAGTGTGCATGCTTTCTTCAAGCCTATGTGAGAGCCACTGGTGGCACTCACTGGGGCCAGGTCTAATGAGAGAGAGTGAAAGAGAACAGATAATATAAGGTCCCTCTTCCTAATAATTTCAGGGATTTCATTATTTCCTTAGAAAATATTTGTCCAGAGTTTCTGGACATGCATGAGAGGGGGGTTAGAGGGGTTTGATGGTGAAATGATTGAGTCAGCAATGAAGAAGAACAGTAGTTCTACTGTATGGTCAGAACATACAGTAACTAATCTGAGTTCAATTATTCTAAAGCCCCTCCTCAGTCCTGCTTTAAAATCACAATGTGCATCACATGCTGGATGGACGAATGGGAAGACTTTCAGAGCAAGAGCAGACAGTTTTAGAATAATCGATTAAAGAAGCATGTGCATATAACACATGTTCATGATTCCAGATGCTGGCAAAGCTTTGGTAAAGGCTTGGGTTGCAACTTTAGGGAGCTGCAGCCCAATGGTTTCATTGTGAGGGTGTTCATCGTCAGAGCAGTTTGAGCCTCTGACTTTCGATCCGTCTATTCACATCTTACTCAAACCTCCTCGCCAATTACTCTTTACCCCTCCCCCGGTCTCTCTATCTCTCTCTCTTTCTCTCTCTCTCTCACCCCTCAACTATTTCGCCATCCGTTAGTCCCTGTTCTCCTGTCTTTCCTCCCATCAAACCTTTTTTTTTTGCCGAGATGAGCCACTTGGGAAAGACAGGATTTTCCATGCATTTAACCACACCACTTTTTGGACATTTCCTGGGAAAAAAAAAATCTTTAAAGACTTGCAAAAACAAAGAATGAGAAAATGACATTTGAAATGAGAGAGAGAGAAAGAGAGATAAAGTGAGGGCTTGAAATCAAGCTTCACTAAATTTAAGCATCACTAGAGGGCATCTGTTGGAGATTCAGGGGTGTGCAAAGCAGCTCAAACTGCCGTGTTAATGTTATTATATCTTATACATATTAAATGGGGGATTATGACCTCATACATTTACACCCATATATAATTCATACAAGCCCATAAATTTGCCTTGTATACATGTGTCTGGGGCAGCATAGTGTGAAAGCAGGGGTAAGCTGGCGTGGCATCGGCAGTCTCACGGCCAAGAACACTTTTAAAATTGGAGGGGGCCCTCAGCTGCTCTGTCATCGAGTCGGTCAACACCACAACCCCTAAACTCATCATTCATCTCTGCCTTTATTACTATACTTGCACTCTCCTCTTTAACCTTCCAACTTACTCCGCTGATTATTTTTTTCCCCTCAAGTAAGAGACATGCATAGGAACCGTGTCAACGCTCAGATCCTGGGAATACTGCTGTGACTGCCCGTTGCTGTGAGAACAGTTTGAAAAGGAAGGATTTGGAGAAGTATGGTATGGACGATGGGATGTTTTCATGGTGCCCAGGATTCCCAGTTTCTATCTCACTGAGGTGAACACTATCAGTCCTGGCAAAATGTGGGTACTTCTTCATCTGTACCTTTCTTTATGTGTAAACCGCAATGACCCCACCAAGGCACTATTGACTGAATTCCCCTGTGTGTAATATTTTCAAAAGACTACAGTCTCTGTCGACTCATAGCCAGATGCCACTCCCCTTCCCGCCTAGTGGCCCAAGTAAAACCCCTCCTTACTCCACTTTCCCCTCAATAACCTTGTTAAGCAGAAAGACGACTATCAGCCCCCTTGCAAGCACAGGTGCTTTATAAGTGTGCTATAGCTTTAAAGGGGAAGTGCAAACTCCTGGTATTTACGCCCAAGCACTCCATTATGTTTTATGGGACGGGGGCTTAAGGTTTAGACGACCAACTGTAAAACACCAAAGTCAAGGGCCCTGGAGATTAGCGCCCCACTCTGAGCTAAAATACAGCAGGGAGAGGGAGTGAAGGAAAGAGAAAGGGTGGTCCATCCATTAACCTGCCACAGTAAGCGGTATTGACTCAGTAAGGGGAGAAAGACAGAGGCCAAGGGAAAACAGATGACCTATTAGCCTCTGATAAAGCCAGGCCAAAATTTCATTTCCCAAAAACCTATTGAAGCCAAAATGGTATAATAGCCACCTGGCAAAGTGTGTGTATCCATCTTGCTTTAGTTTAGGAGGTATTTTTTAAAAAAAGAAAAAATTGTAATTTCAGAAGCTTGGAAATCTTTCTGATATGATGGGATTTATCTTCTGTAAAGTTGCTCAGATATCACATTAATCTTTTATTGACAGTCAAAGACACGCATAAGCTTCTCAAACAACTTTTTCAGTGCTTTTAGTCTTTTGCTTTTCTTCACACATGTGAATTCACAGCGTATACATTACAGCCACAATTGCGGATGCATAAGAATGTAAAGGCTGTCAGATAACATCAAATACCACCTAAACCATAAGAAGTGTCAAAACCAAGGGCTGTAAAAACAATGCAAAATATTTCCCTCAGCCAAATGAGGGAGGGAGAGGGGGGGATTATTATCAATGGTATTTTCAGAGGAGAGATTGTTGCAGGACCACAGAGCTGCCTGTGTCCTGTGTTTGCCAGATTTTTGGAAAACCCTACACGTAAGTGGTAACAGGCGCAAACGCTGCAAAAATAAATGCAGTTCCTCACAACCATTGTTCCCCTGCATACGCGATACATTGTTCATCCAGAATTCCATAATTAAGGAGGAATGTCAAACTCTTTGTAGTGCAGCTCTCTGCAAGTCTCTCCAGACATACCATAATCAAAGCAAAATATGCAACCACTTGGGGAGATTATATCTAGTTTTTAGACTGAGCATTATCTTGTCCTTTTTTTCTCTCTTTCTAGCATCCTTTCTTTCACACGCCCATCTTTCAAATGGCCGCAGGGAGGTTTGAACATTGCCACGGCAAGCGTTTTGCCAATAGCTGATGGCTGATGTCTTGTTGAATTAGCTTCTAATGATGACTAAGCTGCAAGGGATGCGATGGGAATTATGGAAGCAACAGCAAACCCACCTGCTTTTACCCTCTGATGTTCTTAATTAGTCATTATTTAGCTATTTTGCGGTCATTTTAAACAACAGGATAGTGCCAAACAGACAACGCTTCCAGCTTAACTGTGATTGAAAACAGACGGGTTACCTCGATTCATGCTATCAGAAAGAAGCAAACAATCCCACACACTAGGCCCACTAGATGTTCTCCCTTTCACTTGACCCCATATGACAGTGGCAAGAAATCCTGAGTAACATCTGAATTACTGTCATTTTCTTCTTTTTTTCTGTCAAAACCATCAGACCCCCAGCATTGTCCACAAAAATGTCTCATTCTACTGTATTGAGTTTCAATGTAGGAAACAAACAATCCTGCTATTGGAGGTCTGGCACAAACCTTATTACAGCAAATTCCGGGGATGTAGTCTTCCTGCCAGCTTTTACTCATCATGTACAAGCCACAGTGACATTACCACAAAAACAAAAATTTGCATGCATTTATGAAGGCCTCTGTATTCTCCCAAAGTGGCTGCATGAAACCACATAATCTCTTGCTTGACGTGCAGTTCATCTAGAAGATTCTTTAATAGTGGTATCCATGTGCAAGTGAAATAAACTTTCTTCACCATTTTTTCCGGGAAAATTCTTGCAGGCACCCACGTTTAGGGACCCATACCTGCCTTCCCAGGAAACATATGAAACATCTGTTGTTTCCTGGAGAGAGTGGTATGTTTTTTTAATCATTTCCATTGCTACAAGCCAAATTCATTCTGGACTCTCTTTTCTGACCTCTAATTGCCCTTAGACTTTGTTTAGAGTATGACTCTTTCCAATCAAGCCGGCATTATTAGATGATTGGGTATAGCAGACAGAGTAGAAAAAGGTGGGGAGAGTTGTTGAAAATATGATACAAAAATTAATAGTCTGGCTTGCGTACTTGCTACTAGAAAAGTAATTCAGTTGCGTTTGTTTTGCCTTGCTTAAGTGTGGAACACTGATTGAACCAGGCCAAGGCTAGATTGGACTAGCTGCTCCCGAAGGATTTCCCAGGCCACACATGCTGGGAGTTATGTTACACTCAGCCTCAGCCCAAATGGTCAGGAAACAGTAGGACTAAACATTAAAACCTCCCTCCAGGAACACATGTATGGAAAGATTTGTTTTGGGATTTACTCGAGACATGTGAGGCCATGGTGTGGAGTTGGTTTACCAAAATTATCATGTCAACCAAAAAATGAATCAATTTAAGTGAGGAATGTTGTGGGTGGTTAAAGCTTTTTGGTGAACGTAAGTATTGTGTTCATTACACAATTACCAAAGAGGATTACCATTCCAACAAACATGGTTAGCCTACATCCAAAATATGAACAGAGGGATCTTACTTGTGCGGAGAGGAACGGTTGAAGCACGTCTTGGTCACATCCGTCACATTGGGGTTACAGCAGTCGCCAAGGTCATAGAAGAAGTTCTCCCAGTTACATTCAGGGTCACATACACCATTTCCCTGCTTGTGCTCAGGGCAACGGCTCCGATGGCTGGACATGCAGTCACCTGCATCATACCCCGTCAGCGGATGGTTGCATTCTGGGTCACATGCATCATCACCAACTTTGCTGATATCACAGTTAGCTAGGATCAAGCGGTTTCGAAGGGCGGAATTGGTCACGTTGTGGATGCTAAGCTCCCAGGTGATGTTGTAGGGGTTGAAGGCATCATTTAGCTGCTGGTGCTGCAGGCTGATCTGGTGGTCTGATACAGTTGGCTTCATCCGAGCATCGTCCCAAACATTTATTACACGATATCGTACTTTCTTGGGTCGACGAAAGTTCCAAAGGTGGTTGTAGTTTTTGATGACCTCCACATTGTCGCAGAGAGTTTGACCACAAGTTGGAGGGTCCAGCGTTGTGTCCAATAATCCCTCAGAATTTACAACTCCACCACCACCCAGGAACCCTAACCGCCCACCTCCCCCCTCCTCAGGCTGAGGAAAGCTACCATCTTTTACAGTCAGCCACTTCCGGCCTGGGTGCTCAAATGTTTCACGTATGACCAGTTGAGGTAGATCTTGGGGGTCCTCGTGGCCTTGCATATGCCTGACAATCTGCCTCTGCCCTCTGGCCTGCCTCCAAAGGGCCACCCTCTCCACTGCCCCCCTGTAATTATGATTCAGTGCATTCCCCCCAATCATCAGCACTTTGCACTTTTTGGTCAAATGGCTAAAGACATCGCCCGATTGCTCCCGACTGACACCCACTTGGGCGCCATTGAAAAAGAGCTTCATGTACACGCCATCATATGTGACTGCAACATGTGCCCATTGGTTGGGTACATAGGGAGCGTTGGAGTGGATGGAGGTCACTTTGTGGGCACGGTCAGTTTTAAGGGAGAAGAAAAAGCGAGGGTCACGATTTGCGTGTTCACTAACCGCCTGGATGCCAAGCAGCCAGCCTCTGTCACTGGAGGCGTAGAAGCATTTGTCGTAGAGGCCTGGAGAGAGAATTGAAAAAAATGAAGTTAATATGTGCATGCCTTTATATCCAAGTGTGAATGTGGACATGAACATGAGAGAAAATCATCATCTATAATAAAAACATTGTTCATCAGTCACCACCCGTAAGGGATGCTGATACCTAACTCACACATTCAGACTCTTTTCAATAATATAATGATTTTGCAATATTCACAAGCCACATGAATAAGATCCGTAGTGTGAATTTGATTTCAGTATCTGTTGGTATATACTGTATGTCAATTAGACTCCAATGTATACATTTTCAGAGGGACTAAAAAGGTAGTTGCGATGAGGGAACAGATATGAAGTCTATGATATACAGTATAATTTCTGAGTGTGTGTTGTCCTGGAAATTGGGTTGAAGTGCATGTTTAACTAAGGGAGACCCCATGGAAATCTCTCTGTATAGGCATCTTATGAACACTGAGCGCATTTAAAGTCGTTCGTGTGAATGTCCCTTGCCAGCGGGTTAGCCAGAAAAGGCTAGTTTTCATCTAAAGCCTTGTTTTTGTAGTGGCACCAAAACACCTTTTTCCTGTTTCACTTGGACCGTGTATGTCAGCTTCAGCATGGTAATGTGTTTTCACTTCTTAGGGGATCTCTGAATGTTAACTGTTTGTTTGTTTAGCGCTCGTTGAGGTACATGTGTGCAGGCCCACAAGTTCATGTCTGTGCGTGTGTTTTTTAAATGCATGTTCGTGACTATGTGCATATATCCATAGGGTCCAGTCAAAGTGTGCAAAGATTCCAAAGCACCTCGACGTGTGCCTCACAAGGGCCATCCCAGCATGAGAAAGTCTGTGTGTGATTTCGGGGAGAGTGCAGGACTTTTCACAAGAATACATTCCTGGGATTTGTTAACATCAGGGTAGCACTTCTACCCATAAGCTCTCTGTGAATTCTATCTATCCACACAGAGACACTCAATCTGTGAGCTGTACACTCAGCCCATATTGGGTGTCCTTTACAGTTTGAGGATCTGTACATCAAATGCCAGTAAATACTCTTCTTATTTCATCTCTGCTGACTTTAGTATGGTCTGATATTATAAACTGATCAGCATAGTGATGATTACATCTTTGCCTCAATGCACTTGTCCACTGAAATGCCTTTGTCCCCCATCGATTAGGCTACCTGAGCCTGCAATAAGTGTCAGGCTAATGGTGATTGCACGTACATCTTGCTAACTTTGACCTGTTTCTAATTAGATGCACATTCCAGTATGCGTTCATTAAACTTGGTATTCCAATGGACCATTCTTCAAAGGACGAGGGTTGGGTTCAGCGTCAAGGTCAGTCCTTCGGCGGATGACGTTTTCAGTCTTTCCACTACACTGGAAGGAAAAAGCCTTCCATCTGTCAGCTAGTGCACTCAAGGCTAAAAGGTGTGCTAAAATGCTCGTAGGGCTCCTAGTGTAAACAGCTGTCATAATTCTGCCATGCTCAATTAATCTAACACACTACACTTTTCCAGACCCTGCACTGTGACTCTTTTGGCTCTCTCACACACACACACACACACACACACTTATACGGACATGCATATATATACATGCTGCTAAAAAAAAAAACACAAACTTTCATGAACATAGACAAATTACAAAGTACACTTTTGTGTCTTCACACACACAGAAGGGATTTGCATGTGCACACGCTACGGTGGAGCGCTGTTCCTGTCAGGTTCAAAGGCAACCTTCCTCGCACTTGCCATTTGTCTTCTTCCAAGAAAAACAAACTCAGGAAAAAAGTAAAAAGAAAGAAAGAAAAATGTCACAAGGACTTGATAAAAAGCAGGGAGGAAGGGAACAATGAAGACCGGTTTACTTTTTAGCTGTTCTAGTTCTGAAAGGTCAAAGAAAGGCACTTTCATGGTCATACCAAAGTGACCGCCACAGCCATTTCTCTGAGGAGACAATGGAAAATTCCATTGATATTCTAAAAAACAAACTAAACAAACATAACAAGGATATCGATTTTAAAAATGTCATCACAACCCTTGAAAACACTTGACTTTCAACATTTGACTCGGCTGTCAAGTTCCACTCTGAAGGAACTAAACTAAATGCTGTCTTTAATGAGTCATAAATAATCTACAAATGGTCGCACTTAATATGTTATTGAGTGAGATGATGGACTGTAACTTATAATGTGACACTGTAATCATGATTTTGCACTTCCAAAACCTCAATAAAATACAGCCAGGCACAGTTCCAGTTCTTCCTCTTAGTCTCATAGTAACATTTGATGATAATGAGGACGTAGCCACAAAAACAAAGATCTAGAAGAGCTGAATTAGTAGTTTTTACTTGTTTTTGTGTGTATTTTCACACTATATGATTGTACCAAAATATATCTGTTATCGCAGAAATGATCTGCTGAGGTCTGCATATAATTGTCCCAAGAAATTCATGGAAGAGAGCCTCCGTCCCTCTTGTGATTTTTTTATCTCTTCTTTTGATGCGGGACAACCCAACATGACCCTGATGCAAAGTCCACAACAAAGTGTGTGAAAAATTTGGATATAGAACTTGATGTTCTGTGTGTGTGTGTGTGTGTGTGTGTGTGTGTGTGTGTGTGTGTGTGTGTGTGTGTGTGTGTGTGTGTGTGTGTGTGTGTGTGTGTGTGTGTGTGTGTGTGTGTGTGTGTGTGTGTGTGTGTGTGTGTGTGTGTGTGTGTGTGTGTGTGTGTGTGTGTGTGTGTGTGTGTAATGGGGGGTCAAAGGTGAGGGGTCAAAGGTGTGTGCATAAACTCTTTAAATGTGTTTTGAACCTGGTATTAATTCTGAACACATGTAGCTATCACACACACGCGGGCAGTAACAGCACTTTTTTTTTTTCAACTAGTCCAAGTCTAGTTGAAAGAGAACAACATAATCCCCACGCTGATGATGGATTGATCACTCATCTGTGGAGTATAAAGTACTGATCTCTGAACGTTCACTTTTCACCCAAAAAGTGATCCAACTCCAAGGGTCATGAAAAAATCTGTTAACTCCAATAAAATATATGCGTACACTTTTTTTAAACAAGTACATATCATCACTGTTAAATACAATTTTATATACAGTTATTTGTGTAACATAATTAAACTTAAGTTTGGCATGTTTCAGCTTTATGTCTATATTTTGTTTATGTACATAGCAAAGGAAATATTCAGATCCTTTGTATGTGTGCATTATTTGGCCAGTAAAGCTGATTATGATTCATAAACAACTTTAGTTAATTATTAAAAAAAACATTTATGCAACTTGTGTAGTCTGCAACTTGAAGTCGCTTTGTTATATTTTCTAATGAATTGATCAGTTACAATCCTCTCATTCATTGTTACTAAATTAAGGTATTGCACAGAGTTGTAAGAATTGTTAATGCAGGACACAACACAAAAAAAGACGAGAAAGAGCCTGAATCTGGAAGAAAGGAAGAACAAATGAAAAAGACAACAAGGGAAAGGGAGAGGAGGGAGAGAGAAACAGTGGTGGTCAAAACAACACAGTAAAAAAACAGCTGCTGCAAACAACACTGTGCTGGGATCAAAACAAGCGGATGGCGCCTTTTTAAGGGGCGCTGGGATTTTTGAGGCCTAAATTGGATTTAAAAGATTAGGCTTTATTGAATTTGTTTGATCGTCACATTTGTTCTCTTGAGGTCCCCTCTCTGATACCCTGGGGGAGTGTGATGGGCGCAAATCTTTAAAAAATTAACACACAAGATTATACATGAATGGTAATCTCTAGTAGGGAGAAGCCAATGCAAAAAATGGGGGCGGGGTAAACCACAACAACACCTTTACAAAATAATGTGATCTAATACCACATCTGTAAAGCCTATAATGTTCATTTTTTGATAAGTTTGGGTCCCTGGTGTTTATTCAACTCTATGGTCATTTTGGGGGCCATAGTGTTGTTTTTGTACTGGATTGCATAACACTGTACAGATGTTCCTGTTATTGTGTCCGTCCCGTAAATCTAGGAGTCACTCAGGTCACAACAGACGCTCTCACCCCGTCTACCCCAGTTTGAGTCACAAGGGATTGGCTTTGCAGAGCATGCCCCTGCCAACTGGCTAGCACCACCTAAAAGTATAAAGTATATCTCAATACACACACACACAGTAAGAGTGAGGGGGGAGGACAGAGAGATAGGAAATAAAAGGACCATGTAAATGTATTCATTCAAGTGATGTAGTTAAGTCTCCAAACGTGCAGACTGGCGTATGGGTGGCTAAGGAGGACTGAGTTCAATTCAGTTCAGTTCAGTTCAAAGGCAGCCATCTGCACAAGTACACTGTAGCAGGCAATGAGTTGTGTATACAACGCTCCCTATCGGCAAGGAAAAGCATAAAAAAACGGTCTTATACTGTAATGCACAAAAGCGCTATTAGTCGAAGCAGATGATGCAGAGCAGTTTTAACACCTCTCCGGTGCTCTTTACGCATGGATGCAGGAGAAGAAGGAGTGCACATAGGAGACAACTACAAAGTGTCAAGCTTTCCTATGAAGACAGGGATCTACTCAAGTGTGTGTGTCCTCCGCTGCGCATCAGTAGAGAGGGATGCAGCATCACTGATTGTGCTTTAATAGATTAGAGACGCTCCGAATAACGCATGATTTCGCACAATATTTGGCGTTTTGGAGACGCTGTACGCCGATATAACACCATGAAAGCACACACATGAAAAACACATTTTCGAGAAGGGGGGGACACCCTGGGTCTCTCAGTCCTGTCCCGTAATTTTGCCAAAGGTGTCGATTTTGGGGGGGGGACACTCAAGCATGCGGCTTGAGCCGCCAGCTCTGAGTGCCTACTCCTATAGGACAGACCTCTCCCGCTTCGTGCCTGACGTGACGTGCTCGCTCACAAAGTTTTGGCCATTACATCATAGTTTTAAAATAGCCTCGTCGGTTTAAAGAAATTACATTTTACGCACAGTGACATCAGCTGCCGGTCAAATTATGCAGTAGCCTATAGCTGCTGGCCGTTCCCCTCACTTGTATGAGCATAACCCACGGATCTCGTCAGTCTGAACTGGAAAAATTACGGGGAAATCAAATTCGCAGAATAAAAATCATGTTGCAGCGATTTCTCTCCGTAAAATGGCAAACTTAAATGTGATCGAAATCTTTATTGACCCAATGCTTGCACTACCCAAATTATCCACTGTACTTTTTAGAGCATTACATCATTGTCTAGTCTGATAGATGAACTCATTTTCAACTCGCTGAAACTGCATGTTGCTTTTGTTTTAGACTACACGACACTGGGATAAAATAGGGCACATGTGCATGTTTAGTTCTCAATTTGCATTTTAAGTCGTTAGTTTTTAAGTTACACTTGTAAAAGCAGTTGGGTTGACAATATGATGGAGAATGTGGATATCCTACCTGCAATCACGGTGGGTGATCGTTGACCTCCCTCCGGTTTGATCCACATCTCAAGAGTGAAATTTCCTCTGGGTATCTCCACGCCGGGTTTCAGCCGTAGCTGGTCTCCCCTGCCGGTAAAATAGACAGCTTTCCCCCGGTCTGGAGAGTTTTCTTCCGCCTGAGAAGAGCGCCGACGCTGGCGAAGCACCCGTCGCTCCAAGCCGGGCAAAGAGCGTTTGCCCCGGGGCAGACGTGTGGCACAAGCCCCTGGGATGGTGGCTTTCGCCTCCCTAATGCGCACCAACTCCCTCTTGGATCTCCCCTTTCTCCGGACAGTCCCGCACTCTGATCCAAAACACAATATGAGAATCACCAGGCAAGACACCCAGGGAGATGTCCAAAGTTTCATTTTTCGGGAGAGGTAATGGCAAAAAAATATTTAAAATAAGAGAAAAAAAAAAAGAAACAACGGAATAACTAGAAGAAAAAAAAATATGTCCACAATGTTCTCCTCTTTGGAATCCTCTCGAGTTTTTCCTTCTCTCTTACAGCTGTAGAATGTCAAACCGTAGAAACTGTCTAAATAAACCCATAAAGCTATGCTGTTTTTCCCTCTTTATATGCTAAGCCACGACCCCCTCTCTTAAGCAAAACTACTCTGGAGACATTCAGGGGACACAGGAATATTTGATTCATGTATGTGTTCCACGGTGCCTTTTCAATGGGTCCCATTTAGCCAAAGGGATGACTAATAAGTAATCAATCAAGAGGGGGGTCCGGCCGATGCCCCCCTCATCCCCTTTGGACGGTAGGAGTTACTCGCAGAAATCCACAGTTGTCCGCCAAGCTCTTGTCACACCTTTTTGTTGTTTCCTTATCCTACCCGTAAAACAGCATAAGAAATGGCACATATTATATTCCTAAGAAAAGTGACAACAAACCGACCTCTCATATTTATTACAGGAAACAGGAGGTAAATTTGCTCAAAAATGGAATCCAAACTTCCTCTTGCCTGTATGCCTGCACAAAAGTTGAAATGCACTATAATATCTGGAAAGGCGAAAGAGAGAAAGAGGGGCAGAGAGCTGCAGAAGTCAGCACCGCGGTCCTCATTGATTGCCTGAAGCAGATACACTTGGAGGAGTCGGAGCTCGCCGTCCGCTTTAGAGGCAGTTTCTCTCTAAGTCTTTTTAAGAACAACTCGTGTTTCAAATGTTCCGGGGCTGTGCTTTTTTTTTTTTTTCAAAGTGGGAAGTCACACAGGTAGGCAACTCTCGCTGACGGCAATTCTCCCCTTGGCACTTGGTGATAGGATGGTGTTTACGGAGTTTGAAGGGCGTATATGTATCCCTCTAGCGGTTACAATTTAAACAATCCAATACTTACATCAAGTCCTCAACACAGCACCACAGCCACGGAGTCTATGAATATGAAAAAAATTATTCCAGTCCCCGTGGATAATATTTGATGAAATCTCCCCCGCAGTGACATTCCTCAAAAATTATGTTACATGAAAAACTGGATTAGTATTCTTCAATACATGTTTAGTCCCCTGTATTGTATAAATATCATTTCGGGATCAAATCTTTTATTTTGTAATATACATATAAATACAAAAATAATTGTAGGACTAATCGAAGTTATGGAATAAAATATGTTATGCAAAGACGAGTATTTGGTTACTCACGGGCTCCTGGGACTCTGCAAAGTATGACGTAGTCTATAAAGGTAGCCCTAACTGTCCCGTCAAAGTCATGTTTCCCATTAATGTCCTTTCAAAATAAAGTAAGCAGTAGATCAAAGAAGTAATGGGAGAACATTGACAACGCCACAGCAGTTCTTGTCCTTTCTTTACTTAACCTAATTTGATGGATCATACGTCCTTTCTTCTTTCAATTTAAAAGCCAGCGTTTTAGTTTTTTAACCGCAAAATGGCAATAAGTGCACTTTTGTGCATTTCCTACCTGTGCATGTTTTTTTTTTTTTTTTTATCTGGCCAACCCTTTTAACTCCAGTCTAAGTTTATAACAATACACTATTGCCAAACAAGGACATTCCTTTTCCCCAAAGGGATTTGAAAAAGAAAAATGTTGTGGATTTGTACGTTTCAGGTTGACTCACACAGCCTAATGTTTACTGACAAGTCAAGAGATGGATGTGTCTCAAAACCACACTCGACTAAAGTTCATAAGCTTTTGAGATTGGTGACAAAGCATTCGTAAATTTCGGCTGCAGAGTGAAATGAAAACAATCCTTTGGTCAATGTTACTGTTACTCTGAGGATATTTGACACAGAGCGGAGCGTGGCTTTATCTTTTAATGGTTTTCCATAGAGACCGTCAGCTGGAATGTCGGTGTTTCCTCTCTGTTCTCCCACGGTTGTTTGTTGTTAAATGTGTGTTTAGACAGCCAAAACTTGCCACCTACCATAAAGGAAAGAGAGAACAAACATTAAATATTTGCTTTCTTTTTCATACGGTGTTGCGACTTTGGGCCACATATTTCCTTTTGTGTCCCGAGCGGGGGAAATCACATATTGAGAGGCGTTTGACCTTGGAAGTCGCTGGGAGCAGAGTTTCACATAGACCACACATTTAAATCTTGTCAAAGGAGACAGTGGATAACTTTGTGTGTCCAAACCTTCACATTTCAGGTTGTTAAACCCCATTCTCCCGTTAGTTGTGGTTGTGTGGCAACACTTCCATCTGTTTGAATGAGTTTTTGTTTGGGTCCTTGTCTCAAAGACTCCTGATTCCCATGAGATCGCTTGCTTTGATGCACAATTTGAGGTAAAACACATGCTTCTCTCCCCCCCCCCCCCCCCCCAACTAGGCCTTTATTTCTTCAGTTCAATACCTCTGCGTCATACACTTGAAAGTGATTTAATGTTCTAATGTATTGCAAGGGAACTTTCATCATACATAGTTAACACCGAAGGGAAATGGAAATGTGAACCCATGAAGGTACCAGTGTAACGTGACAGAAGGTGAAAGACATCTCTCGAGGCCTGTAATTACATTCTTCACTTCTTCACCTACCAGACTGTCACTCTCTCACTCTCTCTATAAAGGAACATGAGTGCTGAAGATAGAAAGGATGACCTAATGTCTTAAAGTTGGCATCCGTTCAGGTTGGTACACTATGTACAGACTGGAGTGGGGGTGGGGGTGGAGGGGAACCCTAAACATGCTCACAAAAAGGTAATTCGCCATCCTTCGGTTATGCAAGGTCATTGAGTTGAATTGTGTTAGTACAGTCTTGCACCCACCACGAAGCCCCTCTGGGCAGGGACCAATCAACATGCAGAAAGTTGCCTCCCTGGCTCGACCATATGCCGGTAAAAGAGTGTCACAATATCTCTCCTTTTTAAAACAGGCGGCTTCCCAGTTATTCCTGGATTCCAGGAAGACAACATCCCATCTTAACCTAATGACCCGTGCCGGTTCAGGTCACGGAGCCCCGTGTGCAATTCTGCAAATCCTGCTGCAAATCAGTCCATGAAGCAGAATGCATTGCATCCCTTACAGAGGGGGCGTGACGTGAGGCTCCGTCAGAGGTCAACAGTGAATAAAACACAGCTGGACAAAGAGCAGGCTTAAAAGATGCATGCTGCAGCAGCAGCAACTAGTCCATCTTGAAAAGATAATTATAAATCATTATTATTATATTATACGATAACATCTGTTTAATCCAATTGAAAATGCAAAAGACTCCCAATTACTTGCGCCACATTATCTGACCTTGTCATGCAACTGTCTGTCCAAACCCAAACCTTTATCCATAGAGGCATGAATGACATTTGGTATGCACTGATCTTTAATCTTTAACCATGTTTATATACATATTTACTCAGAGTTGTAACAATAAGTGACACCGTCAGGATAATCCACATTCGCTGTCTGAATGCATTAACAGTTTTGGGCTTTTTTTCCCCACGTTTGACCCAGAAAGATTACATCTGTGTTTCTAAAAGTAACAGCTTGCGGGAGGGGTAAAATATGAGCACGTCCCATGAACACAGAGCTCGGTCAATTAACATTCAACAGCAGGTTGGTGCAAAAATATGTGCATTTGATGGCTCTTTAAATTTGGTTTTGTTGATTTCATCAGCAGCAATGTGTTAATAAAGTAAATTAACTTTCTTTAATTGCAAGTAGATCATAATCACCCTCAAACTTTATCTCTGGCTGCATTGTGATGCTGCCATTGCTCTCCCTATCACTTTTGTTTGGCGAAAAGTGGTCGCAATATTGTACAATAATCCCACAACGTCAGAGTGACTGTGGAAGTCAACTAGGAAAAAAACATTGTCCCATAATCCATTAATGCATCCAGCTTAATCTGTGACTGTTCTAAAGTGCAAACCTAAATGCTTTTGCCTCGTTTTTGTTTGTGTGGATGATCTGGAGAGTAAAATGTCAACAATGTTCACACATTAAAGAATACTACAGATGAGGTTTACAGTAAATACGGGGGAAATGTGAATGAGAATAGTGAAATATAATACAAGTAAAGCTGTAGTGACAGTAGGATTTCATAATAGTGGCCAGGACCGTGTAAAAGGCGGCTCTTTCTAAATATAATGCCGTTACAGAATACCCATTAAAGCCCTTAAGAGTATAATCCTGTGCTACCTACAAACTCTTACCAGGTCGAATGTTCAGTGATTCCATGAAAACTGTCACGCAGGCAGTTTCTGGTAAAAAGTAACCACTACCCAATAAGAGATGTGCTAACTGAGACGGAGGTGTTGTTTGTTACTTTTAAACACAATATTGCAAAGATTACAGAAAATATATACATTTGCGTAAATCGGGTTTAATCTTTTCTAATGCTTATGACAGCTGTCATTTATATGCACTTAGCGTGGAAGGGCAGCCATATATATGGAAGGGCTGCCATATATATATATATACTTAACAGTGAAAAAAGAGACTGCTATTGTGTTAAAGTTTGATATTCAAAACATAATCTGTGTTGGCAGAATGGTACGTGCAATAGCAGGCATAGTCAGAGCACTGTACGGTATGACGCATGTGAAATCAATGAAATGTCAGACTTTGTTGATTAAAAAAAAAACATATACCGCAAGAGTTTAATTTACATTCACAGAAGTTTAATCAGGAAATAATCGTCTTAAATCCGATATAGTAGATAATTCTGAATCACAGTCAACGTGGAGAAGTTAACTCAAGCACATGACTGTCCTACTTTGATACAAATGCACTTAGGAGAGATGATTAAGTTACAGATATAATACATTCTAGTCTTTTTCTTTTCTCTGTCATCCCGATCCCACCTCATAACTTTCCAGTCTGCCCCTTTATCCTCCCTTATCCAAGTGCTACATTATTTATTAGTTATAGCTTCCAGCTGTAGAGCAACAGAATGGGACGAGGAACAGGATGCGACTATGTATGACAGAGAGTCCCGTCACTCTATACTCCAGTCAGACTACATCAGTCTGCACCTTTCAGGCAAAAAGTAATTAAGGACCGAGCTCTCATATTATCGGCGGTACGAAGGTACCTTGAAGCCATCATGCAGCCGTATACTCCTCTGTACAGACCACCACCCACAAACTTTCACACCGCCGGAGCTAACGTTTGGCATTTTGTAGCACAGAGCTGTTTACTTCCTCAGAAGGAACATGGACACAATTAAAAATGCAATTTACTTCTCAGTTTTCAGTCCATGCTTGCGTTTTTGGTTTATTGTCTAAATGTTTGCTGTAGACTCTGTAATTGGCAAATCAACCCAAAACCTTGAATGAACTTTTCCTTCATTTTGTTTTAGTTAAATGTTGGTTAACAAAAAGAATGGCATGATACTTTACCACCACTGTCCAGAAAGCCGTGTGGGTGAATGGGGAGATTTATTATTTAAACTCGGCTGCTGATGCCTTGGCTGATTCTGCTGCATCAAACTTTTTTTGATTGTTTATTTTGTGCTTTGGTATAGCTCATCAAACAACATGGGTGTGGCCATTAGCATTTCTTGTTTGACTATTGGACTAGTATGAAGTTATTGAATGTAGAGTTGGTGATGGCAGAAAGTGGGTTTCTTACTAATACAGTGTGTTAAAAAAAATAAGTTCCCAATCCATACTGTTAGAATTTTAGAAATAATTTTAGAAATGATCTGCTTCAGAGAACCAATGCATAAGAAATAGAAAGAAAACATGAAAAGGACTTTTTCATTTGCAAAGAATAATATCGCTTCATGGTTTTCATATGCATCTCACCTTGGGAACATACACTTCTATGGCTGAATTTAAATCTTTGTATCCTTTTGCTTCTCTTTTATAACTATGATATCTAATAGGAGAAGCATCTTTGTATGCCATTTTGGCATCTAACTTCCCATGCAATGTTGAAACTTTTCTTAAATTCTTCTTGTTTTTGATATTACTTTATATGTGCAAATACATACATAAACATGTACATTTTACAGCTACCTCCTCAACCTGTCTTGCTCAGTGATGAAACATGGTTCCCAGACACATGCGACAATCTAGTAAAGTGGAAGCATGGCTGATCAATTTCTCTTTGCATGTCAATATTTCTGCACTATTTTAAAAAAATATTTAAAAAGATATATGAAATAGTGTAAAAAGAATACCTCGTCAGACTTCCAAAATAAAAACACTAAATTATTTGGGAAACATGTTGAACATCGCATCATTGTGTACATGTGTCAAAGCGCACGAGGAGTATGTTCCTCATCATCTTCACATCCTGGATTTCAGCCGCTGTTATGAGCTGTGTGGTAAACAATAACCCATTATGGGTCCCCAACGGAAACCAAGGCTTGCCATTGGTTTAACGCTGCTGCTTGTGGGGAAGAATTATATGTGCAGGGGTGCAGAGTACGGCACTGTCAGCACACCACCGCTTGCCACCACTACTGCCCCTCCGTCTAGACGTTAGAGCACGTCCATATGGAGATGGTTAAAAAGCTCATTAGCCGGCCTACTTGAAATACAGTTGCAGTGACGCTTGTCCATAAAAAACACGAAGTAGAGTGGTTTCTGCAGCGGTATTAACCAGGTTGAGGCATCAAGCCCCCAGGACTGACAACAATTTGGTGCAGGGCTTCATTTCAAATTATGGCTAAAATGGCATGCTTTCCAAGAAAGGAATGATACAAAAAATAAAATGACTTTTTGCTTGATGCAGTCTGATCCATCTGGGTGAGGGAGCGTGGAAAAATGTCTGGTAAGGTGAATGGGATATGGCCCATTGGGAGAAAAATGGCTAGGACTTATTATAACATTTAGGGTGACTTAAGGACTGCTGTAGGGCGAGGAAAGATTTGAGTGCAAAGACCAGTTTGTCACTAGTGAACTTGTATTAGTACGTGCACAAATTGAACTCACTGAACTCAAACCCTCCTTCTTTCACTTGCAAGATGTTCCCAATAAAGTGTATACTGTATAGGCTTTCACATAGTAAAATACACCCAGGAAAATGATTAATTACCATATATCTAACCACTTTTGGATTTTTTAGAAAGCTGTGTTGTAGATTAAAGTGCCTTATGTCTTTTCAACACCTTCTGTAGAGTTGATGTCTACGGAGGCATGGTTTAGGCTAATTGGGGAACCTGATACTATGGGAAAATTGTACTCATGGGGCCAAAAGTCATTTTCAGCAATCAGACATGCATGAAAAATAGCAGCTCTTTCACGATTAAAGATTAATGTAAGTACAGCATGGACAAAACTTAATTGAATCAAAATATTTTAAACAAAATACAGCTACTTATTGTAGCTGTTATTGCTTTCAAACTGCAATAATACAAATCGTACCATCAAAAAATTATGAAATAATTCACACCATATAAAACTAAAGGGATTCAAATAAACTTACAGATGTATTGACCAACTCTGTAGTTCCCTTTCATACGTCTTTTAAACTGCGACCAGCAGCTCTATAATGGCGGGCGGTCAACAAAAAATTCCCCACCCTCTGGCCGACACAGGCGGAAATTTGGCATGGAGGTCAGGTGTGTCGGTGTGAAGTTGTGTGTTGTGTTCATGCCAATTAAAATAAAAAGGTAGTGAGAGTTGCCTCAATTATACCTACACTACAATAGGTTCTTCTAAAGAGATCCACAGATCACGGCCATAGTCATGAACCTTATTTCCGTACACTCAGCAGAGTTATTTTTCCAACAGAACCGGTTTGCCACGCCCCCCTGTATCTTAACCACGCCCCCATCCATATGTTAACGGTTTCAGCAGAGAGTTTCTGTGTCAATGGTGTAGAGTTTAAGCCACGCCCTCTGCCCTCACCCATGAACCACAAACCATGCATGCCTGGGTGGAAACATACACGTACGTGGTCATAGCTATTTTAATTTGCACTCATTGTTTTGGTTTTATGGCCTGCAAAAAAGCTCCGATAAACCCACTACACTAACCTCTCCACTCCAAATGACAGCCAGACAATGTTAGTGACATTGCATCAATGTAGGTTAACTAAATATGAATATGTACTATATGCTACCGAGCTGTGGGTGCAAGGATGTCTAAAACGAAAGAAGTGAAAGAAGTGAAAGTTGTGTACAAATGTCCCGCAGCATTCAAGGAGGTATAGTCCTTCGGCAACTATAGAAAGGGAAAAATGGCTGGAATGTTGAGAATGTGTTTGGTAAACAACATTAAAAAAATGCAGTGGACTTTGAAAAGAGCATATATACCACATGCTCTTTCTTTGGGTGTGTCGTAAATAAGTGCTTTGTGGCGCAAGTAAACAACATTGTAGTGTTGTAGACGCGCTGTGTTGCGTAAGATGTAATGTATATTTTACTCCGGCTGGGACAGGAAACCTAATGCGTTTAGCGTAATTGTAAAGTCAGTAAGCAGAAAAACACATGCTGCAGCATAAGTAAACAATGCATAATGCTACATTGAGATGAGCAAACAAAGGGCACGTGCTGATTTGCAGTAAACAATGCAATGCTGCACCTTAATGTGTCTGGGCCAAACAATGCAAAAGCCGATTATGCAAATTGGGGTTATCGAGGGCATTGCAATGTAACAATGGCACCAAGTTGATTGAGCCGGGCTGTGTGTGTATACGCTACCCATCCCCATGGGTTTCTTTTTCCCCCCACAGATGCCCTTCCCAAAACCCCCTATCCTATGGTCTCATTATGGGGGCTGCTGTCAATCGGAAGGTCAAGGGTCACGACAGAGGATTAGCTTGATCAATACCCCCCAGCCTGATCAATCAACTTATCTTTTTGTTTCCACCAATAAGATAGCAGTTTCCATCAAAACAAAGGAGTGAGAGGAAAAAGAATGCCAGAAAGAATTAGGAGGAGTAAGAAAAGGGAGAATGTAAACAAGCCTGCCTCGCTGAACAGACCCCAGAAGCATCTGTTTTTTTCTGAGTTTAGAATGACATTGTCAAGGACTAGGACATTGATGAGCGCTGTGCGTCATCATGATGCACCTGTAATGCCCTTGGGCCCCTCTGTGTTTGCTCCAGATCTGAGACACCCAGAGATTTAGATCTGTGATTGCATAGTGATCACTTCCTTATGGCAATGACACACATATACGCACACACACACACACACACACATATGACCATTTTGGTCTTCTTTAGTGGAAGCAATCATTTAAAAAAAGCTTAATATTTATAGAAGTGCGCATTCATCTCAGGTCATTACAGTAAGGGGAAAAAATGCCCTTTACAAATAACTCAATTACGCTTTACGATCACAAAAGGATACTTCCATTTAATTATAAATCACCTCATTTCATATATCCAAATTACAAGGCACATTCAGCCTCTCCTCATTTCCTTTTAGCAGTTGCAGAGTTAAGAAAATTGAAACGATCCATTAGCTTTGATTATCAAACAGGCTTAATAAATGGGTCATTTTTCAGTATCCTCTCAAATTAAAATTGCCCAGTGTGTATTTTCAATTGAGTGTCTGCTTCTGTGCCAAGGAATTATTCTCCCCAAGGAATAATTCTAGCCACCAAGTAGTTACAAATCATGGAAATGAGTTGATGGAATATAGAGTAGAAAGGCACTCGATGCTAAATCATTAAAAATGTACTTTCTTTACCTCAGCTCCAGTGCGACGCCTCATTTGGCATTGGTTGGCGGAGAGCCAAGCATAAAGAGTGATCTCGCTGTTCTGTGGTAAAAGATAATGCTTTTAAAACTAAGGGCAATATCCTAACAACACAGTCATGACATGCAGCAAAACAACTGATTTAAAAGGTTTGTAATACAATTTGAATGCTGTAGAATCAGGTGGAACAGTAGAACTAAGTGATGACACTTGGCCTTCAGATAACATAACACAAATACCTCCATTATAATTCACCAAAAAAAACAATAAACCAACCCCTCCTTCCCCAGTGCGACAAAATGTAATAAATAACCAATAAAAATGGAATAATTGAATTACTCTTTTACCGGAATACTCTTGATCTGATCTATTTTCATTCCTCTTTTGTACCAACATTTTAAAATAATACATGAAAAAAATACAAAGAAGTGACACAGATCACAGTTGTTCAACAAACAAATTATGTATTTTGCCAGGTAAAAAAATAATTAATAATCCACCTGCACAAAATATTGAAATATTCCACTATTTATGTTTTTCTCACATCTAAGGATTTAAATGCTACTTCCTCCAGTCAACAAATTATGACCAAAATAAAAATACTGATTTATAAAAAGAAAAGTAATCACACGTGATATTACTGCAGAATCAGAACTGTGATAGCAGAGTTTAAAAACATGACGCTCATACATTATTTATAATATATTTACATTGCAATGCCCTCCTGCATTATAACAACAACATGCAGTGGGGGACATGCTGCTAAAGCAGAGAGGAGAGAGAGGAAATGGAAGAACAAGCAGGTCATGAACTGGATTTAAATTCACTATGTCACATGTACTTGCTATATGTTTTAGCTCAGTGAGTCGTCCACGCAGCCCAGGGGACTGTGTCTAACAACTCATTTGCAGGAAAGAAGTTTGAACGGTGCAGCAGAGGGTGAACGGAGGGAGCAGCTGAAAACTGTGCAGATGCTACAGAAAGGGGGACAAAACAGGGGAGCAAAAAAAACAAAAGAAAAAACACAGCAACAGAAGGGAGCGATTGTATAATAAGCCAGGGCGTAGGCGTTGATTACTTTCAACTTCTGACATTTTGTACTTATTTCAAAGCCAAATATCAGTTGTATTGATATGTGCAGTGTTACTTGTCAAGTCCTGTGTTCTCTTGGTGCAAATGAATTATCGAACGGAGAAACATGTCAATGAAAAAAAAAAAATACTTAACAAAAGGCAGAGTCATGACGGGAACACAACCACTGCCCTGGCAAGAACAATGCTTGTTAAGACCAGCGTCAGCAATCCTCAATATGGTAGTTTAACAAAAGGGCAATGACGTCTTCACACAGAACAAATAGGTCTGTTTCGCTATACTCTAAACTATCAGGCTTCGTTATGAGGCTCTGAAACTCTGGATAGACATTTGTCCTCCTCTTGTCATTGTCTTCAGCTGTCTGAAATTGCATGGTGAGGCTGGCTTTGCTCCCCAGATCATGACGACGATTAATAAATAATAACGGTGAGATCAGGGGGACATCACTGAGGGGCTATTTATATCCACAAAGCAAATTTAACCTTGACCATCTTTTTTCACAGTGACCACACTCGCCTTTCCCAAGCAAAGAGTCAAACATCATATTTTCACACTTCGGCGTCATCTCATAACTCTGACTTAGATATGAAATATTTAAATATTGCTCTGCCTGCTGTAATAGGCAGTGAAATTCCTCATCACAAGCTCCACAGACTGTGTCCTCTTTGTTTAAGGGATGAAGTTGCCAGCACCTGTGAGCTGGTGCAAAAACACCTGGACTCTCATCATGTCTGTGGACAACATATTGTATCATAGCAGAAGGCAGACACTCTGAGAGCTGCATGAGAAGCCACAAACTCTTTTGGGCCTATGTGAGAAAAGGCTTTAATCTGAGTCGGTGTGTGACGTGCGTGCATGTGTAATATATGTGTGTGTCTGCGCAGGTGTGCAGAGGGAGCCGAGCAGGCAGGCGAACAGACAGGCGCACCGGGTGCCTGTGAGGTCAGGGGCTAGGTGGAGTGTTAGCGGGAACGACACCTGACAGCGACTGGGTGGATGCGCCCTGGCAGTTCTGTACATTCATGTCACTACTGATAAAAGTCAGCAGCAGAAACTACAGTGCCGGTGCCACCGGGTCCTCCATACAGGACAAGGAAAGGAGGATGAGAACACTTCCGCCTGTCCTTGCCTGTCCCTCCAATGCTCACTGAGCAGACAAGTCAGGACAGCTGTGACGGCCATTGGTTGGGCAGGGGTGAAGGTGCCAACCTTGTCAGTGCCAGAGGTGGGAGCAGAGCTACATGGCACCGCCCGATTTGGGCTCGGAAAACGAAACCTGGGTGCCTCTCTTTTGGTTGTGTAGCAGCCAAGGGCAAAGGTAGGTGTACAGAACTTTCTGTGTTCCTGCAAATGGAGCTGGACGGCTACATGTGTCTTACTGGGTAAAGCACAGCAATCAGTTTCATGGGCTGAAGTTTTTCCAGTGGGCCGGTGTGGAAGAGTTGACATGAACACCGGCAGCAGAACTGTGTTGGTACAGTGCTGCATAGTGGCTCATTGATTCATGGCTATATCAGCTGGACTCCAAAAACATGCAAATCCCTTAAAAATAATTTGATTATCGATGGCCCTGGAGGTTTTAGAAAGTCCCGAAACATCTTGGTGTCCATGTTCTGATGGAATATTCTAACCTGGGTTACCTGGAGCTCAGTCTGGGAGTGTTTCAAATACACCTGAGAAATATAATGCCAGACACAATTACCCAATGTTGGATTATTGTTCTCAAATCAACACTGTTGAGGCCTTAGTTTGTGGTGTTGCTATACTGGATTGCATTATAACATATTGGTGTTTGCATTGGGTCCACTCTGTGGCTGATAGAAAGCCAGAGACTGCCATCTAGTGTTCACATAGTGGAACACAGAGGGAACCCCCTTTATATTCAGCTGCTGCTGCATTTATCACACTCCCAATGCAGTCAAAGCTTTAACTCGTCATTTTAGAACTTGAACAATGGCACCCAGAAAAAAAAATATAATATCTATGGCTGGTGTGGATGTATGCTGATTGAAAAATAGCCCCCAAGACCCCTGCTTACTTTCCTTGAGAAAGAACTCAAGAATCTGCAACTTTTCCTTAACCCAGAACGAAACGGAAGTAATTGTCCAAAGGGCGGGTTGTTTTCCCCACATTTAGCATTTATCTTTCCTAAATAACTGAAAAAAAAGGGTCAAACACTTGTGCTGGTGCTGTAATCCAAAAATTAATTTAGCATCTCACTGTAGTAATAGCTTGTGGAAAAAGAAATGTCACCTTCAGCCGTGAGGTGTGGAGGAAGGGAGGAGGTCGTATTTTGTGTGTGTGTGTGTGTGGGAGAGGGGCTTCGGTGGGGCAGTGGAGAAAGAGTGGGGGAGGCAAACTTGGACGCATGTGCTGCAAATTAGGCTTTGGTAGGCAGCCCTTGTGTTGGGGGCAGAGGAGACAGCAGTGCGGGTGTTTCTGCATGGCAGCAGACCCCTCGGGGGCCGGCTGACCCGGGTGCGAAAGGAGGGAGAAAGACAGGAGGCTGTGGCGAACACTTGCTCGCTCTTTCCCTCTTCCTATCTCGCTCCCTCACTCTTTTGCCTTATCCGTGGGCCCTGGGGAACCCTTGCACGCACCTCTAAGCCGCCTCTGTATATTCACTCCCCATCTGCGAGTCTTCAATCGCTCTGCCCTTACATAAGGCCTCTTTCCTCTTTACGTAAACACGGGAGCAGGCTTTCTAAACATTTTACTTCATGCCTCGACTGAAAAAGAAACTTTTTTTTCTACCTTAAATGCAAGGCAAAGGGAGTAAAAAGCTTTTAAAATTTAAATCTGTATCTAACCCCTGAATACACACTACCGCTTGGATAAACCTGGACAAAAAAATGCTCCTCTCGACACACACACACACTTAACTGAATAAACACCACAGTGCTGTTGACACAGATTTGGAGTTTATTCACACATCACATACTACAGTGGGTAATGTATTCAAGAAACACTGAACAGCGCTGCCACATATGACACAGGAACAAAAGAAAAAGACACTGAACCCTTTCTTCGCCATTATATAAAAATAGTGTTGCTACAAAAGTATAAATTAGGCTTACTAATAAGACAACTCAGATCTGAAGCTACACAAGAATCTGCTGCCAAAGTGCATTAAAAACACACAAAATGAAGAGACTCAACCCATTTTTTTTTTGCATTTTAGCAGAGTAGAAAAGGAAGAAGTGCCTGTAAAATAGGATGAAAGCAACACTAATTTCTTAACCTGAATTGATAATACAGAGTATGATCCATAGTTAAAACAGAAAGGTCTCCATGTTTGCATTCTTATACCATATTTTACAATTCTTATCTGAATAAGTTAAAATCCTGAAATAAAATAAAACTTACAGTTGATTTAAATTTTGTAATAACAGTATCTTAGTTGAGTTTTCTATTATATCAAAAACCTTTTGAAATGCTACTGTAGAAAATAGAGGTATAATGTTATTGGTGTTCCCTACTGTATCTCTGAAATGAAGGCTCCCCCTTGTGGCATAAAACAGCAGTTATCTTGTATTTATATAATACATCCTCTGAAAATGGATGACGTCAACCCATAAACACCAACTTTATGCTCAGCGTCACTACTCCCGCCACGAAAGGTTAAAGTTCAGTCCTGGTTGCTTATCTGACTGTTGATGAGTCCTAAGGTATAACGTCTACTCCTGAGCCAGCGTTTCCCCTCAGATGGAAGAGAATCACGGCTCTGACTGATATATACATCTATATATATATATATATATATATATATATATATATATATAGATATATATATATATATTTATATATATCAGTACTCGTATTAAAAGCATGCATATCTTAGATATAATTATTATTTAATCAACAAATGCTATTTCTAAGTAAAATGACGTCGACATCATTACGTCAACAATGGCATTTTGTCCCAGAGCATATATTTAAAATACTTATTTAAAAACCTGTAAGAAAACTCCCTTTGTCAGTTCAATTCAGGATTACTGCCACTAATGTACAGTATTTTGACTATATCTTAAACCAAAAGCTACATTTTGTATGAACATCTGATTTCCAATTTTTAAATTACATTACTTACTGAGTATTGAGGTAAAACATTGGATTGGTTCTTAAAAAATTAAAATTTTAAATATAATGTATCCCAATCTTTTTTCTTTTACCAAAATATAAATGTGTGACATAAATCAGTTGTATAACAGTATTATAGATATAGACTATCACAATGAAAGGATGTGTCTTGGTTACACTGAATCAAGCTGTAAATGGAGGTAAGGAGGGCAACAGTCTATTAAAAACAACCTGACGTAATTTACAATGCAGAGCCATTCATCTTAGATTGACAGACAGAATTTAAGCATGTTTAACTATAAATGCATTTATAATAAATGTTTATCATAAATGAAAACTTACACAACTGCATTTGGGTGGACTAAAAAATAAAATCACTAATTTTAGTGAGACCCGTCTGTTCTTGGTTTTACACTTTCAACTATTCAGTCACAAGTCCTTTCATTTCCATGTGCAGTGTCGTGACTTATCGACATTATACTTCCTGTGTGCCTAAACCAAAGGAGCGTTCCTGTTGAACAAAACTGCCCAACCTCAAACAAAAAGGACGCGCCACAATTCCAACCTGTGTGATGAATAATTGTTGATCACTAACTGTAAACTGTCTCTGAGGGCGACGTCTATCAGTATGATGCACACAACAATGTGGTGAAAAGAATATAGTGACGTCTCCATTTCCAGGTACAGTTCATCTGCTTTCCTACTGGCCGACCTCGCACATCTGTCAGGTCCAAAAAGGAAAAGGGTGAACTCTGAAACAGGAAATGGATGCTTGAATTCAAATAATCGTGTAATGTGACTTTAACTGCACTCTAAAGCTGTAAAACGTGTCAACATAGATCCTATGATTCTTTACAGTAGATATTTTAAATTATGACTATTAGTTTTAAATATTTGAATATAATTCAAAGAGTGTGATGTAGCCTCTCATTCGTGTGGAGCAGCGAAAAATCATGTGCTGCGAAATAAACAAAATCCATATGACTCATACCACAATATCAGTATTGATACATCTCCCTGCTCTGATGTGAGCCCAAAGAAGACCTGATCCACTCAGTACAGGTTTATACAGTGGATACGTGTGCCTGGGCGTGTTATTGTTGAAATTATTCCCGGTCTCTTTTGTAAACCAAGAGATAACTTGAACTTTGGAACACAGCACTTGTCAAATACCAGTTGTCCATGATTATTCTTTTAAAGTCCCCATTTGTCCACTAGAGGACACTGTTTCAAACCCTCAGCCAGAGGTCCCTTTGAGTCTACCAGAGAGAAAAGAAAACCTTTAGAAAACATGGTGAAAAGAAGGCCATTGAACAGCAATAAAAAGGCATGAAGTTGGTTCTGACTGTAGGGTTTAAAGTGGCCGCATGAACGAGACTTAAGGCCCAAAAACAGAGATGACAAACTAGTACTTGACAAAGTAGTACCAAAGGCAACAAACACATTTACAGTATAATTTCCATTCATCAAAGTCATTTCAGGAGGTATTGGCTAATGTAAATGTCTACTAGAATCCATAAAAAAATAAAACCACTTGATTTCATTAGTACTGGCAGAATTTGTTTTATCCAGAAAAAAATAAACCCTTAGTGATCCATTTGTTATTTTTTGCAAATGGCACGGACTGTGTTGGGGGTGGAACGTTTCCCAAAAGTCACGGTTCAGCACATGCCTCGGCCTTGAGGTTACAGTTTGGTGTGGTTTCGGTACAGTGAGGAAAAAGTGGCGGTGCCTGCTAGGGTGCACTCATTCCTGAGAAAATCCCGTTGATTTAACAAAAGAATAATAATTAGCATTACTAATTAACTGTAGGAGTGTCATGAGAAGAGTCATGTTGGAAATGTGTAGCTCACATAAGGAAGACAATGTTTGTATTAGAACGATCAATGAGGAAAGAAGAACAAATACAATTTTATTGATAATTTCCCTATGGACAAGTTTTATAATTAAGCTTTGGAAAAAATAAATATAAAACACACGCGCATGTGTGTATCTCGCTGTTTAGCCGCATAAGACCTCCGAATACAATTTGAGAAGGAAAACAAACCATGGGATGACTTTTCTTTACAATTTGTTACATAAACAAAACTGGAAAGAATCATATTAATGTTTTATCAGCTGTGTTTTACCCTTTTGAATGAAAAATGCAGCGCAGTGCAATGATTTAGCTCCGAGTAAGAAACCTGACCGCCTCACGTGGCTAAATAATCATATACGAATAATAATGTTTTCAGTGATTCGTGATAGTAAATCGGACACTTACATGTCAGAGGTGCAATGGCAGTAGAGATTCACCTCTTGAATTGTTTGTCATGCACCAATGAAAACACTGTACATGATCGAGTACTTTAGGAGTGTCCCGAAGAATTTACACCATCGTATCTGATTGGTCAAGAGATGTCTGTATTTGACCGATACTCAAATAATTTCTTCTTTTTTTTTACTCATCGATTCCTCCGTTTCATCTTTACATAGACAAATGATAAAAAACAACATTATTGGCCGAGATGCATGTTCCGATCTCTTAGCTGTCGAGTCAGCGGAATAATTGACAGCGTTGTTTGTTGTATGTAGGGTGTGTACTTGTGTGAGCGTGTGTGTAGTTGCGGCGCTGTCTGTAGCACTGACAATGAGTGGAGATCGATAGAGCGAGACAGTTTCTCATCCTGCTGGATTTTTGTGGTTGTAAATCGAACGTTCGGTCCCAATTTCCTTTTCCACATTGTAGCAATCAACAGACAGAAGGCAGAAAACAGGGAAGCGAAGAGACAGTCTCAGGAGACGCAAAACGCAAACACTTGTTAAAGCGCTGCGAACACCTGTTTCTACACCTCTCCCCAAGCTTATTTTTCGGAGAATGTTCATAAATTCAAAACATGGCTCAATAGTGTCATGTTCATTGACTGATAATTCAATTTAATTGTCAAACAGTCGATTTTTTCAGGGTCACCCCTAGAGTACTTACTGATTTATGTTTTCAGAGGTCTATGACAGTAGTTTCAAGCCGGAAAAAGATGACTTTACCTGAAAATGTTGTGATCCAGTGAGAATAACAGCAGTATAGCCTATTAGCAGTTTAGTCATGAGGCTGGAGTAGTTCTAGTCACTGGCCATGATAAGACGGATCCTGCTTACATGTGCATCCCAAACTGAGGGTGGCGTACCAAACAATCTTTTGAGAGTTACCGTTCCACCCCTACATTTTGTCCACAGTACATAACAGCAGTCCTTTCTCCATACAAAATATGTAATAAGCTGTATTGTTTTATGAGTGTTTGCCACCTGTACAATGTGAATTTCTTGTAAATATCTGTCATGAAGAGTATTTAACACATTTAAGTTTACAGTTGGTCTAAGCCTACAGTATATAAATAATAGTCTTCAGTCATTGGTTGGAGGTGAAGGTTTGGTTGATTAGGGTTGATCGAGCTTCTCTCCTAGCCCATGTTGGAGCGAAGGAAAATGAGTTTGTTCATCTCCTCAGAGGTTACCTGCTGCCTCCTCTTCATGGCCAGGCTCTGCTCGCAGACAGTCACACACTCATTGCGAATGCCCACAGCGGGCACAGCGAGGAGCCACATCGCCAGGCGAGAAAGCCGGGGGAACTTCTCATTCACGGCTGAGCTCCAGAACTGGAAGAGGTCAGGTGTGCCTTGGAGAAGAGGCTCAGCCAGGTATTGAAAAATCTCTTGTCTGACTTGGCTATGACTCTCGTCAGTACCAGACACTGTGCAAGATGTGGAAGACCCCCTTGGGATGCCACCATTGTTTCCCCCTCCCTCTATGCGGCTTATCTTAGGGGTTGGTGGGCCATCAGTGTCCCGCTCTTCACCGCCTGAACCTCCTCCACCACCACCAGTCATACCTCCATCCCTGGGTTCAGCAGCCATTTCGCATGCGCGGGAGATTATGTCTTCATGCTGGTAGGCCGGCACTGAACACAGTTTGAGCTGCGGGTCGAGGACCATGGCTACCTGGTGGGCTCGTTCCACCTGGAGACAGACGGACATTACAATGACTGCGAGTTCCTCTGAAACCCAATCACTCACATGCATGCATCATATTGTAAGGCTCCATTTAGAAGGACTGAGTATATATCAATACTTTGTCTGGTCAGATTTCCAAATAGTTCCTGGTATACATCTAAACATTATTGTATCCAAAGTTCAATAATAAAGAATAAACTTTATGTAAGCAACACCAGTTCAGTACCTTGAAGTTTTCCTTAAGTGCTTCTAGGAAGTAGTGGCAGAGTTTGCTAGCCGTGCCCGTGCCAGCCTCTCCAGCTTTGGACGTGAAAAACTTCTCCAAGCGAAGGTACACGGGCAGCACCTGCTGTAAGGTTGGTCTCCTCTGGCTGCTCAGCTCCAGGGCTGCCAAACGCAGAGGTGCCAGCAGACAAGACAGCGTACCCAGCAGATGCTTGTTGAGACCTTGGAGGAGTGGAGCTGTGGTCTTACTGCGTCCATACGCCTCACAAATCTGTTCAAAGTGAGCATGGACCTGCAGAAGAGCTTCAGCGGTACTCTCCCAGCATGGAGGGGTGGGGCATTGTGCAGGGCTGCCCTGTGTTCCTTCCTCCGTTGTGCTTGTGGATGTTTTGGAGCAATGTTCCTCGCGAAGGGACAGCGTGGTGGAGGCGGCGATGTCTCGGCACGTTGACAGAAGCTCAGCCAACTCATGAAGCCCTCGAGCCTGGAGGCTGCGCTTCCCGAGGACAGCCTGGACCACCGCGCCGAGTGAGCACCCTGCGCATCGCAAGCATATCCTGCTCCGACCGGCGCCGCCACCTAGTGGTGATCCCGCAAATCCAGCTGCCCACACTTTGGGCTCGGAGACGTACACGGTGCGAATGTCTGACATCACAAACTCAGACAGCACGTTCTGCACCCAGTGGTGAATCTGCTCGGGCCCTTCCCTCAGCTCCGCCTCCCTCACACCGAGCACGTAGCGTTTCAGTCTCGACCCCTCCACCTGGTAGGCTGTGAGAACGTAGCACGCGTCTGGGCCCGATGTCTGGGAGTGGCAGGTGACGCCGATGCCGAGTGAAGCATTGGAGCCCAGAGCACACGTGACTTTCACTTTGACTTGGTTGTACATGCGGGGCAGCTGGCGCAGTGCCAAGGCACTCATGTTGCCAAATACATCACGGGTGGAGTAGGCACCATGACGAGCACCCGTATCCACTAAGGTCTGTGCCAATTTCAGGAAGTCCTTGCTGTTGAGCACGTTTAGCATGCTCAGATCTGAACACATTACCCGTAAGAGACGCTCAGCCACCTGCTGTCGTTCCTTCTCAGGTAGTCCGTTATTCTCTGCCAGCACGGACAGCAGATGGATGGAAAACATAAGATAGATAATTAGTGTTTATGTTATTTTAATTAGATATTGGCAGAACATGCACAGTATCTTAGGAGGGAAAATGAAATGGGGGGGGTCTGGTTCCTTAGCTAGAATCGAACCTCATAACCCGTTCTTACAGTAACTCTAACAGTATGAAATTAATTCAGTTGATTGTAGAACTTACGGCTGACTGTGTGGTTTCTCTGGGGGATACTTTGAGGTTGGATTTGTAGTTTAACTGAGGAATGGGCTTGAGCCTGAGAGCCCCTCCACAGCTGCTCTTGAGGACCGGAGGCTGAGGAGGTTTTGGGAGAGTCCCCCTTTGTGTGGTTTTCATTGTCCGCTGAGGAGATACAAACATGGAACATCGGGCAGAGGTGACAATATTGTATGGTTTTAATAAAGAATAGTGTATATTAAGTGTTTCCAGTGGAGAAAAATGTAAAGAAGAAAATTATGACACAAAATTAAACAAACAAAAGAATCGTCAGCAAAAGAAAAATGACAAAAATACATTACTTGGCCTCCCTAAATCTGTCATTAACAAATTGTCCCTACAAAACTAGATTACAAATTTTAATTAATTTGTTTCCTGTCCATTCACATATAAAGAGCCACCAGTCTTGCAGGGTATGTCTCCAAATAAAGTCAGTCAACAATAATTCTGAAATCAGGGAAATAAGGACAACGCCAAACATTATGTTGAAATATCAACTCATGTCCATGTGTTTTGTTTCCATTGGTGAAGCTGGAATAAGCTTAGTATTTTAAGACTGGCCAGACGAAGGGAAAGGACAGACAACATGAGTCATGCATAAGAGGGGAAATAAACTGCACTGAAGTCATTTATCAAGTAAAAATAACTAACATTTGGAGATAACAGCTTCTCGAATATGGGTATTTGCTTGCAATCCTTGTTTTTCACAATATTTACTTTTTTTTGACAAAATAATTTTTCGTGCTCGTAAACTTTTGGATTTGTTTGTTATAAAAAATGAATTGTATGCTTGCTTTATTGAATAACACTAAACACTTTTTGCGCAGGACGTTAGCCCAGGATCATTGAATCTTGTAATATTGATCGATGTGTGTAGATTCCCTCGCATGAAGCCCACCCGCTGGCGGCTTGAGATTGGAATTTGTCTCCATTTCTGACATTTTACAGACTAAATGATTATTTGATTTAGAAAAATAATCAGAGGATGATGCACTGTGTACATGGCTACATGTATAATGCAATCAAGCTTTTGCAACAACAAAAAAGGTATCCAGCCGCCCAGAACCAGATCTGCAACAACCCTGATTACAACAATGTATTCTTTGGAATTTTAAATCCAAATGTTGTGTTCCTCTAAACAATGCTGGATTATGTTTGATCGCACTGCCTTTCACATGCATTGCAGCCACTGAGGGTGTGTTCACATTTTGTGTTTGTTTCCCTGTCGAGCTTAACATGCACTTGTAATAGTGGACTCACCAGCGTGGGACTGCATGTGCTCCAGCAGGTTGTTGTAGAACTGGAACTGGATGCCACAGGCACCACAAGTGTAGGGTTCTAAAAAATCACAAGGCCCAGAAGAGCGTTGACTCTTTGATGGAGGAGAAAATAAATACACTGTCCATCTACTAGCCTCTAATATCCCCTTTATATACGCTGGAAGTCAGTTCCACCAAGATTGTGCTGCTTTTTTGATTTTTTTTTAAGCCCAAAGTGACTCAATTTGCAACAGCATTTCAGAAAAAAATGTGATGCAGTTTTTGTGTTAATTTGCAAGTATAATAATAACAAGTGCAGCTTTGTTTAAATTGTGTATGGTGTGGCATCCTAGTGGGGTTAAGGGGCTGGCCATGTAATCACAATGTCCCTGGTTTGAAAAGGCTTTGTTCCATGTCCCCGTCCCTCTCTCTCTCTATCTCTCCCCTCATCTGTCCTATCTAATAAAAGGCAACACAAACAACAAGAAAACATAATAAATAAATGTTTACATGTTGAAACAAAATGTTTAAAAAATGTGTATCAGCTTTTTCAACAATACTTGACCACCAAAAGAAAACTTGAAACACTAGTCAGTCGATGTTAAATTGATTGCCAGTATTTCAAGACAAGAATAATTCTGAACGCAAGGCGGACAATACAGCAACTTTTAACAATTCTGTTCAGACATGCCCGAGTGATAATGAGGCTAAATGCGGAAAATCTGTTTAATCACAATGGATTAGAGAGAAACTATTTGCACCAAACAATGAGGCTACCAGAAAAAAAGATGAAATGAGGAAAAAGCAACATGCATATGCTCCGTGTTGAGCAGGAGGGTGGGTTGGACTTACTCTGGGTTGTAGAGAAGTTGCTGGCCACCAGAGGGCTTGGAGTTCCTGTGGACAAGAGACGGGGGAGGGAGTTAAAACCAGAGCGAGCCAACGGCCCCTTTTCCCTTGTTTATTCAGTCAGTGCCTTTAGTGTTTAATGTTATTCTCTTAAATGGCCAGCACGATTTGCAATAAAATAGCAATTACTCTATATTTCAAGGGTTTGGTACCAAAGATTATGAGACCTCACAGAAATTTAGATCAGTGACTCATGACGTGATGTGAATTGTATACAACCAACTTAATACAAGCCATTGCAAGCCAATGTTTACTTGTTTTGTAGCAGAACTGAAAACACTTTTCACCAGTCGAGCAGAAATGATACATTTCCACACAAATACACTCACATCCAAATAAAATAAGAGACTCAGTGCTCACCGCTTGAATTCTGCGAACTGTTTGTGTCAACCAGACTGGACTGAATTGCACTTTCCAGTTTCCGCCTGAATGGACTGTCTGCAAGTGAAAGCACAGGAGAAACACTGAGTGACATGACCAAAGCTAAATACCGTGGGTAATATTCTTAATTCAAGCTGCAAACCCACACAGTTAAGTCGGAGCAAAGTCAATGGCATGTTGTGTATAAATCTAAGTTTTAGCATGTAAATTAATCGTTCTAACCGCCTTGACAAAAGGATCCAAATGTTCATATTACATTTAAATAGGGTTTTAATTCCTCCTCTTCGTTCCATCTTTTTGACCCACTTCTAAGATGTGAGTGTGTGCCATGCTTTAAATAGTTATGGTAGAGCGCTTCTTGGCAGAAAGATGGAGGGGGGGGGGGGGGGGGGGCGACGACCACAAAATACAGTATCAGCCGAGAGAAAAATCAATGATTTACGACAGCTGGAAAAAAGATTTACCGATGCCTGAAATGTTGACAATGGGCTGTATAAATATATAATATATGAAAATAATAGTTTATAAAAAACAATCATTTGATTTCACTATGTTTTAATAAACAAACAAATATTTAATTTGAATGTGTTTGGGTGTTTGAGGCAATACAAAAAGAAATCCACCACTCAAAGTGTGTGATTAACAAATCACTAGAGGCTAATAGTTTCCAGCAGGGTTTCCACAAATACAGTAGCAATGCGACCCAGAACCCGACACTGCAACCAATCTTTTCGGGTTCTCTTAAATCCTTTTTCCACCGGCTCAGTGCAACACACTTCAGCCGTCGTGGAGTACACTCTTATGAATTCCTAACACACCCTCAGAGCAGGACTGCGATATTATTGTGACGGCCCCGGCCCTCAAACCCAACTATGCCAAAATCGAAGTAAAACGACAGGCTGCACTTTAAAAAATGCATTATTCAACAGTCCAGGCAATAGGTATTTGGCTTCTGATCAAGTTTGGGAGGTAGTTTTCCATTTTTATTTGTTTCCAACAATACGGTAATGTGTCATGTTGACACACACAGTCAAAAAACATTAACGTTTTACTTTTCCAATGACAAATTTAATGTAGATGATCTGTAAATATTATATTGTATAAATTACTATGATGCATGGTATGGTGCATGATGATGAGCCTTGATTATCAAATTTTAATTACTCACCCTCCGGCGCAGGCACAACAATGTGCGTGTGTTTGTGTGTGTGTGTGTGTGTGTGTGTGTGTGTGTGTGTGTGTGTGTGTTGAGGAAATAAGCATTCAGATTTGCATCATCAATTAATTAACAAAACAACAAAAATGTAGTATAAAAGAAAATGCTTACTTTTTATCTTACCAGTTTGGCTGTGGCCAAATTTACTCATATCCATGCTTCCACATTCCTGTACCCGTGATGTCTTCAAATCAAAGGAGCCTAAATCAAGATAGATTCTCTGAGTCAATTGTAGTCCAACGCTGCAACTGACATAGGCATGGCTTTAGGAAGTAACTAAACCAGCTCACCCATTGGCGTGTGAAGAGCAACATGCTCCTGGTATGGGTTAAAATACTTGTACTGCTTCCCACAGAACTCACAAACATAGCTTCCAGTTTCTGCAGGACAAGAGAACACACCATCAAACACACGGTATTCATAAAAATCCATGTGAGTGGGAAAACCTGTATCATATCAATTAAGGTCCAATTGGTTGGATTAATGTGTCACTTTTTTTTATATATTTTTTTTTTAAAAGGGACAGAATCCTTTTGTTGATCTAGTCTTATTTCACCAAGGAAAAGCCGAAAACAAGAGGTCCGATTAAGAGTTGAGAAGACGAAGGAGCCGGTGATTTTGACTGTATTTCTTCCCCAGATTTCTAATAATCAACATTTCAATGCTCAGTTAATTCAAATCGGGGATTAGGTCTGAGGATTTTCATTTCTTAAAAATAAATGATGACAGAGAATCGAAGCTTCATTCATAATTTTTTGTATTACTCTTAATACAGCCCAACATATGTCAGATGTGTAATTTTCAAAGTCAAATCATTTTAAAAAAAAAAAAAAGAAAAAAGGGTTATGGTGACACATGATCCCAATCTTGTCCATATCTTCTGGACAATAGCTACAATTTCCTGCCTAAGCAACTGTATCAATAGTGAATTTTGTAATTGTCTTGCCATCTGTGGAAAAAAGGTGCATCAAACTGTCTTACTTGGTCCAATTTTCTGGTAGGGCTCAACTGGCTCCTCCTCTTTAAGGCCATCCACAGGTAACACTACCTGTTCATATGGATCTGAGAGGGATCGGGAAGAGAGGCGAGGATGAAATGGGCAATTAGTTTTAGAGTAGCAAGGGCATCCGACTGTTTACTTACATATTTATACATTTTCTACATTCTTACCAACGATTTTACATGGAGTGAAACTCTGTAGTTAAGTTCTAGTAAGAAGGGAATTATATAACATTTTGCCAAATTACAACTGAAATACACTTAACCTGGGAGATACTATCATTAGTCCAATGCTCATCTGATATTTACATTTGTTTCTCCTTTTTTTTGCAAAAAAGCTCCAGATTTTTCTGATCTACTCCTCTTTACTATGCTACTCAGCTTGTGTTGCTGCTGCAGGAAGTAGAGACTCTGCTGCAAGGGGACAGTGTGAAATGGGAACTTCCCTCACAAATGGCTTTTCAAGTCTTTGAGTTTCAAAGAAACAAATTATTGTCATGCAAATTGTCCAAAAACTCTTGCTTACCATCAACTGCATGCAGGTCACGGTGCTCCTGGAAGCAGCTGTAGTATTTATACTTCTTGCCACAGATGTCACAGGAGTAACGGAAACTATCTGCAGATGAAGAGATAGAGAGACACCAGCATTGTTTATAAAGACACTGGAATATGTTGTGGATGACTGAATCCAAAACTCAAAAGTGTTTTAAGTAATAACCTAATAATAAAAACAGCAAAACTTTGGTTCGGTGCCTAGTTTGCAGTACAAGGAACAGGAGAGATGGGAGGAAGTAATATATGACACACTTAAAGAGCCAAATGCTGGTACAGTGCATACACTATAACCACAACCCCAAAACACAGTAATTTAAAAGGTTCAGAGAAGCACATTGTAACCAAAGGTGTTCCAATAGCTTTTCTCATTTCATTTGCAGAAATGTATTTCATTGTAGCATAGAAAGAGGGCCAGAGTTCTGTGTAAAGTCATTTCAGAGAAATTGCTCAACAAACTATAGGATTAAAATACATATGAAAAGCTTTGATTGCACCGAGACAGAAAAGCAGAGGGAGGCTAAGTGGAATAAGATAAACAAAACAAATAGGCAGATGAATGCCAGGGAAAGTGATAGAAAAAGTAATAACGATTTGATTATTTGATCTCCACCGATCAAAAATATATATACGAAATTCTGTCTGAAGCCAATCTGTTGCATGAGCAGCATGACATAAAGTAACTGGAAGACAAAATCAATTTCTAACCTCCTTCCTCCCGTTTGTTGAGGTTTAGTCTTCTCTCCATAATAATGTGTCTTACTGATGTTTCCCCAGCAGAGAGCCCGTCACCTTACACGCCCATGTGACAAATGTTTCTATCAGTTAGCACGAGAGCGACGACTTCTAAACTTTCTCTTCGTCCATTCGGACTCTGTTAAACCAATCAGCTGCATTCTTGGCTAAATTCCTGAGGTATTACAAAGATATATTTAAATAGTTTACAAGATATGTTTATTCAACTCTGGACTGATCATTTTTAAGTCTGAATAAAATGTCCATTACTTTTTTTTTTAATTAAGATGTCAAACTGCCTTTTATATATTTTAGAAACATAGTAACTGGCTGTTCTGGACATGTGATAGAAGGTGTGTGTGTGTGTGTGTGTGTGTGTGTAGGGTCAGTCAGAAAAGTCAACACAGTTGATTTAAATGTCGGGATTCATTTAATTTTCCCTGAATTGGAAACAAGGAAATACAGCTACAAAGGTGATTATTAGGGTGCCAAACTGTAATTGCATTTATAACACCTCAAGGCTCCAATAGTATGCATATTCTATAAATATAAATTGGTGTGATTAAAACCGTTTTCCACAAATTAGTGAGTTTCTGGCGTTTGTCAATGTAATTAAAGCTCACATAACATAACTGCTCGAAGCATAAGTGAGGACACATTCTGATTAAATCGATAACACAGTAACAACACAGATAATTGGTTACGGATGCATGACACTACAAAGGTTGGACTTGCGTCTTTCCTGTGACGTTTCTGTGTACTGGCTTTAACACACACACACACACACACACACACACACACACACACACACACACACACACACACACACACACACACACACACACACACACACACACACACACACACACACACACACACACACACACACACACACACACACACACACACACACACACACACACACACACACACACACAAGCTCATTTGGATGCAAACTAACTGCTTTCCTCTTTAAAAAACAAGTTCTGAGCCCAATATATGACAACCATGTACGTCAACGTCGTTGCAATAAAGAAATCAAGCAATGGAATTGTCCGCTGCTTTTGCTGGATGGCAATACAATATTTCAGAAAACAGTAACACTAAAACCATAGTTCACATTCAAATGCCAAAAGGACAGTTTGCATTTTGCACAAAACTGAAAAATACAGAATCCATTTTACAGATGATTTCACAATGAAAACCCAATTCAAGGACTTCTGGCAAGTTTCTGCATTGGCCAATCAGATATGAGAAGATAACATTCAAGAATTGTACAATCTTATCTCATAGTTTAAGTATAAAAAACCTCTAATCGCAGTTTTGGTGTCACGTTATTTTAATAGAATCCCGATTCATGAATCAAAACTTGACTTACTGGATCACTGAAGCAATAACCCACCAATATATCATTTATATAGGGCTGTTTTTGATCAGAACTACAAAACGTTTGTTCAAACTGGGCTCCCAAAATACTCCAACTCCAAGAAGTGGACAACACTAGAGCCTGTGTCGTTTCCTGCTTTTCAAAAGGGTCCTATGCCCTCACTCCTTCAGCGGAGGGATACTTTACAAGCCATACTAACTGGAAAAATCCAGGCTTATTATCAGCTGGCTTGGCGTAATTTTCCTCAGTTGTTTTTTTTAACATGCAGACTGGCAATGATCCAGAGTAAGTTGCTATAGTAACCAATCATTAAGAACAAGTATTGTGTTAAGCTGGCTTAAAGTCAAGGTTACAGTACTGCCATATTGTAACTGTGCTGCCTTAAATCTGAGCATTTCACTTATTTTATTCATTAATTAGGCGATTTTTTCTTCTTGGCGGAAATCAGTCTATTCAGTTATCTATAATAAACTATTTACAATTTTCCTCTTGTTTGATCTTTACTTGCCGCCCCATTCTTACACTGCTCATAGAAGCAAGTCATATTTAAAAATGCTTTTATAAATTGGTACGCCAGTCAATATCAAGTATAAGGTCTAAATATGTGGCGTCAACCAAAATTGCTTTACAGCATTCACCATTCTCTAAAGAATTGAATCCATCAGGTTGTTTTGTTTTTTCAGCAGGCAGCTTCTCTGGCCTACTTATTAACACCGTCACAGACCTTTTGGTTACACTGAGTTTGTATTCCTCATGGAGCAAAAAAGAAAAAATCCTGTTCTGTCTACATCAAGATGATTGCTCTTTCTTTTCTCCCTGCCATGATGATAGTGCTGCCTTTAAGTGATGTGCACATTCACATAATGATTGCTGAGAGTGAGTGTAGGAAGCTTTATAAATAACTTTTGAAGTACTACTCTGAGGTAGAGTATTTTTAGTCCTAATCAAACTTTCACCATTCCTGGGAGTGATTTTAAGATGTCTGATAAACACAGGCCCTGGGAGCTTGATATACAATGCAATTAAAAAGAGCAACATCCCTAAAATGTAGCGGCCAGCGTTACCATCGTATATGCAGTTTCGGGTTTACTTCACTTAAATTTGAGGAACTGATTTTGTCAGACAAAATATCATTGTGAGAATCAGAACATTGTATCCAAACATGAGAGAAATGTTGAGGTAAAGTTGGATGTTGCCTTATAGGTACCTGGTATTAGGATGTCACCTATGGGGAGGCGGCTACAGTGAGGAGACAAGACTGATGGGAGAGAGGGAGGGGGACAATGAGGGTAAATATTATGGCTTTTAGCCTGCTAGGGTCACATAGAGACAACGGTATCAGTTATACGTCGTGGTGGATGGTTTTTAGTCATCTTTATGAAAATCTTCAAGATATCTAGTAAAACAACATCATGTCTGTTAAATGAGCCAGGTATGAAATAAACAGCTTGTGCTGGCATGCTTATTAACTTGAGTGTGTTCACTGGATGAGTGTGCAAAAGTGTACTCACTGTTGGGTGTCTGGGGTACGCCATCTGCAACCATGTTATCTGATTCTATAGTGGATAAAAACAGGAGGGGAGTTGTCAGCCTAAGAGAAATCTGTGAAAAGATGGATGTGCTAAAATAGCAATCTCACATTTAACAATTCAGAGGCCAAAAAGATCACATATATTAACCAAATACAATCCCTAGCAAAAAACAGGACTTGAATGACTCGATTAGAGGAAGTAAATCATTTTTGGGCCATCCTGTCAAGAGAACAAAACGCAGCGAGCAGTAACTTAATATTTGGCTTTTTCATAAAGGCAATAAATGTGTAAAATAACAATAAGGGTCTTACCTCTGTGTGCCCTGACGTGTGTCTGAAAGCAGTTATAATACTTGTACTTCTTCCCACATACCCCACATACATAGGAACCTGCATGAGAATTCAAAACATCAGAAATACAGTCACAGAATCATCAGGAGCACACACGTTATTGTTTGTCGTGAAATAATAGTTCTCTCTCATGTTCCTAGTAATCTCCAACTACTGTGATTATATATATATCTGCCAATTACTAATCTGAGTACACCCAAAATAGTATCAATAATCAGTTAATGTCATAAAATGTTTTAAATTAAAACTAAATTGTAAAAAGCTGAGACCTTTTCTCAGCTTTTGTCTAAAATCTGATTGATTATTTGAAATAATATGACCGTAAGGAGCAAAGTTTGGTAACAAGGCCAGTATAGTATATATTTTCAATGTTATGGGATGTATTTGTATTATGGTGTCCTCATTTATATACTGTGAATGAGGGTACACATAATACTAGATATAAATGATAACCTCTGTGAAATAAGTATTGCTGGCCTGTTGTATGTATTATCTGCAATATTTGTATGTGTACCTTATAAACTAAAAGTACATGTAGTGCATTTGTGCAAATGCATTGCAAACTCAAATATGAGCAGAGCATGGAAAACCTATTTTAAAAGAAAACTTGCTCACCCGAATAACAAAACATTTACCCTGATGCGACAGTTTCTAGCCATGCAGATAGGATTGGTTTAATTCATCCAAGTTCTGAGAGATCAGTCCTTCAGATGGAAATATAATACTAAATACGACATAAAATGGAGGTGAATAGAATTCCAAATTGTGCTCACAGGATTGGGAAATTACATTTTAAATATTCAACCACAACAACTTACTGTAGGGGGCATTTCTTCTGTAGAAATTACTTCCAAAAGTGGATTATCCTGAGTAACAGAGACTTTGTTTCTGAAAAGCTGCTGCTATGAATTTAGTAAAATGTCATTTTTAAATGCTGTGCAGTCTGCTTGTGTTGTTTTGTCAGTCAGGAAGCAAAGTCAGGGTCAAGAGACACCAGACAAGATTGCAGTCAGGAAATGCATGTATACATCCATATGTATATTCACACACCTATGCATGAGTCTGTGCTCTTCGTTGGAGGAGGAGTACCAAGGGCAAACATACCCTCGGTCTGAGTTCTACGGGATCCACCTTCACTTGCTCCTCCATCATTTCCTCCAATGACAACACAGATCTCAGCAGGGTTGGCATCACCCACTTTCCCGTTACTCGTCTCTGAGATCCCGGGCTCTTTCTTTATTGTGACAGTTGGTGGACTTGAACTCTTGGTCTTTGAGACTAAGGTTGGCGAGGGACCATCTGTGGCCGCACTCACACCACCCGCCTGCTCCTTCCCAGGATTGGGTGCCTCGTGTGCACTCATGACTCCACCTCCTCTGAGCCTGTGCTTCTTTACAAGGGGAAACAACAGAGAGACAGACAAAGACTTCACTTTACTGTGCTGTAGCAGTATACATTCTTGATTTAGCATTCTCGCCCAACATACAGCATCAATGCACAACATCAGAACTGACAAGTGTGTTGTTTTGAAACCAAAAAGAGTGTATCAATACCAGCTTTGATTTGTTCCTACCTAGGTACATAGATAAGTGCAGGCTGAACATCACAAGCAGTAGCCTGCATCCGACAACTATTGAAAGATGAAAAAAAAACCTGAGACAACCACCCCTCTTTTTCTAAATACAGTCAAGAGACGTGCGAGCGCAAAATGCACAAGAGCCACCACCTGTAATTTATCCGTGACAGTGTTATTTTGAGAACAGAAAAAAAAACAGACAACATTTTCTTGTTAGAACAGAGCGGCTTAACTGTTCATAAGTGCCTTTTGATGGCGTGAATTTCACAATTTTGTGTCACCCAAATGCTCCGATTTCAAAAGTATCCAAATTACACAACTTGCCACTTCAGGACAAGGCTATAAAAGGCCTTGTCGAGAGAAAGGAGAGCTAAAAACGCAACGGTGCAAGACTGAGTTATGCCGGGATGGCTGATATTATGGAAAGAGGGGAAATTGGTCTGCTAAAAATAGCACACAGATACAGCAACAACAAGCCTTTCCGTCGCCCAATACACCTTTCTTTGGATATGACACGCGACCGAGAAGCGTCAGCAAACTGGATAATGTTGACACAAAACCTTTAAGGGTTTCCAGTTCAAATTCCTTACCTTCATCTGTCGAAAAACATAAAGTAATGTCAGCGCAATCTTAAAGTATAAGCAACATGGAAGGTTGTGCAAGTGGCGTGTTTTTTTATTTCCTAATACATTCTATAACCATTATGAGGAACAAGCTTGAACATAACTTTACGTAAAATATTGTCATTTCCTCGAGTTATAAAAATACAGAGCATATTTCATGAGTTAAGTAAATTTTTGCCCTAAACAAACAGATAATCTGCAACTATTTTGCTAATCAATTCATAGTTTTACAAGCAAAAATGCAAACGATATAAATGCATTTCGGAATTGTTTTTCAAACAAGAAAAGACAAATGACGACTTCAACGTGTACTCCGGGAAACAAACTTCCCTGTTCTTTTAGGTTTTATTGACAAAATTATTCATAGAGAAAGTAACCAGAAGATAAGAGTTAGCCACAATTATATGCAAGCCTTTTCATGTGCAAACATAAAGGTCACACATATATTCATGTGTATATTCAGCCTATTTATGGACCAAGGCAACAGCCAATCTCAATATTTTTTCATAATGTCTTTTTATATAATATTTTTTCAATGTTTTACACTCTGGGTCTCCATACCAGAGCAGCAGATACATACCACCAGTTTAAGGAGTTCATGTGTTACACTTGTGTACCAGAACAGTTTTAGAACATTATTTATGGATGTATTTTTACCTAAAGCCAGAAATCAAGGAGAACTTGTGCTGCCATAAATGCAGTCGTCACTCTAAATGAAAGGTAAATTATGAATGCAGGCACTCACAGAAATATTTTGGGTCAGCAAAGTTAGTGGCCCATATATTGGCCACGCAGCAGTGCCAAATATTACATCCCAGTGACATCATAAACTAAATGGTCAGCTCTCCATTTCCCAGCTCTGGCACAAGGGTGAACTTTTGTAATGGTCGGAATCCCCTTGCTGTATAGGGAACCGTTTCTCTGCGACAGAAGTTGATAAAGGTTTTGTTTCTGGTAGATTGGTGTGCAAACTGTTCTAATACCATTGCAGCATTGTATTACAGAACACATGACAAAAGCTGAAAATATATCTCTAGAAAATGACGCTTGTGCAGTGTGTATTATAATGAACTGTAGGTATATTGTCCACATTATTACATAAGGATCATCCATAACGTTATGAAACTTTTAGTAAAAATCTAATTAAATCTACAAGTATCAGCGCAGACATGCAGCACTGTTTTTCTACCATGTAGTATGAAAGCAAAAAGGAGATTAGAATAAAGAGCACCTGCATGTTAAAGAGATTCAACTGTAACATTTTCTGAAAGACATGATGTAACTGTAGAATGCAGATAGATTATGGGAATTAATTTGTTTGGCGACATAAACTTCTCAAGTATGTATATCCGTATAACAGTGGTTTAGTTTTAACTTGGTATTGCCCTTTACTCATTTTTACGAGATGTACAGTCTTGACTGAAAAACTAAAAAAGGCAGTATGCAGTCAGCCAGTCTGGTTTTTTTTTTCTTCTTTACAATTATAAAAGTTATAGTTTTTATAAGCTTCATCTTGCTGAAAATGTGCGTCACAAAAAATACAGTAAAGCCAGGCTTCTCCGTCTCTGCATTTTTTTCTTTCAAAACATAGCCCAAGGGGAAGTACTTTCAAAGTGGAAAACACCGGTATCTGGCATTGTTCTGGCAGAATTTGGACTGGTATGAGTATATTCTACTATGACAAGTCTAATCCGCCACGCATACAAATAGGAATGTGTCATCATTGTTCTTTTATGAATGATCGGGAAAAGGCCTTCTGTCAGCTAAACTTCCAGCCAAAGCAAATGACGACAACACAAAAATAGCGACTCTCAACTTTGATGAGTAACGAGTTAAGTAGATTCACTTGACAACTAGTTGGTGGATAGAAACATTATACATAATAGTGTATGGTTAACTTACAGAGTAATATTTTACATAAAGAACACAAGTTAACCTTATAAAAACACATTGTGTTTTTATAACACATGTTAAAGATTATACCAGGTTGGGGCATTTTACCACATTTAAGAGACACTATCCCTCTAAACTTCTCACGTTGATTCATTTAAAAAACAGTTTGAGGTATTATTATATCACTATAAAACGAAGATTAGACAGAATGAAAACAGATGTTTAGCAGAATTACATTTTCCTTATGACCTCACAACCCAGATTTGTTTGTGACCTTAAAGAGGGACCTGACCTCTCGGTTGGCCTCCACTGGACTTAACTAGTAAGGGTATATAAAGTTGTTACGGTCAGCCACACTTTGGCTAACTATTATGGTACAATGCTGATTATAAATAGATGAACAGTCATAGGGGCCATTTTATCTGCAGAAGGAGCACTTTTACTTTTTATATATATATATATATATATATAATTAAATAATATGACAAGTCTGCTTTTGTTTACAAAAAGAGTAGGAAAGTCTCTGTTAGCACAATCTGCTAATAAAACATGCTAGCAAACGGTCCTCAGGGCCCACTAAACACGAGCAGCCTATTCTGTAGCAGAAATTAAATAATGGCGAAATGAACTGACTATTGTCATCTTTAACCAAATGAAACGATGGCAAAGACGCATGCATGCATCTCTGAATTGGATCCCTTAGTCATTCCCTGTGCAGCATTTTAAATGCATACCCTGAATGTTAAAAACGCTTTCCTCTAATTAAAGTCAAAATGCAACATTTCTGGCCTTCTGTTCCTTCACAGTCTGAGGCTCCTGATATGCTGTAACCTACAGCACTATGCAGAACCAAAATCTAAACCAGATGCACATTCGCTTGATGTTCTCCTCACAAATAAGACACAACCGTAACCAACTAAAACAAAAAGGAAAGGGAAAATAGTTCAATTAAATCATCAAATGCTATTTGCATATCAAAGATCTATAGATACTATCATTTGGAATAGGCATTGTATTAAGAAGGGGTGGGTGGCATTGTGATTTATGTCAATCTATTAAACTCGTTCTTTTTTGATTTGGCCCAGCTGTGTTCTAAAAGGACAATGCATGCATATAAACAACAATGTATGATAGCAGTGTACTAAATGCACGTAGGGTTACAGAATAAGGAGGTTAGGCATATGAGGAAAACATCTCTAGGCCATACCTCTGTTCAGAATTCAGCGCTTAGTCGAGGTACTTAAAATAATTGGCCTATATTTGGGCAGTACTGTATCTGCAAAATAATGAAGTAAATCAATCACAGTGCTTGGTTAAAGCAGAAAACCGTGTGCTTCTAACTTGGAGACATTTCTTTACTTTGAAATGAACCTTGCGATGCCAAAAAGCACTGTGCTCTGCATGTTAAGTAGATGGGAATAGAGAATCCAAATATAAAATACAAATTTGTTTACGGCTCATGAAAATGTTTCCACTCTGGAGGGATTAAAAATAGGAATCAGCTAAAATGGGGGATGATGGGGGTCACTTCAATCACTGCACATTTATATTAACCAGAGCAGTCAGTGACTCGAAGCAAATGTTGACCAAAACCCTTTTCACACTAAATGCATTGCTTTCCCTGTTTCTTTAATCAAATGCACAGTTTTCTGTCTCCTGTAATAAATGTCTTCCAAGGTGGTGTATGATCAATGATTTCAAAAAGCAATAATGCAGAGAAATGGATTAACCCCCCCCCCCCTTCTCCCAAACCTCCAACTCTTATACACACACACATACAATAACAGACACACACACAGGATGCTCTGGAAAAAGAAACTGTGTCGTCTAGTAAAATTCCATCAGCATACACTCAAAACCCCCATAAAAACCTTTTCAATCTATATGTTAATGCCACGAATTAAAATTTAATAACAAGAGATATTGAAAAGCAGACTTGAATTATACAAAAATAAATCCTGAAAGAGCAGGGCCCTAAAATTAGAAATTCAGGGCGGCATCCGGTCTGCTGCTAAACCCTTGTAGGCTGGCAGATTAAATTTTTGATGAAAATAAAAATTGCACTGCACACTGACGCAGACGCAGCAAACCTGGCACTATTGTGATTTATGGATTCATTAAACCCACGGGAGTTTCACCCCCTCCCCTTTTCACTCACAGAAATGAGATTTGCTTTGCTGAAAATTTGTATTTTCAGAAAAGCTACTCAGGCTGTGCTCTACCTTTACAAAATGGTCAAGGAAAAAAAGAAGCTGCTGTGTACACAACCACTGCACGTAAACAGGCCTAATTTTCATTGCTGCAGCAATTGAACGTCCTTATGCATTATTCATGAAACCAATAATATGTTTTTACAAAGGAAGAGGCTGAAAAATATGTGAAGAATGCACAGATTTTCTTTTTTTATTAATGCAGCAGCTCCAACCCACAGAAAAAAGCCCTTCCCTAGAGACTATTTTAAGTGAAGCCATTTTCAGCCATTTCCAGCATGCCACTAAGAAACAAAACTGAAAACAAGGTGTTTGCTGTTTAAAAAAAAAGAAAGGATGAACGTTTGTTCAGACACATTGAAGCACAGATCACAAATCTGCAATTGTGCTTTAACAAAGAGACCTGGCCATGACAACAAAGACGTAAACCGTTTGTGTAACTGAAAACAAAACCTCTGCACTACGGTAATGACAATTAGAGCAGCAACTAGGTTTCTAAAAGTGAAACCCACAGGCTGCGATATGATCAGGGCCTGGAGGGACAAGTTTCACCTCTCCATCTAAACTATTTGCTCCAAATAGCCTCGGTGAATCAAATCTTTTGTTCTTTTAGGTACAGACAGAGCAGCATTCCTTTTACTTTACTTAAAATGAGAACACTCCCAGAATGCAGTTCCCGTTAAGCATATCAAAGTGTACGGTGGTTTTCACTGCAACATTATTACTGAGAGCGTTACGTCTATTACTCTGCCCTTCAGTTGTTCTGTATAAACATTCCCATCACTCACCGAGTGATCCTACCTTATTAATAAACCAATGACACTGGTTGCCTCTCTTCACTTCTGTACTTTCACTGAAACTCCTGCATTTTGATTAGACTTTCTAAGCAAAGGTCAAAATTTACACCCAGATTTTGCATACCAACCATACAATTTCCACCAGCGCTTTCAAATTTATACATATTTGAAGGTCAGCATTAAAATTACCAAGTGCAAAATGGCCTCCACAGTTTCCCCTTACATTAAAATAAAAGCAAGCCATGCAAGATGGGAAACTGTTTGGCGTCTGCAGGATTAATATAAACAGTAGAGCCACTGGTTGTGATTTTTTCCTGCCTCTCAAATTGCTGACATGGTCTTTCATCTTTCAGTGCTGTTCATTTCACTTTGGATAGTTATTTTCTGCTCACACATTTCCAATCTCTCGGAATAAAAACCCAAATTGTTCCATGTTTGCTGGGTAGTATATTATATATGTTAACCCCACCATAACTCAAACATACACATTCATGCATACACAAGCAGAAGAAACTGGAAAAGCACAGTTAGTGTGTATGTTTGACTAAAATTATTCATAGTGGATTTAGATGATTTATGTTTTTCTATTTCTATTTCACACACTGACAAACTATAATAATTCAAGTCCAGGATATTCTCCATGAAGAAAAACCAAAGAAGGAGCAGCATCAACTTGCACCAGTGCTTTAAAAATGCAGCATTGAAAAAGGTAATCTTGCATTAATTAGCTTGAGAGCACGAGATACTTTGTATTTTAATTTCAAACAGCACGAGGACATGTGTCTCCAGTCATACACACCAACATGTATTTAGATAAACAAGTCTCAAAAACTAGTCTCATTAAAAGAAAAAGAAAAATCATAATTTCTCAAAATGACTGCCTCCAGGTGGCGCCAATCTCACACAGATTTAAAATCATCTCTGCCCCCCCCCAAAAAAAATTAAATTCGAAATGTATTTTTGACATGACGACACTTTAGTTCCTTCGTGTTCGTGTACGGTGAATATCGAACCGTTTAATGGAACCAAAAGTAGCGACAGTGTGGCGCGAGTTTCAGGGAAGAAACTCCGAAGCTCTGCCTAAAAAAAATTTGCAGGAAAATTCACAAAACATGGCTGCAGGAGGTTTTTGTGTTTCAGATTGTTCCTCCCCTCCTCGTCCTTCATGTTGCCACTATCGCCTGGTCCCCCCCGTGCTCCATCGGAATACACGGGCTTTTTAACTAGGCGGTGTATGTGTGCATAACCCGGGCTGCACGGGCGACTAGTCAGCAGTTACACGGAAACTTCATTACGAGAATTCAGTCTAAAAAAAACATCAACAGATTAGGACTATTTCGGATTGGCTTTACAGCCTGCACCTGGCTCAGTGGCTGGCAATAGTGCGAGCAGACTGCCAGGGTCTCGTTTGATAAGTAGCGCGGACCGGGACTAAACATGCGCTACTGAAATTTCTCAAATTTAGGATTTGTAAATCAGAAAAAAAGAAAAAGAAAACATAGGGGTTTGACATACCTCCAAAAACGATGCAGCTCATGCGAAACAGGGCTCCCGCTCCAGAGATATTCCCTCCCCGACCAGAGAGGTGACTGCACAACTGCTTCCGCAAAAAAAAATTGTGAATTAGTTATGAGAAATTCCAAATGTTAAAAAAAAAATTCACCACAGCGTTTTTTGTGTTTTTTTTTTTGCCTCCGCGACACGCTACGTTACATTTTTAGAAAAAGTGTAATGGCGTGATGAATCATAATTTTGCCGACGTTCACCTCAGTCCGTGCAAGCTCTCCGTTTCTGCCTCGCGCAGGTTTGTGTTGCGGTTCCTCCTGAGGAAAATTTCGTCCGCCATATACAAGAAGGGCAGATTCCGAAATTGCAGCGCCGGCCCGTATATTAGCCCTACATGAAAAAAAGAAAGAAAAAAGAAAAAAAAGTCTGGGAAGAAGACTAAAAAAATAGTTGGCCGGTTATGAAGTTACACAGGGAAAAAAAGAGACGGGGAATTACGCAGAGGAAAATATTCATGTGAACTGAGAACGTTATTACTGCAGCGCTACACTATTGAGACGTGGGGATCTTTTATTAGATGATACCTTTGGATTTGGTCAATATTATGCATGATGTGCTTTCTGGGTCAAACTATGATCACATACATGTCACGGTTGTTTTCCACATGTTTCTATTGTTACTCATATAAAATGTAAAGGAAAATAGAAACCCTTTGCTCCGAAACTGTTCAATACTTAACTGTTTCTATTATTTAGTTTCCATAATTACACCAAGTACAACTCTGACAAGACTTTGGTCAAAAAAGAGTGACATCAAATCGACTAAATCGGTTAGTGTTAGTGCCATCCCCTGCAGAAGTCTCCACATAGTTTGTCCATAAATCCAGAGAAAGGTTTTGGTTGGCCAACACATTTTCATTTCAAAAACCTTCTCTGAGAATTAGCAATCTTTTTTTTTTCTTTTGAAATAGTTTAGTTTTTGTTTCTGGAGAAAAGTAATTGTGCCATGATGTTTAAAGAAAGAGTATTTTCTTGTCAACAAATAGTGTATAGAATTTAAAATAATTAATTAAGCATTTATAGGCTGTAAATTTGGGTGTAATTATTTATACTAGACAATAATATAAACATGTACACTTACAATAAAATTAATGATGCAACGATAATATTGATGATAATAACAATAATAATATAATAATGGCAGGAGAGCATTATAATAACATTTCAGAGATGGAATAAAGCAGTAGAGTACAACATCCGCAAACCTCTCATAAGTCATCTGCAAAATTAATTGTATTAATTGTTTGATCATGTATTAATGTATCCAGTTCATCAATTAATGAAATACTTAATTTTTAATAAGTTGGTGAGCTTGAATATATGGGTATACCTAGAAAATTAGAACATTTGTATAGTCCACAATAAATTCAATATTATTTAATTTCTGACTATCAATCCAGGATTTACATTTATTAAGATTTTCTTTTTTTATTGTACATTAAATTACAGTGTATAAGACATGAATAAACTAGCTGGGTTTTAGGGGCATCTAGAACCTTCTTATTTTGTGGCAGTTTGCACAGTTGTTGTTAAGTTTTGACATTCATAATAGATCTTTATAGATCTTGACTTGCTTGTTTTTAGAAGTGACCTAATAAAATTAAGTTTTTAGTCAAACTGTATCTGGAACATCCATTCTTAAATAGATTTCCTGGCAAAAACTGCACCATGAAGACCAAGAAACACTCCAACCTAATCTGTGACAGTTATTGTGGTAAGTGAGAATCAAGGGAAGGCTCATACTAAACACTAAACACTCGTATTAGCAGAACAACAACATCTACTGTACCCTAAATCCTGGTGGAGGCAGCATCATGATGATGCTTCTCTGCAGCAGGCCCTGAAGGGCTTGTGCGGGTGGGGGGTCAAATTAATGCAGCAAAATAAAGAAATCCTGGAGGAAAGCTTGCTGCAGTCTGCAACTTGGGAGAGGATTTTTCTTAAAGCAAGACAAGGACCCTAAACACGGAGTTACAGCTACATGATTGCAACAACAATGTTTATGTCTTGGAATTGCTGAGTCAGTCCAATCAATAATTTGTGGCGGTACTGAGAAATTGTCCAGAACTTGCGTCTCTTTTGCAACTTCAGAGCTTGAGCAGTTGGGGTAAAATTGCATTTTGTCCAAATATAAAAAGCAATAGAGGTCATTCTGCAGAGACTAAGAGCTATCAATGCTGTTAACAAAAAGGTGTCTCTGCTAAATTACTTGACAGATGTGAAAAAAATTGTAATTTTATGAAAAATCCATTTGTAAAGTTTTCACTTTGACTTGGTTTCTTTTGCTTTTTAGTATCAAAAAAGCCTAATTATACCAGCTGATTAAATGATGTATTGTTGTAAAACAACACAGTATGAAAATGTATTTTATTTTCATCATGGGTGAAGCATGATTTATTTTTACCTTTAATATCAAACTAAGCAAGGCAATGTTGGTTGGGTATAAAGATATGATTCATATTTGAAAAAGATTACCCAATGTCTTTATATATACAAGAATATCTGAGATATGATTACACAACCAGAACTAATCAGGAAGGACATGATTACCCTTTTGCTATTATGAAATTGCTGATACCTTTATGAGTCCTTCCATATGTTTACAATATGGATATTGGCTCATGAGGCAATTCATCCTGTCTTCTTAAAACAAGACTAAACTGGGTAGTGATTGATGCCATTCTCTCTCAATATCTGGATGGTGTAGTTTCACCAGTTGAAAAGTTTATTTGCATGCTGATTCCATCTTTTAGAAGTGATTGGTGGTGTGATTTATCACATATCACTTACATTGAAGTGTTTCTAATCTTTTATTTATACTTGTAAACCAGATGGACCCTACTCCCTCTCTCTTGGTGTACTTCTGATTTATGTCCAGCAGAGAGCACTAACACACCAATAAATAGTGACTTCTCCGGCTCCCAGGCACTGGCCAGTGAGTATACTGCTGAGAACCTGCCCACTTCTTGCTCTCTTTCTCACTCTGATGCTTGGACTTTGCAAGAAAGTTCATCTCTCATTCATATTTGAGTTTCGTGGTGATCTTTAGTCGGGTCTGTTGTATATTTATTTTGCTGTAGCACAATTTTGAAAACAGATTTAATTTTGTCAAGACACTTTACTCAAATAAATGTAGAGTAACATTTAAATCAAAACTCTACTGTTTATTAAAAAAAAACGCAGTACAAAATGGAACCTCTAAAAATGCATGGACATATTGATTGATTTTATAATGCAGAGAGTAATACATATTTACATCAATAGGCAGTAAGTACTGGTCGTGTGTGTTGTGTTTGGTCAATATGTACTTGACTCCAACAGAATATATTATTAGAAAAGTAGAAAAGTAAAAGGTGTGCCTGAAGTGTGTAAAGATAAAAAAAAATGCCACTGGACTGAAGGAATTCAAGTCCATTGTGTGTATTATAATTTAGTTTTATTTCAAGTTTGCAGTTTAATTAAAGCACAATCACATACCAAAGCAATTTGAAGTGCTTTCCAGAGTGAAACAGTTGAACGTATAGTTAAATGTATATAGACAATATACACACATACATACACACAACTAATGAAAAGCTAGTCTAAATGTCTTGAGTTCATTCTTTAAGAAAAATAGTGTAAAAGCAAACCTCAAATCAGAAGGCAGGCTGTTCTACACTTAAGAAGCAATGTGGATGAATTAAACTCAGATTTTAAACTGTAATGGGTCAAGTCCGTTTTTTAATAGATGGGTAGCCAGAGGAGTTGAGGAGCAGAGACAACAGCTGGCCAGAACATCTGGGGAAGATATGTCTGACTCTGCTGAAACATGGGGCAGCTCAGAAATGTTGGTTAAAAACAAAAGCAACCACAGTGCCCTCAATATTAGAACACACATTATATCTTTCCTCTATCATTTTTCACAGCTCAAGGTTGTCCTGACCTCATAAGAGAAGTGTCCCTTCAGCTGGCAGAAGAACTAACAGGTGAGCGGGGCTGACAACAAGGATGCTGTTTCTTCTCAGTGACCTACTTTGGCTTTGAGCCGTTTGCTGCAGGCTCAAGAGCTCGTCAATAGAAGACTGTGTCCCCACACTGATGTGACGACAGTGTAGGTCTTCCCAGATCTGATAGAAATAACACACAGAAAAAGAATAACAACTTACAGAGGAGTTTTTTTTTTGCCATGGGATGAATGGCAGACATGTTCAGAGCCATAGAATAAGTTTAGCACAAAACTATAATTGTGTTTCTCAAGTTGACCATATTTAACAAACTTCACTTTTTGTTTACACAAATTCTCTTTTGTGTACTATAAAGTGTCACTTCACAGTCAAAGAAAATGCACAGTGGAAGTTTATCTCTTCATCTCAAGATGTTCAATGCTACATTCATTTTTGTTTCTTTTTTTAAAGCTATGCAGCTAATGTACACTTATTTATGCACATACCACGAAAACACACAAACTACACAAGGACTATGTGGACTGTGTTGAGCACAAAGGATGTACACAAAAGCAGCAAGTACACATACATTTGCTGTGTTTACGGTATGTGACATCCCAACAGTTACAAAGCAGCATGATCAGTAAACAGAACAATACAATCTCTGTTGACAGTTAAAATACCAAGAACATCAGAGTCACCAGTCATTACAGCACAAAACCTCACCCTTTACCTAATATGCATTCTTGGTAGAAGAAAACAGTAGTTGTTGGCCGGCCGCAGACCAGTAAGAGCAGGTGGACTTCCTGGCTGTTGTTCCTTATGCTGCCTCTGGTAATTGTAGGTTTTTGTCAAAGTCTCAATCAAAAGCCTTCTGCACCCATTTGAAGTGTGTTATTTAAGATCAAGAAAGATTGTTAATGGTGACCCCCAAACCAAAGATAGAATAGTTTTGTTTTCAATAGTGACTGATTTTTGACCATTTAAAAAAAATATATGTACGCATATATTTATAAAGCTGGGTTTGACTTCAGGCTAAACAGTGTTAAAGAAATAGTCAGATGTTTAGGAGAATATGCTAGATTATAATATGGCCATCTCACCCAGTCAGATTTGAGGATGAACATATGTGTCATCTGGAGTAAACAGACATGCAGTTGTTATAAGATGTGTGTAGCTTTACAAAGTAAGTAAACAGCAAATAAATGATAACTCAAGGTCCATTAACCTTTTTTCCCAGAACTTTGAACCGCATGTTTGTTCTGGCTCAAGTTTGTTCAGTTATCATCAAGATGTAATGTTTAGCAAAGCTTTAGCTTCAGCCTGAAGTTTAGCTCTGTCAAATAGAAAGAAAATAAATACCCTTTCCAGTATTTAAAGCTCTAAACCTGTATTAACATTATGTAACAGGTCACATTACATTACTATGTGGCAGTAAGCAATGAGAGAAAAGAATAGCTTTCAAGGAGGAGAGGACATTCATGTTTGAAAATTATTACTTTTCATTGTGACTGAATGTGTTGGTTGTCATTTGTCTACAGGATCACATTGTCAGAGAGAAACACTAAATTATATGTAAAATATATATGTGCTTCTGTGTAAGAACATGTAAGTGTAAGCCTTACCCTGCTTCACTCAAACAAAAACAGATTCCACACTACACTTTGCCTATTTTTAGACAAATGATCATGTTCTTTTCAACCTTTTCTACCTGCTGGTAATCGGAGGCTCCTGATTGCAGACCATGACAAGAGGGCATGGCAAAAAAGCTCATAATTGCTTTAACGCCATCTCTACACTTACATTGTGAGCACCTGATGAGGTAAACTGAGTAATGTAATTACAGTTATGAAGCTCCTATGCTTTCACATGCCTGAGAGGACAAAGAAGACACTAAGAATAACTCATACAATGATTGTGCAGTAAAGATCTGCTACCCACAATGACAAAAAATGCATCTTATTACAGCAGGGCCATATCCAAAGCTTATTATAGTTATCTTCTTCTCTCTGTGCTTGGATGTTGTTTTTTTTGGTCACTGTGGAGTCAAGGCCACAAGCTAAAACCTCCATCAAGGAACGGAAAATATAAAAGGCTCTGAGTAATACACTTTTTTAATCAGGCATCCTTCCAAGTATAATTATTAAGTCATTAATTATAGCTTATTTCTGTATAGAAACACAATGTTTTACTTAGATTGGTAATTATAAATATTAGGACATAACTTAATGATAAAATTACATCAGAACTGATCTCATATACGTCAGTTCTCCACCCCTTTGCTTTTGTCTTTTGCAAAGATGTATTATTTCCGTCTGACCATCCACCCAATAGCTGTTGAGATATTTCAACATATACAAATACAAAAAAATACAACATATACAAATATGTGCTACAGGAAAAGGCAAAGTCTTTGGGATTACATTACTTTTAGCAAAGCGACTTACATTCTATATACAGTAGACACAGAAACGGTGAGCAATTTGATTTAAGTGTCTTGCTCAAGGACACATCAACGTGGACAAGCGGAGCCGGGTATCGAACCACCGATCCTCTGATTGAAGGACGGACCTCCTAACCAGTGAGCAACAGTCGACGAGTCAACACTCTCCTCGGGGGACCAAGAATGTCCACTCAAAATGTGTTGGCAATACATTGAATAGTCCGGACCGAAGTGGTGCACTGACTAAAAAGTCAGTGGCTAAAAAATAGGTAAAGGCCGAACCAATATAGGTCACAGATTAACATAATCGTTTGACATATTCATCTGTATGACACCATGTGCTGCCACATTTCCAGTCCTTTGTATTTTAGGATTCACTGTTCAGTGTGTGTTGGTTTAGCTAGATCCAAAGAGCACACTGCAATTCACAGGAAGGACAGCTCATTCCATTCATGTCTCCACTAATTAGCAGTAAAACTTTATGGATCCTCCATCCAACCCCCTTCTTCTAGCCCTAACCCTTTTTCACGGAGATGAACAGCAAACTAAAAACAGCCTCTAAACCACCCAAAAGTATCCATTTGTCTTGTTTTCGTATAGATTTTCTTTTGGAAATGGTAATTTGTGCGGTTATCAGTCGTGTCTCCTCCGGTGAATAATTGTTATGAAGCTATTTGAAAGTACCATAGGTGAAATATATTTGTGAATTGATATCTTTACACTTCATCCTTTATGGCCCTTCTTGACAGTATTTCTCACTCTTCCTCTTTAACTGCAAAATGAGAGAACAGCTGCAGGTCTTCCTGATGAAGTTGCACGGTTTGATGAAGCATATGTGAGTCATGAGGTGTTAACATATTTTCAATTTGTGTTTGTGTTATACCAAAGAGTCCATCACTCTGTTGGAATTTCCTTATTTCTACCATTTGACAAACAATAAACACATGCATATTTGCTATTTTCCTGCACAGCAAAGAATAAAAGAAATTATTTTCCATACTTGTACAATAATCCCCCCCTAAACTCCACACCTTGAGTACTATAATGATATTATTTCCAAACATCCATACAAAACATTATTATTCATATTCAGCTCAAAAAGCAAATCTGTTTTGTTCAGCGCAAACGGTGGACTTTCTTTTACCACCATTTCATGTTTTTAGACTTGATATTATCACAAACGTGGTTCTATATGCAAATATAGAAACTATAATTCTGAAGCATCACATAGACTGATGTACAGAACCTTACTCCTCCCAGCATCAGTAGTTTTCACACCGCTGACTCCTGAGTCCACTCTCAAGAGGTGCTGAGTTCACGGCCGGCTCAGTTCCCTGATACATTTAGTTTAGTATATTGAAAACAGTGACAATGCCCCAAATATGTTGTAACATGCTGGAGAACAAAAATACGAGGTTGACCAAGTTAGTGCGACATCTGATAACAAGGCACCTCAAGTATGAAGGAAAATAAAATGATTTTTCCATCTGCAAAGGAAAGGATACTTGCCAGAAATTACAGATGGTGAAAACATTTCACCGACATAGCGCAGATGGCTCTTCGTATCAAGTTGAGGACAAATACAATACAATAAATTACCCTCTGTGTGAAAGTTACATGGTTCAAGTTGCAATATGTTTATGTGTGTACTACGCTGAATAACACCGGACATGCAGTATGTCGTTTCAAAAGAATTCAAAGATAAAATGTTTCAGTGACATCAAAAACTGCCTTGAGTAGTAAAGATTTTCTTAATATAGCTGTCTAAAACCATTTGAGAGTCAATGGTTTACATAGGACTGTGGGTAGAAACCATCGTACACTCAGTGTCACATAAATTCATTAAAGTCCTTGTGAACACAATCTGGGATTGTTTGTGGCAGACTGGAAGAGTCTGTGAGTTTGTTGTTTCAAAGATGACCTTTGACCTGACGAGGAGTTGGGTGACAGATGATACAGGATGACATGATACAGGCTCTCCTGATACAGGCTGTCCTGACAGACAGACGATGTGAGGACTTCTGATTACAGACACACACCAATAGAAATGCTATTGGGAAAACTCTTTACTTGACATACCGTAAAACAAATGCTTGCTCTGTTTAGTTGTAGGAAGACTTCTCGTAATTTAGTGTCATATTCACAAATGAGGATAAGACACATCAAGACTGCAGGTTAAACGCACTGGCTGCACAAAAGCATACATCGTATTGGATCGAGATGATAAAGAATGAGCTGAGTAATTAATCCGCTAATAACAGCCAATCCACACACTCATCTGTCTTCAAAGGAGCAAGATACTCCTTTACATCCCGAGGTGGCAGCCATGATACACTGGTTTCTTAAGATCAATCTAAAGAACCCATCATGGTCAAGCATTATTAGTTTCTGATCAAATAAAAGGCAGTTATGTAACTGTAACAGTATACATCTGGGTCAAGAGGAACCCCGGACATAAATTGCTGGACTAATAAATTAGGAAAGCAAGACTTCTCAAGGTATCCGAAAATTACATTTATCCATTAGGAATGTGCTCCTGTGAGACTCAGTTATGGAGGTGTGTGTGTGTGTGTGTGTGTGTGTGTGTGTGTGTGTGTGTGTGTGTGTGTGTGTGTGTGTGTGTGTGTGTGTGTGTGTGTGTGTGTGTGTGTGTGTGTGTGTGTGTGTGTGTGTGTGTGTGTGTGTGTGTGTGTGTGTTAGCTTGACCTCGGCATTGACATCATATAAATGAACAGTCTATAAATGGAACCTCATTAGCGGGCTGGTATAATAGAGACAAGGCATCAAAATGACTCTGGGGCCTTTAAATTCTGATAGTGAATCAACACTGAAGACATCGTCTTGGCTAATCACAAAAGAAGAATCCTTGTCTGGTTTCACCTTTGACATTGTTATATGTTGGAGTGTCGTCGCTGTAGGTTGTGAAGCTAATTTTGGAAATATCTCGTCACCAGGGTCTCCGTTGCTAGCGTGTATCGATAGCTTGCCTCTTGAGCTCTTAGCCTGAATAGCACCAGGATAATACAGCGAGTCCTTTGCTCCACAGCGTCCACTACGGCTACAAGTGGCAGTTACTGGATAATGTTACGTTCATTTTCTTGGCCTGTAGTCTTGTCTCGGCCACAGCTGTAAAAGCAACACTGGTAGATGAGCATCTTTTAAGTTAACGGTGGTTCTGTTCGCCTGATTGTTGCAAGCCAAGATTCACTATAAAAATAAACAGCTCTTTAACTGCACACCAGTCTCAGTTTATTACTGATGCTTCTATATCAAGACAACTAAACTAAACAAAAAAAGATCAGCAAGAAGATTGGCAATTTCTAAAAAGTGATTCTTAATGCTTGTCATCGGTGCCACTGGGACCGATTCTGTGCAACATCCAATGAATTCTTACTGCCTCTAGAAGCAACCAGCCCAGCATGGACAGGCAGAAATATGGGTTTGCTGCAGCTCTCCATCTTCAGTCTGAACCACCAGCAGGAAGAGGAGAGCTCAGAACCCGGCAGGGTTCAAACCCCGCCTCAGCCAGTCCATGCCGTTGTGTCCCTGAGCAAGACACTTAACCCCCAGTTGCTCCCCGGGCGCTTCACGAGGCTGCCCACTGCTCCTTAAAGGATGGGTCAAATGCAGAGGATAAATTTCCCCAGTGTGGGACTAATAAAGGGGTTTCTTCTTCTTCTTGTTGTTGGTTAGGTAATGCTTGTCTCTCGATCGTCCACATTTTACTGAGAGCTTTATATTCAGCTCTTTGAAGCCACTGAAGAGCCTTTTGCCTTTTCCATATTCATCTCCCTCTGTGTAATCTGCACTCAGGATCCTCTTGTGCAGCTTGGGTTTGTCTCCTTTGTCCTAAATGTAGCGTGACAAGCAACTAAAGACAAATGGAGACAAAGGGAGACTCAATTCATCTTAATGTATAAATAGGTGGAGGGCATTTTACAGTTTTAGCTGTGGCCTATGAAAGAAATAAAAAGACTTGTTTTGTACTTGCCTTTTGTATAATTCTTATTTTAATAAAATTATATTTTCTCGTGTCGGTGCAGTTATCTAATTGTATTCCTTTTAAAAAATAATTCAAGGGCACACAAACCTTACAGAGTCTGTATTGCACTATACTTGTGCTTATGTCATCTGTTCTGTCCTTCCCTTCCTTTTAGGGACTGTTTCAGTCCTTTCTCTGTCTTAACATGCCTCAGAAATGGAGCCACTCATCCACATGCTCTAATTGTGTGAAATTACATAATTGACCTACAGGTAAAAGGCTGTTCTTTTCCTCCCTCCTTCAGCCAGTGGTTTCCATACAAAGCAAAAGCACTCCTTAAAAGCTTCTTTCTCTGTGGAAGAAAGCTATAACTGAAATAAATGTTAACAGAGAGCATAACAGGTTGCACCACCTGTTATGCTCTCTGTTAACATTTATTTCAGAAATGTCAAAACCAATGTTCAAGTGTGCAATTTCCGTTAAACATATCATTTAGATCCATCACATTAGTAATTTTTACTAACAAAGCATTCTGCACAATGTTATGGTTGTGATATATATAACCTTAATGGATGAGTCCTCCTCCTGTGACGTTGGAAGAAACAAAACTGTGTAGAGTTAAAAACACATATTTGAATGTGATGTGGTTTCTAATCATCACGCTTTCCTGATGCATGCCAGAGTCGAGGATTATGCTGAACCAAACGTGATCTCTAATCTGGATGAGTTTCCAACAGCATCTATCTCGTGTTCGAGGCTTGAGCGGGAATGGAGCTCTGTGAGGACCTGGGGGCTTTAAACCCGGCTTCCAGTTAAGGTTTTAGTCATGTATGAATGAAGCCCAGGGAGAAATGTTTTCAGATTTGAATACATACTCCTCAGTGTGGCCATTTAGCTCATTTGCACACATCTGTCCTTCACAAGTCATGGAGGTAAAACACATTTATATTACTCTAATCAAAATGTGCATTTATCCCTTTCCCGAAAGATTAAACTTGGCAAAACTTCAACAGAAATGCTCTTAGACTGTCGCAAAAAAGCATCAGAATGAGAATTTTGAGGCGACATTTAATTGGTTCAGCTCATACTCTGGGTTATGCTCCATAAAAAAATATAAAGCTTCCACTGTGTATGACTTTCCAGCCCTTTGTCTCACTTCTCCTCAGACCATGAGGAGTGGCGTCATAGCTGCGGTGTTTGGTTACGCTCTCTTACAGGAGGGCGGCCGGAAATAATATTCGGTTTCACCTTCCCCCAGCGGCATTTTTGTCTTTCATTCTCAAAACCCTCATTAAACAGCTGCTTGAGCCCATTAGTCACAGTTTGATGTGCAAAATGCGTCACCATCACTGAAGTGATATGCGGGCATGCGCTCGTTATGATTATTGTAACATGGGGCCTGTGTGCTGGTTGAAAAACTTAAAAGCATCCCTCAATCTATTCCTGTGCTGATTCATTAACTTGTAGCTCCTACATTTCTTCCTGTGAGATGAATGCTCTCCTGAATCATCTGTTTACATCATACCCATCTACTCATCTGCACCACCCATCTACTCATCTGCACCACCCATCTACTCATCCGTTGTTTGTTAGTGGGAGTTGATTTAATGGGACACTCAGAAGATCAACTCAAGCAGACAAAAACTCCACTGATCCAAGAAACATAGACCAAAAGAACATCAGGAAGCAGAGGCAAATAAACATTAAGCCTGCCTGCTGATTTTAAGCATTTGTAAGTGGGAAAGAACAAATACCTCACATGTTTAAATGGAAAGCCAAGTTTAGAGTTACAGGTTGTGTAATAGAAATTAAATTGAAGACCTTCTCAGAGTCTGAACTGAACCCACTGATGTTTTTTTGTGGTTTGTATTTAAGTATTTAACAAAAGTAAAAAGGATGTTGGAGGGAGATCTTTTATTTTTAACTGTCTCCGATACCAGACGTTGTCTTTCTTAGACATATAGAGACACTTAGGAGTAGATTTTAAAAATCCAGCTGAAAAACCCAGCCCAGTATTGCCAACTTGTTTCTGATTGAAGTAGTTAGCGGCACAAATTAACTGGTTGGACTGGTTTGTAACAATCCTGTAACAACTACCAACCCTATCTTAAATACAATTAATTGAAATGACTGAGAGTAGCAAAAAGAAAGATAGATTCCCCAGGCAAACAACAAATATTGTCACCGTGTTACCTCCCAGTTACACTTGAATGAAAGCTGTGGCCATTCAGCAGCTTTATTGAAGCGCTCTGTTACAATCCGTTGACTTATGTCACACTCTGGCTGCTTGTCAAGCCAGTAGGGAGTAGAATGAGGGATTATGTTGCCAGTCCTTGGTTCCTGTTTTCTAATTTTACATCAGAAAAAAAGGAGATGAGGAGCTTCCTGACTCCATCCTGAGGGATCAAGCCCTGGTTGCTAAGAGACTAATGGAAAGTCAGAGGCTAAAGGAATGGCAGGAGTGAGTCACTGACCAGGGAGACTGAGCGAGACTGAGTGAGAGAGGCAGAGCATTCAAAGGGAAAATTAAACGAAATGATATACCTCACTGTAGCAAGGTTCGTCTTTACCGTGGGAGTCACGGAGCGCCATACATAGGCGCGACACCAGGTTAGCTCGTTTCCGGCTTTTATTTGGCATTCTCATACATACAGGCATTCAATATGCTCATGCCCTGTCTAGCCCTCCTAGCTCTCCCTACTGCGTGGCTCTGGGAGCTTATATCTCCCTTCCCCGCCCACGCAATCCCACGATCATGTGGATCAGCTGTGCCTCCTCACGAGACACAGCTGATCCCCATGATCGTCCCCTCTCTCTCTCCCTCTCTCTGTGCCGCAGGCGCGCTAGCCACGCCCCCGCCCCACACTCACCTTCACTGTGGAAAAAAACAAAATAAAAGACGTAATGATTATGCTTATTATTATTTTTGTGTGTGAGCACGTGCAGCATATTAGTCATTGCATCCCTTACTGGCTGCTTTTCATTTACACCATTTTATTGATCACTGCTCCACGGCAAAAATAGCTAGAGAGATTAAATTAAAATTCCTATTTTTAGACTCCCTGAAGCATGACACTCTACCTATGACAGAAATCGTCCGCAGTTATTTTTATTCATGGAACGTTTGATGCCGTATACCTAAGTCCCTCAGGAAAGTGAATTACCTTTTTAAAATACCTTCTAGTGAGATGCATCTGTGCAGCCGGTCTTGGATTCTGTGTCACAGAGCTCAGTAATGAAGGATGAGCAGGTTAGCTGCAATTATTACGCATCACATGACTCTCCGGCTGCTATTATTGTCCTAATGACGCTGCTGCCAATAGGCTATCCGTGTGTGGATCAACTATATGGACGTGAATGTAAAGTGTGGGACAGAAACAATGCATTTGGACAAAATATCAGTAACATTGTATCCCTTGTTTTGGTTTAAGATTATACTGTATGTGAAAGAGTTACAAGTATAACAGCTACAAAGACAAATGCATGAATGGTTCTCCCTTTAGTGAGTGACGTCATGAGCAGTAGAATCGGGAGCTCATCAATGTAATTTTAACCGTTTTCAGTCGGGTGTTTCTAACCTGGATTACAGCTCCTGTCATTCAGATCAGACTCTGCTTTTGATTGGCTGAGCATCTGTACAACACTGATAATAACTTCAATTTCTCAGAGTTTCTTCTATTGTGGTAAACTCAAAGGATTAGTTCAACAGTTTGTGATGTTCTCGTAGTCACTCTCTTGTCAAGTGTAAGATGAGAAGAACTCAACAGGCGCCTGTTGGTAGCATTCATAAGTTGATACCATTTCTGTCAATGAGCTGTACAGAGATGTGCTGCCTGCTCCACAGCATTGTGTTTCCTCTTGGTGATACAGAGTTAGTGAAAAGTGATTAGTTTCCATGACAGATCATTCATTCTTGTTGTGTTAAAGGAAATCATGAGTTATTCCTCTTACAACTGTCACAGGCCTTGTGAATCACCACTTCATTTGTCACCCCTAAGCCCGATGAACCACAGTGGGTACATTTAGGTGCCACATTGAAACCTGGCAGAACACACTGACATTAACTGTTGTGGTATTAGGTAACACGTCTGTGGGCGAGGGGAGGACATCAGATCCTGCTGGGTTTAGCATGATTGGGTAAATCTGAAAAGAGGTCTTTCCTTGACATTTACAATGAGAGGGAGAGGGTGTGGATAACAGAGCTGCTTTTGTGGGACAAACATTTATGGATCTGTCTCTGAATACATCAGCACAACCGGAAATAGTTGTGTCCAAAGACACAGAGGTATACAAAGATAATTAGTATAGATTATTGTGTCACAATTAGCCTTGCAGACACATGTACAGCTAAACAAAAAAAAATAAAAGAAATCCCTGACCGAAAATGTTTGGAAAAGACTGCCTTTCAATGATCCGAAGGGAGAAGTGACAGCTTGATTTATATGTATATATACACTGGCTCTTAAAGAGGCATTTCAGCAAACAAGCAAGCAGTGTGCCTTCTGCAAAATAGCTTTACTGTTCAGCGGCAGCACAAGCCCCTCAAAGAAAATTTCATTCCAGCGGGCACAATGCGTAACATGGAGCCACACAGACGTCGGTGAAACCATCTGGAAAACTCTCCCGAGGAGAGAGAGAGCGAATTAGATACTTGATTGTCCCGGAGGTGCACGGTTGATGTCAAGGTCACATGTAAGACCTTGTGGCAGAGGAGATTGCCTTAAAGAATGATGAAATAATCAAGACCGCGCATGAAAAATAAAGATTTTACACGATCCAAACTTGTTGATTTGTAACCCGAGAAAGCAGTAGAGAGCCTGCTGTTTTTAAGAGGCGCACAGAAGAGAGATCTGGAACTGCTGTGAATCCTTGTATACCTGCCATTTTTCAAACCACCAGTTAAGTATGTGGGACACGGCGTCTGAGACAGGAATAGACCCAAAGGAAGTGAAAGCAGTCACACAGTGGAAAAAGCTCATTTGTCATCACTACTGTTTTTACTGGGCTGCTATTGTAGATTCAAAGACACATATTCTCAGTTATTTTGTCATTGTCCGACCACCAACCAAATAAACTGTTTTAATAAAAGTCCGCTTTAACAAGGAAGACATGTTGTTAAAGACGAGAACAACATCAAAGAAGCAGAGCTTGTTCGGAGACCAAAGCTGCACCGCTGTATTTTCCAAAAGGATCCACGATCTCACCCATCCACATGTGTTTCCCTTGGTGGTGTAACCAAAGTGAGTACAGGGTATTGTGGCCTGAAGGAGCAGTAATCAACAAAGGATACACAAAAAAATAAACAAATTGGAAAAGCTGTGCCCCATCATCAGCTGGAATTTCTTACTTTTTGTTTGTGAATCAACGCCAGGATTGTTGTTTAACGGGACGAACAACAAGCCCGCCACACAAGTGTAATAATGACCAAACTGAATGCCAAGGGCCACAGATGGCTGCCAGGCCTTCCCGCTTCTGCTTTTGTTATTTAGAGACAGCTGGAACACACTGGAGCGCACTTCAGTCACTGAATCAAGGCACAGAAAATGATACCTTTCCTCTTGAAGTGGATCGCCTGGGTTTTACTAGATTAGTGGTAAATGTGTATTTCATTGTTGACATGTATGCATTCACAACGCACCTGGCAGACAAGGATTTTAATTTGCATGATTCACTGACAACGTTAAAGCTTAATTGTGCTGTTGTTTTAAAATTGTAATTTGTATTATAATGTTTTTTTGTCTGTTTTTGCTTTGTTGAGTTGTGTCCTACGATGTGGCCCTTCATTATTAAAGCATTGTATAGCAGCCCTGCAACATTTCATTTATATCTAAGTAAATAGCGTCGTAGTTACAGTATTCTTCTTGTTTGACATTATACATTTTTTAAGTTTAAATGATGACCCAAAAAACAGAAAGTATTAGCAAAAATACATCAAAAAATAAAAAGAATATTTATTGGAAAAGGAACTGGCCTAGCATTAATTTATACAATATAATCCTTGCACAATGTATGTGTTCTCTATGTGTGCTTTAAATCACAAACACAAGCACAAACAATGTGTTTGGACCACTGTGCTGCATTGCTGCATTACATTCCTGACCCCCTTTTTTCTTTTATTCTAAAGTTCTGCTTGATACTGTATCCTGCCCTTGCTCTTTCACACCCAAACCCTCCTTTCCTGGGCTATTTTTACACCAAGTGTAGTTTTTTAATTATTATTATCTGGCAGCCATAAATGCACCATTAAAGAATTTGTCATCTACAATCACAGGATGTGGCCAAATGCCAACAGAGAACAGCTGTTGACGTGTCAGCCTCTGATCCTGTGTGACAGCCACTCCTCAACCAAGACCCGCCCACCGACCACAGTTTCGACAAATAGGAGGAGAGAAGGGGAAACAAGTCCAGAGGTTGGACCCCACCTTTGTCTGATTGGTTCTCACAGACTTGTGGTTGCTTCATGGACATTGCTCGACTGGCAAACATGTCAAGAATAAAACCAAAAGGGTGATAAAGTATTCCAAGGTTTGTTATGGTGAATTTGTTTTGGAGTCGGCACTCAGAAGTTACTTAACGCAGCTCTAAGCTGTGGCCAAGCTCCTACTGTTTGTTTTTCCATCCTAGTGCATGGTTATATTCATGTCAGATATTCAAAGAAATCATCTTCTAGGAAAAGTATTAATGCCTTTTACTGTGGAGTAGCAGACCAAAACAAAGTGTAGATGGTACATGTAAAAACATTTTCATTTGACCCTATAAATATCCATCAGACAGAGCTCATAGGAGACATTTCATTTACATCACCTGGTGGCCAGAAACGCCAGTGCAATGGTTCCTAAAGTGTATCTGCTGGATGTGTAAATGAGCTGGAGACTTTATTATACGTTTTGTACACTATATAAACTTAAAAGGTGATAATATGTCAGTGTTGTGTTTATTGCTTATTTTTTGCTGCTCCCCAGGGAACACAAAAGGTATTTTAACAAAATAACCAACAAATGTTTTTTGTTGTTTCATAGCTAAGTGATGGAGTTTAACATGCTCTAACACATCAACATAATTCACATGTCTATTCCTATATATTGTGTTGCTTATAAAGTGTTAGTTAATATCATTATCCTGTGGAATTTATTATTCTGCAAAACATCCACAACACAACAACATCTCTGCTATTATTTTCATTAATATTGAAAAGTGCCACATAAATGCAGTGTACTTACTTGAGCCCCTGCTTTCGGCCTCCTGCGTTAACTTGCACAAACTTGGCTGACATACTCAAATCCTCAGGGAGATCCAGTTTGCAGATGTATGAGTTGCTGCCAAGATGGAAACGGCTGAAACCCCCTTGAGCTCACCCGATGCCATTAGTCATCACATCTTTAGTGAAGGAAGATAAACTTAATACGATCAAGTTCAGATAGAGAGTTGTTGCCCAAATATTTCTCCTCTGCAAAGGAATATTTTGTATTAGTGGGTGAGAGCTTTTTTTAATGTGTCTTATGTGCACGCACCGTACGTACTAGTTGAAATGATCATTTTCCTTTTTTTCCTGCAACAAAGCATTTTTTATTTTAACCTAAAAAAAAAAAACAGAGGCATATTGTATGCATTTATAACACATACATGGCAGACGAAACAACATGTCGAGAGAGTAAAAGGAAGAAAAGCTGAAAGACTGTATGGTTTGTGTTAGATTGTTGCATAACCAAATGGCTGCGGCAAACGGAAAAAGGATAAATCATCATTCATGGAGATGCAGCTCACAGTACACCTAATCCATGTGTAAATCTTGCATTGATTAGTACATGTGGGCTATGTTTGTACATGTGTGCAGAGTGTGTGTGTGTGTGTGTGTGTGTGTGTGTGTGTGTGTGTGTGTTTGTAAGTGTGCAGCGTATGCCTATAAAAGGGCAGCTTATTATTGTTTCTGTTTGTGTGTGTTCAACCATATTGCTTTCTGAATTGTGATCACATAACAAACAATCACCTGAGCAATCAAGCCATTAAGGACTCCTATTTCTGCCTCAGTCACATTGTGTTTTGTTCCTTTCCAGCTCTCAACTTGAGCCACTTGATCAAGCCTCGTTCCTGTGGCCTGATTGTGATTTTTTTTTTTTTTTTATAGACAAGCCCTTGCCGGTACCTCTGCCTCACTGCCAGACCTTTTGGGTTTTTCCCCAGGGCGCAATGAGTTCAATGATTTATTGTCAAAATAAAGGGGCAAAATAAAGATAAAAAATGGAGGTCCACAGGTAGGTAACAAGGAACAAAAACCAAGAATACCAAGGGCTGGGAAAACTAGACTCGCGAAAGAAAGGCTGGAAAACATTAGGTGGAACTAAGCAGGGCGAGGTAACGGGAAATCAAAGGCAGGGAATAAAGTGACCTGAAAGGAAAAGAGTTGAGTAACAAAATAAAACAGCAAGCAGTAAAAAGGAATGATGTGAATAAATGCAACAAGGGCAAACGTGACAGGAGGCGAGCATATTTTTTAATTGGCAGATGAGTCCAAACAAAAACCCTGCTGTAAAGGAAACGGAGCAGAGAATAGGAATATTGTTGCACGAGACAATATACTATATGGTTTAAAGCTGCTGTAATCCATAGGTTTATACTAACAATAGACCATTTGTGAAAGGGGTTCATTTTGTCATGTATCTATCACATCTATAAATATGAGTAATACATTCATTGAGATGAAAAGGATATAACATGGGTGAAGGCTGAAATGGTTTGTGCTTTGTTTTCTGCTCGTCACGCAGCAGCGACCACTGACTAAATAATAGTCTTTCAAACAACTGAGAGTGAATGTGTCTTTTTAGGGACGTCAGCTGATGGTCAGCTGATCTGAACGGCTTCAGGACTTCATATTAAGCCTCAATCTACACTTTGTGCACCGTTTAAGGGCATCTGTTTTCATTTTTTACTGTTTCTGGACTTTTGCAACTCAACACTTCCCCCCTGGTTTGATCATGAATTAAAGTGGAGGCTTCAGTTGAAAAATAGACCGACGATCACATTCAGCATTTGTCTTACGGTTTCTATCCAGACCGCCCCAAATCCTTCTGATTCGAGCCTCCCTTGATTCTGTCCCATCCTCTCTGTATGTTCCAAGCCGTGGCCTTAAGATAATCCAGAGCCACATGGCAGCAGAGGATAGATGAGTAGTTTGACCGTATCTAGCAAGGTTAAGCGTGTGTCCTGGCAATGACTCCGTTGTACAGTGGTAAGCAAAGCCGGGTCAAATGGTCCAGCGGGGAACGGGCTCAAAGGTGACCGATGTGTCCTCACATCACATCTGGGATGGGTGTTAACTAAACAAGATATTTGTCCCTCTCTTTTCTGCTCTGGAGCCGAGACAGCGTCTCTGTTTATCCATCACTTGAAGAGTTCTAGATCTGTCGTGTATCTGGCCATCGGGATACAAGAAGCAGAGAAAAGAGAGCTGGATGGAGAGTGACAATTGTTATTGTCATAATCTTGAGGTTTTCATGCAGCAGTCCTGTTTCCATATCGGAATTGGAGCCACAACACAGATCCACTACAAAACTGTACGCAATTTGTTTTCTGGCACAAGCATCGGCCTTTATGTTATTTTCAACAGCTCCTTCAGGACCTGGAAGGACCAAAGGGTTCGTGGCGTTAGTAATGGCGTGTGTTTAAATGTAAATTGAATGTGCGCATTTACGATCTTTCCCACTGGCTGTCTCAGTTGATGAGGCGTTGTGTTTATTTTTACCAATGCATGGAATTGTCTAGCTGAAGAAAACATAAAACAATCGTTGTTTTCTTTGCTTCAGCGCTTGGAGATATGCAAGAAACAGAACACTCGGATCCAACCAAGTCCGTGATCACATGGATGTGCGAGAGCGTCATCCTCATCTCTTTTCACAGTCATGGATCATCATTCCTGTGATTGTGCCTCTCCTTTTATCTCATCACTACTGCACCACAATATGTTTTCCCCATTTTAAAGGGAAACTGTGCCTCTAAAAATATTTCTGTCCAATTTATATTTAGTTGAAAAAGACAGATACAAATATATTCAGCTAAACATATTTTTTCTTTCTGTGGAATTGTGTTTGTAACAGCTAGAGGAGTGAATGAGAGACTCTGAGTTTATCCTTATTAATCTGTGTGGGTGTGTGTAGAAATCAATGTCTTCCAACACCTCAGTAATTATTCTGCATGCCTCTGCACTGGCTACTATTTATCTGTGATATCTGAGCCAAACCAGAACGATGTATTAGGTAGAAGGCGCCCTGGTGACATCATGAGCTTGAGTAATTTCCGCTGTTTCACATTCCCACTTACAGTGTCACACACACACACACACACACACACACACACACACACACACACTAATGACAGTTTGTGTCAACGTGAATCAAGCCACACAATCGACAGCGGTAGGCTCGGCGCTCGGGGAGGAAACAGTCGCAACTGGCAGAGTCTGTAGCTGCCGGTCTGGAAGTTACTCAGAGAAGTCTGGAACACTTCACATAAAGAAAACGTTTCCAAGAAGAGATGGAAATAAAGGATGCAGATTGTGTTCAATTTAGCTTGGCTGGAAATACAGATAGATTGGTTTGGATGTGGTTTAGTGAACATCAGGGTTTTTATCACTGCATTATTCTCATATGTCGCTCATGAAGCGCTCACTCAAGAGTCTGCAAGGCTGTAATGGCCTTTGTAAAGGAACTGTTTGATAAACCAAAGTATTGCACGAATAAAAATGTGGACCTACTGATAGCGTTAGATAAAATGTCAGTGGATCACAGAAGCCAGGGGCTAGAATGGCAAAAAATCACTTTGAACTTCAAATGTCTGAGTAACTCAATTTAAAACCTTTGGTAGGAGACAGTTGTAAGTCAAAGACCTCACTCCCATCACTGTTCGCTTAAAAAGAAAGAATCTTGCACTTCTTTCTACGCGGGTACCAAACAACCAACAGTCTGAAGAGGCCTCCTTATTGTTCATGCATTACCTAATTAGGTCAAATACAGTGGTTTCCCCAAATGACAAAGAGAAAGCTGACAGCATTTTAGGGAATTCATGAAAACATAATGAACCCACCAGACGATAACAGCCACAAACATGATTAAATCAAAATGGCTGAGATGTCTTTTACTGAAGAAGCAGGTGAAGGAAACAACACGACATACACTGTAGGATTTTATTTTCTGGTAGAATAATCTCATGAGGTTAGTAGGTTTTCGGTTGATACAATCCTATTAGTGAAGTGCATTATTTAAGCTGAGTAGTTTGTTACTGTACTTAAAACATTCATCACCTTAAGTGTTTTGTTGTGGAAGAATCCAGCTGCCTTTTCTCTCTTTGATGGAGCGTCCAGCAGGGTCCGTGTCCAAACAGCTCAATGAGACAGAACAGAAAATGTTCCAACATGTGTTGTACAAAGAAAAACTGAGTTTTTCCAGAGCCCAATAGCAGAATATGGGCATAATTAAGAGGAGGAAAAACTCAAATGTAATATGTAAAAGGTCTAAACAATGGCTTCATGAGGCTTAATGCCATAAAGGAAAAAAATAGAAAAATCTGTCTTCATACAGGTTCGAGACGTAAACAGATGGCGTCTTTGAAAAAAGGCGATATCTTCTTGTGTATTTGCCATGTCGCTGTCTGAAGTGACATTGCACCGTGTGAAAGGAAAGTGGAAATATCTGTCACACATCAGATGGTTCAAAGTGGGCGTATGGACTGAATTGTAGCCAGGAAAAGCATCTCTTACCTGATACTTCAGCTGCAAGTGCCTGCTTTCCAGTTCTGGTTGACCTTGCAGAAGGTTACTTTGATTTTACAGTTCAGCTTCTGCAGCTCAAAATAAACTGTTGCATGGTGTTGATTCAATTTTGTTTCATTATAGAGGAACCATCTGGAGTGGTTTCACCGCTAAAGCTTCTCCCGGGAAGAAAACTGTGTCCTTGAGCTTCAGAAGCAGCAAGAGCGGCTGTGTGGAACCTTAAAAACAACTGGGATGGAGACAATGAGACAACATATTGGTTCAAGACAACAACTGTGTAATGTAATTGATGGTTGGATGACATTAGCTCGGGAGTTGAACAGAACCAGCAGTTAGGCAGAGGAAAGGTTTGGTTGCAGGAGGGAGCAATTTTGAAAATCCTTGACACCAAAATAGTTTTACATGTGACGACAGCTCTCCTGCTTCAGCACAGTCACGATAACAGTTCACATTTCACAGTTCATGTTTACGATTCAAACATGAAAGTGGATTCAATCTTCTCATCGAAAAAAATCCCAAAATGTCAAACCTTTAACTTCCATGTCCATTATTTCTCAAAAACTTCAGCAATACTTGACTAAAGCTCATCTATTTGTATAAAAGGCCTTCTATATGAAGCTGAATTATATTCTGCTTCCTTCCACGGTCCCTTCCTCTGTCTGTTGCTGATTTTCAATTCAATTCCGTTTATCTTGTATAGCTCAAAATCACAAATGACAGAAATTCCCCAGAGGGCTTTACAATCTGTCCCAGGACCTCACATCGGATCAGGAAAAAGTCCATGTTGACCAGCAGCAACGACGGCATCCGCTAAAGCTACCGAGCTATATGCTAACTGTTCAGCGCAGTTAAGGACACGTGCACCTGTGAATTGACAGGTGGTACAGTTTCAAGGGTGCAAGAAAATAAACCTATCTTGATGTTCATGATGATGTCACCACATATAGCAGATCAGAAAATGTAAAGAGGGAAAACTCTCCCTGTTATTTGTCCATAACGTGTTAAACAGTGTGGATGAAGCTACTGGTGTGAAAACTAGACTTGTTCCATGCAGCAGAGCAGACCAACAAACACACGAGTCTTTCGAGGATCGAGGTGTTACTGAGTCAGCGAGGGCAGCTGGAGAGATGTGATTTTTCTTTTGTAAACCTGCCAAGAGTTGAAAGGAGGCTGATCTGAGACTTACGGATTAATCAAGGCTTAAGCCCCTTGATTGCTGCACAAATAGAGGAGAGGCAAGAGGGGAAGCCCCATTGACTCCAGCACGACTGCATGTTGTCAGTATTCTGGCTTCATGGTGCAAAACAAACTGATCTCAAATACACAATTTGCTCTTGAGATGGTTATTACTATGAGGTTGTCTGATTGAGGCGTACACATGTCTTTATTTGAGTAGGCCTGTCAGCCACTCTGTCAGCCACAATAAATATTTAATTATTATTCAAGAATGAGTGGTAATGGAGTAGTGATGATCATATTTTATATTTATGTATTTTCCTAGAAAAGGAGATGAGCGATTTAGGATTGACAAACATAGAAATAGTATAATGCAGTGAGCGCAATAGTTGGAAAATGCATTCTTTGTGTTAAACTTTCTCAAAAAGCAGGGGTGGTTCTCGGCAGTGGGTTGAGTTCTTGCAACATATTAAAGTGGACATTTAAGGAAATGTGCTTATTTGCGGCTGAGCATTAGATCCGAAGTTTGATACCACTCTAATATCTGTAAGCTTAATATGAAGCTAAAGCAAGCAGGTAATTAGCTAAGCTTAGCTTAAAGACAACAGAACAGCAAGCTAAGCTTTGTCCAGAGTTTTAAGCGTCACATGCCTCCAAAGATCCCTAATTAACATTATATCTTGCTTTATTAATCCATAATTGTTGGTTTTACAGGGAGTTATGTACTTTCAATTTCTTGGCTAGACACAGCCTTCATGCTAAGCTTAGCTAATAACCGTTAGCTTCATACTTAATGGACAGATATGAGAGTGGTATAGATCTTCTCATCTAACTCCCAGAGAAGCAAATATGCAAAAGGGATTGTGTTTCTTGTTTCGACCTGTCGGTCTGTGTGTGTGCGTGGTGGGCGTGGCTTGAACCTGGTTTCCTCCTGGCTCCTTCCTGATTACGGCTCATTCACCTCACAGTTCCAGTCTGATCAGCTGCCTTCCATCTTCTCATCAACTCAGCAGTGTCTTTACCCCGACTGTCCATCCTCGCATTGTCAGACCGTTGTTGCAAACCGCAGTGGTAGTTATTCGGTCTTGGCCGCACAGTAATTGTGAATTCTGAGTGTATTCCTCATATTATCGCTTGCCTGTACTTAAACCCTTGTCTCTCTCTGCCTCCAGGATCATCCTCCAGGTTCTCCAGCCTGCGTTTGGGTCCAAACCTACAGACCACCACATCATAGCCAAGCAGACAAGGCATGTTTATCTTTAACACGTTGCACAACATTGAAAAACAGCTGTAAAGATAATAACACTTGTCACTTCGTATCCACAGGAAACATTGAAGGCCATATTTGGAAGAGCAGGAAATGCAAGCTGTCGTTTTTTGGGGCTCACGTGACATCTGAATTTTAAAACAATGACAAGCACTGCATTATGGTTTACACGGATGACAGAGAGGAAGGAAACTTGAACAAAAGGGTTTGGTAAAAGGATCCAGCAGGCCCCTCCATTGTATAGAAATAAAGATGACTGTAAAAAAAAAACACAAGAGTGGTTTCCGAAGACAAAGAGACAGTCAAGAGGGAGCAAGACGGAGAGGAAACAGGCCGAGAGAGAAGATAGTCAGGTAGATGACGGTCCCTTTTGGGGGAAAAAGAAGCTGTGTCGGTCAAAACAGATGGCAGCTGGTAAAGAGGATTAGGCGCTGCTACTACTACAGTTCCCAGCAGCACTTCAGACTGATCAACCCCCCAAACGCAGACAAACACAAACAGCGTTTCCTCTCATCCCAGCCCAATACTCAATCCCGTGTCCCACTCACTGGCTCTTCTTCTCAGAACAACAGGGGATCAGGGCGAGTTGTGATGATCTGGGTTGCTCAACGACTGCTACTCTCTGCTGCATCCCCAGATTATACGTTGTTGACAAAGTATAGAAACGATAATTTTCTCTGTTTGTATGGGAGTTCATATATTTCGTTTATTTATGAACAACTTGGATTATCTTTTTGTAGTTGTGGACATCATTTCTATTGGTTATGGTAATAATATTGTACTCAGGAATCCGGGAAAACAGCAACATTGGTACGACAAAGGGTGAAGCGGCAAGAAACTGAAACGTTCAGACAGAGAATTCAGCTTTATTATCTAAAGAGTTTAATCAAACCAACATGTTGGTTGTGTTTCCTTAGTGCACAGGAAAACTGTGGATGCACTACTGAACAACAGGTCAAAGATGATGCAGCAATCTGCCTCTAATCTGCTTTTGCTTTAGCTTTCTGAATTATTTTTCAGTGTTGCATTCCAAGATCTCAGAAATTAACTTGGTGACTATAACTGATAGATAAAACTAACACAAATATAACTCACGTTCCAATAAACCAGTAGCTTCTTCCATGAGATGGTTTTTAATGTTCGGTTACTGAAACAAATAGTCCAATATTTAAGAATATAATCTTATTTGCTTTCATGCTGATAGTTAAATGAGTGAGGGGGAAACGCCGATGCTGTCTCTGTCCATAAGGTTTTTATGGACAGCACCTCTGAAGCTCACTAATTAACACATTATATCTTTGTTTAATAAATACAACAACGGAAGTGTTGGAGCAAGCTTTGCTGGGATACACATTTGGACCGAGTCAGTCTAACTGTGTCTGGCCTTTATGCTAAGCTAAGCTAAGCTAAGCTAAACGCATGCTGGCAGTAGATTAGTGTATATTTAGTGAGTGGTATCGATCCTCTCATCGCTCTGCAAGGAAGCAAATACATGCATTAGCCAAAAGGTCTATTGGTGTTATTGGCACTATTTATTGAAGCAACTTCATACATGAGTGTTCTTTAATCAGTGCATGGGAGCTTATGGATCACTCGTCTTGGCATGTTTGTGACTAATACGCATCAGCAAATGCACATTGCAATATAAATTCAGAGACAACACAAATGACTTCATCAGTTGGTTGGTTTATTTATCTTTAGCAATGACACCAAATGTACTCTACTGTTTTCACTTGCTATCATAAGAGATGCATTTTGAATTGTAAACAGTGAAAATGATAAATTGCATTTCAGAAAACTCCTTACAAGCAGTGTATGACCAGGGAAACAAGCAGATTGTTCCTGCTCTTGCTCACCTACTTTTCTTCCTTTTTTTTTTTCAAACAATACATGTCATCTTATAGTTTTGAGTCTCTCATATTTACATAAATACAGCTGGGTCCCACATTCACCAGCAGAGACCTATGGGTTTTCTGTTTTTGTTTGTTTTTAATGTGCTATCACATACTTTTCTTAAAGAATTATATTTACAACCAAAACGCCCCCCCCCCCCCCCCCAGCTGCCTGCTGCCAGGGGTTATAACACAGTTAGAATCACTTGCTTAAAACTCATTAAACTACTTATGGTTCGTGAAGTTTACGTTGTAAGTCAACCTTATAGCGATACGTTTATTTTTCTCTTAACAAATAAAGTTAATACAGAGCTCAAGCCTTTCTTCTTCCCCATGAAAATTCTAAATCATCCAAATAAATGCACAACCCAAACATAATAATACAATTTTAAAAAAAAAACAATATTGCACTTAAAGGTCAGGACAGCATCGGACCTGTTTGGTGGTTAAGAGGAAAGTGAGAGCTTTTAGCTGAGTGCTTTAAAGGAGGTTAGGGTGTCTGTAGAAGCATCCAGCAAGTTAATCTAAATAAATAGGCAAACCTCTGTACAACATGAAGCCTCTTCTTTCCACTGACTATTAAACGAGCAACCTCTTGTGTATTGCTCAGTGGGACTGGGGAGTGCAGGTTGGAACCCTAAAGCATATAAAAACAGTGAGTGTGTAGAAAACCAGAAGATAAACCAAGCTGGAACCTGTTATGACAATGTCCTGAGAATACTTCCTCGATTAGTCCAGAATGAGCTACAATGTTAAAGGAGATGGTGTTTTGGCTGCACGGAACGTTTTCTTCTTCTTCTTCAGTTTTTGCTCCTCGTTATAAACAGTCTTTGGAGACAGGAAGCAAGTCGTCTTTTTCTTCGATTACTGGCTTTGAATGTCTTTTAATGTGAGTGACACATATCCCTGTTTCATTACAGCTCCAGTCAGTCCGTTATTTATGCGCCTGTGTTCTTTGCCCTTCGCTGTCTCCGTCTTTGTTCCTGATAAACGCTTGACCGCAGTCTGGTGATGAACTGAATAAGGTGAAAGCTGTTTATTTAAGCTTTTGAGAGGGTGTAGCTGTTCAACAAAGATGCGTGTGAAACAGAGCCATAACGGCAGGTTTAAATCAGACATATTGTTTTTTTCCCCCTCCGTCATACAGTTTTGAGCTTGATAAAAAAAAAAAAAAAACACACACACACACACCCAAGGAAAAGGGACTTTGTGACGTACCGACAGCTTTGAAGTGGCTTCACAGAGAATGTGGTGGAGGAAAGGAGGGGATTCAAAGTGGGAGTGTTTAAGAGGAAATTAAGGGGGGGAAAAAGTGAAAAACAGTACCGGACTGTCTTCATGTCTGCAGGGTTTTCTGAGCAACCCGTCCTTTTCTCCAGTACAACTGGACAAAAACTTAAACACACGAGCAAAAGACTGACACCACGAAAAAGAGAGACAGTGATCAGACGAGCGTCCAGCTCCAGCTCCTCCTGTAAGTTTAGTATCATCCATCCATTCATCGGTCCACTCATTCATCCATCCACCTGGTAACTGTGTAAACTACATTCCTTTGCAGTGCCATAGCTTTGCGGCATCCTCTCACACCACAACAACAAACAACAAATCATAGTGGACAGGATGACATACACAAAACAAACTGTAAAAAAAGGCAAACAAAGACCCTCACATCCCACCCAAACCGCTCTACTTTTTTTCAAGTCTGACCCTTTTTTTTCTCTCTCTCTCTCTCTCTCTCTCACTCATCGTCATGTTTCTCTTCTCCTAAGATCTTCTTCTGGTCTCTTATGAGGAAGATGAAGTCGACGTGGAGCAGGCCTTTTTTTGGTTGATTAAGTCCACGTAGAGTTCTGAGCGCAGGAAGCGGGGGTATGAGTCCTTCTCCATCAGCCCGTATATCCGCCTCTGTGCTAGGTCAAAGCAGGAGCGTGTCACATTCTGCAGGTTGTCCTTAGTGTGATCTCTGGTGTACGAATCCAGATTTACCTGCAGAGGAAAACAATACATCGAGTAAGGGACGTGCAACATTATACTGCAGCAGGGACAGGCTGTCTTGATGCCATTTCTTTCCCCGGGACCCATGTGATCTCACTCACCTCTTTACAAGACTGGATGGCGATGTATTCTGCAAAGATCTTCTTGGCCTTTGAGGCCATCTTAGATTGCGACTTGATCTTCTTGTATTCCTCACACGCTAGCCAGAATTCCAGATTCTCCTCGCTGAACTCGGTGCGCAGGAAAGCTCTGAACGCTGCCAGACCATCTGAGTGAAAGCAGAGAGGAGGAGAACAAACAAGAGGAGAGTTGACTAGAGTGCCATGGCAACCTCACAGCCGAAGCGCTCCTTGGAGTTATGGCGCCTGAAATAGCTCTATGACGGCCATTGGAGTCATGTGGTTGGAATAAAGTTAGACGTAAAAAAGACACAACAACACCGCAACTCCTCAACATCCTTCCAGACATCAGCCTCCAGCGTGACTATCTATTTATTCCCCTTTACACATGCTGCAAATGAACAAAGAGATGACTGTTTTGGTGTCAGGGGAAAAAGAGCTAATTCTGGCTCTTTGGGGCTTCTTAAGTTTCGTCCAGTTAATGATTTGAGGAAGAAGGCATCCAGAAGAAAGAATAGCAGGAAGTCGTGTCCACCCACTTCTCCCGTCTGCACCTTTCCGTTCCCATGAATCACCCACGCTGGTAAGCAGCGCCAGTGCAAGCAGTCATCTCTTACCTCATTCTGCTAGGCAGCAGTGAGGTAAGAGGTGGAAGGAAGGGAAAAGAAACGGGGAGAATAAAGAGGCCAACGGAGCCAAATGAGGAGCAGATGTACTGCAGGCTTTGTGTCCGCTTTAAAAAAGGTAATAATTGTGAAAGATGATACAAAAATAGCATTTCAGGAGGTGCCTGTATTCGTCTCCTCTTCCTCACGCTGTAGCGCATGGACTCTGTCCGTTGGGATCAGGGAAGTTGATGCAAGCTGCCATGAGTTCACTGCACTGTGTTTGTAATCCATATACCAGTACATGCATACATCCTTAGCTCACCACCCTCCCCCACCACCTCATGGAAGCACTGTGTGTCCATATTCAACGTTGCACTGAATCATATCGAACAATTATCAAAACCAAAAGACAGATGATTTCAATGTGTGTAAAGCGGGGAGCAGACGAGAGGCAAAAGAGAGGAGAGAGAAAAGGAATACAATAAATTAAAAGTAACTTACATTTGTGAGTCAGCAGCTTGTCAAGTGAGTCCCCCCATTTCAGTGCTTCCTCTGGGGTTGGCCTGCAGATGAAAGCAGAGCGATTCTTTAACAAGCCCATCTCAGCCAGGTTTCTCATTGTGTGACCCATCCGCAGAAGATGAGTGGAAGCGAAGTAGGTAATTCCTCCCGGTGGCTTCCTTCCCCTCTAGGCTGTGTCTACTGTTCTTTCCCTCTCATTCGGTTCTGCTTTGTGAGAGCTAACTACACAGAGAGCCATGAGTTGTTCTGCTCCAGTCTGGTGGGGGTAGGCTTTTATATTCCCACTGAATGCAAGTTGCAAGGCGGGAGGGGAGGGACTCCAGTCGGCCAATAGGGATGTGTGATCAGGTTTAGAGGCCTCCTCCCCCCCACCAGTGTCTGTCTGCCCCCTGCTGCCTCTCATTCTTCCTGTACTCTGTTGTAAAGCATGCCTCTTCACAGCTCTAGTCTCGCTCTAATCCACATCTGAGGCCTTATTTGACACAGTAAGAAAAAAGTTGCTCCAGAGTTTCAGGTAGATTTTCTTTGTCAATTTGGATGTTTGTCTGTGCCTTTTGATGATGGAATTAGTTTTATTTATTCTGACATATCAACAAAAATAGAAATTGCTCTAACAATTTGTCATTTTGTTTCCCAAACTCTTTCAGAACATGTATGTTTATGTATGTGTGTGTGTTGAAGCAGCTGCTTGGCAAAGTGCACTATAGGTTTATAGTGTTATGATATGAGGGAAATGTGAATACAATAATCTATGACAGTGGTATTTTAATGTCATTTCACAGAGGACATGTACTGCCTGTGCCGAATACACAGAATATACAGAATTAGTTTTAGCCTCCTGTGAGGTTGTTTGCCATCCCTAAAGCAAGCGGCGTGGAAACATAGAAATATCTTGAGCTCTGATTATAATGATCAGACAAAAATATACATATATTTTTTTTTCTCTTCTGTATAAATAAAAACAATATCCAAACAATTCACTCTCCCTCCGTCAAATGTGCCATAATTACACGAAAATGTGCTCGTGCTATTTATTAATGTCACACTCGACAACACACTGGTATCCATGCTACTGCCCACATGTCTTCCAAGGCCGGGTCATCACCAGTCTCACTCACACCCACATGCTCATGCTGTCAGGAAGTGGCCACTTACTTGACTGACTTCATAGATTTGTCTAACTTGCCGGCTGGGTTGCTTCCTGGGGATTCATTCCTCCTCCGCAGGAAAGCCAGCCGATTCTTCATGTCTTTGGCCCTGGGTGAAGGGAAGAGAGGAGAGAGAAAGGGGGAGAGAGTTGGCAAGAGAGAGAGAGAGAAGAGTGAAAGAAAGATTTATGAATACAGAAGGAGGGGGAACGTCAAGGCAGGACAAAGGGGGGAATGGAATAAGGATGAAATGAATGATAAAGTAGAGAGAGGAGGTGGACAAAAGCAGACAAAGGAAGAAAGTGTGTTGAGTCCAAAGTCCGCAATTAAAACAATCCAAGGCATGTGAATCACCAATTAAGTTCTTCAGCACTGTAAATCCACTTGAAAATCAAACCCACAAAAGCCAGAAAAGATGAAAATAAAGGTCTTGTTGTGTACATTTTAGTCTTCAGCCAGGTGTGTTAGTATGGTGGGACAGAGCTCTTCCAAAAGGCGGATGTCAAGCTCCCTTTCCTCGCTTCGTGTCAGCGCCTCGCCTGTCAATCTAATATCTCTAACAGTCTTTCCTATAGATGTGTCCCTGGCAGGTTCCTCGGCAGGGACTGAGCGGCTGTGGCAGAGAAGGAGGAGAGAGACTCAAATCCTCACTCCTCTGTTTCATCACGCCATTCTCCATGTGCCTAGAGGGGTTGCTGAGAGGGAGCTGACCCAGGGCCGAGGTAACAGGGCACAGTGACCTCCTCACTCCTCTGCTTCCCTCCAGCAGCAGCATCCAAAACCCCCCTGAACGTCCACCTCACCTGTTTCACCTTACCCTAACCATCTCACACACACACACACAGAGACCCCCAGCTGCACATGCGCCACCTTAAATCTCACACAAGGTGATGCACCAATCCTCAGTCCCCATGGGTCCCTTCAGAATCCTGCGCATTCCCCTAATCCCATGGTACGTGTCCTGGCTTTTCCCGACCTGGAGCACGTGCTGCCTCATTGGGATGTGACCTCACTCAACACCCATTTCCTGAGTCCCTGCTTTTGATTTCCACTGTGGATTGGCTGGCCCGCTAATAATGCAGAGCGGCAGTGTGCGCTCGCTGGCCCTAATCACTGCAAGCTGTGCCACCGCCAACCGGCAGCCCCCAGGAGAGCATGCACACCCCAAATTAAGAAACAAGGCTTCCAGTTATAGACACTTATCGTTCAAACATGCACACACCGGGGGGGTGGAAGAACACACAACCGCGGATTAGCACCAACACTGTACATGAACACGTACTAGAAGCGGGATGAAAGAACGCCCACGCCAACATTTCAAAGAAACCCCCTGCACCTTTGCCAACTCATGCCCACTTTCACTGGCGCTTTCATGCCAGTCACAGGTGTTGGAAAACTCCCGGTCTCCACCAGTGTGTGCATGTGTGTGTGTGATGGGAAGTGGGAGGGAGTCCGTGTGTGCGTGTGTAAATGTGCAACAGTCACACAACGCGGCGGCCGAGCCGAACAGAGAACGCAGTCAGCAGTCACTTTTTCCAACGGCCGCAGGACAGGAAAGCTAGAAACATGACACAACATGAGTGCATGAGCGGTTGGAAGCAGCAGCTGAATAGCTCCTTTAAAATCAGGATAAGTGTGACTTTGTGGGTGTATTGATTTGGGTGTGTTTTGGGTTCAGTTGGTACATGTTACTTTAGTTGACGCAGAAAGCCACAAGAGGCCTTTTTTTAATGTGTGAGGTTCAGGAGAGTGGAATTGCAAAATGGGTAACTTATAAAATGTATATGTAATACCAATAAATATATTTTGAAAAAAAACGCATAAATGGTGTGGATCTAGAGAAAACTATGTGGAAGTTATTTTCTTATCACAGGCAAGAAAAAACAAGTGTAACAAAACAACAGAGAGCTGGAAAGCCACTTAAATAATTCAAAATAAATACCTCCACGTCAATACAGCATCCCTGGTGCAGCGATGACTCATCCATTGATTGAATTAACATAAGTGTATGAAGCTGGCATAAACTATATGCTGAACATAATTCAGCCTGAAGGACATTATTACTTAAATAAAAACTGTCTTGCTGTCAAATAAACTTGTAACATCAGAGCAGGTTTTATGAGATTGTTCTATTTGTAGGTTGTGCTCCAGTCAGTTAGGTCTGCTGTGCATGTGTTAGCTTAACGTCTTTGTCTTGCCTGTACATGTGCAGGAGAAAAGTATTTTATGAGGGCTGGAATATATTTTGTCGGCCCGATAAAAAGGCGCTTTATTATATGTCTGGTTTCATACAAGCTGAGTCTGCGTGGGTATGATGCGACAATGATGTCATAGAAACATTTTAAGAGAAATGTATGTTTCTATCCTGCCACCATGTGGGTATCAATGGATATTGCACAAACAGTTGACATGTTCCCCTCTCGAGCAAAACAGATTAACTACTCTGCATTCTTCTCCAGCCAATACTTGGTGTCAACACTTGAGCTTACATCATCACATGTTTTATCCCTCCACTTATTTTCAGAAACTCAAATACAGCTCTACTCTGAAAACAAGTGATCCATTTTACACGATATGTAGCGGCCTCATTTAAAGCACTGGCAACACAGACTGCAGAGCAGGAGGTGTGAGAAACTCAACTGATGATACATCCATAAATGAAACTGCCTGTGTGGTTATTAGCTCAACGGGGGTCAACAGAAACTCCAACTCGGAGGAGGGTCCCCATAATACTCCTCCTTCAATGTGGGCAGACACCATCTCCATCCTCCAGTGATGTCTGTGTCCTCCAGACGTAGACATTTGCATTGTTATAACAGCAGAGTTGAATATCAGCGGCCTAACTAATAACAAAGGTGAAACACTATTAGCATGTTGAGTAAAGCCTCCTTGGGTGAAACTCTAAATCCTTAACTTAGACTTAAAAAAGAGATGATGGCCTCTTCAAAACCACCAAGGCCAGAATCCATGGTTATAGATATTTTATTATCAGTTATATCAATATCAGCAAGGTACTCTACCCCGTGCTCTTTCACCTCTGCTCTTTATGTGCTAATGGTGCTTCTTATAGTCTCTCACTTTGAGTACCTCTGTATTTAAGTTGATAGAAATGCTTTACAGTATCGGCTCCCCATCACATATATCATTAGAAATGTGTAAATCACACTCCATGGGATGTATTACATACAATGACCCCTGCACTTAACCTAATCTTCTAAAAGACTGACACATGCTCTTTAAGGGATTATCAAGTTAAGATGATCTTTGATTGAACACGCTGCCACACACAAATGTATGCTCCACTGCCCCACGCACACACTTGTACAGACACATATGTTTGCAACCCGGGCATCATGCCTACACACAGCTGAGTGTCTGTTTGTGTCTACTGAAGAGAGGGCGCTCTATGGGCTCGAGTGGAGGAGTGAGAGGTCTTTGGATCCGCAATTATCCGCAGGTTTCCGTACTCTTTATTCCCTCTTTGCTTGGCTCACATTAGACACACTAATAGCACCCTGCTGGCTATTCCTGGTGCTCTGAAAAGTAGGCCGCACTCCCAGGGAAAGGCTCTGGGAGCACATGGTCGAGAGCTGCAGACAGACATACTGCAGATCACAATGTACCACACAAGCCAAATCCACTGCTCCACTTTATCCCACTTTTGTTGTTTGCTGCATGAGGCTTAGCTCCCCACAATGGCAGAAGTCCACCCCCTTTGTAAAGCCTGACATGTGAGATTTGGGGTACATCGATGAGTTCAAAAGAGCAAGCGAAATGCAGATGGTGAGAGCGGCAGTACAAGGTTCAAGCATGTTTTCTTTCCCTCTGCCACTTTCTATTTACAGAAGGCTGTGTGCCTGTGAATACTGGGCAAGCCACACAAATAGCACTGTTGCTCTGTTTGTGCATCTGTGTCTGTGCAAGTATAACGGGTCAAGGGCTGTGTCAGTGTGTCTGCTACATTTCAAATAACATTTACAGTATTTGGGCTCAGTCTGAGAAGGATACAGGAACTTTCATCACAGACAAAACAGTCCAGAGACGTGACGTATCCGAACGCATAAAGCACATACAGGAACTGGTAAGAAAGAGAAAGGCTCACCTATAAAAGAGAAAAGTCACTCTGCCATATTCCTAGAAGAAAAATGAAAAAGGGAATTGTCCTAAATTCCATCCATAAATATTATCTCATTCACAGTCTCCCTCAATCGAGACCAAAAAAAGAGCTCTATTTCTGAGCTAACTCACCTTCCTACCCACACAGACCACATGAGCAATCCTATTCCTGAAATCCAGGCTGCGTATAATAAGAAAAAGGGGCAGCCTCAAGTTAGAACTTAAAGCAGCTTCCTCCAAAATAGTTTGAGCGCTTCAGCCTCACGGGGGTTCCTTCTCCCTCACTGCGACTGTCAAATGAGATCCATGTTGAGGTCAAATCGCTTCCTACCGCTCGAGAGCATCGATTCCTGTGGGGCCCAAAACAGCCCCGCCCACACTTTGCATACCCTGCCTTCTAATTCTGGATAATCAAAGTGCAGATGAACCATAAAAACACACACACACACACATCCATTGCCTTGCTCTTACCTTTCCAGGTACTTCTCTGAGAAATCCACCATAGTGTGAAACATGGGTGCCAGCCTGTACGCAGGTTCACTTGATGTGTGTTGAAATTAGCCTGCATGTAAGCGTGTGTCAGGAGTGCCGGTGCTCGGGGCCCAGGGGTTTGTTTGACAATCACATTCCTCTAACCTCTGAGAGGATGTGGTGGAGCTTTATATAGTCTAGGGGGGGTCTGGGGAAGGCGGACCCTAGGCTCACCCAATCACCACGCAGTGTCTGGAGAGGACAGATTCCTTCCACTGGGGCCTGGATGCTTTTTCTTTTAGTTTTATGGGTTAGTAAGTGATGACATTTGTCTTTTTGTTAAAAGAGTGGAGAGCTATGGAAACCTCCATGAGATGTCCACACCTCGGGGTCCAGTTCTTTTTTATTAGGTGATGAGACATTCTAGTTTCAGGAAGTCTTTGATGTGGTACTTGTAGATGTCTGTAAATAAGATAACAGCTTCAATTGGTTCTCAACACTGATTGTAGTCGGTGCACATCATAACTAACGGCATAACTAACAGTTCACAAAAGGGGCTTTACGACTGGCAGCATATAAATGATTGACTTGGGAACTGCTACTTAGCATTCATAACTGAAGTATTGGTATCCCTGTAATCTTAAAATAATCCGTCAACAATTTGCATTGCCAAAAACGTTTCTGCATGTTAATCTGGCGCCCTTGAAACTACCAGATGGGGAAAAGGAATATAGTGTTGCAAGGAGCCATTGCTTGGGGAAGCAGAACACCTGCATTGAGTCAAAACAAAAGGCGATAATGCAGTGGGGGGGAGGCAGAGATAATGTGGGCAATTTCAGGAAAACAGCTGTGCTGGACCCACAGGAAGTAAAATGTCTAAAAAAGAGGAGCAGAAAGGAGTATAGGAAGTGAGAACATGTAGAAAAGTAGGAAGAGTACAGAGGGAAAGAAGTAGAGCAGGAGAGTGGTGACCAGACTGGTGTCTTTGTTGTTGTAAATGATGCACAAGGCTTTGTGTGTGAGGAGAGAGGATGTTTCAAAGAGGACAGATGTAATGTGTTCTTACATGTAAGTGAAACATGCATTACCTTTTCTTTCACTGGGGATATTTACATTGTGTATTGTGATTGTCGTTCAGTCTTCCTGTCACACATTTTGATTATGGTGATTAAATGAATAAGAAGAGTGTTTACAGCGATACCACTAATGGCCAAATTTAGACCACTCCACAAGTGTGAGACGGAAACCACACAATGTACACACAATGTACACACAATGTACACAGCAGGAGAGACACTGAGATGAGAGGAAATCAATGCAGTGCTATTGCAGGATTCCCGTCTCTGAAAATCCCATTGTCCAAAGGTCAAAGGACCTTCTTTCAGCTATAAATGGCTACATCTCAATATGATTTGATCATGTCAGATACTGTAACCTCTGGTTTATATATACTTGCTCCATTGACTCTCTTTATATGTCATATATCTGTCTCCAACATCTGGAGAAAAACATTTCATTTCCTTCATGTTTGGTTTGAAATGTCTATCTATAGCAGAAACTTATTGTGTTTGTATTCCTCTGAGTTACACAGAAACACATTGTGTTGAGGGTATGTTCATTGGTGTGACTTCATATTATTGAGGAGAGTATTGGTTTACAGTGTGGCATAATGAAAAAGGTTGGAAAATGGGTCAAATACTGCAAGATGAAAGAATTTGCACGAGAGACAGCAGGCTTCAGTGACATTGAACATTTTATGGAAACAGAGGCTGTACACACAGAAGCCCGAAGACAAGTGGGTAAACTCAGAAAGATGTGTGACTTATCCTTGTGATATTAACCAATGATGACAGAGAAGGGTTGCCGCTGATGACATCATCGTTTCCTCTACATGAGACCAACCGTTTATTCTACCCAGCCTTCATCGGTGCCTCAACAACATAGAGCAGATGCCTCTTAAATGGCAAAAAAACACAGGTGAGACCATTTGAGGTAATTAGCACTGCACCTGGCAATCAACCGACAGCAATTAGCTATTGACATTGCAACCTATCAATGTCTTGCACTGGGAGAAGGGAAAAGATAGAGACTGGTCCACTATACAAAGATGTGCATTAACATATATTGTCAGTACAAATACAGGTATTAAAGTAAATTAACAGAGTTTCAACAGAGAACATACAACTTTCTTAGATCTAGCTTAATTTCTCATACCACATCAAAATATATTTGATAAGTAAAAAATAAATCTATTGCTAATAGCAGCGCACTAGTCTGGACTTTTAAAATGATTTACTGTATTCAGAAATTGCAGGTTTTCATTTAACAACAGTTATGATAGTTTGTAAAACAAATATGAATCCACCGCAGTGACAGAGTGATGTGTACAATAAGATGAGCTAACAGCTAACATCATGATTCCTGTTTGTTTACCTGCCGCTAGAGAGAAAATTCCTGTTTGCTAACCCTGACCTATGACCTATGTCAACAAATGCTGTCAAGCTGAGTTGCTATGTGTTGTCATGACTCAACTTGTCAGGTTTTTATTCTCTCTATCAGGACTTAAGTTAAATAGGATAAAAAGATTCCTTGAAATCACACCAAGAAATAATGAAGAAATAACGTTTCGGCAAACTGACAAAAAAAAACTATCACACATGGTAGATTTAAAAAGATTTAACCTAAAAATCAATGGTGTTTGCTATTAAATGGCTGTGTTATTAATGCAAATAAAGCTTGTCTGGAGCTGTTTGCAGCAGCTGACAAAGGCAAAATACCCTGGACTCAGGAAAAAGGCTGTGGAATCTTAATCACTTAATCTACTGGTTAACTAAACAACATAAAACACGGCTTGTGCAGAAGAATGGGCCACTATCAGGCCCAAGGACAGCCTCTCACGGCGTGAAATGTGCTTTCATCTTGATAAACAGGAGGGCGAATAAGGCTCATTGAACAGCTGATGAATCACTGAGGCGTCGACACACACCCGAACGAACACTCTACACCTCCCGTCTCACACCGCTGAGAATGTGAGACACACATATGGCCCCACACTCATCAGCAGCACACACATCATTTACCACTTAATTAAGTTGATGATGATCAGCGCTGGGTGATTAGCTTTCACAGTCACCTTAAGCCTGAAACATGCTGCTTCATTTGCAGCTCTGTGAACTTGTGCAGGTATTGCACAGACTGTCACAATAATAATAAAACCATATTTGTATGCACCGTTAATAAAAAAGAAGACGTATTTTCCACCCCCCTAAATTGATATATATTCAATTATCCAAAATAGAGAGGGCACGGCAAGGTTTTGAATGACTTCCTGACATCCTCAGTCCACTAATCCAACAAACACACCCGTACTAACACTAGTCAGAATAAATCCAGATGTCTCAATCAGCCCCCCATGTGCTGAGACGAGTCAATAACATTGACCATTAGCTTGGACAAAAGGAGAAGACATCCTTTGAAATAATGGGTGTTAAAGCAGGCGTGTTTACCCTTTAGCTGGATGCACGGGTTGAGAATTAGCATGAAAATAAAAGGTCTGTGACATCATCGAGAGCAGATGAGGTGAATGCTTTTGTAGTTGTCAGGTCAAAGATTTATCTATTGTGCTGCTTCTCGCTCACTCTCAGTCCTCTTCTTTCTCCCCCATAATACATTCATTATATTTTATTCTAAACCGAAAAGGCAAAGCATTGTATTCCTAAAAATGGTTATTATCGCCGTAGGTTAGAATCCATATTCAGGAGGAAAAAAACATGCCATGTCTTGATAACAACTTTCCCAATGACCGGGCAAGTAACCGCAGACAGGAAGCACACAAAAACTGATTCATTAAAGCACTCACAGGTTCTTGGATCTCTTCTTCTTTGTTCCTTCGGGGCTGACCTCACAGCTACAGGGGGATCCGGCGCTCAGCTGAGGGAAGATGAAGGAGAGCACACACTGCATCATCCACCCTTCACACAGAAAGAGGGCCCCGTAGCCTCATGCAGATACTGGAGCTCGCTTGAGCTAGCTCCAACAGGGAATGGACAGCTAAGTTGGCTAATACTGGAAGCTTGTGAGTCCTTGGTGGCTCCCGTTGGGCTAGA